>CM034152.1:615217839-616619188 GCA_019776745.2 Taxus chinensis | reverse complement strand
TGTATTTTTAATTTCACTCTTGCAAGACAAACCAAAATAAATAGGGCGGAAACCAATTTTATTATGATTTTTTTTAGTTCTGGGGATCCAATCACTATTTTTTAGATTATTCATCTGATGAAATTTCTACTTATGGTTTGGAGTTACGGCACTCTTGGAAATCCTATTTGAAGTTTGTAGTTGCTTAGGCAATGCTTCAAATGCACAAACATGTACTTTATATTTAAGAAAGATAAATTTTGGCAATTTTTATATTGAGCATAATAAGTGGTGTGATGGAGAGTTTATTTGTAATAAATTAGATACCAAAAGGTCTAAAGTTCAAATACTTTAGGCTACGTGTTTAGACTTAAAATTGTTTTTCAGCTCTTAGTTACCCAATGACCCTACCAAGTATCTAAATTATCCCCTTGTACCCTAATTAGCCCCCAGTTGCTTATTCCAATCATCATATGACCTACAATTAGACACATGTGCAACATTTTTCTCATAGCATATATCACTGAGCATCATTTTTTCACTAGTGTTTTTCTAGAAGTTGTATTTTCTTCTCCAGAAGGCCTACAAAGAATACTTTGTATAGATTGTATTTATTCCATGATCTACATATTGGACTAGTTATTTGATGTCTATATTTCTATAAAATATAGTTTTGGTAGGATGTTGTCTTTGTGTCCTAGTATTTTTAATTTCAATTGGACATATATTTTTATTTGTTTGTTAGATCAAGACACATTTTTTGAAACTACAAGTTTTTTCATATAATTTAAAATAGTGGTTTATATTTGATTCATAGTGTGTTTGGATTATACTTTTAACATAAATTTACAATTTATTACATGTATTTGATATGTAAATCACAATACTTATAAATTTCTACCTATTTTCACCTAGGGGGTTCATATTGTGCATTAACAAATTCTAGGTTGGGATTATTTTATTCTTGGCTTGCATGCCAATGATGCTATTGATGAAACTTTTGTAAGAACTAAATTATTATTAGTTAGGGAGGTGTTTATTGAGCATGTTCATTTTTTGTTCTTCAAAGGATTTTTTTACCTTGGTATTGTAAATAATTTACATCCATGACTTCCACACTCTTGCGAAGGTGAATAATAATTTGTATTCCACAAACAACATGATTTTTACAAAAATATGTTCACTTCAAGAAGACATGGTTAGATTTATTGAAGAGAATAGGAAGATGAAAAAAATCTCTATTAATCTCACTAATTTCTAAAAGAGAGACACTCCTTCAATCATTGCATGACAATGTTACATGCTTTCAACATCATATTGACACAATAGACATACCTCTCACTGAGAATAGTTAATCTTATGTAACTGATTCATATCTAGATATTGACATATCTTCATCTTCTTCTTTACCCAATACTAATATTCTAGTTGAATCTGATATGCCCATTATTTCACCTATTGTAGCCCACACTTCATATTGACCCACCATTGTGTTTATCACATTTCCGAATCAATAAAATATTTTTGGATCCTACATAGTCTACACTAAAGTTAAAAAATTCAATTAATGGAAAGTTCCATGTAGAATATACAAATCTTACTTTCTATGGATTTTTTCAAAAACTAAAATGAATCCTAAGGACCTGTTATCTCTCGAAAGTGCACCCAATAGAGAGATGGTTGTAGGTTTTCTAAGCTTGCAAAATTTTATCTCTCTCTTTCATAGATACAATGGAAACACCTCAGTTCTGTGGGTATACCTATTTTGAGGTGAGTCTCTGGTATTAAGGCCGATTCCTTGTTGATATATCCTAAATTGATTTCTAGTGTTTAAAGAGAGAAGATGACCATAAAATAATTGAAACTAAGGTGATACACCAAATTTTTATGAGGGCTTGGAATGAGTATATGCACAATTGATATGTGAAAAGATTTTTGATGCACGAACCAATAGTTCTTCTGCAGAATGTTAAGGGCAAAAAAATTTGAGGTATTGAGGGAGATTATCACAATAATACTGCTAAGGTAACATGCACATTAATATCATGAAAAAATTATTGAATTTTGCAAAAGGGTAAGATGATTAATTAGAGAATTTACATTCACAAGATTAATAGAAACATACACAAGACTGCAAATAATTGGGAATACAGAAAATACTTCTCACTCAAAAGGCAAAACTGGAAAAAATTGCTTTAGTACTCTTATATCCAAAAATTCCTCTATGTGCTTTACAAAAGCACACAATATATAGAAAAATAAAAATTTTACCCTCTTCCTAAAAATAGCCTAAGGCTTGTACTTGCCCATGCATCTTACTTTTATCCTTTATTTAATAATAGACGAAGGAATAAAAATAGAGCATGCAATTACAAATAGGCATTAATAGCATTGATTATAATACAGTCAAACTAATGTTGATTGTTCTATTTTTAAGAAAGAAAGGGTAAATAATTTTCTAATAATAAGCTTGCTTGCTAGGAAAGTCTTTCTCCTTTGAACATGCAACTTGTCTTCTTCTCTATTATGTCCTCTTGTGAAGCATGCAAAAAATCAATTCTCTGTTGTGAGTAAATAATTCAATACTTGCAATATTTGTAAAAATAAACATCCAATGTGGGGGCCACTTGACCATGTGCACATGCTCTGACATTGACATCTCTTTCTAAGTGGTCACATGAGTGACATTTTGCAAATCAACTCTAGCTCGTTGAAGTGGGGGACCACCTCTAATTTTCTTGGTTTGGCCACCTTGGTGGACTTAGCAATATAAAAGGGTTGACCATTTTACATGGCACATGCCACTATAGTCTCAATTTGCATTGGGGACCACCTTTGTGGACTAAGCATATTGTTGTGTCTAGATGTACATGGGGGGTCACTTTGTAAACATGTTATAATATATAGTTTTCACCTTAAGGTTGTCGGCCTTGGCATTATTCAAATATAAACGGTTAGAAATACATTTTATTTGATCATTGCATAATGATTTGGTCTTCCTTTGGTATATTGGGAACTGTTGGTGCCATTTTGAAGCTTGCACCATGTTACCCTAAAATTTTTAAACCTATATCTACTCAAAAACAAAATTACCCTTTGAATTAATGGTCTAAATTTCTTCCCCTCCAGTTGAATGTTTTAAAATGCTCACAAACTTGTTGTCTTGCCCTAATTTGAAGGAATATTCCAAGTTTTCCCTTTTTTGTGCCCTAATTTTTCCAATTTCACAGGCTATGTCATTTTTCCCTTCGCTATATCATGGAAAAATTGAATTTGACCAATTCATACTTGTTTGTATTTGAAATAACCAATCCCAGGGTTTGAAAATGTTGTAAAATCATGCTTCAGTTGATTTAGAATAAAAAATTTGCCATCCTTGGTGAAAAAATTAAATTCTAGGGCATCCGTGGAATTTTTTATGTTTTGATGGTTAGACAGGCATCATTTTCCCATCAAATTAATCGTCAAAAGGTAGTGGCAATGTGGCAGGTTTTCATTGGCTGAGGGGATGCATGTGGCGGAGGATTTTGTGGTTTTTTGGCTCAAGGTGTTAAAGTAAATTTTTGGCCCGAAAGCCCTCGGCCAATCGCACGTGGACACGTGTCCATGAAGGGTCAGAGGGAAGTGCAGGTCGGCGCAGCAAAATGGGGATTTTTTTCCCCTTTTTGGAAAAGTGGATAAAAGGTAATTTTTTTCCTGAAACACTGCAGTGAATAGGAGATGGAAATGTAGCATCACAGCGATGCAGAGCGGGTCGGATAGGCGCGGAGGGAAAAGGGGATTTTTTCCCTTTTTTGCAAAAAAGTTAAAGTAAAGTTTTAGCCTAAAAGCCCATGGCCAATAAAAATGAGAACACTGTGTCCACAATTTGCAAGAGGCGGATCAGTGGGTCCGTGGAGGGAAATGGGGATTATTTCCCCTTTTTGGCAAAAAGGCTTAAAATCAAAATTTAAGCTGCGGGCCCGCAAGTGAATCATCAAGCAACACATGGTAGAGGACAAGGTAGGTCGGCGGGCCATAGAGGTAGGAAGGAAATTTTTCCCTTTTGCCAAAAGGACTCAAAACAAAAATTTGATGTGCTGGCCCGCTAGCGAATCAAAAAGAGACACATGGCAAGGGAAAAATCAGACATGCGGGCCCCGCGGGGCAAAAATTGAAAATTTTCCCAATTTCCAAAAAAGGTCAAAATCCATAGAATTGAAGCGCAATTTCAATGGGACCCACCATATACCACGTGTCAGCTCCAAATTTCAAGAGTGGAAGGGTGGAGAAAAAGTCAAAAATTTCCATTTTTCCAAAAAATGTGAAAAAGTAAAAAATTATCCCAATTTCGGTCTCAATTGTTTTTTGACACGTGGAGGGCCCATATTAAAGGACAAAGATAGATAAGATTGATGGTTACTATGCATCCATTTTTTTTTACTGCCATGGGAGCTCTAGGAAGCTTGGAATCACGATTTTTGAATCAAAATTCATCAAATTTTTAGTGATTTTATGTCATCTTGGCCTTCCAGGATCATTGACATCACTTTCATGGCTTAATTATTTGATTTGGGATGTTTTTTTTAATGTAACTTTTTGCCCCAACCTAAGAAAACATGTGAAATGACAAAATCAAAAGTCACAGAGGTAGTATGAAAAGGTAAAAGGGTGAAAATGATGAGTAAGATGTGTTTGCATGCCTCAATGATGAAAAACATGCCTCCAGGATGGATAATGATCCAGATATTTGTAATAATTTAATCTTTTGGGCACACCTAGCAACTTGCAAGTGTTTTTTTGTTTGATGTCATTTTCATTGAATCATGAGAATTATTGTAAACAAACTTAATCCCATAGCATATTCTTTGCTTGGGAAAGAAGGCTCCAATGTGGCATAAGGTATATAATGCATTTTGGAGAAATTGTAAAGGATTGGAAGTTGAAAATCAACAACAAATTCTGAGAGAAAGCTCATTTTTTCTAAGAAACCCACCAAGGAACCAAAATATATTTCTTTTGTGTTGGATCTTCATGTATGTGAGTTGGGTTATAAGTGTATAGCCATCACACAGATCTGAAATTGTTCATGAAACTCTCCCTTGCTGATGAATCTAACAAGATTTTAAGTTAATCTGTGTTTTCCTAGGCAATATGATGAAAGTTATCATTTTTAAATGCTTGCAAATAGTTTTCATTGTTCTTGTTGCAATCTTGAATTTAAAGTATTTAGAAATCACATAGAATCTCCATTTCTTGTTGATATTTTAGTGGCATTTGCAATCTCAAGTTCAGAAGAGCCTTCATCTGATAAAGAGAAAAATAAATTTAAAATCACTTTACCTTCCTTGACTGCAGAGATTGCTTGTAAGCCTTTAGGGGTACCTTAGGCATGGTTTGATCATGGATTTTTGTGTTTAATTGAGTTCTTTACTTCAAGATTTTGTGGTGAATTCTCAAAGATTGTGTGAAGAGTGCAACCTGGGCTTCCATTTATGCCTCTTCTGGTTGAAAGAATATCCTTATTATTTGAAGCATTTTATCTGATAGTTGTTCAAGTATTGTAGAGGTTGTCAAAGATCTGATATATCCCCATTTGTCTTGTCAACACCCCACCAAAATTTCATTCATAAACAACTAATCCTACCCCATACTACCCCTGCATTACATTGTGTGTCAACAGAAGAATATAATTCATTTACAAAAATGCACAAAGCAAATCAGGATCATACCATGTCTCTAGCAGCCTTAGCCTTGTCTTGAAAGTATTTCCATCATTTAGTAGTGACAGATCTGTTGAGTTTGAATAATGGAAGATTGATCATGTTTTCCCAAGGTCACCTCCATACAATATGCATAGTATAAGGATATCCCCACCTCCTACATAAAACACATGTTGCAATACAGGTTCTCTTACCTTGGTTGAAAGGCACAACCTAAAATAGTGAGGGTTAGATCAAAATACTTTCAAAGTGCTATCCATCTCTCCACAAATCTGAGTTCTAGTTAGATCATATCCCCAGCTACAAAATAACACACATCATGATCTATCTAACTTCAAGCTTCATGCCATATCCTTGATGCTGCTCAGACTTACAAGGAGAACAAATTTGGGTACCAACACCTTCTAGTGCCATTTCCGGGGACTTCTTAGAATTTCTTGGTGTTTTTGAAGTGTTTGAAAAGTTTGAGAATTTGTGTATTCAAGTATTTGAGCTGCTACATTGTTAAAATATCATTCTATGCTTCAGATCTGCAAGTTTTTAAACAAGGGTTTCAAGTTTT
Source organism: Taxus chinensis (assembly GCA_019776745.2). Classification (NCBI taxonomy): domain Eukaryota; kingdom Viridiplantae; phylum Streptophyta; class Pinopsida; order Cupressales; family Taxaceae; genus Taxus; species Taxus chinensis. The sequence continues at coordinate 616,612,945 of CM034152.1, read as the reverse complement.
GTCTTCCCTTTTTCCATTTACTAGCAGTTCATACACTTTGGGTGCATTGTGATTGATTGATTTAAGAAGAAGAAGGTCTGATTTATAAGGCTTTGCAAAATTTTCAGTGCTAGTAAACATTTGACAGATTATTTTAGTGCACTCTTACACAACTAAGGTGAAATTCCTTAGTGGTGACTCCATGCTGATTTGATCTTGAAAATACCAGTTGTCTTACCTTTTTGTCATTTTCTTTTGTGTTGCTAATCCCTAAAAACTAGAAGGAAGAATATCTCTCTTCATCAAGGATTTTTATAAGAAGTTGTTTACAGATTCAAGAAGCTCAGAGCTAGAAGGAAGAAAAGTGTGGAATGTTGTTGGAAACTTGACTACAAGAAAGGGGATCCCTATTGTTGAGTTTGAAAGTGAGCAGCCTGTTATTGAGGACTACAATTATTCTTCAAGTGGATCTGATTCATAAAATCCTATTGCTTATTTGAAATCCCCATTAGGTGAGGGACCTTCTTGTGCATTTGAAAGGCTTGTTCCTAAATCTGCTCTTGTATTTTCTAAATTTGTTAGAGATCATCAAGAAGGAGAGACCTCAAGAGAGATCTGTCTTGAAGTTTTCATTCCCATTCCCCATAGACCTCTCACTCCTCATCATTTTGTTTCTCTTCCAACATCACCACCAAAAAACAATATGGCTCATCCTCCACATAGACCCCCATTTGTTGTTAACACCTTTGGTCCCATCAATTTGAGAGGAATGGATGGTTACCTAGATGCTGTCCCACAAGATGTCAGAAATAGGTTGCCAAAATTCTAGGTTAACAATGCTATTACTGGTGATCAACATCTCAAACTTTTTGATAATATGATGGAAGTTTTTGAGATAGATTTTGAGGATGTGTATGTCAATTTTTTTATTCATACACTAGAACAGGATGCTAGGGATTGGTACAAGGCTTTACCTGATAATTCTATTGATTCATGGAATGAAATGAAAAACACATTTAGGTTGAAATATGGTGACAAGAATGATCCTAGATTTCTTTTATCTGAGTTTGAGAATATCAAGAAGAACCCTAATGAATCAATCCATGACTTCAACACAAGGTTTAACAAAACTTTGAGAAGGCTGCGTGTTGGTTTGAGGCCTTGTGATGAATCTTGTTTAATCAAATATGCAGATGCATTTGATAAGAAGGTAGCCTATTACCTAAGAGACAAGAACCCAACCAATCTAAGAAAATCTTTCACCATGGCACTGCAAATTGAAAAAAATATTAAGGTTGTTGAGAAACCTCTCAAGAGAGATGGTGTAAAATTGATAAACCTTGAAAAACCTCAAGCTAGAAAAGGCACTAATTTAGAAGAGGTTGTGAAAACTTTGGCAGGGGCTGTCAAAAGAAATCCCATACAAGTTGGCAAGAGCTAAGAAGGGGATTAGGCAGACTTCACAAGGTCAAACTAGGCAGCAAGCACAAGATAGATTTTGCAATCACCATAGGAATGAGACAGAGGTTTGATGAAAAAGGTAAAGGGCCTGTAGGATATGCAAATAGACATCCTCAAGGACGTGAAGGAAGAGTGGTTGCCTGATCCCTCTAACTGCTATGGTTTCTGATATTGAAGAATTTACTGATATTGATTGGTGTGATAGGTGTTTTCTACCCCATCCTCCATGTGATGTAGACCAGTAAGAAGATGAAGCTAATAATGAAAATGGTACATGATGATGATACTTTCATGATGGGCTATTCTTCAAGCCCACAAGGAGGAGCAACATCTACTAAAGTAATAAGTGCAAGGACAACTGCAACTTTTTGGGATTGCATCAAATAGGTACAAGTCTTTCTTTCCCCTCATGCTCTTGAATTTTATGTAGTGCAAGATTTTTAATACTTCCGAACAATGACTTTGAATAGCTTAAGAGATGTTGATGATTAAGAAGTATGATGGTGGTATCCCTTCGAAGGAAGATAGACAATTGTTGTTGAATGTTGTTGTAGTTGTCAAGAGAAATATTATAGCACTAGAAGCAAAGTTGTTAAAGGAAGTGGGCCTCAAGCCAAACCTAAAACACCCTTGCTCACAAGCGTTCCAAGAGAATCCCCTAGGCAAGAAACACTTGCTAAAAATTCTGATTGTCCCAAGCAAAAATTACAGTCCTCCTCATGCCCAATGCTGCCAGAGAATCCATTGCCATGATAATGAATCTTCTTTTCTCCCTTCCAATGTTTTTTTTCCAAAGAGTTTCCCCTATGACATAGCCTCAAGCATTGAGCCAAATTAAATTGAGTGTTCCAATCATTGATTTGCTTAGAATTCCTGAGCATAAGAAGAGAGCATTTGAGTACTTGGGGTTAAAAGAAGTTGAAGAATACTCCATTGGAAGAAATGATAAATGTTTTGAGACTCCCATCCTCAATGTCATTATTGGACCTTAGCAACACCACCAGAAGCTAGAGGATTTTGGATAAACACCCAAGGTGATATTTGGGAACATCTTTGGTTGATTGCCTATTGAATGCTTGATCCATTCTTCAGCAACTTTTATCATAAAGGAATAAGTGCTACTTCACAATCTGTAACCTGTTTGGGACTGCGGTGCAAATGGGTACAAGTAATGTCATGCCTCTGTAAGCTCATGAATGAGTTAGATATCAAAGTGATAATAACCTATTAAAAATTTACTACCAATGGACTCAAGAGATAGTTTTGGTAGTTGGTTTTGTAAAAGTTTTGAAGTTTTGCATGCTTGTATCCCTTATCCCGGGTGGAATTTAGGCACTTGGATTGTTGTGATTGCTGATTGCCCTAGCTCAAGATGAGGGACTATGATTTTAGTCAAGAAATTAGGCTGCAAGTGTTGGAGGGAGTTGGGCCTCAAAAGCCATATGTATTTAACCACCATTCCCATTGAGTGCAGCCTAGTCAGGATCTATGGAGAAAAGAAAATGTTGCATCTAATTGAGGACCCATGATAATGCTTACTTATGAAGTATTGTTCTGTTGATGTTGATGCAAATAATTTCATTAGTTTTCCTCATGGAAAAGCTGCACAAAATGGATCAGCCAAATTTGCCATCTGAGTAGGTATGTTCTCCTGTGGACCCTACTAATTGATGGACCTTGCTCCAAATTTGGAAATGAGTGTCCCCTGGTGACATAGTTTTGATATTGGGCCTAGCTTGGAAGAGTTTGTTTTTTCCTTCAAGCTTAATTTTGAATGTACTAACAACATCGCTAAGTATAAGAAGCCTTGCATGTTGGGTACTTGAGAATTGCATGGAAGTATGGTGTCAAGGTTACATCATTACAAAGGAAGATACAGAGCTAGTTGTCAAAACTCCACCTCAGAAAAATGTATGATACAAAAACATCGGTCGATGAAGTAGTATAAATCATGTAGTTTGAGAGATGCCTGAGTTGAAATGTTTGGGATTTCCTTCAATATTATGCACCATGATAGAATGTTTGAATGCATGCTGCTGACAAATTTGGTCAGTAAAAGTTGGGGTACTTGACATTTTTGGATGTTTGCATTCCATTTCACCATGTATTGTGAGTACACTTTTGAAGTGTTGACTATGCTAGTTGTCCCTGATCAACATTGACAGCATTGGCAAGTGTTTGATGATGATTACTACCAGTGCAAAGGTTCTAGGAAAATGCAAGTGGTTGAGTTGTGTAGATCAGCATATTTATTAGTGAACCAATGGTGTGTATGACTGATCCGGAAGAAAGGATTTGTTTGGAAAATATGATGTATGTCAATTGAAAACTAATACCATTCCTAGATGGCCTATGATTTCTCTTGAGTCTAATTTGCTAACAAGTGGTTAGTTGCAGTCATCAAATAGAAACATGTCTGCCTCAAGGGACCATGGAAGAGCATGAATTGGGAACAGAGGACAGCCCAAGTTAAGATTTATGGTTGGGCAGCAGATGTTGCACCTAATTGAGGATCCCAACAATGCTTCCTATGCCCAACTGTTGTTTGTAAATGTAGATATCAAGACTGCCTTGTTTGGTTCTATTCTGATGATAAAAGCATATAGAGAAGACTTGTTTCAACATGAGATCCCAAAGTTCCTTGAGTAAGGTATGTTTCTCCTTGGACCTTGATATTTGATGTAGCTTGCTCCAAATTTGGAAATGGTGTTGGTGTATTTTTTATTTCTCCTAGCTTAGAAGAGTTTATTTTTTCCTTCAAGCTTAATTTTGAATGTACTAACAACATCGATAAGTATGAAGCCTTGTTGTTGGGTCTAAGAATTCCATGGAAGTATGGTGTCAAGGACATCATTACAAAGGGAGATTTAGAGCTAGTTGTCAAACAAATAGGAAAATTATATGCTACAAAAAATCAGTGGATGAAGTAGTATAAACATGCAGTTTGGGATTTAGTTGAAGATGTTTGATTCCTTCAATATTATTCACCATGATAGAAGTTTGAATGTTCTTGCTGACAAGTTGGTAGTGTTAGGGTTCAAGATTTGGATTTTTCACCTATTTCACCTTATTGTTACTACAATGTTGAAGTGTTGACTAGGCCAGTTATCCATGACAACATCAAACATTAGCAAATGTTTGATGATGATTCTCAAGTGCTAAAGGTTCTTACAAAATCAAGGTAAGTTTGTAGATCATACATATTGATTGGGAACTAATGGTGTGTATGATTAAAGGAAGAGAGACTTTTTTTGGAAAATATATTATCCAATTGAAAACTAACACCATTCCTAGAGGCCTTATTTCTCTTGAGTCTACATTTTAACAATGTTGATTGACATCATCAATAGAAACATGTCTACCTCAAGGGATGTGAAAGAGAATGACTTGAGAACAAAGGAAAAACCAAGGAAGATTTGGTTGGGCAGCAATTTAAGTAAAGAGGAAAAACAGTCCCATGCCCAACTCTTGAAAACATATCAAGACTGCCTTGTTTGGTCTCTATTCTAAGATAAAAGCATATAGAGAAGACTTGTTTCAACATGAGATCCCTATTGAGACCAAGACTAAGCCATTCAGACATAGGCAAAGGCTAATTAATCCACTCCTCTCCATGAAAATGCAAGATGAATTGAAGAAACTTGAGAAATGGAGGTATTATTCAGCCCACTAGATATTCATCTTGGGTTGCAAACCTTGTGCTAGTCAGAAATAAGAACAGAGACATCATACTTTGTGTGGATTTTAGAAAATCTAAATAAAGCATCCATGAAAGATAACTATCCTTTACCAAATATGGAAAATATGTTGTATCTTGTGATAGGGTCTTAGTTGCTTTTTACATTGGATGGTTTCTTTGGATGCAATCAAGTGGTTGTCAAAGAATCAAAAAGACTTAAGACAGCATTCACTACTCCTTGGGGAACATATGTTTTTTTTAGGATGCCCTTTGGTTTGTTGAATGCTGGTGCCACTTTTCAAAGAGCAATGGATGTTACTTTTGTTGATTTTATCAATGAGTCCATTGTAGTTTACCAAGATGATGTGACTGTGTTTTCAAGGCAGAGAGGTGATCATTTGCAGCACTTGGAGAAGATCCTCGATCATATGTAGGGAGTATGGAATTTCTCTTCATCCAAATAAGTGTCATTTTGACATGCAAAAGGCCAATCTACTTGGTCACATTGTTTCAAAAGATGGTGCTATGATAGACCCTGAGAGAGTGGAAGCAATCATCAAAGTACCTATCCCACAGAACCAAGAAAGGCATCTAATATTTCTTTAGTCAGATTATTTTTATTAGAATGTTTGTTTCCAACTTTGCTGATTTGACTCCTCCAATCACAAGCATGTTAAATAAGGACCAAGTTATCAAGTGGGAGGAGGTTACCATTCAAGATTTTAAAGGAATTAAGGATGCACTTAAACATGCACCTGTTTTAGCTAGCCCCAAACTATAAGAGGATATGTCCAAATATTTTCCTTTGCCTCTGAGTATACCATTTCTTTTGTTTTTCTGAAAAAAGATGAGAATGGGGTTAAGAGGCCTATTGCCTTATTTAGTAAGGCTTTACAAGGAGCTGAGCTGAAATATAAAATCATGGAGAAACAAGCAATTTCCTTGGTGAAAGTAACAAAAGTTTTTAGGCCTTATATATTAAGCTCAAGAGTTGTTGCTTATGTTCCCCACACCATGGTGAAAGACATCTTATCAGAGATGGAGAACTAAAGCGAAATATGTATGTCGTTGAACAAGCTGCATAGGAGTATGATATGGACATCCAAACCACAAAGGTAGTAAGAGGTTTGGATCTTGTTAAGCATCATGGCTTGAGAGAAACTTGCAGAATGTGGAAGTGAATTAGCTAGAGGAAGAAAGGGTAGATTTTCTTGCAAAGTTGCTAAGTTTTGAGTCGTACAAAGATGTGATCTTCTACCTCAAACACCTATGCTGCCCTAGTCACTTAAATACAAATTAGAAAAGACCCCTTAAGCTGGCTTCTCAAAAATATATCATCACAGACCTTGGGCTAGCTTGGAAGAACCCTAAAGGTGTCCTATTGAAATGCATAACTGGAGATGAAGCTCCCAAGATAATTTCAAATTTCCATGGGGGAGTTTGTGGAGGACACTTTGCTAGAAGAGTAACAACACATAAGATTTTGAGAGCTAGTTATTAGTGTGCTTACTCTCTTAAAAGACACAATTTAGTTGGCTATAAAATGTGATATTTGCCAACGTTTCTCTGGAATATTGAAAGCTTCAGGCTCCCTTCGTTTGCAGCCTATATCAATTGAAGCTCCTTTCAAGCAATGGGGGATGGACTTCATTGGTGAGATTTCAGATCCTTCTAGTGCTAGGCCATAAGTGGATCCTTATAGCCATCTGATTATTTTACAAAGTGGGTAGAGGAAATCCCCACCTAAGAAAGCAACACACCAAATAGCTAATGGACTTCTTATTGAATCAAATCATATGCATATTTGGAGTCCTAGTCAAGATTATAGCTGATAATGCCATGTGCTTTAGAGCTAAACCTTTAATGGCAATATGCAATGAATATGGAATCAATCTGACTTATTCTTCAAACTATAACCCCTAAGGGAATGGATAAGCTAAGTCCAGCAATAAGAACTTGTTGAAGATCATTAGAAGAACCTTGGAGCAAAAGAATAATAAATGGGGTGAACAATTGAAATTTGTAGTTTGGGATTATAGGATAACTCCTAAAAGAGCTACTGGTAAAATTCCATTTGAATTGGTGTATGGAACTCAGGATTTGCTTCCCTTGCACTTGCAATTATCTTCATTTTAGTTTTTTCAACAGTTGGAAGATCAAGAGCTTGGCCCATATGAATCAAGGATCAATCAGATTATTGAGCTTGATGAGGAGAGAAGAGCATCCCATCAAAGGCATATAAGATTTAGGGAAAATTTGAAGATATTATTTGATAAGAAGGTCATTCCTAGAGCCTTCAATGTTAGAGATATAGTTTTGTTGTGGGATAGTAAGTATGAAGACAAGGGAAATCTTGGGAAATTTGATGCATTATGGATGGGCCCTTACTGCCATTGATATAAAAATTGGTGAACATACCTTCTTTCTCAAGGACTTAGGTGGGGAATTGTGGGAATTACCTGTTAATGGCAGGCAACTAAGGAATTTCTTGGATTAAACCCCAAATTTGACGTATGCACCAGCTTGTACAGTGTATAGTGTTTGTTTTTTTTCTCTATTTTTGGTGTTTTGTTGGTTTTGTGGTTTGCCTTGCTTGTGTGGCAGCCATTTTTGTCAAATTCTTCAGCTGGTTTTTGGTGATTTTGTCTCTGTGACTCCTTTTCCCAATGGATTTTTTTGCACTTGGTCTATGTATTTATCCTTGTGGCACTCGCTGGGAAGTGCCCATCCCCAAGCAAGAGACTGATATTGGTGCCATTTTTGAGCTTGCACCATTTTGACCTGAAATTTTCCAAATCTAGTATTTGCTAAAAAACATTTTACCCTTTAAATTGATGGTCTAAAATTCTTCCCATGCCACTTGAAATGCTTTAAAAAATGCTCAAAAACTTTTTGTCTTGCCCTAATTTGAAGGAATATTCGAAGCTTGATCCCTTTTCTATGCCCTAGTTTTTTGAAATTTTGTGGGTTGTGTCATTTTTTCCCTTTTTCAAATCATGGAAAAATACGAATTTTATCAATTTGTACTTGTTTGTATTTGAAAAACCCAATCCTAAGGTTGAAAATGTTGTAGAAATCATGCTTCAGTTGATTCATAATCAAAAAATCTACCATCTTTGGTGATTTTTTTACATTTTGACGGTCATACAGGCATCCACTTGCCCGTCAAATTTTTATCCTCAGATGGTATTAGTGACGTGGCAGGTTTTCATTGTCTGAGGATCAGCCAGGAAATGTTGTAACTTGTCTTTTTTTTTATTTTTTTGAAGGTATGGGACATTTTCGGTCCCGAGGCCCCATTTTTTCCAAATTTTCCTATGTGACATGTTCTGATTGGTAGGGGGATGACGGGTGGCAGAGGATTCCCTTAAGGTTTTTAAACCTTATTTTGTAAAAGTTTTAAAAATCAAATTTTTTAGCCTGAAACCCCACTTGGCCAATTGTAGGTGAATACGTGTCCATAAAAGACCAAAGGTCGGAGGGAATGGGCCAAGGCTGGACTTAGAGTTTTTTGGCTCTAATTCTATAAAGTTTCAAAATTAGTTTTTCCCCTACTCCAATCAGAGGAGGACACGTGGATAAAACGGCAGGGCAGATTTTGGTCGGTGAAACCGGTGGAGCGTAAAATGGAGACTTTTTCCATTTCTCACGAAAAATAGTTAAATTAAAATTTTGGCCCGAAACCCCGTGGCCAACAATGAGAGGACACACGTCCTAAAAGTTTCAAAAGGGAAGTCGGCGGGTCTGTGCAGAAGGAAAAAGGAAGATTTTTTCCCCTTTTTGGTCAAAAAGACCTAGGGTAAAAATTTTGGCCAGCATGGCCTGCACGGTGAATCAACAATGCAACACATGTCGCAGACGGCAAGGTGGGTCAGCAAGCCAGCGGAGGCGAGAGGAAATTTTTTCCCTTTTTCCAAAAAGGACTCAAAATCAAAATTTGATAGCGCTAGCCTGCTAGTGAATCATTAGGAGACACGTGACAAGGGAGAAATCAGAGGTGCATGGGCCTGCTGGGGCAAAAAGTGAAAATTTTCCCAATTTCCAAAATAGGTCAAAATGCTGTAGAATTGAAATGTGATTTCAATGGGACCCACCATATGCCATGTGTCAGCTCCAAAATTCAAAGGAGGAGGGGCGGGTGGAAAAAGTCAAAAATGAGTCCCAATTTTGTTTCCAATCATTATTTGCCACAAAAATTGGCCTTATCCAAAAAATTAAAAAGGTGATCTCAAGCTTATTGGTCCCAAGTCTGTATCTTGACATGTGGAGGGCCAAGATTAAAGGAAAAAAATGGATAAGATCGACGGTTGTTGTGCATCCATCTGTTTTGACTGCCATGGGAGCTCCAGGAAGCTTGGAATCACGAATTTTGCATCAAAATTCATCAAATTTATAGTGATTTTGTGTCGGCTTGGCCTTACAGGATCAGTGGCATCACTTTCATGACTCGAATTATTTGATTTGAGGTGTTTTTGTAAGTAAATTTTTTGCCATTAGCTCGAGCAAACACGTTAAATGAAAAAATCAAAAGTTGCAGAGGTAATTTGAAAAGGTAAAATGGTGAAAATGATGAGTAAAAGGTGTTTCCATGCCCCATTGATGAAAAACGTGCCTCCAAGATGGATAATGATCCAGATATTTGTAATGATTTAATCTTTTTGGGCACACCTAGCAACCTGTGAGTCTTTTTATATTTGATATCATTTTCATTGAATCATGAGGATTTTTTGTAACAAACTTGATCCCATGGCATATTCTTTTCTTGGGAAAGAAGGATCCAATGCGGCATGAGGTATATAATTCATTTTTGAATAAATTGTAAAGAGTTCAGGAAAAAATTTAAAATCACTGAGAAAATTCTGAGAGAAAGCTCATTTTTTCTAAGAAACCCACCAAAGAACCAGAGATAATTTATTCTATGTTGGATCTTCATGTATGTGAGTTGGTTACAAGTGTATAGCCTTCACACAGCTCTGAGATTGTTCATGAAACTCTCCCTTGCTAATGAATCTAATAAGATTTTGACTTAATCTATGTTTTTCTTGACAATATGGTGTCTATTATCATTTTTAAATGCCTGTCAAATAGTTTTCATTATTCTTGTTGCAATCTCGCATTAAAAGTCTTTAGAAATCACACAGAATATCTCCATTTCTTTTTGATAGTTTAGTGGCATTTGCAAATGTCATGTTCAGAAGATCCTTCATTTAATAAAGAGATAAACAAATTTAAAATCACTTTACCTTCCTTGACTACAGATAGTGCTTGTAAACCTTTGGGGGTACCTTAAGCATGGTTTGATCAAGGATTTTTGTGTTTAATTGAGTTCTTTACTTCAAGCTTTTGTGGTGTAGTTCTCAAATATTGTGTGAAGAGTGCTGCCTGGGCTTCCATTTATGCCTCTTCTGGTTGAAATAATGTCTTGATTATTTGAATCATTTTATCTAATATTTGTTTTAAGTATTGTAAAGGTTTTCACAAGATCTGATATATCCCAGTTTGTCTCATCAATACCCCACCAAAAAATCATTCTAGAACAACCCATCCTACCCCATATTACCACTTGCATCTGCATTGTGTATCAACAAAAGAATATAATCCATTTTACAAAAATGCACAAAGCAAATCAGGATCATACCATGTCTCTAGCAGTCTCAACCTTGTCTTGAAAGTATTTCCATCATTTAGTATTGATAACTCTATTGAGTTTGAATAATGGAAGATTGATCATGTTTTCCCAAGGCCACCTCCATACAATATGCATAGTATAAGGATATCCCCACCTCCTACAAAATGACACACATCATGATCTATTTGACTTCAAGCTTCATGCGACATCCCTGATGCTTCTCAGACTGAAAAGGAGAACAAATTTGGCTACCAATAGGAACTCAGACTATAGTTGATCCTTTGACATTTTGATAGCAATGATTTTGTTTTAATCATGGGTTGGCCCCTTTTACATGATGACTCACCCCTCAAAATGTTTGTCTGTGTCATGTATAAATCTAGTTGAATTTTCTTTGAAAACCGGTGATGATTCTCAAACTTTGATCTCTTTCCTTGATGCATTCGATGCCATCGATCTTTGACTACGAGTTAGGGTTTACCCTTGTAATTAATTTGGTCGGTGGCATCCTAATCATGGTGGTTTGCTTCAAATTTTGAGGATCATTTTTGGCCTTTGATCTTTGTCCTTCTGATCTTGAGCCATTGATTATTTCCCCTTGGTTAGGGTTAGGTTAACTCGCCTCTCGAGTTTGCATGTTAAAAGGAAAGCTTGACCCTAATGACCATTTCAATTGGATGTTCACTATGTGGGCGAAGCCCTGGCAAATTTTTTTTTTTGATGCCATTGTTCTAATATTTTGTACTTGGCTCTTTAAAAAAATGGTTCTCTATCAATTTAAGCTTCTCTTGAGATCTCTATGTGGCTGTACGTTTGATCATTCCTAAGCTTTTAAGCAATTATGTGGGTGCCATTGTTTATTATTCTAGCTCAAGGGTTCCACCTTTTGTGTTGGGCTTGAACCCAATTTATGTATTGTTCGCCATTGTTCTAAGCTTCATTTGGTTTCTATGTTACTTCCTTGGATGGCTGCCTCTAATGGTGTTTTTTGATCTCGGTCTGTATCTTCGCCTTCTGCAGAGTTGTGTGAGCTTCTAGGTAATTGAGATCTTCACTTTTGTGGGCTTTCTTTTCATGGCCGCCATTCTTTGAGTTAGAGCTTGTTTATTTGGAGATTTTTTGGGCTGTTCATTCTATTTCGAGCCTTCTACAACTATTTTGGTTGTTGTGCATGCTTGAAAGGGTAAGCCCTTTTCTCTCAAACATGAAAATGATTTCATTCTTAGCCATTAATGTGACACTGATACTTAGTTCTGTGCTTGCATTTTCTAGATTTTTGTGGCTCAGATTTTTATTTTCGAGTTGAAAAACCCATTCCAGGTTTGCTCCTCTTTATCCCTAGACTTTACCATCCTTCGAGATTTTTCTCAACTCCAATTTAATCGGTAATTTCTTGCTTCATACTTTGATTCTTGATACCCATTGACATTTTTTGATAAAATCCAGGATATATACCCTTTTCCTCTGTACTGTAAGTTGAAATTATGTTCAATAGGAATGATATTTTCTGAAATACTTGAATATTTCTTTAACTCAGATGTGTATGAATTTTTTATTCAAAGCTCTTCTGTTTTGAGTTTGTGTTCTAAATATAAAAATAGGTATTCCCATTTTTCTCAAAACTCTCCAGATCTAAAAGTTTCTAGATGTGGGTATTGAAAACATGCGTATAACTGCTCTGGGATTAAGTTTATTAACTGCATCCATTTTATTTCCTGTGGTAACCCGTTTTCCTATAACTGATTGTCATGCATCTCCTCTTGGGATTTGAACTTGAAGATATCGTCGCTTCTTGGAAGTATTTCTTAACCACTAAGTGAATAAAGAGCATTCCACTGTAAAAAAAATTTTATGTGAGTGCTCATTTTTGTTGATTTTCTCAAATCTGAGTAGTTAAAGCTTTGTATCTTGCTCTAGATTTTTTGGTTCATATTACACATATTATCATGCATTTGATGTTGATCTGTCATGAGGGTCTTGAGCTCCTTTGAGAAGATCATTCTTCTAAACTTTGTAACTTTGGATGATTGTAACTATCCACCATTTTCCTTTGTTTGAGCTCGAATCTATTTATAGATACTTTTAGCATTACTGAACTCAAAAATTTGTTATTTCTGTGGCCATTTTGACTTCAATGAATTCTATGACTGAAATCTGGTGTTCGTGATTTAAAAACGTGGATGCCATGATTGATCTTGAGCTTTTAGTTGCTGATTCATTTTTCTCAGATGGGTTATGGGTTTTCTCTGTTTTGAGATTTTGGTTACTATCACATAGGGGTGTTCTCAACTCGTTGGTATCCACATGCAGTTTTTACTGTTAGCTCAAACTTTTGTTGGACGGTATGCCTCTAATCTGGGTGTCTTCCAAATTTGACCAGACTCTTGATGAATTCACATAATTATAAACTAGTGTTGCACTATATATTGGTGGGTGTTCGAATTTATCTTTGTGAACATTCGTAGACACGTTATATTTCAGTCCACTCCGCCCCACAACGTGTCATTTTGCTTCACGATCTATAATTAGTTATTGTAGCAGATTATATTATTTCATCAATATTTATATCTTTCATTCCTTTTATGGCCCCCCAACCCTGGTCTATCTTATAAAAATGCTCTTGTTTTTTTTGGAGCTATGAAACCACAGATAGTACTGTACAGATTTGTTCGACAACTCTACTATTTAGATGTCATGTTTCTGATCTTGAGTTTTGTATAGACTTTGGTGGCTAGGATTCACATCATTGAAGATTGTAAATACTTCCCTTAATTGGTAACCCAATCTTTCTTTCTCTGTTAATGAACTTAAATCTGAATTCAATGGCAAATCACAAATTCTAAAATATCTGAAAATTTTCTTTGACTTGGTATTGATTTGTATTCCTAGAGATGATTATCTGATGCACAGTTTATCCTTTTTGCTATGAATTTGATTGTTCTTGCGTAGGGATGTGGGTGTACATGATTGTTGCTTGAAGGCTTCAAATGACATTGTATCTTAATTATTTCTTTATCCAAACTGGATTCTATCTTGGCCAAACATTCCCCTGTAACCTATGCTTGCAGTTAATTTATAGAAATTACAAGAAAATTTTATCTATTTATGATATGATTCTCCAAGGATAAGCCTTTATTTAAAATGCCTTGGTTGAAAAAAAAATTGTAGCTCGTTTCTTTTACTAGATGGCTTTATTCCTATAGTAATATTGTTTGGGCATTCTAAAAAATTTGAAATATGATTTTTATTACAAGCCCTAGTAAATTTTGTTTCCATAATTCTTTCTTCCTTCCATTACAGCGGCATAGTAGTTGTATTTTTGATCAGATACAAATATAACACTTTCTGTTGAAGTTGATTGGGTCGTTGAAATTGAAACATTATAATTTTTTATCTTGATCTGACAGCTTTTAGATTTTAAGTAGACCCTAAAATTAGGTCACCCTCCCTTCTGTAACCTCAACCATAAGTACCCTTCATCACTTTAAACTGCCAGGCCCCCTGAACCACACTAGTATTAATTTAATTAATTTAATTAACTTAATGCCTTTACCCCCTCAATATGATTGATTAGTTTAATATCTTATTTAAATAATTATCTACACATATAGTTCACTAGATAACTCTCATCAAAAGCTAACTCAATACAGACCTATCTTAGCAGTTACCATTCCTAACTAAGACTTTACCCAAACCCTCAGACTCAATACCTACACTCCCCTCTAAACAATTCCTGAATGCTCACAGAAGCTCCCAATATAATCTATGGGATCGGATAAGACTGAGATCAAGGAAAGTAGGAGGATCTCCCTTAAGTTTGGGAACCTATAAAATCCCACCTGACTGATGTCGGTTACCCCTAATCGCCCGCTGGTTAAGATAGACTGTTGTCGGTTCCTTTTTAACTCGTAAACTACCTTATTCTCAAGAGTTGGTAAACATTGGGAGAATAAATCTTTATGAGCAAAGAGCGAGATTCTCAAAAAGATATGCGAGGACTCGTTCTCATCTCAAAGAGCCCAATTCCAGCAAGATCACATCAAAGAAGGAATTGCACATCTTCTTCCTCCACAGCCAACCCATTACCACCTTCGGATTTACCCAAGCAAAAGAGGAGTGGTGCATGTACCATTAGTAGCTTTTCTCTAGTTGGCTGATCACTTGTAGCCTCACAACTCATCATCAGCACGGCTCCATCCTTGCACAACACAGACTTCCAAATCAGTAAGTATTATATCATACTTCCTAGTTAATTCATTTCCATCATTGTTTTTTTACCACCTATTTGTCCATCTTGCTCCTTATTGATTATCTCCAATGTGTTTGTAACTTCATAGACCCACCATCAAACCTCATAAAACCTAACCTTGTCACCTAATACTCCTTCCAACCAAGCTAAAATCCTTTTGCAGTTACAAAGGGGACCAAAACCCGTTCCGTGACATTCCAGATCACAGTACGGTGTCGTTGTAACTAAGCTATGGTCCGAGGTCACCGCACCTTGACCGATTGCCTTGGTCCTTTTTTGTTTTCCAAACAGACGCTTAAGCAGAGAACTATCCACAGCCAATTTTACCTCACCATCTCACTCACCTATGACCGTACCCAAACCTTAATCCAGACCTGCATAATCCAACACCTTTTGACCTGTGGATTTTATTCTAGCCTAGCCTCTAAGATTAGATATGTTTTCTTATTGTGTTTTAAGTGAGATAACTAAATCATTTTAAATAACAATAGATTTACTTTGTTTTTCAACATTAATTTGTTTAAAACAGTAGACTAACAGCCATCTGAGATCTCATACTTACCGGATCCTAGCTCTGTTAGGCAGTTCACTGCCATATTGTTAATCCTTTCCTGGTGGTCTTGCTTTCATTAGAAGGTAGTCTCCTAGTCCAAAAGCGAATCTCTCATGGATCATGTGGATTCAGAAGTCATTACGCGTGCGACAACCCATCAACTGACATTTGAACAGGTATTCCTCCTACATCCGTTACCCGCTACTTATTTCGTCAACCATATCCAATGAACAATAAGAAAAGGTGAAACATTTTTTCGTGGCCGTGGGACCCATCCGGGTTTGTTCCATGAATTCGTATTTCTTCTTCCATTAGCAGCGTATAGTAGTGTGGTCATTGTTCTGATTCAGGAATAAAGATATAGACGACTTTCGTGGTTGAAGTGTGTTGGGGTAGGATTGAATTGAAAACATTATAATTTTAATCTTGATCATGACTGCTTTTTAAACTTTAATGATAGCACTAAAATTAGGTCCACCCCCTTCTGTGATCCTCACACGAATGAAGTAACCTCTTCATCATCTTTTCACCTAGCTCATGCCTTCTTAACCACACTACTTAGTATTTAATGTTAATTATTTAATTAATTAAATCTTTACCCTTCACTATTAATTATTTAAATATCTTAATTTATTATTAATATCTACACATACTAGTTTCACTTAGATACTCATCAAGCTAACTCACATACAAGACTATTCTAGCTAAGGTTCACCCATTATACTAAAGACCTTACCCAAACCCTCAGAATCACACTACCGTACACTCCCTCTAAACACATTCCTTGCATGCTCACAGAAGCTTCCAATATATCTATGGGATAATGACATGGATGCCAAGCGAGAATTTAGGTAGGATGTCCTTAAGTTTGGGAAACATATGAAAATCCCACTTGACTGATGTCTGGTTACCCCCTAATGCGCTGGTTAAGAATAGACTGTTGTCGGTTTCCCCCTTTTAACTCTAAATAGACCTATTCGAAGGTTGGTAAAATTGGGAGAATGAATTTTTATGGAGCAATGACGAGATTCAAAAAGATGAGTGCAGTTCTTCAAAGAGCCATTCAGTCAAGAACTCACTCAAATGAAAGGAGATTGCACACTCTCCTCCACAGCCATCCAGCAATTATGGATTTACCCAAGCAAAAAGAGGAGTGTGCATGTAGCCCATGTAGTAGCTTTTCTCTAGTTGGTGATCAACTTGTTGCCCTCCACAACATCATTCATCAGAAACCTCATTCTTTCACACACTATGTCAGTACGTTGCGCAGAGAAACAACATCCGAAGTAAGTAATATGGGGTGATATCATTACGTTGCCCTGAGTTAATTGTTTCATCATTGGTTTTAAGCACCGTATGTGTCCATCTTTCTCCTTATTGATTACTCCAATTGTGTTTGTAGGCACTTCATAGACCATCAAGAGACCTCATAAAAACTAGCCCTTGTCACCTTAATACGGTCCTTGCGAACCAGATAAAGTGCTTGTGCAGGTTACAAGGGTAACCAAAAACCGCCCCGTTCGGACGATTCCCAGAGGTCTCACAGTAAACCGGTGTCGCGGGTTGTACTAACGTATGGTCGAGGTCAGCCGGGCCTGGACCGAGGTGCTGTGCTTTGTGTTGTTCCAAACAACTTTAAGCGAGAGGAGCTTATGCCACGGCAATTTGTACGTCGCGCCGCTCACGTGCACGGCTATGAGCTACCAACCTCATGGCAGCCTGCATAACTCACAACAACTTTTTGACCTGTGGACTTCTATCTAGCCTAAGCCTCTTGGATTAGATATTGTTTCTTAATTGTGTTTTATAGTGAGAGTAAGACTAAGATCATTGTTAAAATAGACAAGAGATTTACGTTGTTTTCAACAGTAATTGTTTAAAACGTAGACTAACCGCCATGCTAGGAAGTCTCAATACTTACCAGTTGAGTCTAGCGTATGTTAGGCAGTTCAGCTGCCGCAATATTGTTTAATGCCTTTCTGGTGGTCTTGCTTTCAATTGAGGTAGTTCCTCCTACCAAAGGAATCTTCATTGGTCAAATTGTGGATTCAGAAGTCATACGCCGTGCACAACCATCAAACTGAATTTGAGAAGGTATGGCTCTACATCGTTCCCTATCGTATTTTGTCAAGCCATGTCCGGAAATGACACCTATAGAAATAGGTGAAACATTTTTTCGTGCCGGTGGGGACCTCATCCCGGGGTCCTGCATTTTATTCTATTCCGTAGGAAGAAATTGTGTGTTTTGTTTCCCCTTCTAAAAGTGTAACCTAATTTTCTTCCCTGGTAAATTCCAGTGCCTTTTTAGTTTTCTGATAGGGAAACTTTTCTTTTGATGTATTGTAAAGGAATCATCCTTCATGTTTTTGACTGCAGTTATAGTGAAAGAGGCATCCTCTTCCTATTCACGATTTTTTTTTTTCGATCGAATATAAATGACTTTTGGATTTGTGGGTTTAACAATAAGTGCATTTTCATTCTGATTTTTAGATTAGTTTCATTTAATTGAGGGAAAACCTATACGTTGATTCATTACTAGCTGATGGTGACAAACGAATCATAGAAAAAACTTATATTCTTGTTCTCTTCTCCGGAGTCCTACCAAATCACACAAAAGATTCAATTACTATACATTGCGTAAACTAACGTCTTACTTGGAGAAGCCGTAGTGATGCACAATATCACGGCCAGATGGAAACCAGGCTCACTGTGCTGTCGAGTCATACTTTAGAGCAATAGCCCGCCCCCACCATAACAAACCTGAAAACCTCACCCTTTAGATCTATTTCTTGTAGGGAAGCCATCCTCACCCAAAAACTCTACTTCACAATTCATGTGTCAGTCCCTAAATAGCATAAGTTGAACAAACATAATAGAATAGGCACTTTAGGAATGTTATTTCTTAGTGTTTTGTCTTATTTGCATTTTGAGGTGAGAGCTTTCGATCATTATTTTTATATTTTCTTGCACACTCCCCATCATAGCTGGTGCATTCTGGCTCCACTTGAGTGTTCTTGGGCCATATCACCATCATTCCCAGAATTCTAGGTCTGATTCCACTTTAAATTCTAATTCACAACCACTTTTTCTTATCACTGTTTCAGTTTCATAGTGACCATCATCGGTTACGCTCAGCCGACTCAGTTCTAGGTCCTTTTTCTAACCTATTCAAAAGGACAATTCTTACTTCACTTTTCTACATTTCCCATAGTCTTTGTTACTGTCACCTTTTCCATTGACGTTTTACAAATCCCCAAATTTGACATACTTGTCGATTTTTCCTTTTGCCTCACTGATTACTTACTGCCTATTCCCACAGTAACCGGAAACTGTTACCCCTGACCGACGTTGGTTTTCCCTAACCAGAATTAGTTACCTTTTTTCACATTCCACTCACCATATGTTACTTCATCCATTTTTTTATTAACCAAATTTATCTACTCCTGCTATTTTTTGTATTATTTACAGAGAAGCAGCCCCACCTGATCAGTACCAGTTCACATGGTACTGACCCAAAGACAAGCGAATGTCCTCGTGTTCCATGCCAGTTTCCAGTCACTCCCACCTAGTTCTTCACCACCCTCTATTCTATCACCATCCATGGACCCCATCTAGCCTACCAATATTGCTACCGGAGATGAGGATTTTACACGACTCCTTGACCAAAACCCTGCTACCTTGCAGTTTTACCTTTCCCATTTGTCCACTCGAGATTCCTCGGTTCATTTGATATATGGAATGCCCATATCTATCCCCCCGAAACTCACACCCACTTTTGCCTCAGCCCCATCTAGCTCCGTGTTTCCCGCTTCCATTTTACCCCCAATCATTTCGCAGTTAGGTCCTATACCCGCTATGACTGTCATGTCTATTACCCCTATAGCATCCATTACATCTACCATACCCTTGGCGACTACCCCAAATACAACTTCATCTACCCCTCATGTCTCATATATACCCGTAGCTACATTCCCACCTCTAATGTCGATGACCCCTACCCCATTTCAGAACGTATTTCTTTCCATTCCACAATCACTAGCCCCTGTTGCCACTAGGGTTACCACTACCCTTCCTCCCCTGTATACATACTACCAACAACCGCTTTTTTCATATATTTTTCATTTTGGGTACATACCCCCTATTTCATTGCCTTCTTCTTCACCACCTTATGTGGCAGCCCCCTACATTGGAATGTCACACCCATTATACACCCAAAATTAACCTCCTCACGCTATAGGAGGCATCTAATCATCACAACCCACCAATGACTTAATTAAATTGATGATGGATAAGATGCAAACAGTGGAGGCATCGGTTTCTGGCTCCCACAAAACTGTCACTTATGATGAGATTTACAATGAGCCTATTCACCCATCCATTCCCATTTGTTCATACCTTGTGCATTGGGAAATGCCTAAATTCAACTGCTTTAATAGTAAGGAAGACCCACAACAAAATTTGCACTCGTTTAAACATGGATGTTATTTGATTGCTAATGATGATGCCTTACTTTTGAGAACTTTTCCCATGTCCCTCACTGGACCAACATTAGATTTGTATAGTGGGTTACCCAAACACTCCATATTTTCATTCAACCAGGTAGCCCAAGCTTTCTTGGATCATTTTTCTATCAACATCACCAAGAAAGTTACCATGACCGATCTATATTCCACATGTCAATACGAGGATGAATCTATCGCAGATTTTTTCGCTCGCTAGCGCAACCTGATAATTCATCTTACCTTTCAACTACCACAAACTGAACTCATCAATCTCTTCACTTGAGCTTGCGCCAGACATATCTCCCCGACCTTACAGGTACAAACTTTCAGAACATTTGATGAGGCATTTAATATGGCACGAAAGTTAGAAATTCAAGCTATTGAAGAGAAGAAAATCCAATTATGAAATAAGAATTCGACATTCAAGTCGACCGAAACCTCTTCTTCTTCTAAACCACCAACAAATTATTCAAAGGCTAAAGTTACTACTAACGCAGTGATACTCAAGGCCGGCCCAACTCATCCATCTAATCAAGCCACACCATCATCTAATCTATCACCTGTACAGGCTTTTTGATTCAAACAAGAGCAGCAAAAATATACCCCAATTGGGGAACCTTACTCTTATGTTTTAGAAAATTTGATCAAAGCTGGCGCCATCACCCTTCCACCCATAAAACCACACACTGGTTTTGACCCTACTCACCCCATGCCAACATGGTATAAGGAAAAATATTTCTGTAACTATCACTATGTAAAGGGTCATAGTGATGGCAACTGCATCACTTTTAATAATATTGTCCAAAAAATGCTCGAGAAAGGTGAGTTGACTATGGATAATCGCAACACCGCCCATAATCAAAATCTACAAATGTTTAAAAATCCATTTCCCAATCATGCCCCTTCATCCAATCAAACAAGTGAGACATCCACTCATGATACTGATACTCTTGAGGTTCATGCGATCTTTAATGAGGTACCTGTCACATCTCAATTACCTCACATCCCTTCCATAGAGGAAATCCTAGCCCAAAACCCTCCTTCCACTGTCTGAACCTAACCATCACTACTCCTTCACCAATAGAGGAACACCCTTCATCTCCTACAGAGGAGTCTTCTGCTAACATTGAGACCATCTCACCCCTAGCTTCTCCACTTAGCAAACCTTTACCTACCGTAATTCCTCCACCCATAGAGGAGCACCCATTACCTCCTCCACCCATAGAGGAACACCCATTACCTCCTCCACCCACATAGGAGCTCCCACCATCTCCTCCATCCATAATAGACCCAGTGGAGATACCTTTACCTCATGGTGGCAACGAATTCTCCATCCCCTACCTAACATCAAACAAACCTACATTTCAGCTCTCTGACCCACGGAAGCTGAAGCCATGGCCGATTCCCCATCTCCAAGATTCATTTTATGGGAATTCCCATTAGGTCCTCACCAACTCCACCCACAAACTTGCCATTCTCACGTTTGGCTGATCACTTAGAGTATGTGGATAGAGCCTTATTATGGGGGTGCCTCTTACTCCCTATCTCAACACAAATGCAGAAATCCCTTGATGACACCTCCACCATCTACCCAAACACATTTCCACCCATCAATTCACATACAACCACCACTATTACAACCCCTTCCATGATACATATTAGCACTCACACCACATCCTTACCCATAACCTGACCTATTCCTAAACCTAAACCTATATCCTACAACATTTAGCTCCACTAAACCTATTACCACTTTAGGGGTCAGCCTAACCATCAGCCTTACCCATCCGCCTATTAAACTAGATTTAGCTACATCCTCCAATGTTAAAACCACACCTACTTTGACACCCAAACTAAAGAAAAAAACTCATCAACCTCATACCCCTACCACATCAATAACACACAGCACATGTCCCATCTGCCTTCATACCTCAACTGCCCAACAGGGTCAAGCACCCCTCACCCAGTCATAACTCAATAACCCAACCACCCATTCCTAGCCTCACAAATATCTAACCTACCTATGCACACAACATGACTCATACCCACACCTGTATTCTCTTTACCACCAATACCTCTAATACCTTCAGCCATTACTTCACTACCTACTACACTTCAGTCTTTATCTCTCACACCTAAAGCATGACTTGCATCATCTACCTTCATATGCACCCCCATTATCCCCATGGGTAACTCACACTCTTCCTCCATCTACTTTCCCTCATCTAGGCCTCGTACACCCACATCGCCTTTACCCAAGAAGGTACACACTAAAACCAAAACCCCACTACCCCACAACAAGGTAGTCAAAACAAAACCACACCCTCCTACCCATCCATCTACTATAGCCCCTACCCAAAAAAACCCTAACAGATACCTCAAACCATACCAACACCTAAACCCATGGCTCAACCCCTTCCTATAATTCCATAAAGCAATTTCCTAACAACATAACCACACCTATACCCAAACCCACATTTACTTCCCATTGTGATCCACTCGTAGGGTCTTATGCCAAAATTTTAAACTAACCTCCTCAAGACTTCTGTCATCACATTACCTCCACTCTGGTCTTATGACCCCCTTACACCCAAGCCAAAAGGGTTTGATGATACCAAAAATTGCGCATACAATCGTGTGCCAAGGACATGATGTGGAGAACTGTAAGGCCTTGAAAACTATCCTTATCCAATTGTGTCCACCTGAAACCAACTTTGATGATGATGACCTTCTTGACAAGGACCCTGCTTCACCTACACCCCCTCTCACATTACCCACTCAACGACCACAACCTCCATCCTGACAGCTCCCAGAACCATACACAAAATTTGAAATTAACATGGTTCACATCAATAAAGCTTGCCACACCACGACCCAAATGTAACTGTTGTGCCCAACTGACCTCACAGGGCTTTTCTCCTCCCGTAGGTTTTTTCCCTTCATGTCTGTTATACCACTTACCCTACACCCTCTTCATTTGAAAAATTCCATCAAATCAACATAGTACACATCACTACATGTGTGCAGAAGGGTAAAGAAAAGGTAGCTAACCCACCACCCAATCCTATACCCAACATACCATCTACACCCATACCTAAGATAACTATCTACATGGCCCCACATACCCCATTTCTAATGGTGTCACACATCGCACCATGCTCAAACACTTACACCAATCTCCACTCAAAATGTCCCTGTATGACCTCATCCAAACCTCGGAATCCCATCGGAAAGCCCTCATGGAGATTCTTTAATCTATCAAGGTTTTACCCAATGACCCTACACCCGTAGCCTCCATTATCACGCCCCATTATTTCTCTTCCCTCACTAAATTAACACCTTCATCTTTAGCTCACCTTGTTCACCATGAGGCTTCCATTATCTTCTCAGAGGAGGAGATTGTGCCATACCAAAATGAGGACCCGGACCCAACCCTCTTCATCTCTATTCACATTGATGACATATGGGTATGCTGTGTGATGATTGATGGTGGTGCTAGCACTAACATTATTTCATCCCATGCATTTGCTCAAATTTGCATACCTGAAAATTATATGCACAAACATCCGGTCATGTTGCGTTCATTCAATAACACTATCACCTCCACACAAGGCACTGTCATCCTTCATGTTCATGTGGGCCCTCACACTGTTCCAGAATTTTTTTATGTTTTAGAAGGGGGAATTCCAATATAACTTGTTTCTTGGTAGACCCTGGATCCATGTCATGGGTTACGGTCCTTCCACTTTGCATCATTGTGTAAAGTTCAAACACGAAGGACACACTTATACCATTCTAGCTGACCCGTCATCATTTAAAACATGCAACATGCTTTACCGACCTAATAATGTACTCATACCTATTAAGCCATCTACCTCTACACCCACTACCACTTCACTTACACCTCCACCTACCAGTTTAGTCACTACCTCAACCACACCTACCTCCTCTATTCCTACAGCCCCATTAGCTCCCTAATCTATTAACACCACCTCCACATCGACCTTCGACACATCATCCATACCAGCTACCCACATACCAATCACTGATTCCTTGGATGGTGAATTTCACATGCCTCCCTCTGGGATAGCACATCAGGCTTCTAGGTATGATGTTTCAACACATTCCAGTGTGATTGCACATGAGTATGGAAACCTCTCTCCAACACCCTGGGACTTGTGATCACTGTATTAGAGGAATCCTCCTAGATTAGAGGTCCTGGTCATCCTCAAACTAGTCTCTCCTATGGGGATTTAGATACTACTATTTGCACAACTGAACCACCAGGTTCATATCCTAATCCATTTTCTGCTAAATTGTAAGGAGACAGGGATAGATAGTGTAGAAATTGACCCACACCTAGCTAAACCATGGTGATGCACCAAAAGGAGTGGTGAATATTTGGCTGTCTATGAGCAAGGCCGACACAAACCAAAATTCCATGTACCAGCTGTAAAATCATACACAGGACTGATAAGATGGTAATTTAGGATTCCTAAAATGAAGTAAATAATACCAAACAAAGCCCGCATCTGAAACTCATTGCAAACCCTAACCCTTCTGCACCTTCATCATTTCCAATGTCAAAAAACATTGCATTACGATACCTCATGAGAGGTATCCCTCCTAACTGTTACAGTCTTTGATAGAGGTCTGATTTCCTTGCAACAATCTAACTTGCTGGAGGTGAAAGAAGAAGTCCCTACTACTGTCAAAAAAGTATATCCCCCTTTAATAGACAATGAGCACACCAATCTGGCTTTTGCATTACATGGGTCGATGCCCAGGATGAGAGAATCCATACTCACAAAACATGGTGTAGAAGACTCATATATTCATCAGTTTTTACCATGTTGAATGAATCGACTATTGAAATCAACATTCATACTCAGGAAGACCTTACAAACCCTAAATACCCTGCCATTTTTAGACTGATGTTGGAGGATGAATGCGACCCACTTCTGTATTAAATTTGTTTGCATGAAATGTCACTTTCTGGCCATGGACACACATCAGACATGCCCGTTTCTTGAACTTTCTCTCTCATAGACTGAACAAAAATATCGTAACCGATTGACCAATGCCAATCCTATGAAGAGAATTTCATAAGATTTCCAATGATATAAAGATCGTCGCAAATCTGAGCTTCTGGATCGAAAGATATGAACCCAACATCTGAAGATTTAGGGCACAAAACAGGCAAACCCATGGATTTTCCCCAATGTATTTCCCGCGCTCCGCACTTCCCTGCTCACTTAGGTGACACGTGTCCTCTTTTTATTGGCACTGGGCTTCAATGACTTCAAAACTTGCCTACCCTTTGAAATTTTTGATGTCTTTCCCTTGTGACATGTGGCGTGATTTGATTCGTCTGCGTAGGACTTTCCGGCTTTTCACGAAATGCTCTTGCTCATCGATCCCTTTTTGGCCCGATTATAACCGAACTATTTCTGGGACCAAATTCTTCCGAACCGCCTGAAGACTGGGCATTCCTTGTCCCTCTTGGGGTACCGGCTGCTGACACATGTCATGATTTGATTGGTTTTAAAAATGGCTCATTCAGCTCCATATGTATCATGTTATGACGTACTTATGTCCCATGACTGTCATACATCGAACTGTCTGGGACAAATTCTTCCGAACTGCCCGATTATGGGCTTCCTTGGTTAAATCTAAACGTGGCTGCTTCGCACTTTTCGCTGTCCTCAAAACGCATCTTTGATCGGCCTTATTAAATATTGTCCCAACCTGTATCCTACGCAAGTGTGTCTATTGCAATTTTCTCACCTCTGATCTTGGGATTTATCGATTTCCTTACTTCCCATAGAAGTTGACCCAGCTAAAGTCCAAGGCTATCCTGGAAGTACCTCCACCTGGACCAGGACCTTAGCCAACTTCGTAGCCTACAAGGATTTTTTCTGCAGCCCATTCAGCTGATTTTTTTCACAACTTTTTCGGACCTTTGTCTTAGAACATTTCATCCTTTCTTCTTAGGATAGGAGAGTCTCCTAAAAAATCCGAGGATGACCCTATCACAACATGATTTTTGCTTTGAATCAATCTATTTGCCTGGGATTTGAGTATTCTGATGCATGTTATCTAATTTACCCTGGGGGTGAATTTTGGATAACACCTAACCACTGACCAACCTTGGAAGGTTTACATATCAACTACCGATCACTCCTAGGGGAGTACCACCTATATAGTGTCAACACATTCCTTACTCTACATGAGTATGAAAGCCTTCACCAACACCTTTGTTATGATCACCGTATCGGAGAAAGCCTCCTTTATGGTCCTCCTCATCTTTGTACTAGTCTCACCTATGGGGGACTTAATACTACTACCTACTCAACCACAAAACCTATGTTGTGACCAACAACTGACCCTTTACACTTCATGTACGCCAAACCCTATCAAAATTGCACCATGATGGCTTATGCTTTTAGCTGATCTTGACCTCAATTCATTCACCAAAAGTCCATTAAGGGCCAAGCTATCGCTGACCAACTGGCTGACGCACCTATTTCCGGGGACCAACCCTCTAATTTTGACTTTCCCGATGAATCCATTGCTACCCTTTCCCTAGGATGAACCCCCTTACCAAATGACATTGTTCTTCGATGGTTCCAAGTGTCAGCGTGGGGGGAGCTGGTGTTATCCTCATCCCTCTGGATGGAGAACCCATGCCTTTGTCTTTCAAACTAGACTTTGAATGCACCAACAATATTTTGCTGAGTACGAAGCACTCGTACTAGGTCTCCAGACCACCTATGCCCTCGATGTCAAATCAATCCACATCTTGGTGATTCACAATTGGTCATAAACCAAGTCAATGGTATGTACCAATGTCATAACGAGATAATTCAAAAGTATAAACATCATGTAGACATACTTTTGACCACCTTTGATTGTTACACCCCTTCAAACCATCCCACAGGTCAACCAACAAATTTGCAGACACCATGGCCTGCTTAGCTTCCCAAATACCTGCTTCCCCTACCGATTCCAAAATATTTGTCACTGTACAACACCTCCATTCACCTTCTTATTTACCTCATGATGTTTACTCAATCGAAACTGACACCCCCTGACCTGAGTGACCTTTGGTATAAAACAATACTCCGACTACCTTTCCCTCTCCATCTTACCTCCTGATCTCACTGTAACAGACAAACGCACCTTCCTTAAAAGGTCTCTCCCATTTCGTTATCCTGGGGGGACTCCTCTATAAGCATGGCTTTGATGGTATTCTCTTACGATGCCTCACAAGTTTTGAAATTCCTTATACCATCAAGGAGGTTCATGATGGCATATGTGGAGGTCACTTTAGTGGCCTTGTTGTTGCTCGCACTCATGGATGGTTTTTTGGGTTATAAGAAAAATTTTCTTGCCCTAGAAGATCAGCACAAGACCGCATTCATTAACCCTTGGGGGACCTTCTGCTATAGAGTCATGCCTTTTGGCCTTAAAAATGCTGGTGCTACATATCAGCATGCTATGAATTACATCTTCCATGATATCATGCATTGCATAGTGGAATATTACATGGATGATCTATTGGCTAAATCTAAATGTCACGCCAAGCACATCGCTGTCCGCAAAACCATATTTGATCACTTTATTAAATATTATGTCCGCCTGCAGCCTAAAAAGTGTGTCTTCACACTTCTCTCAAGAAAGATCTTGGGATTTATCATTTCCTTACATGGTATAGAAAAATGACCCAGCTAAAGTCAAGTCCAAAATGCTGGCAAATGCCTCCACCCACTAACCTTATAACAACTTTCGTACCGTACAAGGTAAGTCATGTAATCCATTCACTGATTTATTATCCCTAAACTTATCAGATCTGGTGTTACACCATTTCAGTCATCTGCTTAGGAAGGACTAGATCTCCTTTAAATGGGATGATTCACTATTTACATAAGCTTTTGAGGCCTTAAAACAAAGTCCTTCTCACAACCACCCGTACTTATCCCTACCTAAAGACGAGCAATTCACTGTTTTACCTATACATGTCAACTACCGATCATTCCTTGGATGAGCCTATGCTCGTTCATCAACTTGATGAAAAAACCCATAGGCAGTAGGTATTTTATTATATAAGTTATACCCTTCTGGACTATGAAACCTAATACACTCACCCTGAAAAAACTTTGCTTAGCCTTAGTTTTCATTGCCACCAAACTCCGCCATTACTTACTCAACCACAAAACCTATGTCGTGACCAACACCGACCCTTTACACATCATGTACTGCTAAACCTGATCAAAATCAGCATAATATGTGATGGCTTATGCTTTTAGCTGATCTTGACCTCGAATTCATCCACCAAAAGTCCATTAAAGGCTAGGCTATCGCTGACTAACTAGCTAACGCACCTATTGTTTGGGACCAACCCTCTAATTTTGAATTCCTCGACGAATCCATTGCTAACCTCTCTTTGGATGACAACCCTTAACAAATGACCTTATTCTTTGATGGTTCCAAATGTTAGCATGGGGGTGGTGCAGGCATTATCCTCATTCCTCTTGAGGGTGAACCCATGCCCTTATCATTTAAACTTGACTTCGAGTGCACCAACAATATCACCAAATACGAAGTGCTCATATTGGGTCTCATGACTACCTATGCCTTAGACGTTAAGTCCATTAATATCTTCGGTGATTCTCAACTGGTAGTAAACCAAGTCAATGGTGTTTATCAATTTCATAATGAAATACTTCAAGAATAATACAAGCGTTACGTTGGCATCATGTTGACTACCTTTGACTGCTATAAAATTCAAACCATTCCGTGATCCACCAATAAATTCATGGATACCATGGCCTACCTCACTTCTCAAATACCCACTTCACCTGATGATTCAAACATCTTTGTTACCGTAAAATGCATAACAAGACCTTATTATAAATATTTTTGTATTAACCTCGTCCACACTACCTCACTGAACACACACATATCTTTGGTATAAGCAGCTTGCAGACTACCTTTCCCTTTCTATTTTGCCTCCTAATCTCACATGTAATGGATAGTGCACCTTTCTCAAAAAGGCCTCTCATTATGTCGTCATGGGTGGCCTTCTCTATAAATGCAGCTTTGACGGTATTCTCTTACGATGCCTCACC
Organism: Taxus chinensis; assembly: GCA_019776745.2. Lineage (NCBI taxonomy): Eukaryota > Viridiplantae > Streptophyta > Pinopsida > Cupressales > Taxaceae > Taxus > Taxus chinensis. The sequence continues at coordinate 616,583,762 of CM034152.1, read as the reverse complement.
AGCTCTGAAATCCCTTACACCATTAAATAAGTTCATGATGGCATATGTGGAGGCCACTTTAGTGATCTTGTTGTTGCTAAGCGTATTCTTTGCACCTTGGCTATTACTGGCCGACCCTTAACCATGATTGTTATGACTATGTCAAATGTTGCGTGAAATGTCAACAACATTCCAACCTTCATCATACACCCAATCACACCTTACAGGTTGCTCGTGACCTTTGGCCCTTCTCTCAATGGGGTTTGGATCTTGTCAGAGAAATCAATCCTCATTCTTCCCAATGCCATCAATGGATTATAACTGCTACTAAATACTACACAAAATGGGTAGAATCCATACCACTTATCTCCATGAAAATTTGAGAAAATATGTGAGTTTATTAACCATCACATCATTTTTCACTTCGGTGTCCCTCATCACCTCATCACTGAAGATGGAAAACAATTCAAAAACAAAACACTACAAAAACTTTTTGACACCTTCAACATTTAGCTTAGTTTCTCCTCACCTTATTACCCACAAACCAATGGCCAAGCTGAATCCACTAACAAAACCCTCAATAAAATTCTCATGAAAGTGGTTGACGATACTGGGAAGGATTGGCATACACACATTCCTTTTGCTCTATGGGCATACCATACTAGTATTCACACTGCCACTGTGGCTACACCCTTTTCACTGGTCTATGGTATAGAGGTTGTTTTGCCTCTTGAAGTCCAGATTTCCTCACTCCGTATTTCTCTCCATGACATGCTTATTGATGATGACTTTCATCAGGACCGCTTGGCACAACTAGAGTTATTAGATGAACATCATCTTAATGCTCTCGATCACCTCCAAGTCTATCAAAAATGCATCAAGCGTTCCTATGAAAAATGTGTTCATGAACGAACCTTTCAAGTGGGTGACCTTGTTTTGAAAGAAAATCAACACGTAACCAAAGCGGAGAAAAGCAAACGGGGAAAATTTTCTCCTAATTAGCTTGGAATCTACATCATAATTCATACCTATGGATCAAGTGCCTATCGTTTATCCTCACTTAAGGGTAAACCTGAACCTGAGCCCCTCAATGCATTACATATTCGACCATTCTATTGTTGAATCGTTGTCCTACCTCACCCTGTGTCTCTTTATAGGCTCGCCCCTTAAGCGTTATCCACTTCGTACACCTCCCTAACGATTAAACAAGAATCATGTGAGTACCCATCACTTGTTATCTACTCTTGAATACGTGCACCACGGCACTACACATAGCATGATTCTCATGGACACTTTTCATCTACCTTTAGATGTGATCCCATGGTCATTCCACCTTACCTTTTGAACAAGAGTCCTATCCTTCACCTTGGTCTTTTCCATGATTTCAAAGACCTCCAATGGGACCAAACTCCTTGTGTCAAACTTCTAATAATAGATGACTACCTCAAAATGGCATCTTCCTCTCGACCAAATTACTACTATAAATAGACTACTCCCTTGAAGGAAAACTATGTGAAGCTTTCAGAAAAAAAAATAGAGAACGAGAGAAAATGAATCTTCCTACATTGATCAACTTCACGAAGACATCAAGGAGTACCATATTATTTATGCCATATAGACTTCCCGCATCGATCATTCTAACACAAGAAACATAAATTTTTAGTCATGGACTTGCCCATTGTGCCCTAGGACCTCTTTCCCAAAATCCCTGTCACTCAAACATATCAAATTAACCACCTTTTCCCACTTACCATTTCTACCCGCATTTCCTCAGTTACCTCAAGGGACATCTTGGAATTTAGACATTTGGTGATCATGTGACTACCTTCATTGTAGAACCGTTAATCATGTGGTGTCTTTTGGGTCTTGTGTTTATCACCTCCTCTAAGGTCTGATCTACTCGGTAGGTTCCTACCCAATCAGGTGGCTCTATGGCCCCCTCTTATCTTGTAAATTGTCTTTGTTTACGTTCTGATTACCTTATACAGGACTTTCTCCTCGTTACTTAACTTTAGGGGTAGCACTCCCCTTTCGCCATAATTACCTTCACCTACATCATTTTACCTATAATATACCCACACTCATTAAACCTAAAACCCACTACATGCCTAAAAACCTACTAACTCATTTTCATCTTTCTTCCCTAGCTTATGGGAGAACTACATTAGTCTGAGGTCCCTTTTCACCGGGACTATGTAGGCATCACTTTTAGGGCATGGGGCCCTAAAAGGTTAGCTCAACCACTTTTTACCCTAACCATTTTCCCCACCTTTACCTGATTTCCTATTCCTATAAAAAAAAAAAACCTCGACATCTAAACCATATACCACATAACTTTTACCACTTATATTATTTCACATTTCATACATAACCAACATTTTCCACATTTTACACTATCTCATGCATTTATATTACCATTTTTGATCAAAATACCGAAATGAATCAACCATTCCTAACAACCTAACTCAACAATGCCTAACAACCTGACTCAACCATGCCTCAACCGACCTAACTCATCCATGCCTAAAACCGACCTGACTCAATCCATGCCTAAACCGACTTGACTTGATCCATGTCTAAACCAACTTGACTCAATCCATGCCTACACCAACCTGACTCAATCCATGCCTATGAACCTGACTCTATCATGCCTAGCTCATATATTTTCCATCCATATCATAAGTAAATTAAAACTTATACACATCACAATAACATCACCTGAATATCATCTATCTCCTCATATATACATGTGTGTCTCCATACAATGTACACATGTATCACATAAATGCGTATCTCAATAAACATTCCTATCTCATCATGGCTATCATCTCAAAAATGTTGGCACGTAAGCTTGTATCATGTACAACACTATAATCAATACAAAAATTTCTTCGGCTCGAAGGCCGGTATCATGAACAAAATATCCATACAATAACTCTTCGGCTCACAGGATGGTATACATCCAAAATCCAAAATACAAAAAAAGGTGACATACTATCCCTCATCTACCACTAGACAGACTAGCATATGATGCTGATCCCCGTGCACTTCTTGATGTCCTATGCTCTCTCCTTTGGGCTTGCCAGCCACATACACTCTCAGCACTATACATGCGTGACTGTGTCTACTCACTAGAGACTGTCTGTAGTGGTCTCATCACACCATCTACTATTATTTTTAGCTCAGGATCCTCCTCTTGTACCTGTACCTGAGGCTCTCACCTCTCCACCTATATCTATAGCTCGGGCTCCTCCTCATGTACCTGTACCTGAGGCTCTCACCTCTCTAACTGTATCTGTGGCTCTAGCCTTTCAATCTATACCTGGGCCCCTACCCCCTAGCTGTCCCTACCTGACCCTGCCTCTGTATGGCCGACCATTAGCTGTATGCTACTATCACCCATGCATCATCTGTTCTACGGTCCATGGGCTCCTCCTCCTCCCCTTTCAACTCTGCTGGATCGGGTGGAGACAAGGGTCTCTCGACCTCATCTCTCATATATCGTGGGAAGGGTGGTGGCACATCCTGCACTAAACCAAACTGTCGCCTCACTCGATCAACATGTATCATCTTGTTCTCCCTGGCATGGCATCCCTCTATCCACCTCTGTAGCTTTAGTCCCTCTAGCTCTGTATACATCCCTTTGTAAGAGGGATAAGTCACATAGGGTCTCCCGACTATATCCACACTAGACAGGCTCTCCAGTCTCTATCTATAATATGCTACGTCGTATGTAGCTCGGGCTCTCTATACACTACCCTCCGGCGCCCATCACCTACAACCAACTCAGATGACTCCTGACTCAAATGCATCTACTTCGGGCAGGCTTGTTGGTCACACAAATGTAATGTGCTCATAAGCCCAGTAGTGCAGAAGGAAAATGCAACATAGACTATATCTCCGCAATTACCTATAGGCCCACAACTCTCTGTATAACTGCACCAATAAAGCCGGTGCACAAGAAAAATTGGTATGCTCAATCATCATGTCCTGAAGGACACCCATCAGCGACTGTGGGAATCTCCCACCCTCTGAATCTGGCAATGCGTAGCATCTGATCACCTCCATCATTAACACTATCAACCACATCTCCTCAGGATGGGTAGCATATACCTCTCTCTAACTTAGGCTGGTACTGTGGTACCGAAACTCACCTACTCTCTCTCTAAATACCTCATCTATACACCCCACCGCGACCTCGGATGTCACTAAGTACACCTAGTCTCCAGTAATGGGTAGTCTCAATATCCTATATATATCCTCCAGGGTGATGGTCATCTCCCCTGTTAGAAAGTGGAAGGTGTTAGTCACCGAATCCCATCTCTCGATGAGTGCAACCATCAGACTTTTCTCTCTCACAACCCACCCATAACGGTGGATCCCAATCAGACTGACATCATCAATGTGGCTCCACTCCTTGAAAGTCACCTAGTCCATGTAGCTCTAGCAATATAAGCTACTCCTAATCCCTCATTCGCAGCTCATCCCAGGCTTGCATCCAACCAACACTATATATTAGTATGCATGTTCCATTACCTTGTGTTCACCCCCAACCACCTATTCTTCCTTACCCCCCTCTACCCTAATCCTTAACCAAACCAACCACAACCCATCCTCTCTCTCTTAAAACACACCTTTCCATCTCTTACCCTACCCATTGACCATCTGTTTCGACTACCTAACCCATTTTTTCCTATTTCTGGCCCCATTTCCTTATTTTCACACTGACTCTTGTTACCCATAACCATCACCGGAGGCCTTTAACCATGCTATCGGTCACCTGTGTCTTGACTGATCCCACTTCTACATGACCGATGTCAGCCTACAGGGATCGCCGCCGGTCACTGTGATAGCAAACAACGCCCAAACCCCAAACTATATTTTTTTTCATTTTGACCAAATCCACCCCACTACCCAACCAAACTTATTTACACCTTCCCTACTTCCCTTCCCACTCCTATTGACCTACATTCCAACCTCCCCCACCCCAATTATATCCAATTTATCTCCTAATCCTAAATTTAAATCTTCCCCCCACGTTTTTCTTACAACGCATATTTTACCCTACTTAATTAATCAAATCATTAAGCAATGGTGTACAACTTACCTCATCCTTTTTCTGACACCGTGGCGGTATATATGGGCCACTTTATGGGTGGACCACCTGACCCCTCTCTGGCCTCTGTCATCCTCCAATGCACAAACAATTCTTAGCCACACGAATCGTGCCACCTGATCTCACGGCCCCACCTTCCATTCACCCATTCTCTCCTATGTGGCTCACCAACCAATACTCCTCTATAGGAGCATATGTATTATCAAGTCTATTGCACTCTCTTGTGCTTTTCCTCTTTCTCTTTTCTCTCCTTTTCTACTTTTCCACATGAATAAATGAATTTTCAAACGTGGGTTATCCAATTTTTATACCCTACCCAACCCGATCGACCTTAATTAACCATTGACCGTTGCCAGTCTATTACCCTAGACTACCACCGTCGGTTACCCTACACCATCATCGGTTCATTACGACTGATGTTGATTACCTTGCAAACTCTTTACCCCCATTTACCTCATTTTTCTTACCTCCCTTCTTCCTCCCCCATATACCTACCTGGACCACTTTACCTTCACCTCTGGCCCTCCGCCCTCTTCAACCTCCTCGCGTCCGCTGTTAACACCTTATTATTTTACCCCTACCTCGACCTTCTCATTCTTTGACCTAGATATTTAGACATGGACCATTGCTAGTGACCTTTGACCTCATTTGTTTGATATACCTTGCGGCATTGTTACCTGTGTTGTTGACCTAATGACCTTAGCTAGCCTATTGCCATGACTATTTTTCCTAACCCTACCTTTGGTGTACTAAAACATACCTAAACATTCCTGCACCTAACCTACGTTGTGTTTCCCTGACCTTATTCTATACCTTAGATACCATATTCACTTCACCCTTGTTTGGATAAACCTATCGACCTTAGACGATGTAGAGTTTGCCTGCTCTTCAGCCTGGTAGCGTGCTGCAGTTTATACGTGTACGTGCGTTTGACTGTTGTTACCTTTGACCCTGACCCATTACCTAGATTTCTTGAATAGACCTTTCACCCTCTTCCCCTACACCTGTTTACCTTTTCTTCACATTTACCTTTTATTAAACCACTCACCGCTTCAGCTGCCTACTTCGTCAGTTCGTGGTTTTAGGGGGATCACATTTAACCCCACACGGGGAAACCACGCCTTATTTTTGTTAGCATCACTTACCAATACAAGCTATGTAAAAAAAAGGGGCAAAATTTTATGGTGATGATGGTGCTTGCCAATACTATGAATTTGATCTTTTCCTGGAGTAGGTGACGGTGTTGTACATGCTTGTTGCTTGAAGGCTTCAAATGGCATAGCTATATCTTAATTATTTCTTTGTCAAAATGGATTTTGTCTTGAAAACATTCCTGTAACATGTAGCTTGCAAGTTAATTTCTAGAAATTACAAGCATTTTTTCATCTATTTCTGATACTGTTATCAAGCATAAGCCTTGATTTTAATGCTTTGTTGAAAAACAGTAGCTCGTTTCTTTTACTTATATGATTTATTTACTTGATAGTAATATTTCTGCCATTCTAAAAAATTTGAAATATTGATTTTTCATTGCAAAGCCCTAGTAATTTTTTTCCAGAATTCTTTCTTCCTTCCATCTACAGCTATAGTAGTTGTATTTTCTAATTCAGAATACAGAATATAACACTTTCTGTTGAAGTTGATTAGGTAGTTTGAAATTTATACATTATAATTTTTTATCTTGATCATGGAATGCTTTTTAGCTTTTAACGTAGACACTAAAATTAGGTCACACTCCCCTTCCATACCTCGACCAATAAGTACCCTTCATCACTTTCACCTAGTCATGGCCCCCTTCACCACACTAGTATTAATTTAATTAAATTAATGCTTTACCCTCACTATATTTATTATTTAAATATCTTATTTAAATACTATCTACACATATAGTTCACTTAGACACCTCATCAAGCTAACTCACCTTAAGACCTATTCTTAGCAAGTTACCATAACTAACCAAGACTTAACCAAACCCTCAAAATCAATGCCTACACTCCCTCTAACCACATTCCCACATGCTCACAGAAGCTCCCTGTCTAATCTATAGGATAATGACATGAGATCCAAGGAAATCAGGAGGATCTCCCTTAAGTTTGGCAAACCTAGAAAACCTGCCTCAAGACCAACATCGGTTACCCCTAATCGCCGCCGGTTAAGCTGGACCGCCATTGGTTCCCCCTTTTTAACTCCTAAACTACCTTATTCTCAAGGTTGGAAAACATTGGGAGTAAGAAATTTAATGAATAAGAGCAAGATATCAAAAAGATAGTAATCTTCAGAGAGTCAATTCCAACAATAACTCACATCCAAAGAAGGAGATTGAACATCTTCCTCTGCACAGCCATCCCAACCACATTTGGATCTACCCAAGAAAAAGAGGAGTGTGCATGTAGCCCATATAGAAGCTTTTCTCTAGTTTTTGATCACTTTCTGCCTCCAAAAATCATCATTAGCAGCTCCATCCTTCACACACAAACTTCTAGAAATGACATCCAAGTAAGTATAATATCATACTTCCTTGGTTAATTCATTTCATCATTGTTTTACCACCTATTGTCCATCTTTCTCCTTATTGACCATCTCTAATGTGTTGTACCTTCATATACCCATCAAAACCTCATAAAAACCTACCCTTGTCACCTAATACCTCCTCCCAACCAACAAAATCCTTTGTGCAGTCACAAAGGGGACCAAAAACCCCATTCTATGACATTCCTAGATCTCACAGTAACCAGCACTGGTTGTACCTAACCACGGTCAGTCACCCTTGACCAACGCCGATCTCTGTGTTTTCCCACATAGCCTTAAGTAGAGTCCTATCCACCCCATTTTACCTCACCCTCACTCACTTGTGACCTACCCAATACCTTCATCAAACCTGCAAAACTCAGAACCAACCCTTTGACCTAGGGATTCTATTCTATCCTAGCCTCTTAGATTAAATATGTTTCTTATTGTTTTTTAAGTGAGATACCTAAATCATTTTAAAATAAAAGTAGGATTTACTTTGTTTTTCAACATTAATTTGTTTAAAATAGTGGACTGACAGCCATCTAGGAAGTGCCATACTTCTTGGATCTAGCTCATGCTAGGTAGTTCACTGCCCATATTGTTTAATGCTTTCTGGTGGTCTTGCTTTCATTACAGGTAGTTCCTCCTAGCCAAAAGGAAGCTCTCATAGTCAATTGTGGATTCAGAAGTCATACGCGCGCAACAACCCATCAATCAACATTTGAATAGGTATTCCTCCTACGCCTGTTACCCTATCTATTTCATCAACCATTTAAAGGAACAATCTAAGAAAAAGGTGAAACATTTATGTATCACTTACTTGATTTAAATAATTCTTTTAAAACATGTAGTAGTTGAAAGCAGAATGATGAAAAGTTGTAAATGTCCATTTACATGGCGAAGCCATGTCAAAATTTTCCCAGAATCTTCTTTTTATTCTCTTTTAGTTGTAACCCTTTCTTTCCAGTTAACTTCAGCTTGTTGAAATTTGCTTCTTCCTTTTTAGTTGCAAGTTGAAACATGTACTTCTATTTGCCAGTCCCTCTTCAATACTATAACTTCTTCCATTTGTAAAAAATATTGAGTTTGAGTTATATTAATCCTTCTTTCCAACCTGTATTTATGACTTTTCTATTTCTTCTGGGCTACAACCTGTATCTGCACAGTTAAAATAATAGTTAGAAAATACTTAGGCTTTTGGCCTCTCTTGTATCCATGTTTTCTTCTTTTCTTTTCTCTTTCTTATTTCTGAGTGATTAGAGCATGTATGTAGTCTGATATTCAAGTAAATTATATCTCATATTTTGAATAGATTCATATGCGACAAACTAGGATAGTAAGGAATATGAATTGATCTTTGAGCTCGTAACTGACAGTTCATCTTTTCTTCTTTTCAGGTACAATGACTTCTACAATGAATATGTAGAAGGAACAAAAGCTGGAATGGAGATACTTCGAACAACAAAGAAAACCCCAAGGTAATGATGGGTTCACTCATACTCCTTGCTTTATTTTTCATGCATGTGGACCTCTTATTTTAGTAGTTGTACTTTACTTTCCAGTTACATCCCACGGCTTGTGTGGGAACATTTGAAATTTCCTTATGAATAAAACATTGAATTCTATAAATGAGTTGTATATTTATTTCTACATTTAAGCTTTTTGTATGGATTGTATGATGAACTAAACAACTCATTCATATAATTGAATATCTTAATCATGAAGGAAAGAACATTAATGAGAACTTGTAACTTTCAGTAATGAACTGTGTTTTTTGCAATCTGTACTTATGTTTGTTGTCCCAAAACTTAACATTTCACCTATTCTGTAATTTAGTGTTTTCATCAAGACAACACAGCTGTCCTTCGAGGCCCTTGTGTTCTTTTGCTGAAGATATCATGAAATTGTAGACTATGTGATCTGTTATGTTTTGTAACAAGCACACATAGCTATAGATTTCATTTAATCATTAACTAATTCAGTAGTAACCAATAATATCGTAACTCCCTTATCTTAGGTATACTTCACCAATGCCTTTCATCATAATGATGAAGTTTTGAGTTGCCTATTTTTGCACAAGGGAAAAATTTGTCAACATTTATGGTGATCTTGTGGGGAAAGCTTCTTGCTAGCTTATAGACTAGTGCATTTCTCTTTTCCATTGGGCATGGAGTCCAAACATGTAACCAAAATTTTCCTTTTCTGAAAGGTCCAACCCTTCCAAAACGGAACTAAAACTGGGAAGGATCTGGTAAAATAGATCACGTGCACATGAATGAACTTATTGAATTGAAAAATAATGCAATGTGTAGAGACTGCACTTATTAAAGGGAAATCCTACTCTAACAATCACTGTAATATTTTCAATAACAGTGTCTAAAAAACATACCATTCACAGGAATGGAAAGCTCCTCTCCATTCACATTCAAAAGATGAAAAGCATTGTGTTCTTTGCAAGATGAAATCATATAAGGGCCACTCTACATTGTATCAAACTTCGTGTGTCTTTCTAGCTTTGCACGATCAACATCCCACTTTAACACAATATCTCCTTCATTGAAGATTCTAAATTTGGATTTCTTTTCAAAAGTATTTTTCATCTATTTCTAATTCTTTTCCATATTCAAATGGACTTTATCTCTTAACTCTTCTAATTCCATTAACTATGCATAATTAACCTGTAATGGTTCATTCTCAAGTAGGTCCATTTCAGTTAGAAAATCCAATGTAGGTAACTCAACTGAAATAGGCATTCTTGCTTCTTTTCCATACACAAGTTTGTATGGTGAATTACCAACTAAATTTTTAGGAGTCACTCTATCAGCCCAAAGTGCTGAATTCAACATTAGATGTCAAGCCCTTTGATTATCTTTGAGTGTTCTCCTGATGATCCTTAAAAGGGTCTTGTTAGTACTTTCACCTAAGCCATTACCTTCCAGATAATAATTAGATGAAGAACTTAAGTACATTCCATGGTTGACAGCCCAATCTATTATCTTTGCACTAAAAAATGCTAAAGCATTATCTGATATGATAGTTGTTGGAACACCAAATATGCATACTATTCCTTCATAAAAGGATAGTATCAAAGCTTCATTAGCATCCTTTAAGGCTATTGCTTCACTCCATCATGTAAAATAATCTGTCACAGTTAAGATCCACTTATGTCCTTGTGATGAAAGTGGGTTTATCATGTCAATAAAATCAAGACCCCACTACATAAAAGGCTGATCAACTGAGATAGGCTGTAAGGGCAGCGAAGCTAAACATTCTTTTCCAACAAAGAAAGCACATTTTTTACACTTTTTGATCCATTCAAAATAGTACTTGAACATGCTAGGTAAATAGTACCAGCTTTCATAATTTTTAAGGTCATGGTAGGTGCTAAAAAATGACATCCTATGGGTCCTTCATGGAATTATGACAATATTTTTTGAATTTTATCATAATTAACACACCGCAACAAGATTCCATTTATATCTCTTTTGAACAACACATTATCAATGAAGATATAAGGTACAACTTGTAATCTAAAATATTTTCCTTTATTCTTGTCCATGCCTTTCGGATAGGTGTCATGCTGTAAATAGTTAACTAAATCAGTCATCCATCTTGATTCCTGAATCTCATGAGTGGGCTCAGGTTGCTGATTTTCTGGTTGAACCATGATTTTTGATTGCTGATACACAATTTTAGCATGATGTTTTGAATCATCTAGTTTTGTAGCTTGCTATTTTTCCATATCAGCAATTAGATGTTCACATAATCCTTTCCCTCGAACCGTCTTAGCAACCTAGATATCAACATCATATTCCATGACCTTCGTTATCCAGTTTGCTCTTTTCTCATAGAATTCTTTTTTTAGCAAGAATGCTTTCACACTTGGATGAGAAACAAGAACATGGATTTTATTGTTCGAAAGCATGTACTTGAAATTATTTAGTCCTCTGACTACTGAAAGTACTTGTTTTTCAAGGAATGTGTACCTTGTTTCATAATCATGCAAGCTCTATCGAAAGAAAGCAATAGGCTACTCAATATTTTCATCATTGACTTGAGTTAATATAGCTGAGATTGTTTCAGCTTCTGGAAGTGCATACATTGTAAAATCTTTATCAAAATTTGGATTTGCAAGAGTAGGAGCTTGAGAAATAGCTTACTTTGATTGATTCAAATCCTTCTCTCCCTTCACTGGTCTAAGAAAAAGTTTTCTCTTTATTTAGCATAGTTGTTAGTGGTTTAACCAATGCTATGAAATCTAGAACAAATCTTCTAACAAAGTTGATTTTTCCAAGAAAACTCTGTAATTCCTTCTTATGATGAGGCAATGATAGTTGTGATATGGCTTCAATCCTGAAAGGATCAATTGCTAATCCTTTCTTCGAAACAATATGACCAAGTAATTTACCTTGATGTACTAAAAAGATAGACTAAAATGGATTCAAATATATCCCAAATTGTCTACATACCTGAAAGGTCTACCTTAGATGTATCAGGTGTTATGTTGGATTTTTTGAGAACATGGTAATGTCATCTAAATAAACCAAAATACATTTATTTAACAATCTCCGGAAATCCATGTCCATTGCACGTTGAAACGTTGCACTGGTATTTGAAAGACCAAAAGGCATCCTTTTGTAAGCATAAGTGCCCCACTTGGTGGTAAAAGTTGTTTTATATCTATCCTCTTCCTGGACTAAAATCTAATTATATCCACTATAGCCGTCCAAGAGAGATAATCTATCTGCACCAGAAACTGTTCTTAAAATATGATCCATATTTGGGAGTGGGTAATGATATTTTAATGAAGCTTTATTAAGATCTCTGAAATCTACACATAGTCTGATTTCACCATTCTTCTTCCTAATAGGAACAAGATTAGCTACCTAACTTGAATGCTTAACTAGAAAGATAATACCTGATTCAATCAACTTAGATAATTCTTTCCTCATTAGAGGCTCTATTTTGGGATTTACAGGCCTATGTTTCTATCTAACAGGTTTAGAATTTGGTTACAATTTGATAGTATGTTGTGCTAAACTGGGATCAAATCCTTTCAAGTCTTGGTATTTCCAAGCGAAAAGATCTTTAAATTCCTTGCAAAGATTAACAAATGACTATTTTTCTACTATGGAACATACCTTTACAAGAAACAAATTTTTCCCTTCGTTAACTGAGATCTCTTCATAATTATCAACATGGGTTGACATCATAGTCTTGACCTTTCTTAACTGATCGTCAGTGTTGAAGATGTCTTCTAATTTAACTAGACCTTGATGTAGTTTATTTTTCTTCAACTGAACAATTTGGTCACCATATAAGTGTTGTAATTTATCTTGATTAACTGCAAAAAACTCATCTTCTTATAGCAAAAACTAGTAGATTTGATCATCACTTTCAAAAACTTGCCAATTTGAATCGTCAAAAATTATTGAGGGCTTAACAATTATCTTTATATGAGGTTGAATTTCACTATTTTCAATTTGTTCCAACACTTTGAAACTGAGCACCAACTGCTACAAGTTTGTCTGCATGTTTATTTTTAGCTCTAAGAATAGACGAAATATTAAAAGCATTGAAAAATCTTCCATTAAGTTTGAAAATCTATGTCTGTAAGACTTCATTAATGGATGCTTACAAACATTCAAATTTCTTTCTTGATTGATAACCAAATTAGAATCACAAAAAATCTATAGCATGTTGATACCTCTCTTTCTGTCCCAAAGAAAGCCATGAATTAATGCTTCCATATTCAGCTACATTACAAGTGCATGAAAATTAGAGACTCAAAGCATGAGAAATACCTTTCATTCATTGGGGAAGTGAGCATCAAACCTGCTCCCTATCCTTTCTTGTTCTTAGCTCCATCAAAATGAAGTTTCCAAACCCCTTCTGCTGAATCTTTTATTTTGGACAACAAGGGAAGTGGTGTATTTTCTTCATGCATACAATACACACCAAACATGTGTTCTTCAACTTCCTTAAAAGGATCATGACCATGTTCTTCCATTGTCTTTTCATCCATAAATATGTCAAAACCACCATCTAATTTTGAAACTTGAGATACCTCATTAAAGTTAGACTTATCCAAAGTTGAATAATTCACCATAACATTTGGAGAGTGAGGTCTCAATGTGAAATCTTGCCAATGGTTCTAAATTAATGGTAACTTTGGTGCTGTAATGAGTAGTGAAAAATAAGAAGGACCAATTTGAAGAGAGATTACCTCCTATTTTTGCTGTGAAGTCTCTAGATAAGCACAAAGCAAAGTATGGAGGTAAATCCACAACAGTAACATCTTCAAGAATAGAAACATTTGAGAAAGCATGTAACGTTACCTCTAAATTTCTTATTAGACCAACTATATTGGTTGCAGTTCCATCAAGCTGTAAGACACTCCTTTATGTAGGCTCATACTGTTAGACCAATTTTTTCTGCAATTTCTTTTGGCATAACTGTGCTACTTGTGCCATTGTCCACCATATAATTATGAACTAGATGTTCTCCAATAAACAGTGATAAAGGAAAATGGTGGTGGACTTCTTGATATCATGAGAATTCAATGTGGACTTTATGAACCATCCACTTAGCTTGTTTAATGAGTTCTTATTCAAAACATTCCAAGGACCATGTCTGCCTTCTGAAATTCCTTTTCTACTATTTTTGAAGAAATATGCATCTGTTAGTACGAAATCACATCACCCCCAAATGAGTTATACATGTCTTCGTTTCTAAGATAGGGTCATTTGGTGTGATTGCATAACATTGAACTTTCCCCAAGGTGTGGGACCTTACAAAAATGGAAAATTTCTTTAGGATTAAAGGTTGGTTCTTATTCCTCTATTTAGGTGCATACGTTAGGATTTGTAGAGGATCTATCTCTATACCTAATCTAAAACTTGCCAAGGAGACAGGGATAAAAGAGTATAAGGAATAAGAAATAACTATACTACCAGGTGATGCACCAAAGGAATGATGAACACTTATTTTACCAATAGACACAACCCAACAAAATGCATACAATAAACAAGAACAAATAGCCATATCTTTAATGGGAGACCAAATGAAAGAAAAAGAGATAAGAAAGGATCTAAGTTCAATCACAGACATGTTTTATTTCTCTGTGGATTGGTACTAGTTCATTACAAAATAGCCAAAAGGTAAAAATATGTATTACAATTTTAATGGAAGAACTGAACCCCACAAATCCCTTTGCTATAAGGAGAAGGGAGTTTTTCTTTCTAGTAAAATAAATAATGTCTAACCCTTTACAATGAATCATGCCCCCATATTTATAGATTCAATTAGAGAGAATAAGGAGAGGGAGAGAAGTGGGAAAAGTAAGTCAAAGCTCAACCACCACTATTAATTTTTCTAATAAATTTTACCACCCAAATCCGTCTTTAATGCATCAATCCTTGGTTTGGCACCTTGAAGGAAGAGGAAACGATGAAACAGATCAGATCTGATCTGGTTGTTGAGGCTAGAAGATCTTGTATTGAAAGCCTAAATATTTTTCCTCCATTTTCTTCATCAGACCTCCTCAAAATTAAATTTTCAGGCCTCCATGGCAGGGGCGAGGCCAAGATCTTTCCAATGGTGTCAGATTCGCAATATTTCGATTCCTAAGTCGAAAGATATGCCCCTTTGAATTTTGTATCGAGTTCATAAAAATGGTCGGGAAATTTTTTTGAAAAATGGGTCCCCTTTTTTATATGGGACACGTGGCAGCCAGATTAGAGAAAAAATCGGGTCTTATGGGTCAGCAATCCGTTCTTTTTCCCTTTTGCGCAAAAAATGCAAAACTCAATAAACTCCTACAGTTCCGAAGCTCCACCTAGACATGTGGATCCTTCTGGTTGGCTGGGGAATGTGCTTCTATTCTTTATCTTTTTTCCTTCTAAATAAAAGAAAATTTTTCAATTTTTCCTACAACTCCCCGCTTTGGCTTTGACTCAAGCTCAAACCCTGACATTTTCCTTTGGGTGGAGTTGCGGGCCATTTACAATTTTTACCCCTTTTGAGATAACAAAGAGAAAAGAACCAACTTTTCCCCCGATGACCCACTTTCCCTTGGGACACGTGGCAATTTGGCGCTCGTTTGGAAACCTTTTCTCTATTCACCCCTTGAATTAGTGCCATTAAGATACTTGGTAGCCTCCACCTACTGGGCTCATGCATTGACTACTAAACCAAATCTGACCCTATTGAATAACAAGATGAGGCACCGCGCTCACTTGATAACCCAACCCAAAGTTTTCCCTTAGAGGAGCATCGATTTGACACTTGTCAGCCTCCACTGATCTATGGAATTTTCAATGGTCCCTCTTACTTTTTTAGACTTTTGGCTATGTGGCGCGAGCTCACGCTCATTTGGGTTTCTGCCTTGAGATCAACTCTTGAAGATGCACCACACTGACACTTGGCATTCTCCACTGATACATCTATACTAAGCCAATTTTGAAGCCTACCTTTTGACTCTATTTTTACCATTTGCTACGTGAAGGGATGGCACAAGTTTGAGTCTCCGCCCTAGGCTTCCTTTCCAAATTTGCACCGAGTCGACACCTGGCACCTTTTTTTTAGTTGAAGACTTTTCAACGCCTTGTAACTTCTTTAGGGCTCTAGACATGTGGATGCTTGGTGAAAGTTTGGGTTCCCCTTTTTGGATTCACCTTTGGAGAAGGGCCATTAGGACACGATGGCTCCTTCCGTTGCCTCCTTCATATTCATTTTTGGGATTTTTCCTAAATTGTTTCAAGCTCGAGGACTTCGGATCTTCGCCGTTTATTCCCCTTCTTGTTTCTGGTCCCGCTATCTCATAGTTAAGTCTACCTATAACTTCGAGTATGGATTTAAGGCATGGAAATTGGCCTGACAGAGTCATTTCTATAATATAGGGTCCCTTAGTCTCTCTTGGAATCTTCCCCCTAATTTTTCGCGTTCCTCTGCAACCATCTATAGTTTTGAGAGAGTTTTCTCAGGTTCCTTCTATGCGGGGTTGTGGCTGATCCAATATTTGGCCCAAGGAAAAATATGAATAATAACAGCTTAGCCAGTTCATGAGAAATTAAATCTTGTTGTCCTAGAATACTTAGAGTGTCCCACATTGATATGTTAACGTTATGCTTATTCATTACATCAACAATGTTAAAAGAAGTAATGATTTTAGAGACACATTCAACTATCTTAGCGTAGGCCTTAGCAAAAACTGATTCTGCTTCAGCTGCCTTTGATAACTAAGGTATAAACAATCTTCTTGGGTCAGGCTGTAGTTGTCTTTGTTGATCTTTATCAACTAGAACACTTGTTGTTTTTTGAGTAACAATAGGGTTGTTTGCTGATTTTGGGACCGTAGATGTTGTCTTATCAGTGACACTAGGTAGAACAGACCTATTTTGTTGTTTTTGACTTTCAACAGCTTTTCCTTGAGCCCTAGTAGTGACCGCAATGAAATCCTCCTCATTGAAACTGATTGAATTTTGTTCAGGTGCTTTCTGAACATGAGTTTCTTACTGCCCACTCTCCTTTTGAGGCATGAACAATGCTTTAGATTGAGGTTGTGTAATAAGATTTGGATTCAGAAAAGCATTTGGACAATTTGCAACTAAATGAGGTTGATTGCAAGGTTAGCACCACTCCTTTGTAGCCATATTAACTGTGACTAAAGCGTTAGGTAAACTAGGAGCCTTTGGATCAAATTGCCTTTGCTAGTAAGGATACTTATAATTTTAATTCTAGTGGTAAGACTGCCTGTTTTGCTGATTCTGTTGATTTTTCTGATAAAGAGCCTGATAGGGTCTGCTAGGTAATGCAAGTTTATTCTCAATTGAAGTCAATTATCAACCATTTTCTTTCTTTTGATCTCAAATCTGTTTATAGATACTTTTAGCATTACTGAGCTTAAAAATTTGTTATTTCTATGGCCGTTTTGACTTCAATGGAATTCTATGACTGAAATTTGGTGTTCGTGCTTGTAAAACGTGGATGCCATGATTGATCTTGATCTTTTAGTTTCTGATTCATTTGCTCAGATGGGTATGGTTTTCTATGTTTCGAGCTTTTGGTTACTCTGTAGATGGGGTTTTTTGAACTCGTTGTGTATCACATGTAGTTTTTCCTGTAGCTTGAACTTTCTGGTTAATGGGTAACTACTAATCTGGGTGTTCTTCCATTCGACCTAGAATTGATGATTTCACATAATATAACTTGTTGTTGCACTCTAAATTTCATGGGTGTTCGAATTTATCTTTTGAAATTCTGAGCAAGTTATATTTCAGTCCATTAAACTTGGTCATTTCATTTCATGATCTATAACTAGTTATGTAGCTCGAGATTATATTATTCATCAATAGATAAGATTTCTTTCTTC
Organism: Taxus chinensis; assembly: GCA_019776745.2. NCBI lineage: Eukaryota > Viridiplantae > Streptophyta > Pinopsida > Cupressales > Taxaceae > Taxus > Taxus chinensis. The sequence continues at coordinate 616,565,784 of CM034152.1, read as the reverse complement.
CTTTTATGGCACAACCCTAGTCTATCTTTGTAAAAATGCTTCTGGTTTGGCCAATCTGAACTCCAGATGGTTATGTGTACAAATTTGTTTGAAACTCTACTAATTTAGATGTCATGGTTACTGATCCTGAGTTCTGTATAGACCTTTTGTGGCTATGATTCAAATCCATTGTAAATTGTAAATCCTTCCCTTGTAAATTTGCAACCTGTATCTTATTTTACTCGGATACTGCAACTTGAATCTGAATTCAATGGTAATCACAAATTTCTAAAATATCTGAAATATTTTCTTTGACTTGGTATGTTGATTTGTATTCTTGAAGATGATGATCTGATGCACAATTTATCCTTTCTATTATGAATTTGATCTTTTCCTGAAGTAGGTGATGGTGTTGTACATGCTTCTTGCTTGAGGACTTCAAATGCCACAACTGTATCTTAATTATTTCTTTGTCAAAATGGATTCTATCTTGAAAACATTCCTATAACCTGTAGCTTGCAAATGGCTTTCTTGAAATTAAAATCAATTTTTCATCTATTTCTTATACTATTTTTAGGCATAAGCCTTGATTTAAATTCTTTGTTGAAAAATAGTAGCTAATTTCTTTTACTTAGATGCTTTATTTCCTTGATAGTAATATTTTTGGCATGCTGGAAAATCTTAAATGTTGATTTTTCATGGCGAAGCCTTGGCAAATTTTATCCAAAATTATTTCTTCCTTCCATTTGCAGCTATAGTACTTGTATTTTTTTATTCAGAATACATAATATAACACTTTCTGTTGAGACTGATTTTGTAGTTTGAAATTGAAACATCATAATTGTTTATCTTGATCATGGCATGCTTTTCTACTTTTCTGTATCACTTACTTGATTTAAAAAAATCTTCTAAAGCATGTAGTAGTTGAAAGCAACATGATGAAAGTTGTAAATTTCCATTTTATATGGCGAAGCCCTGTCAAATTTTTCCTAGAATCTTCTTTTTATTCTCTTTCAGTTGTAACCCTTATTTCTAGTTAACTTTAGCTTGTTGAAATCTGATTCTTCCTTTTTAGTTGAAAGATGAAACATGTACTTCTATTTGCTAGTCCCTCTTTAATATTGTGACTTCTTCCATTTGTAGAAAATATTGAGTTTGAGTTACATTAATCCTTCTTTGTAGCCTATACTTATGACTTTTCTATTTATTTTGGGCTATAACCTATACCTGTACACTTAAGAAAATAGTTAGAAAATACTTAGGATTTTTCGTCTCTCTTGTATCCATGTTTTCTTCTTTCTGAGTGAGTAGAGCATGTATGCATTTTGATCTTCAAGTAAATTATATCTCCTATTTTGAAGAGATTCATATGCATGAACTAGGACATTAAAGAATATGAATTAATCTCTGAGCTCGTAACTGACAGTTCATCTTTTCTTCTTTTCAGGTATAGTGACTTCTACAACGAAGACATAGAAGGAACAAAAGCTGGAATTGAGATACTATTGATCCGGATGATTTTTCACTATGAAAATTTTCCCTAAACTTCCCTAAAATTGGACCATGTTGAAGGGATTATTGAGACCTTTTCGATGGTATGCTGAACTCCAGAAATAGAGTCCGTATGCAAATTCTATCGCTGGTCAAAGATGGGCCTCCAAACGGGTCAACTCTGGTCAATAGGTCAACCAGTGGACCAAGGACAGGGTGACACGTGGAAGCTGGTGATAAGGAAAAATGGATGGTACTGTAATGTTTCAAAATCATTTCCATGGTATAGAGCTCATCGCAAGCTTTTTGATGCATTTTGAACGGACCAAATCTGAGTTCGTATGCGAAAGATATGCATAGTCAATGTTGCGGTCAAATGATGACATGGCACACTTAACGTGGACAAATGGCGTATTATGGGCGTGACACTTGGTAGGTTTGTAGTGGATTTATATTTAAAAATAATAATTGTAAAAAATCTATTTAATCCATTCCATGTGAATAAATTCAAATCCCATGGTATAAGGAGGCTTTTGTGGCCAAAAAAGCTATTCTAAGGCTCATCTTATCTCTTTCCCACCAAACGTGGGGTCAATGGCTAAATTGGGCGCCTAAACCTATGGAAGGGGGATTTGAATCCTTTCCAAAATAGTAATCAGCCTTCCCAAGCTGCCACTTTGTAGCAAGTGATAGAGAAGGAGATCACATCTATTTAAAGGGAAGCTTTTGGTAGGTTAGAGAGGGGGACAGCCAAGGACCAGTTTGCAGAGATCACAATTTTCGAGGCACTTATGGTTCGAATTAGGACTTGGTGTAAAAATAAAAGTTGTTCAAAATTATTAGATATTTCCAGAAAGGTAACTTTTGTTACATGAAGTGCTTTATATTTTTCTGTGTAGGCGTTTTTCCATCGCAGTTTCACAAAACAGGCACGAGGGGCAAGCAGAGATCTGTATTTTGCATCCACTTCTGATCCGAATCAGACCATGAAGTAAAAAGAGAAGTTTTTAATAATTTATTATAGTTTCCATAAATATAAACCTTATTTGTATAGGTATTGTATATTTCAAGTTGTAGACGTTTTTTGAACGTATTTGCACAGGGAACAAACAGAAGAAATACTGTAGGAGCCACGGATGAACTTGGGAATGATTATGGTAAATTGCAGAGTTCCATGAGGTTTGAATCAGCTCATTTGCAGGTATAAAGGTCTGTTAAATCAAGATTGAAGGGATATTGTACTTCATTGGAAGTTTAATGGATCGATTCACTTTTTGTGAATCTGGAGATGTAGCCTTCGGGTGAACTCCGTTATCAATTTCTTGTTTTGTGGATTTGTGTATTTCAGTTTTTAAAATATTTTTATCAGTTGAAATTCATCATTGGATTAATTTTATTAATTGATAAAATAAGTATAAAACTGGAGTAAATGGATTGAAGGAACTTTCAGTATCCATAACCCACAACAAGATTTGAATACACTTATCATCTTAGATTCAAATGTCAGTTTGAGTGTATGATTAAAAATCAACTATGAAGTAAAATGGATTTGTATTAGATTCAAGCGATTCACTTAAAGTTGAAAAATCGGATTAATTGGTCTTTTTGGAAGAGTTGAGGATTTGGGTTTCAAGACACCTAAAAATTGGATCAAATTAACTCAAGATCAATGTTGAGTCTATAAATTTCAAAATCTGGAAATTTTCTAAGTACTTAAAAAAAAAAATTAAGTACCATTTTCAGATCAACTATGAACAACGAAGAAAACCCCAAGGAAATGATGGGTTCACTCATACTCCTTGCTTTCTTTTTCATGCATGTGTACCTCTTATTTTAGTAGTTATACTTTACTTTCCAGTTACATCCCACGGCTTGTGTGGGAACATTTGAAATTTCCTCATGAATAATACATTGAATACTATAAATGAGTTGCATATTTCTTTCTGCATTTCAATTTTCCATATGGATTGTATGATGAACTAAACAACTCAGTCATATAATTGAATGTCTTAATCATGTAGCAAAGAACATTAATGAGAACCTATATCATTCAGTAATGAACTGTGATTTCTGCAATCTGTACTTATGTTTGTTGTCCCAAAACTCAATATTTCACCTATTATGTAATTCAATGTCTTCATCAAGACAACAAAGTTGTCCTTTGGGGACCTTGTGTTCTTTTGCGAAAGATATCATGAAATTGCAGACTATGTGATCTGTTACGTTTTGTAACAACACACATAGCTGTAGATTTCATTTACTCATTAACTAATTCAGTAGTAACCAATAGTATCCAAACTCCCTTAGCTTAGTTATACTTCACCAATTCCTTTCATCGTAATAATGAAGTTTTGAGTTGCACATTTTTGCACAAGTGCAAAAATTGTCAACAGGACCCACCTAGATTATTTATGTTTTATATTGTTCTCTATGGCCTACTCCTAACATGTCTTCTAAGCCCCTCTAACTCTAACCCCTTTTATCACTTCCAACAACTTTTCATTACCCTAAAAATGGCGAACTCCTCTTTTGAAATTTTTGTGCGCTAACATTCTCCCACTTGTCACTCATCTATGTTGGATCCTCCATTTTCCCACTCAGATCAGAATTTGCACTAGTCTCGTATAGGCCCTCATCCAAATTATCTCCCTTCTTCCACTCCTATCATACCATTTAATCATGTGGTTAGATTCTCTAATCGGTCCTTCAAATAGATTGTCACTATCAACCATGTTACCAAACAAATATAACACCTATCACTTTCATACTATCTCTACTGTGTATTTTCACCTTGGGATTTTTCCTTCATATTTCTTTTGCACCCTCTTTCTATTTTCAGCTCTTTTAAAACTTTATGTGCTTATCTTTCCCGCACATCTCACCTTATGGTGTGTTCCTTTGGATTTCTAGCCATGTGCCAAAACTTATACAACATTCACTCACATTTCCTTGTCTTCCCCTATCTTTCTTCTATACACACATCTTGCACCCTCTTTCCTATGTTCCTTCTAACTTTCATGTCATTCTTCCTTAGGAAAAATTATGGAGGATTGCCTTATTCCTGGGATGCTCCTGCATAAAACTTCTGGGGTACTTGAAATTTTTATTTCCACCTTAATTTTACCATGGAATCAATAGGACCACCCTTCATAATATATGATAAAATAGTCTTGGATTATTCACACAACAATCCTTCTCTTGGCCTCTACGCTAATTTTAGTGTCTCTTCTAGTCTCTTGTCACCTTCATGTGACTTTGTTGTGTTACATTCTGCATTCTTGTGGGACTCTGCTTACCATATCTTGACCTCCTCCTATAAATGTATCTTCCATTTTTATCGTTTACGAGTCTTCACTTTCTCTTATTTTACATAAGTATCTACTTGTTCTGAATTATATTCTTCCCATTAATGTTTTTCTACTAATCCTTCTGCTTTGCAAGTTCATGTTTGTTTCCAAATTACATCTGCATGCGTATATGCTCATTTTTTTCTACCCACCTCCACCTAAATCCTTTGGGTATTTATTCCTCTCTTGCACATTCCCCATTTGTGCACTTATTTCATTGTATTTTATTATTTTTTGTTTCTTATGTCACCTTACTCCGGTAAATTCTCCTCTATGGGTTTCTGGGATTTTCACACTACCTCTTCTTCTCATATTTACAAATCTTATTCTCTCATGATTTTTCTACACACCTTTCCCCATATAACTTCTTAGATATCTTATCATGTTCCTATTATGACATTTCCTCATTGTGCACCTGTAGGGTATGTTACTCAATGCACACCCTTTTTTTTGCATTCTTTGACTCTAATTTCTATCACTTTCCCCTTTATTGTGAATCGTTCTCCTTGTGCGTATATGGTTAAGACACACTACGTATTATTTACCTGTCAATATTCTTTCCCATCATCTTTCTTAGCTTCCTAGGGCCTCTCTTCAAAGCTCACAGACGTTTCCTTCCATACTATGTTGTTTACATCTCTCCTTCACCTCCTTCTTTCATTTTCTCAAGGTCTTCTTGAAGGCCTCTTACTTTATTTTTCTCTTGGTCTCTATTACACCACACTCCTCCTAGTGGCACTCTTGTTTTTTGTGTTGCACTATCTAGCTCTAAAATTTGGGCCACTTCTACTTTCCTTCTTGTTGTCAAAATTTATTCTTGCCACTTTTATTTTTCCTTTATTGTCTTGCACCTTCTCCTTTCATAAAAAATCTAGAGCCTCTTCATAGTTATCTCTTCCCTATTTTATTACCTACAGGGAAATACTTTCATTATTTCATAATATCTCGATATTTCCATTTCTCCATTCTTTGTCCACGTGTCTGTTCTCCTATGCACCTTTATCTATGTGCACTCTTATAGTCTCCTCAAACTATTACTCTTGAATTTACTTTGGGAAAACTCTTCCTTGACAACAATTGTTTTGGAAATTTTCTTCTCCTGCATGTGATCCTACATGCTCTACTTATTAGAGACCATTATGGGCCTCTTCCTCCTCCACTGCACTCTTTTTCATGCATACTCTATCAATTCACCAATGGGATTCTTTTCTGTGGTTCCCTCTACGGAAACTCCCTTTGGGATCAATCGTTCCTGACCTCTCTCAATCCCACTTTCTTATGTTATTTCCAACATAGAAACATTCACATCTCCCTATAGTTTATTCAAAAAAATTCAGTCCTTCCTTTTCTCCTATGTTCCTATTCTTTTGTGTGCCATTCCATAGCCTTTTATCAAGATTTCTCTTGATCTCCTTATAAAGTATGCTCTATTTCACATGTACTTTCACAATCCATTAGGATTTCTCTACTTCCTCTATAGTGTTGTCATAACTGTTATGCGTGCCTCCACCCACACAGACCATAACTTGTCTCAGAGTCTCTACTTTCACGTGTTCTCATACGTGCTTTTTTGCCTCTTCAATCATGTTCACACTAATTTCTGCATGAATTATATATTCTTTTTGCATATCTTATTTTTTTGCACGGTATGCCTTCAACTCTTCCCCTTTCTCCACCACATCATCTTGTGGCTCTATAAAATCCTCTATGTGCTCATGGTCTATAGTGACCATCTTCTCTTTTATGGTAGAATCCTTTCCTAATGTGATTTTCCAATGTTTTACCATCTGCCCTTGGGTGAGTCTTCTCTTCACCCCTTTCAAAAATTTTAAGACCTTTGAATGTGTCTTTTCTCATGCATTCTTTTGTGATACTCTTACATTTTATCCATTTTCTCACCATAGTACTCGCGTGTTGGATTCCTCTTCGCTCTTGCGCTTATTTTACAAAAATCTGGGTTGTGCCTCTACGCATACCTCATCTCTCCCTTAGCGCTCCACTAGTAATCTCTTCACACATTCCTCTCTGTGCAATCGCCTCTAAACTGAGTTGCAAACCCCTTTCTGGGATCTTTTTATCACAAGACTCCATCTTATTGTTAGTGTTAGTTGTTTCTTCCACCTTAATCCATGGTCAATGAGGGGACACTTTAATCTAACTCATGCAATAGTAGTTTCTATTTTAAACTAGAGTGTTTATTTTGTAAACTAAAAATTAATTTGTTGTCACTCATCTTTTAAATACACTCTCTTTGTTGCTGCAATTCTATTTAGTAATTCATTCAAATGCATTGTAAGAATCTTACTTAATAGAAAATTGTTTCTGATCATCACTTTGTTCTCTTTTATTTTGAATCTGCATGTTTTCCTTTCTTTCCTAGCTAGATCTAACCTGAATTTTGTAGCTTTAGCTGAAATTTTACATGGTACCAGAGTAGGTTTGGAGTTAGGAAAAAGGATATATATATATATATATATATTTGTAGTAATTGAAGATCAAAGCTATTGAAAATAATGGAATTTTCAGCCTCTCCTATTCTCACACCATACAACCTATTTTGATTGGAAGCCAAAGATTCTTCTTATGCTCAGAAGTAGAGGCCCTCTATCGGATAGTTAGGAATAATGGAGGTTGAGCCCAATCCTATAGTTGAAAAGGCTAAATACTTCAACCACATGGATGAAGCATTTGGTCTGCTATGCTTATCCATCTCTCCATAATTTTTGTTTCATGTTGAGGCCATGTACAACTCCAAACCAAGTTTGGGACTGCATTGGAGGGTCTATTTGGGAAAGCAAGATGAGATACAGGGTCATATCCTTGAAAACGAGTTCAAATCATTGGATCCAAGGAGTTTTGATAACATTCAATATTTATTCACAAAATTCAAGGCCTTATTGCTTCATCTAAAAGGATGTAGTATTAACAAATCCAAGGAAGAGGGAAAATTAATCCTTGTTATTCTATCAAATTTGGGTCCAAAATATTCAGTATATGTCTCTACTTTCCACATAGTTAGGCTCACAACAGGAGCAACTTAGAAAATTTCTCACACTAGATACCTTCATTGAGTCTCTAATACATGAGCAGGATAAGCTTATAAAATTGGGCGCATTGAAGAATTTCAAAGCTCATGCACTTGTTGTGTATGTAAGTGAGAAGAACAATTCCGAATCCAACCATGAAATTCAAAGGAAAAGTGAAGAAGGATTTAGATCCAAGAAAAGAAGGAAATCCCAAACCTCTAGATGGATCTACAGGATCAAAAGAAAAGAGGGAGAAAAAGGGAAATTCAAAGTGCACCTATTGCAACTGTGGGTACCATCCATAATCATCATGCATGAAGAATACCATTGATCTCATGGTGCAGTCACTTCAACAGCATAATCCTTGGTAGCCTTATCCCAGAGAGTGCCAAGAAGAAGCAGGAAGAAAAAGCACTAGTACCAGAAGCAAGGGAAAATGCTCATTCCTTGATTTCTATTCATTCTTCTTCTAATGCATGGATCATCAACTCTGGAGCTTCACACCAACATGGTAGCCAGAAAATATACTCTTTCTTCTTTGAAACCATTATACTATGGTTCTCCTATTATCATGGGAGATGGTTCCTTTGTAGAGGCAACTGGAATAGGGAGGATGGAGGTTGAAATTGGAAGTTTTTAGAATGTATTACATATTCCAAAGCTTTCCTATTAATCTTCTTTCTATGTATTAGATGACACATAATGGAACTGGAAAGATATTTGAATTCACACCAGATTCAGTGAGCATCTATTACATACAAGAAAAACTCCAAAATCGTTGTTGGTAAGGTGAATCAATCAATCTCATCTATACACTTTCTCTAAATGTCTTTTCCAAATCAGATTCTACTTTACTACTAACACATACAAATGATGAAAGTAGAATTTGGCATGAAAGATTTAGACATCTAAATTTTAGATACATGAAGTAACTTAACAAACAAGAGATGGTGAAAGGCTTTGCCTACCATAGAATTTTTCGGATGGAGTTCATGAAGGTTGTGCTCTGGGAAATCACCCACAAGAAAAGTTTCCAAAGGGGCATGCATGGAGAGCCTCTTCTCCATTAGAGCTTTCTCATAGTGATCTTACGAGCCCATTTCTTGTACCTGTAGTGCCCACTTCCCTTTGACACCTTTTGATACTGGTCATGACACTGTTGACTATATTATGGACATTATTATAGTTTTGATTTAGTATGATGTTAGATATTTGATCATGGATTATTGTTTACTTTTATCCTTATATGATGCATGATGATTATTAGAGACACTTTATATACATCGATGTTGATATAATGTTTGACATGGTTATATTATGGATGTTGTGTAGACTTGTGATATTTGGATATTGTGAGTTGACCTAGAAATGGAAAATTATTGGATGATGATATATTTGTTGAGAAAACTATAAATGATATTGTTAGATTGCTTTGATGTTGTCATGATTCATATATCTTGATGATCTTGAAATTATATTTATATTATTTTGGACATTCTGATATCGCAATGAGGCTGAAGGATGTATTTGTGTTTTGTAGGTTAAAAATATCACAAAAAATATCGGGGGATTGGAAACCAACCACATTGGAATTCTAGATGAATTCAACAAGGTCACCATGACAACTGTATTTGTTTGTGTGTGTTTATTTGTGTTAAGGATTCCCATGGGGGGAATCACCTTTAAATGTAACCAAGGGATTTTATATTTCTCTTTTATTTGGTCCCTTTTTGTTTAATTTTTGCATGTGTTTTATGTGGTGCACTTACCCTTTCATTATTTATTTAATGTGGTGTTAATTTTTTGAGTAATCATATTGTTTAGTTAATTAATTAAAAATATGTCATAAGAATGTAATTAATAGAGTTGTTGGCCATATTTTAAAGTGTTGTAAGAATGTGTAAGTAATGTGTAAGTGATGTGTAAGTTAACTTTTGAGTGTGAAACACTCCACCTTCTTGGAAATTCGAATTTGTCCTTGGAGGCTGATTTTAGAGGCTTGTGGGAAAAGTTAAACTTGTTCCATGCCTCTTAAATGGTTACATACCAACCTTGCCTATGGTTGGAGGGTTTAGATTTAGAATTTTTTTAATGCATTTTTACAAGTCAAGTTGAATGTTGTAATTGCACTTTTCTTGCATAATTTAATTTCAGTCCTTATGGGGTATGGGCTTGTTTGAGTGTGTAAGTAAATATGTCATATTATTCACCCACTTATTTATTATGCATTGGAGAATGAAGTTGAATTTGTGTTGAAGTTGAGGATGTGTGAAGTGGCATCCTACATGGATCCACCTCATCCTCTTCCTCTTCCCTCTTCTATAAAATTTGAATTCCTTAACATATTTTGGGTTGCTTCACTTTTATCTCTTAATTTTTGGGAGACTTCCTTTGGGTTTTTGGAAAAATCTTGCTTTTAGAGAAGTTGGGAAGATTGTTGAATACTTGTGTTGGGTTGATTTTTGGATTGCTTGCATTAGAAGGAGCTTGTTGTTTTGACCTTAGAACAAACTCCACTATGGAGAAGTAGGAGCTTGACTCTTGAAATGCTTCTCTTTCTGTCTTTTATTGTATATGTAAATTGTTGAATGTTATGGTTGTGAATGTTTTGACTTGTTTGTGGGTTGTTGGGTAGATGGCTTAGGAATGGTGTAGGAGAAGACTATGGGGTTACTCTCTAGTGGGAGGCACAAGGGTGTCTTAGGGAGGTATAAGGGTGGAGGGAGTTGGGATTGGGTTCCACCTTGTATAAATAAATAGATTGCATATATTTACTCATTATGTGGTGCCATAAGAGGTTGGGGAGGCATAAGGAAATGTGAGGAATAAGGGGTACTTGGGGGAGGCATACGTGCATGATAGGGTTTGAAATGATATATATATATACATATATATATATATATATATATATATATATATATATATATATAATATTGGTGGGCTTGTTCTCAGGTGGTGATACTCATTTCCCCTTTGGGAGGCATAAGTAGCATCCCCCATAGTTTCTTGCTCCTTTGGCTTGCATGATGAATCCTGAATTTTGTTTGATGTCTTTCATGTGGTTGTAAAACTAGTTTTTTGTTTTAGACTATATTTTATAATGATATGTGCATGTTGAAAGATTGTCTTGTGATGTGGAAGCCTGTTGTTACCTATGAGTTGAGTCACATTTCTTATTGCATTGTGGTTGGGGCTCATGGAGCCAATGAAGAAGGATGGCTTCTCCTTTCATTGGATGTCTTGGTTGGGTGGAGAGCATTGCCTTTCCCCTGCTTTTGTTGTGATCAAAATTGGAGTATGATAGATTTGCATGTTGTTGTTCTGGAGCAGAGGAAAAGAAGATAATTTTGACAATCCCTTGTGAGAATTCTTTTATATAACCTTCTTCCCACTAGAAGTGGATGAAAATGTAATATATTCGGTGATGGAAAGATGTTTTGTATTGGTTATGAATGTTGTAATTTGAAATGTGAAAGTGATGCACTTTGTTCTCTGTTTATGAATGAAAGAAAAGAAAAATTATATCTTGTAAGTTGTATTTGATCATTGTAAATGGAGAAGTTGTAATTTTGAAATGCAAAGAAGAGATATACTTTGTTTCTGTTTTGAAAGAAAGAGACGTATTTTGCACATTGTATTTTGGAAATCAACAAAAAAGAGAAGTTGTAAAAGAAACCATTCTAAATGAATATATGTTGTTATACCTTTACAAAAGATGTTACTATTGTTTAAAATCTGAATTGTGAAATGTAATTGAAAACTCTATTTGAAAGGAAGAAATTTACTGTGAAGAAAATACAGAACTTTGTCTTTTGGAATGTGTTAAATTGGAAGTTAGAATTGCATTTTGATTTAAAATAGTTTGATTTGAATCAACTGTATGTATTAAATTTGAATTGGAACAAATTTCAATACTTGGAAGATGAAAATGGCAAATAGATTCTTTAAAATTTGATCTTTGTTTTGTATCTTTTTCAGAATGGGAAATTACTTTCTCCAAAATGCACAGTTCGAACCTGCGACAAAGAAATAACAAATGAAACATTAAATTGGACATAATGAGATATAAACAAAGTCATTTGGACATTAATACTCAAGAAATTTCTTAGAAAACTTAGTAAAATTGGCTTGAACTGTTTTACTGTCATTTTGTAGTCATTTTATCTGTCAAATGTTGGAAATTTCGAATTGATCCTCAATCAAAAAAATTAACCCTTGCAACCTATCCTAAATTCATCTAAGAACAATCCTCCATGTCTATTTGACATGTTGAGAGAGGAAGAGGATCAAATGGAATGAATTTCACACATTAAAATTTACTAGTTCACACTGTAAAATCCTGCAGGCCTTTTTCTTAAAATTTACCCCTTAAACTTTAGGAAAACAAAAAATTATGATCCCTGTGCAAAGAGGACATTGAGATCTTTCTAGAAATATAAGGAAGGGTGATCAAAAGAATATAAGGGATCTCAACGTCCTCTTTACACAGGGATCATAATTTTGCACCCTTCCTTCCAAAGTTTTTCCTTCACTTGGCGTAAAAAAATTAAATTTTGGGAAAAATTTCCTTGGCAGCTAATTAGGCCCATGACCCGAATTTTTTCTTTAACCACTTAGGAAATTTTTCGCATCTAGGAAAATTTTCCAAGTTTTCCCTGCCTCCCCGTTGGCTCGCAACCAATCAAGTGATGTCGCGTGGCGTCACGAGGCATTGGTGGTAGAGTGGGTCCCTTTTACCTTTTTTTTACGTTTCAGAAAATTTTGGGAAAATTTTCCAAGTTTTCCTCACCATCCTGCTGGCCTGTAGCCAATCCAGAGTTGCCACGTGGCATTGCATGCTGTCGGCGGAGGCACGGGTCCTTATTATCCTCTTAGCCCTTCGAGGTGTTAAGAAAATTTTATCCCCACCGCCCCGCTTTCCCTACGTCAGCCTAGGTGATGTCGCGTGTCCCCTATGGGCTCGCGGGAGCGTGGGTGCAAATTTGGCTCCTCACCCTGTGCGGGAGAGATTTTCAAAATGTCTCCCACCATCTCTATTTTTCCCCGCACTCCCTTAGGGAGTGCCACGTGTCCCTGGTGGACTTGCAGTCTCGTGGGAGCGCAGGCGCAAATGTGTTTTTTTCTCTTCGTGCACAGGAAAATGTTCCAAAAGTCTCCCCACGGCCCACCAACCTACCCTTTGGGAAAAATTTTACCCCTGGGCCCGCAAGCCTACTCTTGGGGAAAATTTTCACCCAAAGGCTTGTCGGCCCATAACTTGAGAAATATGAGGAGTTAGGACTTATTTATATCAATGGAAAGGTGAGGAAATTTCCTATCCAATTGGAAATGATTTAGGGAAATTTTGAATCCATTAAGTGTGTGAAATATAAAGTTAAATCTTTAAGTCTGTTAGAGAGTGGGTATGGTGAGGAATTACCCTCTGAACCTAATTGAATCGTCAAACCCTAAATTTTGGACCTTATGACCTCTAATAATTGTTAATAAAAGAAAAGTATGTTCTAGTGGATTAGAAATGCTTTGGAACTTGTTAGTGACAGTTGTTTCCTTGTAACCTGGTTGTAGACTCTTTTAAACAAAAAAAAATTACTCCATAATTTTCCTAACTACTCCTAGGTTGTTTCTTAGGTCTCAAGTGGGTTGTTTTTAGTAGGCGTTATAGTACCTTCCATGAGCCAAGATAAATATGTGCTAACATTCATTGATGATTACACATGATATACATGGGTATATTTTCTCAAATTCAAGTATGAAGTGTTTGATCATCTCAAGATCTTCAAATCTCATTCCGAGAAGCAGTCTGGGAAAATGATCAAGATCCTCCACACAGATAATGGGGGGATTATGTCAACAATGATGTCCAACATTTTTGTGATGAAGTAGGAATATAATTACAAAACACAGTTCCTTACACTATGCAATAGAATGGGGTAGCTGAGAGGAAGAATCGATCTTTGAAAGAGATGGCAAGTTGTATGTTGCATGTAAGGTCTCTTTGCTCCAAATTATGGGCTGAAGCAATCAATTGTGATTCATAAATAGAAAATAGATCTCCTCACAAATATGTCATAGGGAAAACACCTTTACAAGCATGGAGTGGCAAGCAACCAGATGTAACACATTTCCACATTTTTGGATCACGTGCATGGGCCCGTATTCTTGTAGATAAGAGGAAGGCTTTGGAGCCTAAAGTCAAAGAATGCATATTTGTTGGATATCCAGATCGTGTGAAGGGTTAGAGATTGCTAGATCTTTCTATAGAAATTCTCTTCATTGAGAGGAGTGTCTATTTTGATGAAATTACCATGCAAGCATCTCAGGAGCAACATGCCACACACTTTTGTTCTACCTACTCTTACTGATCTCAAGGATGATGCATATAATCACATTGATCTGATTTTATATTAATCCAAATCTAAATTAGATGAACATGTGGAGACCCAGATCTAGATCCAAATCCCAATTGGGCTTCTAGTGATGATTCAATATATCATGTAAAAAATCAAAGAACAAGGAGCTTTGCTGATATTTATGATGTGCCTCATGCATTTTGTGCTAACAATCCCATCATTATGCCAATGCATGCCTATGTGATTCAAGAATCTGATCCTCAAACTTATGCAGATGCTATAGGGAATCCTCATTAGGAAGCACTCATGAATTAGGAGTACAATTCTCTCATTATGAATCAAACTTGGGACTTGGTTCCACTTCATCCAATCGTAATCTTGTAAGGTGTAAGTGGATCTATAAAACAAAGAAATTAGAAGATGGTCTAGTGAGTAGATACATATCAAGGATGGTGGACAAAGGTTTTCAACAAGTTCATGACATTGATTATGATGAGAATTTTTATCTGGTGGCAAAAATGGACTCCATTCGATTGACCCTTGCCATTACATCATTAAGAAGGTGGGTGATTCATCACATGGATGCGAAGAATGTATTTCTTCATGGTGATCTTGAGGAGGAGATCTACATGGAGCAACCTCAAGGGTATATTCAAAATTCCTCATTGGTATGCAAACTGAAGAGGTCACTATATGGCCCCAAGCAGGCACCTAGAGCTTGGTATGCCAAAATGTATTCTTATCTTCTATCTCAAAATTTCATGCGATGCAAATCTGATCCAAATGTTTATATGTTGAGAACATCTGACTCTTTTTTTCTCATAGTACTTTATGTATACGATCTGTTAATAACAGGTGATTCAGCCACAACCATTGTTACAACTGAAGCAACTTTGCATGATAGATTTTCCATGATGGACATGGGTCTCCTCAATTTTTTTCTCGGTCTTAAAATCAGAAAAAATTAATCAGGTGTCAAAGTTGCTCAATCCAAGTATGGGAGGGATATCTTGGCTCGATTTCACATGAGTGACTGTAAGCCAACACTCACACCTTTCCTTTCGGGGGTAAAACTTGAGGATGGTAAGGATACACCATTGCTTGATTGCACACTCTACCGTCAACTTGTGGGTATTCTTCTTTATCTCACTCACTCTCGTCTAGATCTATCTTATGCAATAGGTGTTGTTTCCCGATGCATATAGGAGCCTCATGAGCTACACTAGAAAGTTGTGAAGTGAATACTTCACTATGTTCAGGGAACCATCAACTATGGGATTCATTATTGAACTGGATGTACTTTGGATCTCATTAGCTATAATGATTCTGACTAGGCTAGTGATAGCATTTAGCGCAATTCCACTTCAAGATATCTTCTGAGTTTGGGATTGGGCCCTATTTGTTAGTTAAGCAAAGAATCAATATGCCATTGCTTTATCATCAACGAAGGCCGAATATAGAGGTGTGGTCAACACTACCATTCAATCCATTTGGCTGCAAAACTTCCTAATTGAGCTTGGAATACTTTTTCATCATCTAACTATCATTTGGTGTGACAATCAATATACAATGAAGATTTGTAGAGATCCCATATAGTGACATTGGACCAAATACATCAAAATCCACATGCATTTCATCCATGAATTGATACATGATGGAGTCATCAACTTGCAGTACTGTGCCACTTCATAACAAATTGCTGACATCTTCACAATGACATTCACTGAGAAAAAGTTTCACATTCTGCGAGATCTTCTTCAGGTGGAGGACACTGCAACACAGTAGCTTTCCATGCACAATTCGTGCATTTTTTTTAGGATGGTTTTGTTCCCACAAGAATTTTCTCTCTTTCCTCTTTCTATCTCCTTAGTTAGACTTAAGGGGGGTGTTAGTGTTAGTTGTTTCTTCCTCCTTAATCCATGTTCAATCAGCAGACACTTTAATATAACTCATGCAACAACAGTTTCTATTTTGAACTGGAGTGTCAATTTTGTAAGCTACAAATTAATTTTTTGTCACTCCCTCTTTTAACTGCACTCTCTTTGTTGCTGCAGTTCTATTTAATAATTCATTCGTATGCATTGTAAGCATCTTAATTAACAGAAAATTGTTTCTGATCATTTCTTTGTTCTTTTTTATTTTAAATCTCCATGTTTTCCTTTCTTTCCTAGCTAGATCTAAGCTGACTTTTGCAGGTTTAGCTGAAATTTTACACCCATTTGGTTGTCTTCTTTTGTATCCTCTAATATTGTCCTTATATATTTTATCTCTTGAAATTCCTCTAGCATCTCATCGAACTCCTCATAACCAATGCATCTTACACATCCCCTCTCTTTGTTGCCATCTTTCCTTCTCATACAAGATCATAAGCACTTCTGACCTTTGCACTCTAGGTTTCATTTACATTCTCTACCCAATTTTCTCACAATGGAGAACATAATGTTTTTGGCTAGTTGCCTCACGTTTTGTTTTCTTCCACCACCCACTTATAGGAAATTATCTTTGTCTGATGCCACTTGATGGTGGTTTCTTTCCTCCCCATGTTCCTATAGAGTCCATAAAATGATCTGCACTAGACTTACATACTTCTATTAATGGAAATTTCCATATGACATCTACAAATATTTATTTGCATGCAGCTTGTCACAAACTTAGAGGACTTCTAAATACCTAACCCAAATTGTTTATATTTTACATTTGACTCTATGGCCTACTCCTGACCTCTCTTCTCGGTGCCTTCTAATTCTAACCCCTTTTAGCTACTTCCAACAACTATTGATTAACCTCAAAAAGACAAATTCCATTTATAGCTCCATATATTTGCCTTTCCCCCATTTCTCTCTCCTCTATGTTGGCTCCTCTTTATTTATCCTAAATGAATAATGATGTAATTTCCTTTAAGAATTATTTTTTTGAGGATATTTCTTTATTGGAAATTTAATGAGCACAAATAATTTTTTTTATTGGAAGTGGAAGATGTGAAACGAGACATGATTGTAGAATTCATTGATGTTATTCATGATCAAAATAGTCAAGGTGATGAGGATTTAAGAACTCGTAATTGGTAGGTGCACAACCAAACTAAATTGCTCTTATTGGTTTTATACAGACATATATAATTAAGCGTTTTGAAATAAAGGAATAAAATACATGTTGATAATTAGGTGGAAAATTTACATTCACCATTTACCCCATTTTCTTAAAACAAGCACTTCAGAATGAATTAGTAATTTGTTAGATACACAAAATAATGTTTTTTAATTGTCTCCAAATATTTAATGGGGTCTTATAGACTAAGAAAATTGTAAGATATGTATAAATATTGGCTAGCATTCTATGAGAATATGCAAAATTGGGGACTCTAAATGTGAGTATGGTCATCCATTTACAATGTATTATTAAAACATATATTTTTCACATGTTTGTAGTTACAAGTGCCTTGCTAGAAATGCATGTCAAATGATGAAACCTATAGAATACTTGTCAAAATTTTACAAATTGCTTCAAGATTGAATGAAATTATGTGCAATATTATCTATTCATGTCATTATTTTTGAAATTTTAAGTTTGCAAAGACAAGGAAAACATTGTATATTATAAAAAAAAAACTTTTTAATGTACCCTTCTAAAAAAATCTCATCTCATTTGCTCAAATATAATTCATATATAATGGTGGTCTCATCATTCATAATTTTATCTTACGAATCTTAAAGTGATAAGAAAAATTACATATTCAATTATATAAATTCATTGATTATATTGATGATGAATTAGATTTTATATATTACATTTGATTTTGTTATTATTATTTTTTTAGTTTTTAGATAATAGATGTGTGCCTATGGGCCTTCCCCAAACACGTACAAATTATTTTTCTAGTTTTAATTGTTTCTTGTAATAAAAGAACTCGTACACCTATCAATTTTGTATAATTAATAAATATATTCAAACTGTATTTAATTAATAGGTGTAGTATATGCAAAGATCTACATATCAAATTTTTTATTTCAAAGACTTGTTACTGACTTCAAAGGTCAATGAATTTCAACGTGAAATCACAATGCTAACTCTATATAATTCTATGACTATGCATTTTGTAACCACGATACAAGGGTGTTTCTTTCCCTAGGCAACCTAGGCTATTGCCTAGAGTGCTCAATGAGTAATAGGGGGCATCATAGGAGCTTTCTAGGTCAGCTATGTGAAGTCTGATGTTGCAGTGTTTGGAAAAAATTCAATAAATATCCATATATAATTGCTAGCCGTTAGACTTCAATCAAAGTATCTCTTTCTGATTATGTGGTGTTGGGGCAGGTTTTCTATACATAAATTAAATCTGGTTCAAATTCAACATTGATTTTGCCTTGTTTTCTTTCTAGATTTGATTGCGTAGACTTTGGCTCTTCACCCTATCTGCTCGATTTCATGTGTCTCCTACTCAACACCTCATCAAGTTTGAGCATTTCTTTATTATTTGCATGGAAATTTTTAGGGAAAATGTGAATCTAGATGGAATGCCCATATTTTCCTAATGTTATAATATCTGAATACTCATTGCCACAATTGGATTATGTTGGAACATTAAAGTTCCACTCTACTGAGATTGCATTCCGCCTATTAGTTTGTTTGATGTAGTAAACACTTGGCATCATTGATGTGGTAAACCTAGGGTGGAAATTTACTTGAATTCTAAAGTGTTTTGTATTTTTTCGGATTACATTTTAATATTTTTTTATCTCAATGGGGAATAATTACTATTTATATTTGAAATTTTGTTGATAAAATAATATTATCTGTTAAATATTGAATTGCTTAGAATGTGAAAATATGGCTTGAACACAATAAATTTTAGTATTCTACATTATTAAGTAAAAAAATAATGACTTAAAACTCAGTAACTTTTAGTAATCACAATTATTTTTTACTCACCAAATCATTATCTCATTCCATTTGAGAAATTTATAATGTATAATTGATCATTGAAACCAGGGTTCATTTTAAGAGACCTCCTAGCGTCACGGAGGTGGAGAATACCTGGCGAATATCCCCGGAACCGGTTTCACGGGAAGGCGAATTTTTTGGGGGTTGTATGAAAAAATTTCGCCTGATTATCAAGCATGCGACAGAAGGCTGCAGACGCGCGACGGGAGATTTTGCTGTCGCGCGTCAAGTAAATGCAATGTCGCACATCAATAGACCTTAGTGTCGCGCATCAATAGACCTTAGTGACGCGCGTCAATAGGTCTATTGAAGCGCGACACTAAGGTCTATTGACGCGCGACATTGCATTTACTTGACGCGCGACAGCAAAATCTTCTGTCACGCGTCTGCAGCCTCCGACCTCTGCTTTCTCATCAAAAAATCTCTGTCGTGCATCAACAAACTCTTTGTCGTGCGTCTGGTATGCGTCAATATCTGTTGTACCTCCTTGTCGCGCGTCAATAGGCCTTAGTGACGCGCGTCAATAGGCCCTTAGTGACACGCGTCAACAGACCTTAGTGACGCGCGTCACTAAGGCCTATTGACGCGCGACATTAAGGCCTATTGACGCGCGTCACTAAGGCCTATTGACGCACGACATGATATTTGCTGTCGCGCGTCAATAGACCTTAGTGACGCGCGTCACTAAGGCCTATTGACGCGCGACATTAAGGCCTATTGACGGCGCGTCACTAAGGCCTATTGACGCGCGTCACTAAGGCCTATTGACTAGCGCGACATTAAGGCCTTAGTGACGCGCGTCACTAAGGCCTATTGACGCGCGTCAACAGGCCTTAGTGACGCGCGTCAATAGGCCTTAATGTCGCGCGTCAATAGGCCTTAATGACACGTGACAGCAAATATCATGTCGTGCGTCTGCAACCTCTGCCCTCTTCTTGCTCATCGAAAAAACTGTCAATTTGTGTAATAATATCTACAGTATAATAAAGGCTTAATACAAAATTAGATATTAAAAGCAATTGAAAAATCAACGGTGGAGAATTTGTATCTAAACGGACAACTAAAAGGGAGGGGGACGTATGCTTTGAGTGTTAGTTTGTTATCTTGGATAGTTGTTTGTCCATTTGCTAAGAGTAGATAATAGTTATCTTATTGTTGAGAATGAATTAATTATTTTCTAATTATTGATTTCCTTTAGCGACACCTTGTAACCAAAATTTGTTATGGTTGTTAAGTTGTTATGTATCTCAACCGTCAATTGAGAATCGATCTGACCATTGGTTTTCCAACGAGAGTAGTATAAAATGAGGTCATTGGGCATTTGGAGGACACAAATTTGGAGAAGAATTTTTAGTTCTAGCAAATGAGTTTGTAAGTTTGTAGTGATAGAAAACAGTCTTGCAGTGTTAGCAAGGGCACAGTGATAGCGTTGGGGATAGCAGTGGGGGAATATCAATTGGAGAAGTTGGGAGATTGTCAGATTTCTACCAGTAAGAGGCAAGGAATATTTGTATCTCTTAATTTTATGAATTTAATATAATTTCTCATCTGTAGAACTAGTTTTCCCTTAGGGGTTTTTCCAGGGACAATTTTTCTGAAAATATTGTGTTCATTGTGTTATGCATTTCTTTCCGTATTTTTATTAGTGAAGTTGCAGTTGTGTTATTTTTCGATATTAGCTGTGAATTAGTTCTCGACGGTTAAATAATATTTTAAGATAGGAGATTAATAATCAGTGACTGCAATAGAATTTTCACATGGTATCAGAGATGTGTTAAGGGTAGAAAAGTTTTTCCCTAAGAAAGAAATTGAGGGTTTTTATAACCTAGTCTGATCTCTTTAAATTCTTTTTACTTTTATCCTTTGAGATGGCTTTAGCTAGTTTGAGAGATCACAACAAATTAGATGGTGCCTCGAATTTTGGTGTCTGAAAGGCCAAAATTTCTTTATTGTTGGAAGAGAATGGTATAAAGGATTATGTTACCACTGTTGTAACTGTACCTATAGATGCAACACAGCTTGTAGCATACAAGAAAGAGGATTCCAAGGAAAGGAGGATTGGCCTTAATGGTGTCAAGGATCATATTGTTCCACACATCTCTGAGTTAGATACGGTGAAGAAGATGTGGGATGCCATTTTGAATCTGTACCAGAATGCTACCACTAACCGGAAGCTAATTCTTAGAGAAAAGTTGAAGAATACCCAGATGAACAAGGGAGAAGATGTTACAAGTTACCTCACCAGGCTTAGACTCGTCAAGGATGAGTTAGCAGTTATTGGAGATAAGCTAAATGATGATAAGCTAGTAAGAATAGCCCTAAATGGGTTTACTAAACAATGGGATGTCTTTGTTAAAGTTGTTAGTAAACGAGACACCTTACCGAGTTGGGATCGAATATGGAATGATTTCACTCAGGATGAGTTTAGACTAAATCTTGTCAATGGGGCCAACAAGAGTCAGTAAAGCGAGGGAGAACAAGAAAATGTTTCCCTAGTGGGAAAAGGGAAAGCGAAGAAGGGATTTAGCAAAGGATCAAATTCTCAAAGTGAGAAGAAGAAGGAAATGTCTAAGGTCAAGTGTTATGGCTATCATGAGTTTGACCACTATGTTAGTAACTTCTCACAAAGGAAGAAGAATGATAAGAAGGGAAAGAACTAGGTGGTGGCTTTAGCAAGTGTAGAGAAACTCTCTAGGAGATTAGAGGATGAGTTTGCACTCATAGCTTGTATGGTCAGCTCAACCTCACAGTGTGTTTGGTATATAGATAGTGGGGTGTCATTTCATATGAAAGGAGTTAGAGAGTATTTCTCTAGTTATAAGGAGGAGGACACTAATATCCATATTTCTATGGGGAAATTGTCCAAGCTCAACCCAGTTGGGAAAGGAACTATTCAGTTTCAGAGGGAGAATGGAAAGATAGTTCCATTTCATGATGTCTTGCATGTGCCAGGCTTAGGTATGAATCTGATTTCTATATTTGTTCTTCAGGATAAAGGGTATAATGTACTTTTTAGAGGGACACATGTGTTGATTAAGCACAAGGATTGGAAATCACCCATAACTATTGGAGTTAGGAGTGGTCACCTTTATAGGTTACAGTTTGATACTCCTAAGGCACTTATGAGCAACAGTAATCCTAGAGATCTTGGAGAGCTATGACATAGAAGGATGGGCCATATTCATCATGGAGCACTTAAATTTCTTCATGAGATAGTGACAGGTGTTCTAGAGGTGAGCATGGAGCATGATGATGTATGTAAGTGAAGTGTGTTGGGGAAGTTTGTGAAAGCATATTTTCCAAGGAGTGACACCAGATCTGAGGGTGTTCTTGATCTAGTACACTCAGATATATGTGGGCCAATGTTGACGAAGTCTCTCTGAGGTTACAAGTACTATGCTATTTTCATTGATGATTTCTCGAGGAAGACCTGGATATACTTCTTGAAGACCAAGGATGAGGTTTTCAGTCACTTCCAAGAGTTCAAGGCTCTTGTGGAGAAATCGAAAGGAAGGAAGATAAAGGTTCTTTGGTTAGATAATGGAGGTGAGTACAAAGGAAATGACTTCCAGGATTTCTGTACCAGAGAAGGAATCAAAAGAGAGTGGACTGTTCCTTACAATCCACAGCAAAATGGAGTTGTTGAGAGGAAGAATCGTTATATATCAGGGGAAGTAAGGGCTATGCTACATGATCAGGACATGCCCCACTACCTCTGGGTAGAGGCATGTAGTACAACAATTTACATTCAGAATAGGGTTCCACATAAGGTACTAGGGAAGTTGACACAAGAAGAAGCTTTCACAGGGAAGAAGCCAGATGTAAGTCACTTCAGGATATTTGGGAGTTTGGCATATTGTCATAATCCAGAAGATACACATACCAAGTTAGATCAGACTGCAGAAAAAGGGTACCTTGTTGGGTACAATGAAACTTAAAAGGATAAAGCATATAAGTTCCAGGAGATGATCAAAGTGAGCAGCCAAAAAAAGGTCCAATTTCAAGTCAAGGGCAGCAAAGCTCAAGTATAGTTACTAGTACAAGCATAGACTCAAGTAGTGAAGATTCACATAATATGGAGCAATTAGTGTAGCAGGATATGCATCTAGAAGATATAGAGGTTGATATTTCATCCTCTACCATTGGCAGTAGGAACCGTGAGGTTCAAGACACACAAAGGGATACTCAGGATTTTGTGGGAGCTCCTAGGAAGAGTATGAGATAGAGGAGAGAACCAACCAAAGTTCAATGACTATGTGGCTTTAGTCAGCCAATTGGTAGATAGTGAACCTTCCAGCTATCAAGAGGCTGCACAACATTAGGTATTGCGAGATGCTATGGTTGAGGAATATAATTCAATAATGCATAATGATGTGTGGGAGGTAGTGCCTAGACCAACAGATAGGGCAGTAGTTAGATCACGCTGGATATTCAAGATAAAGCACGGTGCAGATGGTAGTATCGAGAAATACAAGACAAGGTTTGTGGTAAAGGGGTTCTCTCAGAAGGAGGGAATAGACTATGAGGAGACATTTGCTCCAGTGGCCAGGTATACTTCTATACAAGTTGTAAGCTCATTTGCAACAGAGATGGGATGGAAAATCCATCAAATGGATGTCAAGACAACATTCCTTAATGGTGAATTAAAGGAGGAGGTATACATAGAACAACCAGAAGGATTTGTAGCACACAACAAAGAGACCCACATGTGCAGATTGAAGAAATCCTTGTACGGACTCAAACAGGCTCCTAGAGCGTGGTATGAGTGCATTGATACATACTTGCAGGAAATGGGCTTTGTGAAGAGTGAGGCAGATAGTAACCTCTACTACTTGGTGGTTGGGGGTGAGGCTCTCATTCTTGTTCTATATGTAGATGACTTGTTTCTTATAGGTACACTAGGGCTCATAGAGGATTGCAAGAGGGACCTTGCAGAAGAGTTCAAGATGAAGAATTTGGGACTCATGCACTATTTTCTAGGCATGGAGGTGTGGCAAACAGATGGAGATATTTTCCTTAGTCAAGGGAAATATTGCATTGAAATCTTGAAGAGATTCGAGATGGAGGATTGCAAAGCCATGTCTACACCTATGATCACTAATTGGAGGAAGATAGATACATCTAAGGACAAAGATGTAGATCCCACCTTATACAGGTAGTTAATTGGTTCGCTCATGTATTTAGTCAACACCAGGCCAAATATAGCATTTGTAGTAAACTCTCTTAGTCAATTCATGGTTGAGTAAAAGAGAGTGCATTGGACAACGGCTAAGCATGTGTTGCGTTATTTACATGGTTCATTTGAGTATGGGATCAAATATGTTTGAAGTGAAGGAATCAATTTGATAGGCTATACTGACGCAGATTGGGTAGGCAATACAATAGACAAAAGGAGCACTTCAGGGTGTTGTTTCATTTTAGGATCAGGAGTTGTTTCTTGGTTCAGTAGGAAGCAGAAGTCTGTGCCTCTTGAGTTCATCAGAAGTAGAATACATTGTAGCTAGCATGGCAACATGTGAATCTATATGGCTTTGGAAGTTGTTAGTGGCCTTGTTTGATCAGAAGGTTGAGACTACTGTGATACACTGCGACAATCAGAGTTGCATCAAGTTGTCTGAGAATCCAGTGTTTCATGAAAGGTCTAAACATATAGATATCAGGTATCACTTCATCAGGGATTGTTTACAACGAGGTATTGTTCAACTACAATACATACCTATAGAGGAGCAGGTAGCAGACATTCTGACTAAGGTATTGGGGAAGGAAAAATTTATCTTCTTCAGAGATAAGATGGGTGTCGTGCAGAATAACTTCCTCGCTAAGAGGGAGTGTTAGTTTGTTAGCTTGGACAGTTGTTTGTCCATTTGCTAAGATTAGATAATAGTTATCTTATTGTTGAGAATGAATTAATTATTTTCTAATTATTTATTTTTTCTTTTAGTGACACCTTGCAACCAAATTTGTTATGGTTGTTAAGTTGTTATGTATCTCATCCGTTGATTGAGAATCGATCCAGCCATTGGTTTTCAAATGAGAGTAGTATAAAAGGAGGTCATTGGGCATTTGGAGAACACAAGTTTGGAGAAGCATTTGTAGTGCTAGCAAATGAGTTTGTAAGTTTGCAGTGATAGCAAATAGTCTTGCAGTGTTAGCAAGGGCACAGTGATAGCGTTGGGGATAGCAGTGAGGGAATATCAGCGGGAGAAGTTGGGAGATTGTCAGAGTTCTGCCAGTAAGAGGCAAGGAATTTTTGTATCTCTTAATTTGCTGAAGTTAATATAATTCCTCATAAATAGAACTGGTTTTCCCTTAGGGGTTTTTCCAGGGACAATTTATTCGAAAATATTGTGTTCATTGTGTTACGCATTTCTTTCCGTATTTTTATTAGTGAAGTTGCAGTTGTGTTATTTTTCGATATTAACTGTGAATTAGTTTTCGGCAGTTAAATAATCTTTTAAGATAGGAGATTAATAATTAGTGACTGCAATAGAATTTTCACACTAAGTACTGCCTAAGACACTCAAAAACCTTAATTCAATATAACTTAATTTTTTATTTTTATTTTCTGAAATCGCAACCTTAACTCTATATAATTTTATGAGTATGTATTTTTGTAATACACAATATATCTAATAATAAAAGAGGCTGTACAATGTTACGACTTTTAAATTCATGAAATCACAAAATACTTGGAAAATAACATAGATTATATGATATTCTCGGAAACTAGAACTATAAATTTATTGATTCATCTCAAAAAGCTTTGAGGCCTGAGCTGATTTCATACAAGGAAATACCCGCTCTTCTTTAACATTTACTCACACGATAATGTGCTTGATGAAAAGGAGATGAGCAGAGAGACATTTTATTTATATCTGTAATACTTGCAGGTACCTAATTTATATCTAGTACACGGAAGAATGTTCTCTGCTTCGACGGATGTTGCAGCGGCTCGGTGAGACGTTGCAACGTTCAGGGAGTTGTCTCGCTCTCTCTAACTGCTGCTGCTCTTGTCGTTCACGCTCTCCTTGCCTTCCTGCACGTCGATTATTATCAGGACTGTAAGTTTCTTCCTGAGCTTTGTCGAATAGTTGTTGAATGGCGTCGCAGCGACATCGTTGAGGCATTCTTGACAGACCTTGGCAGCACATGGAAGACGGCCTCTCCTCTTCCTCCTCATATTCCTCCTCTCCTCCTCCTTTAAGAAATCTTTGCACTCATACAGTTGCCGGTGGTCGCATGACTGTTGTCGCCTCTGGTTGTCGACCTCGACCTCGCTCTCATGGCAGTCTGCCGATGTGAAGGGGGCAGAAGAGATGACAATTATAAGGGCTACTGCTAAGAGACTCAAAACCAACTGCTTCTTCATTGTAATTGCTGATCACTGACTATATATGACTATGGATGTCCTTTGAACGAAGCACGGAAAGACTGTATATATAACCACGGGAGGCGTGAGCAGGGTGGATACACATGCACACCATGCGCGTGGTGCGTTTGCACAAGCAACACGTAAAGGAATATTTCAGTGAGGCAGATAAAAGTGTAAGCTGCATGCAGCGTCGACACAGTGTAATTTGTTGCGGGGAGAATTAATTAACATAAGTAAACTGAGAATTGTTGAATATTAGTTTTCTCAATATCACTAGAGATGCGGGGTCGTCGGTGGTAGCGAAGTTAAATGGTGTGGTCTCTTCGGTAAGCATGGAGGATCAGTCCCCAACGTAATGGTACATTGGAATAGTGTTAGTGTATCGAGTTTGTGTAGTGAGTAGGGAAACCCTTTTTATGAAAATTGTGGGGACGAGACGCTCGTAAGCACTTATGTATTTGAGGAGGGCCTTATTATTATGAAACTCATCCAAAACAGGGAATTCATGAGAAATAGCACTCTTAATAAGGTGTGGGTTTACCAAAAGAATCATGGGTGTTGAAGAAGTATTACATACCTCTAGGAGGCATTTGGTGGGAAGAAAATGTGAGTTCAGAGAGAGGGATTGAGGGTGAATAGGAATATAGCCAATTCTAGCCATATCAAGTTGTGTGGGAAGGGAAATAAGCTCAATAATGTCTTAACTATCCCTATGAAAAAAATATTCCTGGAAAATCCATGTTGTAACAAGTATTTATAACCTAGACCATATCCATTGTAATCAATAGTATGCATTTTGGGCTTGATAATGGGGGTATGTGGATTCTCATGTTTAGCAATGTTGCAAAAAGTGAATGGTAAGGGATCAACAAGAAAATCATATACTATTTCATTGTATGAATACGTAACCCATGCATGTAGAGTAGAGGGCACAATATGCATGACATGTAACCAAGTTCGACCTAAAATAATATTGTAATTGAGATTATTAGGCATGACTTGGAATGGAATATTAAGGGTACAAGGACCTATTGTAATTGGAAAATTGATCTCTCCTAATACCCAGTTAGGCATATTTTAAAACCCACAATTACATAGGGAGGAGGGAGTTAGGTCGGTAGCAGAAAGTCGTATTTGATGAAAAAAATAAACGATACATATGTTAAGGGCAAAGCCATTATAAACAACAACATGTTTTACCAATACATTACGGATTTTGCGCTAAATATATAATGGAGGAGCATTATCAATGATAGTTTTAGAGGGAATATCAACTAGTGTGAAGTTAATGCATTGATCATTCATCGCAAGACTAGCCATGATATGGGATCATATATAGTTAGTAGAAGTATTTGAATGGATGTGTGTATCGTTGAGAAAGGTTGTGGGAGTTTTGATGCATACCAGTTTGGTTTTCTGTAGTGCCCACTTCCCTTTGACACTTTTGATATTGATCATGATATTGTTGACTATATTATGGACATTATTATAGTTTTGATTTAGTATGGTGTTAGATGTTAGATCATGGATTATTGTTGACTCTGATTCATATATGATGCATGATGATTGTTAGAGACATTTTATATAGATGATGACATGTTGTTGGACATGGTTATAATACATACACACACACATACACACATACACACACACATACACACATACATAAATATACATATACATATACATATGGATGTTGTTAAGACATGTGATATTTGGATATATTGAGTAGACAGCGAAAATTGAATTTAAAATTGATGATTATATAGTTGCTGATGAAATTGTAAGTGATATTGTTGATTGTCTAGATGTTGTTGTGATTCATATACATTGATGATTTTGAAATTATATTATATTCATTTGGATGTTCTGATATGGATGAGGCTGAAGGGGTATTTGTATTGTGCAAGTTAAAAATATCACAAGAAACATCGAGGGATTGGAGACCAACCACATTGGAATACTAGATGAATTCAACAAGGTCACCATGGCAACTTGTATTGTTTGTGTGTGTGTGTTTGATTTTTTAGGAATTCCCATGGGGGGGTCACCTTTAAATGTGACCAAGGGTTATGTGTATTTATTTATTTGGTTCCTTTTTATTGATGTTTGTATGTGTTTATTAAGTGACGTGTTTACCCCTTTCATTATTTATTAGTTGTGGTAAATTAATGTGAGTAAACATGTTGTTAACATTAATTAATCAAATTGGGACATAAGAAAGTAATTATTAGAGTTGTTGGCCTAAAATTAAAGTGTTGTAAGAAATGTGTAAGTGATGTGTAAGAGATGTGTAAATTAATTTTGGAGTATGAAACACTCCACCTCCTTTTGATATTTGAAATTGTCCTTGGAGGCTGATTTTAGAGACTTGTGGGATAAGTTAAACTTGTCTCATGCCTCTTAAATTTATATACCAACCTTACCTATGGGTGGAGAGTTAAATTTATCCCTTCTTTATTCATTTTTGTAAGTCAAGTTGAATGTTTTTATTGCACTTTTCTTACATGCTTTTAATTTCAGTCCTTTGGGTTTTAGGCTTGTTTTGGAGTGTGTAAGTAAACTGTCATTTATTCACCTTCTTATTTAATGTGCCTTGGAGATTGAAGTTGACTTATGGGTTAGAGTTGAGGATGTGTGATGTGGCATCCCACATGGATCCACCTCATCCTCTTCTCTTTCCTTTTCTATATATTCGAATTCCTTGGCTTGTTTTGGGGGTTACTTCACCTTGCATTACTTCATTTTGGGTGACTTATTTTGGTTTTTGGAGCTCTTGCAATTTTTGGAGAAAGTTGAATGCTTGTGGATTATTGATCTTAGACTATTTAACATTGGAAAGATTTCATGTTTGGAACTTTTGAACAAACTCCATCATGGAGAGGTAGGAGCTTGGCTCTTTAAAATGCTCTTCTCTTATTTATGCATATGTAAATGTTGTTGATGTTTTGATATTTCTTGTTGGTTGGTTGGGTAGATGGCCTAGGTATGGTGTAGGAGAAGACTATGGGGCATTCTTGTGGGGAGGCATAAGTGCTTTGGGGAGGTATACGTGTGGAGGGAGTTGGGATTTGGGTTCCACCTTACAAAGAAATAGCTTACATTTCTTTACTCATTATGGGGTGCCATAAGAGGTTGTGGAGGCATAAGGAAATGTGAGGAATAAGGGGTACTAGGGGGAGGCATAAGGGCATGTCAGGGATCTGAAATGAAATATATTTTGGCAGTTTCCTTTCAGGTGGTGATACCCATCTCCCCTTTGGGAGGCATAAGTAGCTTCCCTCATAGTTTTTGCTCCTTTGGCTTGCATGATGAAGCCTGAGTTTTGTTTTTTGTTTTCATGTGGTTGCAAACTGTGTTATGTTTTGGACTATGTGTTGAATGTGAAAGATTTTTTTTGTGTTGTGGAATTCTGTTGTTTCCATGAGTTGAAAAACATTTGTTATTTCAATGTGGTCAGGGCTAGGGGCCCAATGAAGAAGGATGGCTTCTCCCTTTTCATTAGATGTCTTGGTTGGGTGGAGAGTGTTGCCTTTTCCCTGTTCTATTATGACCAAATTGGAGAATGATGGAAATTCATACTACTGTTCTGGAACTGAGAAAGAAGATAGTTTGACAGTCCTTGCTGAGATCATTCATGTTGGAAACCATTTCCCAAATTTATGTTGATGACAATTTAATATACATTTTGTGCTGAAGAGGTACTATGTTTTGGAAAAGAAATCCCCTTTGAATGTGAAAGAAATATACTTTGTATTCTGTTATAAAAAGGAATGTAATGAGAAAGCGTTATGATTGTAAAGTTGTATTTGATCTATATAAATAGAAGTGGTTACTTTTTTCAAATGATATTGCTTTCATTGGAAGTCTGATTGTCGAATGCAATTTGAAATCTTTGTTGGAAAGATGAAAAAAATGAATATGTATGAAGAAATGTCATAATGCTCTACTCTTTAGAAATGAAATTTTTGAAAATCAGAATTGTAATTTGGCATTTGAATACATTGATTTGAATCAACTTAATGAGTTTGATTGGATCTGGAATGATTTCTAATATGTAGAAGATGATAAATGGAAAATAGATTCTTTCGAATTAGATATTTGTTAGATGTTTCAAAACTAGCAAATGCTTTATCAAATGCACAGAACGACCCTGCAGACTAGGAAAGACATCTGAAACATTAATACAAGAAAAGAAAGATCAAAACGATCCCAAAAAAACTATAATACTTAAGAATTTTTCATAGAACTTTTCAAATTTGGGCTCAAGTAATTTCTTAGTTGTTTTTGCTATTAAATTGGGGAAATTCGAATTGATCTTCAATAAAATGATTTAACCCTTGAAAACTATCCTAAATTATTCCAAGTGAAATCCTCCATGTCTATTTGAGATGTTGAGAAATAATTAATGGCGGATTTGAATAATTATTTACAAGTTAGAATACCAGTTCACTTTCTAAGTGACAGAAAGACATCTTCTAAAAATTGAAACTATAAATTTTATCAAAATTAAATTCTTAAGATCTATGTCCAAAGAGGACATCGAGAGCTTTCCAGAAATTCCTTGTTTTCCAAAAACTGAGTTCCCAATCAAAATTTATGGCCTTCTGAAGTTTTTATTTCATTTGGCTTCAAAAATATTATAACTATCAAATTTAATTATTAAAATATCCTTGGACAGACCCATGGGCTAAAACTTTATTTATTTATTTATTTTGTCAAAAAGTCGGAAAGTCATGAAGTTTCCCATCGCTTCACTAATCCGCAAACCATCATTTTGTCAAAAATGATCTAAGTCCAAAAGGTTAATTTGGCAATTGGTTCCTCCCTAGTCCTACTGCCTTGTGGCCAATCATTGAATGGCATGTGGCTTCATTGGGTGTCGGTGGGGGCTCCAATAAATTTTAAGATTAAGCGCTTTCACAAATAAATTTGGAAAATTTTGTAAGTTTTCCCTGTAGCCTAGCCAGCTCGCAGGTAATCAGGTGCTGCCACATGGCTTCACGAGGCATCGGTGGAGGAGCGGATATTTTTAAGTCTTAACACGTCATAAAAATTTCAAGAATTTTTTTGAAATTATCCCCGCTGGCCTACCAAACTACAGCTAACGGTTGGCTGACATGTGGCATCTTCTCACATTGACGGAGACGCGGGTTCCTTTCGACCTTTTTTCCCTTTCTTTTGAATATTCAAAATTTCTAAATGTTCTCTAATGACCTGCTGACCCATAGCGAATAAGGAGCTTCCACGTGGCCTCCCTGGGTGTCGACGAAGGTGCGGGTGTAAAATTCACTTTGTTCCAAAAGGGAAAAAGTGCTAAATGCCTTGTCCCCTCCGTCGGCCCACGTCTGGGAAAAGTTTTCTTCCCCAATACGCTGGTCCACTTTTCTACTCTGGGTGAATTTTCTCTCCGAAGTTCGCAGGCCCAAATTGGGGAATATTTTCCTCCCCAAGCTCGCAGGCTCGCTCTTGGGAAAAGTTTCACCCCAAGTTTCGCAGGTCCATAACTTGAGAAATATGAGGAGTTATGATGACTTCTTTATATCAACGAAAAGGTGATGAAATTCCCTATCTAATGGGAATGTTTTCAGGAAGTTTTAATTACGTTAATAATAGGAAAAATCAAATTTAATCTTTATTCGAGTTCTGGGAGTGGGTAACTAAGAATTTTCTTAATGATAATTTTAAATATGTATTATTTTCCCCCACTGTAATTAAACCTTTCTGTTGTCTTAGATCTTGTGGAATTAAATACCTTGGGTATTTAATTGTTTTGGTCCCTGAACCCTAAAATTTTAATTAGGGAATATTTAGCTAAAATGTCAATGAAATCAGTGATTAAATTAATCCCTAAGGAGATTTGAGCTAGGTGTGGACTTATTACAAGTTTGTTTCTTTATAATGTGGAATTAGTAATTATTATAATGGGAAAAATTATCAGTTGAATTTAATTGTCCTTGAGACTTTGGTTGTTAACACTTAAAAAAATAAATTATTACATAATTTTGTAACTAAACCTAGGTTGTTCATTGGGTCTCAAGTGGGAGATTTTAGCGAGCGTTACATCTTTAGATAGGTTAAAAAATATATATTCATTATAAACTTTGAAGACACAAAGTAAGTAGATCATATTTTTGTAAATGTATGAGAGTAGCCATATGCAAGTTACAACCAATTTAGGGATATGAGGCAACTAGGGTTCAACCAATGTCGGATTTACCAAATGATTTGACCTAAATGGTTATTCCTTGGTGGGTAATAAATGAGGATAGATTATACTAATAAATTAGTTTCCAAATCTAATTAAAGTAATAACCAGGAATAATAATTGAATTTAAATCTAAATAATGATAAATAATATCATAAGGTACTAGTAATGAGAAGGAGAAGAAGACTTAGCTGATATCATAACTTTTGAGCTAATCTAGGTTGAGCTAATGACTTGAGAAGATTGGAAGTAATCTAAAAAAGCTTCACTTATTAGATTGTGTTTTGAACAACTATATATACCAAAGGGTATGGTAGAGACCAAAGCATACCCCTACTATGGTCCTTTTTGTATACCTTTGTCCCTCTGCACTTTCAACTCCTAAAAATTTATGGTTTTGTCCATTTCTTCCTTATCAGATTTTTCCTAAAATTTGAACCTTTGAAACTATGTGATGCATGTTCTATGCTTGATAAAATCTAAAAAAACATATATGGTGAAGCAGTCATATAAAAAACATTAGTTTGACTATGAGCACCACTGTGCACCACTAACATCGCCACTAATTTGAAGAGGGCTTAAATATTCATGTCATTCTCACCTATCATGTGATATCTAGAATGTATGCATATGACATATTGATAATCATGGCATTGCAACAATGTGATTTTACTTGATGATTTTACCTAGCTTGACTTGATAGGATGTTTATTTTGTGCTTACATATCTAATTGGATGACTTCCCTAGATTGAGTGTGCAAATTCTATGAAGCTCAAGGGATTATTGTAGTATCCTTGCTTGTGATTTCTCTTAGTGTTTTATAATGTTAGGAGTCAAATAGATACGATTCCCTCCCTAATGATAGATGAATAACTTGCTTGTATATGTGTTCTACATTTGGAAAACTTAGATAATGTCGACTAAGAGTATACCAATGGAATTATAATTGAGAAAATTATCATTAGAGGAGGAGGGACAAAAGCGGTCAGGTTGTCCCATGTAGCATATTTTAACTATGGCTTTGGCCCTTCCTACATGCTATGGTCCCAAAGTTATTTTTGCAAGTAATCTAAAAGTTTTAATTGTAATATGTAAGGTTATATCTTGATTTTATGGATTGATATGACCATTATGGGAATACGTAAGTTGTGTGCAAGCAATAATTTGTGAGATATAGCTAGGGATAGCATAATTAGTCAAATTGATCATGTATGGGCTAGTGCAAGAGTATTATACCATGTGTGTTGTTACAAGACATAAATTAGAAAAATGAGTGTCTACAACATGTTGATAGACCTAATAACACCAATTTATAAGAGTCCACGATAAATGATATACCACTCCTTAGCTAACAAATAATTTTTACCTCCATCCTCCCATAGTTGTCCTATTTAAATGATAATTTTCCTTAGTTTTCCTTCCAAAAACCTTGAGAAATTTTGCTAATCATATACCCAAAAGAAAATCTAAAATAGGACCATAGATATTCCTATCCATTGTTCTTAGTTTCCTCCTCCCCTCCAACTAAAACATCTCACCATGTACTATTCAAAACTATTTAAATTACAATTAATTTTGAAGACCCTTAAATAAAGCTTACTCTTACCTTGTTATACCATACCATCTACTCATTTCCTTGAATCTATGAACTAATATATGGTATTAATTACTAACAAGAACTTTTAAATATTGAATCCCCTAACTTCAAACATGTCTCTTATATAAAATGGTATCCTCACCAATAAATAGAGGAAGTGAGGAATCGATTTCCTTCTTAATTTCCTTATCCCACTTGAGAAAGAGTTTCCTAGTGCTCCATTTAAACATCTCAACCATCACCCATTATGAGCTCAATTTAACTATCTAGTGAATTTATATGGAATTTTCTTACTTAGATTTACTCCCTCTTTCTCTTTTTATGTGCTCTTCATTCTAGAGTTCATAGGGCTAATTGGGATATTGTAGTTACAATTTTCCTCTGCTTTATTTTATTTAACACTTCCCTTGAATCTTGAAACATTTTCCTAATACCACAATGACTTCCTCCAAAACCTTGTTAGATGTTAAAATGGTCATATTCTCTATTATGTCTTCTAGGTTCATATCTACATCGATTTAATCTAATTCAATAATTGCATTGGTTTCCTTTATTGAACATGTTTCTTCCCCTCTATTCTATCATTCCTTTCCTATGAAAAAACCATTAAATTTAACATAATTTATTTTTAGCGTTCCAATAAAAAATTAAAAAAATTATTACAACATGACATATTGACCTATATTTTAAAAACAGATAATAAAGTGAGACTTGAACATGTCTTGATAATTATGATGTGGCATATAACATTGAATTACGAATACAAAATAACATATCAACCTATTGTTGTCGATAAAAATTAGACTGAAAACCAATCAACCCTTTCACCTAACGTAAAAGGTCAAGACAAAATCAAACCAGTTTAATCATAGTTGTACTTAAGAATTGGCTTAAGCATGGGTTGTTTAATATAGGATAAATACTTATTCAACCTAAGATTTGGGAGTTTCTATTTCTAGCAGCAATGAGAATATACATACATCATCAAAAAATAAAATAAAAAAACACATTAAAAGACACAACAAGACCACACAATGATTAATTAGATTGATAAAGAAATTTCCCTTAAACTCAATGACTACATATGCAAAATAATAACTCGTAAATCAAACTGATTTTCTGTATCAAATATATGTTATTAAAATTTATCTGACAGAGTGAAACCTATTAGTTAGGTGACCTCTTGAAAAGGTGAAATTTTCAAGTAATCAATTATAATCTCTTCCTTTCCAAAGATTTATCAAATGATATTATATGATCTTGAAGATAAAAACATAACATCAAACTCACAAGGAATGAAACTAAAGATATCAACATATGAACATATTTACAATAATTGATAAGATAAAACATAAAAGTAGACATGATGAAGAGAAATGGATTTGCATTAATGAAGGAAAGTACAATGATCACTAAAACAACATCTTAACAAGGTCATGATTCAAAAATCAAAGCTAGCATGGCTACAATTAGCATTTATTTTGAGATCGAAATGGATATATCATCAAGGATTTCTCTAGATATGATAGACAATAATCTACAATCAGCTAGATAAAATGCATAATAATCAAATCATATAAATGTAGAAATAATATGAAATCTAGATGTACCACCTGCATTCAAACTTCATACTCAAACCTAAAAAAAAAATTTTGTCACAACACATGTAAGATCACTTGCCTTAGAAAAACATTGCACATAAATAATTCAGAATGAAATAACCTTCACTAAAAGCTATAATACCTGATTTCTCATCCTTTGTAATTGAATCCTAAAATTCTTTTTATAACATCCTCTTAAACAAAATCATTTATAACCGATTAAACCATTTAAATAATTTTAAATAAATGATTTATAACTTTATAATGCGCCTTCACTTATGACTTAAGTGAAACTTTACAATAAAATATAATTATAACCAAGGACTCAGGTAACTTTAATTTTTTTTTACTTTAAGTATTTGAATGAGGCATGTGTCCTCTAAATAGGGGGCCACTAACTATTAAACACAGTAAATAAATGTAAACACAACCATTTAAAGCATTTATCCTTTTAAAGGATAACACATCATCACCTTGAAACAACCAATTAAATATCAACATTCATCCACTCATATATACATAAATATAATATTTTCACCATTAGTCTTTCAAATATGTCTCAAAATATCAAAGTATAATATCTCAAAATATGAAGTATATGAAAAGTGAGTAATATGTCCAATAAGTTTATTCAATCCAAACAACATAATTAGTCATCCCCTATCAATCCTGCAATGGTGTTCCTACCTGAGTGATCATCTCGACATATTCATATGACTCCAAATGATGTATAGTGCAAATGACAATTCCAGATTCTTCCTCCACTTCCAATTTAACTCTCTTCACTACACTTTTTACCTTAGGCACCATGAAAGAGGACCTAGCACACTTAGAGGTTTGTGGGGAGTCACGAGAAGGAACAACTTGGTTTTGTTTATGTAATAGTGGTGAATTATTAATAGGTAATACATGATGTGGACGTACATGAGAAGAATCAGATTGGATAGATCTATTAGAAGAGGTTGGGTTATCATCAACATCTACGTGCTCAAGATTATGCAAACACTATAACAAAATAGGCCTTTTGCCACAATTTTTCAACAATATTTTTGAGGTTATATGGTATTCCAAAAACTAAAATTGTTGCATTGGAAATGTAGCTAATCCAATTTTTGATATATTATTGTACTTTTTCCACAGTTTATCATACCATGGATAGGCCACAATTTATAAAATTTATAGATAATCTCCATTTTTTAAATTGTACATTTTCCACATTTCTTTATATTTGTAGCATTTCTAAAATTTATTATTTTGTTAATATTCTACAATCTACACAAAAAAATGTAACTTTTCTATATATTTCATCTTTGTTAAATTTCCACAATTTACAATTTTGCAATTCTCATCAATGTTCTATTCTAGAAATGTCAACAATTTTTTCTACAATTTTCGTTACCACAAAAAACATGTAGGTGGAAGCTAAAATTTGATTACCACAATAATTAATTGTGAAATTATGTTTTATAAAAATGTATAAATGTTACTATTAACAACTTATATTTTTAATTTTTTTAAATAATTTATAGCTACAATAACAAAGACCTATTAAAACATTGTGTATAAAACATAATTTTGATTTATTATACAAAATGTACACATCATATATTTTTACACTTCTATGGGTAGAAGAAGGTTATAATCCTTTGAAAAGCATCATTTCATCATCTAAGCTTCTTCATATCTGATGTGAATGGGTGGAGAAATTGTGTAGGTCCATTTCTCTCAAATGTATAATCTTTCCTGCAATCATAAAACAAAACACAGAGAGAGAGAGAGAGAGAGAGAGAGAGAGAGAGAGAGAGAGAGAGAGAGAGCTAGCTGCACAACAGAATAAACTAACTCCCACGCGGCATTGAGATGCTACTATTTTCTCTCGTCTTAAAGGATCAAGCTACTCTAGTAGTCCCAGACTACGCCTTACACCCAACCATCCATTCCTTATGCAACTCCATCATTGTGCCCAAGTGAACTCCTCAAACACCAGTCACATTTTCCCATACAACTGCTCTAAAAGACCACTCACCAAATACCACAGCCACCCATAAAACTATCAGGAGCTCTTAATATTCCTTCTTAGTCCACCTGAGGAAATGCACAACTCTTGCCTTCTTGAATCATCACTTAACCAGCTCTCTACAACGTCGTTGGCCAGCCCACTGTCAAACACCTAACTGCTTTGAATAATGCCACTAAAGAAAAGCACAAGTCCTTACTACCATCCATCCATGAGTCTTCTTGAGTTTCCGTGCCAGTCACCTACATGTGCACTAGCAGGGGAAGTCCTCCTCGTGAGTCCTTCCTGTGCGTGAGTCTCTAACTCACTATGACCTGCTGACTATTTTGCAACCTATGTCCCACCACCAAAGATCCCTGCAGGGAGCACCACAAGCTCACCATCTTTGTAGACCGCATCCCATACAGGTGAGGTACTCTTCTTCCCTTGGCTCGATCTCCACATAGATCTCGTTCCGATGCCATGGCCACTAACACCGTCGTGCCTACTCTTTGAGGCACCTATATGCATCCAGACTGCATTGAATCTCCACTCAAGTCTTCTGCCTTGGCTGTAGATCTCCACACTACAACCGTATCCATGATGTCCTTTTCTCAAACCACCATGTTTCACAACACCATGTGAACCATTCTCTAGGCCCACATCCATGAGTCTCCACTGCTGCTCATGCACCCACTCCATATCCATGCTTCCGCTGCACCTCCGATATATCTACGTGAGCATCTGACTCATCTACATTGTTTAACCTATGTAAGGTTGAGGAGCTTGCCACTTCTTGGCTCACTCGTGTTTGAGTTACTTCTCCTCTATTTTGACCTCCGGATCCCAGTCTCACTCCAACTCACCCCATGACTGCATTCTACATGAAATTTCCTTCTAAGGACGTTGCAACCTTCAAGGTCTCCCCAAGTCCACTTCCACTTCTCTTTATGGGCTACTGATCCCTAATGCACATCTCTGCATGAAAATACTCCACAAGGGTAGAGTATATCTCCAAGGTCTCCTGAACACCCCTTTCCCTCTGAATGTCCAAGTCCACCAAGTGCTCCACATTCCACCTGGTGTGGGTTTGAGCTCCCCACATTGGTCACCAATGTCTTCACTGCCCTTATGGCTCCTAAGGCACTTGCACTTCACTCTCAACACAAGGCCTCCCTTATGTAAGGTCTTCATGCTTGAACCCTTCGACTCTGCATCAACACTGCACTCATGAGTTACCCAACTCGCTCTATGTACATTGGGTGTGTTCTGTGCTCCAAGACACCTTACACCATTTCTTATTACTACCAGTTCAAGGCCCTTGTGCCACACTCTCAATGCAAGGCCTCACTCCTACAAGGTCTTCATGCTTGAACCCTCCAACTCTTCATGTACACTACACTCCTGAGTTACCCAACTCGCTCCACATACATTGGGTGTGTTATTTTCTCCTTAACACCTTGCACTGCTTCTAAGTGCAACCAACTCGCTCACTGACCTACCTTAGCACTACTTAGTTCAGGGACCTCCTTGGGCTCATAATATGGTCCATTTAATTCTCCATGTGCAACTCTTACTCACTAACCAGCCCTTAAGAGTTGCACTAGCGCAATACCGAAAACTTCTCGGGAAGTCACCTATCTCAGGCTACTCTGGCCCAAACGCGCTTCACTTGCCCAACTATATTTTCCCAACTCTTTTAAGGGCCCATACGTACGAGGTCATCAACCCCAACCCACACGTGGCCAACCTTCTACCTCAGTCGGGGGTCAGCTCACCCCCTGGATAGCACCTCGTGCACTATCCTACTCGGATGGGGTCTTCCCATCCTAGGGGAGGTGGTCTCTCCATGATCCACCCCCTTATAGTCTCCCCCATTCAAATTGGTGATGCCCATGGCACCGTTGCTAGGCTTCTGCAACCTATGCAAAGGACACCAGGATTAAACACTAGGAAAGACCTGTAAATGCACTCGACACATGGAAATGCACATCGAACACATCGGTCACCACTGACATAACACAACTCAGTCTCTTCAACATATCGTTGCGCTAACTCCCTGTGATCGAGACCAAAAGTGCCAAATCACTCAAACCTTTTGGTGTTGTAACTCTCTTCAACTCTGAACTACACTTCACAAAACATCCAACTCAATGCCTGATGGGATACCCCTTCTTCAATTCCTTCCAACAGTTAGGAATTCTTCATGATGCACAAGCTGCTCTGCTAATCTCTGAGCCCTTCCTGCATAACAATCACTGCATAACTTGGAGAAATACCAACAACCTCAATGTTGCTTGACAAACCACTGTAAGGTTTCACTTGCCACTGGATCGAGTCACACCATGCTTCCACCCACAACATGAAATTCTCCACCTAATCTGGGGGCCTACTTCACCGCAATGATACCCTTGTTCAGCACTTCCACAAACACCATACCACAACTGTGCCTCTGATGTTGACCTTCTAGAAAAATCTTCACCAGGAATACCTCATTTCACTACAACCTGATTGATCTTCTCGCGCTTCTAAAAACACCACACTGCTTTCCTTATAGAAACGGAGCAACTACCACTGTTGCCAATCTGAAATTACGAGGTTTCACAAAATCACCACACTGATACTGCCAAGGGAGAGCCACTTTTCCACTTCATGGCTCAAGTATCAACTTGATATTACTTCATAGACACTGCAATTCAGCCATTCTCAATGCACAAGTTATATCAACAACATCTAGGGAGTCGTCGCACTGCTTAGTGCTTACGCACCTACCAAGTTTTCAAGTTACTCTGCACTCTGCACCTGAACTCTACCAAGTTTCATCCCTTCACTCTTCTTCGTGTCGGAGTTAGTTCTACACCAGTCTTCACATGATTTGTCCACCTCAGTGACGTTACCTAGCCCACACTACATGCTTCCCTCACGCCTCCTTCACATTTTGAGTTTTGATCAACATTGGCCTTCTTCTCCCACAAAGTCTCTAGCAACCTACATTGACCTACTTGCATTGCACAAGTTCCAAATCTTGACACCTACATGGGTCTACAACACCCTTATCACCGAACGCCATGCCGACTCCCTCACAACTACATGACTTCTTCCTCATTAACCATTAGTCTAACTCTGAGAAAGTTCACTGGCTTCATTCATTCCACTATGACATCAATGAGGCTCAACTTAGCCCGATACTCCACTGGATCACTCTAATCTGATGCCACCGTCTGGACCTGCACGAGTCTTCTTCTTACCTGGAATAACACTGCTCCTCTTGATCCAGTTGCGTTGGCGTCCAGCCATCTGACTGCCAACACGTTGATTGCCAATTTTCACAAGATTAACCACCTGATCCAATTCAAACAACAACCAACTCCCACAACACTGCTATAGCTCTGCTAAGCCTGCGCATTACATTGGGCGCTTCAACCGACGTTTCTTGACTTGCACACATCAGTCTACTTCTGTGTGAACACAACTCTATTCTGCTTGGCCCAACTTCGTTGGTGTCCCGTCCTCTCCGATCACCAACAACGTTGATTCCATTAGCTCCCATGTCTGCTAACTTGTTCTTCAATCAACTCCCTCATCATTTCTACGGCTATCTCAGCCTACTCATTCCGTTGGGCACTTCAACCTAACGCTGCTTAACATGCACACACCAGCCTACTTCTGCGTGAACACAACTCTGTTCTTGCTTGGCCCAATTTGTATTATCGTATAACAACTCAAATTGATAAGCTACTTAAAACAACATATAGAAATATAAATATTCAAACTAGAAACCTACACAATAGAAATATAAATTATCTCCATGAATAGAATTAGAAAATAGGATTGTAGAAATGAAATGTAATGCTCGCCCATTTATATGGGTAATAATTACATCTAAATATGAACCTGGACATGATTTTTTTAGAGATGTATATTTATGATGTCGAAAGATGAATGAAAATATGCGTCCAATCAACTTGTCATGGTATATGGCATGTTGATCCGATAAAAGCATCTAATATTGAGGTTTGCACCCAATGTAGGGTAAAACATTCCTCTCACAATATTGCACCCTATTGTGTAAGAAAATATTCCGAGTTCATAAAGGCCTATGATAAATAGATACATGGATGTAAGGCCTAGGATATAAGGTTAAAGAAACTGAATCTTTCATGAAAAAATTGTCAGATTTATAGTGTATTTCTTTTGTAAAATTCATGGCCAGATTTAAACTGAACTGAAGGATCAACATCAACCTTACATTCCATGATGGTCATGTTTACCCCGAGCTCATTTCTCACCATTTTGAAGGAAAGGAGTTGATTTTATCAATATTAAAATGGCTAAGAAGGCTACCATATCCTTTGGGTTTATGAGTAGGTCGTAGAAAACTATCTTTACCTTGTACCACCGCAACTTGAAGCTTGGCAACATGCATCTCAAGTTTCAACAATTGTCTCGCTTTATATTACTCTATACAAATAAATCTTCTTTCCCATGTATTTTTTATTAACTGCAGACGAATACAAATAGAAAAGATGACAAACACAAATAGAAAAGAAGTGATATAAAAATCTTGATATTCTTCTAGGCAACTGCCACACCGAAGCCTATGATTTTGATGTTGAGAAACTCAGCTTGGAAAACAAATTACATGCGTATCCATACCGAACCCTGTGATTTTGATGTTGAGAAACAATACAACAGTGAGCATTTAGGAAAGATTGTTACATTATGTATTCTGATATAATCTTCGAGTGGATGAAGGATCCCCTAGGGTAAAAAATCAGGTATCACAAAGAGAATAGAAGTTCCTCACTATTCTAGACACATTAATCAACTATATTTATTGTGGATCATCATGTTGTAGATGCCCAATACAGCCCAATAGAAATATGCATTCATACACCAAAAAAATGATCAGAATAACTGGAAAAAGAAAAATAGATCAAAACGTAAGAAGACATAAATTACCTTGGGACAATCCTTTCGAAAACAACGTCAATAATTTTGATCTCCAAAGATTCAATCTACGGCTACACATTTACAAATCTTCTATTTTCTGTGAATTATCCCCATTAGATCTTCATTGAATAGGGAATCATGCGGAAAATCACCCTACATTTGGGACCTTCGAGATATTTAAGATCATTGAAAAAGGCATTTTGTAACAATAAAATACAGGCTACAATCAACTCGTCACCATTAATCGTTAATTATCTACCGTCTATCTCGAGAATCATTCCAAGTAAACATTTTGTAATGCACTCCACGTGTACACGTTCCATGTTAAGCATTAGGTTTGAGGATTGAATATATTCACTTTAACCCGTATGCATGGAAAACTAGAACCACGTGGAGATCCTAAGATATTTCATAATTATTGGCATCTATTTAATGAAAGTGAAAAATCCAATAGCCTCTTTCATTTTGAAAAAAATTATGGCACATATTTTTTTGGGGGGTACTTTTACCATTTTAACAAAATTTTGGATTCTTATAAACAATTGTGTAATGGTAGAATTGCTTGGAATAGAGGATCATTTATAATCAATTATTAATTTGATAGGAAATTATTTTAAATTAGTTTTACTTTAAATATGTCATAAATGAAGGGTGAGATGTATTACTTATATTTAATGTTATCTATTTATTAATTTTTCCTGGTAATATAATATTTTCATGATAATTTCATGTTTAATTTTAAATTAATTTTTGAAATGTATATTGTATTTGGCTGCTTATTTTCATGATAATATAAAATTTTGCACACCAATAAGATATTATATTATATTTCTTACTAATATTAAAAAATATTATAATACTGATATTATTTTATACAATCAAATTTATATAATAGTCTAATTTTTTTTTTTTGAATTTTTTTTTCAAACATGTAAAATATATTAAATTTATATAAAATGACATTTCTAAACTATTAAATGTCTAATTTCTATATTAATATAAATTTATATTTGTCACATAAATATATTTTATAAGTGTAATTTGGTAATTGAATTTTATGATAGATTTTTATTTTACTTTCTAAAAAATTGTGGATTTTCTATGACGAATAGTTGGATATGTGAGTTATCTACAAATTATTATCCATGTATGTAAATTGTAGAATATCCACAATAACTAAAATGAGTGAATGAAATTTTTGTAGAGATGCTACGATTGTCCTACAATTTTACTAAATTATAGATTTTTCATAGAATAATTGTGGTATAAAATTTGTTTTTATTGTAGTGAAAGGAGGGTTATTAATGCTATGAGAATGTTGGTTGCGTGGATAAGGTTCAACTACTTGTAGGACCTCATGAAGGCATGGTTCATTTACATCAAAATGGACTAAACCACATATAGGGCTATGGATAACAAATGGTCTACCTCCACGAAGCGTACCAGTTCCCCTTCGTCCACCCCTATGTGAACCCATCTTCCATTGTGATTGACCTTAGAAACTATGGTGTCCCCAAGAATGATTAGATGAAAATCTCCTAGAACTAAAACCATCCCATCCAGACATGATGGAGTGCTGAGAAGAATAGGTAAGCATCAAATATTAGCATGCAAGATCATTTAAATTCCCAAAATAGAGTCACCAATAAAAAACCACAAGTGAGACTCATTGAAAAGATATCATATCAACTTTTTTGAAGGAAAATCATGCTTCCATATATCCTACAGAACATTTTTGTTCTAACCATTGGTATCCATTTCCTTAAATTTCATTGAACAGTCAAAGTAATAAAAAATAATATCATCTCTTTCTGAAACTAATCACATGATTGTGTCATTTCAAGTTCTTGCAATATGACAATTTGAAACAAAAAATACCCTCAAAATATGCATGTACAGGTTATAATCTAAGTGGCTCCAAATGTTATATTGTTTCCACATTAAAACTGCTATCGAAGCACCATATATAAAATATATAC
The DNA here is from genome assembly GCA_019776745.2 of Taxus chinensis. Taxonomy (NCBI): domain Eukaryota; kingdom Viridiplantae; phylum Streptophyta; class Pinopsida; order Cupressales; family Taxaceae; genus Taxus; species Taxus chinensis. The sequence continues at coordinate 616,520,943 of CM034152.1, read as the reverse complement.
AATAAAACTTATATCCCCAAAACCTTATCACCATTTTTTATTAAAACAAATGCATGTATTAAGAATATTTGTTACAAACTACAAATATTTCAAAAAACTTTATCAAACCATTCAAAATGAAACTACAAAGCTTTCGACCCTTATATATATAATCAATATTTTAAATCAATATTTTATCATAAAGGCGACCACTGAGTACTGCAATCAACAAGATAACCATAACTGAATCTTTTTTATCAAATAGAGAAATTTATTCTTACCTAAATACTACAGCAATGATATTTATTTTGTTTTGAACAATCCATTTGATTAAATCAATACCCAATTCGAAATTCCATTTATTATGATCTACAAAATGAACAACTTTCATCCTTTTTATAGCAAAGAGCCAAAAATATTCAAAAGTCTACTTCAAAATATCAACGTGAACTCAAATGAAACACTATTTTCCAATAGGCATATGATATATACTTCACTGCACGAATATTTGTGAAAATAAAAATTGGGTATGCAAATTATTCACTTGGGTAAGCCTCTAAAAATTTAAAGGAAGAATACCCAATACGATTCTACAAATACTATTGCAAATTTTATTACCCATAGTCCAACTCAAACCAAAAAAACAAAACTGTCAAGCTATAAATAGTTCATACCTGTTGGTAACCAACACGTATGATAAAATGAAAGCTCAAGCTTGAGATCACACTCGCACAAAACCAATAAAACTCTGAACTTAAAAAATTCTTCCAATACAAAACTAAAAATTACCCCAAAATAAAAAACCATCACCTTGTTCGACATTTCAACATGTTCATTGAATGCCATTAACTCACCACCATCACTTCTCCCACTAAAATCTTGCCAACTAATTCCTTGAAAATTGGTATTCACATATGGAGGTTCAACTATAGTTTGAAAAACAAATAAAAAACCTTTTTATTTATTTAAATGCCAAAAAATTATACCATCTCCCTTATGCCATTTGAGCCCACACTAACCATATATGATCCAACATATATATGATGAAAATAACATAATCAAGGTCATAAGACATGACATTATAAATGATGAAACCCAACATACATTCCTAAAATTTTCATCATGTATAGACAAGTTATTTGAAATGGAAGCATGCAATGAAGACAATACACCAGTCAGTCTCAAAAACATCAATTTCAACTAGTACTATTTCATTGATCATTTCCAAAATGGAAAGATTAAAAAGATCAAAATGTGAGTTTGAAATCCAAATAGTGATATGATGAAATGAAATTTTATTTCCATGATAGCAATTCACCATTCATGTTGATAAACAAAAGGTAGATACATATCAAAATTTATGACGATGGCCGACAATTTTAAAGAATGCCAATAAACCACTTAGTGTAAAGCAATACAAATAATGCATTAAATACCTAGTGTCCCCCACCAGATTCATTATGAATGAAATAACAAGCAATAAGTAATATGAATATGTATGGTTATTTTAAAAAGGGAGTGTTGGTACCCAAATTTAATCTCCTTTAAAGACTGAGCAACATCATGTATTTTGACAGGACACTCAGAGGCAGATAGATAATCATGTATGTTGTTTTGTAGCTAGGGAAGCAATCTATTTGACTTGTTAGCACTCAGGTTTCAAAAGGAGTGGGTAACACCTTAAAAGGATGTGATCTGATCCTAACTATTTTAGGTTGTGCCTTTCAACCAAGGTAAGAGAACCTATTTCGTAACCTTTGTTATTGAAGAAAAATGATAAATCCTTCTATTGCATAAATTCTATAGAGAAGACCTTGGGAAAATATGATCAAAACACCAAATCTGACTCTCACGAGTTGTCACTTCTAGATCATGGAGATATTTTAAAAACAAGGCAAAGGTTACTAAAGACATTTGGGACCCTAATTTATTCTACATGTTTTGGTAACAGAGATTATGCATTTGTATGCACACAAGACAAACAGGGGTGGTACAGGTAAGATTGGTTATTTTTGAATAAACTTTTTGTGGGAGATGGGGTAGGATGAACTTGATTCACAAGATCCTTGAGGAATCTTACAAAATGGAAGGTTAAACCAACATAATGCCACAAAATAGATAAAAATGTTTCTTTAACTAGAATATGTGCTTCAATGAAGGCCCAAATTAGTACTTTTTCACACAATATTTTATATTCTATCATGAATACTCGAGATAGAAAATTAGAAAAAGCATCAAGACCTGAGTCAAATCATGCCTAAGGTACACCCAAAGGATTACATACAATATCTTTCAACAGATGAAAGAAAAGTGATTTTAATTCAATCCCAGATGAAATCTCTTCTGAGAAATGAAATTACAGATGCCACTAAACTATCACAAGGATTGAGGCCTATGTGATTGAATTATATTTTAATACAAGATTGCAATAGAAAAAATAAAAACTACTCGCATACATTTAGAAATAAAAAAAAACACATTTTACTCAAGACAACACAAAATAAATTGAATTTGATTAAATCTATAAGCAGGGGAAAGTTTCTAGAACAGTCTCAAAGCTTGTCAATGGCTGTACATTTGCAACCACCTTGACATGATCAAATTTAATACAAAAGAGATATACAAGCTTCTCAAATGGCTTCTCAATATGATGGGCTCTTTCTATTATAAAATTTAGTCCCAACCCCTAACACTCTAACCATTTGAACGAAAAAATTGTGCCATTTATAACATTTACAATAGAGCCTATTTCCTCACCAAAAAATCTAGACCTTGAGTGCTACCAGTGCTTGCCATGATCACGATTGCAATTCCCAAAATCAGATCTGTAAAAAGTTTCCAGGTGCTCGAGGGGACATATCTCATCAAATATCTCCCACATTCAACTCCTTCCTCTGGTAGATCACTCTTTCTTCCATTTGCCAACTACTTCCACCCCTAATTTGTCAAATCTGGCTCCTTGCATGCTTGGGAGAAGAAAAATTGAAAATGCGATCGAGCACGATAGTTAGACTATTTTAGAGGTGAAATAAAAACTTCCAGATCTCCCCACCAAACTCAGATATCAACATTAACTCCCCTCTCTTCCTGGCGTGTAGGAGATACCAAGAAATCATGAAGACTCACACTTCCAGGAGTTTTCCAATAAAAATGAGGGGAAAATCATATTCAGACTCTCGGCTGCCGTTGATCTTTACTTTGAATTTGGATCGTCCATGTTGAAGATTCAAACTTAAAAAAAGACCCGGGGGGTTTCCTCTGACTTTTTACAACTTTTAGAAAAATGGCAAAATTGCACATTTTATTCCACATCTTCACCCTCAAGAAATGAGCCTGACACGTGTCCTGAGGTGGGTCCCAAAGGAACCGTGGATAAATTCTTCCATTTGACCCTCTTTTTAGAAAAAGGAATTTTTCCAAGTTTTACCCATAGCTGTGCCCTTCCACTTCAAGTTTCCAATGCGGATCCCAATGGAACCACGCTTCCTTTTATACTTTTAACTCTTTTTCCCACAAAGGGAAATTTTTCCAAATTTCCTCAGAAGGCCCACACCTCTACCATTGACTGGAGCAAGATTTGACCCTTCTTCCATTGGGCTTGTAGGCCATTTTTGATAACTTAACCTTTTGAGCATAAGAGTTAAAAATTCTAAGTTGCCTCTGATTGTCCACTTCCCTGCTCCTTTTGACTTGTCAAACTGCCATGTGTCACTATGGCGCACCTTGAGATGGTCCCCAAAAATTGAGACCTTGAATGAGTGCGGGCTCGCCACATGTCACGGCTCAAAAAAAAAAAAAATTGAAGGCTTGAAGCTCAGTGGAAGGCGCCAAGTGTCATGCTTTGGGCAGTCTCCTTTGGCCGTTGAAAAGTCCAAGGAAAATGTAAAGTGAGTGGAGGCCTTCAAGTGTCCTCCTGGCACTTCTTTAAAATACTCTAAGTGAGCGCAGGCTCACCATGTGTTCCTATTCTCCACCAAACTATTTTAGTTGCATAAAATTTATCGACATTTAGGAAAAGTAGTGGAAACCTCCATGTTTCCTCTCGGTGCTAATCCAAGGCCAAACCAAAAAGTAGATCTTGAAATGATCGTCGTTCCTCCATGTTGACACATATTTAAGTTGAGGAGATTCATAGGCATTTTGAAGTACCCAGCTAAGCCGCATCAAACCAAAAGGTGCCACGTCCCCTGTTAATGCAAGGATGTAAATTTGACTAGGAGAAACACCCATCAAAACATAAAATACAGAAAAATGATCATTTGAGCTCGAAAATGAAAATTTCTCGAAGGACAGAGAATTTAGAAATGTTACAAGGCTCAAATATGTCCATTAGAGACACATCCATTCATTTTTATTCAAGTATTTAGGGTAGAAATGATGAGGAAGACAAATCTTGGCCGTAGAGAATGGAAAATATGGGAGAACTTGAGTTTTTAAATGAACAAATAATGGGAGACCCAAATTACATACCTTTTCTAGAGGAACAAAGAAACAAGGAGATAAGCATGAACCCATAATTGATCTACGACCCACAAACAGATAAAAAATGGCGAGAAAGATTAACCACACACAACACAGGGAAAAATAAAGTGACAGAGGCCATAAATCGATAGATTTTCAAAGGAAAACTATGGTGAGACTATTTTGAGCACCAACATTGGCTCCGACTCGGGGATGGGCACTCCCAGTGAGTTCCACAAGAACAAAGGTAGGCCAAGTGCTAAAATATCCATTAGGCAATAGAGTCAATTTTTAGAGCAGAGAAACTAGCAAAAATAGGTCACCGAGGACCAGAACGAACAAAAACAAAAAAGATAAGAGACAAACAACAAACTATACATTGTACACAAGATTTTTTCCTTTATTTCAAGGGAATTGATCCAATAAATGCTTCAACTACCTGCCATTAATAGGAAATTCAAGTAGTTCACCATCTAAGTCATTGAGGAAGAAGGTATGCTCACCAATCCTGATATCAATGGAGTAAGGGCCCATCCGTAATGAGTCAAACTTGCCATGCTTGCCCTTATCCTCATGTATGCTATCCCATAGCAACATATAATCTCCAACATTGAAGGCCTTGGGAGTGACCTTCTTATCAAATAACCTCTTCAACCTTTCTCTGAAGTTTACATGCCTCTAGTGGGATGCCCTCCTCTCTTCATCAAGTTCAAGAAACTAGTTAATGTGAGCATCATAGGGACCTACCTCTTTATCCTCCAGCTGTTAAATGAACTTATATGAGGATAATTACATATACAGGGGCAATAGGGCCTGAGTTCTATACACCAACTAGAATGGACTGTTTCTTATGGCTCTTTTAGCAATGATCCTATCTGCCCAAACAACAAAATTCAACTGTTCACCCCACTTTCTCTTGTTTAGCTCCAAATTTCTTCTAATAATCTTCAACACATTTTTGTTACTAGACTCAGCTTTTCCATTTCCTTGGGGATTGTAATTGGATGCATATGTTAAGTTGATCCAATACTCCTTGCACATTTCCATCAAAGGTTTAGCTCTAAATCTCATGGCATTATTAGCAACAATCTTGACAGGCACCCGAAAACTACAGATGATATGGCTCAACAAAAAATCCATGACAATTTGGTGTGTTTCCCTTTTGGTGGGGATTGCCTCCACCCACTTGGTGAAATAATCAGTGGCTACAAGAATCCAATTATGGCCAGAACTTGAAGGTTCTAAAATCTCACCAATGAAATCCATTCCCCATTGCTTAAATGGAGCTTCAATTGATACAGGTTGTAAAGGAAGGGAGCCTGAAGCTTTCAGTCTTCTAGAGAAGTGTTGACAACTCTCACATCTTCTAACCAAAATAATTGTATCCCTGAAGAGAGTTGGCCACCAATAACTAGCCCTTAGGATCTTGTGTGATGTGCTTCTTGTAGAAAAATTTCCCCCACATACTCCTCCATGGAGATAAGAAATTATCTTGGGTGATTCTTCTTCATTAATGCATCTTAAGAGGACTCCCTCTTGTTTCTTCCAAGCCAACCTATAATCAATAATGACATATTTTTGGGAGGACAACTTAAGATCCCTTTTCTATTTCTTACTTAAATGCTCAGGCTAGTATAAGTGTCTGAGATAGAAAACCACATCCTTGTACCACTCAGAACTCATCAACCTTTCAAAAGCACCTGCCCTTTCTTCTTCTACCTCATTTATCTCAATAGTTTTCAAGTTTCTCTCATCCATAAGCTTAGCCAAGCCCAAAAATCTCACCAAATTTGTGGTTTGGATATCCATATCATATTCTTGCAACTTGTTCACCAACCTACATATTTTTCTTGAGACCTCCATCTCTGACAAGATGTCCTTCACCATGGTGTAGGGAACATAAGCAACCACTTTAGAACATATAATGTAAGGTGTAAAAACATTTACTACTTTTACCAAAGAAAATAAATTTTTTTTCCATGATAGTGTACTTTAGTTCAGCTCCCTGCAAGGCCTTACTGAAAAAGGCAATTGGCCTCTCAGCCCCTTCATCATCCTTCTGCAACAGGATAAAAGCAATAGTGTTCTATGAAGCAAAGGAAAATAGTTGGAAACATTTCTTATAATATGGAGCTACCAAAATAGGGGCATGTTTTAATGCCTCCTTGATTCCACTGAAGGCTTAGATGGCAGCCTCCTCCCATTTGATGACTGAATACTTCTTCAACATGGAAGTGATTTGAATGGTCTACTCAGAAAAGTTTGATATGAATTTTTTGATGAAGTTTATCTACCCAAAGAATGACTAAATGCCTTTCTTGGTTCTTGGGAGTGGGACCTTGCTGATGGTGTCTACTCTTTATGGATCAATCATAACTCCTTCTTGTGACACAATGTGACCAAGTAAATTTTCCTTTCGCACTCCAAAATGGCACTTCTTTGGATTGAGTGAGATGCCATATTCTCTACATCTTATCAACATCTTCTCCAAGTGCAGCAAGTTGTCACTTATCTTTCTAGAAAACAACAATACACTCATTGATGTAACCAACAAAAGCAATATCCATTGCTCTTTGGAAGGTGGCTCCAGCATTCATTAGACCAAACGGAATCTTGACATACACATATGTTCCCTAAGGAGGAGTAAAGGATGTCTTGATCATTTCTTATTCCTTCACCACAACTTGGTTATAACCAGAGAAACCATCCAAGGTAGATATCAATTCCAACCCAGTCACTAACCACAACATGTTCTCCATATTTGGTAAATGATAATTATCCTTCATTGATGCTCTATTCAGATTGTTGAAGTCCACAAATAACCTGATATCACCATTCTTCTTCTTACTGATACTAGGTTTGTAACCCAAGAAGAATACCTAGTGGGCTGAATAATCCCTCCATCTCTTAGCTTCTTCAGTTCCTCTTACATCTTTAGAGATAAGAGTGGGTTGATTGGCCTCTGTTTCTACGTAAATGGATTTACATTAGACTCTAAGGGAATCTCATGCTGAAACAAGTCCTCTCTGTATGCTTTTAGTTCACAGTAGGTCCAAGCCATGCAATCTTGGTATTTGTTCAACAATTGGATGTATGATTACTTCTCCTCCTTGCTAAGATTGCTTCCTAACTAAATTTTCCTTGGATTCTCCTTTTTGCCAAGGTCATGCTCTTCAATATCCCTTGAGGCTATCATGCATTTGTTAACAATGCGATCAACATTTTCAAAATTGGACTCAATAGAAACCATTCCTCTAGGAATGGTATTGGTTTTTAGCTGGATGATGCCCTAGCCAAATAAGGTTTCTTTTCCTTATTTTGTACATACCATTGGCTCCAAATTAATGCATTTATCAACAAACTCTCCCTTTTTCTACTAAAATCTTATGATCTGAGCATCATCATCAAAAACCTATAAATGTTTAATGTTGTCAGGGACAGAAGGTCTTGTCAATACCTCAACATCATATTCACAATATGGGGACATTATACAATTGTCAAACCGAGACCCCAACACTGCAAGCTTTTCTGCCAAGTCATTGAATTTCCTATCATGATGCACTATTTTGAATGAATCAAACATCTCAATAAGATCCCAAACTACATGTTTATACTATTTCATTCGTTGATTCTTTGTGGCATACAATTTTTTGACTTGTTTTACAATTAATTTTGAGTCACCTTTGACAATTATTTCCTTGATACCATATTTCCAAGCAATTCTTAAACCCAACAACAATGCCTCATACTCAGTAATGTTGTTGGTGAACTCAAAATTGAGTTTGAAGGAAAAAACAAATTTTTCTTGACCAGGAGAAAGTATAACAACACCAACATCATTCCCAAACTTGGAGAAAGCTCCATCAAAAAATAGATTCCAAGGAGATACCACTTGTTCAAGACACCTGCGTTCCTCAATCTTGTGCTCCTTTCCATCAGAAAATCCTACAAAGTTGTCAGCATCAACATTTGTGTACAATAATTCATAACATACATTATTGGGATCCTCAATAAGATGCAACATTTTATTTTCTCCATATAACCTGACAAGGCTGCCTTCAATTGGAATGGTGTCATAGGACATATCCATTTGGACACTCCCACCAACACTAGCAACCCATTTTCTTGACAGTAGCATGCCCCACTTTGTTGGGCAGTCAATGATTATAATATCAAGTTTTAAACTTTTACCTAGGTAAGATACAAGTTGCACAACCAAACCCTTCACACATCCCACAATTGGAACTTCTAAGGAATCCATGGCAGTGCACTTCCCATATGATGATATCACTTTGATGTTAAGATCATTCACGACTTCTAGAGGAATGACATTAGATGATGCCCCTAAGTCAAACATGCAGTTGTGCAACAGACTGTCCTTAATGATCAAAGTGGTGAAGAATGGATCCACATTCATCTGAGATTCCACCAAGGATGTCCCCAAATATACCTCAAGTGGTTCACCTAGTTCCTCCAATGCTGGTGGTGTTTCTAATTCTTGAAGGATTGGAGGAGTCTCCACAATATTTACATTTCTGCCTAGGGAAGTCTTCTATTCTTTTAGTCCCAAGTATTCAAATGCTCTCTTTTTGTGCTCAGGAATCCTAAGCAACTCAACAATTGGAACAGAGACTTTTATTTGACTTAAAACTTTGGCAATATCATATGGGACATTCCTTGGCAAGACAGTATTGGAAGGAAAGCCAACACACTCATTAGGTGGTAAAGTATTTTTGATAACTTCGGCATGAGGAGGGATATGATTTTTGTTTAGAACTGTAGGGATTTTGGCAGATGCCTCTTTCTTAGGAGCCTCTTTAGGAATGTTTGAAAGTAAGGGAGCTTTTGACTTGGCTTGAGGCCCTGTCCCTTTCACATCCTTACTTCTTGTGTTATATTCCTTCTCTTGAGAAACAAAAACATTCATCAGTAATTGTCTATGCTCCTCAGATGGAATTCCTCCATCATATTTATTTATCATTAAAGCCCTTAACTATTCAAAGTCATTATTGGGCAATTTAAAATCTAGTACAGTATCTACTTCTAAAATATTAGAGGGAGGAAGAGTAGGTACCCAATGAATGTAGTCCCAAAAAGTGGTAGTAGTTCAGGCACTTATCACATCAGTTGAAGTTGCTCCTTATTGTAAGCTTATAGAACAACCCATCATGCAGACATCATCATCATTGTCATCTTCTTCTTGTTCTTCTTACTGATCTTCTTCACAAGGAACATGAGGCATGAAACATTTGTCACACCAATCAATGACATATGTCTCCTCCACAACAAAAAATATGGTAGCCAAAGCATCAGGCATCATTCTATTTTCCCTAGCTTGGGGCTGTATGTTTCCAAATCCAACAGGTCCTTTTCCTCTATCATCAGATATTTGGTGATTTATAAACCTGTCTTGGCCTTATTTCTTGTGTTGACCTTACGAGTTCTACTCAATTCCCTTCTCAGCTTGGGCTAGTTTGTAGGAAATTTCCTTGACAACCCCTACCAAAATTTTCACAACCTCCTCCAAATCAACAACCTTTCTTGTTTGAGGATTTTTTGTGTTAACTAGATGTACACCCTCCCTTTTTGGAGGCTTTCTAATTACCTTGATGTTGTTCTCTATTTGCAAAGCCATGGTGAAGGCCTGCCTCAAATTTGTGGGGTTCTTGTCTCTTAAGTAATATAAAGCCTTTTTATCAAATGCATCAGAATATTTGATCAAACATGACTCATCACAAGGCCTTATCCTAATAGGAAAAATCCTCAAGGTCTTATTAAACCTTGTGTTGAAATCCTGTATTGACTCATTATTATTCTTTTTGATGTTTTAAAATTTTGTCAAAAGAAACCTAGGGTCAGTTCTATCACCATACTGCAATCTAAATGCATTACTCATCTCAGTCCAAGAATCAATAGATTTATTTGGCAATGTGTTATAACAGTCCCTGACATCCTCTTCTAAGGTATGGATGAACAACTTGATATATACATCTTCATGTTCAATCTCAAAGTCTTCCATCATATTGATAAAAATCTTTAGATGTTGATCACCAGTAATAGCATTGTTCCCTTGGAACTTTGGCAATCTGTTCCTTACATCTTGAGGAAATGCATTTGGATAACTAGCCATTCCCACAAAATTTATAGGTCCAAAGGTGTTTACAACAAAAGGGGGTCTCGGTGGGGGCTGGACCATGTTGATTCGAGAAGGTTACCTTGGAGGGGTGAAAAATTGATAAGGGGCTAAGGGTCCATGGAACAAAGGAGTATAATTTTCAAAATGGATACCCCCCAAAGGCCTTATCTCTTGGAAATCCATATCAACCTCAGAAAAGATAGGTGTAGAATGTGAAAAAATCGTTCAAAATCAAATTAAGGCCCTTCTGCATCTGGAGAATTAAATTCCACAAAGAGGATTCCTGATTTAGAGTCACTTGAATGGCATTCTTCAATGATAGGTCGATCACTTTCATCAATGGAGATCCCTCTTCTTGTCGATTGTTCTCCCATAACTCTTTAGGATTTTCTTCCTTCTGATTTTGCTTTTCCTAGCTCTAGAAACAATGTCCTAGCAGGATCCATAGCAAAGAAAGATCTTCTTTCTTCCATTTTTTCCAATATTAGTAATAAATCTAACTTTGACAGAGTTTTAAGACACTCTAGTACTCATTAAAAATCAGATCAACAGGGAGTAGCCACTAAGGATTTCCACCCTAGTTGTGCTAATGCACTAAATATGATCTGTCAAATGTTTGTTAATGCTAGAAACTAGAAATGGAAAGATTCTAACCTTTCTTTACCTAGATTTATCAAATGAAAGCTAGTGTACTAGGTGTGAAAACTGAAATAACTGCACAGAGCACTTGGAGCATACAAGAAGTGTTTTAACAGGGTCTAAATGTGAGATGTAAGTCACTAGAAATGGCGTCAGAAGCGTGTTGTTGATGGGATAGATGGATATGAAATTGCAAAAAATCAACAAATTGGTCACAACAACTTAAAAAATCCCTGGCAACGACGCTAGAAGCATGCTGTTGATGGACTAGATAGATATGAAAAAACAACAAATAAACAAATTAGTCTCAGTAACTTAAACTATCCCTAAAAGCAGCACTAGAAGTGTGTTTGTACCCAAATTTAATCTCGTTCAAAGACTGAGCAACATCATGGATTTTGATAGGACACTCAGAGGTAGATAGATAATCATGTATGTCATTTTGTAGCTGGGGAAACAATCTATCTGACTTGTTAGCACTCAGGTTTTGAAAGGAGTGGGTAGCACCTTAAAAGGATGTGATCTAATCCTAACTATTTTAGTTTGTGCCTTTCAAAAAAGGTAAGAGAACCTATTTTGTAACCTCCGTTATTAAATAACAATGATAAATCCTTCTTTTGCATAAATTTCATAGAGAAGACCTTGGAAAAATATGATCAACACACCAAATTTGACTCTCACCAGTTGTCACTTCCAGATCATGGAGATATTTTCACAACAAAGAAAAGGTTACTAAAGACATTAGGGACCTTGATTACTTCTACATGTTTTGGTAACAGAGATTATGCATTTGTATGCACATAGGACAAACAGGGGTAGTATAGGTAGGATTGATTGTTTTTGAATAAAATCTTGGTGGGAGGCGGGGAAGGATGAACTTGATTCACCAGATCCTTAAGGAATCTTAGAAAATGGAAGGTTAAACCTATATAATGCCACATAATAGCTAAAAATTTTCTTTAACTAGAATATGTGCTTCAATGAAGGCCCAGGTTAGCACTTTTTCACACAATCTTTGAGATTCTATCACGAAGGATTGAGTTAGAAAATACAACAAAGCATCAACATCTGAGTCAAATCACACCTAAGGTACACCCAGAGGCTTACAGACAATCTTTGTTAACAGATAAAAGAAAAGTGATTTTAAATCATTTATTCCAATCCCAAATGAAATCTCTTCTGTGAAATAAAATTGCAGATGCCACTACACTGTCACAAGGATTAAGGCCTATATGATTGAATCATATTTTAATACAAGGTTGCAATAGAAACAATAAAAACTACTTGCATACATTCAGAAATAAAATAAACACATTTTCCTCAAGACAACACAAAATAACTCGAATTTGATTAAATCTATCAACAGGGGAAAGTTTTTAGAACAATCTCAAAGATTGTAAATGGATGTACATTTGCAACCACCTTCACATGATCAGATTTAATACAAAAGAGATATACAAGCTTCTCAAATAGATTCTCAAAATGATGGGCTCTATCAAGATTTTTCTATTAGAAAATTTAATCCCAACCCCTAACACTCCAACCATTTGCACAAAAAATTTGAGCCATTTATAAAATTTAAAATAGAGCCCCTTTCCCCCAAAAAAATTTAGACGTTGAGTGCTACCAGTGCTTGCCATCATCACGACAGTAATTCCCAAAATCAGATCTGTAAAAATTTTCCAGGTGCTCGAGGGGGCAGATCTCATTGAATATCTCCCACATTCAACTCCTTCCTCTGGTAGATCACTCTTTCTTCAATTCACCAACCACTTCCACCCCTAATCTATCAAATCTGGCTCCTTGCGTGCTTGGGAGAAGAAAAAGTGAAAATTTGATCGAGCACGATAGTCAGACCATTTTAATGGTGAAAGATGTCTTCCAGATCTTCCCACCAAACTCAGATATCAACATTAACTCCCCTCTCTTACTGCAGTGTAGGAAATACAAATAAATCATGAAGACTCACAATTCCAGGCGTGTTTCAGTAAAAATGGGGGGAAAATCAGATTCAGAGTCTTCAGCTGTCATTGATCTTTACTTTGAATTTGGGCCATCCACATGGAAGATTCAAACTTAAAAACAGACTCGAGGGGCTTCCTCTGACTTTTTACAACTTTTGGAAAAATGTAAAAATTTCACATTTTGTTTTGCATCTCCACCCTCGAGGAAATGAGCCTGACACGTGTCTTGAGGTGGGTCCCAAAGGAACCGTGCATAAATTCTTCCATTTGACCCTCTTTTTGGAAAAAGGAAAATTTTCCATGTTTTCCCCGCAGCTCCGCCCTTCAGCTTCAACATTTCCAATGTGGGTCCCAGCCGAACCACACTTCCGTTTTTACTTTTAACTCTTTTTCCCATAAAGGGAAAAATTTCCAAATTTCCTCCGAAGGCCTGCACCTCCATTGTTGACTGGAGAAAGCTTTGACCTTTCTTCCATCGGGCTTGTGGGCCATTTTTGATAACTTAACCCTTTTGAGCATAAGAGGAAAAAATTATAAGTTGCCTCCGATGGTCTGCTTCCCTACCCCTTTTGACTTTTCAAACTGCCACGTGTCACCATGGCGCACCTTGAGATGGTCCCCAAAAATTTGATACCTTGAATGAGCGCGGGCTCACCACGTGTCCTGGCTCAAAAAAATTTGTTAGAAGGCTCGAAGCTCAGTGGAAGGTGCCAAGTGTCATGCTTCAGGGCAGTCTCCTGTGGCCTTCAAAAAGTCCAAGAAAAATGCAAAGTGAGTGGAGGCCTCCAAGTGTCATCCTGGCACTTCTTTAAAAGACTCTGAGTGAGTGCGGGGTAACCATGTGTCCCTGTTCTCCAACCAAATATTTTAGCTGCATCAAATTTATCGACATTTTTTCTAAGTCTGCAAAGCAGAAGAAACCTCCACGTGTCCTCCTGGTGCTACTCCAAGGCCAAACCAAAAATTAGATCTTCAAACGAGCGTTATTCCTCCACATGGACACATATTTAAGTTGAGGCGATTCATAGAAATTTTGAAGTACCCAATTGAGCCATGTCCAACCAAAAGGTGCCACATCCCCTGTCAATGGAAGGATGTAAATTTGACTGGGAGAAACACCTGTCAAACCATAAAATACAGAAAAATGATCATTCGAGCCTAAAAATGAAAATTTCTCCAAGGACAGAGAATTTAGAAGTGTTACAAGGCTCAAATACATCCATCAGAGACACATCCATTCATTTTTCTTCAAGTATTTAGGGCAGAAATGACAAGGAAGACAAATCTCAGCCGTGGAGAATGGAAAATATGGGAGAACCTGAGTTTTTAGATGAACAGATGAACGGGAGACCCAAATTACAGACATTTTCCGGATGAACAAAGAAACAAGGAGCAAACCATGGACCCATAAGTGATATACGACCCATGAACAAATTAAAAATGGGCAACAAAGATTAACTAGGCACAACACGAGGAAAAAGAAAGTGACGGAGGCCATAAATCGATAGATTTTCAAAGGAAAACTGGGGCGAGACTATTTTTAGCACCAACAGGGAGGTGTGAAAATTTAATCAATACCACCTATATTTTAAAAATACCACAAAATGACATATCAAACCCTATTAATACTTATGATGTGACATAAAACATCGAACTAATAAAAAAAGTTGAACATGATATATCAACCTATATTTATTTAAAAACAAAAAAACATCTTACAAAAACTCAACCTAAATAGATAGGTTTGATGTCATGCAAAAAAATTTATTTTAAAATTATATATAATACTAGGATAAGAAACATCATGCTTATTTATAATTATGATGGCGTATAACGGTTAATTATTAAACACTTTAAAACAATATGATATAATCCTATGTTTTATTCATACACACCAAACGATACCAAAACCTATACTTAATCCGTAGGAATTTATAGAGTGAGATCGTTTCTATTTCATTGTAGCATATAGTAGTTGTTAATTTTATTTAGATAAGATTAGTGTAATAATGGAATTTGTTTCTAGTACTTAAAGATCTATGTTGAGGAGTTTTACAATTGTGCAAGGCAGTAAGCTAAGGAAAACCCTAAACCTCATTCCTTTAAAAATTTTCATTTCATAGGCATGCTTATAAATAATTCTAACTCTTCTCCCTCCTTTTGATTACATAATAGATTATTTTATTCATTTATTATACTCATAGGAAATAATGATGATTTAGGATAGATTAGGATAGAAATTGTGTCTACCCATTTAAAATATTTTAAAAAAATATTGTGTAATGTGTGTTTGTGAATTCCTAATTCTAAAAATTGGGGGATGGCTGATTTAATCTTCCTACTATAGGTGGGACTCCACTCTATGTGTGGACACACTGAGGTTTGAACCTAGGTGCAAATCATTGAATGATTTTATTATGAGCTAGATTACCAACTCGCCTAGATCCCCTTCCACAAGATTTTAAATTTCCATTTGAGAATGCACAATATATGTGTCCTTGTACTTTATTCAAACCATACTAAGATGGTCAAGCTTTTGATCAAATTTTTCTTGACATGAACATGGTTAGTGTTTATAAAATATTTGAAATTCATGTATGGTGATAATTTCTTGTAATATTCATGTTTTGGGTTTATATTTGCAAGACGATCCTCTTGAATGGTTGTGCTAATAGATATTAAACACCCTCTGATATACCTTTTTGTTTATCCTCATTATATGCTAATGGCAATTATGATTGGAAGATACTATATCTTGTGTACATGTGTTTTATTTTCATTTGGACTATGACTTGTATTTAATATAGTTGATTTCCATACTACATTATGAAAAATTGTGTGATCATCTAGTAGACAAAGTTTCTTATGTACTTCACTCTTCTATTCCACATTCATGCCTAAAATTCACTATAACATATTGGTACAT
Organism: Taxus chinensis; assembly: GCA_019776745.2. Taxonomy (NCBI): domain Eukaryota; kingdom Viridiplantae; phylum Streptophyta; class Pinopsida; order Cupressales; family Taxaceae; genus Taxus; species Taxus chinensis. The sequence continues at coordinate 616,504,838 of CM034152.1, read as the reverse complement.
GTACATTTTATTATTTCTCTTAATGGAATGTTCTGATTTATTTTCCTTCTCAAAAATAGATAAAGGCAATAAATATTTCACATAAATTTGAGGTTTTTTGTAATTCTATCCATTGTGTTTTGTGGAGAGTTAGAGGCCACAATATTTTGATGATAATTTTCTTTGTCTTGTCATGCAAACACATTCTCTTGCATATTTAACTCTACTACTCCACATTCACACCTTAGATTTTATATAGCAGATTGTTATGTACAAAATTTCTTATTTCTCTTAATATAATGTTACCAGTTATTTTCCTTCTTAGAAATGTACAAAGGTCGTAATGATTTTACATAAATGTGAGGTATTTTAATGCCAAACCTTGTGATTTGTGGATATAGATCCCACATTATTTTGATGGCAATATGTTTCTTATTGTCATGAGAAACTTCAGAGATAGGGACATGTCGGGGAATACTGGCATCTCATATCATGTCGATGTAGTATAGTTTAATAACCACAAAGCACAACAAGTTAGCTTATTTTGTGTCTACTTTATAGACAATACATATAACGTGGTAAGGTGAACAAAAATGGCTTAACCATTACCATATCAACTGCCTCTTGATTATATTATAATAAAAGTTGCAATATAAAATTTTATCTTAATAACCATATACCCTATGTAAAAAATTTAACGGTAAAAAACATCCAATATTGCTGAAAAAATATAAGAAATAGTTCAAAAATAATATGTCTAAACTATGATAGATTTGTAAATTCATTCGTAATCACATTGTTTCAAACTTAAATATTAATAATCATGTAGACACAAAATCACACACTTGGTTAAATATCTAGGTCCTAAAAGCTTACTAGCACTCATATGATTCCTAAGGAAGAAAAATAGTGGTTGACAACTATCTTTGGCAACTTTTCTTTGTCTCTTGTTTTCTATTTGGTCTTACACACTCAAAAGCCCAATTGGAACTTCACTTATTTATATTTTATAGCTCCAAACACTATCACCCAGCTAGGACAACATCACTCAGGCACCCCTATCCCCTCTGGGATCCCCCGACCCTTTTCCACCTTACTCACCCTTTTTATGTCTCTTTTATCTTTTAGGAATATTTTTAACAAAGGGGGGGGGGGGGGGGGGTTTCGATTAGTAAAACTAAGGTATAAAACATCCGTTCGAAGGGAATTAAATAATACCCTTAATGTTATTTTATACCTCTAATTATTCAATTGATAATCATACCCCCTCCCATTATAATATTAGAGAGAAAATAATCTCTATTTTTTCCATGTACCTCACCCATTTTTCCATTACAATTTTATTTACCCCTTTTTTTATTTCTACCCTAATATATCAAACACAAAAGTATATAATGTTTCCTTCTCAATTAATATCTTCTTAATATGTGTTTTCAATACCTGTTACCAATTACCTTAATGTTAAGCTTTAATCATATATCAATGTTTCTTCAAATAATTAATATGGTGAAATAATATCCTTTGGGTAGAAAACCATACTCAATCCTATTTTTTTACCATATTATATTTCTTAGTCAAGAAAATCCTAATTGAGATTTCCTTATTCAATAAGAGATTATAATTTAATATTATGACCACACTCCTTTTGCAATTTTAAGGTATTTAGTATTAAGAAAGAAGGTTCAATTGTTTGAGTTTTTTATTGAAAAAAATGATGTGTCTCCTCTAGTCAGCTTCTCTAACCTACCATAATACCTAATTCTAAATATTAAAAAATTAAAAAATTTCACCCCCTAATGTCTACTAGTATATTGACTTTGATTTTATCAATTTTAATTACCTCAATATGAATGAACATGTTAGGATATTTCCTAGCTAATGAAACCCCCATGATTTTTCACCTATAGGTTGGCCTTCTAGTTTTGAATTACAAAATTCAAACAAGGGAATCATATAAATACATAGTTATGTGTTGAAAACAAGGACCAAGTACTAAGTATTACTATCATCACCTAATCTTGCATTCAAAAGGCACCTAAAAAACTCCAAGGAATTCCTCCAGTATCCTTTCAAGGGACAAGGGTTGGAAGAACTCTGTATACACTGCATAGGAAGGGGAAGTTCATTTTATTCCATCCACACATGTTACACATTTCTAAATTATAGCTACAGTGCTTTATCAAGTGTAACTTGCACAAGGGAATCATAGGGCACAATTTCTACACACACTCATCAGAACTACATGGAGTCTAAGATGTAATGCAACACTCAGTTGTAAGCTCACTCTCAGGGTGACCGCCAAGGTCAGTCCAACTCGCCTTTTTGTATTTTCCTTTTTAGGTTTTATGTCGTTTGTGGGCTTGTGTAGGTGAACTTATTTGTTTCAGATTACAAGTACCTTCGGCGACCATAGTGCGAACATCAAATGATCAAAAAATACCAAATGTGAAACCCTTGTGATGCTGCATGAACTAGATTCTGAGCTCCTGCATATTCACTGGTGTCTAGATCTTGTCATCAACGCCCTTGTCCTACATTAGGTGCTCCATTCCAACATCATTATCAAGTCCTAGATTTTATAGAGACCAATTTAAATTTTATTTACATCTTGTGAATCACTTCTCTGTTCCAAGAATAATTCCAAATCACATGGATATCAGCTAAGTTTTCTTATCTCAGCTTCGTACTTAGGGTTTCATACTTTACATCTTATTTTTCTTATGTCATTACTATAATTTAGTATTTATACATATTTTATTTCAATAGTGGCTCTACAATTGTATTTAATTATAATTAAATTAAATCATTTGGTGAACCCATCACTTGAATCCAAACTTCCCTCTAGGATTTTCCTTTTATTCCTAGCATGTATAGTGGTCATTTTAGTTCCTTTTAGTACATTGAGCTTCCTCCATCTATTTGGAAATACTCTAATTCAATGGCTGAATCTGATAAACCATTTCCTAACTCACATAATGTTCCTTTGGAAAACATTGAAACCTATAATCACGAATAATCCTACTTGACGAGGACACTAATGTTGATCAAGAAAAATTAGACAAGCTCACTACTTTCCATTAATCTTTATGCACTAACCCTTTGCATATTCTACATTTTCTCAATGCTTTACTTGCTTCCAAACACTCTCGAGATGCTTCTTCTATACCTCTTGTAGGTTCTTCATCGGCTGCCATGGTCTCCACCTAGCAACTTAACATTTCTACTTCCATTCTTATTTCTACCACTCTCCTCCTTCATCTGAATGCTTCTAATACACAACCAAGTTCCTCTTCTGGCACCCATGACCTCATTTCTTTATATCAACATCTAAAAATTTAAATTATTCAACTATAAAAAGCTAATTCATGCTCCTCTCCATCTCTTGATTCCTCATTTCTCTTTCATACTCCTTTCTTATCCACCATTTATGCTTATCCACTACCTCCTATCTTTGTCACCTCTAAGTTTTCCACCTTCAATGGCCATGGTGACCCTCAAAATAATCTCAGATATTTTTCGTGTGGCATTTTTCTACTATCCGTATGATCATACATTACTAACTATCTTATTTCCTAGAAGTCTTCAAGATTACAATATGCGTTGGTTTTATGATCTACCTATTCATTTAGTAACTTCTTTTATGCATCTAGCCAATGATTTTCTTTCTCAATTTTCCATCAATATTGGCATGAAGATATCTTATGTATAACTCATGCTCACATAAAACAAATATCTAATGAGAATCTATCTAACTATGTTTTACGTTACAAGAACAATCTAGCTAAGATGACCAATGTACTTGTTGTTCAAGAATTATAAGATCTTTTTTTTCAAATCATCTTACAACCACTTCAGAAAAGTATAATATTTGAGACCTCTGCTTAATTTTAACAATTATGCCATACGCTAAAAATGAGTGAGGTCAAATTCCTATCTATGGGTAATCTAAAATATCATGACACTCCATCTTCTTCGAAAAGGATTCAAGCTAAATCTGCACTGAAGCCATCTCCTAATCCCACTAAATAACATACGATTGTTAATGCCATCTCTCCACTTGAAAATATTAAATGAAAACCTCCAAATTGTACTTTCACCAAATCACCCTATGCATCTCCATTTCTATTTCCTCAACTCATCAAAATAAATCTTATAATGACCCTTCGACCACTTCTCAATCTTGATCCATCTTGTCCCTGTGGCCATAATTATTATAAAAATGATAAATTTGATTATCACCAATGTATTAGGAATTATAATGATCGCTACTTAAAACTCAATCCTGTCATTCAAGATCTTATTGACAATAATTCAATCAAGCTCCATGAGCCATCTACTTAGAATCTAGTCAATGATAATAAAAAATCTATAAATCTTTAATGACCCTTTTCCCAAGCATGACTCATCAGTTCCTGATTCTTCTTCAAATCATACATATCGAGTAGTGCCCCATCATTCATCAGGGACCCTTAACTTCCTTATCACTTTTGTTGATGCATCATCACCAGTCATTTTATTTTACGATCATGTTTATCATGATATATTCACTTCTGATTCATTGCATACTAATGATTCTATTGGTTTGTATACCGTTAATAAAACCATGATCTATCTCATGGTTCTTATTAGTGTGTGTTCCATTGCACTTCTCATGCCTATCAAATGTTCATTATCTAATATCACATAGCCCATTCCTAATTATTTTGGCTACATCAGGATTTCCATTATAGTTGGGACTCTTACCATGCTTCTATCATTCGTCGTGGCATCTTCAATCAAAGGTTGTGACATGCTCATAGGTCTCAAGTTAATTCACAATAATCAAGTTGTCACTCTGAAATGTGTTCCACCCTACACACCATTGCCTAATCCTAGTATTGATGATATCTTTACACCATTTACAACATCTAGGCATCATTGGCCTCTCAAATCTAAGGAACATTCCACATCTAGTTCTCATATTCGTACATGACCTAATTCATGACCTTTTCATTCTCATCGGTCCACTATCCCATCTCGCTAGCCTAAGCCACCTACTCAAAATGCCCCTTCATATAGGTTTTCACCACCCCATTCACCATATAGATCTCCTTCACATGTACGTCATTAGTCTCATACTCTATCGATCTTAGAGCATCGTCAAATGTCATTGTCTCTTCGGATATCAAGTGGAGGGCCCTTTCCATTCACTATCATTGAATATCATTCTCTCTTCCTCATACTTGGGGGTGTTACCCATCCTTCACCCCCTCCTAGTATCATCCATTGTCTATAATCTCTACTTTAATGCATTATGCTTCACACTTAATATTTCTTTATACTCTTACACATTTTGATACACACAATGTATCATCATTACCCTATGACACACTCTAGCTCCATGGTTCATACTCAACTGTTAAGGGTCTAAATCTGAAATGAACCTTACCGCATTCACTTTTCCTGCTCTATGATTTATGATCTATCTATCTAGCACACATTCTTAAGCCATTTTGCGATGACATACACTTGCTCTATGGTTCATTCTTGATTGTTGAGGGGAATTTAATAAATGAACCTCATTTCATACACATCCTCTGGGGGATTTATGCTCCTATAAAATTCAAACATTTCACACCATTCCATCACACCCATATACTGCATTTACATATCTTGTTTTCACTAAATCTTATTGTCTTATACTACTTACATGATGCACTTTGCTTACTATGCTAGTTAGATACTAAGTATGTCATTATCTTTCTATACACACACATACACGTTCACTTGGTATTTTGGAGTGAAGGAAGATTTGTTATAGATCTTCACATGCTATAGTGATGCTTGGAATTGTACCTTTTTCCAGTCCCACCGAGGCTTCTGGGGACATCTTCCTTTATTACTCTCACACATTACATGTGTTATTGTTCCATCATTTACTACTTCTACTTTACTATCACATTACTTCTCATTGATGCATACATGCCTTGCTATACTATTTATCTTACTAACATATTAACGGGAGCCTCGTGTGTAGCATTTGATTTACATGACTATATGTCACCATGGTTATCTGATACACTTTTTCTGACATTGTTTTCCATTGTATGCTATTATTTGTGGGTTGTGCCCTATGTCTTGTATGCTCATTGTATGTTTCTGGCCACTTCAGCCTTGATTGTCTTGTGAAATTGTGAGTGATGTCCCAGGTTTGAAACCTACTTTTCCTGGTCCACTTCATTTGCACACTTATTTGATTATATTATCTTATATTATGCATACTTGCTACTTTTTCTACTAACACATGTTGTTAACCACTTTTTTTTGCATATGTGTTTGTTTCTACCATGCACAACCCCTACCCCATATAGGGATATAGTTTAGATCAACATTATATCCTTTATTTTGGGCCACATTTTCCTACCGACATCGTATGCACCCCAAATGAGGGGGCCATATATTGGTTGAAAAAATGACCCCTACAATAGCTCATAGCTATAGAACAACACATATCTAAATAGGACAAGAATAACACATGAACACAGTCACAAAATGGCCCAAAATCTGATTTGGGTCCTTAACATAACATAAACACGAGTGCCTAGACTCAGACAGGAACGCTTGGGTACTTGTGTCCTCTCCTAGGTGCTAATGTCATAGGAGGACACAATATCATCCTCTTAGATCAAGAAAGTTCAAAGAAGTCCTTCTGAGTAGTTCTACAATTATAGGCATATTTCTTTAGTTACAAAATGCATTTTATCTCCTTCAATCAATACAACTCAAAACTAATTCAGAACAAATCGAGATAGTAAGAAGAAATCAGGTACGCACTATCTACAATGTTACTTGTTAGGAAGAGTCATTGTAGGAGAGTAAAACTAGGCTTCTCTCCCCAAGACTTTCTCTTTGGCGTGAGATTACCTAAAAAACTTGCACTTGGGCATGAGATCTCCCAAAACACTCTCTATCGGTGTGAGATTACCCAAAAAATGCGTTCTTCACATAATTTTAGGACACTTACTATCCTTTAGACTCTTTTACATCAGGTTCACACTTTCCTTTACTGCTACTTTTACACATTTTTACATAATTTGCTCAAATTTTTCATATACAAGTCTATGAATGCTCTTTCACTCTTCTTTTGCAAGTATTTCCTTAAGACGAAAAAAGTAGAAACCTGAAACATTAAATACAAGCACAACAATATGTAAAATGCAACGCATATGCTTCACCCCTAGGGTCACTTTACTTGCCTAGTCTCGACACTTCACTTTGCATCATTCCATGCTTTACTTGTCCACTCAGCACACATTTTTTTGCATGCTGTACAGGATCATAAGGTAGACATTTCTTATCTACTTTATTTTATCAATTATTCATGCAACAACATAAAGTGGGGGCAAATGTAAGCACAATATCATGTACTTGGGTACATTTTTAGGTCCTAAAAGCATACTAGCATTCATATTGTTCTTATGAAAAAAACTAGTGGTTGACAATTGTCTTTGGCCTCTTTTCTTTGTCTCTTGTTTTCTATTTGGTATTAAACACCCTAAAACCCAATTGGAGATTTACTGATTTACATTTTATGCCCCGAGACACTAGCGCCTAGCCAGGACAACAACATCCAAGCACTCCTGTCCCCTCTGGGTACCCTTGGCCCTTTTTGACCTTATTCACTAATTTTAGGTCTCTTTTATATTTTGGGCATCTTTTTCACTTATGGGTTATCCTTCTAGTTTTAAATTATTAAATTCAAACAAAGGAATCATATAAATACATAGTTATGTGTTCAAAAATAAGGACCAAGAACTAAGCATTACTATCATCACCTAAGCTTGCATTCAAAAGGCACCTAAAACACTACAAAGCATTCATCCAAAATCCATTTAAGGGACAAGGGTTACAAAAAAATTGAATACAGTGCATAATAAGGGGAATTTCATTCTATTCCATCCACACATATTATACATTTATACATTCTAGCTACATCCTTTTATCAAGTGTAACTTTTACAAGGGCATCCTAGCACACAATTTCTATAAACACGAGCACTAGGATAATCTGACTCCCCATTCTACATTTTCCTTTTTAGGTTTGATGTGGTTTGTGAGCTTGTGTAGGTGAACTTATTTGTTGCAGGTTATAGGTACCTTCTACGATCATAGTGTAAACATCAAGTGATCAAAAGAGACCAAGTATGAAACCCTAACAACACAGAAACAACTAGATTTTGAGCTCCTACATAGTCACTAGTACCTAGATCTAGTCATCAATTCCCATGCATCCCTATCCTGCATTAGGCGCCCCTGTTCAGAATCATTCTTAGGTCTCAAATTTTATAGAGATCAATTACAATGTTATTTTCATCTTGTGCATCACTTCTCCCTTCCCTGAATAGTTCCAGATCATGTGGATATTAGCTAAGTCTTCTTATCTCATCTTCTTGCTTAGGGTTTCAGACTTTCCATAATAGTTCGTTCGTGTCATTATTGTAATTTATTATATATACATCATTTATTTCAATAGTCACTCTACAATTAGATTTTATTCAAATCAAATTAAATCAAATTAACACAAATGAGTATCCTATTCAATGCAATGTCTTTTAAAATATGACTTAATAATCACCAACCTAAAAACTGTTCCTTTATAATGGTTTTGTAATTTTTGGAATTATTTTGATTACATTGTTATTTGTTTTAATAACATAAATGTTAAACTAATACAGAAAATAATTTGTAAAGACAATGAAAATTATATATATATATATATATATATATATATATATATAAATAATAAAGGTGTTTAGATTTTCAATAACTATATACTATGAATAAAATATAAATTAGATACATAGAGCACATTAACTCCCACCACACAATCAATCAAAAAAATGATATGAATGTTCAAAATTGAAAATGATCGAGGAGTATTTCACTCTTCTATTCCACATTCACCCAAGGAATTTTCTATATACCAAATTGGTATCTTTTCTAGTTTTTCTGTTTATAAATTATTGCCAGTCATTTTCATTCTCAGAAATGTACACAAAAAGTAACAAATTCAATTTACATTCTTAATTATTGTTAGCAATCCTCTTCTTCCCTAATTGATTATGGATTGCAAAAAAATAGGGATAGGTCATTCCAGACTAAAATCAAAGATAGTAATAATTAAAATGTTTAACAAATTAAGTTAAACTTGAGCCTTGTTATCGTTTAAGACATTTGTGAGAGGTTTGTATAGACCAATTACCTCACTTGGTTGTACTCATTTATCCCAATTTATTTTCAATCCCAAATATTCCTTAGAATCAATTTTCACGTATTTTAACCTAAAGTGAAATGAAATAATAATTTTAGAAAAATAAAATAAGACGTATAATTTGTTCAATAGGTTCTATAAGAGAATTTTTTTATCAATAGGTGCATGTGAGAGGTCAATTGAAATATTGTATATAGATGAAAAATGAAAATTGTTGATAAATAGAATGTGATATAGATGGTTGGAAATCAAACACTACCAAAAGTATCATATTTCTAGGTGTACTATATTTTATATAGTATCAATCATAAAAAATTATAGCATATGCACAAATAAATTATAACATATGTGAGATAAAAATGTCATTTTCATAATACCTCTAAATTATTATTATTATATATAATGTATAATATCATCTGAATATAATTAAATTACATGCATTATTAATATTCACAAACCATTATATAAGCTTTTGATACCCAAGTTGTAGGCATTTCCTCTAAGTGTAAAACATAACGTTCAAATGCAAGAATACTATTACAACTACTTTATTTAATGCAACCAATAGAGAAATAATGGAATTTTTAAAACTTCCTTAGAAGACAAAGGAAAATTAATGAAAAATAATTAGTCTTTTCATGGAATGAGACCAATTTTTGAAGAACCATGAAAAATTAATTAGAAAAGGTAAACCTGATCTTGAAAGTTTTATCTTTATCAATATCATTTGCAACTCAAATCTTATTTGGAAATGTGTTGTTTACTTCATACAATTACAGAATGAATTATGATTGAGGTCTCGAAGTGGAAGGTACATGTGCCGTGTTTTTGTCTCAAAATTTTAACTTCCTTTTGATTTTATTACCCAATTGAAAATGCATTTACTTAAAGTGATTCCCAAATTACAATCATTTAGTGTAAAATGCTAATATTGTAAATTTTATTTGGTTATGGTAGAAACCTCAACAAAGAAGGATACCCAAGACCTCCAATATAAGGTGAGCTAAAATATCAATGTCATTTAATTTGTAACTTCAACAGTAAGGAATATTGTGTTATTACACATCAAATAAGACTAAGGTAGATGCACATAAACAATTAAAACAATTGAATTTTAATTTTCATTTAGAGTAAGGAATAAATTTGAAACTAAAGGAAGTTTAGATAAATTTAGGTATGGTAGGATTGTTGTAATAATTATAATATTGGACTGATAATATCTAATAATATTGTTATGGAAACCACGGGTATTTCAAAGGGATTAGGTGAACGATAAGAGCATGAAAACTTGTTATAATCATATGTTTGGGTTGTTCATTATAACATGCCATTGCAAAATCTAAGTCTATGTGAAAGGGCTCAAATTTACATCCAATCCTCGTTCTAAAATGGCTAGAAGAAAAGGAATTTTAAGGTGATGTGTAACATAATTATACAAAATTGATAATTTTATATTGACACTTGATAATACCATTGAAGAATGTAAGACTACATGATACCTTTTTAATAAGGTAAATAATTTGCAACATAATCAAAATATAAAGAAAAAATAACGTCTCGTTGTAAAATTAAGAGTTAGAAAATTGTAGATCATGATTCTTTTGTAGAAATTCCAATCCTCATTTATTCTTATTTTCTCCCTATCAAGAACTAAATATATAAGGAATTTCTAAGTTTATCCTTTTAAATCATTTCTAAGATTTTTTTTTCTTGTCATGTTTCAATCTAAAAGGAAACCTATAATTTTCTATAAAATTCAAATCCTTGTTCTCATGTGCAGTTTTATTTTTATCTTGGATATAGATAAAGTTTAAAATAATTGAACCATTTTCCATGCCAATTGATGGATGTAGAAACATAAAATCTAGTGAACATTAAGAATGATGCAATCCTTCTCCTCTATAGAAGTACGACTGCAACATTGACACATAAGCTGAGTGTTACATTTCTTTCAATAATTATTGTATCTATTATTTCTCTCATAGGAACCGATCATTTCCTAGCATCCTCCCTTTAGTGTTTACATGGTAGAAAAAAATTCACACTTCCTCTGCATCTTATCACACATGTGCACTCATGATCTTGGCTCACACTCGAACTGAAGGTAAAAGAAGGAACACATAAACTTCTTATCAACCAAGAGCTGTCAAGGACACATCTGACTGGACTAGTGTGGGAACAAGTACATGAATCATTTGCTTATCAACCAATCACTATAGGGAACACATCTGACATATTCATTGTGGGAACTCAAGAAGGAACCATCTTCACAACCTTCAATGGTTTTACAAAGGTTTTCCACGAACCTATGTATGAATAGGAACACATCTAACTATTCAACCTCTTCAAGTATCATGATGTTTCATTTCATGGTGATATATGTTCTTCACTATGTTATTACATCAGGGAATTATGTAGGAATAACCACATATATATGTGAATAGGAATGAACATCTTCTCTTATTTGACACACCACATTGATAAGCTAAAAAGTTCAAATCCATACCACACAACTGAAAAAACAAGTCAGCATACTGGAAGTGTGTCCCCATCATTTGTGACTGACGCAGAGGTCACTGATTGAACTCCAGCCTCATGTTCCTCCATCCCCTAATAATTATTTACATAATAAAGGTAGTATTCATCAGTTATATTTTGGTATAAGAAGAGTTTTCTTCTTATTCATTCTCCTCTTCTTCATCAATGGCCATGGAATTTTCTTGTAATTTACTAGTGATAAAATCATGTGCTTTTTTATTGCAATTCATTACTACGGACCAAATTGTCTATGATTCAGAAATAGATGAGTCGTATTTGTTCACTTTTAGAAGCAAATCCTTGATTAAAAGAAGATCTTGATCTCCTTTTAAATATGATTTATCTTGTTTTCCATATGATGCACTTTCTTCTGGTTCAATTTTCTTCGTTCTTTCTTCTTCCTTTATTAGAGAAGATATTCAATATTCTAAAACATGATTAATTTTACTCAATGTAAAAACCATATTGGAATAACTAAATGGCATGCAATTAAGTAATAAAATTTTTTCATCATCAACAGGTACATCAATTTTAAGTCCAACAAGATGATTTGAGATGGATCAAAACTTACTAATGTGCTCCAACATGTTATCACCTTCTTCCATCTTGAGACTCACCACAAACATGAACTAAATCTAACATTAGAAAATCATGTAAACTAAATTAAAGTACAGTACATATTTGTGAAGACCTCATATTGTGATTTGTACATGGATGGAGAAAATATTGGAGGAAGATAAGTGACCCAAACACTCTCATTAATTATTTTATTTTTGATCTTTTCCACCATAGTAGTAATCAAGCATTGAGATCATGCTATAGGTTATAGTCAATGATTTCATCATATCTCCTTAACCTGGATCTGGGTTTTTCTAATATTTTTACAGAATGCTCCTAGTAGCAAAGTAAACAAACCCAAAATACTCATAATTTTTAAAATCTAGTTTTTTGAGAAACGATCAATTTAGCAGTCGTTTTGTTTTATGATCAAAATCCTTTAATTTATATATTCATGAACACTTATAAAACAACACTTACCCTCCATAATCATTCTAGAATTTTACTTGGAAAATAAACAACCCACACCATATTCGATACCAAATTCAAAGAATGAGAAATTTGTAAATCACAAATATATTCTTCGTATTAATTTGTTGTGTTATATTACAATGTGTGTAGGGCTATTATATAGCCATCCAAATAGGGAAAAAAAATTCCTATTTTATGTGGAGTATAAATTAAACCACAGGAAAATATATTGTTATACATTTGTTATAAAAATATATTAACTATCCAAATATGTTACAAATAAACTTGTAACCATACTAATAGACTAGTAATTCACTAATTATCGAAGTAATAATATATTTACCACAATAAATACCAATGTAAAACTAATTTACAAAATGGTAAATATCAAAACACTCATGTAAATACTAGAATTCCTAACACTAAGTATATGAAAATGAGAGCATAAAAAGTATTCACTTTTCTCAACCCCTTGGCCATTTTTACGAGGCCTATTTAATGTAATCTCCAAATGTGGAGAGGAAACCAGTTTTGGTTGTCTTATAATAACTACCACCGGGAGGTAGTGCTAATGTAAAGAAAGGAGCTCATGGGTTAGTCCTAATTGATAGTTATATGTGCTCCATTTATAGTGTAATCTATAAGTCTAAGAAAAATTAGTTTTTATTTCTTCAAAATAAAAATTGATCAAGGAAAGATAAATGATGAAGTAATAGAAGAGATGAATAATTTCATTGTCACTAATTCTCATGTATGTCGATTAATATAATATTTAAAACAAACCAATCAGGTGTTATTAACAAAAAAAATCAAATGCAACGTCTCGCATATATAATTATGTCTCTAATTACATAAGTGTGGCTATCATTAAAAATTACATGTGGCTTTGAGCATGTAAATTAGTTTTCTTCATTGTTCCCATGTCCTTTATTATTGGCAAAAATTTTATGGTCTACCCATCTTGTATCCAATTATAGATCTTACCACCTTCTCCTAAGACTATCTCAAATGATTTCTTTACACCTTTAATAACCTGAAAAACTCACCACCAATAATGGGGATGAGATTGTAGACATTTTTGGTTCAAATCCAATATAAAGTGAGCAGAATATTTTTCCATACCTGAATACAAACTATGTGGCTTAGAGTCGTGCCCTCAATAAAATTTGGGAAGTAATGAAGAAATTAAGTTGTTTTTTTCAACTTCATTAATTGAGTAATAATTCATGTTTGATTTCACTAAAAAGAGGCCACCTAAAACCCACATGTGATTTGAAATTTGGGGTTTTGAAATGTACTAAAGGATGTAAAAATTGTGCCTTAAAATTAAATATCTTGTACGAAACTGAAACATCAAAATAAAAAGATTTATTATTATTATTATATAAATAGATACTTGCTACTACAGAAAGTGCTTCTTTTCAATGTTACAAACTACTCGACATAATTATTTAATGAAAATTTTAGGTTAATGGGATAGAAATTAATATTTCTATCTTATCAGCGAATAGTAAGTTTATTTTTTGAGAATACAAATTGATTAGGGTAAGGTAAAAAGCTATATGGCTAAGATAATGAGAGACTCTTTTCTAGGTGTTGACCATTCTCCATATGAACACATAGGAGAGATCATTGAGGAGGGATGATTGGAAGAGCTTGTTAAGAGGAATCATGGAAATATGAACATCATGTTTGTCAAGGAAGGGCCATTTTTGTAAGGATTGGGATATGCTTGACTTTCCACTACCGAGGCTCCCATTCATGGTCCCCATATACATAGTGTTTGCATTATCAAATGTGAAATATGGATACGTGTAACCTAAACTACAAAAAATGTTTAGAAATATGGGGAATAAACTTTTAAGATGATTGAGAAGTGTAACACCCGCAAAAACAACGTTCTAGAAACATGTTGAAACCCTAAACACTTATCCCAAAAGTTGCGAATAATTTCTTTTTTGTTTAAGTTATAAGAAGGTTACAAGGGTGACAACCCCTAGGGTACATTAAAATAACTTACATTGATATTCTCAACCTTACGGTAAGGGAACTAGGTCTCGTCCAGGATTAAATATTTTTAATTTATCTCTAAAGTCAATTAATTAACATAACCTCAAGTTTATCTCTAAGGTCCATTAATTTATTATTCATTAAGAAGGGACCATAGATTAATTTACATAGCTAATTTTTTTATTCTCTTTAGTTAACGTTCAATCCTAGAAAGGTTAACCTTATATAATACTTAATCATTTGTTTTATTATCCCATTAGCTTTAATATCCCACATTTCATTAATTTACTAAAACATACTAGGAGCTAGGAAAAATAATTTCACACTAAGGTAATTAAATGGTCCCACTCCCCAATTACACATACCCTTAAATTTTAAATAATTTTTTTTATAAACTTATATTCCAAATAACAAAGGTAGGGTTGATCTTCAGCACTTCGATCAAACCAATCTTGGCAATTAGATCCTAGGGTTCCAAACTAACCCTAAAATCCTTATGAGTTTTATTTAATCTCTTTTTTTTACCAAGTCTCCTCATTTGATCTATTTTCTTTGAGAAAAATTACAGGTTGGAGAGGAGAAGCCATGAGAACAAGAGAGGACAAACTATGGTGGATTATACAAGGAAATCAAGCTTAGATGGTTTAGATTGTAGTTTTATTGTTTTAATATATTTCATTAAAGAATAGAAGAAATTTTTCCTTTACGAACTGTTTTTATTTCAAGCCATTTGTATTTGGGTTTTTCAATTCGGGGAAAACCCTACCCCCATAAACATAAATGAACAAGAATGTTTTCAATCCACCATTTGGAAGTTTTTATTTTCCAATCCAAGGGCTTTACTCATAGTTTTCTTGTTGGTAGTTATTTGTTAAATTTTACAACTTATAAATTAGTAAAAACTAGTTAAAATTTTTGCACAGATGTAGATTTGAGTAGATCTATCGTAAGTGACATAACTGCCGCCCAAAGCAGACCAATGGTCCTACCACCGCCACCCTGCCTGGGTGACAAACCATGGACTTCCACCCTACTTAGCAATGGATTTGAGACCGCTACCTTAGCCTAAGTGGAAGTTATAGGACCACCACTTTGCACATTCGGGCGGTCCTATTTTCAAAAAATAGAACCTAAAAACCTAAGATTTCACAAAAACTAAAAGTTGTAAAAATGTTTAAAACACATTCTAGACTTGATTTTATATGCCTAAAAACTTCTAGTTATAAGATTTAACTTCAGTTATTCCTTCTTCATTGAAATTAATTATTTTGAAAGCATTTCTTGTTCAATAGAAGCAACAATAATGAATCATTTTGTTCAACTAATTTTCTTTCAATTCCTAGAGTGAAAAGATCCAAACCTTATTTAGTATTGTTATTTTTCCTTACTACAATAATGTAATATTCCAACATAATAATATATTTCAAATTTTTATTTCTTTTCCATTTTCATTACAACTTCTTATCTCAAACAATTGCTAACAACTTCACTCTACATACAAGTTTACTAAACATGCATGTTTTCACATATTACAACTTCTATATTTCTTCTTTCTTATTTACAATGATACAAATTCACAATACAAGTAAAATTTCCTTCACAAGATCAATACAATGTCCTCCACTTGAAGTGGGAAATCATACAATATTACAATCTAAAATAAAATACAATATTACACGTTCTTTTACTCTAAGTGGGAATAACACCAAGAAAGTTTCATTACAAAAAAGATCTTCTTAGTGACTCCACCAAAATCCCCAAGCTTCATTTGAGCACAAAAAAAGGGGGGAGAGGCAACACTCTCCATCCCAACCAAGAATTCCAATGAGGAGAAGAAGCCATCCTCCTCATTGGCCCCCGAAGACCCAACCACATTGGAATGGAAAATGGATTCAACTCATGGAAACAACAAGCTTCCAAAATACAACAATTGTTTCACAACCATTCCAACCACATTTCAATCATCAACAACACTATAATTAAAAAATAACTAAACCACAAGTAAACAAGGCTTAAAAGGAAAACCACAAGAGAAAGACCTATGGGAAGGACACTTATGCCTCCCAATGGGAATGGGTGCCCACCTTAAATCCTCCAATGCATATCTCAAATCCCCTAAAAAATCTTATGCCTCCCTCAAGTACCCCCTTTTACCTCCCACATACTCTTATGCCTCCCTAAATCTCTTATGCCTCCCTAATAAAAGAAAACAAGTAAGAAATGTAAGCATTCCTTATCCAAGGTGGGGCACCCAACCCAAACTCCCTCCAAACAAGAAAGTAAAATCTTATGCCACCCTACAAGAAATATAAACTATTATGCCTCCCACATGAAATGTCCCCATAGTCCCCTCCTACACCACAGTTAGGAAATCTACCCAAGCACCCAACAAGCATTCCAAAACACTAAAAACAAGCACATATGCATACAATATAAAAGTAATCATTTCAAAAGAGTTTAGTTTCTACCTTTCCATGGTAGAGCTTGAGCAAAGAACATACCCCAAGCTTCTTAAATCCCAAATAAACACCAAGAAGCTCCAAGAAATCCACAAACACTTCCCAATTTCCTCTAACTCTAAAAATGCATGACAACAAAATAATGAAGTAACCCCCAATCAAGAAAAAGAAATTGATTAAATAGAAAAGGGAGACAAAAGGTTAAGGTGGCTCCATGCAGGAAGCCACATCACTCATCCTCAACTCCACCTCAAAATTCAAACTTCAAACTCCAAAGCACAATTAATAAGTGGGTGAAGAAATGACATATTACTTTCACACACAAACCAATCCCACACCTCATACGGATAAAATTAATTACATGAAATAAAGGGCACTCAAAATTTACATTTTTGTCTTCCCAAAACATCTAATGGGGTCTAATTTTGACCCCCCAACCCATAGGTAGGGTTGGCATAGCAATTTAAGAGGTGTGGGACAATTTTTACTTGTCCCACAAGCTTCCAAAATTGACCTCTAAGCCCAAATTCGAATTTACATGAAGGGGTGCAGTGTACAACACTCAAGATCCCCAAGCACTCAACTATCAACAAAAAATCCAAGAGAAATCTATCCTAATAAATGAATTCATTTGGTCACATCTATAATTAGTTTAGTACAAGATTAATTTAGCTTTAATGAAGACACTATAACCCATTAATAATAAGGGTAAAATACATACCCCAAATTCCAAATAAATAATACAAGGAAATACATCACTAAAATCACATACTAACATCAATGAAATGAAAGTAAATAAAAGACAAAACATAACCCCTTTGGTCATAATTTCCCCCTAATAATTAATTCAACACACACAAATACATGTTGCCATGGTGAACCTTGTTGAATTCACCAAGAATTCCAATGTGGGTGGTCTCCAATCTCCCTGTTGTTTGTCATGATATGTTTTCCTACAAAACACACAATACCCCTCTGGCCTCATGGCCATATTAACAATGTCAAAGTAATAAAACACTAACATCTAACTATGAATTTAAAACATCAAAAATCATTACTACTATAGCTAAGACCAAGTAGTTTAACAATTATTCTCATTTTCAATATTTTGATTCTACTCATACATTAGTTTGCAGCTAAGATCAAAGACCACATGGATCGTTAGATTAATGAAATACTTTCACTTCGTCAAAATTTCTCTAATCTCCAATATCAATTAAATCACAAAAATAACTTTGAACATCATACCAAAAACCAATTAGAAAAATGATTCGAAATATCAACATATATTTATCTTGATAACACATCATTTTCTTCCATACTCAATGTATATCAAAATTTAATTAGTTTGATTACAATAATGTCTATCCTTTAATTCTTGTAGCATAATGTGTCAATTTTGTTTATCTATTAACATCTATTGGTAATAAAGCACAATAGTGTCTATCTGTCTCATCACAAAGGCAAACCAAATAGAACAAAAAAATATCAAAGAGTAATGCTATCATAATCAAATTACAACAATGAAAGTATTCTAGCTAATTATTTTATGCTTGAATTCCCATCAGGATCCACAATAAGACATACATTTAAAATAATAATAATAAAAACACAAAGGAGTCACGATACCCCACACATCTCATTAATATGCTAATTAGAATAAAGAAACAAGTTTTATGATTATAATAATTTAGAAAAGATAATCTTGTTTCATTTAGTGTTAAAGAGAATTGGGCATTATATCCCACTCCTCTTAGATTTGACTTCATCCCGGAACTCACAAAGAAAGAGTTAGGAAAATAAAGTAAAAGAAATGGAATCACATCCTTTGTGGAATTCATTTTCTTCAACATGTGTGGGTCTACAAAACTCAAGTTTGGTTCAATGTAATTTACCAAGAAGAAGGGAGATTGAAAAGTATGAGTTCCTAAACTTTCTTTAAGTAAGGTTGTAACATATAATTCTATAGAGTAAATCTACGTGGTCAATCAAGCTCCAACATAAAGCATAAAAATATTAAATGGTCAAGGCGTCTCAAAGATAACCACAACGAAAAATGACCGAGATAATTTCGTGAACTCGAAATTACCATATAGTCTCCCATGGATAACACATACTGCAACAAGACAAGTTAAGGATTCCCCTAAGCTTAAGTTATGCTTTCAAAGTTTGTTATTTGGACAAGGCTAGCACATATCAACCACAACTCTCAATTTATACAAGAAAACATGTCTACTCTAAGGTCTCATAATTTGGATCACACGAGTTGAGGTTTAACAAAAAGGAAGGTCACTTGAGTTAGCCAACACATTTACCATCAAGAAGACTATTCATGGAAGTCACTTCTGCAACCCAAGAGGGTACAATAAGATTTTGATGGAAATACTAAGGAAAACATGACCTTAAGGTTTTATATAACTTGATTTTACATTCAAGAACAAACACACAACACTAACCTAATTTAGAAATGTCAAACATTTAGAAAGAATTTATGCCAGAACTACTCATATCAATACAATAGGCACCACTGACTCTGCACAACACAAAGGGGTTTATTTACCTTTAACCTTGCTCAAGTTTTAAAAATCCGTAAGAGAGCACATGTATATGTCAAAACACAAAGGAGCACTCTAGGGAGCTAGAGAGAAGAAACAAGTAACGAGAGGGGGTCCAATAGCATCCCAGAAGAGCACCAAACCAAAAGTGAATAAAAACCTTACAGAAATAATCTAAACTTTCTTTCTCAATGGTAAAATGGAAACAACCACAAGGTGACTTAAGAAATAGAAGAAAGGAAATTTCTCAAAGCTATCCCATATCCTTAACATATATTTTCTATTAAAAAAATTACAATGACCTATGACATCAAGGGCCAAACAACATACAAGAAGGTTCTTTTTCCTAAAAACAAGAGATAAGCCCCAATCCTAAAGGCCACAACTCACACTCATCAAGATACAAGGAAACAAGGGTACAAAGAACCAAAATCCTACAAGGGAAGGGCACATACATCTATGAACAAGGGAGTACTATGAAATTTTAACACATCACTATCAATAGGGTGTTTCACAATTTCAGTTAGGCGACATAACTAAAGGTTCAACTAAACATTGCACTTCACACACATAAATCTTATTTGTTTTATAAATCAACTTATTAAGTGAAAGTTACAGTATTTCTTGTTAAATACAATCCTTACAAGTTTTCTTAATTAAAATTTCTTTTTATTATGACATCACAAGTTTGTGTTATAAAGAGCACCACTAAGGTGGCATGGTCTCTCGCCATTCTGAATAGGCAGAAACAACATTTATTTTACTTGTAAGGAAGGTAAAATGAACAAATTTTCCTTTCTTTTTTATTTCCACATAGTTCAATTTATTTTATTAATTTACCAATATTATATCAAGAAAACATTTCCTTTTTCCTAATGTTCTATTTTATTTATTTACTTTTGTCTTGAAATACCAGTTCCTCAATTAGGGTCTCGTTATGATCAATTAATAATTTTACCAAATACATTTTAATGAGAAGGAAGTGGCAACCAAATCACATTATTACTTTCATGGGAGAGAGAGATGAATCAACACATCACATTTTTAACTCTATAGGAACAATAGACATTCGACATAGCAAACACATTATTAATTTTGTATGAACCAGGAATCTATCATTCAAAATTTACCACACCAATATATTTCAAGGGTTTATCAAATAATTACAAGAATCATTAAACATTTCTAGTGGGTCTCTACAATTTCCAAATGAAGTTACAAGGAAGACTCATTAAAGAGGCATATTTACTTTTACGAATTTACGAGGTTTAATAATGTTTATTGTTTAGGCTTCAACATTTTACTTGCATGATAAGAAAAGGAAATTTTGTAAATCAACAACCATATTTCCACAAGATACCACCAACCAAGCAACAAGGTGACTATGCAAATTTTACTCCAAGGACTCTACGACCAAGAGTTATAGTTTTAAAAGGAGCACAATATAAGCACCACTGAGACAAAAATTAAATAAGATCTACCAAAATAACATCTCTAAGAGCAAGGTTAAAAATACCCAAAAACATTCATATGTGTCTCCACATAATCTAAAGATTAATAGGTCATAAAATCTTTACTCATAACAATCTAAAGGGTTAAGGCAAGGTAAACCTTATTCATAGGTCAAAGAGAGCAAAACAAGTCTACTAAATTAAACACATTGCCTGAATGGGCTTAAATCTAACAATTACTACCAAAATGCATACAATCCACAAGTCAATACTTTCCATAAAGAAATAAGGAAACCACGATAAAACTTAGCATGCCATCGTGGAACATCACTACCAAAAGAACACTTATCCACTAGATACAAAGTCAACCAAGAGTCAATCCAACCTAACACAAACCATAAGCTCATAACCAAACACATCTACTCTGAAAAGGAGGAAAAATCTTACCAGGTTGTAAGAGAATCACCACCACAACTATCAAACTACCAATAATACTGAACTACACCATGAACTCTCTCTCTAGGAAGGATGAGTAATGAAAGAGTCACTCCAAGATCCTAGGAACACTCAGGTTTCCGTATTTCCAAGACCAATACATAACTTAAAGCACCTAAGAGGATGTTCAAGGAACCTAGGGTGTACCCCTATACAAAGGAATTTCACAATACAAACATCGTAGAACTAGCTCAACAACGTGCAAGAAAGGATCACGTAATGTTTAGCTAAGTATCCAACAGATAAATGAGCTCCGAATCACCAGTAAAAGTAAACTCTAAGAAATATTGGTAATCAAGGAAAGTGGCTAAGTAGCCACATTGAAATGTTTGAAAATTCTCGCAAAAATATAAATAACTAAGAGAGTCTCAGAGCTTCTCAATCCAATCATAAAATAAGGTGTTGGTCCTTGATAAAATAACACAAGTTTACAAATATAAAATAAATAATTCCACATCATAATCACAAGTCGTAGTCTTCCTTGGCCACCAATAGGTGTACTATACCTCGAGCTCAGTTATAATAATGCATACTTAAGGTTGGATCCAAAGTGGCACCAAGACCTAATATTCATTTACTCATACGGGGATTAAGTCGCCAAAGAGGCAACCTGAACTAACTCGTCCAACCACATGAAGGAGAGAGGGGAACATTAGATGACTAAACAACTTATATATTACCCTTTCTAACCCCAGCACACAACCACAAAAGCCAAACCACAAGACTCAAACCATATAATGTATCATTCTAACAAGGAAGATTCCAAAATGTTTTATCACATCATACGACTAAAGAAAAAATGAGTACTCATCAAACATCATATTTCAAAGGAAAACAAGTTCTTGTTACATCATAATTTCATAAGAATATCCATTTAATTTTAACATTTTTTTAATCCAGGTTCGACAAAATGCCACTAGCCAATTTCAAAAATTTGAACAATTTTATTATTTTACTATTACTTTAATCATGGAGGTTGAAGTCTTGTTAATTGGTTTTTGTTTTCAATGTCGGCCCAGGGTCCAAGCATTGAACCCATTCCTCAGATACCAAGTGTAACGCCCACAAAAATGACGTTCTATAAACATGCTGAAACCCCAAACACATATCCTCAAAGTTGCGACTAATTTTTTTTATTATGTTATAAGAAGGTTACAAGGGTGACAACCCCTAGGGTACATTAAAATAACTTGTACACCGATATTATCAACCTTACAGTAAGGGAACCAGGTCTAGTCCAGGATTAAATAATTTTAATTTATCTCTAAAGTTAATTAATTAACATAATCTCAAGTTTATCCTTAAGGTCCATTAATCAATTATTCATTAGGAAGGTACCATAGATTAATTTACATAGCTAAAATTTTTCTTCTCTTTAGTTAATGTTCAATCCTAGAAAGGTTAACCTTATGCTTAGTCATTTGTTTCATTATCCCATTAGCTTTAATATCACACATTTCATTAATTTACTAAAACATACTATGAGCTAGGAAAAATACTTTCAAACTAAGGTAATTAAATGGCCCCACTCCCCAATTACACATACCCTTAAATTTTAAATAAAAATGTTTATAAATATATATTCCCACCAACAAAGGTAGGGTTGATCTTCAACCCTTAGATCAAACCAATCTTGGCCATTAGATCCTAGGGTTCCAAAATAAGACTAAAATCCTTATGATTTTTATTCAACCTCTTTCTTTACCAAGTCTCCTCATTTGATCTATTATCTTTGAGAAAAATTGTAGGTTGGAGAGGAAGGTTGGAGAGGAGAAGCCATGGGAGCAAGAGAGGAGAAACTATGATGGATTCTATAAGGAGATCAAGATTAGATGGTTTAGATTGTATATTTATTGTTGTAATCTAAATCATTCAAGAATAGAAGGAAGTTTTTATTTACAAACTGATTTTATTTCAAGCCATTTCGATTTGGGTTTTCCAATTTGGGGCAAACCCTACCCCCATAAACATAAATGAAAAATAATGTTTTCAATCCACCATTTAGAGGTTTTTATTGCCCAATCCAAGGGGTTTACTCATATTTTTCTTGCTGGTGGTTATTTGTTAAATTTTACAATTTATAAATTAGCAAAAACTAGATACAATTTTCACACAAGTGCGGATCCGAGGAGTTTTGTCGTAAGTGATAGAACCACTGCCCAAAGTAGACCGGCGGTCATTGGACCGTCACTTTGCTTGGGTGATAAACCATGGACTGCCACCCTACTTAGTGGTGGTTTTGAGACCACCACCTTAGCTTGAGTGGCGGTTATGGGACCACTGCTCTGCACATGGTGGAGGTCCTATTTTCGAAAAATAGAACCTAAAAACTTGAGATTTCACAGAAACTAAAAGTTGCAAAAATGTTTAAAACACATTTTGGACTTGATTTTATATGCCTAAATTTTTCCAGTTGTAAGATTTAACTTCATTTATTCCTTCTTAGTTGAAATTACTTATTTTGAAAGCATTTCTTGTTCAATATAAGCAACAATAATGAATCATTTTGTTCAACTAATTTTCTTTCAATTCCTAGAGTGAAAAGATCCAAATCTTCTTTAGTATTGTTGTTTTTTCTTACTACAATAATGTAATATTCCAACATAATAATATATTTTTAATTTGTAGCTCTTTTCCATTTTCATTACAACTTCTTAGCTCAAACAACTACTAACAACTTAACTCTACATACAATTTTACTAAACATGCATGTTTTCACATATTACAGCTTCTATATTTTTTCTTTCTCATTTACAATGATACAAATTCACAATACAAGTAAAATTTCCTTCATAAGATCAATACAATGTCCTCCACTTGAAGTGGGAAATCATACAATATTACAAGCTAAAAAGAAATACAATATTACACGTTCTTCCAGTCTAAGTGGGAATAACACCAAGGAAGTTTCATTATAAGAAGGATCTTCTTAGGGACTCCACCAAAAGCTCCAAGATTAATAAATCCAACAATAGATCCACCAAGATTCATTTGAGCACCAAAAAATGGGGGAGAGGCAACACTCTCCACCCAACCAAGAATTCAAATGAGGAGAATGTTGGTGTCCATTTTGATTCTCTATTATTTTGCCATAATTTTCCTTTCACTCTACATCTCCTGAAATGTTCTCTACAGTTCGAATGAATGGGATGAATTTTTTTTTCTGTTTCCATGCCCTAGCCCATTTCAAAATCATTTTCCATGCCTCATGTGTGAAGAAACACCAAAGTTTTCCATGTTCTATGCCCTAATTTTTCTAAATATCCAGGCTATGTCGTTTCTTCCCCTTTGTCTGATCGTGAAAAAGGAAAAATTGATCGATTCATATTTGTATGTATTCAAAAAATCCAATCCCAAGGTCAAAAAATGCTTGAAATCATGTTTTGTCTGGTTCCAATTCAAAAAAATTCCATCCTTATTGAAAAAATCAATTTCTGGGGAATTCTTGGCATTTTTTGTATTTTGACGGTCAGATGGGCGTCATTTGCCTGTCAATTTCCTCCTAAACATCCATTGGCAACATGGCAGGTTCTAATTGGCTGAGGGATGGTGAGAAGGTGGATTCCCTTAGATTTTTTAGACTTTATTTTGAAAAAAATTTAAAGTCACAAAATGGCCCAAAACCTCGTAGCCAATCGGGAGTGGACATGTGTCCTAAAAATAAAAAAGGGAGGAGCAATCCAATGGGGGACTTAGAGTTTTTTGGCTCTATTATTCTAAAGTTTCAAAATCAATTTCATCCTCGCTCCAATAAGAGGAGGACACATGGCATCATTTTTGTGCAGAGGGGATGCAGATGGCGGAGGGTTTTTTGAAGTTTTTTTTTTCCTTTGGAGGTAGAAAATGCTAAAGTAAAATTTTGAGCTGCCCCGTGGCCAATCACAAGTGGATAGGTGGCCTTGAAAAACCAAAAATGGAGAAGCGAGATGATGGAAAACTTAATGATTTTTTAGTTTTGTTTTCTAAAGTTAAAAAATGGTATGCATCTCTGCTCCAATCAGCAATGGACACATGGCGAAGGCAGAGCGGGTCGGCGGAGGCAAAAGGGATCTTTTTCCCTTTTGCAAAAAGACTTAGAATGGAAGATTTGAGGTGTGGCTCCATGACAAATCAGAAGGAGACACGTGGAGGAAAAAAATTGGTGGCAAGGGCTCACAATTTTTTTTTTTTTGAAAACTTTCCCTTTGCAAAAAAAGGGGTCAAAACATGAAATAAGCCCGCAAGTTTTTTAGCGATAAAGAGCATGATATGTGTCAAGAAAAAAGGCAGAGGTGTGGGCTTGTGGGGAAAAAAGTGAAATTTTTCCAAATTTCCAAAAAAAGTCAAAATGCACAGATTTGAAGCGCAATCCCAATGGGACCCACAATATGCCACATGTCATCAACAAATTTCAAGGGTGGAGGGAGGGAGGAATAAGTCAAATTTTTCCATTTTTTAAAAAATGTTAAAAAGTCAAAAGGTGAACCTGACTTTATTCCCAATCATTTTTTGACACTTGGAGGGCCCAGATTGAAGGAGAAAGAGCAAGTCAAGTGTAATTGTACATTTTCATTTTTGGCCAAAAAGTTTTCTCCAAGAAGCTTGGAGATGAAAATTTTGCATCATTTTTAATTGAATTTTTGCTTAATTCGTGTCCTTCATGCCTGCAAAGATCAATGAAAGTGGTTTTAGGGATTAATTTACATATTTGAGGTGTTTTTAAAATATTTTTTTTCCCTAATCCATCTAAACATGTGAAATGTCATAATTGAAATTTGCATAGGTAGTTTTTAAAAGGTGAAAAGGTGAAATGATGAGAGGAAAGGCATCTTCATGCCTTGATGATGAAAAACGTGCCTCTAAGAAGGATAATGATCCAAATATTTGTAATGATTCAGTCTTTTTAAAACACCTGGCAACTCTTGTTGCAAATTTGTTAAATGTCATTTCAAGTGAATCATGAGAGATTGTTGTAACAAACTTGATCCCTTGGCATACGCTTTGCTTTGGAAAGAAGGGTCCAATATGGTAAGATATGTATAATGCATTTTTTAGAATTGTAAATGGTCGGGAAGTTGAAAATCATGAGCAAATTCTGAGAGAAAGCTCATTTTATGAGAAACCCACCAAAGAACTAGGTTAATTTCTTATGTGTCTGATCTTCATGTATGTGAGTTGGTTACAAGTATATAGCCATCACACAGCTCTGAGATTGTTCATGAAACTCTCCCCTGCTGATGAATCTAACAATATTTTGAGTTAATCTATGTTTTTATAGGCAATATGATGTCTGTTATCATTTTAAATACCTACAAATTATAGTTTTCATTGTTCTTGTGGAAATCTTGCATTGAAAGTCTTTATTGGTAGTTTAGTGGAACTTACAGTTTTGTTTTTCAGAAGATCTTTCATCTGGCATTGAAAATAAGCAGTTTGAAATCACTCCACCTTAATTTGTTGATTGGGATTGCTTATAAGCCTTTAGGGGTACCTTAGGCATGGTTTGATCAAGGATTTTTGTGTTTAATTGTGTTCTTTACTTCAATATTTTGTGGTGAGTTATCAAATATTGTGTGAAGAGTGCAACCTGGGCTTCCATTTATGCATCTTTTGGTTGAAAAAACATCCTGATTATTTGAAGCATTTTATCTGATAGTTGTTCAAGTATTGTAGATGTTGTCAAAGATTTGATATATCCAAGTTTGTCTTATCAATACCCCACCAAAAAATCATCTGAATAACTAGTCCTACCAATACTACCCCTGCATTGCATTGTGTGTCAACAAAAGAATCTAACCCATCTACAAAAATGCACAAAGAAAATCAGGATCATACCATGTCTCTAATAGCCTCAGCCTTGTTTTGAAAGCATTTCTATCATTTAGTAGTGACAACTCTATTGAATTTGAATAATGAAAAATTGATCATGTTTTACCAAGGCCGTCTCCATACAATATGCACAGTATAAGGATATCTCCACTTCCTTCACAAAACAGAGGCTGCACTATAGGTTCTCTTACCTTGGTTGAATGGCACAACCTAAAATAGTGAGGATTAGATCAAAATCCTTTCAAAGTGCCATCCATCTCTCCACAAATCCAAGTGCCAGTTAGATCACATCCCTAGCTACAAAATGATATATAAAGATCTATCTATCTTCAAGCTTCATGGTACATTTCTGATGCTGCTGAGACTGAAAAGGAGAACAAATTTGGGTACCAACACCTAATGGCTCTATTTCTGGCGACCTATTTTTAATTCCTAGGAAATAATTTGTAGTGTTGAGATTGATTTGTTGATTCATTTGCCAATCCATGTCTACTTAGCCTGTCAACAATAGTTAAAGGCGTCATTGTGGAGGACCTATTTTGAATTCTTAGGAAATAATTTACAGTGTTGAGATTGATTTGTTGATTCATTTTCCAGTCCATGTCTATTTATCCCATCAACAACACTTAATGGCACTGTTTCCAGGGACATTATTCAATATTTCAGTATTTCAGATCCCTGGTAATACTTCTTGTGTGATTTATGTGTAATTACAAAATTTGAGTATCAATTTTCTACTCAAATTTATAAAATTGGAATGAAGAGTAGAGTTCTGATTTTGATATTCTCTTAGTTCAATCTGATCCATGTACATACATATTTGAGATATTTGAATGCATATCAAACCCTGGTAAAGTCCATTGCAAATTCTACATGCAAACACATTTTTGAAGCATCATTTTATAATCAGACTTGTAAGGATTGAGTGAAGATATAAGTTCTGCCTACAATTTTATCAGTTTCTAGAAGTAGTTGCACTTCATTTGCATTTATGATTGATAAATTCAAAGAAAGGAAGATCTGATCTATAAATTTTGGCAAGATTTTCAGTGCTGACAGATATTTGATAGAGTATTTTAGTGCATTTGCATAGCTAGGGTGAAATTCCTTAGTGGCGACTCCATGTTGTTTTGATCTTGATAAGTACCAATGTCTTAACCTTTCTGTCATTTACTTTGGTGTTGCTAATCTCTACAAAACTGGAAGGAAGAATATATCTCGTCATTAGAGACTCTGCTGAGAAGTTGTTTACAGATTCAAGAAACTCAGAGTTGGAAGGGAGAAGATTTTGGAAGGTTGTTAAAGGTTAGACATCAGGAAAATATATATCCATTGGTGAGAGATATTGTCCTTTGGTAGAGGATTATCACTCTTCTTCCAGTGATTATGATTCAAGCATTACTCTAATAAACTTGTGTACTTCAACTAGTGAAGGTCCTTCTATTGTACCTGGTAAGTTCCTTCTTCAATCTGCACCTGTGTGTTTCAGTCCTAGTAAAAATTTACACGAAAATCAGCACTTAGAGAATACTAGTCTTATGAATAACATTCTTGAGCCCCAAAGACCTTGCACTCCTCATCAACTTGTGTCACTGCCAAGATAATCTCCACTAAACAATATGGCTCAGCCTAGACCTCCATTTGTTGTTAACACCTTTGGTCCTATAGACTTTGGAGGAATGTATGGTTACCCAAATGCTGTCCCAAAAGATGTCAAAAATAGATTGCCAAAATTCTAAGGTAACAATGTAATAACTGGTGATCAGCATCTCAAACTTTTTGTTAACATGATGGAAGATTTTGAGATAGATTTTGAAGATGTGTATATTAATTTTTTCATTCCTACACTAGAAGAGGATGCTAGGGATTGGTACAAGGAACTACCTGACAATTTAATTGATTCTTAGACTTAAATGAAGAATGCATTTAGGTTGCAATATGGTGACAAGACTGATCCTAGATTTCTCTTGTCTAAATTTTAGAATATCAAGAAGAACCCCAATGAATCAGTCCATGACTTCAACACAAGGTTTAACAAAACTTTGAGAAGGCTGCCAATTAATCTAAGACCTTGTGATGAATCTTGTTTAATCAAATATGTAGGTGCATTTTATAAAAACGAATCCTATTACCTATGAGACAAGAACCCTACCAATCTAAGGCAAGCTTTCACCATGGCACTTCAAATTGAAAACAATATCAAAGAAATTGGGAAACCTCTCAAGAGAGATGGATTAAATTTGATAAACCCTAAAAAACCTCAAGTAAGCAAGGGTGCTGATTTAGAAGAGGTTGTGAAAACTTTGGCAGGGGTTGTTATAGAAATCCAATATAAGTTGGCAAGAGCTGAGAAGGTAATTGGGAAAACTTCACAAGGTCAGCCAAGAGCACAAAACCATGACATATTTTCCAATCATCCAAGAGGTGATCAAATGGCATATGATAGAGGAAAAGGACCCATGGGGTCTACAAATAGACATCCTCAAGCACGTGAAGGAAGAGTGTTACCTGATCCCCTGCTATTGAAGAAGTTACTGATATTGATTGGTGTGATAGGTGTTTTCTGCCCCATCCTCCATGTGAAATGGACCAACAAGAAGGTGAAGATAATAATGATGATGGTACTGATGATGATATTTTCATGGTGGGTTGTCCTTCAACCTCACAAGGAGGAGCAACATCTACTGAAGTGATAAGTGCAAGGAAAGATACAAATTTTTGGGATTGCATCAAACAAGTACAAGTATTTCTTCCCCCTCATACTCTTGAAGTTGATGTAGTGCAAGATTTTGAAATTCCTAACAACGACTTTGAATACTTAAGAGATTTTATGATCAAGAAGTATGATGGTGGTATCCCTTCAGAGGAAGATAGACAATTGTTGATGAATGTTGTTGTAGCTCAAGAGAAATATTATAACACTAGAAGTAAAGTTGTTAAAGGAGCTAGGCCTCAAGCCAAACCTAAAACACCCTTGCTCACAAGCATTCTAAAAGAAGATCCTAGGAGAGAAACACTTGCCAAAAGCTATTTTGTCCCAAAAAAAAATTATAGTCCTCCTCATGCCCAAGCTGCCAAGAATCCCTTGCCATCAAATGAATCTTCTTGTCTCCCTTCCAATGTTTTTTTGCCAAAGAGTGTTCCCTATGATATAGCCTAAGTATTGAGCTAAATAAAAGTGAGTGTTCCAATCATTGAGTTTCTTAGAATTCCTGAGCATAAGAAGAGAGCATTTGAGTACTTAGGTTTGAAGGAGGAGAAGACTCCTCCAAGCATAAATGTAAATGTTGTTGAAACTCCTCCTCAAATCATTACTAACCTTGAAACACCACCACTAGTAAAATATCTTGGAGAGACACCTGAGGTAAATTTGGGGACATCCTTGGTTGATTCCCAATTGAATGTTGATCCCTTCTTCACAACTTTTATCATAAAGGATAGGCTACTTCACAATTATATGTTTGATTCCGATGTACCATGTAATGTCATGCCTCTAGAAGTCATGAATGAGTTGGATATCAAAGTGAAAATAGCCTATGAAAAATGTACTACCATGGACTCAAGAGAAGTGTTAGTTGTTGGTTGTGTGAAGGGTTTGGTAGTGCAGCTTACTTCTTATCCCGGGAGGAATTTAAAATTGATGTTATTATTGTTGATTTCCCTACCAAATGGGGTATGTTATTGTCAAGAAAGTGGGCTGCAAGTGTTGGAGGGAGTGTCCAAATGGATATGTATTTTTCCACCATTCCCATTGAGGAAAACCTTGTCAAGATCTATGGAGAAAAGAAAATGTTGCATCTAATTAAGGACCCTAACAATGCTTCTTATGAAGTATTATTTTCTGATGTTGATGCGGATAATTTTATTGGTTTTACTGATGCAAAAGAACACAAAATGGATCAGTCAAAGTGCATTTATCAAGTATGTTCTCCTTGGACCTTGCTATTTGATGGAGCTTGCTCCAAATTTGGAAATGGTGCTTGTGTAATTCTGATTTCCCCTAGCTTGGAAGAATTTGTTTTTTCCTTAAAGATTAATTTTGAATGTACTAACAACATTGTTGAGTATGAAGACTTGTTGTTGGGTATGAGAATTTCATGGAAGTATGGTGTCAAGCACATCATTGCAAGGGGATATTTAGAGCTATTTGTTAAACAAATAATAAAATTGTATGCTACAAAAAATCAGCAGATGAAGTAGTATAAGCATGCAGTTTGGGATCTAATTGAGATGTTTGATTCCTTCAATATTATGTACCATGACAGAAGTTTGAATGTTTTTTCTGAAAAGTTGGTAGTGATGGGGTCAAGATTTGGAGATTGCACCGTTTCACCTTATTGTGAGTACAATGTTGAAGTGTTAACTAGGTCAGCTATCCCTGACAACATCAAGCATTGGAAAGTGTTTGATGATGATGCTCAAGTGCAAAGGTTCTTACAAAATCAAGTTGATTTTGTAGATCATCATATTGATTAGGAACCAATGGTGTGTGTGACTAAAGTAAGAGAGACTTTGTTTGGAAAATACATTATCCAATTGAAAACTAACACCATTCCTAGAGGTCTTGTTGCTCTTGAGTCAAATTTTAGCAATGCTGATTGCATCATCAATAGAAATATGACTGCGTCAAGGGATGTGGAAGAGCATGCCTTGAGAACAAAGGATAGACCAAGAAAAGTTTGGTTGGGCACCATTTTCAAGAAGGAAGAAAAACAGTCCTATCTTCAATTGTTTAAACAATATCAAGACTGCCTTGTTTTGTCATATTCAGAGTTAAAAGCATATAGAGAGGACTTGTTTCAGCACAAGATCCCTCTTGAAAAAAAATCTAAACCATTTATACAGAAGTAAAGGCCAATTAATCCACTCCTCTCCATGAAAATGTAAGATGAATTAAAGAAACTGAAGGAGGGAGGGATCATTCATCCCATAAGGTATTCATCTTGGGTTGTAAACCTTGTGCCAATCAAAAAGAAGAATGGAGATATCAGACTTTGTGTAGACTTTAGAAATTTGAATAGAGATTAATTGAAAGAAAATTATCCTTTGGCAAACATGGAGAATATGCTGCAGTTAGTGACTAGATCTGAATTGTTGTCCACCGTGGATGGTTTCTTTGACTACAATCAGGTTGTTGTCAAGGAGTTAGAAAGATTTAAAACTACCTTTACCACTCCTTTGGGAGCATATGTTGATGTGAGAATGCCTTTTGGTCTCATGAATGTTGGAGCTACCTTCTAAAGAGAAATGGATGTTACTTTTGCTGGTTATATAAATGACTTGATTTTACTTTATCAGGATGATGTGACTGTATTTTCAAGGAGCAGAAAAGATCACTTGCAGCATTTGGAAAGAATTTTGATCAGATGTAGAGAATTTGGAATCTATCTCAATCCAAAGAAGTGTCACTTTGGGGTGCAAAGGGCCAAGTTTCTTGGTCATATTGTTTCAAAGTCTGGTGTCATGATTGACCCTAAGAGAGTAGAAGTAATTAGTAAGGTGTCAATTCCAAGAACAAAGAAGGGCATCCAATATTTCTTTGGGAAAATCAATTTCATTAGAAGGTTTGTGTCAAATTTTGTTGAGTTGACTCTTCCTATCACATGCATGTTAAAGAAAGATCAAGTTATCAAATGGGAGGAAGGCTTCTATTTATGATTTTTAACGAATCAAGGAAGCCACTTAAACTTGCACCTATCTTGGCAGCTCCGAATTACAAGAAGCCTTTCCAAATCTTCTCCTTTGCTGATGAAAATACTATTGCATCTGTTTTGCTCAAAAAGGGATGGATATGGGGATAAGAGGCCTATTTCCTTCTTTAGCAAGGCTTTACAAGCTATTGAGTTAAAATATACAATCATGGAAAAACAAGCATTTTCCTTGGTGAAAGAAACAAAGTTTTTCATGCCTTATATTTTAAGTTCAAAAGTTGTTGCTTATGTTCCCCCACACCATGGTAAAAGAAATCTTACCAAAGATGGAGATATCAAGTAAAATATGTAGATGGGGTGAACAAACTATAGGAGTATGATATGGACATCCCAAACCACAAAGTTAGTAAAGAGGTTTGGGTCTTGCTAAGCTCATGGTTGAGAGAAACTTGCAGACCGTGGAAGTGAATGAAGTAGAAGAAGAAAGGGCAGATGTTCTTGGAAATTGGTAAGTTATGAATGGTACAAGGATATAATATTTTACCTCAGACACCTATGCTGTCCCGATCATTTAAATAAAAATTAGAAAAGAGCCCTCAGGCTGGCTTCTCAAAAATACATCACCACTGACTTTGGGATGGCTTGGAAGAACCCTGAAGGTGTCCTCTTGAAGTGTGTAACTGAATATGAAGCTCCCAAAGTAGTTGCTAATTTCCATGGGGGAGTTTGTGGAGGAATATTTGTTGGAAGGGTTATAGCACACAAAGTTCTGAGAGCTGGTTATTGGTGGCTTGCTCTCTTCCAAGATGCAACCATGTTGATTAGAAAATGTGAAAGCTGCCAGCATTTCTCTAGAAGAATGAAAGCTTCAAGCTCCCTTCCTTTGTAGCCTGTATCAATTGAAGATGCTTTCAAAAAGTGTGGCATGGACTTCATTGGTGAGATTTCAGACCCTTCTAGTGTTGGACATAAATGGATCCTTGTAGCCACAGATTACTTCACAAAGTGGGTAGAGGTGATCCCCACCAAGAAAGAAACACACCAAGTTATGGACTTCTTGTTGAACAATATCATATGCAGATTTGGTGTGGCGGTCAAAATTATGGCTGATAATGCCATGTGTTTCAAAGATAAACCTTTGATGGCAATGTGTAAGGAGTATAGAACCAATTTGACTTATTCTTCAAACTATAATCCCTAAGGAAATGGATAAGCTGAGTCCAACAATAAGAATTTTTTAAATATCATTAGGAGTACCTTGGAGTTGAACAAGATAAAATGGGGTGAACAACTGAAATTTGCAGTTTGGGTTGATAGAATCACTGCCAAGAGAGCTACTGGTAAGAGCCCATTTGAATTGTTGTATGGAACCCAAGCTCTATTGCCCTTACATCTGTACTTATCTTAATTTTAGTTTGTTCAATAGCTTGAGGATCAAGATGTTAGTCCATATGAATCAAGGATCAATTAGATTATGGAGCTAGATGAAGGGAGAAGAGCATCCCACTAGAGGCATATCAGATTTAGAGAGAAGTTAAGAAGATTGTTTAGCAAGAAGGTCACTCCTAAGGCCGTTAATATTGGAGATTTGGTTTTGTTGTGGGATAACATAAATGAGGATAAGGGAAAACATGGAAAATTTGATGCATTATGGATGGGCCCTTACATCATTGATATCAGAATTGGTGAGAATACCTTTTTTCTCAAATATTTAGATAGGGAATTGCTTGAACTGCCTATTAATGGTAGGCATCTGAAGAATTTCTTGGATTAATCCCCAAATTTAAGGTATGCACAATTTGTACAATGTATAGTGTTTGGGCTTTTGTTCTATTTTTGGTGTTTTTTCAGTTTGTGGTTTGCCTTATTGTGTGGAATCCATTTTCGTCAAGTTCTCAGCTGGTTTTTGGTGGTTTTAGCTCATGACTACGCTACTCAATGGATTATTTTGGCACTTGGTCTACTTATTTTTCTTGTGGCACTCACTAGGAGTGCCCATCCCTGAGTAGGAGCCGATGTTGGTGTCTATTTTTATTCTCTATTATTTTCCACTAATTTTCCTTTCACTCTGCATCTCCTGAACCATTTTCTACAATTTGAGTGAATGGGATGAATTTTTTTTTACTGTTTCCATGCCCTAGTCCATTTGAAAATCATTTTCCATGCCTCATTTGTGAAGAAGCACCCAAGTTTTCTATGTTCTATGTCCTAATTTTTCCAGATTTGTGGGCTATGTCGTTTCTTCCCTTTTGCCCAATCATGAAAAAGGAAGAATTGATTGATTCATACTTATAAGTATTCAAAAAATTCAATCCCAAGGTCGAGAAATGCTTGAAATCATGTTTTGTCTAGTTCCAATTCAAAAAAAATCCATCCTCGGTGAAAAAATCAATTTCTAGGGCATCCCTAAAAATTTTTTGTACTTTAACTGTCAAACGTGGTGTCATTTGCCCATCAATTTCCTCCTCAACATGCATTGACAACATGGCAGGTTCTAATTGGCTAAGGGATGGTGGGTGGTTGGATTCCCTTAGAGTTTTTCGACTTTATTTTGCAAAAAATTTAAAGTCACAAAATGGCCTGAAACCCCGCAGCCAAACGAGAGTGGGCACATGTCCTAAAAATCAAAAATGGAGGAGTAGGCCGGTTGGGGGACTTAGAATTTTTTTCTCTTTTTTTCTAAAGTTTCAAAATCAATTGCAGCCCCGCTCTAATCAGAGGACGACACGTGGCATTATTTTTGTGTAGAGGGGATGTAGGTTTTTTGAAGTTTTTTACCTTTGGAGTCAGAAAATGTTAAGGTGAAATTGTAAAGCGCAGCCCTGTGGCCAATCACAGGTGGACACGTGGCCTTGAAAAACCAAAAATGGAGAAGTGGGTTGATGGAAAACTTAATGATTTTTTAGCTTTGTTTTCTAAAGTTAAAAAATGGGATGCATCTCTGCTCCAATCAGCGATGGACACATGGCAAAGGTAGAGCGAGTCGGCGAGCTGACGGAGGAAAAAAGGGAATTTTTTCCCTTTTTCAAAAAAGGCTTAGAATGGAAGATTCAAGGCATGGATCCATGACAAACTATAAGGATACACACGGAGAGAAAAAATCGATGGCGCGGGCTCGCGGATAAAAAAATTGAAAATTTTCCCTTGGCGGAAAAAGGGATTAAAACATGAAATAAGCCCACGGTTTTTTTAGCGATACAGAGCACGACACATGTCAAGGGCGAAGGCGGAGGTGTGGGCCCATGGGGCAAAAAGTGAAAATTTTCCAAATTTCCAAAAATGGTCAAAACGCACAAATTTGAAGCGTGATCCCAATGGGACCCACCATATGCAATGTGTCATCACCAAATTTCAAGGGCAGAGGGGCGGAGGAAAAAGTCAAAATTTTCCATTTTTCCAAAAATGTTCAAAAGTCAAAAGGTGAACCTGAATTCATTCCCAATCATGTTTTGACACGTGGAGGGCTCACATTGAAGGACAAAGAGCAGATCCAGGGTAACTATACATTATCATTCTTGGCTGCCATTTTTGCTCCAGGAAGCTTGGAGATGGGAATTTTTGATGAATTCATGTCCATTGTGCTTGCAAAGATCAATGCAAGTGGTTTTACGGAGTAATTTATAGATTTGAGGTGTTTTTGAAAAAAGTTTTTCCCTAATCCATCTAAACACGTGAAATGTCAAAATGTAAAGTTGCAAAGGTATTTTTAAAAGGTGAAAAGGTGAAATGATGAGAGGAAAGGCATCTGCATGCCTTGATGATGAAAAATGTGCCTCCAGGAAGGATAATGATTTGAATATTTATAATGATTCATTCTTTTTAAAACACCTGACAACTGTCATTGCAAATTTGTTAAATATCATTTTCAGTGAATCATGAGAGATTGTTGTAACAAACTTAATCACTTGGGATATTATTTTCTTGGGAAAGAAGGCTACAATGTGGTAAGAGAAATATAATGCATTTTTTAGAAATGTAAATGGTCAGGAAGTTGAAAATCATGAGCAAATTATGAGAGAAAGACCATTTTCTGAGAAACCAACCAAAGAACCAGGTTAATTTATTCTGTGTTGGATCTTCATATATGTGAGTTGGTTACAAGTGTATAGCCATCACACAGCTATGAGATTGTTCATGAAAATATCCCCTGCTGATGAATCTAACAAGCTTTTGAGTTAATCTGTGTTTTTCTGGGCAATATGATGTCTATTATCATTTTAAATACCTACAAATAGTTTTCATTGTTCTTGTGGCAATCTTGCATTGAAAGTATTTAGAAATCACATAGAATCTCACACTTTTTGATAGTTTAGTGGCACTTGCATTTTTGTTTGTCAGAATATCTTTCATCTGGCATTGAAAATAAGTAGTTTAAAATCACTCCACCTTCATTTGTTTATTGGGATTTCTTGTAAGCCTTTGGGGGTACCTTAGGCATGGTTTGATCAAGGATTTTTGTGTTTAATTGAGTTCTTTACTTCAAGATTTTGTGGTGAGTTCTCAAATATTGTGTGAAGAGTGCAACCTGGGCTTCCATTTATGCATGTTTTGGTTGAAATAACATCCTGATTATTCAAATCATTTTATCTGATAGTTGTTCAAGTATTGTGGAGGTTGTCAAAGATTTGATATATCAAATTTTGTCTTGTCAATACCCCACCAAAAAATAATCTGAATAACTAATCCTACCCATACTACTCCTGCATTACATTGTGTGTCAACAAAATAATCTAACCCATCTACAAAAATGCACAAAGCAAATCAGGATCATACCATGTCTCTAGTAAACTCAGAGTTGTTTTGAAAAAAATTCCATAATTTAGTAGTGATAGCTCTGTTGAGTTTGAATAATGGAAATTGATCATCTTTTCCCAAGGCCATCTCCATACAATATACATAGTATAAGGATATGTCCACTCTCTTCACAAAATAGAGGCTGCAATATAGGTTCTCTTACCTTGGTTGAAAGGCACAACCTAAAATAGTGAGGATTAGATAAAAATCGTTTCAAAGTGTCATCCATCTCTCCACAAATTTGAGTGCCAGTTAGATCACATCCCTAGCTACAAAATTATATATCAAGATCTATTTACCTTCAAGCTTCATGGCACATTTCTGATGCTTCTGAGACTGAAAAGGAGAACAAATTTGGTTACCAACAGAGAATAAGCCATCCTCCTCATCGGCCTCTAAGCCCCACCCACATTGTAATAGAAAATGAATTCAACTCACGGAAAAAAAAAATCTTCTACAACACAACAATTATTTCACAACTATTCCGACCACATTTCAATCATCAACAACACAAGAATTAAAAACAACTAAACAACAGTTAAACAAGGCTTCAAAGGAAAGCCACAAGAGCAAGACCTATGGGGAGGCCACTTATACCTCCCAATGGGAATGGGTTCCCACCTTAAAGCCTCCAATGCATATCTTAAATCCCCTACATACTCTTATGCCTCCCTCCAGTACCCTTTTTTACCTCCCATATACTCTTATGCCTCCCTAGATCTCTTATGCATCCCTCATAAAAGAAAACAAGTAAGAAATGCAAGCATTCCTTATCCAAGGTGGGGCACCCAACGAAAACTCCCTCCAAACAAGAAAGTAAAATATTATGCCTCCCACATGAAATCTCCCCATAGTCCCCTCCTACACCACACTTAGGCAATCTACCCAAGCACCCAACAAGCATTCCAAAACACTCAAAACAAGCACATATGCATACAAGATAAAAGAAAGCAGTTAACAAGAGTTTAGTTTCTACCTTTCCATTGTAGAGATTGATCAAAGATCATTACCAAAGCTTCTTCAAGCCCAAATAAACACCAAGAAGCTCCAAAAAACCCACAAACACTTCCCAAATTCCTCTAACTCTCAAAATGCATGAGAACAAAATAATGAAGTAACCCCTAATCAAGCTAAAGGACTTGATTAAATAGAAAAGGGAGAGAGGAGGATAAGGTGGCTCTATGTAGGATGCCACATCACTCATCCTCAACTCCACCTCAAAATTCAAACTTCGAACTCCAAAGCACAATTAATAAGTGGGTGAATAAATGACATATTACTTGCACATACAAACCAAGCCCACACCTCCTACGGACAAAATTAATTACATGAAAGAAAGTGAACTTTACATTTACCTTTTTGTCTTCCCAAAACACCTAATGGGGTCTAATTTTGACCCCCCAACCCATAGGTAGTGTTTGCATAGAAATTTAAGAGGTGTGGGACAAGTTTGACTTGTCCCACAAACTTCCAAAATTGGCCTCTAAGGAAAAATACGAATTTCCATGAAGGGGTAGAGTCTACAACAGTTAAGATCCCCAAGCACTCAACTATCAACACAAAATCCAAGAGAAATTTAGCCTAATAAATGAATTCCTTTTGTCACATCTATAATTAGTTTAGGACAAGATTAATTTATATTTAATTAAGACACTACAACCCATTAATAATAAGGGTAAAATACATACCCCAAATTCCAAATAAATAATACAAGGAAATACATCACTAAAATCACATACTAACATCAATGAAATGAAAGTAAATAAAAGACAAAAAAAACCCCTTTGGTCACAAATTTCCCCTAAAATTTAATTCAACACACACAAATACATGTTTTCATGGTGACCCTTGTTGAATTCACTTATAATTCCAATGTGGTTGGTCTCCAATCCCCTCGTTGTTTGTCGTGATATGTTTTCCTACAAAACACACACTACCCCTCTAACCTCATGGCCATATTAACAATGTCGAAGTAATAAAACACTTACATCTAACTATAAATTTCAAACATAAAAAATCATAACTACTATAGCTAAGACAAATTAGTTTAACAATTATTCTCATTTTCAACATTTTGATTCTACTCATACATCAGTTTGTACCTAAGATCAAAGACCAACTGGATCGTTAGATTAAAGCAATATTTTCACTTGTTCACAATTTCTCCAATCTCTAATATCAATTAAATCACAAAAATGACTTTGAACATCATACCAAAAACCAATTAAGAAAATGATTCGAAATATCAAAATATATTTATCTTGATAACACATCATTTTATTCCATACTCAATGTATATCAAAATTTAATTAGTTTGGTTACAATAATGTATATCCTTCAATTCTCATAGCACAATGTGTCAATTTTGTTTATCTATTAACATATTCCAGTAATAAAGCACAATAGTGTCTATGTGTCCCGTCACATAGGTAAACCAAATACAACAAAACAATATCAAATATTAATGCTATTACAATCAAATTACGACAATGCAAACATTCTACGTAATTTTTTTATCCTTAAATGCCCATCAGGGTCCACAATACAGCATATAGTTAAAATAATAATAATCAAAACACAAAAGAGTCATGATGCCCCGCACATATCAGTAATATACGAATTAGAATAAATCTACAATTTTTATGATTATTAAAATTTGGAAAAGATAATAATGTTTCAGTTAGTGTTGAAGAGAAATGGGCATTACATCC
This sequence comes from Taxus chinensis, assembly GCA_019776745.2. NCBI lineage: Eukaryota > Viridiplantae > Streptophyta > Pinopsida > Cupressales > Taxaceae > Taxus > Taxus chinensis. The sequence continues at coordinate 616,464,109 of CM034152.1, read as the reverse complement.
CCCTCCTCTTAGATTTGACTTCCTCCTGGAAGGCACAGAGAAAGAGTTAGGATAACAAAGAAAAATAAATAGGAATCACATCCTTTGTGGAATTCCTTTTCTTCAACAAGTGTGGTTCTACAAAACTCAAGTTTGGTTAAATGTAATTTACCAAGAAGATGGGAGATTGAAAAGGGTAAGTTCCTAAACTTTCTTTAGTAAGTTTTCAACATATAATTCTATAGTGTAAATCTACGTTGTCAATCAAGCTCCAACATAAATCATCAAAATATGTAATGGTCAAGGAGTCTCAAAGATAACCAAAAAAAAAGGAAGGACCAAGAGAATTTCGTGAACTCGAAATTACCATATAGTCTCCCATGGATCCCACATACTACAACAACACAAGTTAAGGCTTACCCTAAGGTTAAGTTATGCTTTCAAAGTTTTTTATTTAGACAAGGCTAGCACATATCAACAACAACTATCAATTTATACGAGAAAACATGTCTACTCCAAGGTCTCACATTTTGGATCACACGAGCTGAGGTTTAACAACAAGGAAGGTTACTTGAGTTAGCCAACACATTTACCATTAAGAAGACTATTCATGGAAAGCACTTCTACAACCCAAGAGGGTACAATAAGATTTTGATTGAAATACTAAAGAAAACATGACCTTAAGGTTTTATATAACTTGATTTTACATTCAAGAAAAAACACACAACACTAACCTAATTTAGAAATGTCAAACATTTAGAAGGAATTTACACTAGAACTATTGATGTCAATACAATAGGCACCACTCACTCTACACAACACAAATGGATTTATTTACCTTTAACACTACTCAAGTTCAAAAAATCCATAAGAGAGCACATGTATAATTCAAAACACCAAGGAGCACTAACGAAGCTAGAGAGAAGAAACAAGTAACAAGAGGAGGTCCAACTTCAACACAAAAGAGCATCAAACCAAAAGCGAATAAAAACGTTAAAGAAACAACTTCCAATTTCCTTCTCGATGGCAAAAGGGCAACATCCACAAGGTGACTTAAGAAATAGAAGAAAGAGAATTTCTCAAAGCTATCCCATATACTTAACAAATATTTACAAAACAAAACTTACAATGACCTATGACATCAAGGGCCAAATCAACATACAAGGAAGTTGTTTTTCCTAAAAACAAGAGATAAGCCCCAAACCTAAAGGCCATAACTCACACTCATCAACCTATGAGGAAACAATGGTATGGAGCACCAAACTCCTACAAGGGAAGGGAACATACATCTATGAACAAGGGAGCACTATGAAATTTGAACACATCACTATCAACAGGGTGTTTCACAATTTTGGGCAGTTGACAGAACTAAAGGTTCAACTAAACATTGCACTTCACACACATAAATCTTAATTGTTTTATAAATCAACTTATTAAGTCAAAGGTTATATTTTTTCTTGTTAAATACAATCCTTACAAGTTTTCTTAATTAAAATTTCCTTTTATTATGACATCACAAGTTTGTGTTATAAAGAGCACCACTAAGGTGGCATGGTCTCTCGCCATTCTAAATAGGAGGAAACAAAATTTATTTTACTTCTAAGGAAGGTAAAATGAAAAAATTATCCTTTTTGTTTTCTTTCCACAGTTCGATTTCTTTTATTAATTTACTAAGATTATATCAAGAAAACATTTCCTTTTTCCTAATGTTCTATTTTATTTATTAACTTTTGTCTCAAAATCCCAGTTCCTCAATGAGTGTCTCGTTATGATAAATTAATCATTTTACCAAATAGATTTTAATGAGAAGGAAGAGGCAACCAAATCACATTATTAATTTCATGGGAGAGAGAGAGAGAGATGAATCAACACATTGTATTTTAACTCTATAGGAACAAGAGGCATTCAACATAACAAACACATTATTAATTTTGTATGAACCAAGAATCTATCATTCAAAATGTAGCACACCAATATATTTCAAGGGTTTACCAAATAATTACAAGCATCATTAAACATTTTTAGTGGGTTTCTACAATTTACAAATGAAGTTACAAGGAAGACTCCTTAAAGAGGCATATTTACTTTTATGAATTTACAAGGTTTAACAATATTTAGTGTTTAGGATTCAACATTTTTCTTGAATAATAACACAAGGAATGTTTTCAAATCAAAAACCATATTTCCACAAGATACCACCAACCAAACAACAAGGTTACTATGAAAATTTTACTCCAAGGACACTACATTCCATTAGAAAACATCAAATACATGAGAAAAATCAATTAATCTGTTTAATCATCGACTCTACGACCAATAGTTATAGTTTTAAAAGGAGCACAATATAAGCACCACTGAGATAAAAAGGAAATAAGATCTACCAAACTAACATCTCTAATAGAAAGGTTCAAAAGACCCAACAACATTCATAAGTGTCTCCACATAATCTAAATTTTAATAGGTCATAAAGGCTTTACTCATAACAATCTAAAGGGTTAAGACAAGGAAAACCTTATTCATAGGTCAGTGAGAGCAAAACAAGCCTACTTAATTAAACGCACTGCCTGAATGGGCTTAAATATCACCATAACTTTTGAAATGCATACAATCCACAAGTCAATACTTTCCATAAATAAACAACGAAACCACGATAAAACTTAGCATGCCATCCTGGAACATGACTACCAAACAAACACGTATCCACTAGAATACAAGTCAACCAGGATTCAATCCAACCTCACACAAACCATAGGCTCATAACAAAACACATCTACTATGACGAGGAGAAAAACTCTTACCAGGTTGTAAGAGAATCACCACCAAAACTATCAAACTGCCAACAAGACCACACTACACCATGAACTCTCCCTCTAGGAAGGTTGAGTAACAAAAAAGTAATTCCAAGATCCTAGGCACACTCAGGTTTCCATCTTTACAATACCAAGACATACCTTAAATAATCTAACAGGATGTTCAAGGAATATAGGGTATACCCCCATATGATGGAATGTCATAATACAAACAGAGTAGAACCAGCTCAACAACATGCAAGAAAGGATCATGTAACGTGTAGCTAAGTAGCCAACAGATAATGAGCTCTGAGTCACCAGTCAAAGTAAAATCCAAGAAATATTGGCAATCAAGGAAAGTGGCTAAGTAGCCGCATTGCAATGTCTAAAAATTCTTGCAAAATAATAAATAACTAAAAGAGTCTCTGAGATTCTCAATCCAATCATAAAATAAGGTGCTAGTCCTTGATAAAATAACACAAGTTTACGAATATAAAATACAAAATTCCTCATTACAATCACTTTATAGCCTTCCTTGGCCACCAATAGGGGTACCATACTTCGAGCTAAGTTATAATAATGCATATGTAAGGTTGGATCAAAAGCAGCACCAAGACCTAATATTCATTTACTCATATGGCAATTAAGTCACCAAAGTGGAAACCCAAACTAACTCGTCCAACCACATGAACGAGAGAATGGAACTTTAGATGACTAAACAACTTCTATGTTACCCTTTCTGACCCCAGCACACAACCACAAAATCCAAACCAAGAGAATCACACCATACAATGTATCATTCTAACAAGGAAGATTCTAAAAGGTTTTATCGCATCATAGGACTAAAAAAAATGAGTACTCATCAAACATCATCTTTCAAAGGAAAAAAATATCTTGTTACATCATAATTTTGAAAGAATATCCATTTAATTTTAACTTTTTTTTTTTGTCATCCAGTTTCGACAAAACACCACTAGGCAATTTCAAAAATTTGAACTATTTTATTATTGTATTATTACTTTAATCACGGAGGTTCAAGTCTTGCTAAATGGTTTCTATTTTCAATGTCATCCCAATTTCCAAGCGTTGAACCCATGCCTCAGATACCAAGTGCAACGTCCACAAAAATTATGTTCTATAAACACGCTGAAACCCTAAACACTTATCCTCAAAGTTGCGACTAATTTTTTTTGTTTATGTTATAAGAAGGTTACAAGGGTGACAACCCCTAGGGTACTTTAAAATAACTTGTACACCGATATTATCAACCTTTCGAACGGTAAGGGAACCAGGTCTAGTCTAGGATTAAATATTTTTAATTTATCTCTAAAGTCAATTAATTAACATAATCTCAAGTTTATCTCTAAGGTCCATTAATCAATTAATCATTAGGAAGGTACCATAGATTAATTTACATAGATAAATTTTTTCTTCTCTTTAGTTAATGTTCAATCATAGAAAGGTTAACCTTATACTTAGTCATTTAGTTTATTATCCCATTATGATTAGCTTTAATATCCCACATTTAATTAATTTACTAAAACATACTAGGAGCTAGGAAAAAGACTTGCACACTAAGGTAATTAAATGGCCCCACTCCCCAATTACACATACCCTTAAATTTTAAATAAAAACATTTATAAAAATATATTCCCACCAAAAAAGGTAGGGTTGATCTTCAAGCTTTAGATCAAACCAATCTTTTCCATTAGATCATAGAGTTTCAAACTAACCCTAAAATCCTTATGAGTTTTATTTAATCTCTTTCTTTACCAAATCTCCTCATTTGATCTATTTTCTTTGAGAAAAATTACAAGTTGGAGAAGATAAGCCATGCGAGAAAGAGAGGAGAGAATATGGTGGATTCTATAAGGAGATCAAGCTCAGATGGTTTAGATTGTAGTTTTATTGTTGTAATCTATTTCATTCAGGAATAGAAGGAAGTTTTCCTTTACAAACTGTTTTTATTTCAAACCATTTGTATTTGGCTTTTCCAATTTGGGGCAAACCCTACCCCCATAAACATAAATGAAAAAGAATGTTTTTAATTAACCATTTGGAGGTTTTTATTGCCCAATCCAAGGGGTTTACTCATAGTTTTCTTGCTAGTAGTTATTTTTTAATTTTACAACTTATAAATTAGTAAAAACAAGATAAAATTTTCGCATAGGCATAGATCCGAGTAGTTCTTTCATAAGTGAAAGAACCACCGTCATGTCTGGGTGACAAACTATGGACCACCTCCCTACTTAGCAGTGGTTTTGACACCATTTCCTTAGCCTAAGTGAAAGTTATAGGACCGCCACTCTGCACATGGCAGTGGTCCTATTTTTGAAAAATAGAACCTAAAAACCTGAGAATTCACAAAAACTAAAAGTTGCAAAAAAATTTTAAAACACATTCTAGACTTGATTTTATATGCCTAAATTTTTCCAGTTGTAGGATTTAACTTCATTTATTCCTCATTAGTTGAAATTAATTATTTTGAAAGCATTTCTTTTTCAAAATAAAAAACAATAATGAATCATTTCATTTAACTAATTTTCTTTCAATTCCTAGAGTGAAAAGATCCAAATCTTCTTTAGTATTGTTATTTTTCCTTACTACAATAATGTATTATTGCAAAAATTAAATATATTTCAAATTTGTAGTTCTTTTCCATTTTCATTACAACTTCTTAGCTCAAACAACTACTAACAGCTTAACTCTACATACAAGTTTACTAAACATGCATGTTTTCACATATTACAACTTCTATACTTCTTCTTTCTTATTTACAATGATACAAATTCACAATACAAGTAAAATTTCCTTCACAAGATAAATACAATGTCCTCCACTTGAAGTGGGAAATCATACAATATTACAAGCTAAAATTAAATACAATATTACATGTTCTTCTACTCTAAGTGGGAATAACACCAAGGAAGTTTCATTACAAGAAGGATCTTCTTAGGGAATCCACCAAAAGTCCTAGCTTCAAAACTCCATCAAGAGCTCCAAAAAGCTTCATTTGACCACAAAAAAGGGGGGAGAGGCAACAATCTCCACCCAACCAAGAATTCCAATAAGGAGAATAAGCTATCCTCCTGGTTGGTGCTCAAAATATTCTCACCCCAGTTTACCTTTGAAAATCTATCGATTTGCGGCCTCTGTCATTTTCTTTTTCCCCATGTTGTGATTGGTTAATCTTTTTATCCATTTTTAATCTATTCTTGAGTCATAGATCACTCATGGGTCCATGGTTTCCTCCTTTTTTCTTTTATCCTATGGAAAAGGTCTATAATTTGGGTCTCCCATTCTCTATTTTTCTAAAAAATCAGGTTCTCCCATATTTTCCATTCTCCACGGTCAGGATTTTTCTTCCTTTTCATTCCTTCCATAAATACTTGAAGAAAAATGAATGGATCTATCTCTGAGAAACTCATTTGAGCCTTGTAATACTTTTAAATTATCTATCCTTGAAGAATTTTTCATTTTCAGGCTTGAATGATTGTTTTTTTGTACTTTACGATTTGCCAGGTGTTTCTCCCATTCAAATTTATATCCTTGAATCAACAAGGGATGTGGCCAAGTTTTGTTTGGACGCGGTTCAGTTGGGTATTTCAAAAATTTCATGAAAAGACTCAAATCATAATTTTTTCCGCGTGGAGGAATGGTGCTCGTTTGAGGATCTACTTTTTGGTTTGGCCCTGGAATAGTGCCAAGAGTACATGTGGAGGTTTTTGTTGTTTTTCCTTGACTTAGAAAAAGTCTTTATGCAGCTAAAACAGTGTGGCAGAAAATGGAGAAACGTGGCGAGCCCGCGCTCATTCAAGGTCTCTGCTTTTAGCACCATTTTGAAATTACGCCATGTGACACGTGTAGGTTTCCATCGGGTCTTCCCATATTTAGTATTTTTCAAAGGGTTTTGGGAGGTCAGAGACACATGGAGGAACCGCACATGTTTGGGGACCGACCCTTGAGTTTCATTTTAAAGAAGCACCGGGAGGACACGTGGAATCCTTCGCTCACTTTTCATTTTGCTTAGACTTTTCAACGGCCAAAGGAGACTACCTCGGAGTATGACACATGACACCTTCCGCTGAGCTTCAAGCATTCAGACAAACTTTTTCGGGCTAGGACACGTGGCAAGCCCGCACTCATTCAAGGTATCAAAATTTTGGGACCATCTCAAGGTGCAACATGGTGACACATGGCAATTTGAAAAGTCAAAAGGGCAGGGAGGCAGACCATGAGGGGTAATTTGGATTTTTTCCCCTTGACATGCAAATGAATAAAAACATCAAAATGGCCTACAGACCCAATAAAGGAAATGTCAAAGCTTACTCCAGTCAATGGCGGAGGTGAAAACTCTTGGGGGAAATTTGGAAAAATTTCCATTTGGGAGAAAAGAGTCAAAAGTAAAAGGGCGAGTGCAGTTCTGCTAGAACCACATTGGGACACGTGATGGGCCAATTTTTCAAGGGCGGAGCTGTAGGAAAAACTTGGAAAATTTTCCTTTTTCCAAAAAGAGGGTCAAATGGCAGAATTTATCCATGGTTCCTTTGGGACCCACCTAAGGACACATGTCAGGATCATTTCCCAAGGGTGAAGGTGAAGAGGAAAATGGAATTTTTTTTCCATTTTTCCAAAAGTTGTAAAAATTCAAAGGAAGCCCCTGGGTCTATTTTTAATTTTGAATCTTCCACGTGGATGACCCAAATTACAAGTAAAAATCAACGACAGTTGAGAGTCTGAATCTGATTTTCCCCCCATTTTACTAAAACACACCTGGAAGTGTGAATCTTCATGACTTCTTGGTATTTCCTAAATGCCAAGTAGAGAGGGGAGTTAGTTTTGATATTTGAGTTTGGTGGGAAGATCTAGAAGACATATTTTTCCATTAAAATGGTCTAACTATCGTGCTGAATAATATTTTCCATTTTTCTTCTCCCGAGCACACAAGGAGTCAGATTTGATAGATTAGGGGTGGAAGTGGTTAGCAGATTGAAAGAAAGAGTGATATACTAGAGGACGGAGTTAAATTCGGGAGATATTCAATGAGATCTGCCCCCTCAAGCACCTGGTGACTTTTTAAAGATCTGATTCTGAGAATCACGATCGAAATCACGGAAAACACTGGTCCATTAAACACTTCTATCTTTTAGGGAAGAAGGGGCTCTGCGTAAATGTTTTAAATGGCACAAATTTATCATGTAAATGATTGGAGGTTAGAGTCTTAGGGGTTGGGACTGAATTTTATAATAGAAAAGGCTTGACAAATCCCATCATTTTGAGAATCTGTTTGAGTAACAAATGTGTATCTATTTTGTATTTAACCTGATCATGTCAAGGTGGTTGCAAATGTATAGCCATTGACAAGCTATGAGACTATTCTATAAAGTTTCCCTTGCTAATAGATATAATTAAATTTGAGTTATTCTATGTTGTCTTGACCAAAATGTGTTTGTTTTTTTTTTGAATATATGCAAATAGTTTTTATTATTTCTATTGTAATCTTGTATTGAATCTAATTCAATCACACAGGCCTCAATCCTTGTGACAGTTTAGTGGCATCTGCAATTTCATTTCTCAGAAGAAATTTCATCTAGGATTGGAATAAATGATTTAAAATCACTTTTCTTTCATCTATTGACAGAGATTTTATGTAAGCCTCTAGGTGTACCTTAGGCATGATTTGACTCAAATATTGATGTTTTGTTGGATTTTATAACTCGAGCCTTCATGATATAATTTCAAATATTGTGTGATGGAGTGCTAATTTGGGCCTCCATTGAAGAAGACATTCTATTTAAAGAAACATTTTAGATATTCTATGGCATTCTGTTGGTTTAACCTTCCATTTTGTAAGGTTCCTCAAGGATCTAGTTAATCAAGTTCACCTTGCCCCAACTCCCACAAAAAATTCATTCAAAAACAACCAATCCTACCCGCACTACCCTTGTTTTTCCTATGTGCATACAAATGCATAATATTTGTTAGCAAAACATGCAGAATCAGTCAAGGTCTCAAATGTCTTTAGTAACATTTTCCTTATTGTGAAAATATCTCCATGATCTAGAAGTGATAACTCATGAGAGTCAAATCTAGTGTGTTGATCATATTTTCCCAAGGTTTTCTCTATAAAATTTATGCAAAAGAAGGATTTCTTATTGTTCTTCAATAAACAAATGTTACAAAATAGGTTCTCTTACCTTGGTTGAAAGGCACAACCTAAAACAGTGATGATAGATCAAATCCTCTTAAGGGTGCTATCCATTTCTCCACATTTTAGTGACAAAGGGCCAGTTAGATCTCATCCCCAGCTACAAAATGACTCGCCATGATCTAATTTGTCTCTAAGTTTCCTATCAAACCAGTGATGCTGCTCAAAATTTTGTGGGAGAATCAATTTGGATACCAACACTGCTCATTGGCCCCTGAGCCCAACCACATTGCAATGGAAAATGGGATCAACTCATGGAAACAACAAGCTTCCACAGCACAAATATTGTTTCACAACCATTCCAACCACATTTCAATCATCAACAACACAAGAATTAAAAACAACTAAACAACAAGTAAACAAGGCTTAAAAGGGAAGCCACAAGAGCAAGACCTATGGGGAGGCCACTTATGCCTCCCAATGGGAATGGGTGCCCACCTTAAAGCCTCCAATGCATATCTTAAATCCCCTACATACTCTTATGCCTCCCTCAATTACCCCTTTTTACCTCCCACATAATCTTATGCCCCCCTAAATCTCTTATGCTCCCTCATAAAAGAAAACAAGTAAGAAATGCAAGCATACCTTATCCAAGGTGGGGCACCCAACCCAAACTCCCTCCAAACAAGAAAGTAAACTCTTATACCTACATACAAGAAATATAAACTCTTATGCCTCCAACATGAAATATCCCAATAGTCTCCTCCTACATAACACATATTCAATATACCCAAGCACCCAACAAGCATTCCAAAACACTCAAAATAAGCACATATGCATACAAGATAAAAATAAGAATTTAACAAGAGTTTAGTTCCTACCTTTCCATTGTAGAGCCTGATCAAAGAGCATACCAAACCAAGCTTCTTCAAGCCCAAATAAACACCAAGAAGCTCCAACAAATCCTCAAACACTTCCCAAATTACTCTAACTCTCAAAATGCATGAGAACAAAATAATGAAGTAACCCCCAATCAAGCAAAAGAACTTGATTAAATAGAAAAGGGAGAGAGGTGGATGAGGTGACTCCATGTAGGATGCCACATCACTTATCCTCAACTCCACCTCAAAAGTCAAACTTCAAACTCCAAAGCACAATTAATAAGTGGGTGAAGAAATGACATATTACTTGCACACACAAACCAAGCCCACACCTCCTACGGACAAAATTAATTACATAAAATAAGGTACACTCAACATTTACCTTTTTGTCTTCCCAAAACACCTAATGGGGTATAATTTTGACCCCCCAACCCATAGGTAGGGTTGGCATAGCAATTTAAGAGGTGTGGGACAAGTTTGACTTGTCCCACAAGCTTCCAAAATTGGCCTCTAAGGCCAAATTCGAATTTCCATGAAGGGGTAGAGTGTACAACATTGAAGACCCCCAAGCACTCAACTATCAACACAAAATCCATGAGAAATCTATCCTAATAAATTAATTCCTTTTGTCACATATATAATTAGTTTAGGACAAGATTAATTTAGCTTTAATTAAGGTACTACAACCCATTAATAATAAGGGTAAAATACATACCCCAAATTCAAAATAAATAATACAAGGAAATATATCACTAAAATCACATACTAACATCAATGAAATGAAAGTAAATAAAAAACAAAACATAACCCCTTTGGTCACAATTTCCCCCTAACAATTAATTCAACACACACACAAATACATGTTTCCACGGTGACCCTTCTTGAATTCACCTAGAATTCTAATGTGGTTGGTCTCCAATCCCCCCGTTGTTTTTCATGGTATATTTTCCAACAAAATACACAATACCCCTCTGGCCTCGTGGCCATATTAATGATGTCGAAGTAATAAAACACTTTATCTAACTATCAATTTCAAACATAAACAATCATAACTAATATAGCTAAGACCAAGTAGTTTAACAATTACTCTCATTTTCAACATTTCTATTCTACTCATACATGAGTTTGCAGTTAAGATCAAAGACCAACTTGATCGTCAGATTAAAGCAATACTTTCACTTCTTCACAATTTCTTAAATCTCCAATATCAATTAAATCAGAAAAATAAATTTGAAGATCATACCAAAAACCAATTACGAAAATGATTCGAAATATCAACATATATTTATCTTGACAACACATCATTTTCTTCCATACTCAATTTCTATCAAAAGTTATTTAGTTTGGTTACAATAATGTCTATCCTTCAATTCCCATAGCACAATGTGTCAATGTTGTTTATCTATTAACATCTGCTGGTAATAAAGCACAATAGTGTCTATGTGTCCCATCATAGAGGTAAACCAAATACAACAAAACAATATCAAAGAGTAATGTTATCACAATCAAATTATGAAAATGAAAACATTCTAGCTAAATTTTTTTATCCTTAAATGCCTATTAGGGTCCATAATATGACATACAGTTAAAATAATAATAATCAAAACACAAAGGAGTCACGATGCCCCACACATCTCATTAGTATACTAATTATAATAAAGAAGTGAGTTTTATGATTATAACAATTAGCTAAAGATAATCATGTTTCATTTAGTGTTGAAGAGAAATGGGCATTACAAGAAGTCAGTTACTAAGAAACTTGACATTAAAAAGGCCTATCACCTAAATATTTGCAATTTTTTTCAATCACCATTTTTATTAATTTGAACACTGAAATAATAAAGTTCATTCATATATTGATTTATTTGTATGGCTCCCTGCTTTCAATTATCATTAAAATCAAATTTAAGATTGAAATTTATCTATGATAATTAAATGAGTGTAAAATTTAAAAGTTCATATATTAATTTTGTTTAAGACACATAAATTGTAGTCATATTTAAATTCTCGTTAAATATCAATTGTGTAGGAAGTTTTTATGATTAATTTCTTTAATATTTTTTATTAGAGGTAAAAGAGCGTTAAAGGGACCCTACCCCATACAAAAGTGGAGACAAAGATATATCAACAAGAATCAAATGAGACAGTCTCTACCAACGGCAAAGTAAAATGAAAAAACAACATGACTAAACCAATAGCCCATCTAAAAAATAGCACAAAAAGAACAAACCTCATCCCTTAGAGCCCTTCCCATTAGAATGTAAATGAATGTTAAGGGGGGGATTATACTGTTTATTTTTCCTATTCACAACCTTTAAATCCTTTTTCGTATTTGTATTTTCATTTTCAATATCATGGATTAGAATCATAACTTCTATATGCTCCTTAGAACCTGATGAAACAAGAGGAAGGATATCCATTCCTTTTTCTAAAACCCTCACATCCACCAAACTCTAAAGAACTTGTTGCATTGGATCCTTCTATATATGAGGAAGCACTTCCTCATTCTCAGAATCTACATCAAATTATTTCTTAGACTCAGTATTTGATTCACTATCATATGGTTAATTTGAAGCCAAATGGCTGGGATTAGAATTCTTCCACCTATAACTTCTTCTTTTAGCATTTTTTCTCCCCATATGACAGTAAGAAGCTAAATGGCCAACTGAAAAGTAGGTTCAACACCTGAAGGGAAACCTTTCATAGTCTAGATTTTGTGTCAAATTGTATCCTCGACTTTGAGTTCAATAGTGGCTAGAAAATCTACTAGGGTATTCATATCGACCAATAGTATAGTTGTAGTCACAAAATCATGCACTTTAGAAATTTATTTATCCTAGTTTCATACTACTATTTAGAAGGTGTTTTGAGTGAAGAAAGTACTAATTAACCCCTATCTGTTTACCTTCTTGTCTTAATTTATTCCATCATTACCACCCCTTTTTAGCCACATGCCAGTACTGGGGTGCCTGTGGGTGCCTTTGTCCCACCAGGCAGGCCCCGGTCCTTTTCGCACTTCCCCGCCACTTTTTTGGCTCTTTCTAGCCATTTGGCATCTTTATTTTTCTTGTGGTCAGCCTTTTCAGGGTTAATTACTAAATTAGATCAAGATAACCCTATAAAAAGAAGTTATGAGACCATAATGAGGGATCTAGAATCACTTACTACTATCACTCCATCTAGAGTTGCATCCATCTATTCCATTGGAGATCACTTACATCCACATAGATCCATCATCAAGGCTAGGGCATCTGCGTCACATTTAATGGGGGAGAGAATCTATTTTATTCCATACACACATTCTATTACATTTTCTACACATAGTTATTGCTCACTACTTCACAAAGTGCGACTAACAGAAGAGCAACCTAGGACATGTTCACACACATACTTGCACATAGAAATACATTGGTTCTGATATGTAGTGCAACAATTAGTTAGTAAGGCCACCATTGTGGCTGCTGAGGGAAGTCGGACCCCTTCATATGCATTATTCACTATGGATTTGGTCCTAGCTACACTAGAAGTTGCAGCCACCACCACAACCCTAGCCACCACCACAATAGGAGAAAACCAATTGGGAAGGGCCACATCAATGGAAATAGGGGCACATTGATCAAGAAAAAAAGGGGCATCTGCCGTAGCAACCAAAATATTAACCTTTAACGCATGCTCAGGTGAAAATTGATCATTTCCATTGCTCGATCTAAATCAGTCAACCCCTGCAATGCCATTTTTTCCTCCGAAAAAAACACCTCCCTCAACACTAGGATTAGGGTTGAAAAATACTTTGAAAGAGCCCATATTGCGACATATCAATTTTTTTAATTTAGTAATATATTATTGGATTGATTTTTTCTATCTAATAAAGTATTATTTGTTAAATTCACTTGTAAAGGAGATGTGTATGAATGATATTTTAACTTAATTATATATATGTTGCATTTGTATCCTTTTGAGTTTGCAATATCTACATCATGATATATTACATTAGTTTAATATTATGGAATATATATCACCCATTAATCTTGTTACATAATATATTTGTGTAAAGAGCTTTATATAATTGATTTCTTTAATTTAATAATATATTGTTGCATTTGTATCATTTTGAGTTTGAAATATCTATTTCATAATACATTACATTAATCTAATATTATAGAGTAATTAGTATTTAGTGATTTTGTTGCATACAGGTTTTCACTTATGGGAAGTATTGTTTAACTAGATTATCTAAGATTTTCCTTAATATTGAGTTCTCTTTTATATTGATAGTGAATCTCAGTTGAATTAAAATGGATATGTATTACTTGTTGATCTTACCACATTATACATGTGGGAAATAGCCTTCAAGGATTTAATCTAGGATTTTCCTTATAATTAAGTTTACTTTTATATTTTATATGAAATTGCAGTTTTATGTGTTATTTACATATATGTTAAAATTTTGTATTTTGTGTTCTTGATTTCATTTGCAATATTTATAAATGTGGTTGAATAAAATGAATTGAAAATAATTATTTAAAATATTTTCTTGGACTATTAAAAAAAATCAAACTTTAACATGTAAAGTAGATAATCTAAAGATTTCATTAATCGAGAAAAAAATATAGCAAACAACAAATTTGTAATATTAAATATAAGTGGATATTATAAAAATTTACTTGACTAAACGAATACTAAATAGATATCTATTTTTTTTTTATTATTATTATTGCTAATGTATCTAGGAAAAACATTAGTAGTGACATTATATATAGGAAATATTCGCAACAATGTTGACGCAATTATAATGTAGGTTCAGAAGATGGTGCACCAAAAGTTCCACTACCAAACTGTAAGCTCGTGAACAAATAAATTTATTTATAAATTTTATATGAAAAACTATGGCCACCATTCGATTTTAAATAGAGATATTGACACGACTGAAATATAAAAAGGGCATAATAGATTACGCCATTCAAGTAGAAGACCACCGTTATAGCAAAACCTCAAAGATAGATCTGATTGCTTAGTGAAAGGAAATGTATTTGAAAACCCTATGGAAATAACTAGCTCCAAATTAGACAACACAAAATAGAAATTATAAATTTTATATGAAATAGTCTATAAAAAACTCTAGTATATAATTTGTTGTAACTGATTTTAGGAACCAATTATTTGTAATAATGAAATCGGACAACACAAATAAAAATTATAATATGTGTATATGGGAATAGTCTATAAAACACTCTAGTATAATATGTTGTAACTTATATTTTGTACCAATTATTTGTAATTATTTTTTAATTGATGGTTGTAGTAAAGCAAACAACTTATATAACAAATTTGTAATTAAAATATTATAATATATATGTGGAATAATCTATTAAATGTTAGAGTATAATTTGTTATAACTGATTTTATACATTAATTATTTATAATTATTTTTTAATTGATGGATGCAGTAAAATAAAATGCCTATATATCAATTTTTATTTTAGAGTTATTTGTTATTCTTTGAATTAGTTGATACATTTTTTTAAATCACACTATTAACTCAATATAATTCTATGATTGTCCACTTTTCCAACGACAATATATGTAGTAGTAAAAGTAGCAAAAGAATCCATAGGTGTTTGTGAGAGGCCGATAGACATATAAAAAGGATATTAAAAGTATTATGTTGTTGATAGTTGCAATTAGTACATGATTTTTGAACTCAAAATTTTGAATTAAGTTTTATTGTAAACAAATAATAGTAGCAATTATGACTAGTGGCTACAAGAAATAATTATAAACAATGAAGATGTATGGAAGTTAATGCAAGACATGTATGTGTTAAAGTCGAACTTTGATTGGAAGATCCTGCAAAAATTAATTGTATGCATCAGAATAAAGTGTAGACATGAAAAATTAGAGTGTAGATGCATATGGGTACTACATGTTAATAAGATAGATTAGAATTTGAACGAAAAGATTCAACTTGGTGTTTTTGCCCAAATATCTATGTAATAGATGTGATAATTACAAGGATTATTTGTGTGAGGTCCCCTTATTGTTTCCATCCTAGACTGGTGGAGAATGTATTCCGTAATTATATTGAGAAGGATTCATATAAAAATAAAAGCAATATGCATTTTATGTGAAAAATAATGAAAATAAATGTAATTTGTTTGTAATTATCATAGGCATACTCATTATTCCTAATGGGAGCTGCATACACATTTATCTTTAAGTGTTTTTTTTTTGTACTGACCTTTTTTTAATCTCATAGTAGCACTCAAAATAGAAAGGTTGATATAATCTTAAGGAGTCATTAGACTTAGCTCGTAATAATGCAGTGAAAGTCAACTCTAGATTCTCCACATCTTCAATATCTATTGTTATTTTATCAAAAGTCAATCATTTCTACTTATCTAAGGTAAGAACTCACATCATATTCAGCAGAACTTCTTTATGATTACCACTTATTATAGGAAATATTTGAACAAATATTGGGTTGTTTGCATCTTAAATTGCACCAATATAGTTTATAAATCTAATTATTACACGCATTAGAAATTTGGGTGATTTTTAGCCATAAGTATAGACAACATTATATGTTCTTCAAAGATCATCATTTTCCAATCCTAAATAAATGTATAAAATGCATAGGAACATAACACATTGACAACTACGTCGAATCACTCCATTTTCTAATTAATCATCATTGACATCTTATAATCCTGAGCACCTTTTATATTCAATAATGCTTCTACAAATGGGCCTAGAAATATATTTAAGAATCTTCTTATTATGTATTTTAATTAAAAAAATTGTTGAATTCAAGAGAATTACTTAATAAAATGTGTCCCATTCATTTTTTCTCAAACATGTTCTTATATACTTAATCAGATTTTTCCTATCATCAAAATTAGGGTCTGCATTTCTAATTTTTGTGAAGACTGATTGAAATATGAGTTATTTAGGAGAATTTATGCATTGATGCAATTCTATGTCAAAGATAATATTTTATCCTAATTGTTTTTATTAGAACACTTGTAAATTGACCAGTGTTAGCGGGGGTAAATGTTAAGAATTTATAAATTTTGTAAATGAAAAATCATTTTATTTAATAAATGTGCAATGTGTGGAAGGTGTAAAAAAGATGAGACTATACCAACATAAAGATATGTGTCCTTTAAAGGTGGTAGCTAAACAAGATCACCAAAAATAATTATTAAGTGGCCACAAAATGTTTTATTTGTGTTAGATTCAATCATTATTATCTCTAAACATTTTGGGCCCTACTGATGTAAGAGCTTAACTTCCAGAGACCATAACTTTTGATCTGATTGTCGAATCGTCTTGAAATTTTACAAGGAGTTTAATCTTTATTAGGACATCACCGTTACCAACCTTCTCAAGAATTTTGGATGCCATTTAAGCACATTTTAGGGGCCAAATTCCTTCATCTAGTGGTCTAAGATTGGTTTGGGATCTTTTTTGTGATTGTATAGAAAATTGAGTTTTAGTATCCTTTACTCCACTTTATGTAATAAGCCAAAATTTACCATAATCGTTCATTTATAAATATATATTATGTACTAAAAAATGGGGTCCATTTGAGGTGTTTTAATTTTTAGGTTTTTTCTTAGATTTAGTGGGAAATAAAAGGTAGATTGTAAAGTTGGGAAAGATTAGTATGGATTCTGGAATGAGAAGGAAGTTTCTTTGAAGTTTCCTAATTTTTAATAAAGTGTGTATATGTGTTTTGAATTCATTTCGACCTTTTGAAACTGGTTCCACATCAGCTAGTAAAATCACCTCATTAATGAGCATATAATGTATATGCATCATTTATTCTTTATATATGGCTAACATTTTTCCTTTCAATAACTAAACATTCCTAGTAACAAGTCTAAGACTTGCATGAATTATTCTAACATGTATAAATTTAAAGAAGAAACTCCTATATAAACAAGGAGAAATAAATTTATTTTCCATTTATTAGCTGGGATTGTAATGCATGTAAAATACATTTGATGAGATATGTTTTACTAGCTATAATTATTTTTTGGGTAACTATTTTTAGTATCCCTTGATCACCTACATGGTTGTTATGACCTACTACAATTTCATATGGGATATGTTGATATTTAAATAAAATTCCTAAACTAAAAGAGGATCATTTGCCGGCATTAACTATTGTTATTGAGGAACGAATGCAACAATCAAGAAAATAACTCCCACTTATGTGTTTTTGGGTTTTGCATGAAGGTTATTATCATTGACATTTCCATATGTCATGAAAGATACAATTAGCTTTTATATATTTCCAAGTATGAATTATTAAAATATTTTTTATTAGGAAATTATACTAAGGAAATAATTAAACCCTATATTAAAATATTATGAATGTCATAATTCGGTAATTTCTATCTATTTATTTTCTATTCTAATATTATCTTGACTCAAAATTTAGACATTAGACTTTGAAGAGACGAGTCTCATAAAATCAATGGTTTCCAATAAATGAGATGAGGAATATGAAATTTATATAGGAAATTTTTTTTAAAAAGTTTTTCCTTATTTTAATATTCAAAATAAATAATAAACCATTGAAAAATATGGTAGATGAAATGGAAAACCCTAATATGAGCTTTGATGATTAAAATTTATCAAAAAATAATTAATTAATTTTTTTCTTATTTTTAATATTGAAAATAGAAAATTAAACTTTGTAAAATGTGGTAGATTGGATGGAAAAATCTAAGAAGGGCTTTGATGATTCAAAAATAACATGGTGGATTTATGAAGGAGACTCCATTTATAGTCACAAGAATAGGGGTTTGATAAGAGAACATATAGATGACACTGCAATACTACTTAAAATGTGAAAGTTAAAGTTAAGAGAGTGTCATGAATGCATTTATTCCTCATCCCTACTGAAATAGACGTTGCAAAAAGTTTCAAGTACTAAATAATATTCAAGTAGAATTTTTTTCCCCTATAATTTGATTACCATTGATGCATTTGAGTTGGCCTAAGTGTAAAATTTAATAGAGTGACCTGAATGTATTTATATTTGGGCCCTAGTATTATTGATGTTGTAAAAGACTACATATGCTAAATAGTATGTGAGTGGACTTATTTTTGCATATAATTTGAGGGTCATTGATATATTTGAGATGGCCTGAATTTGTATGTGAGTAAGCCTAATAGTGAAGAATTCATGCTTCTGAAATAAATTGTCCCAAACTTAAATCATACAAATACAATTAATAAACCTAACATATGAACCTTTATAGATATTAAAAAGATGAATTATTTCATTTTAATATATATTAAACGCTTTTATTTCATTTTAAAATATATTAAACTTTCTAAACTTATTTCAAGTAAATAAAATATAACTAAGTGAAAAATATTAGCATGCTAATTTATTATTATGAGTTAAATCATTTAATTTCTTATACAAATTACAATGGAAACTGATAAAGTCATAATTTTTTTTTGTGAGGATGGATTAATTCTTGATAATGGATTTATATGTAAAAATATAATTTTTTATTCATATTATTTTATTTATTTATTAAATATAGGATATTTTGTGACAAAATTAAAATAATTTAAATTTTAGAAAAATTAAACAATTTTATTATATTACTTGCTTAAATTTGTACTGCTCAATGATAATATTTTTTGATAATTTATTGTGTTAAAATATTGAATTTCATTTATAATTCACCGATAGGCCTTTCTAAAGTCAATTTTCTCTGTAACTCCCATCATCATTGTCATGGTTTGTAACGACCAAAAATTTCTATGCTCAAACAAAAATAGAACCTATTTATTTAATAGGGAAAATTAGCATAATTTCATTTTTTGTTTTGTTTTAAAAGAGTTGCAAGGATAACCATTATCCACAATTCGATTAATTTGTCAATTAAAGTTTCTACACAATGTGGAGGAAGTTGGAATTAAATATTATTAATTTACTTCCCAAAAGTATTCACGGTTTAAAACATTTACCAAGTTCCATTAATTTATTCATTTACACCCTTAATAATAATTATTTTAAAAAAAAAACCCTTTAGTTCATTATCAAATACTATGCACAATTTTATTAATTCCCACCAAAAGGGCACCATTCACACCTTGACCCATGCATTTTTAAATAAATCTTCATTCCCATAAAAATACCACCCACTTAAGTGATGTAGGGTTTAATATGAGACATTAGATCAAATATATCCTAGCCATTGGATTAGGGTTGCCCTAAATATCTTTATAGATTTATTTTTATTCCCATAGCCCTAATTTCTCATTCATTTGTTTATTTGTAGTTTTGTGTTGAAATGGGAGATCTCTCCATTTCCCTTTGTGGGTATTATTTACCATTCTTTATTTGTGTTTATTTGGGATATTTCCTATGCAAGTTGTGTATATATATAATATGTATCTACCCATTTTGGGTTAATATATAGAAACCCTAAAGTGTATATATATTCTACTTCTTGCATTGAATTTTTTATAGAGATTCTACAAAATAAAATTTCATAAGAGGTATGGAGTGGTAGAAAGCCATCAATTTCTCATTTATGAGTATTTGGTTGCACTACGTACATGCATGTCCCAACTCAAAAGAGAAATAAGGTTGAGCCAAATTCACTCCCGTGCATCCTACTTGGCCATAACACTACCTCAAAGGCATACTGTCTCATGGATCCTGAGACAAAGAAAATATATGAGAGTCATGATGTGATTTGTGACGAGTCATATTTTGACTCAATAGTATCAACAGAAGATCCACTTCCAACCACCTCTCACTGACTAGTCTCCGAATTAGATGATGAGCTAAAGGAGACTACTCAGAGAAAAGAAATGTTGCCAGAAGAGCTATTTGTTGACCTTGGAGAACTAGAGAATGTGACTCCAAATCAATCCAAATGGCAACGACACAGTTCTTCTCAAAATCAGCCAAGTTCTCGTCTGAAGTGGGTACAAAGCACTATCAAGGACTCACATTTGCAATAACTCCTAGATACATCATCCAGAGTCAAAACAAGGAGTCAAACAAGAAATGAGGTAAAATTTTCACTCATGAGTTCACTGATTGATAGCTCCGAGCCTGATAATGTTTGTGAAGCACTCAATCAACCTTAGTGGAAGGAAGCCATGGATATAGAAATCAACTCACTCAAGAAAAATAAAACATGGGAACTTGTCGATCTACCTATAGGAAAGAAACCCATAGGTTGCAAATGGGTTTTCAAGACAAAATATAAGGAAAATGGATCCATTGAAAAAATAAAGCACGACTTGTAGCAAAAGGATATACTCAAAAAGAGGGCAACGAATATGAAGAAACCTTTGCACCCACTGTGAAGATGAAGACCATCCGAGTAGTTTGCGCACTAGCAACACAAAAAGGATGGACACTTCAGTAGATGGACATCAAGAGTGATTTCCTAAACGGTGATCTGAAAGAGGAAGTATACATGACCCAACATGAAGGATTTTTTGATGAAGAGCATCCTAAAAAGGTATGTCATCTCATCAAATCACTATGTGGACTGAAACAAGCTCCAAGGGCATGGTATATCAAGATCAATGATCACCTTTTGCAGCATGGGTTCACTTGTAGCCCCTTAGATTCCA
The DNA here is from genome assembly GCA_019776745.2 of Taxus chinensis. NCBI lineage: Eukaryota > Viridiplantae > Streptophyta > Pinopsida > Cupressales > Taxaceae > Taxus > Taxus chinensis. The sequence goes on along the minus strand of CM034152.1, from coordinate 616,442,687 downwards.
TTTTTTATATAAAGCAGGTAGGCAAAGAAATAGTCATTCTTTTTGTGTATGTAGATGATCTTGTGATTACTAGAAGTTCAAAAGATCAGGTTGATAATGTAAAGAATGATCTCAAAATAACCTTTGACATGAAATATTTGGGGCTACTACATTACGGTCTTGGCTTGGAGATATGGCAAAAAGAGCATCACATTTTTGTCTCCCACAAAAAGTACGCCAAGAAACTCCTGGAAAAGTATAGAATGTTTGAATGTAAACCTATATCCACTCCCATGGAAAAAGGCTTGCAACTTTCAAGATTCTAGGACTCACCTCAAGTAGATGCTACTCTCTATAGGCAATTTGTTAGAGGACTCATCTATTTGAAATATACCAGACCAAATCTCTGCTATGTTGTCAACTATCTTTCCAGGTTCATGCAGGATCCGAAGAAATGTCACTGGAATGCAGAAAAGCATGTTTTGAGATATGTCCGAGGAACAATTGATTATGGTCTAGAATATAAGAAGAATGATCAATTCTTCTTACAGGGATACATCGACTCGAACCACGCCATATCTGTTGATGACAGGAAGTCAACTACAGGATACATATTTCATCTCAAATATGGACCCATCTCGTGGATAAGCAAGAAGTAGAATGTTGTTTCTATCTCATCCAAAGAGGCAAAATATCATGCCGCACAAGAAGTTGTGTGTGAAGTGATATGGTTACATCATATTTTAGATGATATGGGAATTCCTGAAAAACATTCACCTATTCTCTATTGCGATAATTAGAGTGTGTTTAAGCTCGTGCAGAATCTAATCTTTCATGAACGAACAAAGCATATTGAGATTGATTGTCATTTCATTCGAGAACACGTCTTGGACCATCACATTCAGCTCCAGTACTATCCTATAGAAGCACAGGTAGCTGGCATTCTCACAAAATCTCTTGGAAAAGTGAAATTTGAACTTTTCAGGGGTCACATTTGCAAGAATAATGTAATAGGGGGGGAATGTTAGCATAGTATACATAGCTAATTTTATTAATATACTAAGATCTATCTATTCCATTATTCTCTCACCTACATCCATATCTTCCTCCTTCAGTTTAGGGGAATATTGTTTATCGCCTCTCCTATATAATGTATGTACTACTTCATAATAATACAATGTGTGAAGAGTATTTCACTCCACATTCTTCTCTTCTATCCGGTTCCCACAAGTTCTTACAATAAAAGTGAGATTGTATCTATTTTCATTTCTTCTAATAAAATCATATGTTTACAAAATAGGAATTGCAAACAAGGTAACAATATTTTTTTTTTCAATGATCATATTTATCTTTTCTTATGATAAAATAGTCTTTGTTTACAACAATTTAGAAAGAACAATTTTCAAGGTATCAACATCCACTTTACAACAAGGGGAATATTACAAGGGTGAAATTTTGGCTTCAATATAACATAACTACTTCAAAACTTCATTTTTTGTCTCTTCTGCCTCTTTGAATTTGGGTCACTTACAAAGAAAATGGGAGTAGATGATGTTCTCCGCCCAACCTATAATCCAATAAGAGTTGCACCCATGCCTTTACTGGCCCTCGAGCCCTAACCAAATAATAATGAGGGGTATAAATCAAATTTTACAACAATGGATTCCACACAAAACAAGCATTCCACAATAACAACACATTCAAATAAACACGCAAGACAAGATTTACAAACTTTACAACAACACATAGACTTGACAATAAGCCAAAAGGAGAAATGAATATGGGAACCACCTCCTTTTTTATCCCAAGTTAATTATGAGTTTCATCCAAAAGCCTCCATGTGCACAATACAAAACAATCAATTACATCCTTATCTCTCCCCTTGCAAATATGAAAAAATATGTCCATGTTTTCCTTTTCACTCCCCATAGGTGAAACTTATAATCACACTCCCTCAAGAATGCATGCCTCACATCTCCATTTTCCCTTGCAAATAGTCTCATGCATCCATCTCCCACACCCTTCTTAAGGTAAGCTACCCAACTACAATAAACCACATGCACAACACTCATACAATATTCAAACAAGCAAACATTTTACATCTAAATGTATAAATAAAAGAATGACAAGTCGAGAACCTACCTCTCCATCAAGATTCCAAAATTCTTCAGTCCAACAAGTTTTCAACCCTTTAAACCAAGCACAATCTCAATGAAACTCCACAAATCTCCCAATTCAAAAAGTGCAAAGAAGAAAATAAACCAAGTAACAAAAAATCCCTCAAATTCAATCAATAAAGAGAAAAGGGAGGTGAGGATGTTGAGGTGGATCCATGTAAAATGTCACTTTATCATCCCTCCATTCCACTAACCTAGCCAACACACCAAAACCAAGGTAATAAATGAAAATTTAAGACTTTTTATATGCACACTTGACACTGCAACATTCAATCCATGTTTACCAAGGACAAATTAATTGTTCTAAGTAGAAAATTGCAATTATTTTACTTTTACTTTCAAAAAATACATAAAAATTTCAAAATAATCCCTATACTTCATTATTATTCTTCATAGAAGAGTTTGAGATGTGAGGGACAAGGTTAAGTTGTCCCACAAGTCTCAAAAAGTTGCCTATAAGGAAAAATTCGAGTTTTGCAAGAAAAGGAGAGTACACACAACCTAAATGCAGTTAAATCAATCCACATCAAGCACAAATAAAGGGATACCTACTCTATTTATTACCCCCATGTAACCTCTTCCTTTTTAGTTTAAAATATAAGTTAAAATATCTAATTAAGACACATTAATAAGTGATAATAAAGTGACTAAATTTTCCCAACAATTAAATACATGCACAACAAAATAAAACACACAAAAAATTAAAAGAAAGGAACATTACACCCCATGGCCACACATGTGAGGTCACCTCCCATGGGAAACCTCCTAACTAAGCATCATGATTTCCTTGCTTTCATTGAGATGTTTAGTGTAACACCTTCTAAAATCTCCCACTTGAGACCCATGAAAAACCTAGGTTTAGTTTCAAAATTATGGAATAATTTTTTTTAAAGTGTTAACAACCAAAGTCTCAAGGACAATTAAATTCAACTGATAACTTTTCCTCTTATAATAATTACTAATTCCACATTATAAAGCAACAAGTATAATAAGTCCACACCTAGCTCAAATCTCCTTAGGGATTAATTTAATCACTAATTACATTGACATTTTAGCTAAATATTCCCTGATTAAAATTGTAGGGTTAAGGGACCAAAACAATGAAATACCCAAGGTATTTAATTCCACAATATGTAAGATAAGAGCAAGGTTTAATTACAATGGGGGAAAAGAATACATATTTAAAATCATCAGAGTAAATTATTACTTACCCACTCCCAGAACTTGGTTAAATATTCAATTTCATTTTTCCCATGATTAACACAATTAAAATTTCCTAAAAATTTCCATTAGATAGGGAATTTCCTCACCTTTCTGGTGATATAAAGAATTCCTCCTAACTCCTCATATTTCTCAAGTTCTAGACCGGCGGAACTTGGGGTGAAAATTTTCCCAAGAGCGGGCCTGAGGAGGAAAGTTTTTCCCCAACTCGGGCCTGCAGACTTCAGAGAGAAAATTCACCTAGAGGAGAAAAGCGGACTAGTGGAGTGGGAAAGAAAAATTTTCCCAGACGCGGGCCGCCAGAGCGGGGAAGGTATTTAGTGCTTTTTCCCTTTTGGGACAAAGTGAATTTTGCACCCGCACCTTCCTTGATACCCAAGGAGGCCACGTGGTAGCTCCTTATTGGTTGTGGGTCAGCGAGTCGATGGGGAACATTTAGAAAATTTACCTATTCAAAAGGAAGGGAAAAAAGGTCCAAAGGAACCCGCGGCTCTGTTGACGTGAGAAGATGCCACATGTCAGCCAACCGTTAGCTACGGTTTGGCAGGCCGGCGGGGATAATTTAGAAATTTTTGTCAAAAAAATTTTGAAGTGTTAAGGCTTAAAAAGATCCACTCCTCCGCCGATGCCTCGTGAAGCCACGTGGCAACACTTGATTACCTGCGGGCTGGCGGGGCTGTGGGGAAAACTTACAAAAATTTCCAAATTTATTTTTAAAAGTACTTAAGGTTAAAATCGATCTGAGCATCCGCCTATGCCCAAAGAAGCCACGTGTTCATCAATGATTGGCTGCGGGGTGGCGGGGCCACGGAGGAAAAATTACCAAATTAACTTTTTGGACTTAGATCATTTTTAGACAAAATGAAGGCTTGTGGATTAGCGGAGTGGTGGGAAACTTCATGACTTTGCACCTTTGGGGAAAAAAATAAAAAAAGGGAATGTTTTAGCCCGCAGGTCTGCCCAAGAATATTTTCTTCATTTAAAATTTGACAGTTAGATTATTTTGAGCCCGAAATGAAGTAAAAACTTCAGAATGCCATAACTTTTGATTGGGAACTTGGTTTTTGGAAAACAGGGACTTTCTAGAAATCTCTCAATGTCCTCTTTTCACATCAACCTTAGGAATTTGATTTTGATAAAAATTTAAAGGGTCAATTTTGAGAAAATGTCTTTCTGTCACTTAGAAAGTGAACTGGTATTTTTAACTTATCAATTTTGTTCAAATTTTTTGTTAGATTATTTTTCCACTTGCCAAATAGCCATGGAGGATTTTACTTGGAAGATTTTAGAATAGATTGTAAGGTTAATTTTTCTTGATTGATTTGCATTCAAAATTTATCAATTTTATATAGCAAGAAGTCTGTAATTTTGCCTTTTCCCGATTCGAAAGGTTCTATAAAATTTTCATAAGTATTTTGGTATGTTTGGGATCGTTTTGACCTTACAAATAAAATTTGATATTTCATTTTGTATTTTTGATGTCACAGGGTCATTCTGTTCAATTTTCTGATTAATAATTACCAGTATGAAAGTTATCTAACAAAGCTCAAATTTGAATAGATTTATTTTTATTTGCCAACTTTAAACTATGAATTCATTCCAACCCAATCTAACATACTAAGTTGAATCAAGAAAATTATTCAAATGCCAAATTATAATTCTGATTTCTAAAACATTTATTTCAAATAAAAATAGAGTATTATGACATTTCTCCATACATATTCACTTTTTCATCCTTCCAACAGAATTTCAAAATACATTCAACAATCATATTTCAATACCCAATAATGCCATTTGAGTAAAGTAATACAATCCTTTATTGATTCAAAGAGATAACTTTACAATTTCTTCTTTCATTCCTCAATTACAATATACATAATATGATTTATTTCACATTCTTTCAAAAGAAGAAAAATAGAGTATATCTCTTTCACAATTCAATTTAAAAATTTCATAGCCCATACAGACCATCATTCCATCACAAATATTATACAAGATCATCCATTTCAAGTGGGAAAAGGTAACATCAAGAAATGATCTTAGCAAGGACTATCAAACTATCTTCTTTCTCAGTTCCAGAATAGCAGTATGAATTTCCATCATTCTCCAATTTCCTCACAATAGAATAGGGGAAAGGCAATGCTCTCCACCCAACCAAGACATTCAATGAAAAGGGAGAAGCCATCCTTCTTCATTGGCCCCCGAGCCCAAGCCACATTGCAATAAGAAATATTTTTTTTCAACTCATGGAAACAATAGGCTTCCTCAACACAAAGAAAGATTTCTCATTCAAAACACAATCTAAAAAAAATTGTAGTTTTCCACCATAGAACAAAACTACAAACAACACATGGGCTTCATCATGTAATCCAAAGGAGCAAGAAACTATGGGGGATGTTGCTTATGCCTCCCAAAGGGGAAATGGGTATCTCCACCTGAGAACAAACTACCAAAATATATATCATTTCAAATACCTGACATGCCCTTATGCCTCCCCCAAGTAGCCCTTATTCCTCACATTTCCTTATTCCTCCCCAACCTCTTATGGCACCCCATAACAAGTAAAGAAATGCAAGCTATTTCTTTGTAAGATGGAACCCAAATCCCAACTCCCTCCACACTTATACCTCCCCAAAACACTTATGCCTCCCACAAAATACCCCATAGTCTTCTGCTACACCATCCCTAGACCATCTACCCAACCAGCCAACAAATAAAATAACACATTTAAACATTCAGCCATTCACATATGCATACAAATAAAAAGAGAGTATTTCCAAGAGCTAAGCTCTTACCTCTCCATGATGGAGTTTGTTCCAAGTTCAAAACAACAAGCTCTCCAATGCAACACAAACCAAGAGATCAAAAATAAACAAGTATGCAACAATCTCCAAATTTCTCCCAATTTACAAGAGCTCCAAAAACCCAAAGCAAGTCACCAAAAATGAAATGATAAAAGTGAAGCAAAAAAAAAAACCCAAAAACAAGCCAAGGAATTCGAATGTATAGAAGAGGAAAGAGAAGAGGATGAGGTGGATCCATGTGGTATGCCACATCACACATCCTCAACTCCAACTCATAAGTCAACTTCAATCTCCAAGGCACAATAAATAAGTAGGTGAATAAATGAAAGTTTTAATTACACACTCAAATCAAACCCACACCTTATAAGGACTGAAATTGACAGACATGTAAGAAAGTGCAATAAAAGCATACAACTTGACTTACAAAAATGCATAATGAAGGCTATATTTAAACCATCCAACCATAGGCAAGGTTCGCATGCAAATTTAAGAGGTATGAGACAAGTTTAACTTGTCCTATAAGATTCCAAAATCAGCCTCCAAGGACAAATTCTAATTTCAAAAGGAGGTTGGAGTGTTTCATACTCCAAAATTAATTTATACATCACTTACACATTTCTTACAACGCTTTAATTTTAGGCCAAAAACTCTAATAATTACTTTCTTATGTCCCAATTTGATTAATTAATTTTAACAACATGTTTACTCACATTAATTTACCACAATTAATAAATAATGAAAGGGGTAAAAACATCACTGAATAAACACAAACAAACATCAATAAAAAGGAACCAAATAAATAAATACACATAACCCTTGGTCACATTTAAAGGTGATCCCCCCCATGGGAATCCCTAACAAGCAAACACACACACACACATGAACAATACAAGTTGTCATGGTGACCTTGTTGAATTCATCTAGAATTCCAATGTGGTTGGTCTCCAATCCCCGGATGTTTGTTGTGATATTTTTAACTTGCACAATACAAATACCCCTTAGGCCTCGTGGACATATCAGAACATCCAAATGAATATAATATAATTTCAAAAGCATCAATATATATATATATATATATATATATATATATATATATATATATATATATATATATATATATATGAATCACAACAACATTCAGACAATCAACAATATCACTTACAATTTCATCAGCAACTATATAATCATCAATTTTAAATTCAATTTTCTCGATCTACTCAATATATCCAAATATCACATTTCCTAACAACATCCATATATATATAACCATGTCCAACAACATGTCAACATCTATATAAAATGTCTCTAAAAATTAAACATACTAAATAAAAACTATAATAATGTCCATAATATAATTAGCAGTATCATGATCAATATCAAAAGTGTCGAAGGGAAGTGGGCACTACAAAAGGAACATAACACCCCATGGCCACACATGTGAGGTCATCCCCCATGGGAAACCTCGTAACTAAGAATGTAATTAAACAACATAAACATTAGACACAAGTTGTCAAATTTGGCCATGTTGAAAAACACCAAAAATTCTTGTGTAGTTGGTCCCCTATCCCCTTTCGATGTATATGATATAATGTTCCTGCAAACACAAGTAAAATACCTTTTTGTCCTTACACCCCGCATCAACAACATCAAGAAATAATATATACATGGAAATCAATAATCGTCATCCAAAATTAGGTAATTCTATCATCTATCAACATATCAAATACTTCGATTCTAAACATCCATGAGACCATAACTCTACTCAGAACATGCAGAGTATAACATGTCAGTATAAAATCCAAATAATGCAAATTAACAGATATCGAAATGTCTACTAGTGTCATCTAATGTATCATAATAAAAATGTGGATCACAACATATCAATAGTCCAAATATTTGTATAGTCTCTCATCTATTGTTCAAGATGTAATAATCAAAATGTCAAAGTATCTATCCAACAGTAATAACATCATAATGAAATAGTGTTGAAGAGGAGTGGGCACTATATCCCCCTCACCTTAGACTTAATTTCCTCCTGGAAGTCACTAAAATAGGTGTGGAAACTGGGCCCGTAACAAAGTTGCATCCTCCCATGTGGCTGCAGTCTCATCATATCTATCCCATTGGACTCTCACCTGGTCAATCTCATAGCCTCAAAGGCCTAGGGTCCTATGCTCTATGATGTGCACGAGATCCATAGTCACATGCCCCTGATCCTGAACTTGCAATGCAGTCCAATCCACTACATGAGAGGAATCTGGATTATATCTCCTAAGAAAAAAACATGAAACACATTGTGGACATGAGACAATTTTGGTAACAATGGTAGACGACAAGCTAAGGGACCGATCTACTCCAAGATCTCAAATGGACCCATGAATCTAGGAGAAAACTTACAGCCTTTTCTATAACGGATAAGGATCTTATGAGGTATGACACGAAAGAAACACCTTCGTGGCCACCTCATAACTACAGTCATGTCTTCTTTGATCTGCATATTACTTACGTCTACCATGTGCCTCCTATAGTCTTTGTCTGATTAAAAAAACATGCTACTCCATGTCCTATAACAAGGCTGGCCCAAGATATACTCTATCCTCTCTCCTATCCTAACTCAATGGTGTCCTGCAATCCTTGCCATATATTGCCTGAAATAGAGCCATACAATAGAACTCTAAAATTTATTTTTATAACTCCACCAAGTACAAATAATCCTCCCATCTCAACTGATGATCCATGATGTACATTTGAAACATGTCCTCTAAAATTTGATTCTCCTACTAAATTTGTCCATCTATCTTAGGGTTATAGGCGATACTAAAATTGATGCTCGTCTCAAGGGCATGTTGTATGGTAGTCCAAAAATGAGAGGTATATAAGGGATTGCGGTCACAAACAATCTTCCATAGAATCTCATTTAGTACGACAATCTCATTTAAGTACACTTGCACCACTGCACTAGCTGTATAAGTGGTCTTCACTGAGGAAGAATTAGCCACTTTCATCAATCTATCCACCATGACCATAATGGCGTCATGGTGGTATCTTGACATCGATAGCCTAACTATAAAATTCATGGAAATGGAGTCCCATTTCTAATCTGGTATAGCATGCAGGTAGAAAAGGCCAACTAGATGTTGATGCTTGGCCTTCACCCTCTGAGACTCAAAAAATTGAGACACAACGTGAGTTACATCTCTTTTAATTCCTCTCCAATGATACAACTATCTCATTGTGGCATGCATCTTCTTCACCCCAAGATGGGATGAATAAGATGCGGGATCAGTCTCTCTCAAAATATCTTGTCTCACACTTCCATCTCTAAGGACATAGATCCAACCTCTTTGTATGAGAATTCCATTTGACTCCAATTTGAATCCATCAAACTTACCCTTAAGGGGTCTCTGATACTCAACATTTTCTCTAGCTAAAAGGTGGGAGTTATCATGTACAATTTGTCACAAGATCCTTCTCTGTAATTATGTACCCACTAAAGTAGCCATAACCAAATGTCTCTGATGACTCAAAGCATCTGTAACCGCATTCTCCTTCCCCTTCACATGCTCTATCTCCATGTCGTACTCACATATAAAATCCATCCAATGCATTTTATGGGCATTGAGATTGGGTTACGTGAAGAGGTTTCATAGGGTCACTTGGTCTACTCTAAGAATAAACTTCCTACCTAAAATAAAATGTCTCCAACACACCAATTCATGGACCACTACCGCAAGCTCAAGGTCATGAGTCAGATAATTGATCTCATAATCCTTGAGTTTGCGAGACTCAAAGGCTACTACTTGGCCATCCTATATCAAAACACCTCCCAACCATTCCAAAAAATCATTAGTAAACACGAAGAAATATCTCTAAGGATTTGGCACTGCAAGAATAAGTGATGTCATAAGGCATTCCTTCAATGTCCTAAAGACTTGCTCACATCTATCTAACCAAATAAACTTCTTCATTTTCCACTGCAGGGAAGTGATGCAGTGCACAACATGAGAGAAGTCTTGAACAAACCTCCTATAATAACCTACCAATCCCATGAAACTACACACCTCGGTCACATTGGTTGGCACTGGCCAATCCATAATAGCTCTAATATTAGAAGGATTGACTCCAATACCTTCCCCAAAAATAATGTGATCTAAATAATGAACCTCTAACTGGAAAATGGAACACTTCTCTAGGTTCCCATATAGTTTTTCCTCTCAAAGACACTACAGAACCTGCCGAAGATGATCCTCATGCTCCTCACATGTGTGTGAGTATATCAGTATGTCATCAAGAAACACAAATATGAAGTGGTCCAAGAATTTCTTGAATACCCCATTCATAAAACTGAGGAGGTCTAAAGGGTGGTCGATTCTGTTGTTGTTGTGTCTGGTGTGAAGTTCTAAAAGAGGACTATGTTGAATGGTGTCTATAACAAGGATGAGGAGATGACCCCCTTGACCTATTATCCTGCATCTGCTGAATGTGGCTCCTCACTCTATCTCTAGCATGTTGTTTCTTCATCATGGTCTCCTCTACAATGTAGGCCTTCTCCACGACCTCTGATAGTGTCTGCAGGTAATGAATGTGCATTACCCCTCCCAAGTCTAAGTTCAAGCCCCTGATGAACCTGTGAACCCTAACCTGCACATCCTACATGTAGTCTACATACTAAAGAAAATCCAAAAACCAATTCTCATACTCTGCTACTATCATGGATGTCTATCACAGATCATGAAATCTATTGATCCACTACTGGATGAATCTCCTAGATATGTATCCACTCCTAAACCACTCCTCGAAGAGCTTCCAAGTAACAATCTTAGAATCCACATGGAGCTTATGCTACTCAGTCCTCCACCAAATATTGGCTCGATCTCTTATAAGGTGGATGGTAACATGAGATTTCGTGTTACTGTTACAAGGACATAACTTGAATCATCTGCTCAATCTGACCAACCATGACTCTGCCTAAAATCATGTTGTGTCTCCAACAAAATGGGGTGGGTGTAACTTAAATATATCTCTGATATGATTTTCTACTATTAAATTCATGTCTCTACATCTATCCAAATGATTATCCCTTATCGTAGGGCTCCTAGATTTATCTCTATGTCCTGTAACCCTATCTCTATCTCTCCTCGGAGGTGAACCATGTCTAGTTGACTCCACATGGGATTTCTCCAACCTATGCTCCTCCCTATGATGTGAAGGTTGTTGCACTTTATGTGATGGCTCTTTGTCCTATCTGATAGGTTGTCTTCCTACTGATCCATCTCAAATAACTACATTGACCTCTTATAAGGTTTGTAGTATCTGAGGGAATATAATTAATACTACATGATCAAGGGGTGGTAGATCTAGGTCCACATGTAAGAGCCCCTAGTCAGGACCACACCTCCTGCACAAACCAAGGAGAGAGTTATTTTATCATCATCTAGTCTTTTTTTCAATTTTCTAAGTTTTAAAATATTAAACAATGTAGTGTGTTCTATATTATAAGTTGTGTTAGGTTTACTTGTTTTGTTTCGTGTTTCCAAGTGTGCCCAGGGTTTGAACCCATGACTCTAATACCAAGTGTAATGCCCATAAATTTATACACTGAAACCAAAATAGAACCTATTAATTTAATAGGGAATTTTTTTGGAATTATTTTTGTTTTTTGTTTTAAAAGAGTTGTAAGGATAACCATTATCCACAATTTAATTAATTTCTCAATTAAATTTTCTAGACAATCTAGAGGAAGTTGGAATTAGATATTATTAATTTGCTTCCCACAAGTATTTATGGTTTAAAACATTTACCAAGTTCCATTAATTTATTCATTTACACCCTTACTAATAATTATTTTAAAAAAAAAAATTGGTCCATTATCAAATACTATGCACGATTTTATTAATTCCCACCAAAAGGGTCACAACTAGACTAGCCACTAAGTGGCCCCATTCACACCATGACCCATGCATTTTTAATATAATCTCCATTCCCATAAAAATACCACCCACTTAAGTGATGTAGGGTTTAATCTAAGTCATTAGATCAAATCTATCATATCCACTGGATTAGGGTTTCCCTAAATATCTTTATAGATTTATTTTTATCCCCATTACCCTAATTTTTCAATCATTTGTTTATTCTTATTTTGTAGGTTTGGAGTAGGTGAAAGACGAGAAGCCATGGAGACCAATGGAAAATTGGAGGATTTACTCTTTTTTCGTAGTTTTGTGTTGAAATGGGAGATCTCCCCATTTCCATTTTTGGGTATTATTTACCCTTCTTTATTTGTGTTTATTTGGTATTTTTCCAATGCAAGTTGGGTGTGTTTACAATAAGTATATAACCATTTTGATTTAATATATAAAAACCCTAAAGTGTATATATATCTATGTATGTTTGTATTTTTATTCCATTTTTAAAGAATCAATTTTGCAATATATATATATATATATATATATATATATATATATATATATATAATATATATATATATATATACATATATTACAAAATATGTGTATATATTATTTTATATTAAAATTATTAGTTTAATAATAGTGGATCGGATTTATATACTATAGGCTACATTGTGGGTCAGCCTACTCAAAGGAAAATGTGCAGGTTTGATAATCATGGGCCACGACCATTTTTAATAAGTGAAGGGTTTTATATTGTGGGGTGGGTGACGCACCCCATCCCCATCACTGTTATATTCTATAGTGGGTGGGGGTGGGAGTGTGGCCCAACCCCAACAAACTTGATTTATTATTATTAATAATAATTTAAACCTTGGATAATTGGCCATATAAAACAAATGAAATTTGTTTTAAATATTATTATTTTTTATATGAAGAACAAATCAACCCCCATAAAAAACGCAATACACCTTTTTATATAATAAAGATTTAATACGATGTCACTGAACCATAAGGAATTTGTTTATATTTAATTTTATTATTAGTAAATATAATATTAGTAAATATTCCTCTCTTAAGCCATTAGTCAATATATGGTGGGCCTCCTTCATTGTCAAAGGGACTTGGATATTCCAACTCTCCAAAAAGCTTTCTTTGCTGAAAGACAAATTACAAAGCTGGAATTTTTTGAGTTTCAAAAATATTTTCCAAGAAAAACTTAGAGTTGAGAAGGATCTTCGTATTCTAAATGATTCTATTCTCGCCTAAGGGATGTTCCAGGCTGATTTCCACAAAGAAAAATCTCGTCTAAAGGAATTGGGTGCTCTCCTTCAGAAAGAGGAAAAATTTTGGCGTCAGAAATCCAGAGAAATTTGGCTGAATGATGGAGACAAAAATACCAAGTTATTTTTTGCCTCTATTAAAGCCAGAAGAAATTTCAACTAAATTTCCTCTCTCAAGCTTGAAGATTTATCTCTTGCTTCATCCCAAGCCGAGATCAAATCAAAAGTGGTGACTTATTTTAAGAAGCTCTTGAATGACTTGGCCTCCACCCTTGGAGTGTAATCCACCTTCCTTCTTCAGACCCCAGTTGCTGTAACAGATGCTGACAATGACCTTGTTCTTTCTCCCTTCTCCATGGAGGATGTAAAAAAAAACAAAAATTTCAATGAAGAGAGATAAAGCGCCTGGTCCCAATGGTTTCCCCCCGCATCCTTGTTTCAAGATTTTTGGGATGTTGTCAGTTTTTTCAATTTGGAAAGCAGTTGAGGAATCCAGGATTTCGAGAAAGATTTTAGGTACTCTCAATCATACCCTCATCTACATGTTTCCCAAAAAGTCCCCAGCCGAGACAATGGATGATTTCAGACCCATTTCTCTCTGCAACACTACTTAAAAAATCATTTCCAAAGCTATCACAAATAGATTAAGCCCTCTGCTGTCCAAATTGATTGCTCATGAACAAAGTAGTTTCATTCCAGGTAGGTCTATTACTGATGGGATCATTATCTCCCATGAATTGATCCACACTCTTCATAATTCCTCTAGAGTGGGTATGATGTTGAAACTGGACTTCAGGAAGGCGTATGATCATATCAATTGGAGGTTCCTCCTCAAATATTTGCAAGCCATGGGTTTTGTGAGCATTTCTATAAATGGATATTCAACTGCATTGCTTCCCCCCAGTTTCTCTGTTTTGGTTAATGGCTCTGCAAAAGGCTTCTTTCAGAGCAACAGAGGCTTAAGGCAGGGAGATGCTCACTCCTCATTCCTTTTCACTTTGGTTGCTAAAGCTCTTAGTCGCAGCATTAAATCTGCTATTTAGGATGGTTATCTTAAAGGTTTACATATCACCTCCAACCTTCCTCCACTCTCTCACCAACAATTCATAGACGACACCTTTCTATTTGGTCAAGGGACCATCCCTGAAGCTAAATGAATTTATTCCATTCTTGACTCTTACTCTTATGCTGCAGGTCAGGTATTAAACTTTACTAAATCAGTTATTTTCTTCTTCAATGTGGCTCCTAGACTTCAGTGCAGGATCAAAGAAATTATCGGCTTCTCTATGGGAACTCTTCCACATAAATATTTGGGCATTCCACTCTTTCACCGAAATGGCAGGGCGCATCTCTGGAACGGGCTCTTAAATTCTATTTCCACCAAACTTCTTTCTTGGAAAGGAAAATGGCTTTCTATGGCCGGCCACGCTCTTTTAATCAATTTGGTGCTCCTTTCAATTCCAATATACATGTTATCAGTTTTACAGATCCCAAAATCTATTCTGATCAAAATTGAAAAATTGGTGTGCACCTTTTTATGGAAAGGTCACAGTAATGAGTGAAAATTTCATCTTGCTAATTGGGATCTGGTTAAGCTTCCCAAGCGTATGGGCAGTATGGGTATTCTAGATCTTTCTCTTCAAAACATTGCCTTAGGGGCTAAACTGGTTTGGAATTTCATCTCCAATGTAAAAAGACTAGCCTTTCAAATTATCTCTCATAAGTATCTTGGCAGACATCACCATGATCGTTTATTATCCAGCTCTGAGCTCCTGAGAGGCTCACATATCTGGAATTTTCTTCATAACTCTAAATCCCTTATTACTGAGGTGGTCACCTGGAACATTAACAATGGTCAACTCGCTTCTTTCTGGGATGAAATTTGGAATAGATTCCCCCCTCTTAATCTTTCTATAGCCCTCAATGGTGTGATGAATACAACTAAACAAGCATGGGGTACTCTGGTTTCAAACTATGGTAGTCAACACCCTGACGGCTCACCTTCTTGGCTCTGGAAAGATATCTTCTCTATAGGAGCTTCTAACCATGAATCCACCCTCCTTAAGGATTCCATTCGGGACAGAAATGTCATTTATCTCAGCAAAGACGATAGTTTACTTTGGCTTGGGGATGCCTCAGGTTCCTATACAGTAAAAGCTTGCTATAATACACTCATTTCACATTCTGGTAAGGGGAATCCTTGTTCATTTGGTTGTTGGCACCCAAGCATCACCCCAAAAGTTGCTTATTTCGGCTGGTTAGTTCTGAATAAGAAGGTTCTTACTCAAGTCAAAAGGTGATCTTGGGGCTTTTCTAGTCCCTCCAAGTGTCTATTGTGCGGTGCTGCAGAGGAATATTTGGATCACCTCTTTTTTTATGCCCTTTTGTTTCCTATTGTTGGGATTGGCTTCTGAACAAATTAAGTCTTGCCTGGGTTCCATGTAAGAGCATTGTTGCAAATCTTTCCTCATGGTTGTCTTTCAATGCCAACAGTTTGTTCAGCTCTATTTGGTGCATCAGCCCGTACTTTTTTCTCTAGCATATCTGGTGGGAATGTAATCTTCTAATTTTTAGGGAGCAAGCTATTGATCTTCCCACCTTTCTCAATAAGCTCAAAGTGGCCATTTTGGAGCGTGTTAGCGCTAACTATCTTTCCTTTTCCACCTTCTCCTCCAAGGATTTCTCAATCTTACATTCTTGGCCCCTCATCAAGTTCCCCAAACCAGGATCAATTGTATAAAAAGGGATCTCACAACTTGAAAAATCCATTCAAAGGAAATGAGCCAGATGGCGTCCACCCCGCAGGGTCATTGGAAACTCAATTTCAACAGTGTCTCTAGAAGTAACCTAGGTAAATATGGTGATGGTTACATTCTCAAAGATGATCGTGGTAATCTCATTAGAGCTGGCTCATTCCCACTCAAAGAGGGTACATGTAACTCTGTCGAAGCCCATGCTTTATTGGAAGGGGTCAAGATGGCAGCTCAACCTGGTTGTCCAATTCACTCAATTGAAGGGGACTCCCAAATAATAATTTTCGCGGTATCTAGAGGTGTCTCCCCTTCATGGAAAATTAACCTTTTCATACCTCAGATTCCTTTTTGGCTGGAAAAAAACCAATCTTGGAACATCTCTCACAATTTTTGAGAAGCTAATCATGCGGCTGACTTCCTTGCAAACTTCGCCATTGATTATCCTTCCATCATCATTTCTTCTGATTCTGTTCATTCCTAGCACGGAATGCAGATCCTCCTCTCCCACGATTGGGTTGGATCATCGTAGTTGTCTGGCGAGGCCTCCCTCGCATGTGGAAGTCCTCTTTATTTGAATTTTCCTATCCCCACCTTCTCGGTGGTGAATCTCTGTATCACTTGTGCAGGCAATTTTTCTCACACGGCCCATGTCTCCTCTGACCGGCTCACCCGTTCCTTGCCTTCTTCATTTATTCTTGGGTTTGGCTTCCCTTGTTTTTCACACAATTTCTATTCTATTTATGTTGTTTCCTTCTTTCTGAGCATGATCTCTTGACTGGTTCCTTGCTATGTGCAAAATTCTCTACCCTCATGTCTTTCATTGGCTTTCCTTTCGTGGTGCTTCACGGCCAATTTCAGGAATTAGCTTATTCCTCTGCAATTGACTGGCATCACCTTGCTATGGTTTTCAAATTCTCCTCATAGGAGGAAGCCGAAGCTATTAAAGTGATTATAGGAGATTCCTTTCATTTTCACACCAGTCGCCCACGCACTGACTCTGACATTGCCTCTACGTTTGCCTCCTTCTACCTTCTTCTTCACTTGGATATTGTTGATTTTGAACAAGTGGCTATCGACCAAATTTACACTATCCACCGGGTCGGCTTACATGACCAACTGGTTGACTTCTCTCCCTCTGATCCCCTCTTGTGGGTGGAGGAAGTTGATGAGCTTGCTCTCGGCTCTGGATGCGACATTCGATGGGTTTATGGGAAATACCAATATTTAGTGACATTTTCTCAAAATTTCCATCCCACTCTGGATCAGTGCCTCCTCCCTGTGGTTGACGTCGATGTGGCTCTCTTCCCAGTACACTCTGCGGTTGATCACCTGAACGCACTTAAAGACAGCCATTTATGCCTTCCATCTTCTGCTTCATGTGACCAACTCATGCGTTGGATCCTCACTGGGTTAATCAGTTTGTGTTTTAACTATCCTTCAGGCTTGGCTGCTATCCTGCTCCTGCTTGACGTTCATTTCTTTGCTCATCGTTTCCTCTTCCTCCTTCTCCTTTTCTTTGCTTTTCTTTTCTTCTCTCTGATATCTCCTTTCATTTCTTTTGGTTGATGGGTTAGGGTCCCTTCCCCATCAGTTCATAGCTCTGGTCAAAAGCGTTTATCAATCAAAAATAAAAAATAAAAATTTATATATAATAATAATGTTAATAATAAATAAATATATATTAGTAACATGTGTGTGTGTGTGTTGTATTTTTATGATATATTTTTGTATCAATAAAATATTCCCCTAAATGAGTGATTAGACTTGGTGTAAGTACAAGATTTGTAACTATGGTTTTTGGAACTAATGTAACCAAAATCATATATACTATTTTGTGTTTTAATTCTCTAATTTAGATAACATATCATTTCAATTTCCTTTATGAAAAACTAAAAGGCACATATGCAATTAAGATAATTTATTTCCTATTTATATATATGGAATAATTGAAACACTTTCCTTTTCTTTTTTTAAAAGTAAATTTTGGTTTTAAAATTAACTCAATCATTCCTTTTCCTCTTTAGATTTAAGTTGCCAACAATACCAGAAAATGAGCATATCATTTCCTTATTACAACACCGTCCTTTTAAAATAAATATCCATGATGCAAATTTTAAATAATTTCAACAATTCAATGAGCTAGTTCTTACAATAAAAGTGAGATGGCATCTCTTTTCTTTCCTTCTAATAAAATCATATGTTCACAACAAATTAATTGCAAACAAGGTAACAATATAGTTTTTATCAATGATCATAGTTCCCTTTCCTTACAATAAAAAGTCCTTCTTTACAACAATTTAGAAAGAACAATTTTCAAGACATCAACATCCACTTTACAACAAGGGGGATATTATAAAGGTGAATTTTTTTCTCCAATATAGTATAATTCCTTCAAAAAAATATTTTTGTTATCTTCAACCTCTTCAAATTTGGGTCACAAACAAAGAAAAGGGGAGAAGGCGACACTCTCCGTCCAACCTATAATCCAATAAGAGGAGAATTCATCCCCTTATTGTCCCTAGAGCCCCAAACAAAGAACAATGAGGGGTATAAAACAACTTTAAAAAGTTTTACGATAATGGCTTCCACACAAAACAACCATTCCAGAATAACAACACCTTCAATTAAACACATAAGACAAGAATTACAAATTTTCTAGTAACACATAGGCTTGACAAGAAATGAAAAGGAGCAAGGATTATTGGAACCACCTCCCTTTTTCTCCCAAGTGAAATAGGATTTTCACCCAAAAGTCTCGATGTGCACAATACAAAACAATCAAATACATCCTTATCTCTCCCCTTGTAAATATGAAAAAATGTTTCCATGTTTTCCTTTTCACTCCCCATAGGTGAAAATCCTAATCACATTTCCTCCAGAATGCATGCCTCACACCTCCCTTTTCCCTCCCCAATGGTACCATACTTCCATCTCCCACACCCTTCTTAAGGTAGGCTACCCAACCACAAAAAAGCACGTACACAACACTCATATAATATTCAAACCTGCACAAATTTTACATCTAAATGCATACATAAAATAATGACAACAAGTGGAGAGCCTACCTCTCCATCAAGATTCCAAAACTATTCAATCCAACAAGTTTTCAACCCTTAAAATGAAACATAATCTCAATGCAACTTCAAAAAGCTCCGAATTCCAAAAGTGCAAGAGAAAAAAATAAGGAAAGTAACAAAAAATTCATCGAATTAAATCAATAAATAGAAAATGGAGGTGAGGATGATGATGTGGCTCCATATAGGATGCCACTTCATCATCACTCCATTCCACTCAACTAGTCAAAACACCAAACCCAAGGCACTAAATGAACACGTACAACTTATGACATGCCCACATGAATCTCCAACATGCACTCCATGCTTATCAAGGAAAAATTAATCATGGTATGTAGAAAAGTGCAATTATTTCACTTTTACTTTCAACAAATACATAAAAATGGTCAAAATAAGCTCCATACTTCATAATTATGGTTCATATAAGATTTTAAGATGTGAGGGACCAGGTTAACTTGTCCCACATGTCTTAAAAAGTGGCCTGCATGGAAAAATTCGAGTTTGGGAAGAAACAGAGTACACACCACCTAAATGCAAATAATTCAATCCACATCAAGCATAAATCAGGGGATATCTACTCTATTTTTTTACCCACATGTCACATATTCCATTTTAGTTTAAAATTTAAGTTAAATTACCTAATTAACACACATTAATAAGTGCTAATAAATTGACTAAATTTTCCCAACAATTAAATACATGCACAAGAAAATAAGACATAAAAAAAATTAAAAGAAAGGAACATTACGCCCCATGGCCACACATGTGAGGTCACCCCCCATGGGAAATGTCCTAACTAAGCATGCAATTATAAAACATAAACATTAGACATAAGTTGTCAAATTTGTCCATGTTGCAAAAGACCCAACATTCTTTTGTGGTTGGTCCCATATTCCCTTTCGATGTATATAATATAATATTCCTACAAACACAAACAAAATACCTCTCTATCCTTACGGCCGCATCAACAACATCGAGAAATAATATATACATGGAAATCAATAATCATCATAAAAATTAGGTAATTTTATCATCCATCAACATATCAAATAATTTGATTCTAATCATCCATGAGATCATAATAAAACTCAGAACATCCAGAGTATAACTTGTTAGTGTAAAATTCAAATAATGCAAATCAACATATATCAAATTGTCTACCAGTGTCATCTAATGTATCATAATCAAAATGTGGATCACAACATATCAATAGTCTAAATATATATATAGTCTCTCATCTGTTGATGAAGATATAATAATAAAAATGTCAAAGTATCTATCCAATAGTAAAAACATCATAATGAAATAGTGTCAAAGAGGAGTCGACACTACACGGTTGTCCTAAAATATTTTTCATCTTATTTTCTAAATAAAAATCACTCAACTCCAACCCATAATTGTAATCATTTTAGTTTTCACAGTTTTCTCTCTTTTGACAAAATTATAAAATTATCATTTCTTACTTTTATTTCTTTTATTATTTTTCCTATCCCAATAAATGATTTTTGGAATAAAAATAACATTCATTAGATCCTTATATGAACACATTCTTATATCATAGATGTGAAGCTATATGAACACATCATTAAATTTTTCAAATCTATTCATTCAAATTTGTGTTTCTCTACTTGTTGAGGGCCTGCTCCACCATTTTTCTCATGCACAAGTTTTAGATCGTGACACTGCTTAACCTCATTCATACATTGACAAGTCTACTGATAAATGATGCCTGGGTTTCAACAATCTAACCGGATTAGATGATGTTGTAAATGATGAGGTGGATGTAATATTTGTATCATTGGGCTCTTCTTCCATCTTCTAGTTGGATATCTACAAGGATCCCATTACCAATGGATCATTCCATGTTATTTAGAAAGGATTTGGCATGGTCTATTCAGTAGGAAATGATGGCCCTAATTCATACTTTGTAGTTAATACTTATCCCTGGATTTTTATGGTGGCGGAAATAAAAATTGGTAGATATTTTCAATCAGACAGTTCTGGGAAACAAGAAAGTATTCAACGTAATTCTTCCTTCAATTATATAAGTTTCAATATGAAACCACTTTCCTACAACTAATTCTTTCATCTTTGTTATTTTCTCAGGGGAAATCTATAAATTTTCAAATCTTATCTATTCCAAGATGTATCATGTTATGTTTGTGGGGTATGTTGGTTTAAACATGATCTCCCGTGAAGATGTAAGGTAAGCTAATGAGGAGTAGGAGTCCGAGTCGGAGTTAGATATTGAAATAATTAATAATTATATTCCATTGTTATGGATTCCCATTAATTGTTATGCTAGATCCCTGGATCCATAAAATGTCGAGGGTAATATTGTGGTGTGTTCTAATGGTTATTCCATCTCCAAGAGAATGAATATAGCAACAATGAAGAGCTCAAGAGGAAGAGGATTTATTGTGGTGGAAAATTTGGGAAAAATTTTGGCTTTCAAATATGGATCATTTCCTTCCTCTGTAGTCACTAGTGAATCCAGAGGATATATTTAGTTCTACACCAAATCAACCAGGTACATGTCCATAGTAACTCATGCAAACATTATAATTGGGTTTTACAGTTAACATACAATTACAAAACTATATTTAATAATAAATTAAGTAGCAACAATTCTTAAAATTGTTTTGGGGTTAGCAAAATATTGTACAGATAATATATCAGATCTAAACATACATGCAATGAAAGTTGATATTCTACGAGAAGAATTATACAAAACAAGAGATATAAACCAACACCATATTTAACATGGTTCACCTAGTGTGGGCTACATCCACCTAGAAACAAGTCAATCTATTATCCAAAGCTTTGACAAAATATACAATGAAGATTTACAATCTTCCACACCTCTCAGATGTATAGTATTTTGTTTCTCTCAAGCTTTTACTTCTTTTTCAAGAATTCTCTCTCTCACAATTATTTTCACAACAATCATCAACTTTTTCAAGATCTTATTTCTTACTTCTAAACCCTAGATTTCATGCTTATATAGGCATATAAAAACTTAGGGCACTTAGCCATGTAATTACAACCAATAAATCTATTGTAATCCTAAAATATTTTTAATTCCCGAGAGTTTATATAAAACACTCCCGCATAGGTAACCGACGTCAATTAGCCCTAACTGATGTTAGTTCCTCCTTGCCTGACCGACACCAGTCACTCCTTAATGGATGTTGGTTACAGTATTTTCCAGCAAGTTTCATATTGCATGCTAACCCTAAGTAATTGAGCTCCACAAGTCAACAATATTGATGAAGCCAGAAATTGGCCATAAATTATCATTGTTTTGTCCTTCTAAGTTACCTTTGAAAGTGAATTTAAATGTAATCTAGGAACTTATAGATTTCTTAAGATAGAATATAGGATATATCTTGTTCATTCTTTATAAATCTTTTGTTATCTATTTTTTTGACTAATCCTATTGATTATTTAGGAAAAGATGCAAAGTCTTGTGTATGCAGACCATAAAAGAAAGATAATACTAGTATTGAGAACAGTGGAATTGATCATGGAAAGTATATCTAAACTCAAATATGATTTCATATTCAAATTTCTCTTGAAAATTTATACAAGTTCAAAGTAATAATCATCTCACTCTGAGATCGCATGAAAAAGTTATAGTTATTTTAAGTTATCTCAAGAACTCATAGATTTAGTTCCGAAACTCGCATATTTAGTTTCGGAACTTGTAGGTTTATAATTGGAACTGACAGATTTAGTTCTGAAACTCATAGGTTTAGTTCCAGAAATCAAAAATTTGGTTCCATAACTCATAGATTTAGTTCCGAAACTTGCATCAATCGAATAACATTTAGTTCCAGAACATGTAATTTGTGGACAAAGCAGATTTAGGTCTGGAACTTGTAGATTTAGTTCCAAAAATTCCATAATAGGAATGACAACGTTAGTTCCAAAGCTTGCATCAATCAAATAGCATTTAGTTCTAGAACTTACAATTCATGGAAAAAGTAGATTTAGTTCGAGAAATTATAGATTTAGTTTCGGAACTTGCATAAAAGGAATAACAACGTTAGCTATGAACATGCATCAACAGAATGATAGTTTTTGATGAATTGTGAAAAATAAGATAATCCAATAGAAATTATGAGAAATTTTTTTGTTCTTATAAAACATTTTAACATAAACCTCATTTAGATTTGCTACAGGTTTTACCAATGAAGAGAAATATAACTTTTAGTGAGTTGCATTCGGAGGAAAAAGTGTATCAAACATCCACTAAATATTCTAGAAACAAAAACAGAATAGTCAAATGGAAAATATGAGAGAGGTTTTTTGTTCATAGAATTTTTTTCAACAAAAACCTCATTCAGATTTGCTATAGTTTTTATCAATGAAGATAAATCTAAATTTTAATGAGTTGCGGTCCAAGGAAAAAGTGTATCAAATGAGAAGTGAAAGTTTCATAAATAGAAATAGAAAAGTCAAATAGAAAATTAGAGAGTTTTTTTTGTTCACAGGAATGCATTTAACAAAAACCTCATTCATATTTGCTACAAGTTTTACCAAAGAAGAAAAATATAAATTATAGTGAACTGTAGTCTGAGGAAAAAGCATATCAGATAAGCATCAAAAGTTCCACAATCAAAAATAACAAACTCAAATGGAAAATCCAGAAAAGGTATTTGGTCAAAATCATATTTTTAGGAAAAAAACTCCTTCCAATAATGTAGGAGAATAAAATCATTATGATTCTTGTTACCGAAAAGCAAGGAGAAGATTTGGGAGCAAATCTTCCTAAAATAAGTGAGATAAAACTTTGACTTCAATAATAGATCTCTCTCCATATTTTGTGGAGACGAAGATCTTAGTTGTTAGGATTAGAACAAAGATAAGATCAGATTGTTTCTTCTAAAATATGTAATAGATTGGATGCATAAATTATAAATGCAACCTTCCACACACATATATGTAATGCTTTCCTCCCAAGAAGTAAAGATTTGTTCTTTCCTCTCAATTACTATGTAGTTTTAAGATCACATAAGTATGATTTAAATACTCTTCCAAGGAATAAGCTGGAAACTCATTTCAAGGAAGATAAATTTGTTTATTGATGTTTATATTTATTCATTTGTCTGTAATTCATTCTGCATTATTGTTTTTATCTTTGTATTGTGAAAATTTAGTTTGTTGTGAACATGCAGGAGTTTGTTCAATTATGTTTATTTCTAATTCAGCAATTTCAATTTACGCAAGTATGTTTAAATTCCTACAAGTGTAATTTCCTTCATACAAGTGTGATTTATTTTATGCAAACTTTATTTCTGCAAGTTTGTTTAAATTTTTGCAAGTGTGCCTTTAAATTTATGAAAGTGTGATTTATTTAATGTAAGTTTGGTTTATGTTTAAAGGAGTTTATTTACAAGATCTTATGCTCTTAATGCATACAACCATCAGACACTAGCCCTGGATTGATATTGTTAATGGTGAGTATTGATGACCCTCATCAAATATCCCACTTGGAGATTAATTATTGCACCATACATGTAAAGCATCATTCTTGAATCCTTTCCTTAGCTTTGTTTCTTCCTCTTCAAGTCTCAAACTCAAAGACCAACAAAATTGGATTGTAGCTCCAGCTTCTACTTTACTAATGACTTTGTTAGCATATCCACAGGGTTCTCACTCATATGAATCTTTTCTAGATTCAACTTCCCATCCTCCAATACTTGTCATATGAAGTGATACCTCAACTGAATTTTTTTTGTTCTTGAATTAAATGTTGAGTTATTTTCCAAATGAATTACACTCTAACTATCACTAAACAATTTACAATCATGTTACTCCTTTCCAAATTCTTTCATGAACCTACTCATCCATATCATCTCCTTGCTAGTCTCTGTAGCTGCAACATACTCTACCTCTATAGTAGACAAAGCCACAACCTTCTACAATCTTGAAATCTAGCTAACTATCGTCCCACCAACTATTAAAATATATCCAATAGTTCTCCTTCTACCATCCAGATGTCCAGCCATATCTGAATCAACATAGCCATATAATGAAATATTTGAACCTCTATAGCATAACTACATGTTAAATGTCCCTTTCAAATACCTTAATATCCATTGGACTGCTTTCCAATGCTCTTTACCTAGATTTTACATATATCTACTCACAACTCCTACTACCTATGTAATGTTTGGTCTAGTATAAACCATAGCAGACATGAGACTCCCAACTTCTAAGCATATGGCACTTATGTCATGTATTTGACCTCCTCATGTGATGATGGACACTGATCTTTGCTCAATTTTAAGTGTCCAGCCATAGTTGTACTAACAAGTTTTAGATTCTACATTTTGAACCTTTCTAATACCCTATAAATATAATCCTCTTGAGACAAATACAGTTTCTTGTTCTTCATGTCTCTGTGTATTTTCATGCCAAGGATTATTTTTGCAACTACTAAATCCTTCATAGAAAATGTGTGAGATAGCTTTCACATAATCTCACCAATGTGTCGCATACTAGATCCTCCAATAAACATATTATCCATGTATAGTAACAAAATAATATAGCTCCCATTTTCAAGCTTCTTGAAATAAACACACTGGTCAGATTCACATCTCAAATAACCATGCTCATGAAAGAAACTATCAAACCTCATGTACCATTGCCTTGGAGCTTTCTTGAGCCCATATAGACTCTTTTTCAACCTGCACACTAAGTTCTCCTTACCCTTAACTTCATGCCCAAGAAGCTACTACACATAAATCTCTTCATCCTAACCACCTTGAAGGAAAGTTGTTTTCACATATAGTTGTTCTAAATGCAAATCCTCTACTGCAACTAAACTCAATACAGTAAGAATAGAAGGCATCTTTACAACAAGAGAAAATATTTCACCAAAGTCAATAACTACTTTCTGTGCAAATATTTTTACTACAATCCTTGCCTTGTACCTTTTCTATCTACCCTCTTCTTCCTTTATCCTATAAACCAACTTGTTCTACAATGTCCTCTTACTTGCTGGAAACTCAACCAAATCCCAAGTCTAGTTTTGTTCCAAGGATTCCATCTCCTCATTCATGCCATGCTCCCACTAGACGTGAGTTTTATCCTGCATCGCTTCTTCAAAACTTTCTGGTTCACAATTAACAGTCAATAATTAATAAAATAGAGAATGTGTAAATCTTTCTAGAGATTTACTTACCCTTTTTTACCTTCTCACATTAATTTGGTGTATCAGAGGCTCATTCAGGACCTCCTGGACATTTGTATCCAAATCTATCAGTGACCAATACTGGTCACCTATAACTGACGTTGGTTCTGCTAACCGATGTTGGTTGGGATCTTCTTTAGCCGATACCGGTTCTGTAGACCAATGTCAGTCAGGGGTCAACCAACACCAGTTATTGTGTAACCCTGTCGGTATTACTTTTAAATCCGAGAGTTCATTTTCATCCACAAACTTATCAACCGGTTTGTCCTTGGGTACCAAAATTTGATCCCTATGCATTCTCTTTTTATTTCATTCAATGTCACGAATCCTAATAATTTTATAATTCTCTAAATCCCAAAAATAGAATCCGAAATTGCTAGATCCATAACTAATGAAAATGCATCTCTTGGATTTTGCATCCAATTTTTTCCTATTTTCCTAATAAATATGCATAAATCCTTCTGAACAAAAAACTTTAAGAAAAGATAGATCTACCTCTTTTCCGATCAAATCTTCCTTTGGTATTCCTTCATCTAGTGAACTTCAAGGCCCATGGTTAATCAAATAAACTGATGTATCAACTATTTCTACCCAAAACTGCAAGGGCAATCCAAAATGTATCCTCATACTTCTAGCACATTTTGTGGTTGTCTTGTTCATTCTTTCTACAACACCATTATCTTGTGGTGTTATTCTAACTATCCTTTCTCTTCGTATTCCATTCACTGAACAATAATCATTGAAAGTATTTCTATAGTATTCACCACCATTGTCAGATCTAAGGAACTTTAACTTTTAATTTGATTCATTCTCAACAAGAGATTTCCATCTTTTAAGAGTCTAAAAAACATCAGATTTATGTTTAATATAGTAAACCCATACCTTTCTTGTAGCATCATCAACGAAAGTAACATAATACTTAGATACTCTGTTAGAAGCTACCTAAATTAACTTTCCACACATCTGAATGCACAATCTCCAATTTCTACTCCTTCTTAGTTTCCTCAACTTTGTGAAATCTCACTCTCTTTTTCTTTCCAGAGATACAATATACTCATAGAAATCAATATCTAAAGCTTTCAAATATGATAACTTACCCTTAGCCTTTAAGATATGCATTCCTTTTTTACTCATATGGCCCAACGGATTATGCCACATGCATGAATCTAAATCTGAAGTAGATAATGTAGAAAAGGAATCAGTAACACAGGTAGATAAATATAATTTTCCTACCTTCTTACCTATTTCCACAACAAAAGAACCCTTGGTGAATTTCCAAGAGTTTGTTGTGAATGTAACCATGCAACCAGCATCACCTAGTTGCCATGGAGAAATAAGATTCCTCTTGAGGCTTGGCACATGCCTCACAAATTTCAATACCCATGTATTTCAATTCTACAATTTTAAATGAACTTCCCCCTTACAAGTAATACTGTAAGGTTCATCATCACCCAAATAAACATGTCCAAAATTTCCCTGGACATAATTTCTGAAATAACCCTTATTAGGGGTTGTATGGAAAGAAACTTTTGAATCTAAAACCCATGATTCAATTCTATTATCTAAATAAAAAATAAGAGCATCTTGTATTACCTTTACTGCAACAAGATTTACTTCTTTACCTTTGTCTAGTTGTTGGTTCTCTTTATCCTTTGACCAACAATATTTATTTTTATGTCCTTTCTTTCAACATTTCTAACAAGTATTTCCCTTAACTCTGGATTTAGATCTGCCATCCCTTGACTTTGATTTCTCATTACTCTTACTCTTAGATCTCTCAATCTTCCTACCTCTACTTTCTTCATTCAAAGAGTTCCCAGATGATTCCTCTATACTCTTCCTACAAATTTATTCATTCAAGGTTATATTAATCACACCATCAAACTTCAAAATATTATTAGCAGATTATGTAAATTACTAACAACCATTACCAATTTATCCCAACTATCAAACAAAGAACATAAGAATAAAAGTGCTTTCACTTCATCATCAAATAGAATATCAACCGATTTTAACTGATTTACAATAGATTGGAAATTATTCAAATGACTAGACACACATCCACCTTCATGCATATTAGAGCTACATAGTTTTTTCATCAAATAAACTTTATTTGAAGCACTACGTTTTTCATATAATTTAGCAACAGATTTCATTAACTCTACCATAGAAGTCACTTCGGTAATATTAGAACCCACGGATGCTATCAGGCTCAATCTTATAGATCCCAAAGGCATTATGTCAAGAATATTCCATTCTTCATCATTCATCTCTATAGGTCTAGACTTTTCATCCAATGGTAAGTAAAAATCTCTTTGATACAGATAATCCTCAATCTACATCTTCCATAATTGATAATTTTGGTTATCAAACATCTCTACCTTGTATTTTTTTTCTTATGCCATTGTTGTAGCTCCCACTCAATCAGAAAGCCCTCTCTGAGTAAATTTTTCAACACACAAAACCCTCAAAAAAATATTTGATACTATTTTTTAAGGTTAGTAAAAAGTTGTACAGATAATATATCAGATCTAAACATACATGCAATGAAAGTGAATACTCTACCAAAATAATTATATAGAAGAAAAGATATAACTCAACACTGGATTTAACATTGTTCACCTCGTGTGGGCTACATCCACCAAGAAACAAGCCAATCTATTATCCAATGCAGATTTAAAAACTTCCACACCTCTCATACGTACAGTACTTTCTTTCTCTCAAGATTTTACTTCTTCTCCAAGAATTCTCTCTCTCACAATTATTCTCACAATATCATCAATTTTTTCAAGTTCTTTTTAGTTCTTAATTCTAAACCCTATCTTTCATGCTTATATATCCATATACAAACTTAGGGCACTTATCCATGCAATTACAATCAATAGATTTGTTTTAATACTAAAAATATATCTATTTCCTAAGAGATTAAATAAAACACTCCCGCACAGGTAAACGACGTCGATTAGCCCTAATCAATGTTGATTTCTCCTTGCCTTACCACTGTTGGTCATAGGTGACCAATGCTACTACCTCCTTAACCAATGTGGGTTAGTGTGTTTTCCAGCAAGTTTCATATTGCATGCAAATCCAAAGTAATTGAGCTACACAAATCAACAAATTGTTTTAGTCACAAACTATAAACCTCAACCTAGGAACCGTTGTCTAAAATCTATATTGACGAGGATGATGAATTTTTCATTGTGGACAGAGTCAAATAACTCATAAAATACAAGGGATTCCATGTTTGAATCAAGGCTATATTGTTGAAATTGGTGTTTTAGGCATCTGTATGTGACCCACTCTTGGGCTTGCCTATGAATCCAACAAACATTGCACTTTGACCGAGGCACAACTTCTTTGACCCACCCCATGAGATTATTTCTCTACATCCCCTGCACTTTGATTCTCCTCAATTATTCTGAACGTGATATTTTTGTCCTTTGGGACATTTTTTTCAAACACACTCATATCTCCCTCACATGGGACTTTGGTTTTTTCAATGAGACCCTTTCATTTTTTAGCAGAGTCGACCATCACCAACTTGAGATTACGATCGAAGGCTGATAGATTTTTTAGTGGGGCAAAAAATAGCTCATGATTATTCTTCGGCAATAGTCTTGTTCTACCACACACCTTCAATCAACCTATAACAACCACCAAACATAACATGGCTACCCACATTTTCATATGCATCTCCATAAAATGTAAAAAATCAATTTGAGAATTATATAAGTTCTATACGCTAAGAAACTTTTGGTGTATAAATATGTGGGGGATTGAGGTATATATTGAGTATGTAACATGTGTTTTTTTTAATTTAGGTATAAACTATACTCTAGATGTGGTAGTGCTTTCAAGTATGAAATGTTTTAAAATAATGAATCTTTGGGTAAGTTTAAATAAATAAGAACAAGAGTACCATGAATTGAAATTTTAAGGAAATATTTAATGAATGTTCAAATGTATTAATAATAAATAATGGAAGACAACTTGTCTATGAATCAAAGATACGATCCAACATCCTCATGAATATTTTTTTTTGAGTTCTTACTTTGTGGTTAGCTTCTTAAATTGGAGGTTTTCCATAGTGACATTTCCTCACATATTATTGTATATAATCCCAAGAATACAATAGTATGCATGAATTCATTGTTATCGCGCAAGTTGTAAATGCTCATAAATTCTTCACTCGATTACCAAATGAATATGATACTCAAGTAAGATTTTTTTTTTACTATCCTTCAGGGAGTTTTTTAGTGGCAACTATTCGTAATATGGTGAATATTCCATCATAGGAAAATTTGAAAAGATGATTTTTTCGAAACAGGGGAGTGTCCTTTTCGCCTAAAAATTACGGTATAATTTTTTTAGAGGTCGGCTTCGCCTACCCTTGAAAACATCCCCTATATAAACCTAGGAGATTCGCTGGGTAGAATACTCATACTAAGGTACTGTACCACTACAGGCATATCAATTACAGTGAACTTGTGAAGCACCATAGTCTAGTACACAAAGTATAGTATTATAGATCATCATCAGATTTGTAGCTAGGTGACAAGTATTATTTTCTTACACGCAGAAAGGGCTATTTGTTAACACCCAAAAACTATTGATCACTGACGCCTGACAACTAGTTTCTGTTGACACACGACAAAGAATTTAGCAGTCTGGATAGATCAATTAAAATCACAAACAAACATTTTGAATTTCATACAACTATATTAACATATATGTCGTCTTTGTTTTATATGCTTAACACATATTTGAAATCTTCATATATGTATATCTTTTGAACCTTCATACTAGGTACAAAAACAGAGAGGTTTTTCATCAATTTATATAAAAATTATAACTTTTATAAATAATTATTATTAATTAGAAAGGTTTCCATCATAAATTTGAACAAACTAGTTTTTAAGATAAAACTTTGTATTTGATCTGACTAAGGGCATTCATAAATACAATTAGTATTTGTAATCGTAATCACAATATAAAAAAAATTTAATGCGAAACAATACTATAAATTTTAATATATTGATTAAAGTCTCAATGGGTATTAGAATATTTAGCAGTCTCGATAGATCAATTAATATCACAAAAAAACTTTTTAAATTTCAAATAACTATACAAACATATATACAAACTTTGTTTTATATGCTTAACACATAATTGAAACCTTTATATATGTATATCTTTTGAACCTTCATACTGAGTAAAAAAAAAAGCATTGCTTGATCTATCAAGCTACAACTGTCTAAGAAGCGATTTCAAACATTATTTTGACTAAAGACTTTTATTTTATTTTGTTTTTATTCTGAGCTAATTTGTTTTGTATCTAAACTTTTCTTAGAAAAAAACTATTGTGTTTTTATTCTGATGTAGTTTGTTTTGTATCTAAAATTTTCATTATATCTAAACTTTTCTTTTAAAAAAAACCATGAAATGACTATACCCAAGAATTTTAACCTTAGTTAGGCCTATCAACTAATAAAAATTGTATAATATTTATTGCGATTTTTAGATTCATAAAATTATAAAATATTTAATTATTTTTCTAATTTATAGCACTAATTCAAA
Organism: Taxus chinensis; assembly: GCA_019776745.2. Lineage (NCBI taxonomy): Eukaryota > Viridiplantae > Streptophyta > Pinopsida > Cupressales > Taxaceae > Taxus > Taxus chinensis. The sequence continues at coordinate 616,410,709 of CM034152.1, read as the reverse complement.
TCAATTACGTCCCAAACTCTTTGCAAACGTTTCTTTTAAGTTTTTAAGAGACTCTAAAAACACCCTCATTTTCCCTCGACAACAGCCAACGTTGATAACGACCCGCATTAATATATACAACACCACTTAATACGCTCTCTGTATCCCCCAAAACAATACAATAAAGAAAGCCCTTTACGATATTATTAAACAATTTCATACTACTACTAAACCATGCACTCATAATCTTATATGAAAGTTTATTGATTCATCTCAAAAAGCTTTGAAGCCTGAGCTGGTTTACATAGTAAGAAAAACCCGCTCTTCTTTAACATTTAGTCACACGACAATGTGCTTCATGAAAAGGAAATGAGCAGAGAGACATTTTATTTATATCCGTAGAACTACATATATAGTAGCTGTCTACTAAACGGTCCCTGGCATGAAAATGCCCTGCAGCCAACAGAAAACAACAATAAATTTAATCAGTTATAAATGATGGAAATAATTTGCAGAAATGGGTGGAGGAGGAGGAGGAGGGGGCTAATTACCGGAAGAATGCTCTCTGCTTCGTCGGATGTTGCAGCGGCTCGGCGAGGACGTTGCAACGTTCAGGGAGTTGTCTCGCTCTCTCTAACTGCTGCTGTTCTTGTCGTTCGCGCTCTCCTTGCCTTCCTGCACGTCGATTATTATAAGTTTCTTCCTGAGCTTGGTCGAATAGTTGTTGAATGGCATCGCAGCGACATCGTTGAGGCATTCTTGACAGACCCCGGCAGCACATGGAAGACGGTCTCTCCTCTTCCTCCTCATATTCCTCCTTTCCTCTTCCTCCTCTTAAGAAATCTCTGCACTCATACAGTTGCCGGGGGTCACAAGACTGTTGTCGCCTCTGGTTGATCTCGCTCTCATCGCAGTCTGCCAATGTGAAGGGGGCCGAGGAGATGACAATGATAAGGACTACTGCTAACAAACTCAAAACCAACTGCTTCTTCATTGTAATTGCTGATCACCGAGTATATATGACTATGGATGTCCTGAACGAAGCACGGCAAGACTGTATATATAACCAGGAGAGGAGTGAGCAGGGTGGATACCCATGCACGCCATGCACGTGGGGCGTTTGGACGAGCAACACGTACAGGAATATTTCAGGGTGGCAGATAAAAGTGTAAGCTGCATGCGGCGTCGACGCAGTGTATTTTGTTGGTTGCGTTGCAAGACGATGCTCGGTGAGGAAAGCATTAATAAACACGAGCAAGTAAAGAGTGCCCCAAAAATCATCTGATCGCATCTACAAGAAAGGTTACGTTCCTTGAAAGATGATGGTCACCAATTTCAGGGCTCCCAAAAATTCGCTTTTGTTTTAATAAATTAGAGTAGGCGAGAAATAGAAGTTTACAAGAAACTCGTATTGTTTTAGAGCTAATTACATACAAAGATGGAGGGCAACGATAATTTGTTTTAAAAAAAATTAAAAGTATGTTAATTATTTTTGAAGGTTTACTAAGCATTTAGTTTTGAAAATATTTAATAAATTGTGTACATATGTGTGAAATTAATGTTATTTTCAAAAACCTCAACAAGGAAGTTAAGGAGAATCTACTAGAATATCAATATTATAACATGTTTGATGATATTGAGGGTATTTCTTATATATTTAAAGGTGTAGAGGTTTTTTTTTAATTATCTTGAGCCAACATATATTCAAAGTGTTCATACACAGAGCATATTACTATTATTCATTTGATCTGTCTTACTTTCTCTTATGGTCAATGGTTTATAGAGTATTTTGTTTATTGTTGGATGTGAAAAGTCATAATAAATAAATTATTTTGGATTTTTTTGGTATAATAATATTTAAAAATAAATGATGATCTAGATTACAAGAATTTTCTACAAGAAATATAATAAAAAGACACGATTATCATAAAATGTGTTTATAAATATGTTTTTTTTTTAAAATAGAAATATTATCAGCTCCATTACGGTCAATTTTAGTTCATGTGAAATTGAAATGCATATGTGCATATGTGCACACATAATGAGTTGATTTCAGTTGATTCAAAATTTTATCTTTTAATATTGTAGTTGTAACACCCAGATTTTCGACGCTCAAAACCCGAGACCAAACATCTCAATACTTAAATAGAAAATAAGTAGTGAATAAATTTTTTTAATTAAAAAGGGTTGCATCAAGTACGAACACCTAGGATTAAATTGTTTCTTGATTACTAAACTTCACACACATGAAGGGTTGTCAATTACTAAATTAATAATTATCATTATTAATTTACACAAGGCTGCTTCGGGATAAATCCCTTTCTAGGGTCACCGTTAATTCATCCTATTTAAAATATCAATGGGGTCAATAATTCCTAAGTTAGTTTAATTCCTACTTCTCACAACATTTAATAGTAATGCCCTTCATGAGGTTAACTATCTAAGTATTTAAATTCTATTTAATTAACCTTCATGAATCATTACATAAGTTACCCCTTTTTACAATTATTTAATTTATCCCCAAAGGATCCAAGCCATAAATTTACTTTACTTTCTAAGGTTAAAGTTTCAACCTGTCCTAACCATTAATTTGCCCCATTCAACTCAAATACTGATACTTTTAAAATTACCCAATCCCATACAGTACCATAACTTGAAATGTGTAGGGTTGATCCTCAACCCTTAGATTAAATGGATATGCACCCTTAGATCTAGGTATTTTCAAATAAACCATAAACATCCTTATCGGGTATATTTCTTATTCTTTCTTTTTAATATAACTCATTTATTTGCTCCATTTTAATTTACAGGTTGGCGGAGTAGAAGCCATGGAAACAAGAAGTGAAACCATGGAGAAATTTCTTTGGATCTTGTTTGCAAATGAGGAAATATTCCTCCACTCCATTCTTCTCTTCATTGATTTTGGTGTATTCCTAGGTTTATTATTGCAAAGCTATACATTCATTTTATTGTAGATATTCCACTATGACTCTAGTTATTTACATCCTTGAGTTCATTATTTGGGGAAAACCCCATTTCATTAAATCTATGAAATTATACACAGTTGGGTGTCCATAAGAGAATTTATATGCTTAAATAAATGTTTTTTGCTCCCTTATGAGTTGCTGGTAATTACATTTTGAAGTTTAAAACTCATATTTTATTTAAATCCATTCTAGAATTTGCACAGTCACAGATTTTATTTTCCCATCGAAAGTGACGAAATTGTCGTCCAACGCAGGTCAGTGGTCCTATGACTATCACCCTGTCTGGGTGACTATCCTAAAACCACCACTCTGGGGAGGGTGGTGGTCCTAAAACTGCCGCTCTGCATGGGGCGGTGGTTTTGTTTCCTGAAAATAGAACCTTAAGTTCAAGCAGTTTTCAAAATGTTTTCTACTAAGGTTGGTTTCCAAGGTAACAATAACTTTAATTAAGGTGTCTACAATTCATTAGTTAATAGGTTGATGTCATTTATTCACTTCATGACTTAAATTACTAAGTACATAACTTTTCCATTGCAATATTGTATAAGAACAACTGCAAGATTTCATTTTCAATAAAATTATTTATAAGCTCTAAAAGAGAGAAAATAAATTCAACCAATTACTAAGTACCATTACTTTTCTTTACACAACAAGAGTGATAACCATTCTTGTAAGGCAATTCAAGTATAAATTTCATACATTCTTCCAACACAAACACAACCATTTTACCAAATGAAAGCACAAGTAACTATGATACATTTCCAGATTTGATAGGAAAACATTCTCAATCAATTAAAACTTTAAATTTCTTCTCTCACCCTTTTTAATACAAAAAAACTTGATAAAAAATTTACAAGTTCTTTTTTTACAGTAGTAAAAATTTCAACAAGGCAACAATGCACTTCCTTTTTCTCAATGAGAAGAGTTCATTTTGTTACAAAATAAAAGATCTTCTTTCCAACAATATGAAAGAATAATTTACAAGATTACAACTTTCATTATATCAACATTGAAACAATATTTCAAAGGTGCTCCTTTTGGCTCCAACATTGCATGACTCCTCCAATCTTCAACTTCAAGAAGAAAACAAAATAAGGGTAGTAGGAAACACTCTCCACCCAGTTGATAATCCAATGAGAAGGAAAAGTCATCCTCCTCATTGGCCCTTGAGCCCAAATACTAAAGCAATGAAGGGTATCAAGAAATCGTGGAAACTTTCACAAGGCTTCCACAATAACCATTTACACAAAACTTTCCACACACAATCACAATACAAAATAACAACAAGCATACAATTTTTCCTAAGCACAAATGCTCAAATTCAAGCCAAAGGAGAGAAGAAACATGGGAAACCACTTATGACTCCCAAGGGGTGTAGGCGTCCACCTTAAAAATCCTCCAAAACTTCATTCACACAACCAAAACCAAACTATTATCCCTCCCTTGATTACTCTTTTTTCTTCATCAACTCTTATCCCTCCCTTAAAAAACATATCAAGATAAATAAGAAATCTTTCTTATTGTCAAAAGGTGAAACACTCAACCCCAAAAATCCCTCCAAAAGCATAATATAAAATCTTATCCCTCCCTCAATATTTTCCCCATTTTCTTTAACCTACACAACCTTAAGACCATTCTAATCCCAAAACTGAAATACACAATATTCATTCTTTTACAACCATTTGCACAACACATAGAAATAAAAATACATGGGTGAAGTCCCCCTTGCCATTGCAAGAGTATCTAATCCAAAATCATAATCTCCAATCTTTCCAAGTCCAAAACAAGCTCCAACAATCTTCCAAGCTCCCAACAAGCACTCCAAAAACAAGCTCCTCCAAAATTAAAGAGTGAAAAATAAAACATCTAACCCTTAAATAATCAAATAAACTTTTATAAATATATAAAGAGACGAGGAGGGTGAGGTGGATCCATGTAGGATGCCACATCACTTCTCCTCAACTCCACATCAAATGGTCAAACCCCAAAGCCCAAATCTAAATTTTACATGCAATGTTAAGTAGATAACACTTAAACCAATGAAAATACTTTCAAATTCATAATACAATCAAGGACAACCTACCACAATATAATATCCCTTTGGTCGCATCCAAATTACAATAAATAACAAGATTAATCAATTTCATTAGAACACACTTACCTAACAATAATAAAGTAGATCACATTATAACAATAAATTACATACTCAATAAATACTTAATGAAAATGGAAACCAACACATCCACCTAAGGTCACATTTAAGGCCACCCCCCAATGGGGACCTCCTAAAATATTTATCAACAACCAACATACAAAAACATAAAATGCCAAGGTGACCAGTTGCCAATACCCAAAATTCATTAATTGTTGGTCTTATATCCCCTTTCTTTTGTTGTGTTACAATTTCCTACAAAATCGAGACAATAGATCTTTGGCCTCGTGGCCATATCAATAACATCAAAACAATAAAAAACACATACACATATAAATACACATCATCAATTAACATAACTAGATCATCTCTAAAATCAGTTAATTTCATCAATTGTTTATAACTCCATAACATTTTAATTATATCATTTCATCAATAATAATTTGATCACAAGAATAGTTGAATCATCTAATAACAATCTATACATCAAAATCCAATGTGTTAGCATGTATATATAAAGTGGTAACTCTAGATCATCATTAATACTGAAATGTCAATCGATGCATATAATCCACACTATGAGCCACCACATATCAGAAATAAAAATATCTATAATGTCTAACAAAATTCTAATCAAATATAGTAATATTCATCTATCAATGTCTACTGATCAAATATGATAACAAAGTATATGCCTCTAATCCAAGTAAATAAAAATCATAGTAAGATCAATCTCGAAGAGGAGTGGTCACTACAGTATTATTTAAGATTACTTATTCTGACATGTTCAAGCTTACTTATGAGAGATAGAAATGAAAAAGAGATTGAAAAATATTAGTAAAATTCAGGGATATTCTTTAATACTTTGTGAACAATGGTTATATGACATGGGTTTATTAGATGAATCCCATCTAAGATAACTATACTTAAAAAGCTCCTAATTCCAAAAGTGCAAGAGAAAAAAATAAGGAAAGTAACAAAAAATCCATCAAATTAAATCAATAAATAGAAAATGGAAGTGAGGATGATGATGTGGCCCCATGTACGATGCCACTTCATTATCCCCCCATTCCACTCAACTAGTCAAAACACCAAACCCAAGGCACTAAATGAACACGTACAACTTATGGCATGCCCACATGACTCTCCAACATGCACTCCATGCTTATCAAGGACAAATTAATCGTGGTAAGTAGAAAAGTGCAATTATTTCACTTTTACTTTCAAACAAATACATAAAAATGGTCAAAATATACCCCATACTTCATAATTATGGTTGGTAGAAGATTTTGAGATGTGAGGGACAAGGTTAACTTGTCCCACATGTCTCAAAAAGTGGCGTACACAGACAAATTCGAGGCTGGGAAGAAACAAAGTACACACCACCTAAATGCAATTAATTCAATCCACATCAAGCACAAATCAAGGGATATCTACTCTATTTTTTTACCCACATGTCACAGCTTCCTTTTTAGTTTAAAATTTAAGTTGAATTACCTAATTAACACACATTAATAAGTGCTAATAAAGTGACTAAATTTTCCCACCAATTAAATACATGCACAAGAAAATAAGACACACAAAAAATTAAAAGAAAGGAACATTACACCCAATGGCCACACATGTGAGGTCACCCCCCATGGGAAACCTCCTAACTAAGCATGAAATTACATATCAGAAACATTAGACATAAGTTGTCATAGTTGGCCATGTTGCAAAAGACCCAACATTATTTTATGGTTGGTCCCATATCCCCTTTCGATGTATATAATATAATATTCCTACAAACACAAACAAAATACCTCTCTATCCTTACGACCGCATCAACAAAATTGAGAAATAACATATACATGGAAATAAATAATCATCATAAAAAATTAGGTAATTTGATCATATATCAACATATCAAATAATTTGATTCTAATCATCCATGAGATCAGAATAAAACTCAGAACATGCAGAGTATAACTTGTTAGTATAAAATTCAAATAATGCAAATCAACATATATGAAATTGTCTACCAGTGTCATCTAATGTATCATAATAAAAATGTGGATCAAATCATATCAATAGTCTAAATATTTGTATATTCTCTCATCTGCTGATCAAGATATAATAATAAAAATGTCAAAGTATCTATCCAACAGTAATAACATCATAATGAAATAGTGTCGAAGAGGATTCAACACTACACGGTTGTCCTAAAATATTTTTCATCTTATTTTCTAAATAAAAATCATTCAACTCCAACCCATAATTGTAATCATTTTAGTTTTCACAGTTTTCTCTCTTTTGACAAAATTATAAAATTACCATCTCTTATTTTTATTTCTTTTATATTTTTACCTATCCCAATAAGTGATTTTTGGAATAAAAAGAACATTCATTAGATCCTTATATCATAGATGTGAAGCTATATGAACACATCATAAACAATTTTATACCTATTCGTTCAAATTTTTGTTTCTCTGCTTGTTAAGGGCTTGCTCTGCCATTTTTCTCATGCACAAGTTTTAGATCGTGACACTGCTTCACCTCATTCATACATTGCCAAGTCTACTATGAGAAATGATGCCTAGGTTTTGACACTCTAGCTAGATTAGATGATGTTGTAAATGATGAGGTGGATGTAATATTTGTATCATTAGGCTCTTCTTCCATCTTCTAGTTGGATATCTACAAGGATCCCATTACCAATGGAACATTCAATGCTATTCAGAAAGGAGGTATCGTGGTCTATTCTATAGGAAATGATGGCTCTAATTCATACTTTGTAGTTAATACTTCTCCCTATATTTTTACGGTGGCGGCACTAACAATTGATAGATATTTTCAATTAGATAGTTCTGGGAAATAAGAAAAAAGTGAGGCTTCCTTCGATTACATAAGTTTCAATATGAAACCATTTTCCTAAAACTAATTCTTCCATATTTGTTATTTCCTTAGGGGGAAGCTATAAAATATTCAAATCTTATCTATTTTAAGATGTATCATGTTGTGTTTACGGGGTATGTTGGTTTAAACATGATATCCCGTGAAGATGCAAGGTAAGATAATGAGGATTAGGAGTAGGAGTCAGAGTTAGATATTGAATTAATTAATAATTATATTCCATTGTTATGGATTCCAAATAATTTTTATGCTAGATCCATGGATCGATAAAATGTTGAGGGTAATATTGTGGTGTGTTCTAACGGTTACTCCATCTCTAAGAGAATGAATATAACAACAGTGAAGAGCTCAAGAGGAAGAGGATTTATTGTGGTGGAAAATTTGGGAAAATATGTGGCTTTCAAATACGGATCATTTCATTCCTCTGTAGTCACTAGTGAATCGAGAGGAGATATTTAGTCCTACATCAAATCAGCCAGGTACATTTCCAAAGTAACTCATGCAAATATTGTAATTGGGTTTTATAGTTAACATACAATTACAAAATTATATTTAATAATAAATTAAGTACCAACAATTATTAAAATTGTGTTGGGGTTAGCAAAATATTGTACAGATAATATATCAAATCTAAACATACATGCAATCAAAGTGGATATTTTACGAGAAGAATTATACAAAACAAGAGATATAAATCAACACCAGATTTAACGTGGTTCACCTAGTGTGGGCTACATCCACCTAGAAACAAGTCAATCTATTATCCAAAGCTTTGAAAAAATACACAATGAAGATTTACAATCTTCCACACCTCTCAGATGTACAGTATTTTCTTTCTCTCAAGGTTTTACTTATTTTTCAAGAATTCTCTCTCTCACAATTATTCTCACAATAATCATCAAATTTTTCAAGTTATCTTATTTCTTACTTCTAAACCCTAGATTTCATGCTTATATAGGCATATACAAACTTAGGGCACTTAGCCATGTAATTAAAACCAATAGATCTATTGTAATCCTAAAATATTTTTAATTCCCGAGAGTTTAAATAAAACACTCCCACACAGGTAACCGATGTCGGTTAGCCCTAACCAGTGTTAGTTCCTCCTTGCTTAATGGATGTCGGTTACTGTGTTTATCAGAAATTTACATATTGCATGCTAATCCTAAGTAATTGAGCTCCACAAGTCAACAATATTGATGAAGACAGAAATTGGCTATAAATTACCATTATTTTATCCTTCTAAGTTACCTTTGAAAGTGAATTTAAATGTAACCTAGGAACTTATAGCTTACTTAAGATAGAATATAGGATATATCTTGTTCATTCTTTAGAAATATTTTGTTATCCATTTTTTTGACTAATCCTAATGATTATTTAGGAAAACATGCAAAGTCTTGTGTATGTAGACCATAGAGGAAGGATAATAATAATATTGGGAAAGGTGGAATTGATCATGGAAAGTATATCTAAACTCAAATATGCTTTCATATTCAAATTTCTCTTGAAAAATTATGTAAGTTCAAAATAATAATCATCTCAATCTGAGATCGCATGAAAAAGTTATAGTTGTTATAAGTTAGCTCCTGAAATCATAGATTTAGTTCCGGAACTCGCATATTTAGTTCCAGAACTCGTAAGTTTAGTTCTAGAACTCACAATTTAGTTCCGAAACTCACAGGTTTAGTTTCGAAAATCACAAATTTAGTTCCATAACTCATAGATTTAGTTCCGGAACTCGCATCAATCGAATAACATTTAGTTCCAGAACTTGTAATTCGTGGACAAAGTAGATTTAGTTATGGAACTTGCAGATTTAGTTCTAGAACTTGCATAAAAAGAATGACAACGTTAGTTCCAAAACTTGCATCAATCAAATAACATTTAGTTCTAGAACTTACATTTCATGGAAAAAGCATATTTAGTTCCAGAACTTGCAGATTTAGTTTCAGAACTTGTTTAAGAGGAATAACAATGTTAGCTCCGAAACTTGCAGATTTAGTTTCAGAACTTGTATAAAAGGAATAACAATGTTAGCTCCGAAACTTGCATCAACGTAATGATAGTTTTTTAGAAATTAGGAAAAATAAGATAATCCAATGGAAATTATGAGAAAGGTTTTTGTTCAAAGAAATTTTTTTAACATAAAACTCATTCAAATTTGCTACAGGTTTTACCAATGAAGAGAAATATAACTTTTAATGAGTTGCATTCTAAGGAAAAAGTGTATCAAACGAGCACTAAAAATAGAAAATTATATTAGAAAATATGAGAGAGGTTTTTGTTCATAGAAATGTGTTTAACAAAACCCTCATTCAGATTTTCTATAGTTTTTATCAATGAAGATAAATCTAACTTTCAGTGAGCTGCAGTCCAAGGAAAAAGTGTGTCAAATGACACTAAAAGTTCCATAAATAGAAACAAAAAAGTCAAACAGAAAATAAGAGAGATTTTTTTGTTCACAAGAATGCATTTAACAAAAACATCATTCATATTTGCTACAGGTTTTACCAATGAAGAAAAATATAACTTTTAGTGAACTGCAGTCTGAGGAAAAAGCATATTAGATAACTGTCAAAAGTTCCACAATAAAAAACAACAAAGGCAAATGGAAAATCCGGAAAAGGTATTTGGTCAAAATCATATTTTGAGGAAATTTTTTTTTCTAATAATGTAGGAGAATAAAATCATTATGATTCTTGTTATCGAAAAGCAAGGAGAAGATTTCGGAGTAAATCTTCCTAAAATAAGTGAGGTAAGACTTTGACTTCAATAATAAATCTCTCTCCATATTTTGTGGACACGAAGATATTAGTTGTTAGGATTAGAAAAAATATAAGATCAGATTGTAGCTTTTAAAATATATAATAGGTTGAATGCATAAATTATAAATGCAACCTTCCACACACATATATGTAATGCTTTCCTCCCAAGAAGTAAAGATTTGTTCTTTCCTCTTAATTACTATGTAGTTTTAAGATCACATAAGTATGATTTAAATACTCTTCCAAGGAATGAGCTGGACACTCATTTCAAGGAAGATAAATTTGTGTATTTATGTTTCTGTTTATTCATTTGTCTGTAATTCATTCTGCAGTATTGTTTTTATCTTTGTATTGTGAAAATTTAGTTTGTTGTGAACCTGCAGGAGTTTTGTTTAATTATGTTTATTTCTAGTTCAACAATTTCAATTTATGCAAGTATGTTTAAATTCCTGCAAGTGTGATTTATTTTATGCAAAATTTATTTCTGCAAGTGTGTTTAAATTTATGCAAGTGTGCCTTTAAATTTATGAAAGTGTGATTTATTTAATGCAAGTTTGGTTTATGTTTAAAGGAGTTTATTTCCAAGATCTTATGCTCTTAATGCATACAACCATTAGACACTAGCCCTGGATTGATATTGTTAATGGTGAGTATTGATGACCCTCATCAAATATCCCACTTGGAGATTAATTATTGCACCATACATGTACAGCATCATTTTTGAATCCTTTCCTGAGCTTTGTTTCTTCCTCTTCAAGTCTCAAACTCAAAGACCAACATAATTGGATTGTAGCTCTAGCTTCTACTTTTCTAATGACTTCGTTAGCATATCCGCAGGGTTCTCACTCATATGAATCTTTTCTAGATTTAACTTCCCATCCTCCAATACCTGTCGTATGAAGTGATACCTCAACTCAATTTGTTTTGTTCTTGAATGAAATGTTGAGTTATTTTCCAAATGAATTACACTCTAACTATCACTAAACAATTTACACTCATGTTACTCCTTTCCAAACTCTTTCATAAACCTACTCATCCATATCATCTCCTTGCTAGCCTCTGTAGCTGCAACATACTCTACCTCTATAGTCGACAAAGCCACAACCTTCTACAATCTTGAAATCTAGCTAACTATCGTCCCACCAACTATTAAAATATATCCAATAGTTCTCCTTCTACCATCCAAATGTCCAGCCATATATGAATCAACATAGCCATATAATGAAATATTTGAACCTCCATAGCATAACTACAAGATAAATGTCCCTTTCAAATACCTTAATATCCATTGGACTACTTTCCAATGCTCTTTACCTAGATTTTACATATATCTACTCACAACTCTGATTGCCTATGTAATGTCTAGTCTAGTATAAACCATAGCAGACATGAGACTCCCAACTGCTAAGCATATAACACTTGTGTCATGTATTTGACCTCCTCATGTGAAGATGGACACTGATCTTTTCTCAATTTTAAGTGTCCAACCATATTTGTACTAACAAGTTTTACATTCTACATTTTGAACCTTTCTAATACCCTATAAATATAATCCTGTTGAGACAAATATAATTTGTTGTTCTTCATTTCTCTGTTTATTTGCATGCCAAGGATTCTTTTTACAACTACTAAATCCTTCATATAAATTGTGTGAGATAGCTTTCGCATAAGCTCAACAATGTCTTGCATACTAGATCCTGCAATAAATATATCATCCATATATAGTAACAAAATAATATAGCTCCCATTTTCAAGCTTCTCGAAATAAACACACTGGTCAGATTCACATCTCAAATAACCATGCCCATGAAAGAAACTATCAAACCTCATGTACCACTGCCTTGGAGCTTGCTTGATCCCATATAGACTCTTTTTCAACCTGCACACTAATTTCTCCTTACCCTTGACTTCATGCCCAAGAAGCTACTACATATAAATCTCTTCATCCTAACCACCATCAAGGAAAGTTGTCTTCACATATAGTTGTTCTAAATGCAAATCCTCTACTGCAACTAAACTCAATACAGTAAGAATAAAAGTCATCTTTACAACAAGAGAAAATATTTCACCAAAGTCAATAACTACTTTCTGTGCAAATCTTTTTACTACAATCCTTTCCTTGTACCTTTTCTATCTACCCTCTTCTTCCTTTATCCTATAAACCAACTTGTTCTGCAATGTCCTCTTACCTGTTGGCAACTTAACCAAATCCCAAGTCTAGTTTTGTTCTAACGATTCCATTGCGTCATTCATGCCATGCTCCCACTAGACGTGAGTCTTATACTGCATTGCTTCTTTAAAACTTTTCGGTTCACAATTAACAGTCAATAATTAATAAAATAGAGAATGTGTAAATCTTTCTAGAGATTTACTTACCCTTTTTGACCTTCTCACATGAATTTGGTGTATCGGAGGCTCATTCAAGACCTCCTGAACATTTGTATCCAAATCTATCAGTAACCAATGCTGGTTACCTATAACTGACATTGGTTCTGCTAACCGATGTTGGTTGGGATCTTCTTTAGTGGATACCGGTTCTATAGACCGATGTCAGTCAGGGGTCAACCAACATCAATTATTGTGTAACCCTGTCGGTATTACTTTTAAATCCGAGAGTTCATTTTCATCAACAAACTTATCAACTCGTTTGTCATTGGGTACCAAAATTTGATCCCTATGCATTCTCTTTTTATTCCATTCAATGTCACGACTCCTAATAATTTTATAATTCTCTAAATCCCAATAATATAATCCAAAATTACTAGATCCATAACTAATGAAAATGCATCTCTTGTATTTGGTATCCAACTTTTTCCTATTTTCGTAATAAATATGCATAAATCCTTCTGAAAAAAAAAACTTTAAGAAAAGATAGATCTACCTCTTTTCCGTTCGAAGCATCCTTTGGTATTCCTTCATCTAGTGAACTTTAAGGCCCATGGTTAATCAAATAAACCGATGTATCAACTATTTCTACCCAAAACTGCAAGGGCAATCCAAAATGTATCCTCATACTTCTAGCACATTCTGTGGTTGTCTTGTTCATTCTTTCTACAACACCATTCTCCTATGGTGTTATTCGAACTATCATTTCTCTTCGTATTCCATTCACTAAACAATAATCATTGAAATTATTTCTATAGTATTCACCACCATTGTCAGATCTAAGGAACTTTAACTTTGAATTTGATTCATTCTCAACAAGAGCTTTTCATCTTTTAAGAGTCTCGAAAACATCATATTTATGTTTAATATAGTAAACCCATACCTGTCTTGTAGCATCATAAACGAAAGTAACATAGTACTTAGATACTTTGTTAGAAGCTACCTAAGTTAGTCCCCACACATCTGAATGCACAATCTCCAATTTCTACTCCTTCTTAGTTTCCTCAACTTTGCGAAATCTCACTTTCTTTTTCTTTCCAGAGATACAATATGCCCATAGAAATGAAGATCTAAATCTTTCAAATATGATAACTTACCCTTAGCCTTTAAGATATGCATTTCTTTTTTACTCATATGGCCCAACCGATTATGCCACATGCATGAATCTAAATCTGAAGTAGATAATGTAGAAAAGGAATTAGTAACACAGGTAGATAAATATAATTTTCCTACCTTCTTACCTATTTCCACAACAAAAGCACCCTTGGTGACTTTCCAAGAGTCTGTTGTGAATGTAACCATGCAACCAACATCACCTAGTTGCCATGCAGAAATAAGATTCCTCTTGAGGCTTGGCACATGTCTCACAAATTTCAATACCCATGTATTTCAATTCTACAATTTTAAATGAAATTCCCCCTTACATGTATTACTGCAAGGTTCATCATCACCCAAATAAACATGTACAAAATTTCCCTGGACATAATTTCTGAAATAACCCTTATTAGGGGTTACATGGAAAAAAGTCGTGCCCATGGCGCAGGTAAAAGGCGCACATCATAAGGTGTCGATACGAAAATGGATGCACCCATGGCACACGTAAGAAGGTGTTGAAACAAAAATGGATGAGCCCATGGCACAAGTAAGAAGGTGTCGACACGAAAATGGATGCACCCATGGCACAGGTAAGAAGGTGTCGACACGAAAATGGATGCACCCATGGCGTAGGTAAGAAGGTGTCGACATGAAGAAATTCGCGCCATGGCACAGGTAAAGGGCACATGACATAAGGTGTCGACATGAAGAAATTCACGCGTTGGTGCACGTAAGAGTATGGTGACATAAGGATGGATGCGCCGAGGCACATATTCAGGAGGCGTAACATTTTGAGCATTAACACCCCGACAGGAAGCAAATCCTGGCGCAGATATTCTAATGGCCATAACTTTTCATAGGGAGCTCGAATTCACGCAAGGTTGGACTTTTTGGAAAGCTTAGTTGGATGGGAATAAGTTCTTAAAAATTCAAAATACTATTCGCCACTTTTTGGGTTTGTTAGGGTTCTCACCTACCACCATAATGAGATGAATTAAATGTAAGATAGAGGTGGTTGGGGTAGATTTGAAATCTCTCTCTCTCTTTTCTCTCTCATTCTTCCTATAAATTTTAAGGAGGGCCTTCTTTCGAAATGTTGGACATTCTTGTTTTGCCCCTCCCTTCTTCTCTTTGGCAGGTGAATTTGTGGAGTTCAAACCTCCCATTTAAAATTGTAATGCGACTTTGCCTCTTGGCATTTTGTAGTGTATTACATCAATCTTTAGAGAAAATAATGCATGTCTATGGATGATTCTCAACCCTCTCTGTGTTCATTTGCATCCTTCTGATATTTCACTGCAAATCTGGTTATCTGTGCATGATCTTGCATTACATTTTAATGGTTTGTGTTTATTGGCAAAACAAATGTTTCTTCATTCCTTGGTGCATCACCTTTGTTAGTATAGGTTTATTTTTATGCATCTTCTTACCCTGTCTCCTTGGCAAGTTAGATTAGGTTTTTGAGTAAACCCTCTACATTTTTATGTGTGCATTTGAATAGAGGAATAGGAACCGGCCTTCATCCAGAGAACTTTTCCGATTTCGCAAGGTCCCACACTTGGGAAAAGCTCCATGTTATGCAATCACACTGAGAGTCTCAACCTATCGAGTTGCAGACATTTAGGGGTGTTGTGATTCGCCATCAACAGTTTTGGAATGCCCGGTGGGACCAAGAGGTCATTCCACAAGATTTGAAGGAATTTTCTAGAAATTTGGACTTAGAAATTGCAGGTTTTACAATTTCATATTTTTTCACCTTCCAGGTTGAACTTTGAAATCAATTTTCAAGGGCTTAACTTGCTCAAAACAAGTCAAAATTTCACCAGTTGATAGATCGGGGGATAATCTTCAAAAGGGTATTCTTAGATTTTTGAGATTTTGAATTTAAAAATTTCATAGTTTTTTGTATTTCAGGTTTTCCCAGGCATTCAGCATGTCCCAAGTTTCAGCACAGTGTGTTTCAGGTTTTATAAGTTGCCTTGCATGACCTGATTATCACCTATACCTTTCAGGGATTAGTAGCTGCACAACCGGACCTGATAAACGAATTGAAGAACTGTATCTTTTGGATCCTTCAAAGTTTTAAATTATATTTTTAATATTGTCAGGTTTGGTGTGTAACTTGGCAGATCCAGCATTTTCAGGCTCGTTCTCTAACACATCTGGGGACTCTGAAGGGGACAGAATTTAGTGGTTTAGCAACAATAGTTGCCCAGGCGCATGAGAAGAATTCGAACCAGGTCTGATACTCGAGAAGAGGGGTTATTTTTCCACTTACAGCTATCACCAGGTAGAGGAAGGAGAGGAAGAGGACCACGAAGATCACCATCTCCACCTAACCGGACTTTGTCTACACCTCCACCTGGTAGAACTTTTCTCGCATCAACCAGAGTTCTTAGGCCAATCATAATGGCACATCTACCACCGAATCCTTTTGTCAATTTCACTGGTAGCAGCCCACTTTCCCTCAATGCACAGAATCCAGTTCCAATTGCAGGATTGAAGAACATTCCATTTTTCACTGGAGAAAATCATACCACACCTAGTGATCATGTCAAAGACATTGCTAACTTTTGCGCAATCCATGAGATAAATGAAATGGATGTTGTTGTCAAATTGCTGGCATCTTCATTCAAAGGGAAGGAATTGCAATGGTTTAGGAGCCTTGGAGCTGGTTCTATCCAAAATTGGAATTAGTTATGCATAGTTCTCCATGAACAGTTTGGAGAAAAGGGAGACAATTTGTCTCTACTAGAACAACTGACAACTATCAAGAGAGCTCCCAATGAGCAGTTGACTGACTTCAACTTCAGATTTCAAAGGTCTAGGGAAGTGTTTTTCTATTCTATCTTAAGGCTTTAAATTCTGATATTTCTATGTTAATTCAATCTATGGGAGGCACAACCTTACCTGCTACTTATAACATTACCATTAAGGTTGAAAACTGTCTTATTCAAGCTGGTAAGTTGGCTCCTAGGCCTCCCATGCCCTTGTATCCAAACTTAGAAAATCCAAGCACTAGTCAAACACCCACCTTGGTTCCTATTCCCACTCCTAGAAATCAAAGTTCAAATGAAACTTATACTTCATCCTCTAGTGCTTCAAATGAACTCCAGGTGGTTATGAAACAATTACAGAACCTTGGAAATGAGCTGGTGACTATCAAAAGATATCAAGCTCAAAGTGCTAGACCGTATCAGCCTCAAGCGCAGTACCAAGCTAGGCCACCATACCAGCCCAATAGGCCACCCAATCCAGCTGCAAATCAAAGCCAAGTAAGGCCTCCCACCAATAGACCATTTTAGCCTTATAACCCTAATGTCACATCTGCTTCTAAAGCATTAGTGCCAGTACAAAACAACATAGCTCAAGAGTATGATTGGTGTTTCCCATGCAATGAACCTCACAACCAATCTATGTGCTTCAATGGCGCTTTAAACAAAGCCTTGATGGTGAAAACTACTGGCGTAGAGGGTGAAGTGAGTCAAGAAACAAATCAGCAACAAGGGACATCTTAGCAAAACACAACTCCAAAATATACCGCACTTGTGAATTAGAAAGCTGAGGATTTTTGTGGCATAAATCAAACAATTTCTCAGAGTGTAGTAGTTAACAGAAGATCAAAGAAGAGGAATATTGGTGAAGGGCAGTCATTGGCTCCAAGTGATCTACAACCTTCCATCAGTCCACAAGGTGTTGGTAAGCAAAATACAGTTCCAAACATGCAAGGACATCCCAAATCACCTTCTAAACCAACCCAAATGCCAGTGGTTGCTACCCATGTGCAAGAAAGGAATGTGCAGACTAAAGGAAAACAAAGAGATGTTTCATCCCCATTTAGCATCATTAATCAAATGAAGAAGACAAATATGAATATATCAATGTGGGAATCTTTATCCATCCCAAGCCAAAGAGATCTTCTACAAGCTGCCATGAAGAATTGGTCAACTTCAAATTAGCATATCCATATGCAAGAGATGGTCCTCACAAATGCTGCTCAGCCTATAGGGAATCATGGAGGACAACAAGGTAAAGTTTTTAAGCCCCCTCCATTCTATGTTTCATTAATTATTGGGGATAAACTAGTACACAATTGCATGATTGATTATGGGGCAAGTAGTTCTGTCGTGCCCAAGCAAATAGCTTATCGGCTGGGTCTCCAATATGAAGTAATATCAAAGGGGGTAGTGCAGTTGGATGGGACAGCAGTAGAAACGGTGGGAGTGATTAAAGGTTTGAATCTTATCTTGCATGCATGCCCCAACGTTACCGTTTTACAAGATGTGTCAGTGATAGATTTTCCACCACTCTTTTCCCTATGCTTATTAAGGGATTTCACAGCTAGAATTGGAGGCTACTTATCTGCTGACTGGTCACACATGTTGTTCAGAACAAGATATGGTATTAAGGTCACAATCAGATCTGAACCAGTTGCAAACTTTCATATTGAGCCTCATACTCCAAGCCAAATCAATGCCAATTGTTAAACATTTGATCTAGAAGATTATCCAAGCACAGATGAAGCTGACACCAAATTTGGAAGCATCCCAGATTTGACTCTTGATGAATGGGCAAGAAAGGTACATGATTTTGATCCCTACCAAGAAGTAGAAGAATCTGAACTAGGAGTTTATTGCATACGTGAAGAAAACCAGCCTATTCCTAGCATCACCAAACAAAACCATAAGGATGACAATGAGGTATGGAAATTATTTTTCGATGGATCAAGGAGTAGGCAAGGTGCAGGAGGAGTTATGCTTGTTTCACCTCAATGCATCAAATATTATTCAGCTTTTTGTTTCTATTTTTCTTGTTCAAACAACACAGCTGAATATGAGGCCTTGATTCATGGACTTCATTGGGCTAGGAAAAAGGGCATAAAAACTTGCAGATGTTTAGAGATAGTGAGCTAATCATCAATCAAGTCAAGTGACAACATGCTACAAAGAATGACCTGCTAAATAACTACAAGAACAGGGTATGGGACCTCATTGAGGATTTCGAAGCTTTCAACATCATGTCCATACCCAGGAAGAAAAATGAAGCCGTGGATAGGCTCGCAGTAGTTGGAGCAACGTTTGATGTGGTTGACAACATCAAAAGGGAAAAAATGTAGCCACATATCCATGTGATTGTGAGACCAGCAGTTCCAGATAATAACACAAGCTGGCAGGTGTTTGAGAACGATCAACAGATCATCAATTTCTTACAAGAAGAGGCTGAATTCTCAACTAGGAATCAGGATAGACTAGAGCAGCAGTACGGGGATCAAGTAGTGCATTTCTGGACAAACAAGCTTCCCAAGGGTTTAGTAACATTGGAGTCTATCTTCGACCCTAATGACCAGTTTCGTAAGGAAAAGGCTAACATACAAGTCAAGAGAGAAGATTCAGAGCCAATTCCGGTTAGGGAAGGAAAAACACTTCAAATTGGTAAAGTGGCCACTGAGCAGGAGAAATTAGACTTCATACAACTTTACCAAGAATTTCCATATTTCTTCGCATGGAGCTATGAAGACTTGAGAGGATTCAATCCGAAGTTGGCACAACATACCATAGAATTGGATCTAGATGCTAAACCCATCAGGCAAAAGCAGAGACCAGTCAACCCTCACATTGAGCCTCTAATGAAGAAAGAGCTAAACAAACTAATTGAGGAAAGCATTATATTCCCGATCAAGCACTCGAGCTGGGTTACAAACTTGGTTCCGATCAGGAAGAAGAGCGGAGAAATCAAGTTGTGTGTAGACTTCCGAGACCTCAACAGGGCATCTCTCAAAGACCATTACCCACTTCCTTCAATGGAACAAATATTGCAAGTGGTATCCGGTTCGGAGAGATTCTCTCTCCTAGATGGCTACTCAGGGTATAATTAGGTAATGGTGAAAGAAGATGACCAGTTCAAGATGGCTTTCACCACCAAATGGGGTACATATGCCTACAAGAAGATGCCATTTGGGCTATCAAATTCTAGAGCCACTTTCCAAAGGGCAATGGATATGGCATTCAAGGGGTTGATCAATAAAATAGTTCTGATATATCTTGATGACATCACTGTATTCTCCAAAAATGTAGTGGATCACCTCTTTCATTTGAGGCAGGTATTTTAGATGTGTAGAAGATTTGGGGTATCATTGAATCCCAAAAAATGCATATTATTGGCTCACGAGGGAAAACTTCTAGGCCATATTGTTTCAAAGGAGGGGTTGATGATTGACCCAGAGAGAGTTGGAGAAATTTGAGCATTGCCATTACCAAGTAATAAGAAGGCTCTTCAAAGCTTCTTAGGAAGGATCAATTTTTTCCATAGGTTTGTTCCAAACTTTGCAGCTCTCGTAAAGCCAATAACACTGATGTTGAAGAATAGCATGGCATTTAAGTGGACATCTGAATGCAAGGCAAGTTTTGAGGCAATAAAAGAGGCTATATCTCAAGCTCCAACTCTTGTCAATCCAGACTTCTCCAAGGATTTCATGCTATATGCCTTTGGTGGTGGAGACAGAATTTTTACAATCCTGGCACAGCAAAACAAAGAAGGATTAGAACAACCAGTTGCTTTCTTCAGTCAAGGCTTTGAGGAATATGAAACTAGGTACTCTTTCATTGAAAATCATGTCCTTGCAGTGATCAAAAGCTTAAAGAAATTCAAGCACCTAGTCTCAAACAACAAGATCCAATTGTTGGTCTCTCATGCGGGAGTCAAGGAATTCCTTCTAAACAAGGATCTAAATGAGAAACGTACAGGATGGATAACCCGTTTCATGAAATATGACATCGAGATCAAGGTCACAAAACTAGTACGTGGAAAAGGAATATGTGAATAGCTAGCTTTAAGTCAGCAAGTTGAAGCAGGGGATGAAAAAGTGACTGTCTTGGTTCTACAAGATGGTCAAGAATAGGAAAATGATGATGTACCCACTCCTTTTTGGACTCAAAATATGATACACTTCCTACAGGTAGGCCTATGCCCTCCAGAATTGAGAAAAGTAAAAAGAAGATATTTCACATTACAAGCCATTCCATATGTGCTTGTTGATGGTGTTTTTCTCAAGAAAAACATCAATGGAGTTCTACTGAGGTGCATTGGGACAAGTAAAACTGAGAGAGTGTTATGAGATTTTCACGACGGAGATTCCAGAGGACATTTTTCCCCATGAGTAACAGCTCTCAGGATAATGAAGGCAGGGTATTATTGGCCAACAGTGTTCAGTGACTGCTATACATGGATAAGAAAGTGCAAGAAATGTGCACTCTTCACAGGAAAAGAAAGACTAGCAGCGCTTCCATTGCACCCAATTTTGGTTGACCAACCATTTATGCAGTGGGGATTGGACGTTGTCGGGCTCATCAATCCAAAATTAAGCTAAGGCCACAAGTGGATTCTTACGGCAACAGACTATTTCACCAAGTGGACCGAAGCAGTAGTGCTCAAAGAAGCAAATGATTCTAACATACTAGACTTTTATGAAGGAATAGTGACCAAGTTCGGTGTGCCAGCCACTATCATATCAGACAATGCATTTGTCTTCATAGGTTCCAAGATTACATAATGGGCTGTCAAGAATGGAATCTATTTGAGCACCTCTTCAAATTATTACCCCCAGGGTAATGGATAGGTAGAGTCCACAAACAAGAATTTGCTAAGGATCATCAGAAGGACTCTGGATGAAAACCAAAGGACATGGCATACCAAGTTAAAATCAGCATTGTGGGCTGACAGAATAACACCAAAGAGGTCTCCTGGTAATTCTCCCTACAAGTTGGTCTATGGGAAAGAGGTAGTACTGCCTATATCATTAGAATTGCTAGCATTAAAGCTCATGAAGTAGTTGGAGTTGTATGAGTTCGAACCAATGGAGGCCAAGTATACAGAGTTAATGGAATTGGAAGAAATAAGAGAACATGCAGTTCAGACGATTGAGAAGGATCAGGCCTTAGTAAAAAGATGGTTTGATAAGAAGGAAAGAGAAAAGACCTTCCAAGAAGGGGATCTAGTTCTGAAATGGGATGCAGATCGGGAAAAACCAAGAAGACATTCCAAGTTTGATGCCATTTGGAGTGGCCCCTATATGGTCACGAAATGTAAAAGTAGTAATGCCTTCCAATTGTCTACATTGGATGGAGAAGAACTCTTGATTCCGGTTAATGGAATCTATCTTAAATATTGCTACTAAAAGGAATAGGTTTACCCTTGTAAATATTAGATTAGTTTTCAATTCCTCTAAGTGCGGATGCACATTGTCTTGTTGTAGTTAGGTTTCAATTTCCCTAAGTGCTTTGGCACAAGTTTTGTTGCTCTCAGGTTTTTTCTATAGTCCAGCGTGCCCTCAGAGAAGAAGTTGCGGTATGAGGCTCGAGATCAGATATCAGGTTGGTTTCAGGTTATTGCTTATGAATCCATGCCCAATGCATTGCTAAAAGGCCACCGATCTTCTACCTAGCAGGTAGGTGATCCCGTTAAGTCACCAAATTGTTGTATATATCCTCCCCCCTTAGTAGATATAGACAAACGGAAGAATATGGAAATCTAAGAAACTCAGACCCTGACATTTATTGCACTGGTGCAGGTAAGAAGGTGTTGACATGAAAATGGATGTGTCCATGGCGTAAGTAAGAAGGTGTCGACACTAAAAAATTCGCGCCCATGGCGCAGGTAAAAGGCACACATCATAAGGTGTCGACACGAAAATGGATGCGCCCATGGCGCAAGTAAGAAGGTGTCGAAACGAAAATGGATGCACCCATAACACAGGTAAGAAGGTGTCGACACAAAAATGGATGCACCCATAGCGCAGGTAAGAAGGTGTCGACACGAAAATGGATGCATCCATGGCGCAGGTAAGAAGGTGTCGACATGAAGAAATTCGCGCCATGGCACAGGTAAAGGGTGCATGACATAAGGCGTCGACATGAAGAAATTCACGCCTTGGCGCACGTAAGAGTATGTTGACATAAGGCTGGATGCACTGAGGTGCATCTTCACGAGGCGCATCTTCAGGAGGCACAACGTTTTAAGCATTGACACCCCGACAGGAAGCAAACCCTGGCGTAGATATTCAGATGGCCATAACTTTTCACAGGGAGCTCGGATTCACGCAAGGTTGGAATTTTCAGAAATCTTACGAGGTCCTATGTCCAACTACGACTGGATATCTTTAATTGGGTGGGAACAAGTTCTTAAAAATGCAAACTACAGTTTGCCACTTTTTGAGTTTGCTAGGGTTCTCACCTTCTTCTCTCCCTTCTTCTCTTTAGCAGGTGAATTTGTGGAGTTCAAACCTCCCATTTAATACTATAATGAAACTTTTCCTCTTGCAATTTTGTAGTGTATTGCATCAATCTTTGGAGCAAATAATGCATGTCTATGGATGACTCTCAACCCTCTCTATGTTCATTTGCATCCTCCTAATCTTTCACTATAAATCTGGTTATCTGTGCATGATCTTGCATTACATTTTAATGGTTTGTATTTATTGGCAAAACAAATGTTTCTTCATTCCTCGATACATCACCTTTGTTAGTATAAGTTTATTTTTATGCATCTTCTTACCCTATCTCCTTGGTAAGTTAGATTAGGTTTTTGAGTAAACCCTCTGCATTTTTATGTGTGCATCTGAACAGAGGAATAGGAACCGGCCTTCATCCAGAGAACTTTTTCGATTTCACAAGGTCCTACACTTGGGAAAAGCTCCATGTTATGCAATCACACTGAGAGTCTTAACCTATCGAGTTGCAGACATTTAGGGGTGTTGTGATTCTCCATCAACAATTACTAATAACCATTACCAATTTATCCCAACTATCAAACAAAGAACATAAGAATAAAAGTGCTTTCACTTCATCGTCAAATAGAATATCAACCGATTTTAACTGATTTACAATAGATCGAAAATCATTCAAATGACTAGACGCAGATCCACCTTCATGCATATTAGAGCTATATAGTTTTTTCATCAAATAAACTTTATTTGAAGCACTACGTTTTTCATATAATTTAGCAAGAGATTTCATTAACTCTACCATAGAAGTCACTTCCGTAATATTAAAAGCCACGGATGCTGTCAGGGTCAATCTTATAGATCCCAAAGGCATTATGTCAAGAATATTCCATTCTTCATCATTCATATTTGTAGGTATAGACTTTTCATCTAATGGTAAGTACAAATCTCTTTGATACAGATAATCCTCAATCTACATCTTCCATAATTGATAATTTTGGTTATCAAACATCTCTACCTTGTATTTGTTTTCTTATGCCATTGTTGTAGCTCCCACTCAATCAGAAAGCCCTCTCTGAGTAAATCTGTCAACACACAAAACCTCAAAAAAATATTTGATACCAGTTTTTAGGGTTAGTACAAGGTTGTACAGATATTATATCAGATCTAAACATACATGCAATGAAAGCGAATATTCTACCAAAATAATTATACAAAAGAAAAGATATAAATCAACACCGGATTTAACATGGTTCACCCCGTGTGGGCTACATACACCAAGAAACAAGCCAATCTATTATCTAAAACCTTGACAAGATATACAATGCAGATTTACAAACTTCCACACCTCTCATATGTACATTACTTTCTTTCTCTCAAGCTTTTACTTCTTCTCCAAGAATTCTCTCACTCACAATTATTCTCACAATATCATCAATTTTTTCAAGTTCTTTTTAATTCTTACTTCTAAACCCTAGCTTTCATGCTTATATATCCGTATGAAAACTTAGGGCACGTATCCATGCAATTACAATCAATAGATTTTTTTTAATACTAAAAATATATCTATTTCCCAAGAGCTTAAATAAAACACTCCCGCACAGGTAAACGACGTCGATTAGCCCTAATCGATGTCGATTTCTCCTTTCCTTACTGATGTTGCTCATAGGTGACCAATGCCACTACCTCCTTAACCGATGCAGCTTAGTGTGTTTTCCAGCAAGTTTCATATTGCATGCAAATCCAAAGTAATTGAGCTACATAAATCAACAAATTGCTTTAGTCAAAAACTATAAACCTCAACCTAGGAACCGTTGTCTAAAATATATATTGACAAGGATGATGAATTTTTCATTGTGGAAAGAGTCAAATAACTCATAAAATACAAGGGATTCCATGTTTGAATCAAGGCTATATTATTGAAATTGGTGTTTTAGGCATCTGCATGTGACCCACTCTTGGGCTTGCCTCTGACAAACGTTGCACTTTGACCAAGGCACAACTTCTTTGACCCACCCCATGAGATTATTTCTCTACATCCCCCGCACTTTGATTCTCCTCAATTATTCTGAACGTGATATTTTTTTCCTTTGGCACATTGTTTTTAAACACACTCGTATCTCCCTCACATGGGACTTTGGTTTTTTCAATGAGACCCTTCGATTTTTTAGCAGAGTCGACCATCACCAACTTGAGATTACGATCGAAGGCTGATAGAATTTTTAGTGGGGCAAAAAATAGCTCATGATTATTCTTCAGCAATAGTCTTGTTCTACCACACACCTTCAATCAACCTGTAACAACCACCAAACATAACACGGCTACCCACATTTTCATATGCATCTCCATCAAATGTAAAAAATCGATTTGAGAATTATATAAGTTCTATATGCTACGAAAATTTTGGTGAATAAATATGTGGGGGATTGAGGTATATATTGAGTATGTAACATGTGTTTTTTTAAATTTAGGTATAAACTATACTCTAGATGTGGTAGTGCTTTCAAGTATGAAATGTTTTAAAATAATGAATCTTTGGGTAAGATTAAATAAATAAGAACAAGAGTACCATGAATTGAAGTTTTAAGGCAATATTTAATGAATGTTCAAATGTATTAATAATTAATAATGGAAGACAAATTGTCTATGAATCAAAGATACGATCCAACATCCTCATGAATATTTTTTTTTGAGTTCTTACTTTGTGGTTAGCCTCTTAAATTGGAGGTTTTCCATAGTGACATTTCCTCCCATATTATTGTATATAATCCCAAGAATACAATAGTATGCATGAATTCATTGTTATCGCTCAAATTGTAAATGCTCATAAATTCTTCATTGGATTACCAAATGACTATGATACTCAAGTAAGATTTTTTTTTCTATCCTTCAGGGAGTTTTTTAGTGGCGAATATTCGTAATATGGTGAATATTCCATTATAGGAAAATTTGAAAAGATGATTTTTTTGAAACAGGGGAGTGTCCTTTTCGCCTAAAAATTATGGTATAATTTTTTTAGAGGTCGGGTACCACTACCACTACAGGCATATCAATTACAGTGAACTTGTGAAGCACCATAGTCTAGTACACAAAGTATAGTATTATAGATCATCATCAGATTTGTAGCCATGTGACAAGTATTATTTGCTTACACGCGGCAAGGGCTATTTGTTGACACCCAAAAACTATTGATCACTGACCCCTGACAACTAGTTTCTGTTGACACACGACAAAGAATTTCTACTGACGTGTAACAAGGGGAGTCTATTGACACATGATAAGGGTGTTTTGCTGATGCGTGAATGGAAATGGTTAATGCAAGACATGAGGTTGTTGACGCATGACGAACCTGTGTTGTTGACGTAAAACAGGAGGCTAGAGATGCACAATGGGATATTTGCAATTTTCAGTCGTGCGACAGTAAGTTTTTTGTCCTATGACATTCGGACAACACCCTTGGTGATGTGCGACAGCAAGGTTGTTTTCGCCTGACAACAATATTGTTGTCACACGACAGTGACTTTATTGTCACCTGACAACAAGGTTGTTGTCATACGACAATAAACTTGTTGTCGCGTGACAACAACCTTGTCGTCACATGTCTCGAAAATCAAGCGAAAATGTTGCTCACAAACCCTAGAAAATTCACCTGTTTCACAAAATTAGTTCCGAGGATATGCACCAAGGATTTTCCACCTTTGATTTCCCGGAGGTCTCTTAAAATGAACCTTTCTATCCTTTTTCAATATTTTTAAATTACACTTGTTAAATTATATAATTACATTATATTTAAGAAAATTTCACTAATCTCAAGTTAATAGAGATTTAAAATTTCATTCTATAATTAATTTATAAGAAATTAAGATAATTTATATAATTTTTAAATGTTAAGTTTTTATATAATGTATCTTTTGTTTCTAAAATTTTAAGAAATTTCACCTATTTTTTCATTGACAATTTTATTTTATTTAAATTATTTCACAATGACTTGTGTTATAAAATTATTTTTTATTAGATTAGGTCAAAAAAACAGATTTTCATCACTTGTGTTATAAAATTATAACTTTTATACATAATTATTATTAGTTAGAAAGGTTTCCATCATTAATTTGAACAAACTAGTTTTTATGATAAAACTTTGCATTTGATTTGACTATGGATATTCATAAATAGAATTAGTATTTGTAATTTTAATTACAATACAAAATAGTTTTTGATGGAAAACATTATTATAAATTTTATTGATTAAAGTCTCGATGGGTATTAGAATATTTAGCAGTCTGGATAGATCAATTAATATCACAAACAAACATTTTGAATTTCAAATAACTGTATTAACATATATGTCGTCTTTGTTTTATATGCTTAACACATATTTGAAATCTTCATATATGTATATCTTTTGAACCTTCATACTAGGTACAAAAACAGAGAGGTTTTTCATCAATTTATATAAAAATTATAACTTTTATAAATAATTATTATTAATTAGAAAGGTTTCCATCATAAATTTGAACAAACTAGTTTTTAAGATAAAACTTTGTATTTGATCTGACTGAGGGCATTCATAAATACAATTAGTATTTGTAATCGTAATCACAATATAAAAAAAAATTAATGCGAAACAATACTATAAATTTTAATATATTGATTAAAGTCTCAATGGGTATTAGAATATTTAGAAGTCTCGATAGATCAATTAATATCACAAACAAACTTTTTAAATTTCAAATAACTATACAAACATATATACAGACTTTGTTTTATATGCTTAACACATAATTGAAACTTTTATATAAGTATATCTTTTGAACCTTCATACTGAGTAAAAAAAAACATTGCTTGATCTATCAAGTTACAACTGTCTAAGAAGCGATTTCAAACATTATTTTGACTAAAGACTTTTATTTTATTTTGTTTTTATTTTGAGCTAATTTGTTTTGTATCTAAACTTTTCTTAAAAAAAACCTCTATTGTGTTTTTATTCTGATGTAATTTGTTTTGTATCTAAAATTTTCATTATATCTAAACTTTTCTTTTAAAAAAACCATGAAATGACTATACCCAAAAATTTTAACCTTAGTTAGTCCTATCAACTAATAAAAATTGTATAATATTTATTGCGATTTTTAGATTCATAAAATTATAAAATATTTAATTATTTTTCTAATTTATAGCACTAATTCAATTCAATTACCCAAACTCTTTGCAAACGTTTCTTTTAAGTTTTTAAGAGACTCTAAAAACACCCTCATTTTCCCTCGACAACACCCAACACAGATAACGACCCGCATTAATACATACAACAACACTTAATACGCTCTCAGTATCCCCGAAACAATACAATAAAGAAAGCCCTTTACGATATTATTAAACAATTTCATACTACTACTAAACCATGCACTCATATGAAAGTCTATTGATTCATCTCAAAAAGCTTTGAAGCCCGAGTTGGTTTACATAGTAAGAAAAACCCGCTCTTCGTTAACATTTAGTCACACGACAATGTGCTTCATGAAAAGGAGATGAGCAGAGAGACATTTTATTTATATCCGTAGAACTACATATATAGTAGCTGTCTACTAAACGGTCCCTGGCATGAAAATGCCTGCAGCCAACAGAAACAACAATAAATTTAATCAGTTATAAATGATGGAAATGAATTGCAGAAATGGGTGGAGGAGGAGGAGGAGGGGGCTAATTACCGGAAGAATGCTCTCTGCTTCGTCGGATGTTGCAGCGGCTCGGCGAGACGTTGCAACGTTCAGGGAGTTGTCTCGCTCTCTCTAACTGCTGCTGTTCTTGTCGTTCGCGCTCTCCTTGTCTTCCTGCACGTCGATTATTATAAGTTTCTTCCTGAGCTTGGTCGAATAGTTGTTGAATGGCATCGCAGCGACATCGTTGAGGCATTCTTGACAGACCCCGGCAGCACATGGAAGACGGTCTCTCCTCTTCCTCCTCATATTCCTCCTCTCCTCTTCCTCCTCTTAAGAAATCTCTGCACTCATACAGTTGCCGGGGGTCACAAGACTGTTGTCGCCTCTGGTTGATCTCGCTCTCATCGCAGTCTGCCAATGTGAAGGGAGCCGAGGAGATGACAATGATAAGGACTACTGCTAACAAACTCAAAACCAACCTTCTTCAACTGCTTCTTCATTGTAATTGCTGATCACCGAGTATATATGACTATGGAAAGCATTAATAAACACGAGCAAGTAAAGAGTGCCCCAAAAATCATCTGATCGCATCTACAAGAAAGGTTACGTTCCTTGAAAGATGATGAACACTATATTTGCCCAATCATGTTCACTAATTTCAGGGCTCCCAAAAATTCGCTTTTGTTTTAATAAATTAGAGCAGGCGAGAAATAGAAGTTTACAAGAAACTCGTATTGTTTTAGAGCTAATTACATACAAAGATGGAGGGCAACGATAATTTGTTTTTAAAAAAATTAAAAGTATGTTAATTATTTTTGAAGGTTTACTAAGCATTTAGTTTTGAAAATATTTAATAAATTGTGTACATATGTGTGAAATTAATGTTATTTTCAAAAACCTCAACAAGGAAGTTAAGTTAAGGAGAATCTACTACAATATCAATATTATAACATGTTCAATGATATTGAGGGTATTTCTTACATATTTAAAGGTGTAGAGGTTTTTTTTTAATTATCTTGAGCCAACATATATTCAAAGTGTTCATACACAGAACATATTACTATTATTCATGTGATCTGTCTTACTTTCTCTTATGGTCAATGGTTTATAGAGTATTTTGTTTATTGTTGGATGTGAAAATTCATAATAAATAAATTCTTTTGGATTTTTTTGGTATAATAATATTTAAAAATAAATGATGATCTAGATTACAAGAATTTTCTACAAGAAATATAATAAAAAGACACGATTATCATAAAATGTGTTTATAAATATGTTTTTTTTTAAAATAGAAATATTATCAGCTCCATTATGGTCAATTTTAGTTCATGTGAAATTGAAATGCATATGTGCATATGTGCACACATAATGAGTTGATTTCAGTTGATTCAAAATTTTATCTTTTAATATTGTAGTTGTAATGCCCAGATTTTTGATGCACAAAACCCGAAACCAAACATCTCAATACTTAAATAGAAAATAAATAGTGAAAAAAAAAATATTATTAAAAAGGGTTGCATCAAGTACTAACAACTAGGTTTAAATTGTTTCTTGACTACTAAACTTCACACATATGAAGGGTTGTCGATTACTAAATTAATAATTATCATTATTAATTTACACAAGGCTACTCCGGGATAAATCCCTTTCTAGGGTCACCGTTAATTCATCCTATTTAAAATATCAATGGGGTCAATAGTTCCTAAGTTAGTTTAATTCCTACTTCTCACAACATTTAATAATAATGCCCTTCATGAGGTTAACTATCTAAGTATTTAAATTCTAATTAATTAACCTTCATGAATCATTACATAAGTTACCCCTTTTTACAATTATTTAATTTATCCCCAAAGGATCCAAGCCATAAATTTACTTTACTTTCTAAGGTTAAAGTTTCAACTTGTCCTAACCATTAATTTGCCCCATTCATCTCAAATACTGATACTTTTAAAATTACCCAATCCCATAAAGTACCATAACTTGAAATGTGTAGGTTTGATCCTCAACCCTTAGATTAAATGGATATGCACCCTTAGATCTAGGTATTTTCAAATAAACCCTAAACATCCTTATCGGGTATATTTCTTATTCTTTCTTTTTAATCTAACTCATTTATTTGCTCCATTTTAATTTACAAGTTGGCGGAGTAGAAGCCATGGAAACAAGAAGTGAAACCGTGGAGAAATTTCTTTGGATCTTGTTTGCAAATGAGGAAATATTCCTCCACTCCATTCTTCTCTTCATTATTTTTGGTGTATTCCTAGGTTTATTATTGCAAAGCTATACATTCATTTTATTGTAGATATTCCACTATGACTCTAGTTATTTACATCCTTGAGTTCATTATTTGGGGAAAACCCCATTTCATAAAATCTATGAAATTTTACACATTTGGGTGTCCATAAGAGAATTTATATGCTTAAATAAATGTTTTTGTTCCCTTATGAGTTGCTGGTAGTTACATTTTGAAGTTTAAAACTCATATTTTATTTAAATCCATTCTATAATTTGCACAGTCACAGATTTTATTTTTCCATCAAAAGTGACGAAATCGTCATCCAACGCAGGTCGATGGTCCTATGACTATCAGCTTGTCTGGGTGACGATCCTAAAACCACCACTCTATGGAGGGTGGTGGTCCTAAAACTACCGCTCTGCATAGGGCGGTGGTTTTGTTTCCTAAAAATAGAACCTTAATTTCAAGCAGTTTTCAAAATGTTTTCTACTAAGGTTGGTTTCCAAGGTAACAATAACTTTAATTAAGGTGCCTACAATTCATTAGTTAATAGGTTGATGTCATTTCTTCACTTCATGACTTAAATTACTAAGTACATAGCTTTTCCATTGCAATATTGTATAAGAACAACTGCAAGATTTCATTTTCAATAAAATTGTTTATAAGCTCTAAAAGAGAGAAAAGAAATTCAACCAATTACTAAGTACCATTTCTTTTCTTTACACAACAAGAGTGATAACCATTCTTGTAAGGCAATTCAAGTATAAATTTCATACATTCTTCCAACACAAACACAACCATTTTACCAAATGAAAGCACAAGTAACTATGATACATTTCCAGATTTGATAGGAACACATTCTCAATCAATTACAACTTTAAATTTCTTCTCTCACCCTTTTTAATACAAAAAAACTTGATAATAAATTTACAACTTCTTTTTTTACAATAATAAAAATTTCAACAAGGCAACAATGCACTTCCTTTTTCTCAATGAGAAGAGTTCATTTTGTTACAAAATAAAATATCTTCTTTCCAACAATATGAAAGAATAATTTACAAGATTACAACTTTCACTATATAAACATTGAAACAATATTTCAAAGGTGCTCCTTTTGGCTCCAACATTGCATGACTCCTCCAATCTTCAACTTCAAGCAGAAAACAAAATAAGGGTAGTAGGCAACACTCTCCACCTAGTCGATAATCCAATGAGAAGGACAAGTCATCCTCCTCATTGGCCCCCGAGCCCCAACACTAAAGCAATGAAGGGTATCAATAAATTGTGGAAAATTTCACAAGGCTTCCACAATAACCATTTACACAAAACTTTCCACACACAATCAAAATACAAAATAACAACAAACATACAATTTTTCCTAAGCACAAATGCTCAAATTCAAGCCAAAGGAGAGAAGAAACATGGGGAACCACTTATGACTCCCAAGGGGTGTAGGTGTCCACCTTAAAAATCATCCAAAACTTCATTCACACAACCAAAACCAAACTATTATCCCTCCCTTGATTACTCTTTTGTCTTCATCAACTCTTATCCCTCCCTTAATAAACATATCAAGATAAATAAGAAATCTTTCTTATTGTCAAAAGGTTGAACACCCAACCCCAAAAATCCCTCCAAAAGCATAATATAAAATCTTATCCCTCCCTCAATATTTTCCCCATTTTCTTTAACCTACACAACCTTAAGACCATTCTAATCCCAAAACTAAAATACACAATATTCATTCTTTTACAACCATTTGCACAACACATAGAAATAAAAATACATGGGTTAAGTCCCCCTTGCCATTGCAAGAGTATCTAATCCAAAAGCATAATCTCCAATCTTTCCAAGTCCAAAACAAGCTCCAAAAATCTTCCAAGCTCCCAACAAGCACTCCAAAAACAAGCTCCTCCAAAATTCAAGAGTGAAAAATAAAACATCTAACCCTTCAATAATCAAATAAACTTTTATAAATATAAAAAAGGGACGAGGAGAGTGAGGTGGATCCATGTAGGATGCCACATCACTTCTCCTCAACTCCACATCAAATGGTCAAACCCCAAATCCCAAATCCAAATTTTACATGCAACGTTAAGTAGACAGCACTTAAACCAATGAAAATACTTTCAAATTCATAATACAATCAAGGAAAACCTACCACAATATAATATCCCTTTGGTCACATCCAAATTACAATAAATAACAAGATTAATCAACTTAATTAGATCACACTTAACTAACAACAATAAAGTAGATCACATTATAACAATAAATTACATACTCAATAAATAATTAATGAAAATGGAAACCAACACATCCACCTAAGGTCACATTTGAGGCCACCCCCCAATGGGGACCTCCTAAAATATTTATCAACAACCAACATACAAAAACATAAAATGCCAAGGTGACCAGTTGCCAATACCCAAAATTCATTAATTGTTGGTCTTATATCCCCTTTTGTTTGTTGTGTTACAATTTCTTACAAAATCGAGACAATAGCTCTTTGGCCTCGTGGCCATATCAATAACATCGAAACAATAAAACACACATACACATATAAATACACATCATCAATTAACATAACTAGATCATCTCTAAAATCAGGCAATTTTCATCAATTGTTTATAATTCCATAACATTTTAATTCTATCATTTCATCAATAATAATTTGATCACAAGACTAGTTCAATCGTCTAATAACAATCTATACATCAAAATCCAATGTGTCAGCATGTATATATAAAGTGGTAACTCTAGATCATCATCAATATTGAAATGTCAATTGATGCATATAATCCACACTATGAGTCACCACATATCAAAAATCAAAATATCTATAATGTCTAACAAAATACTAATCAAATATAGTAATATTCATCTATCAATGTCTACTGATCAAATATGATAAAAAAGTATATGCCTCCAATCCAAGTAAGTAAAAATCATAGTAAGATCAATCTCGAAGAGGAGTGGTCACTATAGTATTATTTAAGATTACTTATTTTGACATGCTCAAGCTTACTTATGAGAGATAGAAATGAAAAAGAGATTGAAAAATAGTACTAAAATTCAGGGATATTCTTTAATACTTTGTGAACAATGGTTATATGACATGGGTTTATTAGATGAATCCCATCTAAGATAACTATACAAAATAAGAATGAAAAGGATTTATTTTGGGGTGTGTGGTATGTAAAAAAAAAGAAGAGATACTTTTTTTTAAAATTAGAACCATCAATTATGTACAACTTAAAAGTAACACACCAAATAGCTAATGTAATTATTATATGACACAATATAACTATGATACAATGTCTACATAATATGATTTTTTTTGTGTTGGAGTGATTTCGTGATGGAGTAGTAAATGATTTAAATTAAACTATACTCTTTATTATATGTTATAAATGTTAAAATTAACTTATTTATCTTACATTTAAAGTTTACCTCTTACATTTGTGGAATTGTATGTTTCTCATTGATTGTCACAACTGCACATGTGTATTTATAGACTTTTTGGATTCAAAATATGACCCTATTGGCACAAAAACTAACACATGTAAACTACAAAAAAATATAATTAGTGGCCACATGAAATGGGAGACAAAATAAAGGTCAAGAAAAACCAACCTTGACACTATACACTAACAATTATGTCAGACCAAAAGAAATAAAGAGCGGTAAAGGTGGAAGAGAATGAAATATGGGGGAGAAAAATGAAAGGGTTAAGAGTGATTTATTAAAGAACGAAAATCATAAAAATAATCCAATAAAGTATTATCTACATAATTAAGAGTCTAAATTCATAAATACCATAGAATAATTTAATTTGTGATAATAAATACCTTGATCCCAAAACTAGGTGTGAACATAATGGAAATTTTTTATGTGTGTACAATATACATACATATCGAGTTAAAATAGGAAAGAAAATAAAAATTAATTATCTATGTAAGATCCTATAGAAAATCTAATGTAACCTAGAAACCTAGTATATGGTTGTATGTGGATATGTTCCCAATCACCCATTGATACACAAAAATATAAAAAGAAAAACTAAAACTGATACACCTGATTTCACGGGAATTCTAGAAGCTACCCTTGTACGAATCCAAAACATCTCTAGAGATGATGCTACATGAATATATATGTGTTAAACGCGAATTGAATTGATTTATGCACATGAAATAAAATCTATGTTATTAGAGGCAACATTTTTTATTAGATAAGGTAATACAACATGGATTATGGCTCTGAGAAGACTTACGAATTTAGATACATCATGAGAGACACAAAAGAGAGAAGAGATAAAGCATTAAGGAATAAAATAAATGACCTCTACCAATGGTTAGAAGAGAAGAAACCCAAGCCAAATTATGTTGAACCTAAGGGCGAGTCAAGGAGACTTGACCCAACACAAAGATAGAACAAAGACTAAGGCTCGCCACCAGAAGCCTCCCTAAACCAACTTCACATCCCATAATGTTTCTTGCGATGGACCTCCATCCATTAATCACCATCAATCTTTGATGATAAACATACTAGTATATTAGAATTATCGGGGCCAAGGATCACTTCAAGTTTAACATTTAATTCAACTGTGCTTTGACCAAATTGAGGAAGTTACCACCCGCTCAGTGCCCGACCACCGCCAAACGATGCACATTCAATGTTGCCCTGTCTGTAGAAGGGATGCATTCAAATTTCCCATTTTCCTTCTCGCCCAACCTGAAATCTCAGTCAACATTACCATCAGTGCCCTTCCCCTCCACCATTCCCATAACCACCACGGTTCGATCCTCCTTTGGAAACTCCTCCTCAACTAGCAGGGTAAAATCATGGACTGACAAAACTATGTCCTTCAGCACACCACACCCTCTACTGACATTTTCCTCCTTCCCCTCCATGGCCCGCACAGCCATAAAAGTACTATCACGCTCCAAGTCTACCTCTCCGGCTGAAGGAACATAAATGTTGGTTGTATGATTTTTCTCCACCTCTTAAATTCTCCACTCCTCCGATGAAACATCATCCATTTGGGTGTTCGCCAACTCGAGGCACATTATCATAACAACACGTCTTCTTTTCATACCTTACTCATATACACTTATTTTAGAAGATTAAATAACTTTTAACATCAATTTGTTGTTCCCATCTGCCCTCTGGGAAGTTAAGATTTTTTTTTGGGTATTTTGGATCCCATAGGGAAATTAATACATAACATAGCAGATACTAATCTGTTATGATATTTAGTTGCAAGATCAACTGCTATCAACACACTCATGGATATAGTTGTCCCTAGAAATACTTCAGGCTCCAAGAACTCCAAGGGAAGTAATGAGAATATACCAAACAGAAAGGGCCATAAAAGTAAAATCATGGGGCATTCCTAGCACCCATCGATGGAGGCTAAGAGAAATATTACCATAAAACTAAAGATCCCCCCAAAATACATTTTTACATCTCTAACTCATCCTAGAAACAAAAAATAAAACCTCCTCCTGCAAGATCCCTGACATCAAGTCTATAGTTCAATTTCCTTCTACACTAATCTCTCACAAAATCAATGTTCAGTCTAAGGCCTGCAAAGTTTCCCACAAGTGCAAATCTGAATTTTTATTTAGCCTTGTCAATGATTTCTCCTGGAATTTCCAACCATGTCTCCACATCTTTCCAATATGGATAGAGTTCAGTTGGTTCCCTATACACATCTCTAAATAATTTTGCATCCCAAGTCATAGGTCCACCTGCAACTCCTCGCATTGTAGCCCAAGATTAATTTTTTTATTAGAGGAAATATTACATGAAGTAAAGTGAAATGATTAATAAAAAAATTAAGAGCATGTGATAATGTGGTCTAATATCAAGCGCTAATAAAATATAAATGAAAAAAATAAATAATGTTGTGAGGGATTAAATAGACACGAGCCATAAGGTATCTTGTATTCAAAATACATTAAACATATCTTTGCAAAAGGTACATAAATAAAAAGTGGGGAAGTGTAACTACTTCCTAAAAAGGTGGATCTAAGTGTAACTCCCATATATCTTGATAACACCTAAGAAAGCTAAATACATTTGTAGGAAAAATCCAACAATGGAATAAAAATATACACTAATAACCCTCCTTAAGTGTAGCTTAGGTGGGTAGTATAAATGGATATCAGAATCAATATCTAATGAGGTAGCCAAGTACGTAGCAAATCCCTCATAGAGTGGGTAAAAGTAGAAAAATCCATAGGAAAAACTCCCCCTAAAAGAGTAAACAAAGCATTAACAAAATTTCCCTCTGGAGATAGGCTCCCTAATAGAACATAAAGAAGTGTTCCCGAAATCGATAAATAATTAAGAGAATTAGAGATTACTATTCATCCCCACAAATGATGAATCCTCATAAAATCCCAATAGATCTTGTACATGAAGAGTCCTTTTGTTAGTAAAGGAATTGATGGAGACTTTGTCCCAATAAGGAATGATATATCATGTTGTTTCACAAACAAGTTGTGTACATATGAGTAAAATAGATAAGGTAAGGGTGAGGAGGAATACCTATGAATGAAGGTGGAATGTAGAGTGTGTGCATTATGACTTCTTGATCTAGTGTTGATTGCGAGAACTTCATTTTTCTAGGAGGAACTACCTAAAATGCAAAACAAGACCACAAGAGTAATATTAATCAATATATATCAGTGGATTGCCTAGCGTATGCTAGATCTAGGAAGTGTGATACTTCCTAGATGGTTTTTAATGCATTGTTTAATATAATTTAATGCAATAAATAACGTAGGAAAATAATATCCTAGTGTAGTTAATATAATCTAGATACCTGAATCAAATACAATAAGAAAATTTAATCTAACAGCTAAGGTTATGATCAGATCTTGAGGTGGGTTAGGTAGCCAAGGTGATTGGGACAGGTCAGGATCAGGTTTTGGGTGATTTGGTTTATTTGGATGAATGTTATGAGGTTTCTATTATAGGTAGAAGTACCAGATACAGAGACTGATGTCGGTCTGGTATGACCGATGCCGGTCACGAGAAAAATGATAATGGTTTAGGTTTACTAGTGTCGGTATGGTCGGGATGATATAAACTCAATAAATTTTGGTTTTGGTGATTCTCTGTGATTGCATAGAGAATAGACAAAGAATGGTGAGGTTGATGACAATGTTGGGAATACTAAGAGATGTCTGGAGTTGGGTTTAAAGAGCTGAGAGGTTGTAGGTGGTTAGGTGGAGGGATTGACAGGAAGGTGAGAGGTGATGAGATGCAAAGGATACTAGGACTCCAAAAATGAGATAAAGAAACTAATCTAAATTAGTATCGATAGATGAAGATCCAAATGCACTTACTTGTACTTGTATGCATGGTGGTTGGATGGAGGTGATGGTTGATCTATGGAACTGGTGGTTAGTGTCACGGCCGTGCTTCCCAAAATGCTACCATTAATATTTAACCTTCATATCAATCTTAGTGTTGGTTCATGATGTCTAGATGTGCAAGAGGGCTCTGGTTCGTGCTTGCATGTAGATGTCTCTCTTCTCATAATCGAATAATTGTTTCAACCCTCAAGAAAAGGTTAGCCAAAATGCATATGAGGTAACCGTTGACAGTTAGAGGTGACCAACATTGGTTTAGGTTTGACCGACATTGGTTAAGGTGGGAGATCCTAGGTTTTCTAAAATGACAGATCTTGGTAATATTTTTGGTCAGTTCTATCCATTGTCACGGATCAAAATGGGATATTATGGTTAGATAAGTGGGCATGTGGTTAGAGGAAGAATAGCCATGTGATTTTAGGGTTGAACTAGGTCTTAGTTAATTAAGGTAAGTATGACTAAGTCTTAGTTAAAAGGAAACATGCTATGAATAGGTCTATGATGAAGTGTCTAGGTCATATGGTTTGGTGAGGTGTCTAGGTGAGGTGGAAATTAGTTCAATTAAGGTAATTAAATAATGAATATTGTGAGAATGGGCATTATTTTAACTATATGTAATTAAATTAATATACATGTGGGGTAAATGGGGAGTGTGACTCAAATTTGGCATCTACATTTTGCCCCTTTTTGTCGCATAGCTTGTATTGGTAAGCGACGTTGACAAAAATAGATAGTGATTGCCCCATGTGTGGTTGAAGGTGATCCCCATCAAACCAGGAATTGATGAGGTGTTATACGGAATCAGAGAGTGGTTTGAAAATTTTGGAGTTGGTGAAAAGAAAGGTAGGTGGGGAATGGTATGACTACTATGGAAAAGGGTGATGGTCAACTCAGGTAATAGGTAATAGGTCGAGGTCAAATTGGGTAATGGGTAATGGAGATCAAACACACACACACACACACGTATAGATTGCAACACGGTACTAGGTTGAAGAGATTGTAAACTCTACATCATCCAAGGTCGATAGGTTTATCCAAA
Source organism: Taxus chinensis (assembly GCA_019776745.2). Taxonomy (NCBI): domain Eukaryota; kingdom Viridiplantae; phylum Streptophyta; class Pinopsida; order Cupressales; family Taxaceae; genus Taxus; species Taxus chinensis. The sequence goes on along the minus strand of CM034152.1, from coordinate 616,370,920 downwards.
CAAGGGTGAAGTGATTTAGGTATCCAAGGCATAGGATATGGTCCAGAAACACAACCTAGGTTAGGTGCAGGAATGTTTAGGTATGTTCTAGTACACCAAAGGTTAGGTTGGGATAAACAACATGGCAATAGGAAGGTATGGTTCTTAGGCTAAAACAATATAGGTAACAACATCGCAATGTATAACAAGTACATAAGGTCAATGGTCACACCAAGTAGGTCAAGTCAAGGTAAATAGGTCATAGCACAGGTAAGGCCAAGGTATAGGTAAATAACCAATCCTGAGATGCAACTAACAAACTGTATGGGTAGTTTAGGCTTGTAGGTAGGTTCCCATCAATGTGGGTGACATCAAAGGGTATCGATTAGTGAGGAATTGAGGTCAAAATGGGAAAAATGAGGTAAAAATGATAGTAGTAGGTAACTGATGCGGTTAAATCTTAACCAACTTCGGTTTGGTATGACTAACGTCACTCAAGTCGGGTAGGGTTTTTAAAAAGAAAAATCTATATTTTATAGATTCATTTCTCATTTGCCAATTAAAGAAAACGACATAGGAGAGATTGAAAATTGGAAAGCGACAGAACGTGACACGGAGCTGCGTTGGTGAGCCTCATAGTGTGTGATTGGCATTTGATTGGCGGGTCCACGAGATCGGGTCGAGAGGTTTGATTGATTGTGAGGTGGGGAGGTGATTTGGTGATGGTAGAGGAGGGAGAGGGTTTGGGTGGACCACCCACACAATGGCCAAACATAACTTCACAGAGATGGCACTGAGATGAGGTAGGATTCAATCCTCTTCTGTCATTTCAGTTAAAAAGAATGTTTTTTTTTAAAATTAGTTAGGTAAAAAAGGGGGGGGTTTGGGTGGAAAATGAGTTTGTATTTGTAGGTAAAATGAATGGAATGGGGGTGGGTAGGAATTCAAATGTATTGTAAATAGGGGGGAATGAAGATAGGGAAGGTTTGGGTAGGGTAGGTTAGGTGTTTTTTAGGGTTAATATGTTAATTTTTGAAAAGGAGGGTAGGGGTTTGTGGATTTTGACATCATGATAGTGAGTGATGACAATCAAGGGTTGGCCCCAACTGGCCCTGGCCGATATCAGTCAAGTATTAGGTGATCGATGTTAGTTATGATTGACCGATGTAGGTCAATAGTGACCAATATCAGTCAATAGTGACGAAAATAGGTCAATAAAAGAGATAGGGAGGGAGGGGAAGATAGAGAATGAGATATAAAGGTAGGTTTATTGAGGATGGGTAGGGTAATAGGTACAAATGGTATTAGTTGAGGGATGTGAAATTGGGATGTGGGGAAAAAGGGGTAGTCTTTAGGGTTGGGATGTGGTTACGGGATAGTAAGTAGTAAGGATCTTGGGAATAGGTTGGTTGGTTAAGAGATATGTTGGACATGGTCAAGGATTAACAATGTTGTGGTTTGTTGGATGTAGGCTAGGGACCAGCTGCGAATGAGGGAAAAAGTACCACCTGGGTTGCTAGTGGTATGATGGAGCGTGACCGCAGAGGAGTGGAGGCACTTGACGCACGTCATCCTGATTGGGATTTGATGCTACAAGCATAAAGTTTGAGATTTGATCTTGATGGTCACACTCATCGATAGATGGGATTCAACGACTAATACATTCCACCTACCAATGGGCGAGATCACTGTCACCCTGGAGGATGTATACACAATCCTACGGATACCTATAGTGGGAGAGAATTTTATTCTATTTCATCAGAGGCCTTAGAAGAGCTACTAGTGGCGGTGTTTGGAGAGGTGATGATGTAAATGAGGTACCATAGCGTGAGCCTGAGCTATGGGGATATATACGTGGCCCACCCTTAGTAGATGAGGTTGGTTATCTTGATCATGGAGGCAGTGTGATTCTTTGCATTTCTAGATGCAGAGGGTGGGAGATTCCCACAAGCACTGATGGGGGTTATGCATGACATGATGGAGGATAGGTCCTGTTTTGCTTGGGCACCAACATTCTTGGTGCAGTTATAAAGAGAGCTATGGGCCTATAAGAGGCTACAAAGGTTTAGTTTGTGATTTACCTTTCTTCTTCATTTTTGGGCATACAAGCATATCATATGTGTGCATCTAGTTGGTTTTCCTCAACCTGATACATTCGATGCGGGATTAGTATGAGTTGGTTATAGGCGTTGGGTTCTTGTTACAGGAGAGTGTAGGGCTAGTAGGGCTACACATGATGTAGCACATTACAGGAGCATACTAAAGGGATTGTTTGGGGTGGACATCATTTGGAGGCCATATGTTGGCTTCCCTTCATATAGGAGCATGGCCGTGGAGTTGGATGAGCTATAGCTTCTCATATGGATAGAGGGATGTCATGTCGGTGAGAATGAGATGATACCCATGGACAAGATCAGACGGCAGTTTGGGCTAACCCAGGATGTGCCTCCACCATTCCAACAGTAGAGGAGAGATAACGTGTAGAGGCCTATGCCTCTACCATAACCGATGGTACCGACAAGGTATAATGAGTAGGTGGTGGACTGATGGATTGATGATGCCAAGGTTACAGACAGATAGATGCAGTGGTGGGCATCGTAGCTATGGGAAGCACCACCAAGGCCAGGGTATGCCTGACTTAGCCACCATTATGGTTTAGAGGGACACATTATAAGGGTAGGTGGGTACCCTTTTGACACAACTAGGACTAGTGCAAGGGCAGATGATAGGATCAGAGGCACAAGTTACCACATTACAAGCATAGGTGGTAGCCCTGTAGGCCCATGTTACACAGGGGTAGGTACCCACACATGGTGGGGATGGTGATGGGGGGTAGGTAGCCGTATTACAGGTGTAAGTAACAGGTCTGTAGGGTTAGTTGGCCACTACATACGATCAAACTGTGGCCCTACAGGCCCAGGTCATAGTACATGCACCCTCACAGGCTGAGGGACAAGGCCCCATATTACATGTAGCAGTGGGATAGGATCCCATGGTACAGGGAGGAGGGAAGAGTTTCGAAGGTACATGGGCTGAGGCCATTATTAGTAGGATAGATCTTGTAGGTTACTACGAGACCTATAGAACCACCACAGATAGTGCTGATGGTGAGATTTAAGGATGTCCTGAATGACGCCAGATACTATCATGATCAATTTACTACGACTGGGATAGATGTCCCCTCCTATGTAGAGTACATGGCATAGCAAGCCTCGAGTGAGAGAACAAGATCTCACACTCATTTAGGGAAAAGAGTACAGGGGACGGTGAGCTCGGAGATAGGGTCAGAGTGAGGACACTAGTGCATGGAGGCATGACCCAACTACAAGCCAGGTGGAGGCCAGACTGAGATCCATGGAGGGTGGAGAGATTTTGGCAGGGCGTCAGGCTAGAGGAGAGGAGGAGGAGACAAATGAGACTAGCCTGGACATCAAATGGGATGACGATTGATGTCTTTGTATATCATCATATATTATTTTTTGATATATACCAGTTTTCGTACCAATGATATTGAGGTTGTTCATGATATTTTTTGTGAGGTTATTATTAGACTGGCCTCTGTGCTGAAGATTTTGAGACTTTATATGAGATTTTGTGAGATACTTATATTTTATCATTGTATATTTCATCAATACATAGACTTTCCTATATAGATGGTGACATTGATGGCATGGATGTTGTACTTGTGTTTGTAAATTTCCATTGGTATTTGTGTATGTGAGGGAAACTAGGTAATTTAGGCATGATGGAGTTGGGTCGGGTTAGGCATGGTGGAATTAGGTCAATTAGGAAAGATTGAGTTAGGCTAGTTAGGCATGGTGGAGTTAGGTCAGTTAGGCATGGTTGAGTTAGGCTAGTTAGGCATGGATGAGTTAGGTTAGTTAGGCATGGTGGAGTCAGGTCAGTTAGGCATGGATGATTTAGGTTGTTTAGGAATGGATGAGCTAGGTTGGATGATTTAGGTTGGTTATGCATGGATGAGTTAGGTTGTTAGGCATGGTGGAGTCATGTTTTTTGTTTTGATTTAATTTTCAAGCTATTGGTGAGTATAGGAAAATGAATGATTATGAATATGTATGTTATGGTTTAATTTTTTTAATATTTTCTATCATGGAAACATAAAAATGATAAACATATGATTTGATGATGTGTTAAAAATGGTAGGTAGGTGTATATGTGTGTTAATTGATTTTTGTTTTAATTTTTACTTGTTGATATAAAATGGAAACCAACTAAGGTAGAATAAAAAATAGGAAAATGAGGGGGGAATTAGTTAGGGTAAAGAGTGACCAAGCTAACCTCTAAGGTCCCAATGCCCATAGAGTTTTTCCTTCATAGCCCCGACAAAAAGGGGCCTCAAGCTGATGTAGTTTCCCATAGGCTAGAGAAGAATATGATGAGGTAGAGGAATGGGTTAGTAGGTTTTAGGCATAATTGAGTCTAGGTCATAAGCATGGTTGAGGTAGATGACTTAGGCATGGGTGAGTCTTAGGTGAAGGTGAAAATATTTAAAATGTAGATATCGATGGTCTGGTCCTGTATAGGAAAATCAATAAGTAATGGAGAAGGTGAATAGTAAGAGGTGACCAAAAGAGCCACCTAATTGATAAGGACCATAACGATTCTACCATACCATAGAAAGGCTTATGAACATAAGACCCTAAAGGCATTGCATGATTGATTATTCTAAGGTTGAATAAAGTCACATGATCACGAAATGTCATGTTTGTGGAAATTCCTCTGAGGAGATAGAAAATTAGGGTGAAAAGGAAGTAAGGTTAAATTGGTGGCTTAGCATAACTTAGTGTATGACAGTTTGTTTACCTGGAAAGAAACTCATGATCAAAAATAGGAAAGTCCCTGACAAAAAAATTAGTATTTTCTTCTTTTGTTGTTTTTTTTATAGACTGATCGATGTGGGAAGTCTATGTGGGATGAGTATATTATCTCCTTAAGGACTTCGTGAAGCTGATTAATGCTGGAAGCTTTTGAATATTTTATTTTATTTTTTCAAGGATAGTCCTCTTTATGATAGACTATGTGCAGCATGGAAAGCTTTGTATAGCTATCCTTTGAGGGAGCAATCGAGGGACAAATTTATTTATAGTGTCGAGATAGAGAGAAGAGATGTCCCTTTTGAGGAAATCATCTGTTGGCTGGAAGTTTGACTCAAGGATTTGAATCCCTTTTTTGGACGTTTAAGTCATGGACAAGACTATAGAGGAAGATTAGGTTCTTGTTTAGAAGAAAAAACCATATCACACAGAGGTTAACTATGAAAGATATGGTTTCAAGTGATGAATGACCATGGGATTCCATCTTGAAAAAGATGAAAATTATCCATGTGAATCATTCCATGAGTATAGCCATGGTACTCATATTGAAGATAAGGCTGAAAGGTGATGTGTAATCACATGATTCTCATTTAATCATTGATCCTCAAAACATGAAACATGGAAGGTGAATGGTGCTTAGGGGACAAGTCAGAAATAGAGAGAAGGGTATATAGGACTTGATTCAACAATATAATAATCGAAGATGTAAGGTGTTCAGGGGTTCAAGTTAAGGGATAAGCACCTGATCCATAGGTAGGAGTAACGATATAGGGTCTAAGACAATTAGGAGCAAATTTTCCTGATTTACTTTTTTCTTCTTTGGTTACATGTTGATTTTCCTTCAGGACGAGGTCACCGACCTGGAAGGTTCATTCATGGACATGTTTATCGTAGGAATGTTTGATACATTTTTGGTAGATTTGGATATGATCAAGAGTAGTAAGACGACATTCATCTAACAACTCAAGTTGTGCTAAACGGTCTCGACGAAAGCCATCATCATTGATCATGTCTTGTAGTGAGATGTGCAGGGATGGAATATGGTCTTTGAGAGGCAAGACAACCTTGGTACCATAGACCAGAGAGAAAGGTGCAGCAACAGTCGAAGTGTGAATACTAGTGCGGTAAGCCCACAAGGAGAAAGGAATGTGCATATGCCAATCCTTCCCAGTATCATCAACTACTTTCATAAGAATTTTGTTCAAGGTTTTATTGGTTGATTCTACTTGGCCATTCATTTATGGGCAGTAAGGTGAAGAGAAATTGAGTTGAATGGAAAAAGTGTCGTAAAGCTTTCGTAGGGTTTGTTTTTGAATTGCTTACCATTATCAGTGATGAGGCGATGAGGGACACCAAAGCAGAAAAATGATGTGATGTTTGATGAATTCACAAATTTTCTCAGCTTTGGTAGAAATGATGGGAATACATTTTACCCATTTAGTGTAGTATTCAATAGCGGTTATAATCCATTGATGGCAATGTGAAGAATGAGGATTGATCTCGCAAACAAGATCCAAACCCCATTGAGAGAAATGCCAAAGATCTCATGCGACCAGTAAGGCATGACTAGGTGTGTGATGAAGATTATCATGTTACCAGAATTTCACACAACATTTGACATAGTCACAATAGTTACGGTTTAGGGTTGGCCAATAATAGCCTAGGCAAAGAAAATGTTTAGCGAAATCTAAGCCACTAAAGTGACCTCCACAAATTCTATCGTGAACTTCCTTAATGGTGTAGGAAATTTTAGAACTTGTAAGGCATCGTAAGATAATACCATCGAAGTCACGTTTATAAAGAAGACAACCCATGATGACATAGTGAGAGACACTTTTAAGAAAGGTGTGTTGTCCATTACAAGAGAGATCAAAAGGCAGAATGGAAAGGGAAAGGTAGTCTACAAACTACTTATACCAAAGGTCACGTGGACCAAGTGCAATGGTTCTGACGGAGTTGACCTCTTGAGATAGATAAGAGGTCGATTACAACCTTTGTATTGTGACAATGATTTTAGAGTTAGTAGGTGAAGTGGGTATCTGAGAAGCCAAGAAGGCCATGGTATCAAAAAAATTATTAGTATAACGTGGAGTGGTTTGAAGTTCGTAATGGTTAAAGGTAGTCAAAAGTATGTCAACATAACATTTGTACTATTGGAGTATTTTGTTTTGACACTAGTATATACCATTGACTAGGTTTATAACTAGTTTGGAATCACCAAATATATTAATTGATTTAACATCTAGGGTGATGGCATTTTTAAGGCCTAATACGAGTGCTTCATATTTGGTGATTTTGTTAGTATAATAAAAATCCAATTTGAAAGATAAAGGCATATTTTCACCATCAATTGGACTGAGGATAACACCTGCACCACCTCCATGCTAACATTTTGAACCATCAAAGAATAAGGTCATCTGGTAAGTGGTATCGTCTAAACAGAGGGTAGCAATGGATTCATCCTGGAAATCAAAGTTAGAAGGTTGATCTCTGGAAAGAGGTGTGTCTGCAAGTTGGTCAGCGATGGCTTGACCTTTGATATATTTTTAATTGATGAATTCGAGGTTGAGGTCTTCGAGAAGAATTAACCAACGTGTAACATGTTGATGTTGGTAGGGCTTAGCATACTTCTAATGTAAGGGGTCAAAATTGGTGATGATAAAGGTTTTGTGATTGAGTAGGTAATGAAAAAGTTTAGTGGAAAAAAAAACTAAGGCCAAGAAGATTTTTTTGGTGTGGGTGTATCTGGTTTCATAGTCCAAAAGGGTATGGCTTATGTAATAAACCACATGCTCTCGGTGTTCATTGTTGCGATGGGCGAGCATGGCCCTCAAGGAATGATCCATAGAAAAATGTAAAGGTAAAATGGCTAGTTATGCTTAGGAGGAACGAGTACAGGTGGTTGGAGAAGGTAATTTTTTAAGGCCTCAAAGGTTTTTTAGCATTCATTATCCCATTTGAAAGAGATTTCCTTTTTAAGGAGATGATGAAATGGGTAGCATCAATTGGAAAAATGTGAAATAAAATGATGAATAGATAGTAAATTACCTTGCAATCTACAAAGTTGGAGAAGGTTAGTAGGTGGAGGAATTTCGAGGATAGCCTTGATTTTAGCAGGATCAAATTCAATGCCACACAAAGAAATGATAAAACTAAAGAGCTTGCCTGAGATAACAATGAAGAAACACTTATTTGGTATAAGGAGAACAGAATATTTGATGTGACGGTTAAAAATGACCTCCAGGACTATAAGGTGTTTGACCCAATGTTTTGATTTGGAAATAAGATCATCTACATAATCTTCTAATATACGATGCATGATGTCATGAAATATATAGGTCATAACCCATTGATATGTAGCATCAACATTTTTAAGGCCAAAGGGCATAACATGATAGTAGATGGTCCCCCAAGGAGTAATGAAGGTGGTTTTGTGTTGATTTTATGGGGCGAGTAATATTTTGTTATAACCCGAGAAACTGTCCATGAGTGATAACATCTCATGACCAGCAGTTAGATCAACTAGGTGGTCAATACTAGATAGTAGAAAGACGTCTTTCGGGAAAGCTAATTTTAGGTCACAAAAATTCATACAAATGTGGAGACCTCTTATTTCTTTTGTGATAGGAATGATGTTAGAGATCCATTGGGTATAATCAATTGGTAGGATGAAGGAAATCAAGAAAAGGTGTAATTTCTTCTTTAACAATAAGGGTAATGTGAGGATACATTTTCCGCAGCTCTATTTTATAGGTTTGGCATCAGGAATGGTTACGATATTATCGACCATAATGTTTCGGTAAATACTAGGAATATCATCATAGGACCAAGAAAAAGCATTGGTATGATCCCAGAGGAAAGAATAAAAAGCTTCCTGTTCAAAAACATCTAAATATTGACCTATTTTTAGAATGTGTGGGTCGTCCTGAGTGTTAATGTTCATTTTGATGGTTGATTCATTCCACATGGTTTGTGTTTCATAAGGTAGTGACTGCCAAATATAAGAATATTTTTCACCAAGGTAGGTGAGTATAGACTCAATCATCTTGACACTAAATGACGTTAATAGAATGTGTAACATCATAGATCATGTCAGGATACATGAAGGGAAAATAAGAAGGAGCCTCACCATCATGTTGATAAGTCTGAGGTCCCAACGAAATCGTGTTCGTGAAAAAAAATTAAGAGGAGTAGACTTGGGATGTATGGACTCCATGGGTGAAGGTGGTGATATTGGTGAATGGGGGTTGAGAAGGTTTTTCTTCCTCAATGAGGTTGATGTGGGTCTTCTTGGAAGATGGTGTGGCAAACCAAATGCCACTGCGATATTTATGTTTACAAGTAGTACATGAAATGACGGTATGATGGCCTTGTTTGTAAAAACCAAAGCCAAATCTTTTCCATGTGTAGAGGTGAAAGAAAGTATGGGTAAAGAATCAATTAGTAATAGATTGGAGGTTAAATGAAAAGGGTCATGTTTGGGATAGATGTTTGGGTGAATAAGTTGCAATATCAAGTCCGCCATATGTTAAGTTGGTGCAAAAATGGGGAGGACCATAAGGGAAAACCTCTCCTATGCACTATTCATAACAAGGGTGATGTCGTAGGTTTCCATCCTCTTGCGGAGTGAGGAATGTGTTGATATTGTAGAGGCAGTACTCCCCCATAGTGAGGTGTTGAAAAAAACCTTCTAAGGGATCGGTAGTAGATATGTGGGTAGCAGGGATAGATGAATCACTAGACGATTGGGAAGGAGGGGTATCAGTTGGTTGAGAAGTAGATGGGCCAGCTGCTGAAGTTGTGGCAGCAATAGGAATAGGATACTTAGGTGTGGGAGAGGTGGTGACAACATTGGTTGATGGGGTTGTGGGTAAATAAGAAGTGGGGGTAGTGGTAGATGCCTTAACTTATACATGGACATCATCAGGTTGGTACAACATGTTACAAATTTTGAATGGTGATGGGTCGGCTGGGATGGTATAGTTATGCCCTTCATATTTAAATTTTACGCATTTGTGTAAATTTAAAGGGACACAACCCATGACGTGAATCCAAGTTCAGTCAAGCAATAGGTTATACTAGAACTCTTCTTCTCAGATGTAGAATAATTATGGGATAATACGAGGGCCTACATAAATGTGAATGATAATGGTACCAAGGGTGGAAATGATGGCATCATTAATAGAGAATAACATCATTGGGTTATTATGCATACAATTTGAGGGGATGTGCATTTTATTATACACATGTGAGGAGATAATGTTGATGCTAGCAAAACCATCGATCATAAAACATTGTACGCGTATGTTATCGATATAGATGGAGATGAAAAGGGTAGGATCAAGGTCATCTGACTGGAGAGGTATAATCTCCTCATCAGAGAAACTAAGGGGAGCTACTTGATGAGTGGACATGGTGTTAGAACAAGGAGATGATTTGGTAAGAGAGGCCACATGATGTGGGGTGAGAATGGATGCTACTGGTGTGAGTTTGTTAAGTAAAATCTGAATGGATTGTAAAACTTCCATAATTGCTTGTTGATGAGATTCAAAGGTTTGGACGAGATCGTACAAGGACATTTTTAGAGGGGATTGGTGTAATTTTTTTATCTTTAAATGATGGGTGACCCCATCAGAAACAGGACATGCAGGCCCTCGAATGGTGATTTTTGGTGCGGGGGCAGAGTTTATATTAGGCACGAGATTGGTTGATGGGCTAGTGTATTTTTCTTTTCCTTTGTGTTTCTAGGCATGGGTGGCAACTTTGACCATGTTAATCTAAGCGGAGGTGGTAGATGGATAAGGTGTGGCATGAGTAGTTTAACATCATGATGGGTAAACATCTAATGGGGGGAAGAGCGTTGTAAAATGAGTAATGTTGAGCAGATAAAGTATAGCACTTAATAGAAGGCATACAAAAGATTTGCATAGAAAAGTAGAGTGCATTTGTAGGTGCAGGAGGATCGGGAAGGAATCGCACAAAAATGACAAAGACGAGTTCGGGACTTATCTGTTCTTATGCCTATGATCTATTTTTAGAAGATGGCATACATAGCACATTAAATAGAAAAATACTTGCGTGACACGCATCGGCTATTTTTGGAAGAGTGGATATGGAGTGGTTTGCATGGATGCAGGCTAAAGATAGAATTGTTACTGATAGTTAACTAGGAGAGATCTATTATTATTATTCTTCAATGTTAGCTTATTATTGTAAAGGCAGGCTATTATAAACGTATGACCTATTTTGGGATTAGATAAGCAGTGAAGGGAAATTTTTGACCCTTATAAATATGTAGTTAACTGCATAGTATAGTAGTGGTATGTGAGAATTGAGTTATTGTGAGGTTATGCCACCAAATTTGATGTGCATATAAACTACGGTATTATCTATTGAAATGAGCTTTTGTGTATTTATCATGTTTAATATAATGGAGTGTATTGGCTAAATCATAGTTTTAATTATGAGTATAATTGGATCTTTCATGCTTTATTTCATCACGGTTATCATTTAAATATGTTATTCTTTAGATATAGATTTGAATATGCACTACAGATTGATCTATTAAGTATGGATATGAATGCATTAAGTCTTCATCATGCTAACATCCTGCATCAACAACCCTAAAGAGGGGCCTGGTACCTTTGTGTGCTTTGGGTGAGTTCTCAATCTAGGCTGAGTGATGGTCGAGTGCGCTTAGGTGTTTAGTGGTAAATTCTATGTTGCATCATTGGTTCTATTTCTGGAACCTATTTTTCAGTTGTTTTCAAGATGGTTTGTGATGAAGACATATCAATTGACCCTAGCAAGTGATGAGGAGTGGATACACGACCTAGAAGAAGAATACGTACGAAGTTTTAGCACTGGATCTAAGTTTAATGCATGCACATGGGTGGAGTAGAATCTTAATGTTTGTTTATATGAGAGCTTATTCGTTATCTTTCTAGTATAATTGTACGAGTGGGTGGTTTCTTATGCATCTAAAAAAAAATGGAGGTATCGCACACTTGTGTGGATGTAGGAAGAATTTCAGACTCTGATCTGATTTGGACTCGTACTATGGATACGTGGTTCCATGGTGTTTTGAATAGCTATATCTTGGAGTAATCAATTTCTACTTATTCGTGCCTAGGGGTAGATGAATTCCAATTTTTATGATATCCCAAGGGAACTTACTTGCAAGGAATTCCACTGGTGATCAAAATTTTGATGGTAACCCTGAACTTGGAGAAAAAAGTGATGGCTAACTAAACCCCACCAGGCATGGGGGCAGGAGAAGTATTGGTGAAATTTGGAAAACCTAGCAACAGAGAGGAAGAGAGAAGAAAGGTGGCTAAAGTAAAATGAGGTGCACAAGAGGGAGATAGAGAAACAACGTGAATTTGCATAGTGGATGGCATTGAGGAGAGAGATTACTCGAGAAGGATTTGAAGTTCACACAGAAGACATGGAACATGAGAATCAGGAACTCCCCCATTTGGGAAAACATGACAGGGAACCCCCCTCAGCCTCAAGTAGAAGAGTGCCAGTAGAGACGACCTGGGCTGTAGTTATACATCTGAATCTACTTAGTAACCTTGCCCTTAGGCTTGGTCTTCTAATATCTAGTATGAAAAATAGTCAGCAAGCTAATTTAGGGATTAAGAGAATAGGAGTAAGTCATATAACAATCACATTGATGGCAGCAAAAACATCTTTTTTATTTTTTGGAGGTACCTTTTCAGGTGTATCTTCTACACAGAATTCAGGCATGTAGAATTTTGGACTCTCTTCGGGGAGTGGTAACACTTCGTAGACCGTAGGGGTGTAATTTAGTTCTTCTTTTTGGACATAATGGAGTACATATTCTTGTCTGAATCCAGCTACATGTTCAAGATCAGGTGGTATAGGTGGTTCTAGTTCTGGTGGTTCTAGATGCAGAGGAAACACTAGAGGTTCTGGATCAGGTGGGCAAGGTCCACAACAACCCTAAAATATTTACATGGAGATGTCTCTTCATCTTCTAGAGCATAGGAGCATAGAAGATGCTACTGAACACATGTACATATGTGAAATACAGTGGACCTAAGTAAGCTCCATGGCTATCAAAATACTTGTCCTTAATGCTCCAAGAACCTAGGAATGGGGGCTAATCAAAGTTGGGCTACAAGACCCTTTTGACACCTCCCATATGACCCAAGCACTTTAAGTAAGAGGCTTAACTCTTCAAGATGATGAACTCTCAAAAGGGCAAGGTGCAAGCTCTTAGTCTCTTTGTTATATGCTTTGCATTTACTCTCTTAGAAAGTTTAGGTGTAAGTAAAAAGGTAGGTAGAGGGCTCTTTATATAGCCCAAAGGATAAAGGATTCAACACATTCTCATGAATGTGGGATAAAGATAAAACATGATTAGGAATGGATAAGGTTGCTTTATTAAAGGTAACCTTACTTTAGAAGGGTTTAATACATGTTTAGCAAGTCATGGGAGTTGGGGGTATTTTAATTAATCAAAGGTGATTAATTAATAGGTAGGTGTAAGATTATAGAAGCCAATTAGAGGAATATTAGTGTGATTTAGGCTATTAGAAGGGGATTAAATCAATTAAATATTGATTTATTGGTTAAATGGAAGGGAAAGATAATTAATTAATAATAATTAATTAGTCTAGGTAGAAGGGGTGATTTATTAACGGAAGGTCGTTAATTAGGGTATTTTTTGGATAAGCAACTTAATTAATTAGCTTAGTGTAATTAATTAATGATGATATGAGGGAAAATGAGTGCCTTTAATGATATGTTGTTGATTTGCGAGAAAGGGGATAATTAGCACAATTTAAGTATTTAAATTGCTTGGGCGTAATTATAGGTGTCTACATTTGCCCCTCTTTGGGGTGGCATAAGTGATGCCACTTCAAAGATAGTAGACAAAAGAGATTTTGAAGAGATGGAAGAAAAATTAGTAGGAGGGAGAGATGCCCCCTCGAGTGTCGATGGGGTGATAGAAGAACTCGATTGACGATCGAAAAAGGTGAGAAGTAGGCAGAAGAATGGGGATGAGGCAGGATGCCCCGAGGAGAGGGAGAATTAGGGGTGAAAGGGAAGTGGTGTAGAAGAAATATGGATGAGGGGAGAGAAGAGCTTAACCTCTAGCCGCTTATTTGTTTGGAACAAATTTGATGTCATCATATTGCCATAGGAACTACATCATCGGTCCTTATGAAAAATGTAAGCATACGACAAAGGTAGAATGACATGAAAAGCCATACTACGAACAATTGTCCATTGCTGAAAGTACCAACTCCATGCAACATACAATAGTGCAATGCAATACGAGAAGGAAACAAGCTCATATAACAGGGAAAACAAGTACGAACACACATATCTAACCCAACAACGGTCAAGACAGTTGTACAAATGTTTTGTTATCATTGCTGAAGAGATCCACAAGTTTGTGATTGACGACAAGGGTTAAAAATGATGCCCCAAGCAAGGATACATGCAAGGGGAAATGAAAATGGACACGGGGTCCATGAAAAGCATTTGTGCGCAACGAAACAGCACCAGGCAACCAAAAGTGCCCTAGAGTATAGACGAAGCAAGTAGCTAGCTTTTGTGAATGGTTGTGAATCCAGTGATTCGCGAGTCGTATTAATCAGGGAATATGTGAGACAAACCAACAGGATATGGAGAAAATACCATGCGCAAGACACAAGTTTCAGCCGTAAGAAGCAAGTTACAATTTTGTAAGGTGTTTTACTTTTTAGGAATTTTTTGAAAAAATTTGCCTTGTTTTTAGATTTTTTTGATATATATATATATATATATATATATATATATTGTTTTGTTGTTTTCTCGAAACAATGTTCTATTGTTTTTGTGTTTTTCTCGAAACAATGTTCTATTGTTTTGTGTTGTCTGAAACAATTTTCTATTGTTTTTGTGTTTTCTCAAAACAATGTTCTATTGTTTTTGTGTTTTGTGAAACAATTTTCTATTTTTTTTGTGTTTTTAATAGTTTTCCAAAGCTATGTGCAGGTAACCAAGAAAGCATGGATGCCCCCAGCATTAGGTGGAGAATATACAAGGGCAGAAGCCACGCGCTTATGAACAAGAAGGTGAATTCGTTGAGTTGCCCCCAGCGTAAGATGGGAAATAACGAAAGACCATGTCCCTTATAGATGAATAGAAGAAGGAAAAGCCGGATCAAGGCTGGACTAGATGGTGTGCACAAGGAAACTCGAAGGTAGAACCAAGTCCAGGACAAAGACAACTACCCTTCTAATACAGAATGCTTGTGAACAACGAATCCTCCCGAGGCGCTAGAAACCGGTTTTCACCCAAGGACTTGTCCAAAGTGCCACAATTGCGTGGTTTTCACTAGTGGACGACCTATTTTCTCTTCTTTTTTTTTATGTTTTTATATATTTTTTATTTTATTTTTGATGTTTTTATATTTTTTTATGATTTATTTTTGATGTTTTTAAATTTTTATTTTTATTTTTATGACTTTCTCGTGCCATGTTTAGGCATAAAACCTCTTAAGATGCATGGCATTCATGGGCTCCCGGAGCTCATCACCATTGGGGTGAGCTAACTTGTATGCCCCTGTGCCATACTTGGCAACTATGACATAGGGTCCTAACCAGTGTGGTTCGAACTTCCCTTTCTTTTCTCGCTCTACTCTGGTGTTGAACTGGTTCTCCTTCATAACTAAATCACCCACCTCAAACAGGCGAGGGATGATTCTCTTGTTGTAGTTGTGGGAGATTCTGTGTTGATATACTTTCAGGTGATTAAGAGCGTGAATGCGCCTCTCATCCAGGAGCTCTAACTCAGCCAATCTTGCCACTCGGTAATCTTCATCCTTATCCAAATAGTTCCGAAGAGAAATTCACAGAGATGGGAGTTCAATCTCTAAAGGGATGATAGATTCTGTCCCGAACACGAGGGAATATGGCGTCGCACCCGTAGGAGTGCGAATTGATGTTCGGTAGGCCCAGAGGGCTGGGTGGATTTGTAGGTGCCAGTTTCGACCAGTTTTGCTAACCATCTTCTCCATTATCCTTACCAAAGTCTTGTTTGTCACCTCAGCTTGTCCATTACCCTGAGGGTAATATGGCGTGGACCATTTCAATCTGATTTGGAACCGTTGGCAAAGACCTTTCACAGTTTTGTTCGCTGCAGGGATACCATATCGGCAAATAATTTGATTCATGATGAATTTAGAAATCTGTGCTCCTGTGACATAGGTTAAAGGGACAGCCTCCACCCATTTTGTGAAGTATTCTGTAGCTGTGATGATATGTGTATGACCATCATATGAGGTAGGAGTAAGCTTCCCTATTAGATCAAGTCCCCACTTGGAGAATGGCCACGGGGTAGTGATTGGTTGCAATGGTTGCGATGGAGCATGGATGAAATTTCCATACTTTTGGCATAGCACACATTTTCTAACATAATTACAACAATCAGTTTCCATGGTGGGCCAATAGTAACCTACTCTTAACAGTTTCTTAGCCAAGACCATTCTGTTTGTATGTGCTCTGCATACTCCTTCGTGTACTTCTTTAATTGCCTGGATTGACTCCGACACATCCAGACAACGTAACAGATTCCCATCATAGCCACGATGATAAAGTATACCTCCTAACAGGGTGTAACGGGCTATTTGGCGAATTAGGCTCTACTTTTTAGAGCGGGAGATTTCTGGAGGGAATGTACTGTCCTTAAGATAGGTGAAAATGGGTTCATACCATGGTGAATGGGGACCAACAACCTCACAAGCCAAGAAAGATTCTGGCATGTCATATGCGGGCTGGCGTAGATTTTCTACGAAGAATGGCATATCATTGTTCCCTGGCGGAATACGAAGCATAGATCCCACCGTTGCCATAGCATCTGCCGATCTATTCTGCGCTCTTGGGATTTGCTCAAAGGTCATGCGCACAAAATACTCCTTCAGGGTTTCCACCAACTTCTTATAAGGTATGAGCTTGTCATCCTTAACTTTATACTCATCATTAACCTGTTTGATGATTAGTTGTGAATCACCTACAACCTTCACAAGTTGAATATTCCACTTGATGGCTAGCTTCATCCATGCAATGAGTGCTTCATATTCCGCAATGTTGTTTGTGTAAGGGAAGGCCAGGTGGAAAGCCTGTGGTATAGGATCACCTGAAGGAGTAATAAGGACCACTCCTGCACCTGAACCATGAAACGTAAAAGATCCATCAAAATTTATCTGCCATACGATAGATTCTTCAATGTAGAGAAAAGATGCATCTGGCAGATCCAGACTCAAAGGTTCTATGCTTTGTAAAGGTTCTTCCGCTAGCTGGTCAGCAAGTACTTGTCCTTTAATTGATTTTTGATGGACAAATTCTATATCAAACTCACTAAGTAGAATGATCCAATTAGCCATTCTACCTGTGAGGGCAAGTTTGGACAACAAATACTTGAGTGGGTCGACCTTGGATATGAGCTTGGTCTTAGTATTTAGCAGGTAATGGCGAAGTTTCTGAAAGGTAAAAACAACAGCCAAGCAAGCCTTCTTAATCTGAGGATAATTACATTCATAGGCAATGAGGGTGCGACTCAGATAGTACACTACTTTCTCTTTATGGATAAGGTCATATTGGGCGAGAAGTGCACCAATAGCATATTGCGTAGCGGAAATATAGAGCAAAAGTGGTTCTCCCGGAGTGGGAGGCATGAGGACAGGTGGATTAGCCAAGTACTGTTTAAGCAAAGCAAAGGCTTGTTGTTGCTCAGGTCCCCAAATGAAAGTGATGTCCTTCTTAAGCAAATGAGTGAATGAGTGACATTTATCTGCAAGCTGGGAGATAAAGCGGCGAATGGCTTGAATTTTCCCTTGCAAGCTACGCAGTTGCTTGATATTCTCAGGTGGAGGCATTTCTGTGATGGCAGATACTTTAGCAGGGTCTACCTCAATACCTCGTCTTGACACGATGAAGCCTAATAGTTTCCCAGATAGCACACCAAAGACACACTTCTTTGGATTTAGCCTGACTTTATATTCACGTAGGTGTTCAAAGATACGCCGCAAAATGATAGGATGTTCCTCTCTTGTTTTGGACTTTCCCAGGATGTCATGAATCATATCGTGAAATATTACTGTCATGGCCCACTGATAAGTTGCTCCTGCATTCTTAAGGCCGAATGGCATCACCTGATAATAGAAGGTGCCCCAAGGAGTTGTGAAAGCTGTTTTGTGTTGGTCTTCCTCAGCGATCTTAATTTGATTATAACCCGAAAAGCCATCCATAAGTGATAGCATTTCATACCCTGCGGTTGAGTCAACAATCATGTCAATGTTGGGCAACGGAAAGTCATCTTTAGGGCAAGCTTTATTGATGTCCCTAAAATCTGTGCAAATTCGGATACCAATAGGTTTCTTCTGGATAGGAACAATGTTCGATATCCATTCAGAATAATCAATTGGCCTGATGAATCCTACTGCAAGCAACCTTTCCAACTCTTCTTTAACTAACAAGGCCACTCTTGGGTGCATCTTTCGAAACTTCTATTTGATAGGCTTAGCGTCTGCATGCACAACCAAGTTATGCATGACCAAAGTTGGATCTAAGCCGGGCATGTCTTTGTAAGACCATGCGAACACATCAATAAACTCTAGCAGTAGCATAGTGAACGTCTTTTGTTCTCTGGCTGAGAGTGATGCTCCCAATTTTACTATCTTGGGATCTTCTTCAGTACCAATATTAACATCAATGGTTTCTTCAACTAACAATTTTGATAAATCCTTCATACGCGTGGGATCGGGAGGTAGGTTGAGATCTTCATCCAAGGATGTCTCTACGAGATTTTCATCCTTGGCGTGGTCACTTTGTTTGTCCTTTGATTTTCTTATTTGTTTGTCAGCCAATGCCTCAAAGAGGTTTTCACTGTGTGACTTGGACTTTGATTTTTGCCGAGGCTTTTCTTTAGAACTCTTGCCCTCGCTTTTCTTTAAATTTTGCTGACCATGAAGTTCAGCCTCCTCGCCGAAGTAGGCGCAGGTGTCTAGGTCGATAAAGAAACCCTTCTTGTGATCTCCAATGGGAATTGTATCCCTTATGCCCATGAACTCTGCAATAGCCTCGTCATTCTTGAATAAATCTAGTGGCACGTAACATTGTTGGTCCCATTCAACAAGGGAGGGGTATACAAGGTCAAGGGTTGGTTCATTAGGGGTGATGGTTAGGACAGCATTATTCATGAAAAGGTTCGTGGAGGCCAGATCCTCATATTGGCTACAACAGGAATCCGTATCGCTATCTAGATAATCAAAGCTATCTTCATGCTCAGAACAAGTCACATCTTGATTGTTGGGGTGTGCTCCATAAGGGTGAATCCCAATGCCATATCTTTCTGTTTTGAAATGTGGAAGAGGGACTGGTTCTCTTTGTCCTTGTTCATTCCTCCCACATCCTAGGCCTTTGTAGCCCATGGAGTACATCATTCTGCTAGATTTTTCATATTCTGGGGTTTGATAACAAGATGGCTGAGTGTCCTCAGGGACCCAAGTAGTAGGTGGATCAAGTAATTTTTCCTCAGCTAACAAGCCTCCAGGTAGGAACGACCCAATAGTATGTTCCTCTCTAGGTCTCCTGAAGCAGTAGTTGGGTCGACCTCTAGTCTTGGGCGACAAGGAGATGTCTGAAACCAAGAGTGCTTGTTGTACATTATACTCCCCACAGCCATATTCCAGAATTTTCATCTCCCATGAATTAAATGGAGATGTTGAAGTAGATGCCCCATGAGTGCAAGAACGAAGAGAATTTGAATCTACTCGAGATTCCATGGCCTCAGAATGAAGAGGGATAGCTATATCTGTGGAGGGACATGCATATGTACCCTTTCGTGCAAAGCTATTAAGAGCTCTACAATGAGCAAAGGGCTCTGAGTCTCCTGGTATTGTTACTGTATGTCCTCATGCTTCAGCTTGATGCATTGATGAAATGTTGATGGCACTGCTTGCATCGCATGGATCCATGGTCGGCCTAGAAGCATATTATATGGAAGTTCCAAGTCTAAGACGTGAAAATTTGTCTGATGGAAAGTGGGGCCCACCTCCATTAGCAGCGTAATGGTGCCTGCTGACTCTCTTTCCGCATTGTCGTATGCGGTGATAGTGATGATATGGGACTCAAGATCTGCCTCTGTATGTCCCAATTGTTTGACCAACTTAAGCGTGCAGATATTCAATCCCGATCCATTGTCCACAAGCACCCGTTTGATTTTCCTGCGGGTGACAACTACCTCAATGTATAAGGGAAGATTATGTGTAGGATTCTCAGTAGGGACCTCCCTATGGTTGAAAGTGAGATGCTCACTGGGTGCAATATTGGCCACCACGGCTTGAAGGTATGTAGGATCAACTTCTAAAGGCACTCCCGACCCCTGAAGAGTTTGATACAAAATTTCCTTATGCACATTGGATATCTTGAGAAGATCTAAGATCGAGATCTTAGCAGGTGTCTTCTCAAGTTGTTCTAAAAGGTTATATTTACCAGTTTGCGGGGGTCAACAGAGAGGGTTCTGGAATCACGAGGTGGGCACGCCTTGTTACCGCAGCGCAGTCCTTTCCCTTGATCCGGATGGTATTGACACGGTCAGTAGGGGAGCGAATACATCCGATAAGTGAATCGTAATGATTGTTATCTCTCTTGGTATACAAGTAATTCGTGGCTTTATAGGTTTGGGATGACTCTCCCCGATCCGGTTTTTCCTTTTCCGACTTATCATGCTTGGGGAATGATTCCTTATAAATCCCTATTTTCTCGTTAGGTGTTTGCATGTGGCTAGGGTTATCCACCTCTATCTCCCCGTTGTCAATGAGGTCTTGAATATAGTGGCGAAGTCGCAAACATTTGTCTATTTTATGACCTTTAATGCGATGCATTTCACAGTATTCATGCTCCTTATACCATGAAGGTTTAGGAGCGTGGTCATCGAACGGTTGTGTTGTAGGATAGGTCATCATGTGGGCCCGCATCCAACTGTTTTAGTATGACAGACAACGGCTCATTGAGGGAGGTGAATGTTCTTTGCTTTGGTGGTGGTTTGAATTGGGCCCTTGGTCAGTTTAAAAGGTTGACTGGTTTGGACCATTTGAACACGTTTGGAATCAGTGATTCCGTCTCCCACCATGTTTTTGTTTTTGTTAAAGATCTTGGCTTTTCAGTGGGTTTGACACTTTGGTTGTCTTTAAATTGGGTTTTGAGGGTGCCTTTGGAAATGAGAGCCTTTTCTATTTGAATCCCTTTCTCGATAACCTCCTCAAAGGTGCAGACACAATGCATTTGGAGGTGGAAAGCTATATCTGGGTTGAGATTAGGGATGAAAATACTGACTAGCTGCTTCTCAGGGAAAGTGCAAGGGAAGCGACTAGCTATCCCTCTCCATCGTTGGAGGAAGCTGGAAAAGGTCTCATTTGGGTGTTGTTTTGTGCTGCACAAGTCTGCCATGGTGACGTCACTCTCTATGTTATATGAGAAATGACGCACGAATCTTTCCGCCAATTCTGGCCAGGTGAAAATTGATCCTCGTGGCAAGCACGTAAACCATTCTAATGCTTGACCTCCAAGACTCTTAGGAAAAAGTCTGATGAGGTAATTATCACTATAAGACACCTCTTGACATGCCATGTAGAAATCTTTAACATGATCCCTTGGGTCTCCCTTTCCTTTGTATTTGTCGAACTTTGGCATATCAAATTTCTTTGGAAAGGGTTGAAGGGTCATTGTCTTGTCAAAAGGATAGGGGTATAGTTCTTCATATTGGTATTTCCTAATACTCCCTATATTGCTTTCTTGTATGCTCGCAAGTGTTGCTTTCATAGATTGTACTTCTTGTGCGAGCAATTGTTCTTTAGTGGGAGAAACGGGGATGTGTACATGATGATACCCTATGTCTTCTTCTCCTTGGTTTTCTCGATGGAGTTCGTGGATCCTAAACTTAGGCTTTGACTTTTGAACGTTCTTGTTTGTGTCTTTCTGTACTTGGAAAGTAAGAAAAGCTAGTTGTCGGCTTAAGTTACCGAGTTGTTGTTGGATTGTGACTTGGTTTGTGTCTTCTTCTTCTAAAGGTTCCTCCTCTTCGTATTGTGGAGGTTCTTCCCCTGTCTCATGTTCTATCTTGTTTCTTCGTGGCACTTTGATGAGGGGTATTCTATGCCCTACCACTTTATCATTTTCTACATAAGAAGTGGAAGCATGTCCGCCTGTTAAAATATCTTCCATATTGATAAGGGGGTGTTCCTCCTTAGTAGTGTCATTTGTTTGTAGTATTGGTTCCTTCTCAATGGGAAATTTGGCCCCTAATTCCATGACCCGTGCCAAAACTCTATCTTTGTTTCTAAGGAGAAACTCATCTAGTAGAGTGGGGTCAAAATCAAAGTCTGTGTGTGGTGATTCTAATTCATTTCCACTATGATCGACCATCTCTTCTGTTTCCTTTTCTGCAGAAAATAATGGTCCTAGATCGTGTCCGATAAATGGGTTTGACCCTTGTCTGTTAGAGGTTTCCCAAGCTTGCGCATGTTGTTCCTCATATGTTTGTTTCTTTAACCCTCTACGCATCTTAGGAGCCATGTTTTCGTGATAAGTTTCACTAAGGTAAGTTGTAGATTTGTTCAAAATTCAATGTCTACCCCTAAGTGAAACACAAGATGTACGTGTTAAGAGTAAATTAACAGTGTGAGAATACCAATGTGATAGAGTGATAAAGTCACCAATGAAACAATCGTTTGGTATCAAAACTTAATCAAATGAAGTACCTCCTAGATTACGTTTTAAAGTAATTTACGACGCCAGATGATTAACAAGATGTCTCCACTTATGCCAAGTTCAAAGGAATGAACAAAATGTAAGTAAATACATGAAGTTAAATGCGATCTCCCAATCAAGATATACGATGAGCAAGCTCAAGTCTGATTAAGACCTATATCTCAAAAAGTGTCAATTACGATTTGCAAATGACACAACAATATCACCAAGATATGTTAACCCACTTTGCAAGAAAGTGGAGTATTGATATCGAGGTGTTATTGATATAACACGCACAAATGGTAGTTCCTAACACCTTTTGAAATCGAGGTAATAATAAAACTGAACAAAAAAAAGCTCAAAGTATAGCTAGGAATAGTTAAGAATGTGTGTAGTGTAACCGTACAATATAGGTATTTATGTCGAGTTTACAAGAAACAAGACGTAAATATCGAAATTGTAATGATACGAGACAAATAAACTAACTCCTCTTATGGAAGTCCGCAGTGATGAACCACGCCTAACTACAATGACGATCTTGACGTGGGTATCAAGATCACAATGGCTACCAAATGACGTGAAAACGCCTCCACTCACTTTAGACGTTCAACTAACCCAGCCACAAACATGGATGGGCGTAAACGGACATAAAAGTGAGAGAAACAGTCGAATGGAAACACAAAGGTAATCACACCTCTTTTGATCAACAAAGTGTCAAAAGAATATGAAGGAATTAAATCAAGAAAAAATGACAAAAAATGCTAGTCTTACTTCGGCAGAGTTTCACCTTGCCCTAAGGCAAGTAAAACTAGGTGAAAGTAATACGTCACACGTTTCTCAAAAGAAGGTTCACAACTCAACACTGTTTTAAAGTGGTCAAAGTGGGCTCCTGGCCAAAGTATATTCTCTTAGGTGGTTCTCTCTCCCTAGGTGTTACAAAGTTGCCACGAGCGAGCGCGATTTACCCAAAAAGTCGCACTGACTAGTTTGGGAGTATCTCAGCTTTACTTTACCCCCTTCAAGAACAGTAGGCAACTAGTGCATCTACGTGTACTATCACTGGGGTCACCACAACGGACAACCTGTAACTCTATCTCACAAAGGAATCACTAGTCAAGTAGGTAGTGTGGAGCACTTCCCGTTTCATCCACAAGGTTCCCTCTTACGTGGACTACTTTGGGGTTCCTGGAACCACCCCCATTGTTGTAGCTTAAGGCGTTATGCCAAAGGGGTTATGTTCCAGTTGAGCGGAGAGGGACGTACCCTTTTCTGAAACCTGTAATACAGTGTTTTGAATATGTTGTTCTTTTTATCTTGTTTAATTAGGTGTGGTTTGCTTGAACACCTTTTGGTAACCTGTATGACAACTGTATTAGTAGTTTTTGATTTCATTTTGATTCCTCCTTTCTTTGAAAAGCGTTTTTTAGGTCATGCACTTAAGCGTTAGTAGTTCTCCAAGAAAATCACATTATTTAAAAGAGGATTAAGAGTTGATTTTGATTTTCAAGATCATCCAAAGATGTAAGAGAAGAGAATACACAACAAATAATCCAACTAAAAATTAAAGAAAATCTTTTCAATCAATGAACCATACAAAATTCTTGATAAATGTTCATTCCCCTAAACCAAAAGTGAAAGATGAAGTTTCTAATTTACGAAATGTTATAAAATGAAGACTAAAGTTGTTTTTGATTCTCAAGATCACCCTAAGGTGCAAGAGAAGAGCATACACAAACTTTATCCCAACTATATAGAAATGGAAAACTTCAAATCAAAGGACTATTGAAAAATGCTTTATAAAAGGTTCATTCCCTTAAACCAAAAGTGAATAGATGAAGTTTCTAAGTTTAATCCAAATGTTATAAAGATGATAGATCTAAAGTTGCTTTTGATTCTCAAGATCACCCTAAGGTGCAAGAGAAGATCATACAAAAACTTTGATCCCAACTATCATAGTAAGCATGGAAATACAACATTCAAATCAAAGGACCATTGAAAAATGCTCTAGTAAAAGGTTCAGTTCCCTTAAAATAAAATGAATAACCTGAAATTTCTGTAAGTTTAAATCTCTAATGTTAAAAATATATAAATGCAAAGTTGTAACTTCAATGACCTTCTCAAGATGCACCAAAAATGGTGTCATTTCTAGGCCGGGAGCATACACACGCTTATGGTCTAAATTGAGGAAGCATGGAAATATACGCATTCATGCAAAACATTATGATCATGGGTATGAAAATAACCAGCACTTAAACTAACATGTCAAAAACCTACAATTTCCCTGTAAGTATGCAAATTGGGCTAAATTTATGTTTTCATTGCATAGTTAACTTCAATACCTTTGACAATGCAAAAACAATGGAGTCATTTCAAGTTTAGGAGTAAAAGACTCAATGGCCTATCAGAAGATGGGTTATGCATACATGCTCAAGAATTTATGCTCATGGGTCATGCACTTGACATGCACTAGCATGTAGAATGATCAAAAAAAACATCTCTTAATCTGCAAACATGATGAAATCTTGAAATTTTCTCCAACCAAGACTACAATTTTTACAACAACCTATCACATAAATATATAAATAGAAGACTCAACGCTATCAAACATTAACATACATGCTCAAGAATTTAAAATTTTCAAGAAATTGACAAAACTAGCATGTAGAATGATGAAAAAATAAGCTCTAAAAAATGAAAACATGATGAAATCTTGAATTTTTTTTACCAAGATTAAATTTTGACTATAACCCACCACATTAATATGTAAATATAAGACTCAACACTATCAAACACTAACCTACATGCTCAAGAATTTAAAATTTTCAAGAAATTGACAAAACTAGCATGTAGAATGATTAAAAAGGTAAGCTCTAAAAATGAAAAATATGGAGAAATCTTGAAATTTTTCCATCAATTCCAATTTTGATAGCACTTCACCTCCTTTATACCTACAAGGAAGACTCAACACATGCAAACTCAGCAAAACATGTTAAAAAAATAAGTTAGATCAACATGTATAAAAGAGGGTTAGTAACCAAAAATGAAACTTAACTACAAAAACTTGAAATTAAGTGCAAAGGATAGTGGAGTAAGTCCCACCAGGTGTGCCAAATGTGTGCATGTATAATTTTATTAATGCTAAATCAAATGAAGCAAGAACTACCACCTAAAATAGTTCTACAATTTTGCTAAAACAAAGCATAAACACCATCAAGATAGAGAAATAAGCAAGGGTCTAAATGCTAACATTCATCAACTTTGAAAAAATGAGATCAACTAACATATGCTATGCTATTTTAACATCCTCTACTCTCCTAGATTACCAACATAGAATGAATGGACCTATTTAAGCTCCAATGGAAATAAAAATAGTTGTCCTTAATGTTCCAAGATCCTTAAAGAATGGGGGCTAATCAAAGTAGGGCTACAAGACCCTTTAGACACCTCCCATATGACCCAAGCACTTTAAGAAAGAGGCTTAACTCTTCAATATGATGAACTCTCAAAAGGGAAAGGTGCAAGCTCTTAGTCTCTTTGCTATATGCTTTGCATTTGCTCTCTTAGGAAGTTTAGGTGTAAGTAAAAAGGTAGGTAGAGGGCTCTTTATATAGCCCAAAGGATAAAGGATTCAACACATTCTCATGAATGTGGGATAAAGGTAAAACATGATTAGGAATGGATAAGGTTGCTTTATTAAATGTAACCTTATTTTAGAAGGGTTTAATTTATGCTTAGCAAGTCATGGGAGTTGGGGGGTGTTTGAATTAATCAAAGGTGATTAACTAATAGGTAGATATAAGCTTATAGAAGATAATTAGAGGAATATTAGTACGATTTAGGCTATTATAAGGAGATTAAATCAATTAAATATTGATTTATTGGTTAAATTGAAGGGAAAGCTAATTAATTAATAATAATTTATTAGTCTAGGTAGAAGGGGTAATTTATTAACGGAATGTCGTTAATTAGGGTATTTTTTGGATAGGCAACTTAATTAATTAGCTTAGTGTAATTAATTAATGATGATATGAGGGAAAATGAGTGCTTTTGACGATATGCCGTTGATTTGCGAGAAAAGGAGATAATTAGCGCAATTTAAGTATTTAAATTGCTTGGGCGTAATTATAGGTTTCTACACAAAGGAATCATGACTTATGAGTGTAGAGTATGATCCACATTAGCTACTATGCTATAAGGTGCACGCACACAATTGGTATTGAAATTTTGAGCTTTACTAGACTTACGTAGAATATGTATCTTTAAAAGATGCTTTCTTTAAAGAGTTTCACATCCCAGAGTTTGAGTAGTAAGAGCATCAACGCACTCTTAAGGATATAAAACAAGGCACTATCTGAGAAGCGTCAAGAGAGTATGACATGTCATTTTAAGATTCTGTTGTATCTAAGCTTGTATTATGATATTCATCAAATTTAGCATGCACAATGGTTTGTTAGGGGATGTGCTGACTACCCCTTTTCAGGAGGGAATTATCTCATAATACTGTATACTGATCCACGTGAAGGCACTTGGAAGAAGCTTTGCATCACTGAAGTAAGTTAGGAGTGTAGACACCATGAGTTAGCCCTTTTCTAAGAAGCACAGATAACAGTGGCTATGGCTGAAGAAATTTGGAGAAGCTCTCTTCTAACTCTATGCACATGAGACTAAAAGTGGCATATGAGTGCACATGATTGTGAGGTTGAAGGACATACTAAGGATAGATGTCATGCGTAGATCAATGTGCTCATTTCGTTATTGCAGTCTTGTGAGATTTGTCCACTTGGACTATGATGTTTGGAATTACCCATCTCTTACAAGTGCATGATGATGAAGAAGTGAGTCTCCTGTTACTATAAGATTTACAGGTTCATGACTCATGACACACTCATGACTACTGAAGCTGATTAGTCAGATCTAGGATAGCTATAGATATTCAGTGTAGGACATGACGAAGAGTTCTAGATACCTCTAAAGGAAAGATTGAGCATCACGGATCGAGATCACAATCAAGTGTTCTCAAGAAAAAAATGTGCAAATCTTCTGAAGAATGGTAACATGATAGAAGGAGAGGATACCATGGTGGATCCGAAGGATGAGGCCATGGTAGTGGATGAGGTAAGATCCCTCATAGAACATGTTACGCATGCAGATATGCTGACCACTACAGGCGTGAATGTCCTCAGAATATTACATGTTCTTTCTATGGGAAGAATTATAGTTATGAGGAGTTACCAAACTTGTATGAGCATCTTAGTAGGTAGCATAAACAAGAAAACAATGGCACAAAGATGGTTAGGATACAACGCTCTTTTGAAAACCAGTGGATGCCTAAGTTGGAAGAAAAATATGAGGCTTTGCAGGTAAGGATCACTACCCGCACTAAAGTTGCGCACTCTAAAGAGGAATTGCGGCACAAGCCTACCATCACTAAGGAGGAGGTTCTACATGCATGATACTCAGATCCTACCCATCAGAAGGAGGTTTATCAAGAACCATGGAACTACTCATAAATCTTTAGGATGAAATACAATATTTAAAGGAGCAATCACATAAGATGGAGTAAAAGAAAGCATCAAAGATGGTCCAATTTGATATGGATGACTTGAAAGAAGTGTGCAAAATATTGTGCCAAGAGAATATCATTCCACTATTAGGGAAGTGGTTAGAGGGAAACACCCTACGCATAAGTATTGAGACTGGATGGTAGATCCATCATGTAAATCTCCCCCCTCATAGCCTAGATTATGAAAAGGAAATCACTCTAAATGCTATGTGGATTGGTGGATTTTAAGTAATATATTGATAGATACATGCGTGAAATTCAATGTTATTACTTTAGATGCATGGGTACAAATGAGGAGACCTCCATTGCAGCCATCCTCTAATGTTTTTTTCATAGCTATTTGAACTAAGGACACTCCCATAAAAGTTTTAAAAGATGCATCCATTACCATACAAGGAGCTAAGTTCACAAGCTATTTTGAGGTCTTAGCATTGGTAGAGGCAGATAGCTTACTAGCTCTACTGGGGCATCCTTGGTGCTATACAAATGATGTTGATCTTTGGTTCAAAAGGGATATATAAGCTTTGAAAACAAGGAGAAAAGGGTTATTATCCCATTAACAGATGGAAAATATGTGCCCTCTGTTGATTCCTTAAGTGAGGAAGACCTGAATAAGATTTATGTATGTGTCATCCAGGACCCAGAGGTGCATGAGCCATCTAAAGAAGGAATCCTTCAGTGGGAGGATGCAGAGTCTATTAGTGATACTACAAGTGTTCCTTGTGATAATTGGGCTAATAGCACTTATGAGTTGGTAGGGCATGAAGTAAATAACATATCTACTAGGGACAGTAGACCACATTGTATCAGCATAATAGGTAACAACTCAGTACCTCATTACACTGAAGAAGGAGACCCTATGGTATTCTTGCGTGCCATAGAGGAACAGTGGATATACTAGTTAGAGAGACAGAATATGCTATCATATACCCTACGCGGGATAGCAATGCGATGGTGGGTGGTTCACAAGGATAATCTTGTAGGATGGAATGAAATTAGGATTTCTCATGCTACTAGGTTCTTCAGGAGCAATATGCCAACTCGAATTTGTACTTACCATGGTAACCAACTAGTGTGAGACACTCTGGACTTTGGAAAGAGGGGTAGGAATATTTACCACTTTTTCTCTGGGTACACAAGTTTTATTCCACTTTATAAGGTTACACACGTGCTTGATATGTATATGCAGAACTCCATAGAGAGACTAGAAATTGGCAAGATTTAATTGCAGGAATGGCCTAGACGTTTGAATTCATCTCTACTAAACCTCTAGTGGAAGAAGCATTAAAGGTTATAAAGTCCTTAACTATAGGGGATAGTTCCAAGGTGGAAGAACTCATTCAAGATTGATTTGATTAAGGAGATTCAGGAGCGCTTTTTGCTGAAGAAATAGAGGTTGATGCCACACTACTTCAACACACTTGCCTCTAGAAAGAAAAAGGAAAAAAGGTTTACTTAGTGGATGATGAAGAAGTAGAAAATATGGACGTAGACCATTCAACCGGTAGGCGTGAGGAGTTGGAAAATGCAGATAAGACAATGTGCGCCTATCATGAGCCTATAAAGACAATAAAAGTGAATATTGGATCAGATGTTGAGCCCAAGGAGGCCATGACTATTGGTCAGACTCTGAAGTGGAAAAAATCATTGAGTTACTATGGGATTATCAGGACTTATTCCCTCGGGGGTACCATGAACTTAAAGGCATGCATAAATCATTATGATAGATGAAGGTAAAGCCTAAATAAGGTGCACACCTAGTTAGAAAGAGACCCTATAGGATGAACCCCAACTTGCGTGAAAGGGTCTAAGATGAGATTGAGAAAATGTTGAAGTCTGGAATCATTAAGCTTCTAGATGAGTCAGAATGGGTTAGTCCAATGGTGATCAGTATCAAGAAGGATGGTCAGATTAGGATCTATGTGGACTATAGGGGGCTGAATGTTACATGTGTGACTGATCCCTTTCCTACTCCATTCACTGAGGAGTTACTAGAAGGCATTGCAAGGCACGAAATCTATTCATTTATAGATGGGTTATCTAGGTATCACCAGGTTAGGATTACCAAGGAGGATCAGGAAAAGATAACTTTTACTACTGAATGGAAGAGCTTCACCTATACTGTGATGCCTTTTGGTTTGAAAAACGTGCCTACTATATTTTCACGCATAGTTGTTCAAGCATTCAAGGATTTTATTCACAAATTCTTACAGGTTTATTTAGATGATTAAATGGTGTATGGAATTGTTAAGGATCATTGTGACAATCTGTGCTTAGTGTTTGAAAGATGTAGGTAGTTGAATATCTCCTTGAACATCAATAAGTGCATATTTTCTACACCATTTGGGATATTGTTAGGACACATAATCTGCAATGAAGGTTTGTTGGTTGATATAGGAAAAGTTGCAGTCATTATCGGCCTAAAAGAGCCTACCAATCAAAGTGAGGCATGCATATTCTTGGGTCACATGGGGTATTATAGAAAATTCATAAAGGAGTATGCTAAAGTTACTACACCTTTGCAGGAGTTACTGAGAGGAAAAGGTACATTCTACTAGGGAGTACCGTAACAACATGCATTTGAGACATTGAAGGAAAAACTTACTACCGCACATATTTTGTGCTTTCCTTCTTAGGACCAACCATTTCATGTACGTGGATGCCTCTAGCACAGCCATTAGTGTGGTATTGGCTCATCCTAGAGAAGGTATTATAGATCAACCTATATTTTTTTCTAGTAGAAATTTGACTCCCGCATAGCAGAATTACACAACTACAAAACACAAAGATTTGTCAATGATCTATGCATTACATAAATTTAGATAGTACGTGCTAGCTACACCATTTTTATTTTACGCAGATCACATGACATTGATGTATTTAGTGAATAAGCCCATTTTACAGTGGCGCATCATATGCAGATGGGTACTCTTATTTCAAGAATTTTATTTTATAGTTGTGGTAAAACATGGGAAAATTAATTCTGGACCAGACCAATTATCCATAATACAGTCAAGAGAAGATTCACAGGAAATTGAAGATATCATACCTGATGCATAGTTATACAGGTTACAACGAGCTCCATCAGAATTAGAAGAAATTGTTGTCTTTCTATGAACAGGTATGACACTAGAAGGAATAGAATCCCTAAAGAAGAAACAACTTTCCATACACGTGGCACCCTATATGTTGATTAGCGAAGACCTGTACAAGTTAGGACGGGATGAAATATTACATTGTTGTGTACTGGAATATGAGCACACATAAATTATGGAAGAATATCATGGTGGTATTACAGGTGGCCACTATGTAGGTGATGCCACAATGCGCAAGATTTTACTCACATGATTATGGTGGGAAACCTTGTATAAATATTGTAAGGCATATTGCAAGGCTTGTGATCATTTTTAGTTCCTTGGGAAACCAGGTCAATGAGATGAAATGCCTTTAAGACCTATTACTAGTGCAGAACTATTTTAAAAATGGGCTATATATTTTTCTTCTCCAATTTCACTAGTCGCACGCAGGATTGGATCACACTATATCATAACTTATACAAACTATCTGACAAGGTGGATAGAAGTAATGCCTACAAAGGATTGTATAATGGCTATAACAGCCAGGTTTCTATGGGAAAATATTTTTACAATGTATAGATTCCTTTTAATTTTGACTAGTGATAGGGCACACATTTTCTGAGTGAGATAATAAGAATTTTATTAGATGAATTCATGATTCCACACCATAAGACTACACTATATCATCCTTAGGAAAATGGGACTGCTGAGGCTTTCAATAAGATTTTAAGCCAAAAATTGACAAAAAAATTTGATGTTGGAAGAAAGGATTGGGATGATAAAGTGTTTACAATACTTTTGGCATATTGAACAATGTATAAAACGTTGAAAAACACCACACCATTTCAGTTAGTGTTTGGTGTGGAAGTAATTATACCCATGGAATTCATGCTACCTTGTTTGTGTATTGCATGCACTAGAGGTCTAGCTGATGAAAAATCATTAGAATAATGGATTGAAAAGTTAATCAAGTTGGATGAGCGATGAACAATAGAATGTTGGAGTAAAAAAAAAACATGTCGGGTAAAAAGCATTACATGACAAGAAAATAAAGGATAAAAAGTTCACAATTGAATAGATGGTGTTCCTTTATGATTCTAAGTTTTTATGCCATCCAGGAAAACTCAAGGTACATTGGTTGGGGCCATATGTTATCACTCACATACTTGAAACAAGAGATTTTCAATTAGAGGTTCTTGATGGAAAAATGTTACCTGATTACTTCAACGGGAGTAGGCTGAAGCCCTACTATAAATAAGTCTTCTTGGTGTTTGTAATAAGGCAGTGTTTCCATTTAGATTAGGTTTTCAATTATGTATTTCCTTCTTTGTCGCTATGCTTTGTCAATTTCATTGGTGTTTTTGTGTAATAAGCACATTTGTGCACCAGAAGGTAAATATTATTTGAAGAAATTTTTATGCATAGAGGACTGCACATACCATTAGTGTGGGGTGGATATTGATATCTAGGTACAAGACTGTTGAAAATAAGTGCACATGAAAGGAACAAACTGTTACATGTGCTATTCAAGTTGGAGAATTGTTAAAATGGATATTGCCTCTGGAAACAAGGACCATATGTGGAGATGAATGAAGAAACAAATATAATGTGAGGTAAGCAGGGGCCATGGGAACTACCAAGGGAAGGTGCAGTGGTGAGGTACTCGGGTGCATGGAGGCGAGTTGAAAAGAATTTTGTGGCTAGATGGTATAAAGGTGCGCTAGAAGGTTATAGCTTGGGCGCGAAGATGTACCGCACAGAAAGAACAAAAATGTTTGGTTAATGATAGGATTCTTCCTAGGTGAGGGAGCAATAAATGTACTAACTTTTTGAAAATATATATAAGGACGAGATACGAGTTCATTCTTACCATTGAAATTGTGAGAATTTGAAAAGAGCTAAGTGAAAATGATCCAAGAGAATCGTGTTGAGGTGTGAAGAGTGTGAAACTAGACATAGAGAGAATATTTGTGCACAGGAGAAGCTTGCATCCCGATAGGTGAAGGGTTTGAGTGAAGTAGATGCGTTACTGAAGAGATAGGGCACGTGATTTCCACAAGGGCATGAAGATTCAAAATAGGGTTTTAAATTCTCATTACAAAGGGTATAAAGAAAAGATTTACAAATGGCACTGAGGAAAGAACTTGCGGAAGGAGTGAAAGGGAATAAGATGGTCAAAATGTAAGAAGAAATTACTCCCAAGAGTAATTTATCAAAAATGTAATATCCAGAGGGCATCATTGTGGGACAAGAGTGTGATTCCCACATCCATAAATTTAAGATCATTGATTACAACCATAGTACATCAGATAATAAGAAGGAACTAGATGTATTGTGGAGCACAAAAACAAATAAATGCACCAAAAAAGACACACCAATGTACGATGATGCTAGAGAGAAGTTACTAGAGTAGATTGGAGTCTACTAGTTGTACGAGCTGCCATAATTTGGAAAGTATGAACCATTAAATTGATGGTTAATGAGCAGAGTTTATGAGGACTTCTTCTACTTTACCGGATAGAGGGTTAAAATCACAGTCACCTTGATTTCAACAACGACAAGACAAAGTGCCTCAAATGTAGATCTAGAGAGAAAGTTAAGAGATAAAGCATCCATCTTGGACACAAGGAATGAGCTAGGATATACCAAGGGTCTGCGCAGCATGGAAATTGATAAATTGAAGAATTACCCAATGGTACAGAAAGCTACCCATCTTGTAACAAAGTTGAATGACCGAGAAAGGTGGTTGTAGGTGAATACAATGTGGCTACACATTGCAAGAAAGATGTCTCAAGGCGTGGTCTACAATATCGTGGATCATATAGAAAATACAATTATTGAAGAAGCATGTATAGGTGACAAAATTAGTTTTGGCACTATTTTATTGTCTTTGGTGTTTATGGAGATTAGAGTTCCTGATGGGCCAAAGGAAAATATTTGGGAGTATCCCATGGAAAATAAATTTCTGGCAGAAAGATTTGATAAGTAATTATATGAAGGGACCATGAGAGGGCTATTTAAATAGAGGGTAGAGATGTGGTATGACAAGCTCCGCATGGCATTCGAAAAGGAGTGGTGCATACCCAAGGAGTTATCGTCGGTGGTGGGTAAGGCAATACAGTTTGCAGTATACCAGCATTTTTGTATCACATGATTTACGATGAAGGACAGAGCTTGGAGACCTTGGTGTAAACTTCCATATGCCTTCATAGCACACTACTTCTAGGCATCATTTCACTTAGTCATAGATGCAAGCTACCTAAGTTTCATCTCAAATAAGGTAGATTATGATTATCACACTCTAAGAAAAACATATGTATATCTAGAATGAATTACCTACGTTGAGAGGCTTATCTCAGATGTAATAAAAATGAAACCAGTAAGCTTAGTAGTCAGATACATTAGAGTAGCGCTTGTGTATCTTTAACTCAAGCCTAAGTTGGAGAACAACAAATATGTGTAAAATGGGTTCACACTTCCAAGGCCACCTAAGGGTAAGCATACTGTAGAGAATGTGCCAACTCCATAGCCTATAGAGACCATAGTGGTGGATGAAGAGGAAGAGGAGTGAGAAGATAGTGGTGGCTTGGAGCATAGAGGAAGAAGGCAACCTAAATACAAGGTAGGAACTGAGCGTGTGAATACAACACCTTAAGTGCAAGAAGGAGATGATGCTGACCTAGATGTAGTACAAGGAGAGTGCCATTTCAAAAGGATATTCAGAAGAACCATAACCCATGGTGCTACACCACAATTAGTGCGCAGATCACCATGACTTTCTCCACAGAAGGAGATTATTGAGAAGAGAAGAAGAAAGTTAAAGTTGACTGA
The DNA here is from genome assembly GCA_019776745.2 of Taxus chinensis. Classification (NCBI taxonomy): domain Eukaryota; kingdom Viridiplantae; phylum Streptophyta; class Pinopsida; order Cupressales; family Taxaceae; genus Taxus; species Taxus chinensis. Next base: position 616,335,867 of record CM034152.1, on the reverse strand, counting down.
GGAGGTAGAATATTTTGAGGAGAGTGTGCCTGAATCCTTAACATAGCCAGAGGACGTGAAGAGCCAAAGAATGAAGAAATGAAGGATGGAGAAGGAGTACATGAGGTAGATGGAGGTAGATTAGATTACACAAGAAACTACTCAGGGCATAGCAAAACAAGCTACAAATATTGGTGCTCAAGTTCTTAAGGGGCCAAGAACGTAGAGATAAAATGGGAAGTATACTACACCGATCATGGGCTACACTGAGGACACTAGTAAGATTATCTGTGCTTGTTTCCAAAGCATGGTGGCCTTAAATAATTGTATGGATGGGAATTGATGGATGATGAAATAGACACCATGTGCACAAGGAAACATCTATCTTGGTCAATGCAAACACATATGGATGAACCATACTTTCATGTATGTGAAGATTCTTGTGTATTGACAAGATTAAAGAAGACACCTTAGGCCAGACACATAACATTAAATCCTATTGCAATGTCAGATGAATAAGTAAGTAATGCCTTGGTATAGGTATCTACAGAGGTGGCAAGAAGGAATGTGGATAAGGTTGTAAGTGTTAGGGCATTGAAATAAGAGATCAAGACTAAATATGCATAGATAGTGCACCTATGACAAGAGAAGGAGTTGGCATAGATGAAGAACATTGTTTTCATCAACATGGCAGAGAAAATTGGAGACAATGTCCTAAAGAAAGACCACATTTGGAGTCTAAGGTACCCAAAAACATTTCTTTTGGAAATGCATTATGTATAAACCTTGGTGGATTTGGTGCTTGATGATTGACCTACATGCATGCCATCCCCAAGAGATCCTGAGCAGGAAGTAGAGCAAGCAAAGGCTTCAGTGATGAGAAAGATTTCATCTTATGAGGCATTTCTCCAAAGCTTATAGGAGGAGATGAGAAAAATAGACCAAGCATTGACCATTTGCACAATTCAAGAGGTGGTCATCAAGATAAGGACCATGATAGAGGACAATGAAGTCCTAAAAGTGATGAAGGATGAGATATTGGGTCGCACAGAGAGGTTGGCATTGGTAAAACAAAAGCGCGAGGCCCTTACAGAAGCACAGGAACCCCATAAGTAAAGGTTAGATGAGTTGGGAAAGGTTATAGCTCAAAAGATGGATCTACTAGAGGGAAGAATGTTTGTAATGTCCAACATTTTTTCTAGTTTTATAGAAGGAAAAGGGGGACATTGCCCAAGATGAGCTGGAGTATATTGCGGTACATATTCTGGAAAATGCAGAGGCCACACTAAGTGAATGACAAACATTAGAGGCCGAAATAAAGGAAGAATATCAATAACTCATTATTATAGTTGAAGAAGAGGATAGTGCTAAGTAAATCATTCTTTGGTACAAAAAAATCTTTACTATCTTCCATTTATATTCTTTCTCATTCTTTGAGAATTCAAGAGGTAACCATTTCCAAGGAGGAAATGCAGTTAGTGTGGCATAATGTTGAGTACATAATGTATAGCACTTAGCAGTAGGCATACAGAATATTTGTGTGGAAAAGAAAAGCGCATTTGAAGGTGCTAGAGGATCGGGAAGAAATTACATGTGGAAGACAAAGACGGGTTTGGGACTTAGCTATTTTCATGCTTATGATCTATTTTTGGAAGATGGTGTGCAGAGAGCATCAAATGGGAAAATACTTGCGTGACACACATCATTTATTTTTGGAAGATGGTTTGTAGAGAGCATCAAATGGGAAAATACTTGCGTGACACACATCAGTTATTTTTGGAAGAGTGGTTATGGAGCGCTTTACATGGATGTAGGCTAAAGATAGAATTGTTACTGATAGTTAACTAGAAGAGATTGATTATTAGCATTCTTGCATGTTAGCTTATTATTTTAAAGGTGCGTGGCTATTCTTAACATGTGACCTATTTTGGGACTAGATAAGTAGTTAAGGTAAATTTCCCTACCTTATAAATATGTAGTGAATTACATAGTATAGTAGTGGAATGTGAGAACTGAGTTATTTGGAAGTTATACTTCCAAATCTGATGAATGTATAAACTATGGTATTATCTATTGTAATGATCTTCTGTTTATTTATCATGTTTAATATAATGGAGTGTATTGGTTGAATTAGAGTGTTAATTCAGAGTATAATTGTATCTTGCATGCTTGATTTCATCATGGTTATCATTAAAAAAATGTATTCTTTAGATATAGATTTGAACATGCACTGTAGAATGATATATTAAGTATAGATCTCAATGCATTAAGTCTTCATCATGCTAACATCCTGTAACAACAACCCTAAAGAGGGGCCTAGTAAATTTGCAGGCTTTGGGTGAATGCTCAGTCTAGGCTGAGTTATGTGCTAGCATGCCTAGGATTTTACTGGTAAATTATAGGTTGCATCAAGTAGGGCATACTAGCATTTGGGTGGTGGTTTGGCCAACTCTCCGATACAGACCATGTTGATCTCAAAATTTGGAGGTGGAAAAAAAGGTCTTGGGGGTTGAGATGTAGGTCAATAAAGAAGTAATGGATGATAGCATGTTGTGACAGGAAAAGGTGGAACACGGTCCTCATCAATAGGATTGTCATCGTCGAAATTTTGTTCAGGAGAAAAAATTTGGAGAATAATGATTTTGAGGGCCTTACAACCTTCTACATCATGTCTTGGCACATGATGGTAAGCAAAAAGTTTAGTTTCATCAAAACCTTTTGGTTTGGGTTTGAGGGGGTCAAAAGGTCGAAGCAGTGATAATGTGATGATGAAAGTCTCTAAGAGGTTGGTTAGAATGTTGACGTAGGACCTTTCCAATGAATCACAATGGGAATTAAGTGTGGGTTTGGGTAAAGGTGTGGATGATCACAAGGTAAGTAGCGTTATAGAAGGAGGAATGGGTTGGACCACTGACTTGGTAAGTTGTACTATCTTAGGTTTTGATGGTATTTTCTTAGGTAAAGGTGTGGTAGAAGAGATATCAATGGAAGGTTTTGTTGGTTTAACTACCTTATTGGAGGGTAGTGGGTTCTTTTCTTTCGGTTTCACCTTCTTGGGTAAAGGTGACACGTGAATACGTGAAGCAGAAGGGAAAGCCAGTGATGGAAGAGGTGAGGTTAACCATGGGGATAATAGAGATGTGGTGGAAGTGGTTGGTAGAGGTTGGGTGGATGGTATGGGTTGAAGTAGTATAGGAAAAGTTAGGGTTATCATAACTACTGGAGGTATAGGTGGTAAGAAATGTATGGGTGAGAGCAAGGATGTTTTTCATGTGGGTAAAGTAGGTGTAATGAAGGACCATGATGAAGCAGTAAGTTGTTTAGCTTTTGATTGGCTTTGGGTAGGAGGTTGCTTGGCAAGGGTTTATGGGTGAGGTCCTAGGATGGACAAAATGGGTGAAGGTGAAAAAGGTGTGGTAGGTGAGATTAGTGTATGAGGCCTAGAGGGTTAGCTATTCCTTCTAGGTGGAGGAACAATTTTGGTGTGGGTTTGGGAAGACATGGAAAAATCCAATTTCACAGGTGGATGAATAAGGCTATCCATCAACATGACAACCAAGGTATTGATCGGTCTAGATACAGATGAAGATATAGGTGTGGGTAGGTTTTTAGGAATTTTAATGGTTTTAGTCATGGGTAAAGGTTAGGATGTAGGTAGAGGTGATGAAGAAGAATCCATTTTGACAGGCATGGTCAGGGTCGATCTTGTTGCCAGAAATACCTTTAGATAGATCGTGGAGGTATCTTCAAGAAACATTTTCATTTGATTCAAAAAGGGGAGTCAAAGACATCCCAAGAGCATGGAATTATACTCTTAATCCAAGTGATCAGCTAGCCATGAAAATGGGACTGTTGTAAGAGGAGGTGTAGTTGGTTTAGTGGAAATCCCTCTAAAATTTGTCTGTGAGAAAGGGAATTGATAAGCTTCAGACTCTGTGGGTAAAAGAGCTAAGATCAGGTCAATGGGGTCCTAGAGTGTTGAAGGAGAATTGTCCCCAATAGTTATTGGCATGTCTAAAGAATCTCCCATGTGTAGGAGAGATGGTAGGTGGGGTGAGGTAAACTTATCCTTTGGTGGAGGAAAAGGAGATGACGATTCTTCTGTCGATGGGAGAGTAACTATTGCTGGTTGCAAGGTAGACAATAAAATGACATTAGTAAAAATTATGGATTCCCCTGTGGGTGAAGGAGGAGATGCAAGGGACTCCTCTGAGGGTGAAGTAGTGGAAAGGGTATGCTCCTCTGTGGGTATAGGAGCTCATGCTACAATTTCCTTAATAGAAAAAATAGGTGGAATTTGTGAAACAGATGGTATGATATCAAAAATTGCATGAAATTCACGGACATTTTTGTCACTCGTTAAAGGTTCACTATTTTTATTAGATGATGGTTTTTGGTTATGGAACGACTTCTTAAAGATTTGTAAATTTTGATTTTCCGACACGTTTTGGTTGTACATGATGAGGTCTCCATTATCTATCATCTACTGGACAATGTTCTTAAAATTTATGCAATTACCATCGTTGTGGCCTTTAACGTGATGATAATTACAATAGTCATGCTCCTTATACCATGAAAGCGTAGGGAAAGTGGGACCAAAACTAGTATGAGGTTTTATGGGAGGAAGTGCAATGGCTCCAAATTTAAGAAGCTTATCCAAGACTGAAGAATAGGGATTTCCAATTGTTAACATATGGATTTTCATGCATGCAAATGACATGTAACAGTGTGGGAACGAAGTCCCTCCTCAATGAAGGTGAGGCTGCCTTTATTGAAAACCAAAGCTGTATTTACATCTGTACATTCAAAATTGTATGTGGGGGGTGTTTTGGAATATCAATGGAATAAAAGTGAATGAAGGAAATGGAATAGAAAGAAGGAAAGGAGTGGAATGGAATGAACTGAAAGAACATGCAAGAGTTAGGTAAAAATAGAGCCTAATATTGCATGAAGAGGAAAGCTGAATAACCAACACAAATAAAATGGAGTTTGAATTAGTTAAACAAGAACATGTAAAAGGGAACACATATGAGCAAGTAGACAATCAGAGCTTGATCACTGTGAACTAGAACAACTGATTACTAATGTTGACAATAAGATCAAAGATAATATTTGCATGCAAGATAAACACCTAACATCTAATGAACATAAGAACACCAAATGTTACCAGAGAAAATGAATGAGACACAAAGTTCTTATTCCATTAACTCCAAAATGTTTTTCACAAAAGAACACAAAGTTTCTTCTTGAAACAAAGCTTGCACAAATGTATTCTCTTCTCCTCTTTCAAATTCACCCTTTACAAATGAGCCCCTCACTTCCTTTTATAACCCAAAAGTTGGTTACAAAGTATTTAGGGTTTTAAATGCACATTAAATAGGGCACTTAAGTGACTTTGAATTTTTCAACCAACTTTTAAAAAGTGACTAAAATAGTCAAAGTCACTTAAGTGCCCTATTTAATGTGCATTTAAAACCCTAACTACTTTGTAACCAACTTTCGGGTTATAAAAGGAAGTGAGGGGCTCATTTGTAAGGGTGAATTTGAGAGAGGAGAAGAAAATACTTTTTTGCAAGCTTTGTTTCAAGAAGAAACTTTGTGTTCTTTGTGAAAAACATTTTTGAGTTAATAGAATAAGAACTATGTCTCATTCATTGTCTCTTGTAACATTTGGTGTTCTTATGTTCATTAGATGTTAGGTGTTTGAATCTTGCATGCAAATATTATCTTCGATCTTATTGTCAACATTAGTAATCAGTTGTTCTAGTTCACAGTGATCAAGCTCTGACTATCTACTTGCTCATGTGTGTTCCCTTTTGCATGTTCTTGTTTGGCTAACTCAAACTCCATTTTATTTGTCTTGGTTATTCATCTTTCCTCTTCATGCAATATTAGCCTCTATTTTTACCTAACTCTTGCATGTTCTTTCTGTTCATTCTATTCAACTCCTTTCTTTCATTTCATTCTATCTCCTTCATTCACTTTTCTTCCATTGATGTTCCAAAACACCCCCCACATACAATTTTGAATGTACAGATGTAAATACAGTTTTGGTTTCAATAAAGGCAGCCTCACTTTCATTGAGGAGGGACTTCATTCCCACATTGTTGCATGTCATTTGCATGCGTGAAAATCCATATGCTAACAGTTTTTGGCGACTCCGCTGGGGATTCATAAATCATTAACCAGTGCTTGGTTAAATCTTTATGACTATCCCCTCTGCACAAGCTCCAGTTCTTCAACTGAACCTTATGCCCGACGAAGATTTCCAAGGAGACATTGTTACCAACCTTCGAATAGTAACTTGGGAAAACCATGAAAGCTTGCAGCAATTTCTAGCTATTGATAGAGCCATTGACAAAGAAATCTACATCGAAGACCTTAGAAGAAGATCACCCGCACTTGTGGCCAGAAGACCTCTTGGGCACATGTTGATAGTTGTTCATCGACGCGGTCCTCTTCCACCCAGGTAATAAGTTGTATGACTTTTACAGGTAACCCACCTATCTTGCAACCAAATCTTGTTTTTGCAGATACTCAAGAAAACATATCATTAGATTTGAGGCAAGCTATTTGGGAAAATCACACAAGTAACCATCATTTTCATCTCGCCGCATCAGTACTAGATAACGAAGAAGAGAAAGCCGCGAGAGTTGTTAGAGTTATTCAGGTGCAAATAGCTCAAGAAAGAGAGCAAAGTGAAAAGGCTAGAGCTGGTCGGAACACGCCAGTGATCTCTTCACCATAAATATTTCAAACTGGAAGGAAAGGGGTTTACGTGAGGGGAAAAAGCTAAAGGTCGATCTAACCCCACTTTTGACTTTCAAGGAAAATTTGGTTTCAAGTTATCTCCTCCTAAGAAGAACACACCTCATAGATCTGCAAGCCTTGCATCAAGTCCTGAAAGAGCAAGCAAGGAAGGAATCACTACCAGTCAAGCACTTGTCCTTGCTCACATTGTTTTACCTTCGCATACCACCTTTTCTCCAATGGCAGCCAATGTACCATGGGGAAATGCCATAGGCCCATTAGCCTTACATGCTCGACATGAACTCCCACGAGGATCAAGAAATATTCTTCCCAAGTTCGACGGAGATGGGAAGACATCACCAGATGATCATATTTCTTCCTTCTTTGCTGCATGTGCTGTTTTATCAGTAGAATACGAAGATGTCGCTATTCGTCTCTTTGTCGAGACATTGCATGATATTACTGCAGATTGGTTTCATCATCTACCCAATGGATGTATTACAAGTTGGGATGATATGAAAACTAAGTTTGAAAATCGATTCAAAACAGTGGAAGATGAACATGCTCTTCTTTCCCAACTATCTTAGGCAAAGAAAGAGCCTACAGAACCCATGAGGAATTTCGTGGCCAAATTCAACAAGATGGTAAACAAAGTTCCCACCGGGATTTGTCCAAACCTTGATGGACAAAAATGTTTCTTTATTAACGCACAACAACCAAAAGTGTGCTATCAACTAAGAAGGGCCAGGGTGGCTACTTTGGAACTTGCTCAATCTTTGGCCATAGAAATCGAAGATGACTTAATCATGGCAGGAAAATTCAAGAAAAATTCCCTCAAAGGAAAGAGTCGAGAAACTCCCAACGTTTCAGAAACTATACTCACTAAGTTGGCTAATGATATGCTAGCTTTGAAGAAGCAAGTTGCTCAAAGTAGTAAACCTGCTCCTTACAAAGATATCCCACGAAAAGGATACATTCCCAACAAAGCCAAGATTGCAGGTGCTCTAACGAGGCTTTCTATTGAAGAAGCTCCCACAACTAATTCAAAATGTGATGTCATTGAAGAAATTGATGATGATATTGAGGTCATCGAGGTTGATGAGGAAGAGCCTGATTTTGAGACATCTGAACTTGCAGTTGAAGATCCTGAGGAAGAAAGTAATAATCATTTATTTGAGTACCGTTCTGATGAAGAAGATGAATATGAAGAAATTATAGAAGATATGAATAGTCAATCCTTCGCCATCTTCACATGCTCTCAGAAAAAGGACCAAGATACCACTAAGGCGAGAGATAAAGAGGTTTCCAAGGAAACTCTCAAAGAATCCAAGATAAAGGAGGCTCCTAAAGAGTCCAGAGATACTGAGGTTTCAAAGGTCAAGACTATCTTACAAAAAGGAGAGCCCTTGTTAGATCAATCAGTTAGTAAACCAACTACGAAGAAAACTTCTTCTTCCACATCCGTATCAACCAAGCCCGAGACCAAGGTCAAAATTGTGCCATCATCAAGTTCGAAAGAACTCATATCTGAGACTTCAAGTGCCATTACTTTGCCTAAATTTGATATCATTGATCATATCAATAAAACAAAAATTTCCATGTCACAGGCATAGTACTTGAAGTCCAACAAGGATCAGTTCGAGAAGTTGGTCCAGTTTATCAAAGGTGACTCTACTGTTCATTCCTCTAAAGGAATTCTAAAAACTACCAAAGATGGGAAAACTCAAAATATTGTGGCAGCCACTACACCTTCAAATGAAAAGATCGAACCTTTCTTTGTGTCTTTTCTGATCAACGGATGCAAGTTAAGTAATTGCATTATAGACTCTGAAGCCTCGGATAATGTGATGCCGGAAAAATTAGCACATGCTCTTGGTTTGACTTGTATGAGAACATTCAGATCATGTTACTCTATGGAAACCAAGAAAGTTTCTCTGATCAGGCAGATTAAGGATGCCCAAATGGTTTTAGCCCAATTCCCTCAAAAGTGAGTTAAGGTAACTATTTTAGTTGCTGATATTCCTGCCTCGTATGGAATGTTGTTGAGTAGGAAATTTTGTAGGGATTTGGGTGGTGAGATTCAAATGGACTGGTCTCATGCCATGATTCCTATCAATGGAGAAATGAAGAAACTTATGCCGGAAGCTTAGGCAAAGTTCACGGTAACTAAAACTGAAGATCCTCGCGCACAGATCCTTTTCCAAGGCTCAAGTATAGGTAATTATATGATGACTACAAAAGTTCATACCCCTGAGATCACTTGCCAAGATTCCAATGAGATCTGGACTCTTGAGTTCAATGGAAGTTGTTGCTCAATGAGCTCTAGTGCAAGAGTGGTGCTCATATCTCCAAATCGTAAAATTTTTCCTTTTTCCTATAAACTCAAATTTTAAAATTCTAATAACACTGCAGAGTACGAGGCATTAATCCTTGGCCTCCAAGTTGTAGAGGAGAAAGGGATCAAAAATCTAGAAGTCTTTGGAGATGGGGAATTGATCGTGAAACAAGTAAGAAATCAGTTCCAAGTAAAGAACGATCGTCTGAGACACTATACAAATAAAGTTTGGGACGCAATAAAAGTTTTTGACGCTTTTTCCATTAAATTTATCCCTCGTGAAAAGAATGACAAAGTGGATTCTCTAGCAGTCTCAGCATCATTAATGATTCCCCATTCAGAATTTGATCAAGACAAATACACCATTGAAATGGTTTTTAGGCCAAGTGTTCCTGACAATGCAGAAAATTGGCAAGTATTTAATGATGATCAACAAATTATTGCCTTCTTGGAAAAGAGAGAAAATTTTGAACAGTTGTACTTTGAAGGAAGTGATTTGGAATTTCGTGAATCAACTACCTCACCCATTCAGGAAGGAGTTGAGAACGAAGATCCTGGTGATGGCATCATTCAACTCAAAGGAAATAAAATTCCCAAAGGATTGGTTTCACTTGAAGAACTTTTTGACAAACATGACAGGTTTATTAAAGAGAAAGAGCAGGCAAGACCTACAAATTCTGCTGACTATGAGCAAATTAATATCGGCACCAAGGATAAACCTCGCCTGATCAATATTGGTAAATGTTTCTTGCCCAAGGAGCGCAGGAAATTTACAAATCTCCTTACTAAATACTCTGACGTCTTGGCATATTCATACAAAGACTTGAAGTCTTTCCAACCCAGGGAAATGGAGCATGCCATACCCTTGAAGCCTTGCGTAGTTCCATTCAGGTCGAAGCAAAAACAATATAATCCCAAGATTGCAAGAACAATATTTCATGAAGTTCAAAAGATGCTAGATGCACAAATAGTTTTTCCTATTTGACATTCGACCTGGATAGCTAATATTGTACCAGTTCACAAGAAAAATAGAGAAATTAGGATTTGCGTGGATTTCCACAATCTTAATCAAGCTTCCTTGAAGGATAACTACCCATTGCCAGTCATGGACCATATTCTGTAGGCAGTAACTGGATCGGAAATGCTATCTATGCTAGATGGTTTCTTTGGCTATAATCAGATTGAAGTGGCTAGAGAAGATCAACATAAAACCGCATTCACTACCCCCTGGGGTACGTTTGCATATAGAAGAATGCCCTTCGGTTTAATCAATGACCGCATAACTCCCAAAAGGGCAATTGGGATGTCTCCATTTCAAATTTTGTATGGAACTGATGCTCAAATTCCCTTCACATTGGAGCTACCAGCGTTAAAATTAGTTCAGGTAGTTGATGATGAATGCTTCGCCAATGCATTAGATAAAAAGGTCATGTTCCTAAGCAAGCTCGAGGAATAAAGAAGTCAAGTAGCCAACAGGATTGAGGAACATCAATCCAAGGTAAAGAAGTTGTTTGAAAGGAAAACTAGAGAGAGAGAGTTTCAAATCAATGACTTAGTTCTTCTCTGGGATAAAAGACGTGAGCCGAAGGGAAAGCATGGGAAGTTTGACTCACTGTGGCTGGGACCATTCAAAATAAGACACTTCTGTGGAGATAGTACCTACTACTTGGCATATCCTGATGCAACTCATTTTCCTTTGCCCTATAGTGGGAAGTATCTCAAATATTACCAGAACTGAAAATGGGTTGTTCCCCATATGTACATAGGTAATTAGGATTTTGGTTTGTTTGTTTCCCTGTTTTTCAGTCTCCTCTCTTGTGTCACCTCATTTTTATGCCCCATCATTCTGTGATCATGTTCATGACTATTTTGGTCTGGGTCCGTTGCTACGTCCATGAAGTCCTTGTCCCCAATCAAAGCCAGCTATTATCAGCCAATTTTGACTGCGTTAAAATTGTTTAAAATTTTTATGAATTACTAGGTTTCATGAAGATTCGTCTTCGTCACATGTTCTTATTTTCTTCCTAGTTATGTCGAGCTTCGTTTCACTCAAATTGGAATAAAATCCCTCTTGCTATGAATTTAAATGTAAAAATTATTATTTAATTAATATTAATTAAAAATCGTTCTTCAATTAATTAAATTGATTTTATTAATTGATGGAGAATTTTGATTAAATATTATTATAATAATAATTAAAAATTTATCGGCAAAGTTTGTTTAAATTTCCCAAAATGATCATTCGGCTTCCCGCACCTGTTTTCCCCACTTTCTTGTCAGAACCGCTCGGTTCCTCCACTGGTGGAAAGTAAGTTGCTATTTGCCACTTTAATAAATTGGCAAATGGGCAAGGATTATCCCAAATCCCCTCATGGGAAAATTTGATGGGAATTGCCAAATTCTTATGACATTCTCGTTGGCAAAATTCATCCAATCTTCCCCTTTTCCCTTGGCCATTAATGCCACTTCCCATGATTCAAGGAGTTTGTTTTTCTGTTAAAGGGAAGAAGGAATTGGTCACTAAAAATTCTCCTATTCTTTCTCCTTCTCCCATGAGAATTAAAGAAACAATTTGTTATACTCATTTCATTCATGCATTTGAATAAAGAAGGGAGAAACATCATCCATCATTTTAGGGAAGAACTAGAGTTTATTCTTTCTGTTTACACTCGTACATTGGAGAAAGAAAGCCAAAAAAACTGGAGTCTATTCAATAGTTTTCGCGCAACATACAAGGAAGGTGAATATTAATGTAAAAGAAATTGTAGTTTCCACGCAGCAGCAAGAGGTAGAAATGGAGGTTCACGTGGCAGAAGGAGCATTCAACAGTTTCAACGTAGCCTGCAGACCTTCACGCCTTCACTAGTTCCATACCTCTTTCCTTAAGGCCACGTAGGAGAAGAACAATCATACCAGGTCCGAGCCTAAAGCAGAGACAAACAACCCAACTCCATCAAACACCTCTCACTGGAGAAGAAGAAAAGGAAAGAGAAACCCACATGCCAATGGAGGAATATCCATCATTTGTCTAGGCAGTCTGAAGGAGAAGAACACCAGAAGCTTTCCATGCATGCAAAGGATGAGAATGCAGAAAGCAATTTTAAATCCCAGGCCAGAGCACTTTCCAAATGATGAGGAGCAGCCTCCAGCAATGCCTGAATGTTTCACACCAAATTTTATTGACCATCTTTATAGGAGTTTCAATGGTCCACAGCTAGCTGCAATTCAGTGGGCTGTTATGCATATAGTAGTGGCTAAAATCAAGTTGGGTCTGCTAGACGGAAAGAACCCTGGCCCTTCACTTTGGTGTAAGGTCCACTAGGGACAAGAAAGACACACACAGTCTGGGGAATGTTGAATGTTATTCATCTTATTCAATATCAACACTATTATGGTGCACTGCTTAATAAACTTGCTCCTGAAAGCTACAAGAAATCTTCAAGAAAAACCAAAGTCTGGCACACCATAATGACAATTTTTAGGACAGAGCTCTATGGGAATACCTTACACAACCTCTTCCAGAATCAGTATGGGGAGCTCAGACACAGGCTTGTACACCATCTATTTGTCTTGTGCATGTAAACAATAATGAGCGATCACTATGGGGAACTTGCATGCAGCTAGCCCTGTGCACTATGCATTTGGATTGCACTCACCAACGATAATGAGTTTTCACCTTGCACGTCTTCTCTAGTCCACCTTCTATCCAATTGAATCAAATATCAACCAGAAGAATTTCAATTATACAGTAATGCGCCCATGAGTGATTACTTGTAAACCAGTTTCCTCATCCAATTGAGACCTGGAAAAATAAATCTTTATTGGAAAACACATCTTTATTCCTCCCTGGTGGTTGCTATAAATAGAGGGATTGAATATTTTAAGAGGTAACTACGAATAGCCAAAAGGAGGTGGAGCCTAAGTATGATCATGGTCCATTGGCATCAGGATCAATCGATGATGTTCTTTGGAGTATGGATTGTACACTGTTCCATATGCTTCCTAAACTTTTCCCTAAACCACGAATGCTTGTTTGCGCTTCATCAAATGCTGCAACAGATGAATTGCTACATTTTGTTCTAGATCGTGGATTCATTGATGGTGAAATGAAGTTCTGTCACCCTGATGTTGTGAGGGTGGGTGTGGATTCTCAAAATCATGCTGCACAGGCAGTATCAGTGAAGTGTAGAACTGAAAATCTCCTAGGAAAGTGCCATGAGAAAGTAATTGGCTATATGCAGTAGCTACGAGGTGGAGAAGTAAACTTATCTCAGAAAATCAGTGGCCTCCAGAGAGAGCTAAGTACGACAGCTGCCACAGGGTGATCCCAAGGAATCGTTGGTGTTGATCTTGATGTTCTGGTTTCACGCGACCACAGTCGTCATCAGTTGTTGCAAAATCTTGCAGTTGTAGTAGAAGAATGAGATAAAGTTTTAGTTGAGTTGACTCGCCTTTTCATTTTGGAAAGTCACTTCCATGGAAGAATCTCGATCAAATCTTGAGAAAAGTTTTGCAAATGAGGATGAGATTGTGTTTACTACTATTTCTAGTAGTGGCTGGAATTTATTCCAGCGCCTAGCCCATGGGTTTGATATGGTGGTTATAGATGAATCTACAAGCTAGTGAAGTAGGCATGTTACCTCCACTTTCATTGGGTGCTACAAGGTGTGTTCTTGTCGGGGATCCACAGCAACTGCCTACAACAGTAATAAGCCAGGCAGCAGGCATGTTGCAGTATAGTAAAATATTTTTGAGCACTTCCAACAAGCAAGTCAACTAACTATGTTGTTATCTGCTCAGTATCGAATACATCCTCAAATTCAGGATTTTCCTTCAAGACATTTTTATCAAAATCGATTAAGTGACAGTGAGAGTGTTACCAGGAGACCTGATGAAGTTTATTACAAAGATTCTCTATTGAGACATTACTTGTTTTACGATGTAACTCATGGAAGAAAATCTCATAGAGGTGGATCTATTTCATATCAGAATATTCATGAAGCACAATTTTCTTTGCAATTATATGAGCATCTTCAATGGGTCATAATCATGGTAGCATCAGGTCTTTATCGGTAAAGGCATTTTCTCATCGTTTGGATGGTACAATTGTGCTTATTATGGAAAAGCCAAAACATTCTTACTACAAGTGTTATATAATAAGGAAGAACCATGAGCATTGTGGTAAAACCATTCTTTTCAAAAATGTTGGGTTAAGCTCGGTATTCAAGTGAGTTGAGCCAGAGAAGAACTCAGGGAGTTTGGTTCTGGAAAGAAGGTAAGATGACACGAAGGGCATGGATCACCATGGGAGTCCGAATTCAAGTTGAAAATGCATGAGCTCATAATCAAGCTGGGAGTGATACGATTGAGGGCTCATTCGTGAGTTGAGTCATCTAAACACCTAAGCGAAGAAGGTGCACATCTCGAGAATTTCTCATTCCAAGTCATCATTTGTCTTTGCATGATTGCCCTAATTCTTCAAGCCTAATCAACAACACAACACTATAATTCAAAGCATTGGTTCATGCGCAAGCACCTGTAATCTATATCACACAATTTCTAGAGGTGGAACTCATTGATGAAGTACCTCAAAATATACCAGCCCAACTTGTGGAAGTAGTCACAACTTCTCAACCAAAAGTTGATGATCCGATTCTTTCCCCACCTACATTTGAAGAATCACCACAAATGGAGAAAATGGCAAGAACATCTTTCTCACAACAAGAAGATCCAATTTCAGTAACACTCGAAAGTGATCCCCTTCAGCGTGATGAAGATCGATTCCCAACGAACACAAGAACCATGTACAATGAGGTACTTGGAGAGGTTCCCACCTGGCTACATGATATCCTGATGAATTGAAAGAGGGTCATCAAGCCAATAGTGATAAACTTGGAAGTGATTACGTAAATGTTAGAATCCATCACTCCAAAAAAGACCAAATACTACGCTAAGGTGTGTGTCAACAAATTCATAAATCACTTCGATGATTCTTCAGCACCACTCATTCACAATGGGGCAAAGGAGATGGATTTTCAAGACTCTAAATTCTCACAAATTTTTCTCGAGAGATCAACACTTTGGGATGGTAACAAAGACAAAGGACATAACTCCAGGGAGTGAATTGCAATTTTGGCTCTTCGAGATCTCCTCAACGGTGAAAGACCAGAAGTTGGATTCTGATAAACCAAGGTGGCGTAACGACTACAGTCTCACGACAAATGAATAATTCACCATGGAAAGGTACTCGGAGCATGTGGAGAATTGTGAATGTGAATACGAATGAAGACAAATTTTCTGGCATTAGGATATTGCTCAAACAGAGGGGTGGATGAATTGCTCAAGTTTCAAGCTCAACACTCTTGTCATTTGGTGGATTGCAGAGCACAGTCAATGAGTTCATTCCCATACGATCGGGATAGGTGGACTCTTGGCCCAATGGATAAGGCACTGATCCTAGGTGTCTTGATCTGGGTGGCACATTGCTGACTAGGATGTCTACGTGTGCATACAAGTCATTTAAGTGGGGTCCACATGTACCCATTTATTTTTATGTATTTTTCCTTAAATGACCCTTTAACTTAAGTGGTTTCTAATTTTTAGTCACTTTTTAAAAGTTGGTTGAAAAAGTCAAAGTCACTTAAGTGCCCTATTTAATGTGCATTTAAAACCCTAACTACTTTGTAACCAACTTTCGGGTTATAAAAGGAAGTGAGGGGCTCATTTGTAAGGGTGACTTTGAGAGAGGAGAAGAAAATACTTTTGTGCAAGCTTTGTTTCAAGAAGAAACTTTGTGTTCTTTTGTGAAAAACATTTTGGAGTTAATGGAATAAGAACTTTGTGTCTCATTCATTGTCTCTTGTAACATTTGGTGTTCTTATGTTCATTAGATGTTAGGTGTTTGAATCTTGCATGCAAATATTATCTTTGATCTTATTGTCAACATTAGTAATCAGTTGTTCTAGTTCACAGTGATCAAGCTCTGATTATCTACTTGCTCATGTGTGTTCCCTTTTACATGTTCTTGTTTGGCTAACTCAAACTCCGTTTTATTTGTGTTGGTTATTCATCTTTCCTCTTCATGCAATATTAGGCTCTGTTTTTACCTAACTCTTGCATGTTCTTTCAGTTCATTCCATTCCACTCCTTTCCTTCATTTCATTCCATTTCCTTCATTCACTTTTCTTCCATTGATGTTCCAAAACACCCCCCACATACAATTTTGAATGTACAAATGTAAATACAATTTTGGTTTTCAATAAAGGCAGCCTCACCTTCATTGAGGAGGGACTTCGTTCCCACACTGTTGCATGTCATTTGCATGCGTGCAAATCCATATGCTAACACCAATTAAAGTGTACTTCCATTGAGTCCTGCTAGAACATGAAAGGTCTAAATAGGGAAAAGATTGGAGGGAGGTTTGGCTTGATTAGAGGGATGAGATGGACAATCTTTGAAAAATACTAACGTTGGCAAATCCTTTTTCTTTTGAATAATTATTTTGGTGTTTTGAAGATGATGAAGAATCATTTGGTTTAAACATGGTGTTCTTGTTCCGTAATTGGATTTTATTTTCTTCCATGCATGCAAGTTTCCATCTTGTCATGCCATGGTAAAGGCTTCGTTGAAGGTATGGAAGGTTTGTACCTATAGAGTCCTGGTGAAATGTATCTAGCACAAGCTCTAGTGAACAAATCAATAAGTTCAACTATCAGGTAACTAGAATGTTAGTTGGTTGATAAGACTTTGATGGAGGGAAAA
This sequence comes from Taxus chinensis, assembly GCA_019776745.2. Taxonomy (NCBI): domain Eukaryota; kingdom Viridiplantae; phylum Streptophyta; class Pinopsida; order Cupressales; family Taxaceae; genus Taxus; species Taxus chinensis. The sequence continues at coordinate 616,319,042 of CM034152.1, read as the reverse complement.
ATTAATTTGTGATAGATTCATTGTCATATGGTCATGTCGAATATAGGTCAGTCATGGTGAATTTTTGACTACATTGATTGAGAAGTGGTCCAGGAATGCTTGAGCCACTTGGTTAAAGGAATAGATGGAATTTATAGGTAAAATATTGTACCAATCTAAGGTGGGTCTCGTTAGGGACATAGGAAATTTTTGTAGGAGTACATCATCGTCATGGGAAATTAGATATCACCCATGTTTTAATGACTACAAGTGTTGTTGTGGCTCTTCTTTACTGTTGAAATGGTTAAACTTGGGCATTTCCCAATGCATGGGGTAAGAGTGAAGAGGAATAAATGGATGAATAGGCTCATTACATATTTCATCATAAGTTAAGGAGTTACAAGAGATAGAAACTCATGCTTCTAGTGTCTGCATCTTTCCCATAATCATTCTAATGAGGTCATTGGTGGGTTGTGAGGAATTGGCACCTCCTGCAGTAAAGGAAGGTTAATGAGTGTATGATGTGGAAGGCATCCCAGTACATGGAGGTTCCGAATATGAAAACTATGAAGGGGGGATGGATACAGGTGGAATATACCCCAAAAAAGTGATAGATGAGATTGGGGGTTATTGGTGATGTGTTTAAATAGGTGGGGTGTTCACAATGACTCTCATGGTAATGGGTGGTAGAGACTGAGGGATAGAAAGAACTAGTTTTTGAATGGGGTGTGGGTTGCCAACACTAGAGGTGGTTTTGATGCAACTGGTATATAGGAGGAAATGGAGGCAAATAAGGCCATGATGAAGGCAGTTGGTGAAGGAATGGTCAACACCACGGGTGTAATAGACATATTTGGGGCAGCAGTTATAGCAGAGGTGGGACCTAACAAAGAGACCACAGGGGGTAATGTGGATGAGGGTAGCACCGAGCTATTGGTAACTTATGTGGAAGTGGGGGTCGAGGGAAAGAGGAATAGATATAGGCATGCGTATACTAAATGTCCTGAGGAGTCTCAGGTAGATGAATGGGCAAGATAGTATTGTAAGGCCATGTGATTCTAATCAAGGAGTCTTGTGAATTCCTTTTCGCCAGTAGAAATGGTTATAGGCTGAGTTGGATCCATAGGTTGACATGATGGAAGGTGATGATGGGATAGATTGGAGTAGCTAGAAACTAGCATGAAATATAAGGGCATTGGTTTGGTTTCAAGTCAACACCATGTGAATTATCATCTACCTAGTGAAATTGTATTCTGCAGATGACATAGAAAGCAATAGGAATGGGGTAAAAAAAATATCGGTAGGTAGACTTGGTCAATTATTCAATTAAGAATTAAAATAGGGAAGCTGATGTTGGTTAAGATGATCGGTGATGGTTATAGTAACTGATACATGAGTTATTGTGGGAAAACACTAGTTTGAGAAAAAGGAGTAGAACTGATGAAAAATGAAATGGGGAAACTATTCTTGACAGTGATACCAGAATGTTGGGAATACGAGGATGTCTAGATGACTTTAAATAGAAAAGAGAAGGTGATGAAAGCATTTTTAGGTAAAATAACCAAAAGAGTTGCTAACCAACACCGGTCAGGTAAACCAACAATGGTTAGTTTGGAACCGATGACAATCTCTAGACCAACACCGGTTACTGTAAAATCTGAAGAAGTGAAGAAAAATGGTTTTTTTGAATTAAATCGATGAAGAAACAACTCAGAAGACATGAGGATGATAATATGAGGACTTGACACACTTAGAAATAGTCAGAATACTCCATCTATGATGGGGAGTGTGAAAGGAAGAAGAAAATGAAGAACATAATCCTCACAACTCAAATCACAATTCACGTGGAAAGCTAAGAAAAACATGAAATCCTATGAGTGTATTTTATGTTACTTTATATTATGCTATTTGAGACTGACTTGTGAATTTATAACAATTTATTTTTGGTTGGGAAGGCATCCTATGAAGACGTAAACTAAAGGTGAAGTTTCAGGTTATGTTTTGGTGGGGGTGGCTCTTTCTCTGAGTTATGACTGGACAGAGAAACCAACTTGGTGCCCAATGTCAATCCTCTAATAATGTGATTGATTGTTGACAACTTCTTCCAGGTAACGTGTTGTTTAATATGTGTAAATTCATATTTGTATAGTTTGGAAAAGAAAGAGAAGAGGGAAATGTTCTTTCTATGATTCAATTGTGTCAACCATCAGCTGGGCATGAATTCTAGCATATAGGTTTCTCTTAGTTTTAAATGTGAGACAATAATGTAAAATACATGGATGAAATGCACCAAGTTTTATAAACCAAATCAACAATTATATTCGCTGTAGTAAGTGATGAATAGGAGAGAGGATGATTTTCACTAATGCAGAAAGAAAGAAGAACGGTTCTTATTTAATGCAAAAAAAATGTTTCATTTAGAGCAATTAGAAAGAAGGGAAGATTACTAGAGGAGAATATTTAGTAAATAACAATTTATAAAGGAAACACATGATATGCAACCTATATGAATAGAAAAATACCCACAGACGAGGGTCCCACTTATGCATGCCACAATGTTTCACCAACAAGTTACGTACGTATGACCAAAATAGATAAGGTAAGGGTGAGGAGGAATACCTGTGAATGAATGTGGAAAGTAGAGTGTGCACATTTTGACTTCTTGATCCAATACTAATTGTGATAAATTCCTTTTTTCTAGAACTACCTGAAATGCAAAACAAGCCCACAAGAGGAATATTAAATAATATATGTCATTGGACTTCCTAGCGTATGCTAGATCTGGAAAGTGTGAGACTTCCTAGATGGCTGTCAATCCATTGTTTAATAAAATTTAATGCAAGAAATAACATAGGAAAATAACATCCTATTGTATTTGAATGATTTAGGTACCTCACTCAAATCAAATAAGAAAAATTAATCTAACATGTAACGTTATGATAAGATCTGTAGGTAGGTTAGGTAGCCAAGGTGACTGGGACAAGTCAGGGTCAGGTTTTGGGTGATTTGGTTTATTTGGGTGAATGTTATGAGGTTGTTGTTATAGGAAAAATTACTAGATACAAATACCAATGTCTAGTTTGGTATGACCGATGCCGGTTGAGAGGAAATCAGATGACGGTTTAGGGTTACTGGCGTCGATAGGGTCAAGATGATAGAAACTCAATAAAGTTTGGTTTTGGTGATTCTCTGTGATTGCACAGAGAATAGACAGAGAATGGTGAGGTTTTATGATAGTGTTGGGAATACTCAAAGATGTCTACAGTCAGGTATGGAGAGATGGGAGGTTATAGGTTGTTAGGTGGAGGGATTGACAGGAAGGTGAGAGGTGATGAGATGCAAAGGAGACTAGGACTCCCAAAAAGGGATAAAGAAACTGATCTAAATAAGTATGGAAAGATGCAGATCCAAATGCACTTACTTGTAATTACATGCCTAGTGGTTGGATGGAGGTGATGGTTGATCCATGGAACTGGTGGTCAATGCCACGGCCGTGCTTCTTGGAACATTACTATGAATGTTAACCTTTATATCAATCTTGGTGTTAGTTTAGGATGTCTAGATGTGTAAGAGGGCTCTAGTTCGTGCTTGGATGCAAATATATTTCTTCTCAAACTCAAATAATTATTCCAACCCTCAAGAAAAGGTTACCCAAAATGAATATAAGGTAACCGACAATGGTTAGAGGTGACCGGCGTTGGTTTAGGGTTGATCGACATCGGTTAGGGAAAGAAATCATAGGTTTGCTAAAATGACAAATCTTCAGAATATTTTTTGCCATTTTTGTCCATTGTTGCGGATCAAAATGGGATATTGCGCTTATATAAGCGGGCATGCGGTTAGAGGAAGAATAGGCATGTGATTTTAGGGTTGAACTAAGTCTTAGTTAAAAAGAAACATGCTATGAATAGGTATATGATGAAGTGTCTAGGTGATGTGGTGGGGTGAGGTGGAAATTAGTTCAATTAAGGTAATTAAATAATGAATATTGTGAGAATGGGCATTAATTTAATTGTAGATAATTAAATTAATATACATGTGGGGTAAAGGGGGAGTGTGACTCACATTTGGTGTCTACACCTACACTTAAAAATATTGTGGGTCAAAGTTAGAGGAAATGAAGAATATATTTGTATTATTTTTTGTCAACAAAACTAATGCTAAATTGTAAAAATTGCTAATGAATCAAATCATGTACCAAATATGACAGAAAATGGTTCCCAAGATGAATATGAGATTTGAACCAAGAACTAGTTACTCTTATAGAAGGTCTAAACATAAATGATGGCAGAGGTGAATCATAGGATTCATGAAGTGTAAGGTGTTTCACCATGTAGGCATGTTGTGGTAGAGAAAATACATTTAAAGAATGAAAAAGAACTCTACTAGAGTTATCATGAAGAAGAGGAAAAATATATTTAGTGTCATCAAGATCAGAAAGGTGAGAGTCCTCAATCATATATGAAATATATATAAGTATACCTACTAATTAAGTGGATATTATAGAAATTATAAGAGTATTCGTGAAGATATCTGCATAAAAATTTGAGTACCATGTAGTTATGGAAATCAAGATATCAAACAATAAATGCAATATAGTAATAACTCACAAGCATTGAGAATAGTTCTTAGAAAACAACTACAAGTCTAGAAAATAATATATTTCCCATTGCAATATCTCAAGTGATCATAAGTACAAATAGGATTGTTGTGTAAAATCCTCCAAGAGAAGTATTATCATAATACGAAGGGGAGTTATTTTTGACATTTTTGACACCCGTACAAAAAGGCAATTTGAAACTTCATTTTAGATGGAAAGGATTGATGTGATGAACCTAACTAAGGAAAAGGAGGATAGTTTCTTAATGTTTTGAATTGCAACAAATTGAAACAAATGTGTAAAATGTAGCTATGTGTGTTGTTGTAGAATGCAACACCTCACATATGTAACCATTCTATGTTAATCTTCATCAAATTTATGCAAGAACCCTGAAGAATTAATGCATAGCATTGATAAAGGTGGAAATAGTAACAAATATGAGGAATTGAATCCTGAAACAAAAAACATAGTTGTTGTTTGCATGGTTGAATGTACATTTAAGGTTACATGTACATTAATTTCAAGTTATTTCTTTATGTTTTAATGAGATTAATTATGTTTTGAGTTATGTAGTTCATTCCAAAATCATCATTTATAGTAATCTAATGCAAAAGTAAATAAAAAACTCAATTACATAATTTAATTTAATTTATTCATAAAGAGATACAAATACATTTTCCCACACAAGCCATGGGGTGTAACTCATATGTACTGAAATAGAAGATACATATACCTGAAACTATATGCAAAGGAAGAAAGAGGGAACCCATCAGTGCATCTTCATCTTTGTCTTCAGATTCATCTTCATCTTCATCTCCCAGCGTCAATCACTTATGGACAAAATAACAATTTGTTGTTAGAGCTTCGGGTTTAATCTTATTTCTTGTGTTTATGGCTTCAAGAAGATGAATCTTTTAAGTAAGAAAAAATAAGATATATGAAAGGAGTTAAATATAGAATCAGAAATAATATCTCACTATCATTAAGGGATATTCTAGTATTTTTTTCAAAATTAAGATAGAAAAGAGAATCACTACATGATGCAAGAAAGGTTGCAAGCCTTTATTTTTCTAATTATTTTCTGAAGTGTGTAGGCACAGGAAATAAAGTGCATTTTGAATGACATTGAAATCAATTATAGAAATGGAGATAATACATGGGAACCAATCTCTATTTTTAGGAAGCTTTCAGGAACAAACAAGCTAAAACTCATGTTTCATACAAAGATATAGAAGTGAAACGGGTTGCTACCATGAAGAATACTTTTAGAAAAAAGGAAAAGATATCTGATTTTTATAAAGTTACAGTCAAGTGCAAAATACAGATTCAAATACATATTGTAGAATAAAATTCATAAAGATACAATCTAACTTAATGAAGGAACAACAAAGATAAAGCAAGATCAATTTTTTAAGAACATCAAGGCTTATACAAAAATCTGACTAAAGCATGAACAAAAAGAAGAGATGGATTTTATTTATATATTGGCTCGTGAACATAGATTCTATCATTCAGAGTATGAAGTATAGGAACAAATTAAACAAATGCAAGTTTGAAACAAGCATTACTTCATAGCTCGAGAAGGTACATACAGAAATAGGTAAAATTTGTGGCCAAGATCAAACTAAATTCAATATACTTTTCACAACTACATAACGTAGAGATCATTTACCAGAGGAGTGAGTGGCAAGTCACCCATGTTTTTTTATTGAAAAAAATCTTCATTTATAGAATCACAGTTGTAAGACAGAGGAGGATTTTGAGCATCAAATCCTCCATACAGTTTCTTTAACTTAGTTTGCTAGGTCCATAAAGTTCCAGCACCAATGAATGCAAGGTATAGGTTCAAGATTAAATCTCAAGACACTTTCAACTATGCAAGAATATTACAATCTCACCTAAATAAAGAAACCACCCATAGAGGATGATTACAATCATTTGTGGAAGTCATATACTTCTTTAATTAAAGAATTAAATGTAAAGAAGCATTCAAGAACAAAAGATAAAAGTATAACCGTACTCGAAGCAGATTTAAGAAGATTCTTTTCTAGACATAATGATTTCAAATTGACCAGAGTTGAATGACAAAAAGATGAATACATATCTGAATAACCCATCATACGATGAACATGATGAATTTTTAAATAACACATAGCTACAAAATTTGATCTTATCTGGTTCCAATGGCCTAAGATTCTCTTCTATAGAAATTACAGGATTCAAAATAACAATGGGAAAAGGGTAAACAACCATAGAACAGACAAAGAAAGGATCAAACTAGCCACCAAGACGTTTCCATGAAACTACACTGTCCAACACAAAATCATAGGAAATGCAAGCTACACTGGTTAATCCATAACCTAGATCACAGAGAATTATTTATTATGTAATGAGTGAAAATGAACAAATCCAACACAAATCTTCAATTATGGAGGCCACATTTTGCAAATACTATGAATCCAACAGAAAACAAATCTTGGATAGAAACAATAATGGTGACCTGAGATTCAAATAATGAAATCACCATAAATATTTGTGATCTACAAGTACCCATGTTCTCTCAAAGTTCTAGATCTATGAATATTTGACAAAAAATAATGACACCTAGAAATATTTATCAGTCACAGAAGATATCACAGTGAAGACAAGGGGGTTGAGCTCAAAATCAACCATGGCTGAGTGTCAATACAACTTTGTGCAAACATGGTACATATCAAAAAATCATGGTGGCCAAGGTCAAATATGTATTTTGCAAAAGCAGAGGAGAAATCAAGTTTAGAATCGAGTGCCCACAAAGCATAAGATTCGAGATTTAGAATAATTATAATGGAGGAAAAAAAAGCATTCCTGAGAATGCCAACAAATCCGAGAAAATTGAAAACCAGGGTTTCAGAAGCACCCAGTTCGGCTAAGGGTTAAGCTATAAAAACACATTTATAATAAATGCATAAAATCAAATCAAAGAACACAGAAAGAGAAAAAGTGCAAGTACCCTTTAAAAAACAAGTTATTTTGAGTCACAATACCAAAAATTTCTAGATTCAGAAAAGGAGAAGCTTTTTTTTTCTACTATTGTTAAATATCTGCTAAGGATTTACAGAAATAATCTAAATGAAGCAGGAACTCACCATTTTATAGTCAATGTCTGTTGAAACCCTCAAAATGTAGAGTAAAATATTAAAGACCTAGAAGCTTTTTCACTCTCAGAAATTTCCACAAAGGTAAGAAATCAAAAAATCACAGGTGGTTTGAGCTTTTAAGTATCAAATGGAGCTAATAATCAAAAGAATGAACAATTACAGTGGAGCCAAACTAGAAGCTCATCTTCAACAATAATGGCGGCCACTAATGGTTGAAACTAGAAATTCATACTAATGGCGGCCACTAATGCTTTAACTATTGTTTTATACCATATAAAATCAGAAGGGGCTGACCACATGATTAGGGTCTTTTGACCTTAGTGTGTTTAAACTATGCAATGGTTTTCAAGGGGGGCAAACCTTATAAAAATCAAAATTATTATTTGTCATTGATTAATGGAGTGTTATACATGTGAAGGAGCCAACATCATAAACACATGGTCAACGTAATAATCCTTGTTCCTTATTACCACCTTTTTCAAGATCGAAGAAAATATTTTCTTTTGCATGTGCATAGGTGGCACTACCAAGATAAGACAGATTTATCATTGCCAAGTAAAGAAGACATAATCATGCATGCACTAGAGAAAGAATAGGTGTCACATCAATAGGATAAGACAAGTGGTATGCACATAAAAGGTGACTTGTAGATAAAGAAAAGGATTAAAATAGATGCAAATTAATCACCCAAGTACCTTAATCTTTCAAAAATCATTGTACCATCATGTAACTATTTTAAAAAGTCAAATCAATTTGACTAAGTGTAGTTTTTGAAGGAAATGGATATTTTCACCTCTTGTAACAACATGTGTAATTTTAGGCCTTGTTTATTATTTATTGATTGAAAAACACTAAAATTACCATGCAAGTATAGCTAGATTGCAATTTATTTGTAGGGGGTGGGGGTGAATATTTTTTCTATTTATTGTGTTCATTAGAAAAGTACAAGGGTTAATTTGGGATTAGGACTTTAGATGTACTGAGTGTTGAAGCAAAATTTTAATAGAATTTCCCTTATATGACAACCATTGGATTACCTTTCCAAATAATTTGGAGTGGTGTGTATTACAACAATGTTCTTGTGAATTTTATTATTCCTTGAATTTATTAAGATTTATTGTGCTATTTACCTTGTTGCAAATAGGTGTTTATGCTAGTTTTAGTGTGCAATTATCTACCTTGTTATTGTGAGAAATCCCTTAACAGAATAGTCTTTCCCTTGAGATTAGCTCAAATCTGATTGGATCATGTTTGTTCACTTTATTCTCAGTATATTGTGCATGTTTCTCATTCAAGCCCTAAAATTTTTTTGGTTTATCACCCCATTTTCACTAGTTTTATTAATCTTTTAGACTCTCAAACCCCACAGAAATCAATTTAGGATACATCTAAAGAAGAAACCATCCTTGTAATCCTAAAGATTCATCTCACAATAGGAAGACCCATAGCTCGTGAGGTGTGTCAATTGTATCTGTAGAAGTGAGGGAGAAGAAAATTTGGAAGATCTGCCAACCCTCTCCAATGGTGTACTTCTGAGACATCACAATTTTTGGCATGCCTAGTGGGACATCATAGAAGTTAGAGTTTCATCTTTCAAAGGTGTTCCACTTCAAGAAGAAAATCATTAGGAACCGTGTGACCTTCACTGCTACATAACATTTTTTTTCACCTCCGCTGGGACAAGAACTATTATTGATGAATTCAAACAATTGAAGATCAAATGCAGAATTCATCTGGTGACTCTGCAAAGATGATTTCAAACCATTTTAGCACTTTTCATCACCAAGGTGACATCAAGTTTTTAGCTACAACCTTTTGAGGTGTTTTAAAAAATATATATCTGGTTGTTTTTTTGTACATACGACTATTTATATAAACAAAAAACTTGTTTTTCATTTTTACATATTTTATGAGTTCATGAAATCATTACATCAATTCCTTAGTGGAATTATTCTATCTAATAGCTATATTTTTAATATCCACAACCTGTTCACCCATATTCTCCTTTACATCAAAATTATGACCCCTAGAAAAATAAATATCCTTATCACCCAAACATTGCATATAAGTATGATTACTAGTATGATGTTCAAGATCAAGGAAATATATAAGATTATGCTGATTATACACAGAAGGAAGAAATTGAAGGCATAATTCATGAAATGGAGTAGATCATGCAAGGAATGAAAGAACATATGCAAAAGAATCAAGCTAAAAAACTAGCACTTAGGCAGCCCTATAAATGGGGAGGTCCTACACATATTTGGCTTAGTACAGCAACAAATTCTTGAGGTAATGGGAGAATTTATTAGCCAAATGGTTGGTTTTACTTCTTCTTGACAAGCATTAGAGAATGCTAGGCATTTGGTTGAGGAACCCTATCAATGGGATGTTCCCACATACCTTCCCAATCATAATTCAATGCACACATATACTCCTTACCATCCAATGTAACCCATTTATCAATTTCCAATTTTCCAGGATGTTGCAATTTCTACTCCTTTTATTCCACAATCAAATACTGAAAGGAGATTTAAGTTTCCAAGATTTCTTTCTATTGTTGTTCCAAATTCCCCTTCCTCACATGTGAATTTTGAATCCCAACCATTTGTTCAAAAATTTCATGATCAACCTGGAATCCAACCTAACCTTCCTCCTTCATTCGTAGTACCAATTCATGAAGGATAAAATCAATACATAATCCAAGAGGGGCAGCCAACTGAAGGCAACAACAGGCTGGAATATTTGTAGAATTTGTAGGGATGGGTGTCAAAGTTTCAATTTCCAGAATTCAAGAAAGAACCCATGCAGGAGGTACATTGTGATTTTGCATAATATTAGAAAAGTGTAGAAGATGATCAACAATCTACATATTCTGAGTGAAGTGTGCATGAAGGCCAATACTCATGCCAGTCACTGAGTCATCACAACTTACAGTCTCATCTGAAGAGGTAAAATCAGTTTCAAATGAATAAGATTTGCAGATTAAATTCAAAGATAAATCAACAAATTTGGTGCATGAATGATAGGTTTTCAGCTTGGAAAACTTCCTATTAGATGATGAGAATGACATTAATAAAGAAAAGAACATGACATAACATATTGCTACTCAGATCAAACTTCACGAGGAAGAAATAGTTGAGTTTCATCCCTCAAAATTTTTGTTTGGTGTTAAGGAAAAGGAGATTGCTGCATTGTTGGATATTTGCAGTGGCTCATAGAGAAAATCAAAAGACACTACACGTAGGCAAGTGTAGCAAGTTTTCATGAAGGATAAAATTGAATATTCAAGCTGCATGATGGAACTGAATAGTGGAAAATAATTTGACAGTACAACTAGAAAATCACTCATGACAGTCATAGTACAACAACTTCAAGAGGCTGAAATGAATCCAAATAAGTCTCAGAAGGTCCTACAAGATGATACGGTACAATAATTTTATGAATTAGATCAATGTCCAAATCAATTTTAGAATGTACCCGAATATAAACAATAACTTGTAGAAATAAAACAACTTTCAAATCAACTTCAAAATGAGCTCACAGATAGAAAATAAGTCAAAGAAACAGATCATATAATCATAATCAGTCTTCTAGTTGTTAGAAGGCCATGTCATATTTGGTGTTTGGCTAGTTTAAAGCCAATTACAGAAATACAAGAATTCATGCTTGTCTTAAAGAAAAAAAGTGAGTTTGAGACTCTCAGCATCAAGTCCCAAATCATTCCAGAGAAATTTGCATATCTGATTGATACATTTTTCAGCTCTGGGACTTGTTTTTAGAGAAAATTAAAGGTACATGAGTTCTATCATGTTTTTTCACGTTACCTATTTTATAAGTTGAATTCATTTCCTCAGTTTTGGAGAAAGGGAAGTTATTGATTTGCTTGCCTGTTTAAAAACAAGGAGAATCCTTTTTCTTCAATTTTTGTTGGTTCTATTATGGTAGATTAGGAAATTCCTTTCAATACTTACTCAGTCGAATTATGCAGCTTGTAAATTCAGGCAAATAAGTTCATTTTCATCATTAGCTGATCCTTGTACTAGATATCTTCCTCACTTGAAATATTTGGACCTTTTCTAAACCTTCACGTTCTTCATGAGTGTAATTGTTTGAGTGTCCAATTATAACTTTCTTCAGACGGGAAATCAGGTGCTTTGGCAAGACACCGGATTCCTTTTAGATACCTCTTTCGTCTTAAGCCAAAGTCATATTAGCTGTTTGATCTCCCATTTTCTTTTCAACTTTTCTTGAACTTTGGTTTGAGTTTCAGGGCACAAAGATTTAGGATTCTCTTAGTTGCGTCATCACTGGGAAGACTGTTGTAAGGAAGTATCAGTTCTAATTGGCGAACTAGTTTTGCAGTTGCTTTTCTTTCTTTTTTAAGCAATGGTTCCACACTATGGAGACAGGTATTACTTCCTTTGCAATCTTTTCAGGGCTGGATTTTTTGTTCTCATTCCACTTCAGAAACTTTCATTCCCTAGGTCTTTTTCCTTTAATTTTGTGTCTTTTAATTGCATGTGTGAAAATCATTTTTTTTTGTTATCACTTTCTGGTTTTCTTAGTAGGGAGATTCACTCGACTATTTCTGCAGGTAAAAGATGTGTTCACCCTTTTTCCTTTCTAGCCTTTGTGCTTCCCAAAACATCATATTTTTTCATTCCTTAGCTTTGACCCATTAACGTTTGTTTTAAAAATTCCCTTTTTATCCATTCCTCTTTCGCTTCTTTCTCTTCTTTTTTATTTTTTCCCCCCCCTCCCCCCCCTCACATTTGTTTTCTTAGCCCTTCATTTTCCCTTCGGGGGCCTTCCCCTTTCCCCTTTACAACAGGCACATGATGTTGTCCATTGGCTTAACCTCCAACATTTTTTGTTGCATCTCCATTGGGGGTATTGCGCGAAAAGTTCAAATGAATGCAGTCCTGATTTTGAACCTGCATGAATTCTTTCTCTTGATCTATGATAGCGTTCCAAGAAACTTTAGAAGAACTGTACTTGGGTTAGATGAAGAACCCTCAAGAGTTTCAAGCTCTGCATGTCGTTGAGGGAAGAGTTCTTCTCTCTCCCAGGGAAGTCTGGAGAAGAAAGATGGAATGAAGCATCAGGCTGCAAGCCAAATGAGAGCCTTTCAGAATAGCAACCAGGAGCTTGCGGAAGTGACATGGCCCTTTCAATCAGTCTCTTTTTAATGCCTTTGATCATGACTGGAAGCATGGACTTTATTGATCAAGATTGAAACCCAATCTTGCACAAGGGATAAGAAATTCTCTGCCTTAGGACTTAGTGTTGGAAAGTTGTAAACAGGGTATGTCGACACTAAAAATTTTCCTCCATAATTTCTATTTCATTAATGTATGTATTAGGAATAGGATGTTGTTAAGTATAATTAGTAGTAGCGTCTGATAGAAGATAATGGCGCCGTCAGTACGGTGGTCAAATAATGTGGAGTACGGTAACAGTCAAAGTACAATAGGAAGTTGTAAAAAGTAAATATTTGTCGTAGTGGTCCGGTAATGTTAAAATGTCAAAGTTTGGGTAATTAGAGAAGTAGGGTCTACATGATTAGGAATTAGAAATATTATATTGGTAATAAGGACAAGGAGTGAGGTCATAAATATTTTGTGTATTTTATTTGTAAAAAGTCTAAAAATGTGGAACCCATGTAAAATGATAAGGTTTATCTTATCTTAAGAGATAAGCTTACATGTACAGATAAGAGTTAAGGTATGGAATATGATTCGTCAGAGTGGATTTCTTATCCTATCTTAGAGATAAGATGGATAAGCCTGGAAGTTCTATAAATAGAGAGGCCACCCCCCTCATTTAGCATAGAAGGAAGTAGTGAGAAATATTGTAGAAGTGAAGTGTGCAAAGGAAGCCATCAGTTTAAGGGTGTGTGTTGAAGAAGCCATTAAGAGGTGTAATTGTAAAGTTTCTCCCAAGTTTGGTGAAGGCCCATAGTCAATAACACTTGAAGTACCTCATGGGTGAGATTGTAACAATTTCATGTTAATATTATAATTTACTTTGATATTTCAGATTTGTCATCATTCCGTCTTATCATAGTCGATGGTATTCTTGTGTTATGTTGTTGTTTTGTTTCCAGATTACATCCACCAAAACTAAAGGCTGTGCATTAGTAAATAATCATAGCACGAGGAGTTCCCGGTGAAGAATTATCATAGTGCCGGATTGGTGATGACATTTTGGTTCCGTTGCCGGGACCATTCCTCGTTGGTGGATTTTCTGGAGAGATATTCCCACTTAGTCAAAAATCAATTGGAGGGTAACCTTGTTTTTACTGTGCATAGTAGTTACCATGGTAAAGTCATTTTTACCGTGAATAGTAGTTACCATGATAAAGTCATTTTGCCCATGCTGTGAATAGTATTTACACAGTCCGCAAAGTCACTTTTTACCGTGAATAGTATTTACCGCAGTAAAGTAACTTCACTTTTTACCGTGAATAGTGTTTACCACAGTAAAGTCAGTTTTTACCGCAGTAAGTCAAGTTTTACCATAGTTTTACCGTGGTCATTCTATTTTACTGTAGTAATTCCTTTCTAGTATAGTGATTCCAATTATTTGTGCACATAAGTCTTGTTGATTGTACTTGTGGGTTGGTATTTCACGGTGGTTACTTTTGAAAATGGGAAAGATTCCTGTTTTTCAGCTCAATCTAATGAAGATGCTTCTTCTTTCATTCAAGAGTTTTTAAACGATCTTGTATTTGTAATGGCCTTATAAGAAGGGAACAATGGACTGAATTTTTTCCTACCTTTTTGGATGGTTCAGCACTTAGGTGGTTTGAAACACTAGGTGATAATGTGAAAAATTCATGGGATTTATTAACTGAAAGTTTTCTTGAAGAATTGGTGAACAACAGAAATATGCAGATCTCATGATCGAGATCACAAAGCTATCCCAAGGAGAGAAGGAGAAGATAAGGGATTATCATGCTCGTGTTCTAGAGCTAAGGAGGAAGCTCGATGCCAGATCCAGGAAGGAAGGATTAGCGGATGGGTTGATGAATGGCGTGGATAATCTCCTATGTAAGCACTTCATTCTTGGGATGAAGCCAGAGATCAGACAACGAGTGAAGTATGACCGCCCAGCTACCATTGAACAAGCAAAGGAGATTGCAAGAAGGCAAGAAGAAAAGCATGGAAGAGGAGCCCAAAGAAATTGTTGTTAAAGTAGAGCCTACACCAGCACCTTTGGTCCAGAATCCACAACCACTCCTGGTGAGCACAAATATTTCTCCTAGTACATCTACTGAGTATGAAGATCTGCTCAAAAAGATGGGTCAGTTAACTATTAATCTTCTTCAAGGAAAGGAATTTAGTTCTCTCAGGAGGAGATAGAGGTCCAAAAAGAAATATTTCTGAAGTTGTATGTTATGGTTGTTATAAAAAGGGTCATTATAAGTATAATTGTCCAGATAGAGCTTCTACATCTGGTAAAGGAGATAATGATAAAGGAAAAGCACCTGTGAATTCTTTTGATGTAGTAGATAAGAGTAGCAGATAATAATGAGTAGATGTGTTTGTAACAAAAAGAAAGAAAGAAAAAGATAATCAAGATGGAAATGATCCTAAGAAGATGAAAGGAGAAACTAGTAAGAAACATAGGAGAAGAAAGTTGGGTGTGCAGGATTTTCTGATTTCACAGGGGCAAGGACCATACTCCATCTTGGAAGATCTGTCCAAAAGGCCTGCAAATATTACATATGGTCAACTCTTGGCTATGTCTTCTGAGAAGAGGAGCGGGAGTTGCGAAGTGGACTCAATGCTCGACGAAGGAAGGAGGTTGGAGGTGAGGTCCTGTTTTGGAGGCAGAGGCAGATCCCTATGCTCCACAAGCTGAGGTATTATGTAATGGTATTTCAATTCATGATGTCTTAGTTGATGGACGGGTGCTTTAATGCAGTTAATGTAATGACCGAGTCTGTAATGAATATGTTGGGTTTTTAAAAATTGATCGCCCTTCAACACTTATGTTAAGGTCATTAAATAAGGGGAAAAACTAAACCAGAAGGTGTAGTTTCAAATGTGGCAATATCTGTTATGGGTGTTGTATGTGTGGTAGACTTTCAGGTGATGAAAAATGGTACTGTTGCGTACCCAATGCTGCTGGAAGACCATGGCTAAGGAGAGTTCATGCAAGAAACTACTGGAATGAAGGTTTCATGACACTTGGACGTGGTAGAGAGAGGGTGAAGATAAACGTGATCCCTCGACATCATAAGGCAAACTGTGGATTCAAGTGATGAAACTGATGATTGGACATCCTCTGATTACTCTAGTACCAGTGAAGTGGACACTGAAGATGAAGAAAGTGAGGTTGGATGTTTCAGTCATGGATATCCTTCCAGTCACACCAACTCATGACCCCATAAAATTATCTGAAGAAGAAGTTGATGATCGTCTCCAACAAATAAAGATTGGTGATGCTGTGATGGAGAGTGAGAAGGAATCCTACCTCCAGCTCTTTCGAAGGTACATACACATATTCACTTTTGATTACAAGGAACTAACTCCGTCAAGTAAGTTGGGTAGAACATTGTATTGAGCTGGTAGATGGTGCTAAGCCCATAAAGCAAATGCCATATAGAATGAATCCTAATTTTCCAAGACTGTAAAAGAAGAAATAGATAAGTTGCTTGATGCAGGATTCATATTTGCTGTGGAGAATTCAGAATGGGTTTCTCCCATTGTGATCTCAATAAAAAAGAATGGGAAAGCTACGCATTTGTGTTGATTACAGGAAGCTCAATAAGGCAACAAAGAAGGATCATTACCCTCTTCCATTTTCAGATCAGATCTTGGACGAAGTAGCTGGCCAGGAGTGCTATAGTTTTGCTGATGGATTATAGCGGGCTACAACCAAGTTCGTTATATAGCAGAGAAAGATCAGCTGAAGACCACGTTCACCACTCCTTGGGGAACGTTTGCTTATAGAGTTATGCCTTTTTTTGGTTGTGTAATGCTCCAGCAACATTCCAGCGTTTGATGAATAGGGTGTTCGAACCCTACATTGGGACCTTCATCAGAGTATTTCTGGATGATTTTTGCATCTATGGGAGCAAGTTGGACCACCTGCACCAGATGGAGACAACATTTCAAAGGTTAGATGAAGCACAAGCCTCACTAAACCCTACAAAGTGTGTCTTTGGATGTTCTAAAGGGTTTTTTTAGGGCATGTTGTATCCAGAGATGGTATTGGTACTGATCCTGATAAAGTTTCAAAAATCAAAAGATTTACCATTTCCTATGAATAGAAGTAAGTTGAGATCATTTTTAGGCCATGTGGGTTACTATAGAAGGTTCATCAAGAATTTAATTCTCAAAGATTGCACAGCCACTAACCCAGTTCTTGAAGAAGGATGTTACTTATGACCCAGGAAATAAGGCGCATGAAGCTTTTTGGACAATTGAAGGAAGCCCTGGTGTCTTCACCTGTTTTGAAGAATCCAGATTGGAGCAAGCCATTCATTGTGTACACTGATGCCTCAGATGTAGCACTAGGAAGTACTTTGAGCCAGAAGGATGAAAATGGGAATGAACATCCAATTTACTTTGGGAGTAGACAAATGAGCAGTGCTGAGGTAAACTATACTGTAACTAAAAAAGAGGCTCTGGCTATCATTTTTGCTGTAAAGAAGTTTAGAAATTACTTGCTACGGAAGAAATTTATAGTTGTAACAGATCATCAGGCTCTGAAATATATTGTCAATAAGCCTAACCCATCAGGGAGGATAGCAAGATGGATAATTTTGCTACAAGAATTTGAATTTGATATTATAGATAGGCCAGGAAAGAAGCATGTCAATGCAAATGCACTCTCTCTCGCCTATGATGGTTTAGGATCATCTTGTGATGATGATGATTTTACCGATGCAGCATTGTTCTCCCTTGACACAATCCCTACTGAATACATAGATATTTGGAATTATCTGAATGAATTCAAGTTTCCTGATGGTGCCAATGCAAAGACTAAGAGAAAGATTACTCAAGCCAGTCATCCATATTCTATTCTGCATGGAGCATTATTTCGAATAGGACCTGATGGACAGTACAAGAGGGCAGTTGGACATGATCAAGGAAAGGAGCTGCTAGAAGAATTCCACAATGGTACATGTGGAGGGCACTTCTCTAGACAACTTACAGCAAGAAGGATATTGGATGTAGGTTATCACTGGCCCACTTTTTTTTAAAGATTGTTATAATTATTGTAAGACATGTGATAGTTGTCAAACACATGGTAACCGTAAGACTTCATTAGCTCCATTATGTCCTATTCTTCCACTTGGTCCCTTTGAAAAGTGGGGAATAGACATTGTAGGTACACTTCCAACTACATCACGCCAAAATAAGTATATTGTAGTTGCCACAGATTATTTAACCAAGTGGGTTGAAGCTAGGCCATTGAAAACAGCTTCTATGGAGGAAGTGGCAAGGTTCATATATGAACGCATTGTCACCAGATTTGGTTGTCCATTAGAAATTGTAACAGATCAAGGAAGCCACTTCATTAATGAGGTGGTAGAAGCCCTAGTCAATAAGTTTTCTATTAAGCACAGGAAGGCAAAAAACATACAAGCCAAGCACAAATGGACAGGTGGAACGAACAAATTTTGTGCTGTGTCAAATTCTAGCAAAAGATGCAGCCTTGCAGGTACATAAATGGGATAAAAGGATTCATGCAGCATTGTGGGCATATAGGGCAACATCAAAGTCAGCAACAGGATACTCCCCATTTCAGTTGGCCTATGGCATTGATCCAGTTCTTCCTATTGAGTTTGATATTCCCACTGTGAGAGTTATGAAAAATGAAAGGATGGATGAAAGTGATTCAGTAAAAGAAAGGTTGGTACATCTTCATTTGCTGAAGGAAATGAGAGAAATAGCAAAGGATACAAGCCATAAGAAGAAAATGAAGCAGAAGGAATACTTTGATCAAAAGATTCGGTGGTCTCCATTTCATGTGAATGACTTGGTTCTAGTATATGATTCTAGATACAAAAAAAGAAGACAGAGGAAATTTCTTCCAAAATGGATGGGGCCCTACAAAATAGAAGCTGTGCATAAAAATGGTACGTACCGACTGGAGGAATTGGATGGCACTCCCATTACAAAATGGGTCAACCACGACAAGTTGAAGATTTTCCAAGCACCAGAATAGTCTACTTCGAGGACGGAGTAGAAGCTAGGAAGGGGGAAGATGTCGACACTAAAATTTTCCTCCATAATTTATATTTCATTAATGTAGGATGTTGTTAAGTATAATTAGTAGTAGCATTTGATAGAAGATAACGGCGCCGTCAGTATGGTGTCGCCAATAATGTGGAGTACGATAACAGTCAAAGTACAATAGGAATGCTGTAAAAAGTAAATATTTGTAGTAAGTGGTCCGGTAATGTTAAAATGTCAAAGTTTGGGTAATTAGAGAAGTAGGGTCTACATGATTAGGAATTAGAAATATTATATTGGTAATAAGGACAAGGAGTGAGGTCATAAATATTTTGTGTATTTTATTTGTAAAAAGTCTAAAAATGTGGAACCCATGTAAAATGATAAGGTTTATCTTATCTTAAGAGATAAGCTTACATGTACAGATAAGAGTTAAGGTATGGAATATGATTCGTCAGAGTGGATTTCTTATCCTATCTTAGAGATAGGATGGATAAGCCTGGAAGTTCTATAAATAAAGAGGCCACCCCCCCTCATTTAGCATAGAAAGAAGTAGTGAGAAATATTGTAGAAAGTGTGCAAAGGAAGCCATCAGTTAAAGGTGTGTTGAAGAAGCCATCAAGAGGTGTGTAATTGTAAATTTTCTCCCATAGTCTTGTTGAAGTACCTCATGGGTGAGATTGTAACAATTTCATGTTAATATTATAATTTACTTTGATATTTCAGATTTGTCATCATTCCGTCTTATCATAGTCGATGGTATTTTTGTGTTATGTTGTTGTTTTGTTTCCAGTTTACATCCACCAAACTAAAGGCTTTACATTAGTAAATAATCATAGCACGAGGAGTTCCCGGTGAAGAATTATCATAGTGCCGGATTGGTGATGATAGTACCACTTTTTGAATATTGAAGAATATTATCTGCATATTGTTCTGGATTTATTTTTTTGATATGTTATGAACTCATTTTGAAGTTAATGAAAGCTATGGCATTTTGAGAATCAGAAGTTGTTGATCACTCTATCTCGAGGAAGAGCAAGGGCCCACTCAACCAAGGAGATACGAGGTTACTTTGAGATTTTCATGCATACAGTCCTTCAATTAGTTTTACTGCAATTATCATTTGATGAGTTTTTCATGCATACAATCCTTCAATTAGTTTTACTGCAATTATAATTTGATGAGTGTTTGCATGCATGCTTTGATTAACTGTCCATGTTTTCTCCATTACCGCTTTTGCTTAAAGTATATGCTTTTGTTATACAAATTTAGGTCATGAATAGTCTTTCTTTCTGCCGAAAATTCAAGTTATTCAGTTATGGTTTAATTTGTTAACAATAAGTGCGTGCGTATTTTACTTTACAGTAGAAGATTAGTTATTGAAATCCATTTCATTACAAACAGTTGAATTCTGTAGACTTGTATTTAATTTCCATAGATTTTACTTGCAATTCCGTAGAATAGCCACTATAGCTAAACAACCCCCCAAAAAACTCAACGCATAACTGGTTCTCCTAGACTCCATTGCATATTGCCCAGGACACAACCTTGGTTTATAATGACACTGACAAAGATTATGTTAGTTAAATGACTAGACGAATACAATGACCCATCATTTTTGGCACTGTTACTGGCGAAACATAACCATAAGCTCCATTATTTTATTCCATATGTTATGGGTGTTAATGGAGTTCATATAGGAAACTAGTAGTTCTCTCGGACCTCAATTTAAACCAACCAACCTAGATGCATAGGTCACGGGATAACCAAGGGATATTTATAGCACGAAATATTTAACAAATCTCTTTAGACACTTCATAAGAGAGAAACACTGAGAGTGATACAAATTCCAATTCCAAACCTAGAACCTTTTCTGAGCATTATGTATCCTCTTCACATCATTCTACAATGGGGGATCTTGGGAATGCTAAAGAACAACCTTTAGGACAAACATTTACATACCCCATTGTCCTCGATGTAGATGAGGACGCACCCATGAAAAACATCTCACCATCCATCCTCCCCCTCTTTTGAGGAATGACCAAAGAAGACCCTGATCATTTTTTGTTTGAATTTAAAATCCTATACCAGACATATGATTACCGAACTAAAATCAAAAACTCAAATTATTTCCCTCCACTCTCAAAGATTCTACTATGAGATGGGTTATGGGGTTACCATCTAACTCCATTAATTCCTGGGAATCCATGGAAACAGCCTTCCTGGATAAATACCAAGACTTCTGTAGAGGAAGGGATAGGAAGGAGGAGTTCTTCCAAATACGACAAAAAGAAGATGAGAATCTAGAGGATTATTTGGATAGATTCCTCTTTATCCATAAACGTAGTGGGTATGAGTTACATGCAGACATCACTAAAACAATCTTTCTAAAAGGACTACATGAGGAAACCAAGGATTCTCTCCATCTCATGGGAGGTGGAGATGTGCATAAGCTTACCATGGAAAAAATTACTAAGCTATGTAGAAGATATTCTATAACACGTGGAGGAATAAGAAGGAAACAAACATCTAATTCTTTGGGTACCTCTAAACTTCTAGAAGAAATGGACAACATGAAAACAAAAATTCTGCTGCAATTAACATCCACCATAGATGGAATTAAGGCAAAAGCCGCCCCTGATAAAGAACCATTGGACATGTATTGCCCTAAATGTTGGAAGAGAGACCCCTTGAGAGAATCTCCTTTGGATGTCACAGATATGTGCTTAATCTATGAAGTTACTGACCATGACACTAATCATTACACACTTATACCACAATTGAAGGGAGGTTTGAATGTCATATCTCAAACAAGTGCTGAATTAAATTTTGTCTAAAGACCAAACAATCAGGGTGGGTTCCCATCTAGACCAACTCAGAATCCCTGGAGAATGCCATGGCCAAATCAGGCCTCTCAGTCTTCTTGGGGACAACCTGAGTGGGAAAACTCAAACTGGATGACTTATCCATATCCACCACCTTGGACAAATCCCTACACTCAACTAGGTTGGGCTCCCCCTCCCATAGCCAATCCTTGGCACAATCAATAGTCAACAAAATTTGAGCCAAAATCAGTCCTAGGCACCACCACAAAATAGTAATCAACAACGCAGGTTCCAGCAGCCACAGCAAGCTTTAATGCCTCCACCTCAAGCCTACCAAAATCAAGGACAAGCAACAAAAACACAACTTCCGGCTCAGCCAGTATTCAATCCTAAAAATCAACAGACAGCTTTGATTTATGACATAGATGCAGGTAATACCATGCAGGTTAACACTATTGGTAATTTACGATTACGATCTGACAAAGTATTGAACCCTCCTGTTGTTATCACAGAACTGCCTAATGATGCAAATAAGGAAGAAAAACTTGAAGGTAACATTGGTTCTTCACCAATGCTAGATAAACAAGATGATCAAATACCCAAACCAACTACAACCTTTTTTCCTGAGCAATTATAGGACACTCGAATTGTAGATGAAACAAAACTAGTTCAGGAATTGAAAAAAGTACATATTGAGGTTCCACTGCTACGTGTAATAAGGGACATCCCTAAAATAAACCAAACCATTAGAAATGAATGTATAAAGACACCAAGAAGAAAAAAGAAATACCTAAAGACTGTCAGAGTCGAAGGGAATTTAGCTGATTTAGTTGTTGGCACCCTCATCTCACCAAAATATGGGGATCCTGGGAGCCCTATCATTACTATTTGTATAAACAACCAGTCAATATATAATGTTTTGGTGGATCTTGGTGCTACTATTAATGTTATCACAATATAAATGTTTAACCTACTATCCTTGACAGGACTTTAGCTAACCAACATTGTTCTGTAGTTAGTAGATCAATCCATTGATGTACCTGATGGTGTGGTTGAAGATATAATGGTCACTATTGAATCATGGGAGTACCCAGTTGATTTCATGGTTTTTCATCCTAAAGCTCAGAA
The DNA here is from genome assembly GCA_019776745.2 of Taxus chinensis. Classification (NCBI taxonomy): domain Eukaryota; kingdom Viridiplantae; phylum Streptophyta; class Pinopsida; order Cupressales; family Taxaceae; genus Taxus; species Taxus chinensis. The sequence goes on along the minus strand of CM034152.1, from coordinate 616,296,175 downwards.
GTTGGGATATCCATTCATCTTAGGAAGACCTTGGCTGGATACAGTTGCTGCTTACATTGACTGTAGGTCAGAAAACATGATAATTCTAAATGGGTAGAAATCCAAACACATTTCATTATATCCTCCTACCCAGCCTTATACAAACAATTGTGACCAGGTATGGGTGGATTCTTTGGATGCTAACTCTTTGAATTCTTCTTTTCTGGCCACTATTACAGTACACAATCATATAATGGAAGTTGCAGAGTCTTATGTGCTGACTGATTCTAAGGACTCTGCAACTACGGAATTTAGCACTACTGCTACGGAATTTAGAATATCAGCATTAGACATTACCTCTGTTGAGTCTGGCAAGAAACTCTATGCTTATAATTCTAAAAATTTAGTTCCTAATTTCTATTGTCCTTTAACTAAGGTTTTGTCTTTTGATAACATATCCATCTTGCACATGCTTCAGCCCCATATTTGCCCATTGAATTCTTTTATCACTAGTACAGAGCTTGCTCTTGCGAATGATACTAAGTAGGTGCTTGTCAGTATGGGTAGAGAGTTGACTATAGGAAGCGAATTGGAGGTCAATCAAGAAGATAGGGTGCTTGAGGTTGTGAAGAATCATTCTCATGCTTTTTCTTGGGATTACACTGATATGAAAGGAATTCATCCTAACATCTGTACACATCATATTTACACCGATGACGTCAAACCTATAAGGTAGCCACAAAAAAGAATCAATCCAGCATTGAGAGACATAGTCAAAACTAAGATCGAAAAGCTCCTAAAGGTAGGTTTCATCTATCCTATATCTGATAGTCAGTGGGTTTTCCCATTATTTATTATTCCCAAGAAGAATGGTAAGTGGAAAATATGTGTTGATTACAAGGAACTTAACAAAGCCACAAAGAAAGATTATTTTGCCCTTCCTTTCATTGACCAAGTCCTGGACAATTTGGCTGGTAAGAAATCTTTCTCTTTCTTGGATGGGTTTAGTGGGTATAATCAAATTAGTATTGCCCCTGCTGATTAGGATAAGACTAATTTTACGTGCCCTTGGGGTACATTCGCTTACAAAGTCTTACCTTTTGGGCTTTGTAATGCCCCTGCCACATTTCAGCTGGTAGTATTGACCATTTTTGTAGATCTTGCTCACGATTGTGTTGAGGTTTATATGAATGATTTCACTATCCATGGATCCACTTTTGAAGAATATTTTAATAATCTTGAGAAAGTAATCAGTCGATGTGAACAACACCAACTATCTCTGAGTCATGAAAAATTTCTAATGATGGTTGATCAAGGAATTGTCTTAGGTCACCATGTTTCAGCCCAAGGTATAAAGGTGGATCCCAAAAATATATCAGTCATCACCCAATTACCTACACCAGCTAATCAAACTGACATCAAAAGTTTCCTTAGCCATGCAGGTTATTACCGCCGATTCATAAAAGATTTTAGCAAAATTTCCACCCCAATGTTTTCATTGCTAACTAAAGATTGTGTTTTGAATGGTCTTCTCAGTGTCAACAGGAATTTGATTCTATCAAAGAAAAGCTAACAACAGCCCCTCTCTTACGTGGCCCTCACTAGGGAAAACCTTTCCATATCCACAATGATGCTTCTAATACAGCCATGGGTACTGTCCTTGGACAAAAAGACTCAGAAGATCATATGTATGCAATTTATTTTATCAGCAAAAATCTGACTCCTATGGAAAAAAATTACACTACTATGGAAAAAGAGTTTTTGGCTGTTGTATATGATTTGAATAAATTTCGGCATTACATCACTGGATATAAAAAATTTGTTTACAATGACCACTCTATCATTTGATATTTGATGAACAAACTAGTGGTTGGTGGAAGGCTCATTCACTGGTTACTCTTGTTGCAAGAATTAAATCTCACTATTATAGATAAGCCTGGGAAATCTAACATTGTTGCTGAATTTCTTTCCAGAATAAATGTTTCAGGTGATGACGAAGCAGTCCAAGACCAATTTCCTAATGAACACTTGTTTTCTATCTCCACTAATACTCCCTGGTTCGCTGATCTCACAAATTATTTAACAGGGAATTTTCCTGCTTATTTTACTCATAAGGAAAGAAGGTGATTGGTTAGAAATAGTGCAACATATAAATGGTGTAACAGATTCTTATTTAAATGTTGTCCTGACATGGTTCTTCATAGGTGTGTTTGAGAGGATGAGGTACATGACATACTGTGAGCATGTCATGATGATCCAGGAGGTGGACATTATTCAGTAAAACAAACAATTCACAAGATCCTTGGAGCAGGGTACTATTGGTCTTCCCTCCATAAGACTGTCAAAAATTATGTGTGGTAGTGTGATGCATGCCAACGAATGGGAAAACCTACACTTTCTATGAAAATGCCTCTAAACCCTTAGTTGGTTCTAGGACCATTTGAGAAATGGGGTATTGATTTTGTTGGACCATTTGATCCTCCATCTTTTGGGAAGGAGTATCTCTTGGTATGCATGGACTATGTCACCAAATGGGCTGAAGTTCAAGCATTAGCATCTGGCAATGAAGATGTTGTTTCTGATTTTCTCTACAACCAGATATTGCTGTGATTTGGAGCACCAAGGGCCATTGTATCTGATCAAGGTCCTCAATTTGTTTCAAATATGATTAAATCTTTCTTAGGAATCTATAGAATCAGGCACCGGAAATCATCACCATATCACCCCTAATCCAATGGGCAAGTGGAGGTAACCAATCGAGAGCTCAAAAATATTCTAACTAAGGTGGTAAATGCCGATAGAAAGAATTGGGTACCAAAGCTTCTTGAGGCCGTCTGGGCCTACAACATGACCTAGAAAACAACTACTGGTTTCTCTCCCTATGAGCTGGTCTTTGGGAAGAAGCCACTGTTACCTATTGAGTTTGATTTACGCACCTGGTGAACAACATTGGAAGTTGGGATTGATTTGGATGAAGCATAGCATGAATGAGTGTTACAGTTGAATGAATTAGATGAAATGTGGATGGAGGCACAGCAACAAACTGAAATTCTACAACATCAATGGAAAACTTTGCATGATGCTCACATCAAAAAAAGGATATTTCATGAAGGGCAATGGGTTTCTGCTCTTTGATTCCCACTATCAGCAGTTTAAAGGAAATTTGCGTACGCATTGGTTAGGTCCCTATCAGGCAAATCAAGTGCTTGATAATGGCTCTGTTCAATTGATACCGATTGATGGAGACAAATAGACTCTTCTGGTAAATGGGCATAGGCCCTGAGTTTATCACCAACCCCTAGATAAGAAAAATTTCACCGATGACATTCTGTTACAATTAGACATGCATTCTGATGGAGACTCTTTACCTCTCACGCATGGAGTAATCAATCATTTACAAAATTCAATAATGGTAAGATGGTCCTTCATTCAGGCTTCTTCCCTTAGTTAGCAATTTTTATTGTAATTTCCAATAAAGGTAGGAATTTTTCGTTATTTCTATTGTCACTAATCATGTTTCATCCCAAATTGCAGGGGCATAGGAATGTACGGATATCGGCTGACTAAATACAACATGGGTAAGTGCATTTAGCATTGCTAAGGAGGCTTCTTTGCAAAACATCTCCCCATGTATTCCTTTGTCATTGTGATGCCATCATGAAATGATTTCTATGATCATTATAGATCTATTCCAAATCCAGATTTATGAATGATGGCATAAAAGAAGTACTGGCTCATAAATCTCCACATGCTTTGATGTGTCACACTCTCCAATGTCAGGACAGATGGTGCTTGCTCCTCAACCATGGGATATTTTCCGCCACAAAAATCTTAATCTCACATGGGTGGTTGGTCTCATCACTAGTTTTTCAATGTCACCTTCACTTGATGGTGCGCTACCCAAGAAATATGGTTTCATTTTAAATTTAATGCTCTGCAACAGCTTCTTCCCATTGTGGTATGCACATCAATCACGACTGGTTTTATCAAACACTCGATGGGAAGTGGAAGAAACACTCTACTCTGGTTTTTCCGCTACCATGTATTTCTTATTTTTTGGCTTAGCATGGGACTGCGAAAGACATCAAAACCTACTTCACCTGATGCCTTGCTCCGGAATGCCACCCTTTCATAGGTATTTCATGATTTCAGATGGTTAGATTTCATTCAAAAATTTGAAGGTTTTGATGAGAGCATTGTGGAAGAGTTCTTGAACAATTTTGAGTCCACATGCTCGTAAGTTGGTGGACGAAGAGTTGAAATTACCAGTTAGGTCATTTCTGACCTGTTTGGCTTACAAAATTTTTGTTTAAAGGTTATGAAAAATTCCCCTTTGCAAATTCTGGTTGCTCAATTCCATGATGAAGGAGAAGCACTCCCAGAGGTCATCCTAACTCCATTGGGTGTCTAGAAGGGTGTTAAGTGGAAATTTTTTCCTGGAATCTGGGGTGAGATTACTAAATGGGTCAACAGGTATTTTATATGCAATGGCCAGGCCTCTATTCTGGGTGGTGATGCGCTCAAAATGCTCATTCACCTTAAAAAGGGACATCAACCAGGCCCTTTGGGTAAATTTGCCAGAGTACCTCGCATATTATATCATTAAGGTATGCTAGAAACACCAGTCCAGTGGGGGTAAGTCTATGCTTAAGCACCCAGTGTTGATTCATCTGTTGTGTTCACACCAAGTTTTCTTTCACCCAAAGTAGAGACTCGAGGGATGTTTTAGTGGCGAAGGGTCCAGGCCTATTCAATTAAAATCTGGCCTCTCTTCTGCACCTCGGTCTACCCTTGCATCGGGCCCTTCACATAGTCAAGTAGAGGCAGTTGACATTGCTGAGCACACCAACACGGTTGGTACTCCTAAGGGACCATCACCATCCATTTCTGATTCAAAAGGTAAGTGTCCCATGGACCCATCTTCCTCCATGAAACTACGGTCCCGGTGGCTTGGCTCATTTCTACAGACAGGTGGTTTCTAATAGGAGTCTTTGCTTCATGACACCACCCACATTCGGGAGGAACTGCATACAGAGGATGTCCCGACCGCTCCATCATCTATTTTTCCATCATCTATGGAAATTCACATTGTAACTCTGGAAATGCTTGACACCCAAGTGGTGCCTTTTTACAAATACCTGGAGGAGATAGCACTGCTAAAATCTTAGTTACAAGGTATGGAAGAATTCACCTTTTTATTACAAGCTGAATTTACACAAAAGAAAGTAGAAAAATTTTAGGAGATTGCTACCCTGCAGCATGAAGTGAGTTGTCTAAAGCGACAATGTGATAAGGTTCTTACCCTCTTGAATAATTTCCAACATTTTTCCCTTCAAGAAAGGGAATTACGGAAAGAAAATCAAGAATTAAAAAAGGAAAAAGAATCTCTAGAAGATGAAAAATGAAAATTAACATCTATCTTAGACTTTGTTTGTCCTTTAGCCATCAAACTACTGTCCTGTAGGAAACCCTCCTCAGTCTACAACATGTATGTCCAAGAACAATTTTATTCTTGGTAGTTATTTCAATTGTGTTCTCAAGCCCCTCACAAAATTCCCGATGGACCTATTTTTTTTATCAGTCTACAAGAAAAGCACTCTGGAAATTCAAAATTTGCTCTGTGAATTTTATCTACATAACATGATAGTGACCAATGTCCCTGATTTCTTGATCAACCTATTTGTGGGGGATTTTAAAATTAAATCCTTTCAGTCTGTATTGCGGAATTAGATAATTTGGAGTCAGAAAACAGATATTTTCAATAACACTACTCATTCCATCAGATTTTACATTCACCCAACTCATCATACAGATTTTGCCCTGTGGAAAAACTTTAGATCATTTTACTATCAGGTAGGCTTTGGGGTGCATACTTCTTAGATTTTGCTTCAATGTATTATTGATTTTGAAAATTATAGTCAGGAGAATTTTGGGGCTGCTTGGTAAGCTTGTGGCAGAAGATGGGATACCTTAAGCCTACCTTTGAAATGTACGGAGGTCCTCTCTCCCCAGAATTTGAGCTGGAGCATGCGAAGGGGTGATGCCCTTATCACCATTATCAAACAAACTTCATAGAAAACCAGCCAGTAATACACTAATGAATGGGCAGGTCTCCAAGTGTGGCCACCACTCCTCTTAAGTCCTCTCACGACTTGGAAAAACAATGCAACACAGTCCCATGACAGTTTCACTGCCTGGGTGGAAATGACCTCCAATACTCATGGCTGCAAGAATACCACAAAGCAATATACTGGTCAATTCGAGGAGTATGACATGGCTGACCAACTTGGCAGGAGAGTAGGGTATAGATGAGTTGCATTGGGACATGCAACAGGTAAAGTCAGGGGAAAAATGATGAGTGCATTGTTTGGCTCATTTATATCATTTCTTCAGACTAGAAATACTCTTTGTGATATGACTTATTAGTATATGGGGATGTTTTGTGTAGTCATGTCTTAGTAGGTTGATGCATTTTCCTTGCTATTATTTATGAAAACCATTTATCCCATGAACTTCCTACTAACTGCCTTTATGAGATCAAATGTGATGATGTGTGCAGGGATTAATGGAAGTTACTAGTGGATAAGAAGCCTAAGTTCAAAGCATGCGGCTTAAGACTGTTTCCATCGAATTGACCTATTAGCTTGGGCTTGACTCTAACAGTCTGAAGGAATCTATGAGTTTTTAATTGATATTTGATAGACAGTGTTTTATGCTGCCTGATATGGCAGATCTTATCACCAACATTATCTATATGAAGACTTTGTCTTCAGAACTTGAGTACCACTTTTTGATTATCAAAGAATATTATCTGCATACTGTTCTGGATTTTTTTTTGATATTTTATGAACTCATTTCGAAGTTAATGAAAGCTACAACTTTTTGAGAATCAGAAGTTATTGATCACTCTATCCCGACGAAGAGCAAGGGCCCACTCAACTAAGGAGATACGAGGTTACTTTGAGTTTTTCATGCATATAGTCCTTCGATTAGTTTTATTGCAATTATCATTTGATGCGTTTTTCATGCATACAGTCCTTCGATTAGTTTTACTACAATTATCATTTGATGAGTGTTTGCATGCATGCTTTGATTAACTATCCTTGTTTTCTCCATTACCGCTTTTGCTTAAAGTAGATGCTTTTGTTATGCAAATTTATTTCATGAACAGTCTTGCTTTCTGCTGAAAATTCCAGTTATTCAGTTATGGTTTAATTTGTTAAGAATAAGTGCGTGCGTATTTTAATTTAAAGTAGAAGATTAATTGTTGAAATCCATTTCATTGCAAATAGTTTAATTCCATAGACTTGTATTTAATTTTTGTAAATTTTACTTGCACTTCCGTAGAATAGCCACTAAAGCTAAGCAACCCCCCAAAAAACTCAACGCATAATTGGTTCTCCTACACTCCATTGCATATTGCCTAGGACATAGCCCTAGTTTATAATGACACTGACAAAAATTATGTCAATTAAATGATTGGATGAATACAACGACCCATAAGTCTGTTTTCAAAAAAGGACAAATTTTAGTATTAGGGTTTGACTCCATGCCCAATGGACAAGAGTAAGGAACTAGTCTTGAAGTTAGCAGGTCACTTTACCCCACATGATTGCTATAAATTTTGACATTTTTGCACCCGTGTAAAAATGGAAACTCGAAACTTCATTTCAGATGTAGGTACATTAATTTCTAGTTATTTCTTTATGTTTGAATGAGATAAATTATGTTTTGAGTTTTTTAGTTCATTCCAAAATTATCATTTAAAGTAATCAAATGCAAAAGGAAATAAAAAATTCAATTACATAATTTAATTTCATTTACTCATAAAGAGATACCGATAAATTTTCCCACAGAAGCCATTGGATGTAACTCATATGAATTGAAATAGAAGATACATATACATGAAACTATAATCAAAGGAAGAAAGAGAAAACTCATCATTTCCTGATTGGGTTGTTGTTGTCCTCGATCTTCATCATCATTAGTGTATTTTCATCTTCATATTTAGCTTCATCTTAATCTTCATCCCAGCATTAATCACCTATATACAAAACGACAAGTTTTTGTTAGAGCTTCAGGTTTAATTTTGTTTCTTGTGTTTACAGCTTTAGGCAGATGAATCTTTTAAGTAAACATAGATAAGATACAAGAAAGGAGTTAAAGACATAATTATAAATACTCTCTCACTGTCATTCAGGAGCATTCTAGTACTCTTTTCAAAATAAAGATAGAAAAGAGAATCAGTACATGATGCAAGAAAGGTTGTAAACCTTTATTTTTCCACATTTTTTCTGAAGTATGTAGCTATAGGAAATAAAGTGCATTTTGAATGACATTGAAATAAATTATAGAAATGGAGATAGTACATGAAAAATAATCTTTATTTTCAGGAATCTTTTAGAAACAAACAAGATAAAATTCATCTTTCATACAGAGATATAGAAGTGAAACAAGTTGTTGCCATGAAGAATGCTTTAAGAAAATAGGAAAAGATATCAGATTTTTATCAAATTACAGTCAAGTACAAACTATAGATTCAAGTACATATTAAAGAATACAAGTCATAAAGATAAAATCTAACTAATGAAGGAACAATAAAGATAAAGAAATATCAATTCTGAAAGAACATCGAGGCTTATAGAGAAATATTAAGCATAGTGTTAATCAATTTCCCTTCTAGAGCTGCATTGTACATTGTTTAAGTACTTTTAAGATGAATTGTTTAAACCATGAATAGCAAGAAGAGATGGATTTGATTTCAACATTGGCTTATGAACATAGATCCTACAATTTAGAGCATAAAGTACAAGAAAAAATTAAATAGATGCAATTTTGCAACACACATTACTTCATATATTCAGAAGGTACATATAGAAATAGGTAAAAGGTTTTTCCAAGATCAAACTGAATTAACTATATTTTTCATAGATACATAATGTAAATATCATTTACCAGAGGAGAAGGTATTAAGTCACCCATGACTTTTTATTGAAAAGAATCTTCATTTATAGAATCACAGTTGTAAGACAGAGGAACAGTAAGAGCATCAAATCCTCTATACAGTTTCTCTAACTGAGTTTGTTAGGTCTAAAAAGTTCCAATTACAATGAATGCAAAGTACAAGTTCAAGATCAAATCTCAAGACACTTTCTGCTATGCAATAATGTTACAGTCTCACATAAATAAAGGCACAACCCAACAGGGACAACTAGAGTTGATTTTTAAAGTCATATAACTTCTCGAATTAAAGAATTATCCATACTTGAAGGAGCTTTTACAAAGTTCTTTTCTAAAACAAATGATTTCAAAGTGACTAGAGTTAATGACACAAATATGAATACATAGTTGAATAATCCATCATGCAATGAACATGATGAATCTGTAACAAACAAATAGCTACATAATTTGAGCTTATCCAGTTTGAATGGCCCAAGAGTCTCTTCTACAGAAATTATAGGCTTCGAACTAATAATGGGAAAAGGGTAAACAACAATAGAAAAAATAAATAAAGACTTAAATTGGCCACCAATATGTTCCATGAAACTACATAGTCCAACATTGAAAAATCAGAAGTAATGCAAGCTACAATGGTTAATCCTGAATTGAGAGCAAAGAGAATGATTTATTATGCAATGAGGGAAAACGAAAAAATCCAACACATATCTTCAATTATGGAGGCCATGGTTTGAAAATACTATGTATTTTCCCCTCAAAATTTCCCCTCTTTTGAAGGTTAGAAATTTGAAAATTTTGAGTTGACACCCTTCAGTAATGTTCTAGTGAAGTAAATTTTTTTGAAGAGATGGTGAAATTTGCATTTATTGGGGTCATTTTAGTGACTTGCGGGTCTGTCAGACATATTTTTTCCCTCATGTCCCAAGTACAAATGGGCCTTCTATTCACCGATCGGCCGATTTCCCCACAAGTCCTTGTCTATCATATTTATCAGAACTTTTTGGCCCATTTGTCCCAAGTTCCCCTGGACTTCCTTTTCCCCGATCACCCGCATCAGCCGCATCGGGTTCTTTGTGATTTTTCCACCCATCTATCCCAAATGTTTCTGGGTTTTCTGTTCTCTGATTCCCCACATCACCTGATCAGCCAAATCACGTCTTCACGTCCCTCACATTTTTTTGTCCCTGGACCGCCCATGCTCATTTGGCCCATTTCCCACATCGCATCAGCTGAATCACATCTTCATGTCCCATATGTCCCAATGTCCCATGGACCGTCTAGGCCAGTTTTTTTCCACTTTTCCCACATCTCACCTTTTTGAGTCGGTGTAAGGTGTATTTAATGCCCATTTATGATCTTCTCTCTCCTGAATGACTATTTAAAGGGACTACCACCTATGCATTTGTCACATTGCTTGCTTGCTTTTTCTTTCCCGCATCCTTGCAATTGAGTCATTTGTTCATCTCCCTATATCCCTTTGCATTTTCTGTCATGGATTTATTCTTGGAAGGTCATCCCTTTGTGCATTGCAAAAATGAAGATCAAGTTTCAAGGGCAGGAGCATCTGTCACCCCTAGAGACCTTTGTACCAAATATTGGGGATAGTGTGAAGTTTGGCACTTAGATTTTGGTGATTTTTGGGGAAGACTAACATGCACCAACCCTTCTCCCATGGCCCAAATGATCAGTGATAGTGGAATCACATATGCAGTTAGGTTTTCCCATCTCTGTGTAGTGTGCTGACACCGTGCTTGCCTGCGGAGCTCATTTCAACCCAGATACCAGGGAGCTTGCTAATGTGCATGGGGAATTGATTTCCAAACTAGATGTTGCCACCATTTCTACTGCCCTATGCATTCCTGAGACCAAATACTCCATCGTTCTCACTCTTGCTCAAGCTCAGACCCTATTTGACCAAGACAGTGAAAAATACAAGGCACGAGTAGCAAAGTCATGGTTAAAGAACCCTAAGAAGGGAGCGTCCTGACTCTCCAAAGCATTGTTTAGGGTTGATTTTCAATGAGGAGTTGTCATATTTCATCATCTTTCTTGCTCATATCATGGGAATACCCTCCACCAACGAATTTCATTTTTGGATGTGCCCCTTTATAAACATCATCTGTGAGGGCAAGTAGAACATAAACTGGGCCGAAATTATCTGTATGAACCTGACTGAGCAATTGTCAAATGTTCAACAAACTAAGAAGTTCTATATGACTTCTTATCTCATGTATACCCTAGTTGCATCCCGGGAGTGGTTTGGTTTCACCTACATGGAGGGAAAGAAGGATGAGCCTATCTACACATACTGCCCTCAGTTTACCCTCGAGGCCAGCAATCACAATTTCAGAAGGGTCAATGATGCTTTCACCATGTATATTGTAAGACTCTTGGAGGGTGACACTGCTAGGAGATTTTCTGATGAAGCTATGGCTCTGATAGCCAAGTACGGGGCTTTCTTCATCCAATTCAGAAGGTTCTCATACATCAGGTTGGCTTGCTTTGAAAGTACACCCCTCAAGCTCCCCATGTTTTGCAATGATAAAATGGCTCTGGTTGAAGTGTGTAGGTAGCTTGATAAACTACACAGAACCTGTAGAGACAAGAAGATCACTGGTCTTCATTTCCCTATCTCCTTGGGAAATTATACATGCAAAATGGCTCTAGATGCCCAAAACATAGAAAGGGCTATTGCTCCTCTCACTATCCATTTCTTCAGACCCAGGACTTGTTTTGATCTGAAGAAGTTTATTGATCAGAACCTCAGAATAACTTATCATCATAAACTAGACACTGAGGATTACTGGGCTGATTGTGATAATGATTTTGAAGCCAGAAGGAGGCATTATGGTAGACTCTCTCTGTAACAAATTATAGATCTCAATCTCTACCAAGTTCCTGAAGGGCTTAAGGATGATGATGAGGACTTGCAATCCTTTGAATATGAAAGATCAATCAAACACACTCCTTTAGAAACCCTGGATTGGTACGTAAAGGAGAGAGATGATTTGAGTGAGATTATTTCCCCTGTTCTTGTAAGAACTAAGGTTTGGTTTGACAGAAAAGTTCATGAGCTCAGGAGGAATCAGGGTAGATCTTCTTCAAGAGAAACTTCCACACCTGGGAAGGAAGTACATACACCCAGTACTGAGGTACCTGAGAAAACCCCTCCTTCTTCCTCCATAAAAGATCCTGAATCGTCTACTCCTTCTTCCACTCAAGTGTATCAAAGAAGATTAAAGAGGTTAAGCAAGAACCAATTGAGGAAGAAACTCTTCTGGAGTGGTCAGAATTGCCTTCAGGGCCAGAGAACATTATTGTTCTTAGTGAAAGTGATGATGAGGAAATGATAGATTCTAGCTGAAGCTCCTGAAATCACTGTTGAAGAAGAAAGGGAGGTTCCAAGTACTGAACCTCCAAGTATAACTGACTCCTCTGCAAAGGAAATTCCTGAGGTTCCATTCACTTCTCTACTGGAGGAACAATGTTTAATACTTTGAGTGCCATGAGTTCACTTGCTCTTGGACCTCTTGTTCCTTGCTCTTCTTCTTCTACCTTTGCCTGGGTACAGCCCTTGGTTGACAACAAGAAGAGGAAATCTTCTTCTCATTTAACAGGGCCATATTTTGATGTTGTAGCAGCTCTACTTGGTACTACCCCTCCTCCTCTCCAGTAAAGAAAGAAAATATTACTTCAAGATTGGTAACTGATGCTTAGGGCCAGTAGTTCCTGGAGGTTACAAAGCCCAAGGTTGATAAATCAGAGAAGGATCTTTTGGTCTCTGATTTGGAGCTTTCTAGGATCCCAATGGGAGAATCCACTCCTGAGAGTGAAGTTCATAACCTTCAGGAAATAGTAACTAAGGTTATTGAATGGGTTGAGAAAGGAAACAAACCATAGAGCAGTTGGAAGAACATAGAATCAAGTTCTTTCCAACTTTATTAGATCATTGTTAGCCAAGGATAAAGTTTTGGATCCATCCCCACTGGCCACTCTCCCACCTCCCATAATTCTCAGCCAGGATGAAGTTCAAAGCATCAAAGACATATACAAGTATTCAACTTATGGGAAGGCTGTGGAAGCTATGGTGGATGATATGACTATAGCAGGTTTGAATTTCATTGTGGAAGCCTTCAAAACCAATGAAAAAGTGATTAATTTGTAGCAGAAACTCTCTTCCTCAATCAAAGCCATGGATAAAGAGCTTGAAGGTCTGGAGTATTTGTATTATAGATCTTCACCTAATGGGCCAAACTGATGAGAAGATCCTATTGGTCAACAATGTATTTGATGATGCCAAGAATAACTTGTCAAAGGCATGGATTTTTAGTGTTGAGTGGAAGATAAAGGTTCTGGAAGAAGCACTGGGAGAATTGAGGAATGTGTGGCAAAAGGATAATCTTTTAAAACTTGTGTCTCATCAGCCTTCAAAGATATTCACTACCATCTTCAAGATGAAACTACAGGTGTTCCCTTCTCTCTTCAGGAAATCAAGGCTCAGTTCAGAACTTTTGTCAAGGATGATTTGTTTAAAGAAGAGTCATTTACTAAGAGAAGATGGAAGACATTTGTTCCCTCCATTCAGCTATTGCTGAAGCTAATAAAGAATATCTAGAGCATACTGAGTTTGATAAAGATATGGAGAAATGTCTAGGAACGTGGACATCATGCTACTGCCAACACCACAATTCCAAGAGGCATGGAAATAACAGAAGCATTGAAAAAATTCAGACATCAGATTCTCAAATTAGTGGGCCCTCCTCAGCCATAATCAGATGTCCCTTCTTCAATATTTTCTTTCTCTTCTTCTTTTTTAGTGCTAATCTCCTTGTAATTAATTAAGGACGTTGTATTGTGCATTTCCTTAATTAATCTTTTAGTTAAAAGAAATGGTTACCAAATGTAACCAATTTGTAAGCTATATAATGAGCTCTCCTCACCATTTCAAGGGGATGGAACTCTGATTATTTTTGAAAAGTGTAAAAGAGTCAAAAGCTATCAATACAAGAAGATTTCCCTTTCTACTTCTATCTGTGTCTATTCATTCCTTCTTATCTGTCAAAAATTATTGAATCATTAATCTATTTTGCATTAAGAAGCTTTGTATTCTTGTGGATGTCATCTCTGGAACTTTGTGTCTGTGAAATAACATCTAATGGTTTTAATACGAATGATTCTGTTCTATATTATCCTAGTTCAACATTTATAAGGAACTATTTTGCTATCTATACTTCCTGAGAGTGTTATTCTACCTTTTCCCTTCCTTAGTTCTTCTGTTCTTTTGTATTGATAATCTATCTTGGAGTTTAAAACACTTTCATGATATCAGAGTTCCTCATTGAAATAGAAAGTTGTACATTTGTGAATAGTTTTTTTCTTTCAATAAGGGCACCTCTCCCATCAAAGAGGAGGGACTTTCATCCCCTGACTGTTGCTTTCATTAAAGTCCTATTTTGACAACCAACAGTTTTTGGTGACTCTACTGGGGATTCATTTTTCAACGGATTCCAGTTTTTAAAGAACAATTTCTTGATCATTTTTTGATCTGGTGACTCTAAGGTTTACCCGCGGTAGAAGGGCTCTCAGAATTGAAGATTCTCAGTTTCAACTCTTGGAGCAGCAAGGCTTTCCTCTTCCTTCAACAAGGAGAAATAGAAGAACTCGTTCTACAAGCACACCACCTGTTGAGGATAGAGCTTCTGGGAGTGGTGTCCCTCAAGAGCAACCCAGCCCTAATCTTCATGCTTTGGTTCTTGCTGGTGTTTCAGTTCCACTTCAAGAAATTTTTCCAAGGATGGCAATTCCATTACCTTGGGGCCAACGAGTTGGGCCTCTTTCCCTCCCTCAGCCTTTGCATGAGTTACCCAGGGGTAACAGAAAGAACTTTCCCAAGTTCAGAGGGGATGGCAAGGTACATCCTGATGAACACATTGTAGCCTTCATAGTTGCATGTGGAGTCCTTGGAGTTGAACATGAGGATGTCTCTGTGAGGATTTTTGTGGAGAATTTACAGGACAATGCAGCAGATTGGTTTTATCATCTCCCCACTGGGGCCATCACCAATTGGACTACCATGAGAACTAGATTTGAGAATCATTTCAAACCTGCAGAAGATGTGCATGCTTTACTAGCCCAGATTTCTCAAATCAAGAAAGAACCACAGGAGCCCATGAGAGAATTTGTGGCCAAGTTCAATAAGCTGATTAATAAGATCCCACAAGACACCTGCCTGTGGATCAAATTCAAAAATGTTTCTTCCTAAACGCTCAATTTCCTGAAGTAAGTTATGCACTGAGAAGAGAAAATCTTGCAACTTTGGATGCTGATCAGAGATTAGCCGTCAGTGTTGAAGATGACCTGATCATGTCTGGTAAATTGAAAAGAGATCCTTCCAAATCTAAAGCTTCTTCCTCCTCTTCCTCTACCCCTAGAGCTAATGCAGATCAATTAGTACAGAAGCTTTCTAATGACCTCATTGCCATCAAGAAACAATTGGCTTAGCATGCTCCTTATCAAGACATTCCAAGGAGGAATTTTCAGCCTAGAAACCATTTTCCTTCTTCTCAGACAAGACTGGAAATTGAAGGACCACCCATCAAGGTCCCTGTTAATGCAACTTGTGAGGTTGAAGAACCTGATGATGAAGAAGTTAATGAAGATTTTGAAGAACCTGAAGAAGAGGCTGATGAAGAACTAGAAGAACTTGATGGATCTCAAGTTAATTTCCTTACTACTGAGGGAATTGATGAAGAAGATGATTATGATGAAGTAGTGGCAGAGATGAACAGTGAGTCATATGCTGTTATGACCCGGAGAGATAGACCAATAAGAAAGAAAAAGTGATGCAGCCTACTAAAAAATCTAAGGAGTATCCCACAACTATTCCAGTGGTGGCAAGAAGAGGATCCCCTGTTCCCACTGCATCCATGCAAAAGGTCAGTTCTGCTAATTCTTCTTCTCCTACTCCTACTTCTAAAACTTCTTTTTCTCCAGCCTCAAAACCTGATAAGCCTAAGATTCCTAGTGATGATTCCCCATCCACCTCTGGATCTTTTGATATCATCGACCATCTTAAAAAGACAAAAATCTAGATTTCAGAGGCTGAGTATTATCAAACCCATCCAAAATCCTTTGCCAAAATGGTCCACTTTGTCAATTCCCATTCCAAGACTTCATCTAACACTTCTAAAGGTATTTTTCCTACTCCATCTTCTGCACCCCAACCAAATCTTGTGGCTGCAGTCACCTCACCTAATGAGAAAATCAAACCATTTTATGTGACCCTCCTTATAGCAGGCCATAGACTTAGCAACTATGTCATAGACTTAGGAGCTTCAGACAATGTAATGCCTGCCAAAGTAGCTCATGCTTTGGGTCTTACCCTCACACACACTTTGGTTCTTGTTATTCCATGGAGAGTAGGGAGGTGCCCTTAGTTGGAAGAATTAAGGATGCACAAGTAGCTTTTGCTGCCTTACCTGAGAAAAAGGTTTTAGCTACTATTCTGGTAGTTGATATCCCTCCTTCATATGGCATGCTATTGAGTAGGAACTTCTGTAAGGATGTGGGAGGAGAAATTCAAATGGATTGGTCACATGCCCTTATACTAGTCAATGGAAAGATGAAGAAGTTGTTTCCTGAGAAGCAAACTGAGTATATTGTGCAAAAGATGGATGATCCCAAAGCACAAATACTTTATGAAGATATTGGGCATGGAAACTATATGATCATGTCACAGGATGAGGTGGAACTTCCCAAAGAAGTACTTCATGATCCTAATAGCATTTGGAATTTGGAATTTGATGGAAGTTGTTCCTCAACTGGTGCTGGGGCTGGTGTGGTATTGATATCCCCAGAGGGAAAGATTCATCCTTTCTCATTCAAACTATAGTTTGAAAATACAAATAACACAATAGAATATGAAGCTCTCATCCTTGGACTAAACGTGGCAAAAGAGAAAGGTGTGAAGAATCTTCTGGCTCGTGGAGATGTGGAACTAGTTGTCAAGCAAGTCAGAGATCTGTTCCAAGTAAAGAATAGAAGGTTAAAGCACTATAGAAATCTGGTTTGGGATTCTATTGAATTCCTTGATGCCTTCTCCATCGAAGTAGTGCCAAGGGAAAAGAACACTAGGGCTGACTCTCTAGCTATTTTAGGATCTTTGCTGATACCTCATCCTGATTTTTCTCAAGATAAGTTTACCATTGAAATGATCCATAGACCGAGTGTACCGGATAACACAAATAACTAGCAATTTTTTAATGACGATCAACATTTTCTCTCTTTCCTGGAGCTCAGGGATAACTTTGACCAATTGTATTTTGAAGGAAGTGACAATCTGCCTCGTGAGAGTGTGTCTTCCAATGAGGAAGGTGTCAAAGAGGAGACAGATCAAGATGGATGCATCAGGCTAAAAGGTAACAAGATCCCTAGAGGGCTGGTGAGTCTTGGAGGAATTGTTTGATAAACATGACAGATATGTCAAGTCCAGAGCTTCCAAAGGACCCCAACAGTCTGTTGAATATGAAAATATTAATATTGGGAACTCTGCTGAGCCCAAGATGGTGAACATTGGAAAGTGTTTACACAGGAGGAGAAGAAGAAGGTAATTAAATCTTTTGAAGAGGTACGTTGATGTCCTCGCTTATTCTTATGATGATCTCAAAGCTTTTCAGCCAAAAGAAATGCAACATTTCATTCCCCTCAAACCTAGGATTAAAACCTTTCAAGCAGAAGCAAAGGCAGTACAATCCAAAGATTGCTGACACTATTTTCCAAGAAATATAGAAGTTGTTGAAGGCCAAGATTATCTTTCCCATTCATCATTCAACATGGATTGCTAATATTGTGCCTGTTAGGAAGAAAAATGGTGAGATTCAAATCTGTGTTGATTTCAGGAATCTGAATCAGGCTTCTCTAAAGGACAATTATCCCCTACCCATGATGGACCAGGTGTTGCAAGTTGTTATGAGGTGCAAAGATGTTGTCCATGCTTGGACGGATTCTCAGGATATAACCAAGTAGAAGTTAACACTGCAGATCAGCACAAGACTGCCTTTACCACTCCTTGGGGTACTTTTTCCTACAAGAGGATGCCCTTTGGTCTCATTAATGTTGGTGCCACCTTCCAGAGAGCTATGGATTTGGCCTTTGGAAGTCTGAAAGGAAAATGCATCATTGTATATCTAGATGATTTAACTGTATTTTCTAAATCTAGGGTAGATCACTTTCAACATCTAGAAATAGTCCTCTTGAAATGCAGAGAGCATGGAGTCTCTCTGAATCCCAAGAAATCTATATTTTGTGTCACAGAGGGAAATTTATTGGGACATGTTGTCTCCAAATATGGAATCAAGATTGATCCTGAATGAGTACAAGCTATTCTAGATTCCTCTTCCCACAAGCAAAAAGGGAGTGCACTCCTTCTTTGGTAAGATCAACTTCCTGAGGAGATTCATCCCTGATTTTGTAGAGCTGACTTTGAACATTTCCCAAATGATGAAGGGAAATCAGGCTTTTGGTTGGTCCTCTAAAGGAAAAGAAGCATTTGAAGGCATTAAGAAAGCCATTGCTAAGACTCCTATCTTAGCATGTCCTAGATTTTAGCAAAGATTTTATTATCTATTGCTATGCCACAGAGAGTACCTTGGCCACTTGTGTTGACTCAGAAAGATTCTAAAGATCATGAGCTCCCAATTGCATTCATGAGTTATATTCTGAAAACTCATGAGTTGAAGTACACTATGATGGAGAAACATGCTTTTGCAGTGGTTAAAGTTGTTAAGCAGTTTCGATTCTATATTCTTAACTCTCACTCTGTTGTGCTTGTGCCCGATACAATATCAAGTCTATTCTTACACAACAGGAGTTTGGAACCAAGAGAGGAAATTGGGTAGCAAAGGTTCAGGAGTATGATCTCAACATCAGACCAACAAAAACTAGTTTGGGGTAAAGGCCTGTGTGAACTCATTGCCGAGGGAGCTAGTCATGAAACACCTCAGGATGAAGTTGATATTCCTATTGTTCTGTTCCTTAGCTCAACAGATGAATGGTATGCTGATATTGCTCACTTTCTCACCTATGGTGAATGTCATCTCACTTAACTGCCAAGGAGAAGAGAGCTATCAAGCTAAGGTCAGCACAATACATTTTATGGGAAAATGCTTTGTTCAAACGAGGAGTGGATGGAAGATTCTTGAAGTGTGTTGACAAAGTGCAACAGAAGAAGTTGTTCTCAGCCTTCCATGACCAAGCATGTGGGGGTCATTTCTCATCTACTATTACTGCTCACAAAATTCTTCGTGCAGGGTACTATTGGCCTACTTTGTTTAAGGATGCATCAAAGTGGGTCGACAAATGTGAAGCTTGTCAAACCTTTGTGGGAAGACCAAAGTTGGCTGCTTTCCACTCAAGCCAGTTGTGATTGAAGAACCCTTTCAACAGTGGGGTTTGGATTTCATTGGAACACTCAACCCATCTTTGAGTGTAGGACATACTCATGTGTTGACTACCACAAATTATTTCACTAAGTGGGTAGAAGCCATCCCAATTAAAAGTACCACTTCAGAGGTAGTATGTAATTTTATCAAAGAAAACATCTTGATAAGGTTTGGAGTACCAAACAAGATCGTGACTGATAATGCTTCAAATTTTTCTTCTGCTGAGATGATGGATTTTTTCTATGGATATGGGATTTCTCTTGCTCATTCTTCATATTACTATCCTCAAGGGAATGGTCAAGCAAAATCAATGAACAAAAATTTGGTGGCCATTATAAGAAAACTTGTTAATGAATCTCAGAGAAACTGGCACAAGAAGCTCTATGATGCTCTCTGGGAAGATAGAATTACACCCAAAAGAGTAATTGGGATGTCCCTTTTCAAGTAGTGTATGGTGTGGAAGCCCAATTACCAGTGACAGTGGAACTACCAGCTTTGCATTTGATGAAAGCTATTGAGGACACCAGTTTCAGTGATTCTTTGGATAAGAGGATCATGTATCTCCATAAGCTAGATGAAGACATGCTGCAGGTTTTTGATAAAATATCTACCCATCAGCAGAAGGTGAAATCCTTATTTGACAAGAAAACCAGATCCAGAGATTTCAAAGTTGGAGACATTGTTTTGTTGTGGGATAAAAGACATGAACCTAGAGGAAGCCATGGTAAGTTTGATTCTCTTTGGCTTGGTCCTTTCAGAATCAGGCACTTTGCTAGTGAAAATTATTTCTATCTTGATTACATGGATGGATCTTCTCTCCCACTTCCTTATAGTGGGCAGTACTTGAAATTGTTCAAGTCCTAGGTGAATAGGAGGTCCCTTGTATATTATGTACAATGTGTGTTTGTTTTTTCCTGGTCTTTGTTTGTTGTTTTCCTTTCCTTGTTTTTGGTGTGTTGCCTTCTGTATTGTCTTGCCTTTGACTCTTTTTGCCCAATGGATAAGGCACTGGTCTTCTTCCCTAGAGTTTTTCTTGATTCTTGTCTTGCCTGGTTCTTGTGATCTAGTCAAGTCATCCCCAGAAAGAGCCAACTATTGTCCTCTCAAAATTTCCCCTCTTTTGAAAGTTAGAAATTTGAAAATTTTGAGTTGACACCCTTCAGTAATGTTCTAGTGAAGTAAAAATTTGAAGAGATGGTGAAATTTGCATTTATTGGGGTCATTTTAGTGACTTGCAGGTCTGTCAGACATTTTTGTCCCTCATGTCCCAAGTACAAATGGGCCTTCTATTCACTAATCGGCCAATTTCCCCATAAGTCCTTATCTGTCAGCTTTATCGAAACTTTTTGACCCATTTGTCCCAAGTTCCCCTGGACTTCCTTTTCTTCGATCACCAGTAGCAGGCCACATCAGGTTCTTCACACTTTTCCAACCCATCTATCCCAAATGCATCCTATTTTTCTATTCACCGATTCCCCGCATCACCCGATCAGCCAAATCACATCTTCACGTCCCTCACATTTCTGTGTCCCTAGACCACCCATGCTCATTTGGCCCGCTTTTGCCCACATCTCCCGGATCGGCCGAATCATGTCTTCACGTCCCATATGTCCCAATGTCCCATGGACCATCCAGGCTAGTTTTTTCCACTTTTCCCGCATCTCATCTTTTTGAGTCAGTGCAAGGTGTATTTAATGCCCATTTATGATCTTCTCTCTCCTGAATGACTATTTAAAGGGACTACCACCTATGCATTTGTCACATTGCTTGCTTGCTTTTTCTCACCCGAATCCTTACAATTGAGTCATTTGTTTATCTCCATATATCCCTTTGCATTTTCATCAAGAATTTGTTCTTGGAAGGTCATCCCTCTGTGCATTGCAAAAATGAAGATCAAGTTTCAAGGGCAGGAGCATCTGTTGCCTCTTGAGACCTCTGTACCAAATATTGGGGATAGTGAAGTTTGAAACTTAGATTTTGGTGATTTTTGGGGTAGAATAACATGCGCCAACCCTTCTCCATGGCCCAAATGATCAGTGACAGTGGAATCACATATATAGATGGTTTTCCCATCTCTGTGCAGTGTGTCGACACCGTGCTTTCCTACAGAGCTCATTTCAACCTAGATACCAGGGAGCTTGCTAATGTGCATGGGGAATTAATTTCCAAATTGGATGCTTCCCCATTGATGCTGCCCTACGCATTCCTGAGACTGAAGACTCCATCGTTCTCACTCTTGCTCAATCTCAGACCCTATTTGACCAAGACAGTGAAAAATACAAGGCACGAGTAGCAAAGTCATGGTTAAAGAACCCTAAGAAGGGAGCGTCTCCGACTCTCCAAAGCATTGTTCAGGGTTGATTTCAATGAGGAGCTATCATATTTCATCATCTTTCTCGCTTATATCATGGGAATTCCCTCCACCAATGAATTTCATTTTTGGATGTGCCCCTTTATAAACATCATCTGCGAGGGAAAGCAGAACATAAACTGGGCCAAAATTATCTGTATGAACCTGAACTGAGAAATTGTCAAATGTTTAGCAAACTAAGAAGTTCTATATGACTTCTTATCTCATGTATACCCTAGCTGCGTCCCTGGGAGAGTGGTTCGGTTTCACCTACATGGAGGGCAAGAAGGATGAGCCTATCTACACATACTTCCCTCAGTTTACCCTCAAGGCCAACAATCACAATTTCAGAAGGGTCAATGATGCTTTCACCATGTATATTGTAAGACTCTTGGAGGGTGACACTACTAGAAGATATTTTTGATGAAGCTATGACTCTGATACCAAGTATAGGGATTTCTTCATCCAATTCAGAAGGTTCTCATACATCAGGTTGGCTTACTTTGAAAGTACACCCCTCAAGCTCCCCATGTTTTGCAATGATAAAATGGCTCTGGTTGAAGTGTGCAGGTAGCTTGATAAACTACATAGAACCTGTAGAGAAAATAAGATCATTGGTCTTCATTTCCCTATCTCCTTGGGAAATTATACATGCAAAATGGCTCTAGATGCCCAAAACATAGAAAGGGATATTGCTCCTCTCACTGTCCATTTCTTCAGACCCAGGACTTGTTTTCATATGAAGAAGTTTATTGATCAGAACCTCAAAATAACTTATCATCATAAATCAGACACTGAGGATTACTGGGCTGATTGTGCTAATGATTTTGAAGCCAGAAGGAGGCATTATGGTAGACTCTCTCTGTAACAAATTATAGATCTCAATCTCTACCAAGTTCCTGAAGGGCTTAAGGATGATGATGAGGACTTGTAATCCTTTGAATATGAAAGATCAATCAAACACACTCCTTTAGAAACCTTGGATTGGTATGTAAAGGAGAGAGATGATTTGAGTGAGATTATTGCCCCTGTTCTTGTAAGAACTAAGGTTTGGTTTGATAGAAAAGTTTTTGAGCTTGGTAGGAATCAGGGTAGATCTTCTTCAAGAGAAACTTCCACACCTGGGAAGGAAGTACATACACCCAGTACTGAGGTACCTGAGAAAACCCCTCCTTATTCCTCCATAAAAGATCCTAAATCATCTACTCCTTTTCCACTCAAGTGTATCAAAAGAAGATTAAAGAGGTTAAGCAAGAACCAATTGAGGAAGAAACTCTTCTGGAACGGTCCGAATTTCCTTCAGGGCCAGAGAACATTATTGTTCTTAGTGAAAGTGATGATGATGAAATGTTAGATCTTGTTGAAGCTCCTGAAATCACTGTTGAAAGAAAGGGAGGTTCCAAGTAATGAACCTCCTAGTATAACATACTCCTCTCCAAAGGAAGTTCCTGAGGTTCCATTCACTTCTCTATTGGAGGAAACAATAGTTAATACTTTGAGTGTCATGAGTTCACTTGATCTTGGGCCTCTTGTTCCTTCCTCTTCTTCTTCTACCTTTTCTTGGGTGTAACCCTTGGTTGACAACAAGAAGAGGAAATCTTCTTCTCATTTAACAGGGCCTAGATTTTGATGTTGTAGTAGCTCTGCTCGATACTGCCCCTCCTCCTCCAGAAAAGAGAGAAAATATTACTTCAAGGTTGGTAACTGATGCTTAGGGCCAGTAGTTCCTGGAGGTTACAAAGCCCAAGGTTGATAAAATAGAGAAGGATCTTTTGGTCTCTGATTTGGAGCTTTCTAGGATCCCAATGGGAGAATCCACTCCTGAGAGTGAAGTTCATAACCTTTAGGAAATAGTAACTAAGGTTATTGAATGGGTTGAGAAAGGAAAATAGAGTCAGACCATAGAGCAGTTGGAAGAATAGAATCAAGTTCTTTCCAACTTTATTAGATCATTATTAGCCAAGGATAAAGTTTTGGATCCAACCCCACTGGCTTCTCTCCCACCCCCCATGATTCTCAGCCAAGATGAAGTTCAGAGAATCAAAGACATATACAAGTATTCAACTTATGGGAAGGTTGTGGAAGCTATGGTGGATGATATGACTATAGCAGGTTTGAACTTCATTGTGGAAGCCTTCAAAACCAATGAAAAAGTGATTAATTTGCAGCAGAAACTCTCTTCCTCAATCAAAGCTATGGATAAAGAGCTAAAGGTCTGGAGTAGTTGTATTACAGATCTTTTCTAATGGGCCAAACTGATGAGAAGATCCTGTTGGTCAATAATGTATTTGATGATGCCAAGAATAACTTGTCAAAGGAATGGATTTTTAGTGTTGAGTGGAAGATAAAGGTTTTGGAAGAAGCATTGGGAGAATTGAGGAATGTGTGGCAAAAAGGAGAATCTTTTAAAACTTGTGTCTCATCAGCCTTCAAATATATTCACTGTCATCTTCAAGATGAAACTACAGGTGTTCCCTTCTCTCTTCAGGAAATCAAGGCTCAGTTCATAACTTTTTTCAAGGATGATTTGTTTAAAGAAGAGTCATTTACTAAAGAGAATATGAAAGACATTTTTTCCCTCCATTCAGCTATTGCTGAAGATAATAAAGAATATCTAGGAGCATACTGAGTTTGATAAATATATGGAGAAATGTCTAGGAATGTGGATTCATGCTACTGCCAACACCATGATTCCAAGAGGCATGGAAATAGCAGAAGCATTGAAAATATTCAGACATCAGATTTTCAAATCAGTGGGCCCCCCTTAGCCATAATCAGATGTCCCTTCTTCAAGATTTTCTTTCTCTTCTTCTATTTTTAGTTCTAATCTCCTTGTAATTAATTAAGGATGTTTTATTGTGCATTTCCTTAATTAATCTTTTAGTTAGAAGAAATGGTTACCAAATGTAACCAATTTGTAAGTTATATAATGAGCTCTCCTCGCCATTTCAAAGGGTTGGGACTCTGATTATTTTTAAAAAGTGTAAAAGATTCAAAAGCTATCAATACAAGAAGATTTCCCTTTCTGCTTCTATCTCTGTTTATTCATTCCTTCCTATCTGACAAAAAATATTGAATCATTAATCTTTTTTTCATTAAGAAGCTTTGTATTCTTGTAGATGTCATCTCTAGAACTTTATGTCTGCGAAATAACATCTAATGGTTTTAATATGAATGATTATGTTTTATATTATCTTCATTCAACATTTATAAGGAATTATTTTGCTATCTATACTTCGTGAGAGTGTTATTCTACCTTTTCCCTTCCGTAGTTCTTCTGCTCTTTTGTATTGATAATCTATCTTGGAGTTTAAAACACTTTCATGATATCAGAGTTCCTCATTAAAATAGAAATTTGTACATTTTTGAATATTTTTTTTCTTTCAATAAGGTCACCTCTCCCATCAAAGAGGAGTGATTTTCATCCCCTAACTGTTGCTTTCATTAAAGTCCTATTTTGACAACCAACACTATGAACCCAGGAACAAAAAGAGATCGAATAGTAACAATAATGGTGACATGATATTCAAGTGATGAAAGCACTAGAAAGGTATGTGATCTACAAATACCCATGATATCTCAAAGTTCTAGATCTATGCATTTTCGAGCAAAAAGAATGACACCCAGAAATATTTCTTAGTCACAAAGGAAATCACATCAAAGAAAAGGAGGTCAAGCTTGAAATCAACTATGACCGAGTGTGAATATAACTTTTTCAAACACAATACATATCTAAAAATCATGGTGGCCAAGGCTGACTATTTATTTTGCAAAAGAAGAGGAGTATTCGAGTTTAGATTCGAGCTCCAAATTCATTATAATGGGGGAAAAATAAAAGCATGCCTAAGGACACCAATAGAACTGAGCAAATTGAAAACCAGGATTTCAGAAGCACTCAGTTTGGCTAAGGGTTGAGCTATCAACATACATTTAAAATAAATACACATAATCAAATCAAGGGCCACAAAAGGAGAAAAAGTAAAAGTACCCTTTAAAAAAAAATTATTTTGAGTCACAATACTGAAAAATTTCATCTTAAGAGAAGGAGAAGCTTTTGTAATCTACCTTCGTTAAATATATGCTAAGGTTTTGTAGAAATAATCAAAATGAAGGAGGACCCCACCATTTTACAGTTAATTTTTTCAAAAACCTCAAAGTACATAGTAAAATGTTTAAGACCTAGAAGCTTTCTCATGCTGAGAAATTTCCACAGAGGTAAGAAATCAAAAAATCACAGGTGGTTTCATATTTTCAGTATCGAATAGAGCCAATAATCAAAACAATGAATAGTTACAATGGAGCCAAACTAGAATCCCACCTTCAAAAATATTGGTGGCCACTAATGATTGAAACTAGATAGTGATACATACACATAAATCTCTTAAATCTCGTAGATACCAAATAAGTTTCAGCACAGGCTCAAAAAATAATAATGGTGCAAAAGCACGATAGAATTCAAGCATAGAGAGTCCAATGAAGCCTAAAACTAGAGCTCAACATCATTCATGGATGTCAAAAAAAAATCTAGGGCTTCACCTGCTCGAGGAGCCAAGGGAAATACAAAAAAGAATAGTGTTTCAAGTATTTTTCCTTCCTAACTCCACATGAGTTATCTTAACCCAACCACAAGATCCCAATGCACACATGGCGGTCACATAAAAACCTTTTTTTTAACTCAAATTTAAAAAGCTTCCACCGAAACAATGATGGGTTGGGCCATCATGAGAAGGAGGGGATAAATTTCCTAATAAAATTATTATGCTTTGACTATGGTTTATACCATATAAAATCAGAAGGGTCCGACCACATGATTAAGGTATTTTTACCTTAGTGTATCGAAAGTATGCAATGATTTTCAAGGGGGACGAACCTTATAAAAATCAAAAGTATTATTTTTGAGTGATTAATGGGGTGCCATAAATGTGAAGGATTCAACATCATAAAGATGTGGTCAACATAATGAGCCTTGTTCCTTATTATCACCTTTTTCAAGATAGAGGAAAATATTTTCTTTTGCATGTGCAGAGGTGCCACAACCAGGATAAGAAATATTTATCATTGACAAGTAAATAAGACAAAATCATGCATGCACTAGAGACATAATAGGTTTCACATCAGTAGGATAAGACAAGTGGGATGCATGTAAATGGTGACTTGTAGATAAGGAAGAGTATTAAAATAAATGTAAATTACTAACCCAAGTACCTTAATCTTTCCAAAATCATTGTACCATCATGCAGATATTTAAAATATTCAAATAAGTTTGAATGAGTGTAGTTTTGGAAGGAAAGGGCTATTTTTTCCTCATGTAACAACATGTGTAATTTTAGGCCTTATTTATTATTTATTCATTCAAAAATTATAAAATTATCATGCAAGTATAGTTAGGCTCCAAATTATTTTTAGGCGGTGGAGGTGAATATTTTTCTATTTATTGTATGCTTTGGAAAAACACAAGGATTAATTTGGAATTAGGAATTTAGATGTACTAAGTGCCCTTATATGAGAACCAGTTGATTACCTTTCCAAACAATTTGCTAAGGTGTGTATTATAGTAGTTTTCTTGTGAATTTTATTATTCCATGAATTCATTAAGTTTTATTATGTTATTTACCTTGTTGTTTTTATCACCAAATCATACCACACTCCCATTTTAACAAGTGTGTGTGCTTAAGTTCAGGATGTGACTGGGTAGCATGCGTACTATCTCCAAGTTGTGGGACTTGCTACTTGAGATATACCTTGAGAGAAAGTTAGTTCTTCTTCCTAATCCTAGAGAAAACTAACTCTACTGAGATGAAGCTACTAACTATATCTATCCTACAAATTCCAAGTGACCACAGAGAGAGAAAAATAACATGAAAATTAAGGAAAACTACACTACCTAGGTGATGCACCAAAATAAGGGAATGAGAACAATTTTCAATGTCTGAAAATGGAATCAAAAATGTAAATCAAAGAGGGTGATGATAGTTCTCCATAGTCTAATGACAACGTTCACAACACAGTTCTCCATAGTCTTAAACTCATCATAAAAAAATCATCAATTTCTACATTTCTTGATTGTTGTACATTTTTCTCAAATTCACGGTTCTAGAGAGACCAATTTTGTGAAAATTCGTTGATAATTGTGAAATTTATGGCCTTCTGAGTGTGAGAATCTATTTTGAGTTTACCAGGAATTTATTGCATCTTACAGTACTAAAAATTTAATTTATTAGTGATGGAGATTTTTTATTGGTGTAGAGGATGTTGCGATCTTTCTGAAAAGTCCATTTTTGTCAAAATCAAAGCTCCGGATCAAAAGTTATGACTATTTTAAAATCAGAGTCGGGGAGTTCCACATGGGCTCTCATAATCCACATTTCCCATTTCATAGCGAGTATTTCACCAATTTCATGCACACAAGGCCCATGGGACACTCAGGCTAATTATCTTTGCCATACCCGCATCTAGTTTAGTATAAACGTTTCATCTTTTATGGGCCCTCAACGCACAGTCTACGCTTGAGCCACTTGGACCATACGACCTTGCCATCACTGCACCATATAGATTTGTGGAAATTTCAGCCTTCCCGTGTACTCACATCCCAACTCACCCGATACATTTGGGCCATCCAAATTTGCCTTATCCATAATATACTAGACCCATTTTCATTTCTTTACAAATCGGTCAAGTCGGAATTTTAGGAAACTTGCATCCCGATGGAATTTGTACCGCTTGGGCTGTCGGGACCTGATTCAACCATAATACACTCTTTCCTTAGTATTTTGGACCCAAATCAAGGAAGAGGAACCCTAGTTCCATCTACAGCTATTCCACCCACACCCTCTAGTCCTATAATACATTAAAATAGGTCCTTTTCAGTTTTTTCAAATTTTTAACAAATTTTCGCTAACTCAGATTTTCCTTGAAAAGGGGAGCTATACGAAATCAAAGGCATGCCCCAAAAATCCAGATTCCTTGTTTTCACCATTTCTATCTATCTGAGTCTAGATAAATTACACAAGTTATTGAAATCACCCTGGGGTAAATTTCGGATAACAACTGCAAATAGATGTTTATGCAAGTTTTAGTGTGCAATTATTTGCCTTCTTTGTTGTGAGAAATCCCTTAGCATAACAATTTTTTCCTTGATATTAGCTAAAAACCCATTGGATAATGTGTGTTCACTTTATTCTTAGTATATTGTGCATGTTTCTCAGTCAAACCCTCAAACATTTTGGTGTATCACCCCATTTTTACAAGTTTTATTCATCTCTTTAACTCTCAAACCCCACAAAAAGCATTTTACAATACATCCAAAGAAGGTCACAACCTAGTAATCCCTAAGATTCACCTCACAATAGGGATACCCACAACTCGTGAGGTGTCTGAATTGTATCTATAAAAGTGAGGGAGAAAAAAAGTTAGAAGATCTGCCAACCCTCAACAAGCATGAAATTTTAAGAAATCACAGTTTTTGGCATGCCCGGTGGGACATCACAGAAGTTGGAATTTCATAATAAAGGTGTTCTACTTAAAGCAGCAAATCATTAGCCACCGTGTGACCTTCACTACTAAATAACAGTTTCTAGCATGCCCAGTGGGACAAGAAATACTATTGATGAATTCAAACAATTGAAGATCAAAAGCATAATTCATCTAGTGACTCCATAAAGTTGATTTCATACCAATTCAACAATTTTCATCACCAAACTGACATCGAGTTTTCAGCTATAGCCTTCCAAGGTATTTTTCAAAATATAGATATGGTTATTTTGTTTTTCATACCATTGTTTTCATAAACAATAGACTTGTTTTTCATTATTACATCTTTTATGATGTCTTGCAATCATGACATCAATTCCTCAGTGTATTTCTTCTATCAAAGATTTGTATCCATCATATCCACAGCGTGTTCACTTATATTCTCCTTTAGATCAGTACTATGACCCCTATCAAAATAAATATTCTCTTAACCCAAACATTGAATATCAGTATGATGTTTAAGATCAAGGCAATGCTGAAGATTATGATGATTATACACAAGAGGAAGAAATTGAAAGAAAAATTCATGAAATGGAGCAAATCATGCAAGGCATGAAAGAGAAAATGCAAAAATTGCAAGCTAAACAACTTGGTCTTATGCACCCCTATCAATGGGGAGTTCCTAAACCTAGTGTGCTTATTCCGCAACAAAGGCTTGAGGTAATGAGAGAATCTATTACCCAATTGGTTGGTTTTACTTCATCTTTACAAGCATTAGAGAATGATAGGCATCAGGTTGAGGAACCCTGTCAATGGGATGTTCCCACTTACCTTCCCAATCAGAATCCAATGATGATATATCTTCCTTGCTAGCCAATGCATCCCAATTATCAGTTTCCAAGTTTCCAGGCTATTGCAATTTCTACTTCTTCTATTCCACAATCACATACTGAAATGAGATTTATGTTTCCAAGTTTTATTTCTAATTTTTTTCCAAATTCCCCTTCCTCACATGCATATTTTGAACCCCAACATTTTGTTTAAAAATTGCATAATCAGCCTAAAATCCAACACACTCTTCTTAATTCATCTGTAGTACCAATTCATGAATGAGAAAATTAGAATATCATCCAGGAGGGGCAGCCAACTGAAGATAACAAGAGGCTAATTTTTTTGTAGAATTTGCAGGGATGGGTGTTAAAGTTTCAATTTTATTTTATTCCAAAATTAAAGAAAGAACCCATACACGAGGTACAATGTGATTTTGTAGAAGATCAAAAAAGGGTGGAAGATGATCAAAATATGCATATTATGAGTGTAGTGTGCATGAAGGCATCATACTCATGCCGGTCACTGAGTCATCACAACTTACAGTCTCATTTGAAGAGGTAAAATTAGTTTCAAATGAAGAAGATTTGCATATCAGATTCAAAAATAAATCAATAGATTTGGTGCTTGAACAACATGTTTTCATCTTGGAAAAACTCCTATTAGATGATGAGGATGACATTAATGAAGAACATAACATGACATACTTCAAACTTCAGACTTCACGAGGAAGAAAGAGTTGAGTTTGATCTCTCAAACTTCATGTTCGGTGTTGAGGAAAAGGAAATTGCTACATTGTTGGATATTTTTAGTGGCTCACAGAGAAAATCAAAAGACACTACAAGCAGCCAAGGGCACCAAGTTTTCATGAAGAATGAACTTTAATTTTCAGGCTACATGATGTTTTTGAATAGTGGAAAATAATTGTATAGTACAACTTATAAATCAGTCGTGACAATCATAGTACAACTTCAAGTGGCTGAAATAACTCTAAATAGGTCTAAGAAGGTCGTACAAGATGATAAGGTACAACAATTTTATGAAGCAGATCAGTGTCCAAATCAATTTTAGAATGTACCCAAAGATAAATAACATCTTGTAGAAGAAAAAAAACTTTCAAATCAGCTTCAAACTGAGCTCAGAGATAGAAAAGAAGTCAAATAAAAATATCATATCAGAATACTTAGTCTTCTAGTTATTACAAGGTCATGTCATATTTGGTATTTGGATAGTTTAGAGATAATTCAAGCATTACCAAAATTCATACTTGTCTTAGAGCACAAAAGTGAGTTTGAGATGATCAGGAGTAAGCTCCAAATCATTCCAAAGTAGGTTACATATCTGATTGATACATTTTTTAGCTCTTGGACTAGTTTTTGGAGCAAAGTAAAGGAACATACCTTCTATCTAGTTTTGTCACCTTACCTATTTTAAAATTTGAATTCATTGCCTTGGTTTTGGTGAAAGACAAGTTATTTTTTGTTTCATGTTTCAAGCTTCGTTTAACTTGAGTTTGTTATTGGTTAGAGTAGGGTAGATTAGGATTTCCCTTTTAATAAGTGTTCATGCACATTGCATCTTTCAATTCAATAAGTGTGTTTCATGCACATGATTTGGTTTACCAGATCTTTTCCCAACTTTAGTTTTCTTTTTGAAAATTTCATTTTTCAGAAAAGGACATATTTTGGTATTATGTTTTGACTCCATGCCCATTGGAAAAGAGAAAGGCACTAGTCTTGAAAGTAGCAGTCAACTTTACCCCTTAGGATCGACAAAAATGTTGACATTCTGGCACCCATGTAAAAAGAGAAACTCGAAACTTCATTTCAGATGGAAAGGATTGATGCGATGGACCTAACTAAGGAAAAAGAGGATAGTTTCTTAATGTTTTGAATGGCAGCAAATTAAAGAAACAATGCAAAATGCAGCTATGTATGTTGTTGTAGAATGCAACACCTCACATATGCAGCCATTTTATGTTCATCTTCATTAAAGTTATGCAAGAACCCTAAAGGATTAATGCACATACTTGATAAAAGTAGAAACAATAGCAGATCTAAGGAGTTGAACCCTAAAACATCAAACATAGTTTTTGTTTACATGGCTAAAGGTACATTTTTAGTTACATGTACATTAATTTCTAGTTATTTCTTTATGTTTGAATGAGATTAATTGTGTTTTGATTTGTTGAGTTCATTCCACAATCATCATTTATAGTAATCAAATGCAAAAGGAAATAAACAACTCAATTATAGAATTTAATTTCATGTATTCATATAGAGATACAAATACAGTTTCCCACACAAGCCGTGGGGTGTAACTCATATGTACTGAAATAGAAGATACATATACATGAAACTATATGAAAAGGAAGAAAGAGGAAACCCATCATTTCTTGATTGGGTTGTTGTTTTCCTTGATCTTCATCATCATCAGTGCATCTTCATCTTCATCTTCATCTCCTAACATCAATCACCTATGGAAAAAAGAACAAGTTGTTGTTAGAGATTTGGGTTTAATTTTTTTCTTGTGTTTATTGCATCAGGCAAATGAATATTTTAAGTAAGCACACATAATATACATGAAAGGAGTTAAAGCTAGAATCAAAAAGAGCATCTCACTATCATTTAGGGGAATTCTAGTACTATTTTTTGTAATCAATACAAAAAACATAATGCAAGAAAGAATGCAAACCTTTATTTTTATAACTATTTTTTGAAGTGTGCAGGTATAGGAAATAAAGGATATTTTGAATGAAATTGAAATCAATTACAACAATGGACATAATACATGGAAAATAGTCTATGTTTTCATGAAGCTTTCAAGAACAAACAATTTAAAATTCATCTCTCATACAGAGACATAGAAGTGAAACAAGTTGCTTCCATGAAGAATGCTTTTAGAAAAAAGGAAAATATATCAAATTTTGATCAAATTAAAGTCAAGTGCAAAGTATAGATTCAAATACAGATTACATAATACAAGTAATAAAGATTTAGTCTAACTAATGAAGGAATAACAAAGATAAAGAAAGATCAATTATGTAAGAACATCAAGGCTTATAGAGATATTTGAAGCATTTTCTTAATCAATTTCCCTTCTAGAGCTGCACTGTACACTTTTTAAGTACTTTTAAGTGATGAGGCCATAAATTGGCCATGAATTTCCATTATTTTATCCTTCCAAGTTACCTTTGGAAGTGGATTTAAATGTAATCTAGGAACTTATAGTTTGCTTAAGAAAGATTATAGGATATATATCTTGTTCATTCTTTAGAAATATTTTGTTATCTATCTTGTTAACTAATCCTATTGATTATTTGGGAAAATATACAAAGTCTTGTGTATGCAGGCCATAAAGGAAAGATAATGCTAGTATTGGGAAAAGTGTAATTGATCATGAAAAATACATTTAAAATCAAATATGATTTCATATTTAGATTCTTCTCAAAATATTATGCAATTTAAAAAAAAATAATCATCTCAATCTGAGGTCGCATGCAAACGTTATAGTTGTTTTAAGTTAGCTACAGAATTTGCAGAGTTAGTTTCGAAACTCACAGAGTTAGTTCCAAAACTTGCAAGTTTAGTTCTGGAACTTGCAAGTTTAGTTCCAGAACTTGTATCAATTGATTGATAGTTAGTTCCATAACTTTCAATTCGTGGAAAAATCAAATTTAGTTCTGGAACTTGCATAAAAGGAATGATAGCTTTAGTTCTGGAACTTGCATCAACAAAATGATAGTTTTTGAGGGATTGTGAAAACTCAGAGATTCCAATGGGAAATATGAGAGAGGTTTTTGTTCATATAAATGTTTTTAACAAAAATATCATTCATATTTGTTACAGGTATTACCAATAAAGAGGTATCTAACTTTTCGTGAGTTGTAGTCTGAGGAAAATTATATCGGACGAGCACTAAAAGTTCCATAAACAGAAACAAAAAATTCAAATGGAAAATATGAGAGAGGTTTTTGTTCATAGAAATGTGTTTAAAAAAAACCTCATTCATATTTTCAAGATATTTTACCAATGAAGAGAGATCTGAATTTTAGTGAGGTGCAGTCCAAGTAAAAGTGTATCACACGAGTGCTAAAAGTTCCATAAAAAGAAACAAAAAAATTCAAAAAAAAATATAAGAGAATTTTTTGTTCATAGAAATATTTTTAACAAAAACCTCATTCAGATTTGTAACAGGTTTTACCAATGAAGATAAATCTAACATTTAGTGAACTGGAGTTCGAGGAAAAAGCGTATCAGACAAGCTTCAAAAGTTCCACAGTCAAAAACAACAAAGTCAAATGGAAAATATGAGAAATTTATTTGGTCAAAATCATATTTTGAGAAAAATTATCCTTCCAATAATTTAGAACATTAAAATCATTATGATTTTTGTTACTGAAAAGCAAGGAGAAGATTTGGGAGCAAATCTTCCTAAAATAAGCAAGATAAGATTTGACTTCAATAATATATCTCTCTCCATATTTTGTGGAGATGGAGATCTTAGTTGTTAGGATTGGAATAAAGATAAGATTAGATTTTATTTCCTAAAATAAGGAGTTGGTTGGAATCATGAATTATAAATGCAACCTTCCACACTGATATATGTAATTTTAACTCTCCCAAGAAATAAAGATTTGTTCTTTTCTCTCAAATATTCTGTAGTTTTAAAATCAGAAGTATGATTTAAATCCTCTTCCAAGAAATGAACTAGCCACTCATTTCAAGGAAGATGGATCTATGTATTTATGTTTATGTTTATTCATTTTTCTGTAATTCATTTTGTTGTATTATTTTTTTATTTTTGTATTGTGAAAATTCAATCTGTTGTGAACCTGCAAGTGTTTCATTTAATTATGTTTATTTCCAATTCAAGCAATTTCAATTTATCAAAGTGTGTTTAAATTCCTATAAGTTTGATTTCCTTCATGCAAGTGTGATTTATTTTATGCAAACTTTATTTCTGTAAGTGTGCCTTTATTTCTGCAAGTGTGGCTTTCAATTTCTGCAAGTTTGATTTATTTTATGAAAGTTTGGTTTGTGCTTAAAGGAGTTTCTTTCTAAGATCTTCTTCTCTTAATGCATACAACCATCAAACACTAGCCCTAGATTGACATTATTAATGGCAAGGATTGATGACCCTCATCATTAAGATGTATTGACTAAAATATGAAGATCAAGAAAAGATGGGGTTGATTTCAACATTGGCATATGAACACAGTTTCTATCTTTCATAGTATAAAGTACACAAAAAAATTAAACAAATGCAAGTTTGCAACAAGAATCACTTCATAGCTCCTGAAGGTACATATAGAAATACATAAAATTTGTTGCCAAGATTAAACTAAATTCTCTATAGTTTGCACAACTACAAAATGCAAAGATCATTTTCTAGAGGAGTAGATAGTAATTCACTCACAAATCTTTATTGAAAATAATATTCATTTATAGAATCATAGTTGCAAGATAGAGGAGCATTAAGAGCATCAAATCCTCCATAGAGTTTCTTTAACCTAGTTTGCTAGGTTGATAAATTCCTAGTACCAATGAATGTAAGGTACAGGTTCAAGATCAATTGCCAAAACATTTTCAGCTATGCAAGAATATTATAGTCACATAGAAATAAAAGCACGACCCAATAGGGATGATTACAATCAACTGTGGAAGTCATATACTTCTTGAATTCAAGAATTAAATTTAAAGAAGCATTCAAGAATTGAAGATAAAATTATAACCATACTCGAAGGAGCTTCTACAAGGTAATTTTCTAGAATAAATAATTTCAAAGTGACTAGAATTGAACAAGACAAAGATGAACATAGCTGAATAATACATCATATGGTGAACAATATGAATTTATAACCAACACATAATTACATAATTCGAGCTTATCCAATTTGAATGGCACAAGAGTGTCTTCTATAGAAATTATAGGCACGAACTAATAATGGACAAAGGGTAAATGGCCAGAGAGCAAATAAAGATAGGCTCAAACTGGCCACCAAGACGTTTCCATGAAAGTACATAGTACAACATAGCAAAATCAGAGGTAACGAAAGCTACAATGGTTAATCCTGAACTTAGAGCACAAAGAATGATTTATTATGCAATGAGTGAAAATGAATAAGTCCAGCACAAATCTTCGATTATGGAGGCCACATTTTACAAATACTATGAACCCAAGAGTAAATGGAGCTTGAATAGAAACAATAATGATGACTTGAGATTCAAATGATGAAAACACCAAAAATGTCTATGATCTACATGTACCTATGAGCTCTCAAAATTCTCAATCTATGCATTTTCGAGCAAAAAAAAATGACACCTAGAAATATTTATCAGTCACAGAAGAAATCACAGCGAAGACAAGGGAGTCGACCTCAACATCAACCATGGCCAAGTGTCAATATAACTTTGTGCAAACACATTACATATCTACAAATTATGGTGGCCAACGTCGACTATGTATTTTGTAAAAGTAGAGGAGAAATCGAGTTTAGACTCGAGTGTCTTGAAAGCATAAGATTCGAGCTCTAGATGAACATTGTAATGGAGGAAGAACAAAAGCATGCCTGAGAACTCCAAAATTGACAAGAAAATTGAAAACCAGGGTTTCAGAAGCACCCATTTTGGTTAAGGGTTAAGCTATCAAAATACATTTAGAATAAATGCACAGAATCAAATCAAGGGCTACAGAAAGAGAAAAAGTGCAAGTACCCTTTAAAACCAAATTATTTTGAGTCATAATACCGAAAATTTCCAAATTCATAGAAGGAGAAGTTTTTATTTTCCAGAGTCATTAAATATCTACTAAGATTTTGCAGAGATAATCAAAATGAAGCATGAAATCTCCATTTTAATGTCAAGTCTATTGAAACCCCTCGAAATGTTGAGTAAAATGATGAAGATCTAGAAGATTTTTCACACTCAGAAATTTCCACATAGGTAAGAAATCAAAAAATCATAGGTGGTTTGAAATTTTTAGTATCAAATAGAGCCAATAATAATAAAAAAAGGAATAGTTATAGTGGAGCCAAACCAAAATCCAAGGATAATTTTAATGGTGAATATTCATAATATGGCGAAAATTTCATTTTAGGAAAATTTGAAATGGTGATTTTTTAAGAGTAGGTCAGTGTCTTTTCCGCCTAAAATTTACATTATATATATTTTTTGGGGTCGGCTTCACCTATATTTGAAAACATCTCCTATAAAAACCTAGGTTATTCATCGGGTAGGATACTACCACCAATATTTACCAACACCGTGAACTTGCATACTCTAAGCACCAGATTACAATACAAATTTGATTATTGTTAGT
The DNA here is from genome assembly GCA_019776745.2 of Taxus chinensis. Lineage (NCBI taxonomy): Eukaryota > Viridiplantae > Streptophyta > Pinopsida > Cupressales > Taxaceae > Taxus > Taxus chinensis. Next base: position 616,258,831 of record CM034152.1, on the reverse strand, counting down.
AGTTTAGAGTCGAGTAACAGATGATATTTGTTTATGTGCGAAATGTTTTTCTGAAGATGCGTGACTCATTGAATTTGCTGACAGGAAACAAAGGGGATAGATATTGATGCGCGATAGGTGAATTTATTGACGTGTGACTTATTGAATTTTCTGATGAGGGACAAGGAGGTATTACATGCACATGAATTAGTGAATTTACTAACATGCGACTTAGTTTCCTGTAACACACGACTCATTTTCCTCTGACGCGTGACTTGGTTTCCTCTGACACGCAACTTAGTGTTATACTTGACGTGTGACACAATTTTCTCTAACGCGTAACTTGGTTCTTTTGTTGACACATGACTCTGTTTACAATAATGGAAGGTGTTATTCCTCAGAGACCCAAAACGTAACTAAGAAATCTTAGAAGTCCCTATTCAAGTGTTTTAGAAATTATATTGATACAAATAACACAACTATTAGCAACCATATGGTTGCCACTAGAAAGAATCAGAATATTGACTGTGTGGAAGGTAATATCGAGGTGGACATGCATTTTACACAATATCAACCTAATGACACCTATGATGATACCATGCCAAATCTTGAAGATATTCTTCTTGTTGGGGTGTAACCAGGAGTGCATCAAGATATCACACATATAAATACTTAGTAAAATGGAACAAAGAAATCAAATTCAAATTCTGGTTCACGAAAGAGGAAACTAGGTGATTGTGATATTGCTCAAAAATCTACTCAAAAAAGTAAAACATTGAAAACGAACAAGAATATGTGGACCATTGGGAGGATATACAAGTTTGATTGGCTGCCAAATTTCCACTTATCAAACATGTGCAACCATATAATTAAGAAGAAATCCCATATGAATGTACATGTACAATATGTACATGGAAATTGGGAAAGAATCAAAAAATGCAAATGAAGTTGGACACTATAGAAAAACACTGTGGAAAACAATATTTGACTGTAACGGAGGCGGATGGCTAGAAAATCAAAACACATGGGTGGAAAAATGAAAAATAATGCATACATGTTAAATACACAATGGATTATGAAGTGGAGAAGAGAAAAAGTAGACATCTTGTGGAAAAGGGAGGAACGATCACATCACAAATTGGTAAGATGAATCAAACAAATCTACATGCAAAACTCATACTGTTCTCTACTTTATTTCACATACTAAAGAAAGAAAGACTAATTTCAAATTTCCTCGATTTCAAAGTTTTATATCAATATAATGGAATGCCAAATGTACCTCAGTCTCATTGGTCTAAAAGTAGTGCATGGGAAATGGAAAAATGCCTTTCAATGATAGAGAAGCAAGATTTGAAAGAGAATGTAAAAAAATAAAAGTTTATCTCTCTTTCAATTGATGAAGTGACAACATTTGACAAAACTGCATGGGTATGTATCCACGTCTATATTTTAGAAAATCATATAATGACACCTCATCTGTTGGGTGTTATGAAAATGGTTGAAAATAGTTCTGCCAAAAACCTTAATAAAATAGTTGTTTGATTATGAAATTGCTACGAAGTTGGTATGCATTAGATTAGATGGTGCATCAGTCATGTAGGGTCACTGAATAGGGTTATGTGTTAGATTACAAACAACAGTTGCCTTGTATATGCTTCTAATTCACTGTATGGCTAACAGAATGAATTTAGCATATAAAATGGTAAGCAACTATGAAAATTTTGCTAAAGTAGAAGGCCTTTTAAGAGAAATTCATGCCTATATGGCAAGCAGCCCAAAGTAATTTCTTGATTTCTAGAAATTTACAATTAGAATTACAAATGACAAAAAACTTATGAAGGATGTTGAGATGAGATGGATCTCTTTGTATGAACCTGCATGCATTTTTCGTGAGGAGTATCCTTCATTGTTTATTTTTATGCACAAATATTGTCATGAAGTTGACAGGGTGAGGGACTTGATGTTCCATTTAACTGATTTGGAGACATTTCTTACATTGGTTGGTATTCTTCCAATGTTGCAGGAGATAGATACACTAATGAAGCATGCACAAGGGAGATTAATCTATATTGTGGATTTTATACGGATGAAAAAAATGGTATGTCAAAGTCTTGATGTCTTGTACTATTCCCAAGATAGTTTTGATACACCTATTTTTGAGAATTGGAAATCTTTATTAGATCTTAAAAATCCCAGTTACTATTTGAGATTTAATATCCATGATCACCTTTTCATCAATGTTAATGGGAGGGACATACCATTGCACATTTTGTAAAAATTTCAAGCTATTATAGGATCAGAACAAGAATATGTTCCTATGACATGTAATCTCTTTGATTCTGTTATAGTATAAACAAGAATAAAGCTTAAAACATTTCAGAATCCTTATCATCATAAATTAGAGAACGTTTCTCCAAAGATAAAATTCTTGAAGCAATGGGTGTGATTAATCCTAATTTTTGGAATACTGAAGGTGGTCGTGTAGACTTTATAAGATAAGTATTTCCATAAATCCATGGGTACAATAATGGAACATTTCTCAAAGACTTCAGAGTTAAAGGGTATGGAAATCAAAGGTATACTGAATGCTGATTTATTAAAGTTTCAATCAAAAAATTTTGCAACAACAATGAGGAACAAATATAAAAAATTTAGATGAACCTCTAAAAGTGGTGCTATTACAAGGTTGTCACAAGGAATCTATCAAAGTTCTATTTTACAAGAAGACATCAGTGAATATTTGAGATTATATGAGTTATGCCAAACAATGATTTTGGGGTGTGTGGAGGATGAAAGGGTTTTTAGTGCTTTATCATTTATAAAATCCAAATTGAGAAACAGGTTGGATAAAAATCTAGAAATTTGCATTAGGTGTTATGTATCTCACTACTCCATGGAAACCTTTACTTTCGATAGAGGAATTACGCATTGGAATTCCCTTTCTAAAAGAAGAGGTGTGAATAATACAGCTACAAGTACAACTATTCCCAACGATGAGAGTGGAATTGTCGCATTGTCACACTCTATAGAAGAGAACATCGAGTTTGAAGAAGCTATTGATAATGGATTATTTCAGCTTTAAATAGGTATCTCCTTGACCTTACTTTCATTGTTTTTCGCCTTACATTTTAATTGTGGTTATTTATTCAATTTCATATTAACTCTACAGATGCAAATACAGACTGAGGAGGCTTTTTATCAAAATTTGTATCAGCTCTTGTTATCATTAAAGATGTTATATGTATATATGTTTACATTTATTTAAATACAATTATTTCATCTTTTTTTTAACGTGGGTTGACATCCATCCGAGAAAGCTCACACTTCTCGAGACTGATAATTTCAGGAAAATCACCCATCTATCTACTAATCCATTTCTCGTGTTGAGTTTTCTTAAATCAAAGATCTAGCACACTACAAAGGATGATTTCTCATTTTCCCTCCATATGGTTTTTCACAGCCATGTAAGACACAATAGGTAACTTAAACCCTATCATATGACATTTCTTGATTTTTTACAATTATGTTTAATTTATTTTTATATTTGCAACATGCTTTTATATATTGTTTAAACTTTGTGGGATAAAATACCACAATCAAATTTTACAAAGAGAGGAAGATTTTTTAATATTAAGATGTTTATTTCATAACACATTCCAAATTTTATACAATTCATCATACACGATCATGATTTAAGCTAAATCTACATCCACATCCACATAAAATTCGTCATCATCCATATATATTTTAATGTCATCATCCACATCTAATGTCATCATATCATTATCATAATTGTGACACTCCAATTATGATTAAAACAATTATTTATCTATTTTAAATGTGTAGAAACGTCTCTGTCCTAACACATTCCAAAAATTTTTAAGCAATTATCCATTATCATCATTCATCATTATCTATATCCATTTTTAAGGTCATAATATCATTACAAGTAGAGAGAAGAATATTTTGAGAACTTTTAAATGTCTCTGTCGTACTACATTCCAAATTTTCTTAAAACAATTATCCATTATCATCATCCAAATTCCATGATCATGCTTGAAGCTAAATCTACGTCCACATACAATTCTTGATAATCCATATCTATGATTCTATTCTAATGTCATCATCATCCACATCTAATGTAATCATCATTACAAGTAGAGAAGATTCTGAGAAGGTTTAAATTTTAAGAAACCTGATACAGAGTTTGAATTTTACAAGTAGAGAAAAGAAGATTTAACTCTTAGTATTAAGATGCCTGTGTCATAGCATATTCCATATTTTCTTAAAGCAAATATTTAACCATTATCATAAATCCATCACATTCAAATGAAACATAAACACCATATACAATCTAGAAACTCTATACATAATATATAGGAAGATATAAAATTAAATATTATAAAGTATTTCATATTTTCAAATGTCATCACATTCAAGTTTCAAATTTCAAATCCAGATAATAAATTTTAAATGACATGACCATCACATTCAAATTTTCAAATTTTAAAATATAGATTATAAAGTATATCAAACCCTCAATCAAGTTTCCACCATCAATCATGAAATTTTTCAACCCTCAATTTTTTGTACCCCTTTCCCCAATGGCTTCCACTCCTGTAGTCCTTTCCCCAATGGGTTCTCTACCTGTACCCCTTTCCCCAATGGCTTGAATAATCTCATAACTAATGAGATCTTCTGCAGCACTATCTAGATTCTTTATAATTCTTTGTTCTTCCTTTGTCTCATCTCCATGGCATAACAAACTTGGATCTACAGCTACCTTGGTTTCGAATAAAATTTCAGGGTTGACGCCATGCTCTTTAATTATTCACTTCAGTGTATTGTTTTTTTGTTAATCAGAACAATATTTTCCTTCAAATTCTTCGCTGCGGATAAATTGTTCTATGCAGTTTCCAAGTGAACTTGAAAAACCTTTGCTTGACTCTTCAAATTTTCATATTTCAACTACACAAAAAAAGTGATCTCAATTAAACATATTACTAAAATAAGAAAAATTAAAATTAACAAAAAATATTGTTTCAAAGTGATGATAATTACGAGCTGCTCTATCTCTCTCGGCATTTGTAATTGCTACAAGATCCTAGTCCTTAGACCATTTGTTAAAATATGCTTGGGCTTCAGCACTAATATTTTCCAATTTGATTCATGTTTTATCTAAAATATCATCTTTATAATTGTTGTTATATGTGACAGTACCACTTCTTACTTGGGTAAGTAAGGAATCCATCTTCACAGGTTGATTCTGGACTGCAGTGTATAAACTATCCCTTTGCCAATATTTTTCAAAATGAATTATTATCTCATTGATTAGTACTTTTGCTCTTTTCTCCCAGTCTATGAGTTGACTGATATGAGGTACAATAATCTCATCAACATGGTATTGACAATCATAACCAATTAAGTTCTCTAAATTAAATGGTAGAAATTATTCACCATCTGTATCTTAAGAAGATGATCTCATTGGAGAGGTATGGGGCCATTCAGGTTGATCATTGACTGCTACTTGTTTCTACCTTTGGGTGGCCTGATCCTCTTTGTGATAAAATAAATCAATATTCAAATAAATAAATATAAACTAAAATGTAATGAAAGTTGAATAAATTATGTTGAAATAGAAGTATACCTATTGGCCTTTAATCATCTCACGTGTATTGAAAAATCTTGTTGGGTCATTGCTATCAAATCCCAAGTAATCTTCATCTAAAGTTATATTTTTTTAAACCAATATGCCCGTTGCGCTGGGCAAGCCACCGAGAGAGAGAGGGTTGGAATTCTAAACGAGGAGGCAATGTTTAGTGTCCCACTAGGGGTTGGAGGAATTGACATGTGTTTACCAATGTTATTTTTTCCTAATCCTCTAGTTGGCATTTTGAATATTATTGGTAGAGGGGGTGGTGCCACTTTTTGTACAAAAGGCGAAGGACTGCAATGTGCTAAAAAGTTCAAGAAAAATCATATGAAAAAAATATTAAACTAGGCAAAAACTATGAAATTATACAAATTACTATTCAAAACTTGTACTAAAGCAATAAAATCATACCTTGTTGTTGAGGGGTATCTTTTCGTGGTGCTAGAGGTGGTCGTGTTGGAGTAGTAATTGGTGGTTTTTGAGTTGTCTACTTCTAGGATTGTTGAGGTGGTTGTAGAGAAGAAATAATTGCATGCGATAGAACTGAGTGAATTGGTGAAGACGGTTGACTTTGAGAAGCATGCGTATAGACTAAAGTCCTTACAATTTCAGCAACATTCAATGGTATGTCAATTCAATATGGTAAAATTTAAATGGTAAATTGAAAATACAAAATGGGAATTTGTAAATAATAAATGTTAAGGTATTACTTCTCTGTTTTTTAACGAATTCAAACGGTTGGCAGTTCAGAGATGAGTGAACTTCCATTTCAGATTGTGAATCTGCTGACACCTCAGCATGTTGTTGGCCTCTTCCTCTTGATGCCTCTTTTCGAGGAAGGGCCTCCAAAAATATTCTCTGCAAATAGTAAATATTTAATGAGATTTGAGATGAACATCCTATTAGTCTAATGTCAAAATACAAAATTTATAGTTTATACTTGTTGTTATTGAAGTGGAATTGATAAATTCGTCAATGCCTCATCCATGCAAGTAGGAATTGGTTTGTCTTTTAAATTTAGAAGAGCCTCGTAATAAAGGCCAAGGAGATATTTTGTGGAGTGAATGACTGGTTTTTCTGAAAGCGTTGCATTTGTAATGTTAGTTTTTATTTTCTTGGATAACAAGGTGCACCAATCACTTTTTTACTTTCTGATAGTTGCAAGAATGTATGCAATAGCCTAGTTTGGTATATCCGTTTGGTGACCCTACAAAACTATTTTGGCTTAAAAGAAGGAAATCATAGTAGTAAGAAAGTGGTGTGTAATTCCTTGCGTATCCACACCATTTCTGGATTTATTGACATGATCTGCAAATGCTAAAAAACTGTTGGAATTAGTATCAGTTTAAATTTTTATTAAAATTAGAAAGTAAATATCAAATTAAAATTGAAAACAGTTTACACTTACTATCAACATGGAAACCAAAATTTGACTTCCAGGTACTTCTTATCATATTTGATGAAGTGTTTCCTTCATTTTAACAATGGGTAAATTTTTGAATTGGAGGCTTGTTAACCAATGAAGATTAGCTAGGTTGATACCAAATTGAAACATTCGATCATCTTCATAGAAATAGTAAACAGACCGTCCTCTGTATTGTATGAGGAGAGAAGTTAGTTCATAATGTCATGGTCTATTTAGAAATGGGGAATCCTAATGAGCCCACCAAAATCACATGCATCAAGCAAATCCTTGTATTTTGAATTCATTTGTAAAATTGTCTAGATGTGGGGGCATAAAAGGTTCCTATAGAGTATCTTTCCCTTGGATAGGGCTTGTCAGTTGACCAGATTTTCCTCTTGATTTTTGTCTTGGGCTTGTGCTGCACTTGTAGTCACCATTGTAGTTGTCCTTAATCTTGATTGTACCTGACCTGGATTCCTCTAAACAAGAGAATTCGGGAGCCGAAAATTGTAAACATGAAAATGACCAGTAATAGGGTATTTATAGGAATAAATTAGGGTTTTAAAGCCTAAGATGCACGACAGAAAGTTTATTGACGTGCGACAGGAAGGTTTCCTATCACGCATCAAAAAATATTGTTGACGTGTGATAGAAGGTTTTTTTTCGCTCATCAACAAAGCTTGTTGACACGCGACAGAAGCCTTCCTGTCATGCATGCAAAAAATCTTGTTGATGCTCAATAGAAATCTTCCCATCACGCATCAAGAAACTTTATTGACTCATAATAAGAGCCTTCCTATTGTGCATCAAGAAATTTTCTTAACACCCGACAGGAAGGCTTCTGTCATGCATCAACAAGCTTTTTTGATGCGCGATAGGAAGGCTTCTGTCGCGCGTCAACAAGATTTTTTGACATGTTATAGGAAGGATTCCTATCGCACGTCAAGAAACTTTCTTGACACGTGATAGGGAGGCTTCTGTCATGCATCAAAAATCTTTGTTGACACGTGACAGAAAACCTTAATGTCATGCATCAACTATGCGCTAGTGTCTACACTCTCTATCCCTAAAAAAGATAGTGGGTGAAAATTGAGTTCTGAAAAAAATGGAAAATTTTCCTTTCAGTGAAACCAGTTCTGGGGATATTCGTCAGGTATTTTCCACCTCTGATTTCCAAGAGGCCTCTTAAAATGAACCCTACCAGAAGCTCACCTTGAACAATAATGAAAATAACTAATGGTTGAAACCAGACAATCATACATACACAGAGCTCTCAAAGCTCAAAGATGCTAAATAAGTCCAAGCATAAGCTCAAAGAATAATAATGGTGTTCAAGCACAATAGAATGAAAGAAAAAAGAGTCCATAGAAGCCTGAAACATGACCTCAATATAGTTCATGTCTGTCAAAAATAAATCCAGGACTTTGTTGGCTCAAGGAGCAAAGGGAAATGCAAAAAATTATAGGGTTTTAATTATTTTGTGTGCCTAACTCCACATTAGTTAGCTTAACCCAACCACAGGTTTCAAATGCACATGTGGCAATCACATGAAAACCCTATTTTTTTAAACTTTGAGTTTAAAAGATTCCACTGATAATATGATCGGTCTGGCCATCATGAGGAGGGGAAAATTTTCCCAATAAAATGATTATGCTTTGACTATGGTTTATACCATATAAAATCAGAATGGTTTGACCACATGATTAGGGTATTTTGACCTTAATGTGTCCAAACTATGTAGTGATTTTCAAGGGGGGCGATCCTTATAAAAGTCAAAAGTATTATTTTTCAGTGATTAATGGGGTGTCATACATGTTAAGGATCCAACATCATAAACACATGGTCAATGTAATAACCCTTGTTCCTTATTATCACCTTTTTCAAGATGGATTAAAATATTTTCTTTTTCCTCTACACATGTGGCACTACCATGATAAGATAGATTTATCATTGCCAAGTAAAGAAGACATAATCATGCATGCACTAGAGATAGAATAGGTGTCACGTCAACAGGATAAGACAAGTACTATGCATGTAAAAGGTGACTTACAGATAAATACTAGGATTAAAATAGATGAAAATTATTCACCCAAGTACCTTAATCTTTCTGAAATCACCGTACCATTATGAAACTATTTAAAAGAGTCAAATCAGTTTTACTGAGGGTATTTTTGGAAGGAAAGAGATTTTTTTCCTCATGTAAAAACATGTGTAATTTTAGGCTTTATTTATTATTTATTCATTGATAAAGGCTAAAATTACTATGCAACTATAGGTAGACTGCGGTTTATTTTTAGGGGGTGGGCGTGATATTTTTTGTTATTTATTGTGTGCATTTAATTTTGGATTAGGACTTCAGATGTACTGAGTCCTGAAGAATTTTTTTTCAGGAATTGCCCTTATATGAGAACCAGTTGATTACCTTTCCAAAAAAATTGCAGTGGTGTTTATTACAGTAGTTTGCTTGTGAATTTTACTATTCCCTAATTTTTTAAAGCTTGTTTATGTTATTTACCTTGCTGCAAATAGGTGTTTATGGTATTTTTAGTGTGCAATTATATTCCTTGTTATTGTGAGAAATACCTTACCATAATAGCATGTTTTCCTTGAGATTAGCTGAAGACCCATTGGAACGTGTGTTTTCACTTTATTATTAGTATATTGTGCATTTTTCTCATTCAAGCCCTCAAAATGTTTGGTGTATCACCCCATTTTTACAAGTTTTATTCATCTCTTTAACTCTCAAACCCAATAGAAATTAGTTTAGGATACATCCAAATAAGGATCCATCCTTGTAATCCCAGATATTCACCTCACAATATGGAGACCCACATTCAGTGAGGTGTCTCAATTGTATCTGCAAAAGTGAGGGAGAAACAAAGTTAGAAGACCAACAAACCCTCTCCAAGGGGGTACTTCTGAGACATCACATTTTTTTGTATGTTTGGTGGAACATCACAGAAGTTAGAGTTTCATCTTTCAAAGGTTTTCAAGTTCAAGAAGAAAATCATTAGCCATTGTGTGACCTTCACTACTAGATAACATTTTTTGACATGCACAGTGGAATAGGAACTACTATTGATGAATTCAAACAATTGAAGATCAAAATTAGAATTCATATGGTGACTCTGTAAAGCTGATTTCAGACTAGTTCAACACTTTTCGTCACCAAGGTGACATCAAGTTTTCAATTGTAGCCTTATGAGGTATTTTTCATTTTTACATCTTTTATGAGGTCATGTAATCATTACATCAATTCCTTATTGGAATTATTCTATCGAAGAGTTATATCTGTCATATCCACAGAATGCTCACCCATATTCTCCTTCATATCAATATTATGACCCCTATCAAAATAAATATCCTCATGACCCAGAAATTACATATCAGTATGATGTTCAAGATCAAGGCAATGTAGAAGATTATGTTGATTATACACATGAGGAAGAAATTGAAGGTAGAATTCATGAAATGGTGCAGATAATGCCAGGAATGAAAGAGCATATGCAAAAATTGCAAGCTAAAAAACCTGGTCTTAGGCATCCCTATCAATGGGGAGGTCAAACACCTAGTTGGCTTAGTCTGCAAAAACGGATTGAGGTAATGAGAGAATCTATTACCCAAATGGTTAATTTTACTTCTTCTTTACAAGCATTAGATAATGATAGGCATCAGGTTTAGGAACCCTGTCAATGGGATGTTCCAAATTACCTTCCCAATCAGATTCCAATGCCCACATATCTTCCTTGCCAACCAATGCATCCTATTTATCAGTTTCTATGTTTCTAGGTTGCTGCAATTTCTACTCCGTCTATTCCACAATCACATACTGAAAGGAGATTTAAGTTTCCAATATTTTTTTTTTGTTGTTTTTCCAAATTCCCCTTCCTCACATACAGATTTTAAACCTGAAGCTTTTGTTTAAAAATTGCATGATCAGCCTGAAATCCAACCCACCCTTCCTCCTTCATCAGTAGTATTAATTCATGAAGGATAAAATCAAAAATTCATCCAAGAGGGGCATCTAACTAAAGATAAAAATAGGACAGAATTTTTGTAGAATTTACAGGGATAGGGTGTCAAAGATTCAATTTTATTTTATTCTAGAATTGAAAACAAAACCCATGAAGCAGGTACAGTGTGATTTTGCAAAAGATCAAAAAAGGGTGGAAGCTGATAAGCAATCTACATATTTTGAGTGTAGTGTGCATGAACTACCATACTCACACCATTCACTGACTCATCACATATTACAGGCTCATCTGATGAGGTAAAATCAGTTTCAAATGAAGAAGATTTACAAATCATATTCAAAGATAAATATATAGATTTGGTCCTTGGAAAATAGGTTTTCATCTTGGAAAACTTACTATTAGATGATGAGGATGACATTAATGAATAAAATAACATAATAGAACAAATTGTTTGTCAAATCAGACTTCACGAGGAGTAAAGAGTTGAGTTTTATCTCTCTAACTTCATGTTCGGTGTTGAGGAAAAGGAGATTGTTGCACTATTGGATATTTGTACTGGCTCACAAAGAAAATCAAAAGACATTACAAGTAGCCAAGGTTAGCAAGTTTTCATGAAGGATGAACTTGAATTTTCATGTTGCATGATGGATCTGAATAGTGGAAAATAATTTGATAGTATAACTAAAAAATTAGTCATAAAAGTCATAGTACAACAACTTCAAGAGGATGAAATGACTCCAAATCAGTCTTACAAGGTCCCACTGAATGATAAGATATAACAATTTTATGAAGCAGATCAGTGTTTAAATCAATTTCAAAATGTATCCAAAGATAAACAAAATCTTGTAGAAGCAAAAAAAAAATCAAATTAGCTTCAAAATGAGCTCAGAGTTTGAAAAGAAGTCAAAGAAACATATCATATCAAAATACTCAGTATTCCAGTTGTTAGAAGGACATGTCCTATTGGGTATTTGGATAGTTTAGAGCCAATTGCAATAGTACAAGAATGCATTCTTGTCTTAGAGTACAAAATTCAATTTCAGACTCTTTATAGGAAGCCACAAATCATTCCAGAGAAGGTTACAGACCCAATTGATACATTTTTCAGCTCTTGGACTAGTTTTTGGAGTAGAGTAAAGGTACATGCCTTCTATCTACTTTTTTCACATTACATGTTTTACAAGATGAATTCATTGCCTTGGTTTTGGAGAAAGGGAAACAATTTTTCATTTCATGTTTCATTCTTTGTTTAGTTTCCTTTTTTGCTAGTTAGAGTAGGGTAGATTAGGATTTCCCTTTCATTAAGTTTGCACACACATTGCATATTTCAATTAGATAAGTGCATTTCATGGACGTGATATGGTTTACTAGATCTTTTCCCATATTTAGTTTTTTTTTCGGAAAGGTCAGTTTTGAAAAAAGAACAGATTTTGGTATTAGGCTTTGACTCCATGCCCAATGGACAAGAGCAAGGCACTAGTCTTGAAGCTAGCAAGAAAATTTACCCCATAGGATCACTAGAAATGTTGACATTCTTACACCCATGAAAAAAGGGCAACTCAAAACATCATTTCATATGGAAAGGATTGATGTAATGGACCTAATTAATGAAAAGGAGGACAGTTTATTAATGGTTTGAATTGTAACAAATTGAAACAACAATGCAAAATATAGCGATGTGTGCTATTTCAGAATGCAACACCTCACATATGTTGTCATTCCATGTTCGTCTTCATCAAAATTATGCAAAAGCCCCAAAGGACTAATACACACCCTTGATAAAGGGGGGAACAACACCAGATGTGAGTGGTTAGACTCGGGAACAGTAAACACACTTTTTGTTTACATGGCTGAAGGTACATTCTCAGTTACATGTACATTAATTTCTTGTTATTTCTTTATGTTTGAATGATATTAATTATGTGTTGAGTTGTTTAGTTCATTCCACAATTATCATTCACAGTAATCAAATTCAAAAGGAAATAGATAACTCAATTACATAATTTAATTTCATTTATTCATAAAGAAATATAGTTTCCCACACAATCCATGGGACGTAACTCATATGTACTGAAAATATAAGATACGTATACATGAAACTATAAGCAAAAGAAGAAATAAAAACCCATCATTTCCGGATTGGGTTGTTTTATCTTCATCTTCATCATCTTCAATATACCATATTCATCTACATCATCTTCATCTCCTTGCGATCAAGTACATGTGGACACACCTCAAATTGTTGTTAGAGCTCTTGGTCTAATCTGGTTTCTTGTGTTTATAGCTTCAGGAAGATGAACCTTCTAAAGTAAGCACACATAAGATACATGAAAGGAATTAAAGATAAAATCAAAAAGTACATCTCACTATCATTCAGGGGTATTCATAGTATCTTTTTCATAATCATGACAGAGAAGGAAGAATCACTACATGATGCAAGAAATATCATTTGCCTTATTTTTCCCTAACTGTTTCTTTTAGTGTGCAGATACAAACAAATGATTAAAAGGGGAAAAACTTGTTGATTTTTTAAATGCATAATATTACAACATTCAAGTCAAAGAATACCAAGCTATAGGAAAACACAGTCTTCATGAAAAGTAGGTGTAGAAAAATGGATATTAGTAAGAAGGTACAATTGTCAGTACCCCAACCAAAAAAATCAACACAATGGAGCAATATAAGAAACAAGTTTGAGTTTGGTGTCATTATGTCTACTCAAAGGAATAAATTATAGTGATTTAATTAATGTAAGGTATAACCATGGGAAATACTATGCATGTGCTACAATGGATAATATAATGACATGCTCTTGTAGGGAGCTCAGATGGAAGATTTAGAATCACAAACCAAAAGAAGTACAATTTTTCAGAGAAATATTCAACAAGGTATTGTTTTGAGTAAAATATAAATAAGTGCAGGCTTCCATCTCGCAAGTAGAATGCAAGTATCGTAAGAAGACAAGAAAAAGGTTCCAAATCATGTATGTACTACAAAATGAAAGCCCAAGAAAAATGAGTCATAGCATCCCAACTATGCATCTTAACCAGATTCAATTTTTACACAAATTTACAACAAATTTTAGAGGAAATACAAGCCTGAATGTTTTTCCAACTTTGAGTAAAGATACTACAGTTATCATGATAAAGGAAGAGGAACAATTTCATAAGAATCAACATAAAGGATTAGCTCAACAACTATATAATCAAGTCTAGAGGTGTTATTTGCAGCAGGAATTTGTTTCATTTTCATTACAATACCATGTCTTAGGTCAGGTTTTCAATGTATATTGAAGTTCAATGCATTAAACAAATTAGATGATGTTATACAATTGTATAGGTTTCCAAAGAATTGAATAGGTCTATATTCCATATTAAAGTTTCACTCATGCATACAAATAGTTTTCAGATTTGGATTCAAAACTTCATACACAAAGATGCAAATTTAAGAAGTAAAGGTCCTCATTAGGAATAAAGGTAGGATCTAAGAAATTCCCATTTATAGGAAAAAGTGTAAGTGACATCATGCTTGCAAGAACTGGGTGACATGCTTGCTGAAAATATTATGAAAGAAATTTTAGATCTTAAATGGGTATATTTATGCCTTTCCAGATCATAAGATGAGGATGCAAGTTCTAGAACTCACCATGATAAAAGAAAACACTATACAGGAGAGAATAACTATTATTGATACAAAACACATAAATACTGATATCAGAGTTCCATTAGACAAAATACATGAACCCTAGTTATAAAATCATATATACAGAGCTACAAAATACAACCAATATACCCAGAATGTAGCAAAACTTACAATTCATATCAAATGGAGCAAAAGAGATTACTCATAATGAAATGTAAAAGTGCTTTCTTTTAAAAGATGACCTTTCAAGAAAACTCCAGCAAACTGTGTAAGTATTTTAGAGAGGACCATGTTGAAGCCAACAAATACCAACACAGAAATTCAATGTTCACATTTCCAGGGAAAAATGAGGAGTATCAATGCACAACTCATTCATGGGGAATAAACGACCAACCTCATGAGCTTGAAGCAAAAAAGGTGTCAGTGTAAATTAATGATGACCACGTGGGTGAGAGACTGAGAACCCTCATAAAGGTCAAGCTTTCGGAAACGAATAAAACATCAAACCCCTATAGCAACACATTGAGTCCCAGATCTATGCGCAGACAACAATCTCTAAAAATGTGAGCTCCTAATCGAAACTAGAAACTAAATATAATGCTTTCAAAGGGTAAGACTTCCAACTTGATACACAGAAGAAAAATCATAAAGAGCTCAGTTTTTTGCAAGAAATGGAGCTCAAAACTCAAGAATAATTACAATACACATACCATCAAGTATATAGCAAGTAATGGAAATAAAGATTACAGATCTCAAAAAAACCCTACACCGAAATACCCACAAATAGATGTACTACAAAAAATGAAAATAAAATCAATTTTCCATGACAGGAAACAATGTTCTAGATGGAAATGGGAAAAAACCCATGAGCTAGAGATAAAATTAAATCACTTGTAGATGAAAATAGGGCTTTACCTCTTAATGGCGAGCCAAGGTTCTATACCCAATTCATTGTTATCTTGAACCAATTCATACAACGAGTCATGGACAAATCAACGCCATCATAAGGAGTTTGAGCTCGTAGGAAAACCATAGCAAGTGTTAACAAAACCTTGTGCAAGTGGAATTACAGAGCTACAAAGGCCGAGGTCCAAAACAAATCTTGGAAATATTAATTATGGTAGCTAGTTAAAAGGAAATTTCAAACTAAAATGTAGAGATTTTTACATTTGTCTCAAAGGACCCTCCAATGGCTCGACTCTGAACAGAAAAATGCAGGCTAAAACCCTATAAAAAATTCAATGGTGTCTAGAGTCTTGGAAAAAAACTAGAGCAATAGAAAATCACATTTCTAAACCAGGAAAAGTCTTCCATTCCAAAAACCCCCAACTTGTAGAGCTTTAAGAGAAAGCGGCGTACAGAATCAATGACGACGGCATGGAAACATTTCCCAGAGATCTCCAACAACGGCCATTAAAGCTTCTACATGGTCCATTTCACAGTGAGAATCAAATGCAAACATATTTCTTAGAGTTTTGAACCCATACTCGTGCATACAAGGATCAGTCACAGCAGAAGACCAAAAGATAACAAAGTATCTTACACAGAAAAGCCTTCAAAGAAAGCTTATGAACACATTCATGGTGACCTGTAAAAAAATTTCCAGGGCTTCGACAGCTTGGTGGCTCAACAAATGCAAATGAAAAATGATAGGGTTTTAGTAATTTTTCCCCATTAACTCAACATGTCAGTTGAAAAACTCAGCATGAGGTAAAACGTACAGATGTTTCACCTCCATAAGAAACCCTAACTCAACCAAAGTTAGTTTCACCACCAACATAATCAAAGGGGTCACCCAATGTGGAGGGGACCAAATCATTTGCCAAATCATTAAGGTTTCAAAACCTTATTACTATGTCTGTGGATTATTCAAAATGTGGTCAGCCAAAATACAAAGGTGGTCAATGATACTAATCATGCCATGTATGCTCTCAAGACAAAAAACCCCTTTTTGAGAATGGGGATCAAGCTATTTTGCGTTGTATTTTCTAGGACACAAGTCAAAATACTAAGGTTAAGCTAATTATTTTAATCATGTAGAAGAAGACAAAGTGGCACAAGAGGACAAAATCACTTTTCCATGAATAGGTGTCACATCACCAGCTACAAGACAAAATTATCATGCACTCAATAAAGGTGACTTGCACATGAAGACAAGGATCAAAATAGTAGTTAAACACTCACCCAAATTACCTTATTCTTTCCAAAAGCACCGTACACCATCATGCAACAGAATAAAGAATTCAAATTAGTTTGACTAGATTATTTTTGGAAGGAAAGGCTATTTTGCATTGTAATCATCTTGCATGCTTATTTTTAGCCTTTTATTTATTCATGATAGAGGCTGAAAATATCATACAAGTATGAGTTAGACTTGAGTCTAATTTTAGGGGGTGTGGGTGAACACTTTTGCTATTTATTGTTTGCATTGGCAAGGTAAAATAGAGGAATTTTTGATGTACTGAGTGCTGAAGAAGAATTTTGCTAGAATTTCCCTTGAATGAGAACCAGTTATTGCCTTTTCCAATTATTTGCAATGGTGTGTTTTATGATAGTAATTCTTGTGAATTTCATTCCCTGAATTAATTAAGCTTACTTATGTTATTTACCTTGCTATAAATTGGTACTTTCTGTTAGTTTTAGTGTATAATTATTTGTTGTGTTGTTGTGATTAGTCCCTCAACAAAAAAGTGTTTTCCTTGAGATTAGTTGAAAACCATTGGATTGTGTCATATTCAACTTATTATCGGTATATTGTGCATGTTTCTCAGTGAAGCCATCAATACTTTTGGTGTATCACCCCCATTTAATTTCAGTTTTACCCATTTTTTTACCCTCAAACCCCACAGTTTCAGTTTAGGATACATCCAAAGAAGGAACTAGCCTTTTAATCCTGAAGATTCACCTCACAATAGGGATACCCACAACTCGTGAGGTGTCTTAATTATATCTGTAGAAGTGAGGTAGAATCGAAGTTATCAAATCTACCAACCCTCAACAAGGGTGCACTTATGAGAGAATAATTTTTGGCACCACCCGGTGGGTGTTCCACCAGAACTACTATTGATGAGTTTAGAAAATTAAATATTCAAAGTAGAGTTCATCTGGTGACTCCATAAAGATGATTTCATACCAGTTCGGAATTTTTCATCACTAAGGTGACAACCTTTTGAGGTATTTTTCAAAAAAATCAGATATTTTATTTTACTGTAATAAGCCTATTTTCATGAGCAGTAAACCTGTTTTTCTATTTTCACATCTTTTATGAGGTCATACAATCATGACATCAATTCCTCAGTGGAATTCTTCTATCCAAGAATTGTATCCATCATACCCACCACATTTTTGTTTACCTGATATTATCCTTTAGATCATTATTCTGACCCCTATCAAAATGAATATCCTCGTGACCCAAAATTTACATATCAGTATGACGATCATTATGATGTTCAATATCAAGGCAATGTAGAAGATTATCTTGATTACACACATGAGGAAGAAATTAAAGGAAAAATTCATGAAATAGAGCAGGTCATGCAAGTACTAAAAGAGCATATGCAAAGATTGTAAGCTAAAAAAACCTGGTCTTAGGAATCCCTGTCAATGGGGAGGTCCTACACCTAGTTGGCTTAGTCCGTAAAAAAGGC
Organism: Taxus chinensis; assembly: GCA_019776745.2. NCBI lineage: Eukaryota > Viridiplantae > Streptophyta > Pinopsida > Cupressales > Taxaceae > Taxus > Taxus chinensis. Next base: position 616,240,531 of record CM034152.1, on the reverse strand, counting down.
TTAAGGTAATGAGAGAATATATTACCCAAATGGTTGGTTTTACTTCATCTTTGTAAGCATTAAAAAATGATAGGCATCAAGTTAAGGAACCCTATCAATGGAATGTTCGCACTTACCTTTCCCTTTAGAATCAAATGCCCACATATCTTCCTTTCCAACCAATGCAGTCTGTTTATCAGTTTCCAGGCTACTGCAATTTCTACTCCTTCTATTCCACAATCACATACCGAGCGCAAATTTAAGTTTCCAAGCTTTCTTGCTACTGTTTCAGATCCCACATCCTTGCATGCAAAAATCTTACCCCAATATTTTATTCAAAAATTGCATGATCAACCTGAAATCCAACCCACCCCTCCTCCTTCATCCGTAGTACCAATTCAAGAAGGATAAAATTAGAATATCATCTAGGAGGGGAAACCAACTAAAGAGAACAAAATGCTAGAATTTTTGTAGAATTTACAAGGATGGGTGTCAAAGTTTCAGTTTGATTTTATTCCAGAATAAAATAAAGAACCCATGGAAGAGGTACAATGTGATTTTGTAGAAGATCAAAAACAGGTGGAAGATGATCAACAATATGCATATTCTAAGTGTAGTGTGCACAAAGGAACCATACTCACATTAATCACTGATTCATCATAGTTTACAGTCTCATATGAAGAGGTAAAATTAGTTTTAAATGAAGAGGATTTTTAGGTAAATTTTGAAGATAAAATAAGATTTTTAATTCAGGATCAGCATGATTTCATCTTAATGAATTTCATGTTCGACGATGAAGCTGAAATCAATGACAAAGAAAGAAAGGTAGAAAAAATTTAGGATGACCAAGAAGATGTAGTTGAATGTGAAGACCCTCATTGTGTGGCATGCATGGATATTGTTCCTTTTTTGGATAGTTTTTAGTGCCTCACTCAGATTACCAAAAGAAACTGCAAGAAAACAAGGGAAGCAATCTTTCATGAAGAATGAACTTGAATTTTTGAGTTGTATGGTGGATCTGAATGGTGGAAAAGAGTTTGACAATATAACTAAAAAATCAATCATGGTAAATGAAACAAAACAATAGTTTCATGAACCAAAACAACCTTCAAATCAGCTTCAAAATGTGCCCATGTTTGAAAAGGAAATAAAAAAACAAATTAGATCAGAAAAATTATTTTCCAGCTGTTAGGAGGCCTTGTCCTATTCGGTACTTGGATGGTTCACAATTAGTTACATTAGTCTTAGATTTTGTGCCTATTTTAGAGAACAAGGAAGAGCATTATGTTCTCAAGAATCAAACTCAAAGACCTCTCAGAACAAATTGTAGATCAGATTGATGTGTTTCTCATATTGTGGACTGATCTTTTGGACAAAATAAAGGTACATTTCTTATTTCCATCTTCTTCATGTTACTTGTTTTCCAAGGTGAATTCATGGCCTCATTTTTTGATAAAGGGAAGCTACTTTTCACATCTTATTTTAGGTTTTTTTTAGCTTCAATTTGCAGCAAGTTAGAGTAGGTTAGATTAGGATTTCCCTTTACATAAAGTGCATTTTATGCACACTTGCAACTGTTTTTCAATTCAATAAGTGTATTTCATGCACGTGATTTGGTTTACCAGATATTTTCCTTGCTTTAGTTTTATTTTCAGAAGGGTCGATTTTCAGGAAAGGATATATTTTGGTATTATGCTTTGATTCCCATGCCCAATGGACAAGAGCAAGGCACTGGTCTTTAAGCTAGTAAGTAGCTTTACCCCGCAGGATCGCAAGAAATGTTGAAATTTTTTACACCCATGTAAATGGGAAACTCGAAACTTCATTTCAGATGGAAAGGATGTGATGGACCTAACTAAAGAAAAGGATGATAAGTGAACAAAAATGCAAAATTCAGCTATGTGCACTATTATGGAATGCAACACCTCACATATGATGTCATTCCATGTTCGTCTTCATCAAATTTATGTAAAATCCTGGAAGGACTAATACATAACCTTGATAAAGGTGGGAACGACAACAGATCTGAGGGGTTAGATTAGGTAAAAACAAACACATTTGATGTTTCCATGGCTGAAGGTACATTCTCAGTTACAGGTACATTAATTTCTTGTTATTTCTTTATGTTTGAATGAGATTAATTATGTGCTGAGTTGTTTAGTTCATTCCACAATTATCACTTACAGTAATTGAATGCAAAAGGAAATAGAAAACTCAATTACATAATTTAATTTCATTTATTCATAAAGAAATATAGTTTCTCACACAAGCTGTGGGATATAACTTATATGTATTGAAAATATAAGATACATAAATATGAAACTATAGGCAAAACAAGAAAGAAAAAACCCATCATTTCCTGATTGGATTGTTTTATCTTCATCTTCATCATCTTCAGTGCACCATATTCATCTACATCATATTAAAATCCTCACGATCAAGTACCTGTTGACACACATCAAATTGATGTTAGAGATCTGACTTTAATCTTGTTTCTTGTGTTTATAGTTTCAGGTAGATGAACCCTCTAGAGTAAGCACACGTAAGATACATGAAAGGAGTTAAATAAATAATCAGAAAGAGCATCTCATTGTCATTCAAGGGCATTCTAGTATTGTTTTCAGAATCAAGACAGAAAAGAGAATCATTACATGATGAAAGAAAGCCTTTATGTTTCTAACTGTTTTCTGAAGTGTGCAGGTACAAGAAATAAAGTGCATTTTGAATGACATTGAAATCAATTACAGCAATGGAGATAATACATGGAAAATAATGTCTTTTTTCAGGAAGCTTTCAAGAACAAACAAGCTAAAATTCATATTTCATACAGAGATATAAGATTGCCATGAAGAATGCTTGTAAAATAAAAGGGAAAAGATATAAGATTTTGATGAAAATTACAATCAAGTGTAAAGTACAGAGGGTAAGTGCAGCAAGATTGGGGGACTAAAAGGTGGACATCAAATCCTAAATTTTACATTAAAAATAACAAAACATAAAATTTTCTACGTTGTATGGACTTGAAACATGCCGAGAAATAAAAAACATTTCACAAAAATAGTACCATCGTGTAGGGAAGACTGTTAGCTTTATATAAATATTTATTTTAAAGTGAATAGAAAATGATAAATATCATTTTAATTTTTTTTTTACTAATATTAGGTCTTTAAGACACTTTTTCCTATGAATGTTCATATCTACGTTTAAGATTGCAACTTTTTGTCTCACTTATCATAATGCGATAAAACCTATACCATCCCAACCATGGAAAAATTCTATACACGGTTAAAAAACAAGTATTTTATTTTTATATTTTTTAATGAAGTTATGGCTGGCAAACGGAAAAGTGCTCCAGTTTCTTTATGTTTTTAGACCACTTTCACAGAAAAAATCATTATAAAAAATATTGCTAAAAAAATACAAAAATAAAATCTTTCCCAAGATAGACAATAATGTCTTGAATTTTCACCAAATAAAAATTAAAATATTAAGTTTTCATCATCCCAATCGCAGGCATATTTGGACTAGAATCTTATAGGATTTTTCAAAAAAAAAAAAACCAAGTCATTGAATTTTGAGTGTTTAATATAGTTAAACTTGTCCGTTTTTATAAAAAATTAGTAGTTTAGAAACTAGATTTTGGATGCTACGATTCATACTTCTATAATTTTTTCTAATTTTGAGTGCATGCTTTGCTAATAATTCCTACAAGTTGAGATTTTGTTGTTATTTACAATATAGTCGTCCATCTATGACCCCTTTTTCCCCCCTAACTTATTGCACTTAGCCCATCCTTCAAATACAGATTGCAGAATACAAGTCATAAAGATATAGTCTAACTAGTGAAGGAACAAAAAAGATAAAGCAAAATAAATTTTCTAAGAACATCAAGACTTATACAGAAATTTGAAGCATTGTGTTAATCAATTGCCCTTCTAGATCTTCACTATACATTTTTTAAGTACTTTTAAGATGAATTGACTAATGCATATGAACAACAAGAAGAGATAGATTTGATTTCAACATTGGCTTATGAACATAGATTCTATCATTTAGAGTATGAAGTATAGGAACAAATTTAAACAGATGCAATTTTACAACAAGCATTACTTCATAGCTCCAGAAGGTACATAGGTAGAAATAAGTAAGATTTTTTGCCAAGATCAGATTGAATTCACTATAGTTTGCATAGCTACATAATGCAAAGTTCATTTACCAGAGGAACAAGTAACAAGTCATCCCATAATTGTTTATTGAAAAGAATTTTCATTTATAAAATCACAGTTGAAAGACAGAGGATTAGTAAGAGAATAAAAGCCTCCATATAGTTTATTTAACTCAGTTTTAGATGGACCACAAAGTTTCAGTACAAATGACTACAAGGTACAAGTTCAAGATCAAATCTCAAGACACTTTCAGCTATGCAAGTGATATTACAGTCTCATAGAAATAAAGGCATAACCCAATAGGGATGATTACATTCGACTAAGGAATTCATATACTTCTTGATTTCAAAAATTAAATATAAAGAAGCATTCAAGAACATAAGATAAAATTATAACCATACTCGAAGGAGATTGTACAAGGTTTTTATCTAGAACAAATGATTTCAAAGTGACTAGAGTTGAATGACACACAGATGAATACATAGCTAAATAATCCATCATATGGTTAACATGATGAATCTGTAACCAACACATAGCTACATAATTTGTTCTTATCCAATTCGAATGTCCCAAGAGTCACTTCTATAGAAATTACATGCTTTGAATTAACAACGGGCAAAGGGTAAATAGCCAGAGAACAGATAAAGAAAGGCTCAAACTTGCCACCAAGATGTTTCTATGAAATTACATAGTCCAACATAGCAAAATAAAAGGCAATGCAAGCTATAATAGTTAATCCCAAACTCATAGCACATAGAATGATTTATTATACAATGAGTGAAAACAAACAAATTCAACACAAATCTTCAATTATGGAGGCCATGTTTTGGAAATACTATGAACCTAGGAAAAATCAAAGCTTGGATAACAACAATAATGTTAACCTGATATTCAAATGATGAAAGCACCAGAAAGGTCTATGATCTACAAATACCCATGAGCTGTTCAAAGTTTTAGATCTATGCATTTTCGAGATAAAAGAATGACACCCAAAAATATTTCACAGTCACAAAATCTGAAATCATAGTGAAGAAAAGGGGGTTGAGCTCGACATCAACCATGGCCAAGTGTCAATATAACTTTGTGCAAACATGGTACATATCTACAAATCCCCAGGGTGGCCAAGGTTTCCCTGACTATGTTATTTTGTAAAAGTAAAGGAGAAATCGAGTTCAGACTTGAGTTCCAAGAAAACATAAGAATATAGGGTCCAGATTCATTATAATGGAGGGAAAAAAAACCTGGCTGCCTGAGAACTCTAATAGAGTCGAGAAAATAAAAAACCAGGGTTTCAAAAGCAACCAGTTCGGTTAAGGGTTGAGCTATCAAAATACATTTAGAATAAATGCACATAATCAAATCAAGCTCCACAAAAAGAAAAAAGTTAAAGTACCTGTTAGTGCAAAATCACAGCACCCCTGGATGTTGATCAGATTTCTAGGTTGATCATTCTAGCATCCAGTGTGATTGCACAACATTGAAACCTTTCTCCAAGTGTGGGACTTGCAGAAATGAGAAAGGAATCTCCAGAGAAGGCTGGTTCCTGCTCCTAAACTACCTGCCACAAGCTATTCCAGTGCAGGCAAGCTAATCTAATCCTAATCTAACCATGCCAAGGAGGCAGAGAGACAAAGAGAGAGAGAAAAGGGAAAAACAACAAAAGCTTACACTAAAACGGTGATACACCAGAGAAGGAGAATGTTGAACATCTATCAAAACTGCCATGGAACAAGGAGAGGTGAGCAATGGGAAGGATGGACAGATGCATCACAGGCCCAAGGATAGATTTCACACAGAAAATGTCCCAAAACTCCATGAACACAGCTCCAGACCTGCAATGAACATTCAAACTTGCACAAATACCTGCAATGAAGAGAGGTAAGAAGAAAACAAGCAAAAAAACGAGCAAGGATGGACAGATGCATCACAAAACACGTTTTTGTTGCTTCAGAAGTTTACACAGAACATCATTTCAATAGTAAAAGGAAAAAATGCCATTACAGAGCAAGGGAGGAGGTTCGAACTCCATTTTCAACCCTGGAGAAGAAAAGAAGGGAGGGCTAGAGCTGAAAAGATGAACAACTTGTAATCTCAATCCAAAATGAGCCAAATCTGGCTTTTACATTGCATGGGTCGAGCCCATGAGATAGAAAACGTACAAAAACGTGGGAGCCCATTCCTCATTGACTGCAAATGCATTAAATCAGCATGGAGGACCTTACAAACCCATACCCTGTCATTTTGACCAAATGGGAGGAGAGTGCGACCCATTCTGTATTAAATTTGGTCGCTGAAATGTCACTTCTGGCCATGAACACGCACCAGATCCGTTTCTGAATTTTCATTCCTCCAAAACTGAACCAAAATTAGAGATTGACCATGGAATCCTTTAGATAATTTCATAAGCTTTCCAATGATATAAAGAACGTGCAAATCCGAGTTCTGGATCAAAAGATATGGGGCTCTGAAGATTTAGGGCAAAAAATAGGCAAAAACGGATTTTGAATTTTTTCCCGCGCTCTGCCACCTGGATGACACGTGTCAAGCGCTGATTGGATGAGCAATTCTCTCTCCTCCACCTTTCCAGTGGGCTTTCCTTTGAAATTTTGACCTTTTTCATACTTTGGAAAAATTTCTCATTTTTTCCCCGCGCCCCCGCCATTTGGGACACGTGGCATGATCTGGTTGGAGGACGGGGCGCGGGGTCATCCTTGTCTTTCAGTTTTTTGGCCAAAACTTTTGCCAAATTCTCTAAGTCCTCCCCGAGCTCCACAGTTCCCTACTCCTTAGGACATGTGTCCTACTCTGATTCATTCTTGGCTTTTCTAGGTCTTCGCGTCCCTCGTGTACTTTTGGCCCGGATGTCCCAAACCTTCTGGGACAAATTTCTCCGATCCGCCCAATTCGGGCTTCTCTGTCTCTCTTTGCGTTGAAGATGTGGCAAGATTTGATTAGCTCTCGGCTCCTTCAGCTTTTCGTGTCCCACACGTCCACTTGGTCCCAAATGTCCGAGACGAAAGTTTCTTGTTTCGGCTGAACCGGGGCGGTTCGCGTCCTCCGCGTACATTTGTTCCAACTGTCTCGGACCTTATCTGCACAATAGTTAGTCAATTTTTTCACCTTCAGCCAGTTTGCCCTTTTGCGTCCCTCGTGTCCCCATGGCTCGGAATGTCCCTTTGCTGTGTGGACCACCTAGAGGCTTTTCGGCCGGTTCGCATGTCCCGACGTCCCAAACTATCCCAAGGACCACCTGGACTAGGACTTAGCCGATTTTCATGATTTTTTTTTTGCCCTAAGCTTAGTTTTCTGCATTTCTTCCATTTTCTCAGACCTGTTGGGATTCCTTCTTGGATGGGAGAGTTTGGGAGAAGCCGAGGGACCCCAAAAAACATAATTTTGGGCCCTGAATCAATCTATTTGCTCGGGACTTGAATATTCTGATGCTTGTTATTAAAATTACCCTAGGGGGTGAATTGTTGGATAACAGTTTTGGCGACTCAATGCAGGGTCATCTACCTGCTAGATGATATGATCAGTAGCCTGAAGTAATCCATTGGGCATGGAGTCATGAGCCGTAGCCTACAAACTGATCTGAACTTTGAAAACTTCCCTCTGAACTGCTTGAAACCCACCGGACATGGAGTTGTTCTCAACCAAAATGCCACTGGAATGAACTGTGCAAGAGCAAAACCAGCACCACAAAACACTATGTACAGAACTGAAAATCATACATGCTCTAAATGAAACATGCAGAGTGTGCACAAGCACTTCTTCTGCTGAAAGCAAACCTACCTACTCTACTCTAACTGGAAGCAAAGGCAAGCTAAACAAACCCTGCAATTGGTTGTGAGAAATAGCTTCCCTTTCTCAAAAGTGGCAGCCATGCAATTGATTTGAAGCTGATCATGGCTGTCAAGATGAGTGGAAAATCAACAAGAAGCTGGTCTTCCACCCAAATCATCAAGGTATCAGCTGAAGGAAAATTCAATACCTATTTTAGTGTTGCTCTGCATTTGGATTGAAGAGGTATGACAGCTGATCCTTGGTACTTTGTAGCTCACCCTCATGCTCAGAAGCAAGCATGACTGGTTGTGACTTCTCCTTTGGCTCCAATGAAGCCAAATACCTGATTAGGCAAGGTCTGATCCGTTTGATATGCCCATAGCTCTAATTTTCAACTTCAAAAATGGAGTCTTCTTGTAGACCTTGGATGGATGGTAGTGTAGAAGAAATGGTGAAATTCCTCTGTCCTTTCTCTTCCTCCAATGAAGAACATGAAATATTAAAATCTTCCAAAGAGCTGCTATAAGATGTAGGCTATTGTAAATGAATGTTCTCCTTCATGACAACAGACTCAAGTGTTTGGAATGTGGATGATGAAAGAGCGAATGGTGGAAACTCAACCGGCTCTTCTCCATCAAAAACAGTCCTCCAAATCTGACAGATAAACTACCTCATGGTCTGTCCCTACTGCAAATGTTCAATCTCTCCCATGGTGTTCTCTCTGATCTATAACTTGATCACCATGGTTTCTTTCTCACCCTCTAACATTGAGTTTGAGAGATCAAACTCCTCTTCAGTACTAGAACTTGAGAGAGATGAAGTAGAAGGAAGAACTGAACGTTCTCCTGTAGCCTGCTTTGTGCTCAAAGCCCTTGGATCTGTAATTTCCTCCTCCACAACTAGAATTTGCTCCTCTTCTTTTGGATTTGGAGCAGCTTCTTCTTCCTCCAATGTTTGAAGACATATCTTGCTCTTTGATTGAACTCTTCCTCCAGCATGAAGTTTGTCAAGTCAAACTCTTCAATCTGGCTGCTCTAGAGGACAAGTTGGGACTTGCAAGATCTTCTTTTGAGCTTTCTTCCTTTATGGCTGATTGTGCAACTTGAATTGAATCAAACATTACCTTCAAATAGAGAGCCAACATGCCACACTACTTTATGATAAAACTATCTGTTGATCTACTTCTTCTTTTTGCTCTTCTTCTGCCTGCCACAAAATCAGTCTTAAACCACCATTTGTTCAACCTTAGCCTCTTCTGTGGGTTTAACCATCAAGGGGATCTTTGTCAGCCCAAATTTGGCAGCCCAAACCCTCAAGTTTTCTGTCATTTCTTTTCTTCTTGGCTTCTTCCTCTTGCTATCCTTGATGACTGATTTTTGCAATTTCTTCTTCCCCATATGGAATTGGGAATGGAAGAGGAGGGATGGGTTTGTAACTCGATTGATTTGGCAATTTTTTGTGGTGGTGGAGGTAGAAACTCTTGTTTCTTTGGAGGACGGGGTATTTCTGTTACCTCTTGTGGAGGGGATGACTGTTTGGAAGGAAAAAGGAAAGAAGAATTGAGGTGTGGTGGAAGACTAGGGGGTGGAGAAATGGATTCAACACTTGGGACAGCAGATGGAGAGTTTAAAACTTGACACTGTTGAGATAAAAAAGATTGGGAAAAAGGAAAAAGAAAGGCATGAGATGGTGTGCTTACCTGTTGACAAGGTTGCTGAATACTCCTCTCATACACCTCTATTTCTTCAATCCACTTTGGCAAGCAATGGCAAGTGTTGCAATCATGAAGTCAAGCTTCTCTTGAGGGCTGTAATGCCTTGGAAAAGGTCCCACCCATGGACAAGGTGCTCCACAACCGATTCCAAATGCTTTCATTTGTGCTTGAACCTTGGACTACACCATCTTTACCTCCATCTTTTAGATTTTTTCCAACAGACCAGCATCTTGCATCTGATTGTCTTTATAACCAACATACCCTTGCTCTTGATGTGCTTCATAGCCAAACTGATTTTGGCATTGCTGCTCATGTGGGTATGCATGCTGATTCTGAATTTGTTCAAAATGCTGATTTGAAAGAGTTGTAATGCATGCTGGACCAGGTGGAAAATACTGTTGTTGTTGATGTGAATTCCATGATGGAAATGAAGTCATGATTGCACAACTTCATGGAATCGAAAATAATGAAAGGGATGGAAAGAAGGATGGATGAGAATGGATGAAAAAATAGGTCTGCAACTTCAAAAATGGGTTGCTGATCAGATGGAGTCTCCAGATGTGTTTGCAAGTGCCTCCAAAGGCTGAAATCTTCACAGGAACACACCAAACCTACAAAAGATGAAATGAAAGACCTCTAAGGTCCCACCGGGCGTGCCAAAACAATTAGTGAAAAATCACACCACACCCCTGGATGTTGATCAGATTTCTAGGTTGATCATTCTAGCATCCGAGTGTGATTACACAACATTGAAACCTTTCTCTAAGTGTGGGACTTGCAGAAATGAGAAAGGAATCTCCAGAGAAGGTTGGTTCCTGCTCCTAAACTACCTGCCACAAGCTATTACAGTGCAGGAAAGCTAATCTAATCCTAATCTAACCATGCCAAGGAGGTAGAGAGAGAGAAAAGGGAAAAACAGCAAAAGCTTACACTAAAAAGGTGATACACCAGAGAAGGAGAATGTTGAGCATCTATCAAAATTGCCATGGAACAAGGATAGGTGAGCAATGGGAAGGATGGACAGATGCATCACAGGCCCAAGGATAGATTTCACACAGAAAATGTCCCAAAACTCCATGAACACAGCTCCAGACCTGCAATGAACATTCAAACTTGCACAAATACCTACAATGAAGAGAGGCAAGAAGAAAACAAGAAAAAAACGAGCGAGGATGGACAGATGCATCAAAAAACATGTTTTTTTTGCTTCAAAATTTTGCACATAACATCATTTCAATAGTAAAACGCAAAAACGCCATTACAGAGCAAGGGAGGAGGTTTGAACTCCATTTTCAACCCTGGAGAAGAAAAGAAGGGAGGGCCGAGTTGAAAATATGAACAACTTGTAATCTCCATCCAAATAAACTTGTAATTTTCAACCCTGAAGGACCTTACAAACCCATACCCTATCATTTTGACCAAATGGGAGGAGAGTGTGACCCATTCTGTATTAAATTTGGTCGTTGAAATGTCACTTCTGGCCATGAACATGCACGAAATCTGTTTCTAAATTTTCTCCCTCCAAACTGAACCAAAACTAGAGATTGACCATGGAATCCTATAGAGAATTTCATAAGCTTTCCAATGATATAAAGAACGTGCAAATCCGAGTTTTGGATCAAAAGATATGGGGATCTGAAGATTTAGGGTAGAAAACAGGCAAAAACGGATTTTGAATTTTTTCCCGCGCTCTGCCATCTGGATGACACATGTCAGGCACTGATTGGATGAGCAATTATCTCTCCTCCACCTTTCCGTGGGCTTTCCTTTGAAATTTTTACCTTTTTCATACTTTGGAAAAATTCTCATTTTTCCCCACACCCCTGCCATTTGGGACACGTGGCATGATCTGGTTGGAGGACAGGGCGCGGGGTCATCCTTGTCTTTTAGGTTTTTGGCCAAAACTTTTTCCAAATTCTCTAAGTCCTCCCCGAGATCCACACTTCCCTACTCCTTAGGACACGTGTCCTGCTATGATTCGTTCTCAGTTTTTCTGGGTCTTCGCGTCCCTCGCGTATTTTTGGCCCAGATGTCCCAAACCTTCTGGGACAAATTTCTCCAATCCGCCCGATTCGGGCTTCTCTATCCCTCTTTGCATTGAAGAAGTGGCAAGATTTGATTGGATCTTGGCTCCTTCGGATTTTTGCGTCCCACGCGTCCCCTTGTCCCAAATGTCCGGGACAAAAGTTTCTTGTTTCGGCCGAACTGGGTGGTTCGCATCCTCCGCGTACATTTGTTCCAACTGTCCTAGAACTTATCTGCACAACAGTTAGTCAATTTTTTCACCTTCGGCCGGTTCGCCCTTTCGCATCCCACGCGTCCCGATGGCCTGAATGTCCCTTTGCTGTGTGGACCGCCTGGAGGCTTTTCGGCCGGTTCGCGCCCTGACGTGTCAACTATCCCAAGGACCGCCTAGACTAGGACTTAGCTTATTTTCATGATTTTTTCTTCCCCAAGCTTAGTTTTCTGCATTTTTTCCATTTTCTTGACCTATTGGGATTCTTTCTTAGATGGGAGAGTTTGGGAGAAGCTGAGGGACCCTAAAAAACATGATTCTCAGCCCTGAATCAATCTATTTGCTCGGGACTTGAATATTCTGATGCATGTTATCAAAATTACCCTGGGGGTGAATTTTGGATAACAGCACCCTTTAAAAAATATATATATTGAGTCACAATACTGGAAATTTCTAGAATCAGATAAGGATAACTTTTTTGTTTTTCATGGCCATTAAATATTTATTAAGGTTTTGAATAGATAATCAAAATGAAGTAAGAACTCACCATTTTACGATCAAGTTTGTTGAAACCCTCGAAGTGCAGAGTAATATGATGAAGAACCAGAAGCTTATTCACGCTTAGAAATTTCCACAGAGGCAAAAAATCACAAAATCATAGGTGGTTTGAAATTTTCAGTATCAAATAGAGCCAATAATCCAAAGAATGAACAATTGCAATGGAGAAAAACTAGAAGCTCAACTTCAACAATAATGGTGGCCACTAATGGTTGAAACCAAATAGTGATACATACACATAGAGATCTCAAAGATCACAGAAGCTAAATAAGTCCCACCACGAGCTCAAAGAACAATAATGGTGGAAAAGCACAACAAAATGAAATAATAAAGAGTCCACAGAAGCCTAAAACCAGAGCTCAACATCATTCATGGCCGTCAAAATAAATTGTTCCAAGGCTTCACCAGCTCGAGGAACCAAGGGAAATGAGAAAAATAATAGGGTTTTGAGTATTTTTCCTACCTAACTCCACATGAGTTATCTTAACTCAACCAACGGTTTCGAATGCACATGTGGCGATCACATGAAAACCCTATTTTTTTAACTCTAACTTAAAAATCTTCCAATGACACAATGATGGGTTGGGCCATCATGAGAAGGAGAGGACAAATTTCCCAATAAAATTATTATGCTTTGACTATGGTTTATACCATATGTTGGATCTTTCACATATGATGTTGGTTTAATATACCATATTATTTTTCAGTTATTAATGGGGTGTCATACATGTGAAAGCGCCAACATCATAAACACATGGTCAACGCAATGACCTGTGTTCCTTATTATTACCTTTTCCAAGATGGAGGAAAATATTTTCTTTTGCATGTGCATAGGTGGCACTGCCAGGATAAGACAGAGTTATCATTGCCAAGTAAACAAGACATAACCATGCATGCACTACAGATAAAATAGGTGTCACATCAACAGGGTAAGACAAGTGGTATGCATATAAAAGGTGATTTGCAAATAAAGGAAAAGATTAAAATAGATGAAAATTATTCACCCAAGTACCTTAATCTTTCCAAAATCACCGTACCATCATGCAACTATTTAAAAGAGTCGAATCGGTTTGACTAAGTGTATTTTTGGAAGGAAAGGAATATTTTTGCCTCATGTAACAACATGTGTAATTTTAGTCCTTATTTATTATTTATTCATTGAAAAAGGCTAAAATTACCATACAAGTATAGTTTGACTACAGTTTATTTGTAGGGGGTGGGTGAATATTTTTGTTATTTATTGTGTGCATTGACAATGCACAAGGGTCAATTAGGGATTAGGACTTTGGATGTAGTGAGTGCTAAAGAAATTTTTTCCCAGAATTGCCCTTATATGAGAACCAATTGATTACGTTTCCAAAAAAATTGTAGTGGTGTGTATTAATATAGTTTTCTTGTGAATTTTATTATTCCCTTAATTTATTAAGCTTGTTTATACTATTTTCATTGTTGCAAATAAGTGCTTATGTTAATTTTAGTGTGTAATTATCTTCCTTGTTATTGTGAGAAATCCCTTAACATAATAGTATTTTCCTTGAGATTAGCTGAAAACCCATTGGATCATGTGTGTTCACTTTATTCTCGGTATATTGTGTATGTTTCTCAGTCAAGCCCTCAAAACATTTGGTGTATCACCCCATTGTTACCAATTTTATTCATCTCTTGTATTCTCAAACCCCAGAGAAATCAGTTTAGGATACATCCAAAGAAGGAACTGGACTTGTAATCCTGGAGATTCACCTCACAATCTGGAGACCCACAGCCCGTGAGGTGTCCTCAATTATATCTGCATAAGTGAGGGAGAAGCAAAGTTAGAGGATTTTTCAACCCTCAACAAGGGTGCACTTCTGAGAGATAATAGTTACATTCCCAGAATAGGAATGTAAGTCCTATAAAAGACTATTACACACTATGACATGTAAGACATGTCATAGTAACTCCTATGACACCATGTACACGAATAAAGATGAGTCAGCAAGGGTAAGTATTTGTTCTAACTAAATAAATATGAAGAACATAATACCCTACACCAACAAAAATGAAGAACCGTCTTGTAGAGAATCATATGAATCCCTTGAAAAAAAAAAAATGAACTTAAATGAAACAATAGGTGATGGAGGAATGTCCCACAAGAAGAGAGTCATGTCCTAAATGGTTTCATATATAATTTAAATTTTGTACTATATAAATAAAGAAGTGATGTCTAGTAGGAATGTGTCCTAATGAGGTGAATTCAAGATCTACATATATGATCCTGCTGCAAAGAATAACTGGAAGCTATCACTACAACATTTTAGGATTTTAGCCACAATTTTTCAACAATATTGTTGTGGTTATGGGACATTAAAAAAATAAAAAATGTGGCATTAGAGTTGTAGCTCATCCACAATTTTATAGTTGTTTGAATTTCTTATACAATTTTTAAAATCATGGATATACCACAATTTGCAAAATTTATAGCTAATCTACATTTTTAAAATTGTATATCCTCTACAATTTTTGATGCTTGTAACATTTTTAAAAAAATTGTTTTTGTCAAATTTCCACGATTTCTAAAATATTGTAGTTTGTCTATATATTTCTTATTTGTAAATATTCTACAATTTACGATTTTGTATAAATCGTTAGTGTAATATTTGTGGAATTTTCAACAAGTTTTCCTATAAATAAATTTACCACAATAAACATGTAGGTGGAAGCTACAATTTGATTGCCACAATAACTATTTGTAAAATATATTTGAATTTTTTTTTTTAAAATTACAATTAACCTTTTTAAATTTCACATTCAATTAATTAATTTTACATGTAAATTTTCTATATACACAACATGAAATTTATTGTATTTTAAAAAAAAATTGTTTAACATTAATTATTTTCATCTAAATTATTCTGGTAATTCCATATTTACTTTGTAAGTGAATTTAAAGTTAAACAAAATTTATTCTAATTTAAATTTATTTAACTTTATAATATAATAAAATATATAATGAACACTAAAATAAAAATATTAATTTATAAACGCAAGATAATGTGTTCTCAGCGATCTAGAAGTTAATAATTCTTTTGTGGCGTGATTGGAACTTTTTCTACCTCATTGGAACCAATGTCCATCTCATACCTACACTGCCAAATTTGTCATTTGATTCATTCAAATGCATGGATCTCTTTTGGTCATGTATTCTGACTTATAATCTACATGCCTTTACAACACAAAAATCTAGAAGAGGCACATCTCACATACAAAAATTATTGTAGACTCACTACCATTATCAGATTTTTGTGCAACATACATGTGGCCTTTTACATCTCTGCATGATTCAACACCAACTCCAATGTTACTCCCTTCCACTCACACTTGTAATATAAAAAAATCTATGACACAATACCTTGTTCATGACCATGACAGATCACCACACCAATGCCTATCACTAAATTTATTCTAATGTGTAGATCCCTTTTCTCTTCATTCACCACCAAATGATCCTTTGTGACAGTGCAATTACAACATTAATCAAATCACCAAATTTGTCTTCCTTCCACTGAAACTCTTTGATCATTTCAGAATTCATAATGATTTTACCATTGAATTCAAGTTCTCATCTTCCAACACATATGAAGATCCTTTGATATATTTGAGCCTCTATAAATGTGTACCCAACACCAAAAGTAATTGTAAAAGTAAAGTATATAGCTTGCTTCAAACTCATTATATATAAAATATACCATATGTTCACTAAGACATCTGGTATAATATTGGTCTAGTTAGGGGCATGTATACCTTTTCTTCTACAAAGGATATGACATCCATAATTCTCGTTCACTCAAGTGTTCTTCTGTAATTACCTCGGGTTCCTGCAAAGCACCAAATATTTGAGTGCACTTGTCTCCCTTGGATCCCTTTAGCGTTGACTTCATGGCCTAGTTTCCTTTTGTTACAAGACGTTTATTGTGCCTCTCAAATTTTTTGGCAGATGTTCTTTGAGGTGTTCCACGCATAGGGAATTGTCAATAAACAGAAAGAAGGGATTTTTTGCTTCACTTTGAAATTCCCTCTAAGATAAGAAAGTTGTTGTTCTAACAATTGGGTTCATGAAGGATGTTTTGAGTAGGGTGATAATTCATTAGAAGATCCCTCCATTTATAGACCTCAGAATGGTTCCCTATCCTGCCAATTATAAGTGCATATATCAAACTGACGTTGACTTCAATTATTAAACTAGTAAGGCGTTCTTGTAGTGAGATGAGACCTGTTGGGTCTGACATCTTTCAAAAATTGGAGGGCCAAGATTAGAATGTCAGAGTGTTCGTTGAAATCAGACGGTGACAATCTCGGCTTCTGATAGAGTGAACTGTTATACCCCTTACAATTTGGCATGTGTATCGGGTATTTTCTATTTTTCCCGCTTCTGTTCCTGCATGGTGGAGACAGGTGGCTGGCTGCATGCAATAGGGTTCTTGATGGTGAACCAGAAGAAGAAGAAGAAAAAGATTATTATCCAGGAGATGATTCTACCTGATAAAGTTGTGAGCTTTAACTGGAGCAAGGGAATCCTGCTTTGCTACAACCCCCGGCGGCCCCCCCTCCCACCCCGATTTAATATTGTGGAATCCTGCTATGGGCACTTCCCGCAACCTCTCTCGTTGTCGCATCCACAAAGAAGAAGTTTCCCCTTCCTATGTTTGAGGGATTCGGATTTAATTCTGATAACAATTTCGTGTTTGTCCAGGGCTGCGCCCATGACCCTGAGCCCCCAGACCATGGCATCCCTGCGAATTTCATGCTCCATCTGCACGTTTATGTTTCCGTAGACCATAAATGGCATCAGCGCATCCTCGACTTCGACTTTTACCCTAAAGGTTCTGTTGTTTACTGCAACGGAAATTTCTACTGGAAATGCTTTGGGAAAATGGTCTTTGTATTGAAGCCGCCTTATGATGTAAACAGGTTGGAGAGTAAACCATTTCCGTGTTGTGGGCAAGGAATAGATCAGATGACAGGGTTTGATGGTGGTGTTGTTGCGCGATCAGACATTTAAGATACAATGGCGTTCTGTAGCTGATTTTCCGTGCACAAGAAGGAATTAATATTAGTTGTTTAACGAAGTCGGCCTGCACCGCTCCAGCCGCTTCAAAGAAGAAGAAGAGAATGCAGCACAGACGGAACAATAGTGGAGGCCATTGATTTTGCAGACAAGCTCCTCAGGCAGCCTCAACTTGTTATCGCCGACACTTTTCAAACAGATGTAACCAACTAGTTGTAAGTTTCGTAGAAAGAAAAATAAGAAATCTCTAAAATAGAATATAAACTCTGCATTTCTCTGCCAATTATATAATTGTTTAACATCAACCAAATATGAAATAAGTTTAATTTTGGCTTGTTATGACAGATTTTGGGTGTGATCCTATGCAGCCCACGTTTCATTTCAGAATAGATTGTAATTACGCCGTAAGGCGTTCTTGTAGTGAGATGAAACCTGTTGGGTTTGACATCTTTCAAAAATTGGAGGGCCAAGATTAGAATGTTAGAGTGTTCGTTGAAATCAGACGGTGACAATCTCGGCTTCTGATAGAGTGAACTGTTATACCCCTTACAATTTGGCATGTGTATCGGGTATTTTCTATTTTTCCCGCTTATGTTCCTGCATGGTGGAGACAGGTGGCTGGCTGCATGCAATAGGGTTCTTGATGGTGGATCTGGTATACGATTTCTTCTCGAGGCTTTTGTAGCAGTGAAAATAGGGCATATAGTATTTATCAAGTGCGGGCGTATCCTCTCATCAAGCACAACATGTTTTTTGTGGAATTTGGCCTCTTCGTTAGCGTGGACGATGAGATTCAGAAGGTAGAACTGTATCATCATTTCCACGACGTGTTATGGAAAATGATTCCGATTCCTCTCAACTTGCCTGGAACTCCGTATCGGAAAGGCAGAATCACTGGCGATCATATCCTCCGTATACTTGAAAATATTGTCAATCAGAGGAGAAAGGATTTGGAAAACTGATGCTTTTCACACGATCAGGATGTGCTGTCTTACTTGGTTTGTAGCGCGGATGAGGTCAGAAATAAATTAACGAAAGAGGAGGTAAAAGACAACCTCTTACCATTGTTATTACTATTACTTTTCTCCTCAAGTATTTGGCTCTAAATCCCCCTGCTACCACCAAGTTCTACAATGTATTTTTTTAAATATGTTATTTTTAAATCGAACATGCATTTTTTTAATAAGTTTCTCTCTGCACTAAATTTAATGGAAGAATTGCAGAGCAAATGCAGATTTTCGATGAGATGGAGGAAAATAAGATACAACTTTTGGAATGGGAGGACATTCAAAAAATTAAATATTCATGGAGAGCTGCACAAGATGTTCACGATTTGGCCTACTTTGCATACATTCTATAAAAAATGTTACTTGTATAGGGTTTCGGTGTGTTAGCATTGTATTTTGGGGGTTTGGTGTTTTGGAGGTCTCCGATCAATTTACATGTTTTTAAAAGAGAATTGTGCCGATTTTTTCCATACTTGCAGGAATGTTTGTGCTGTTGATCCAAGAATTTTTCCTTTTTTTTGGCACTCCATCAACTGGATGTTACAATTTTTGCACTACTTTTTGGAAATTAAAAATATACATATTACACATAATGTATGCGTGTGCAATTTCTTGTGTTGGGGTAGTGTGTATACTTTCTGATGTTTATGTGTACTTCCTCTACGAGTCCGGATCTCTCAAGGTAGGGTTTTTAATTTAGGTTGTCTGATATCCTTTATAGTATAGACATTGTTTTCCTGTGAATTCTCAAATGCTGATAATTTGCATGAGGTTTTAATCAATGATTTTTCGTGGTGTTTTTCGTTCAAGGATTTGTTGTTGAAGCCATTATTCTCGTCTCTTATATTTTACAACTATGTTGGTCATTGCTCAAGACACTCACATGTAACTTTGCATTTTGGGAGTACTTTTGTATAAAAGTAGTAAGGGAATTGTTAAATCATTTGATTTAACACTGCAGGAACATACACATCATACATGCATATCTAATTTAATCCTCATTGAGTGTTAGGTACAATATGTGTATGGCATCAGATTGATTGAACTATTTTTCAACTATAAAGCTGGAGTGGAAAGTGCTTTCAGACTGCGTTGTGAAACAAATCCTGGATTAGGAAAGGTCATCAGCAGATGTAATAATTGTTTTTAAAGACTTATTCTTGCATCGCCTAGCCTTATTTGTTTTTGGTCATATTTAGTAGCATATTTATACATAGAATATGCACTGTTTTTCAACTATATTGTTAGGCTGGAAAATACTCTTACACTGTATTTGTTTGACTCAAATTTGGAATTTTGAAAGGCCACTAGCAAATACAAGAATTATTTTTAAAGACTTAATCTATGTGTGTAGTACCCACATGTATGTCTTTTATATAGAAAATAAAAAAATTTGGTCTTGGTATTTTAATTTAGATTTGGACTATATTGTTTTTTGTATTAATGTTTGTACATTTAATCTGCACTCTTGAAAAAATTTGTTGGCAATATATACTATTACGGTTTAGTCTATGGTTCTTCTTGTCTCTTTCTAGCAATAAAAAGTTTGTACATTTGATAGGTGTTTGTATTTTGTTTTCAAGTGGGATGGTCCTCGAAGTTCTATCCCATTAAGCATATATTACCACACTTCCAAGTCTTCTCAAGTTAATTTTGTACTGATATACTTTTGGGTCTACATTTTTCATACATTGATTGATACAAATAATCATTTTGCTTTGAATTTCTCGAGTTTCAGTGGAGTCATGAAGAGGTGAATTATGGTGAACTATAAAAAATATAGGGACATTTACCAATAGTGGGTTGTACTCTTGGGAAGAGTTTATTTGAGTTGTTTCTAAGATTGGGTTAAACTACCCGACTTGTTTCTGAAATTGGAATAGAGAGCCCAAATAGAGTCGAAGCCAAATTTCAACTCAATTTCTCATATTACTATTGATCCGATGCCCAACTTGGTTTGAGTTCGTACGAATAACCATCCCTTGATTTTTGAAGGTCCACATGACAACCCTTTTATTAGTTTTATCCTTAAATATTGGTTCGGGGCAATCTCTCTATCCTATAGTAGAAAAAATGATGTACAAATCACTGTAAAAGAGAAATTGCAGAAATCGTGTTTTCCACTAATTGGTTCTTAACCCCTCCAAACAGTAATGACATATAGATTTTTTTTTTTTTATGGAATGCTAACTGATTTCAAGACTAGCTAAAGATTCATTATAATACATTCCTTGACAATATTTCCTTCAATCAAATTGCAATATTTCAGAAGCAATGTGATGCATACAAAGAAAGCATTACAAATTTACAAACAAATTCAAAGTATGGCAACAGGGTTCATTTTCAAAAATTCTGATCAAACCCTTTGGGTAAAATGTAGAAAATGTTTATTCTGGGAAAATATTAGAGATCTCTCTCGATGATATTTATATGCAGTTCTCAAAGACAAGATTTTTGATGTTCCAAGCTCCGTGTTTGGTTGTGTCAGCGAGCATCTCAAATACTTGTACCTCAAAAATTTCATATGAAAAGAAATTTCGATGCCCATCGATTTTGGTAGCTTCAAATGCTTGAAGACATGTTATTTGCATTGTGTTTTTATTAACAATGACGCACTATTTGAGTGGTTCCTAGAACAGTGTCCGAACTTGGAAAAATTGAAGATGTCAAGTTATGATTGACTAACATTAAATTTTCTCGTTTTAAGGCAAACGCCTTCAATTTAGATTCATTGTTGCAGTTGGTGATAAAAATTAACTTAGCATGGATGAGGTTGTCGAATTTTCAACCCTATATTTAGGGGAAGGGGTCTTTTGTTAGCCATAGTATACACCTCGTCACCAAATTTCCTACCATTGAAGAAATCCTAGTGCACAACTCATTTTTCCAGGTAACTCTAATTTCTTCTCCTCCTTTTTTAATGTTTGTGTTCTCTGAAATTTAATTAAAATTGGGGTTGATGTTGGGGGAAATCCCATTATCATATTGCGGGTCAAAACTGTTGTGGGTTTTGAACATGGATCATTCTATCACTTATTTTACTGTTACACCAGAACCCCTTTTAGTAATTTTCTTTAGCTTTGATTTTCAAGAAGAAGAAGAATAATTGCAGTTTAATGAGCCATATATTATATTTTCATGCAGGGGGAGGGTCAAGAGCTGGTCCCTAATGAAGTGGGATCGGCGCTTATCCTTCCACTAATGTAGCTCAAAAAACTCCATATTATTACTACAACTTCTTTAGGTGAAAGTGATGTGGCTCTATCCTGCTTTTTCTTAGGACCGCTCCAGCATTGAAAATAATGATGGTCAGGTTTCCACTATACATCAACAATGCCGTTAGATTGCGATTTGTGGAACAAATTTTGGATCTGGAAAGGTTATCAATAGATGTGAGAAATGTGTTTAAAAATTTATTCTTCAATCACCTAGCCTTATTGTTGTTGGTTTTATTTATATGAACTGTCTTTCAACTATAATGCTGGGGTGGACGGTGCTTTAAGACTGCTTTGTGAAGGAAATCCTGTATTAGAAAGGTCATCAGCAGATGCAAGAATTGTTTTTGAAGACTAATTCTTGCATCACATATCCTTATTGTTTTTGGTCATATTTATTAACATATTTATACATAGAATATGAACTGTTTTTCAACTATATTGTTAGGCTGGAAAATAATTTTACACTGTAATTTTTTACTCAATTTTTGGAATTTTGGAAATACCACTAGCAAATGTCAAGATTGTTTTTAAAGGCTATTAGTTGTATCACCCAGCTTTCTTCTCCCGCTCATGTCTTTGTAAGATTTGTCTCATTAGTCTTCCTCTGTGTAGAACCCTCAATTTGTTCATCAAACCTCTTCTTCATCATCCCTCATCCTTTTCCTCTATTTCACTTTCTCATTTTTCATTCTTCACTGCGTCCTCTTCGACGTTCCCATCGTACACTTCACGGGTCCCACAATCACTTGCATAACAATATTCAAAGAATATAATTTTTTTTCTCAATCTCACCTTTTGGAGAGATATCCCTATTAAATAGGGTGGTTGATTCGGTTGCACACGAAACCATTTCACTCTAAATAAATTATATCAGAAGATTTAATTTAACCCAAGGGTCCCACAATCACTTGCATAACAATATTCAAAGAATATAATTTTTTTCTCAATCTCACCTTTCGGGAGAGATCACCCTATTAAATAGGGTGGTTAATTCGGTTGCACACGACACCATTTCACTCTAAATAAATTATATCATAAGAATTAATTTAACCCATCCACATTGGGTCCCACAATCACTTGCATAACAATATTCAAATAATATAAATTTTTCTCAATCTCACCTTTCGAGAGAGATCACCCTATTAAATAGGGTGGTTGATTCAGTTGCACACGGCACCGTTTCACTCTAAATAAATTATATCGTAAGACTTAATTTAACACATCCACATTAAGTAGAAAAGGGTCCCAACAATATAAATTTTATAATTAAACTTTTAAAAAGGGTGTAAAGTGACGGCCCACCTAAATGGTGTCCCCGCTTGATACTAACACACTAACAACCATTATAATTAAGAGGGAGAGATTACTTAAGTCATATAAATAAATGCAACCTAACCCTCATTTTGGAATAAAACACCCACCCATCCCTTACGGCGTCAACATTGCACGCTTCATCGTGCGATTGCTAGTTGGAAGTATTCACGTCTAATTTTCAATTTAAACGTAAACTTATTTACCTAAAATATAGGGATTTGTATGTAACTTGTCAACGATTGAAATTATTTTGAATAAATATAACTCTACGTAATATAATCTAAATTATTATAAATTTGCAATATTCTATTTCTAATTTTAAATCGTTCTAATTAAAATATTCTAAAAATTTTAAATTTTATATTATTTGGATACTATTTAATGTGGTATTTTAATATTATTATATCATTTTCTTATAATATGATTTGTGTAAGTATGAGTGACAATTTGTATATATTTAAATAAGTTTGGGGGTAAGAATGTGTATTTTCAATAGAAAGGGTTAGATATGTTGTATTGTCCAGACATTATTATCACTTTTTAAAATTGCAGAACATCCATAATACTTAAAAATGGAAAAATCAAATTATCATAGAGGTGCGATAAATATTCTGCATTTTTCTCAAATTGTAGAAATTTTGTAGAATAATTGTGGTAAAAAAATTTGTTTGTTGTTTAATTCATTTGATATTTTTGTTTATTTCATCTTAAAATATGCTACAATAATCATATATTTTTATATAATTAGATTTCCATAGTATTCTAATTTAAACTTTTCTATAATTTTTCTTCAAACATGTAAATATATTAAAATATAGATAGTATAATTTCAATAATAATATAAATTTATATTAATATTTTAAAAATAATATCATAAATTTTTTTTGGTACACTGCATTTTATGATAATTTTTAATTTTATTTTCAAAAAAATGTAGATTTTCTATGAGGAAGAGTTGGATATGTCAGTTCTCTACAAAATATTATCATTATGTGTAAATTGTGGAGCATCCACAATACCTAACAATCAATAAATGATTTTTTTATAGAGATGCCACAATTATTCCAAAATGTGCAAACTTTGTGGAATAGTTGTCGTTAAAAGGGCCTATATGTTGTAGTGTATTAAATAGGTTACTCTTAACTCTTAAGTATCAATAGTTATGAGAGGAATGTCATTATAATATTGCAAATTATCATTGGAATACCTCATACAAGTGACTCTAAACACTGAAGTAGAAACATGTACAAGAGGAATGTCCTCAATTATAGATGGGGTTCCAAAAGGAGGGGGATTGATAGAAATCTCAATATCATCCACATATGAAAGGATTTCTAAGGAATCATACCTCTTAGATAGGCAATCTGGAATTTAAAGTCTCCTTAAAGATTATAAATTAATATTTCTACACACACACACACACACACACACATAGAGATTCTATTGTGTTATGAATATATTTTTCTATTTGGTTGTAGATGTAGTTGAAAATATGGAGAAAGATATTAGTAATTTAAAATATATTTTCTTGGACAACCAACATGAAATCCATATTTTAAAATTTGAAGTAGAAATTCTCAAGACTTCATTAACTCAAAAAATATATATATTAAAAGATTAAAAATAAAGAAATAATAACAATTCAAAAGAAAATTTCTCGCATCATAAATAATTAATCTTAAATATAAAATTAATATTCTAAAAAAATCCTTGATTGAACCATAATAAACAAATATATAAAGAGTTTTTTGTAATTATTTAATCATCATATTAATAGTGATATTAGATATAAGAAATATAATAAATAGTGATGTCCATGACAATTGTAATGTACGTGGCAAAAATTATATACCACAAACATTATTAGAATTAAAACACATGAACAAATAATATTATTTAGAAGGCTTATTTGAAAAAATACAACCACCATTTGAGTTAGGAAAAAGATATTAATATTATTGAAATATATAAATAGCATTGTAGAGTTCATATCATCCAAGTAGAAGGCCACCTTTTAACAATAATCTAATTGTTTGAATTAGAAAAATATATATTTAAAAATCTTTAAAAAGAAGGTACTCTCTAATAGACAATACAAATAGAAATTACAAAATATGTGGAATGATATATTAAATACTACAATTAATTGTGAATGAACTTATGTATAAATCTAATTGTTTTTAGGAAAAAAAATATCGATAACACTGTAAAACATAAATAAAAATTAAATATATGTGTGAAATAATATATTCAATCTTTCAATCAATTATAAATAAATTTAATTGTTTTGGGAAAGATTCCACATGTTAAATGTTATATTAGTTAATTTCAAATAAATTTAAAAAAAAAATCTAGTTGTTTGGGCAAAGAAAAATTATATAAAATTTATTTGAAAACTTTCAAAAGATGGCATTGGTGTCAATTTGGACAACATAAATAGAAATTACAACATATATGTAGAATAATATAATAAATGTTATAAAAGGGAAAAAATGTCAATTTCAACAACACAATAAAAATTATATATATTACACACTACAATTAATTCTTAATTAATAAATATAGTAAAAGAAAAAATCCAATTATTTCTTAACTAATAAATGTAGTTAAGGAAAAAGCCCACATATCAATAATATATTAAATGTTAGTTTATTGTAATTTAATTAGAAATAAATTTATATGTCTTAATTATTTCTTAATTAATATATGTAGTAAAGGAAAAAATCCACATATTAGAAATTTATTAAATGTTACTGTTAGTTGTAACTAAATTTATGCGTCCGTTATTTTTTAATTATTTTCTTTATTAATAATTATGTTTAAATATATTAAATGTAACTATTAGCTGTAAATAAATTTATCCGTCCATTATTTTTTAATTGATTTCTTTATTAATGATTATGTCTAAATGTCTTCATTAATGATTATGTCTAAAGATATGATCATATTGTTTCTTTAGTAAAGAAAAAGGTTCACATGAATTGTTTTTTTTTAAATTAGAATATATGATTTTTTCTAAAGGCATGATCATATTGTTTCTTTAGTAAAGGAAAAGGTGCACATGCCAATGTTTATAGAAATTAGAATATATGTTTCTTTTGTAAAGGAAAAGGTTCACATCAATTTTTTAGAAATTAGAATATATATCTAAAAAATTAGAAAATAGAATATATATAAAATAATACATTAAATGCTAGAGTGAAATTAGAACATATATGTGCAATAATATATTAAATGCTACAATTAGTTGTAAATGAATTTATGTGTCCGTTATATTTAATTTTTGCTTAATTAATAAACGCAGTAAAGAAAAAGGCAACACCAAATTTTTATTTAGAAAACTTGTTACTGACAAAGGTCAATACATTTTCTGAAATCACAATGTTAACCCATTTATATAATTATATGACTATGCATTTTGTAAGCACCGTGATAGGGGAGATGACCCCATAAATGCTCACCCTAACTTTAGGGGTGTGTAGATTTATGTAGAGGCCTCGTTAGTACAAAAACATATCATTGTGTAGAATATGATCGTGTCACATCACTATTTTCATTACGTACATTTATTTAGAGAGAAAATTGGATTTTGAATTGATTTAGTTCACAAATAATTTATAAAAAGCATTTGAAAAGTGTACTAATAACCGAACATCTTATGTGTCATATTGTTGTTGGCTCTTAAAAAGTGTCATTAATGAAAAAGTGAAAAACTATTAGTACTTTTTCCATCATTATGGTGAAATCCAATCCAATGTACATATTATAGTACATACACAAGTGTATGGTCCTCTTCCTTATATAATAGTAAATCACAAGGCGTATATATTTTAATGAGCATGTATTTTTGTAAATACACGATATATGTAACGGTAAAAAAAATTCTGAAATCACAACAACACGATATATCAAATAATAAAATAGGTACAATGTTACGACTCTTAAATTCATGAAATCACAAAATTCTTGGAAAATAACATAGATTATATGATATTCTCGGAAACTAGTACCATAAGTTTATTGATTCATCTCAAAAAGCTTTGAGGCCTGAGCTGATTTCATACAAGGAAAAACGCGCTCTTCTTTAACATTTAGTCACACGACGATAAGCTATGTGCTACATGCAGAGACATTTTATTTATATCTATAATACGTGGTACCCAATTTATATCTAGTAAACGGAAGAATGTTCTCTGCTAAGTCGGATGTTGCAGCGACTGGGTGAGACGTTGCAACGTTCAGGGAGTTGTCTTGCCCTCTGTAACTGCTGCTGTTCTTGTCGTTCACGATCTCCTTGCCTTCCTGCACGTCGATTATTATAAGTTTGATCTTCCTGAGCTTGGTCGAATAGTTGTTGAATGGCGTCGCAGCGACATCGTTGAGGCATTCTTGACAGACCCTGGCAGCACATGGAAGACGGCCTCTCCTCTTCCTCCTCATATTCATCCTCTCCTCCTCCTCTTAAGAAATCTTTGCACTCGTACAGTTGCCGGGGGTCACATGGCTGTTGTCGCCTCTGGTTGATCTCGCTCTCATCGCAGTCTGCCAATGTGAAGGGGGCAGAAGAGATGACAATTATAAGGGCTACTGCTAAGAGACTCAAAACCAACTGCTTCTTCATTGTAATTGCTGATCACCGAGTATATATGACTATGGATGTCCTTTCAACGAAGCACGGAAAGACTATATATAACCAGGGGAGGAGAGAGGAGGATGTATACACATGCACACCATGCACGTGGAGCGTTTGGACGAGCAACACGTACAGGAAAATTTCAGGGTGGCAGATAAAAGTGTAAGCTGCATGCGGCGTCGACGCAGAGTATTTGGTTGGTTGTGTTGCAAGACGATGCTCGGTGAAGAAAGCATTAATAAACACGATCAAGAAAAGAGTGCCCCAAAAATCATCTGGTCGCTTCTAAAAGAATAGTTACGTTCCTTGACAGATAATGGGCACTATATTTGCCCAATCATGTTCACTAATTTTAGGGCTCACAAAAATTCGCCTGTGTTTTAATAAATTACAGTAGACGAGAAATAGAAGTTTAGAGGAAACTCATATTGCTTTACAGCTTACATACGAAGACGGAGGGCATCGATTTTTTTTATATATATATAAGTTTGTTAATTGTTTTTGAAGGTTACTAAGTATTTAAAAAAATTTATTAATTGTGTACGTCTTTGTGAAATTAATATTATTTTCCAAAACTCTAACAAGGTAGTTAAGTTAATAGGAGGATTTATTAGAATATCAATACTATAACATGCTCATTTATATTGAGGGTTTTCCCTATATATTTAAAAGTGAAGAGGTTATTTTTTATTTATCTTGAATTAATATATGTTGGAGGTGGCCGGTGACATGGGGTACATATTAATATTATTTATATGATTCACCCTTTTTGTTTTTTCCTTATGGTTAATGGTTTATAGAGTATTTTGTAGATTGTTGGATGTGAGAATTCATAATAGAAAAATTCTTTTGGATTATTTTGTTATAATAATATCTAAAAATAAATGATAATCTAGATTACAAGATTTGTCTACAAGAAATATAATAAAACGTCATGATTATGACAAAATATGTTCATAAATATGATTTTTTTAAAATAGAAATATTATGAGTTTCATTATGGTCGATTTTAATTAA
Source organism: Taxus chinensis (assembly GCA_019776745.2). Lineage (NCBI taxonomy): Eukaryota > Viridiplantae > Streptophyta > Pinopsida > Cupressales > Taxaceae > Taxus > Taxus chinensis. Next base: position 616,211,862 of record CM034152.1, on the reverse strand, counting down.
TGAAATTGAAATGCATATGTGCATAGGCACACATACATAATGAGTTGATTATTTTGTCGAGTCTATATTTTATCTTTTAATATCGTAATATTTGAGATTACTTGTTATGACATGTTCAAGCTTACTTATGAGAGATAGAAATAAAATCAGATATAAAAAATATTAATAAAATTTGGGGATACTCTTTAATACTCTATGAACAATGGTGATATGACATGGGTTTATTAGACGAATCCCATTTAAGATAACTATATAAAATAAGAATTAAAAGGATTTGTTTTGGGGTATGTGGTATGTAACAAGAAATAATTTATTCCTTTTTGAAAATTAGGACCCTCGATTATGTACAACTTAAAATCAAAATCAACAGACCAAGTAGCTAATGTAATGATTATATGACATTGTCTAATGATGATGTAATGGCTACACAATATGATTTTTGTGTTGGGGTGATTCCTTGATGGAGTAGAAGATGCTTCAAATTAAACTATACTCTAGAATATATGTTTTAAATGTTTAAATTAATTTATTTATCCTATATTCAAAGTGTACCTCTTATATATGTGGATTGAATATATGTTCTAAATGTTTAAATTAAATTCTTTATCTCATATTCAAAGTGTACCTCTTACATATGTGGAATTGTATGCTTCTCATTGATTTTCACAACTACACATGTGTATTTAAGACTTCTTGGATTCAAATTAGCACCCTATTAACACAAAAAATAACACACATCAACTAGAACCAAATATAATAAGTGACCACATGAATTGGGAGACCCAAAATAAGGGTGACAAAAAACCAACCTTCACACTATACATAAAAATTATGTCATACCATGAGAAACAAAGAGCAGTGAAGGTGCAAGCGAATGAAATATGGGAGAGAAAAATGAAATGGGTTAAGAGTGATAAATCAAAGGAACAAAAATTATAGAAATATGTCGATCAAGTCTTATCTAGATCAATAACAATGGAAATTCATAAGTACCTTAGAATAATGTACTTTTTATAATAAATACCTTCATCCCAAAACTAGGTGTGAACATAATGGACCACTTTTATGTGTGTACAATATACATACATATCAAAGTAAAATAGGAAAGAAAATAAAGTTTTATTTTCTATGCAAGCTCATGTAACAAATGTAATGTAACATAGAAACCTAGTAAACATTTTTATGTGGATATGTTCCCAATCACCCATCCACATGGAAAAATATAAAAGAAAAACTAAAACTAGTACACCTAATTTTATAGGAATTGTTGAAGCTACCCTTTTATGACTACTAAAGATCTCTAGAGATGATGCTACATGAAATAGGTGTGTTATGTGGCATTGAATTTATTTATGCACATGAATTAAAATCTATGTCATTAGAGGAAACATCACATGAATTAAAGTTAAATGATTATTAAAAATTACAAAAATACATTAAGAGTGTATGAGAATGTGGGCCAAGATCAAGCACATATAAAATATATATGCACAAAAATAATAATGTTGTGAGGGATGAACCACACATGAGCCACAAGGTAGCTTGTATTTAGAATGCATTACACATAGCTTTACAAGAGGTACATAACTAGGAAGTGGGGAAGTGTAACTACCTCCTAAAAAGGTGGATATGTTTGACTCCTATATATCCTAATGAAACCTAGGAAAGCTAAATACATGTGCAAGAAAAACCATACAATGGAATAAGAATATACACTAACACCCCTCCTTAAGTGTAGCTTAGGTGGGTATAATAAACAGATCCCAAAAACATGATCTAATGAGGTACCTAAGTACATCGAAAATTCCTCATAGATTGGTTAAAAGGAGAAGAATAATAAGAGAAAATCCTCCCCCAAGAGAAAAAAGAAGCATAAAGAACATCTCCCTCTTAAGATAAGCTCCCTAGAAGAACATAGAGAGAACTACGACAAAAATAGAGAAATAAAGAAGAGAAGTAGAGATGACTAGGAAACCCCCCAGAAGATGAATCCTCATGGACTCCCAATAGATCTTGTAGATTAAAAATCCTTTTGTTAATAAAGGAATTGATGAAAACTACATCCAAGTAAGGAATGCTAGATCCTACACTAAAATATTGTGGATCGAAGGTAGAGGAAATGAATAATATATTCATATGTTGGTAAAAAAAAATGCTAAATTGTGACAAGTGCTAATGAATCAAATCAGGTACCAAATACGACTCAAAATGGTTCCCAAGATTGATATGAGAGTTAAACCAAGAACCGGGTACTCCTACAGAAGGTCTAAACATAAATAATGGTGGAGGTGAATCACATGATTCATGAAGTGAAAGTTGTGTCACCATGTAAGCATGTAATGGTGGAGAAAATACATCTAAAGAAAAAAAATAAACTATACTAAAATTTTCATAAAAGAGAGGAAAAATATCATCAAGATTAGACAGGTGAGATTCCTCAATCATATATGAAAATTTTGTAAGTATACCTCTTCATGAAGTGGATCTTTTAGAAATGAAGAACCCTATTGAGGATAATCGTAAGAATCCCTCAAAGAAATGAATCTAAATTGTAATGAAACAATAGGTTATGGAGGAAAGTCTTACAAGAGGAGAGTTATGTCCTAAATGGTTTCATATAGATTTTAAATTTGGGCTCTATGAATAAAGAAGTGATGTATGGTAGGCATGAATCCCAGCTGAAAGAGGTTGAAATACCTCCAAAAAACACATAAAAAATTTTGCAAATAAAAACTGAAAGTTTCAATATAGATTTCTTATCATTTTGGAATCCACACTTACTTTTAGATCATTACCATCCTCCTTTTATTTCACGCCTTCTCTAAAACCCCTAAAATGCCAAAAAACCCTAAAATGCCAAAAATTACCTACTATAAAAATAACACGGATGGGCCCCAAAGTTTGTGTGCCAAATATGCCTTCATAAATTAAGTCTCACAATTTTTTTGAATTATTATAATAAGGACAAAAAAAGTTATTAAACTTTTAAGACCTAATCAAAAGCGAAAAAAAACATTCTGAGCCAATTTTAGGCCACTAAATGAAGGAATCCAACTGTCAAAAATGTGTCAAAGTGGCTACAACCTTGCACGTAAATTTTCCCTTAGCATATTAATAATGTATATCTACCACATTATAAAATTTCAAGAAGATCCAACAGTCGGATCAAAATTTATGGTCTCCACAAGTTATGTTTCCACATCATTCTCCCCTGGTTGAAAATAATTCAGCTCATGCGAATTCAATTGACATAATTCATCTAATTTTTCACCGCCAATCTTCTTCACCTCCCAGTCAGGAATCCAATTATTTTATTCTTTCTGCAATCCTTCCCACTATACCAAATATTTGTTGTAACTCCCATGTCCAGTAGTGATTTTCTTTTGGTCCAAAACATGCATTAACCTTTCCTTTTACTTCTTTGGCATCCGCTGCTCCCAGTTTATTTATTCCTCCTCCACAACATTTTCATCATGACCTAAAAAATTATATAAATCAAAAACATTAAAAACTAGTGAGATAGCAAAGTTTTCAGGTAGCTCCACCTTGTAGGCAGTATCACTCATTTTCTTCAGAATCCTACACAACCCAATCTTCTTATACTTTAGTTTATTATATGTCTGTTTTGGAAACCTCTACTTTCTAAGATGAACCATCACCATATCTCCTTCTTTGAATACAGTTAATCTCCTAATGGCATTTTTATCTACTTTATATTGTGTATTACTCACTTTCAACTTTTCCCTCACTTCATCCTGTAACTATAGAATGTCTTCGGCAAATGTTTTTGCATCATCACTAGTTTTATCTTCATCAAGTAACACAATCAGATCTAGGACCCCCTTGTGATTCCTACCATATACAATCTGGAAATGAGACCTCCCTTTTGACCTATTTACTAACCTATTATAGGAAAACTCATCTTTTGGTAAAGCTAAGTCCCATTGTTTTGGATTTTCTCCAACTATACAACGTAGAATATTTCCCAAGGTTATGTTCACTACTTTTGTATACCCATCAGTCTAGGGTTGATATGCACTACTGAATTGTAGTTGTGTCCCAATTTTCATCCACAGATTCTTCCAAAACTAACTCAAAAACTCATGTCTCTATCTGAAGTGATCATTCTTATAACTCCATCCAATCCAACCACTTCTAAAAAAAACAAATCTGCAACTCTGGAAGCATCATTACTTGTTTTTCAAGTAATGAAATGTGCCATCTTAGAGAATCTATCAACCACAACAAAGATAGAATCATTCCCTCTATGTGTGTTAGGAAGTCCTAACATGAAATCCATACTCAAATGAACCCATAGCCCTGTAGGTACAGATAATAGCATATACAACCTAGTATTTTGTGCATGGCCCTTAGCCATTTGGCACACTCTACATCTTTCTACAATCCTTATTATGTCCCTCTTTACCTTTGGCCAATAATACTTTTCTACAACAAGAGAAATTGTCTTACTTATACCAAAGTGTCCAGCTAATCCCCCACTATGCAATTATTTTATAATATTTTCTCTCATTAAATCAATAGGGATTCACAATTGTTTCTCCCTGAATAAATAACCATCTTGCATAAAATAATCAGAAGAACCGCTTTTAACTATAGGGTTCTTAAGTTTTCTCACAACATCACCAAAATTTGGATCACCTTCATACAATTCCTTAACTGCCTCAAAACCTACTACTTCATTTTCCATTGTTGTCAAAAGTTCTACACACCTACTCAAGGCATCAACAACTTGATTCTGCTTACCCAAATTATGATTTAAGAAAAATTTATATTCCTGCAAAAATGAAACCCATTTTACATGCCTACTATTTAGTTTCTTCTATGTATTTACATACCTCAAGGCTTCATGGTTAGTGAAGAATAAAAATTCCTTAGCTACCAAGTAATCTCTCAAGTTCCTTAATGCCTGAACAATAGGATAAAAATAGACATCATAAGTAGAATATTTCCTCTTAAATTCATTGATATTTTCACTAAAGAATGCCACAGGTCTTTCTTTTTTACTCAATACAGCTCCAATCTTGACATGCGAGGCGTCACAGTCAACCTTGAAGACCTTGCTGAAATTTGGCAATACCAAAACAGGTGCTTCTGATACTTTCTTCTTCATCAATTCAAAACTATATGTTGTTGTCTAGGTCCATACAAACTCCCTCCCCTTTGTACACTTTTTTATGGGTACAATAATGCTACTGAAATTCTTGATGAAGTTCCTATAAAAAGTGTTGAATCCATGAAAACTACGAACCTCTATCACATTCCTTGGAATAGGCCATTCCAAAATTGCCTTTACTTTTTCCTCATCCATCCTCTAATATGACAAACCCTGATAAAACAAGACTCTTCTGAATAAATCTACACTTCTTTAAGTTTGCATATAGACTCTCTTTACATAACAAGTCTAACACCAATTTCATATGTAACAAGTGTTCTTCTAATGTCTTACTAAATATCATAATATCATCAAAATAGACAATAAAAAACTTATCATTGTATTCTCAGAGTACTATGTTCATCAGCCTCATGAATGTACCGGTGCATCAGATAGCCCAAATGGTATCACCATCCACTCGTACAATCCATATTTTGTTTTGAAATTTTTTTTCCATTTATCCCCTTCACAGATTCAGATTTGGTAGTACCCACTTCATAGTCCAATCTTGCTAAAATATCGAGCTCCTGCTAGCACATACATCATATCATCCAATCTTGGAATTTGGAAATGATACTTAATTGTGATCTTGTTTATGGCCTTGTTGTCTACACACATTCTCTAGTCTCCATATTATTTGGGATTCAATAACCCTATAGTTGCACATGGACTAATGCTTTCTCTCACTAACCCTTTCTGTATTAGATATGTCACTTATCTGTTAAACTCTTCACTTTATGTCAAACTCATCTGATAGGTTTCTCGGTTTAGAAGTGTTGATCCTAGGATCAAATGAATATGGTGTTGTATATCTCTCTTCAGAGGTAACCCATTTGGTATCTCATCTTGTATGACATCTTTGTATTCTTTTATTACATTTTCCGTTGCAAGGGGTATATTAAAGTCTTTTATTTCCACCTTCTTTGACATTAGCGCATAACACTAGCCAACATTTTCCATTTCTATAGAAAACTCTTTTGTGTGCAATAAGCCCTCACTCTTCTCTTTTGCCTTGAAGGGTAACAAGACCATCTTTACACCATCCTTGCAAAAACTGTATGTATTTTTCTCTCCATCATGTGTAGCCTTTATGTCATATTGTCAAGTCTTCCTCAGTAATATATGGCATGCATTTATCGGGATAACATCACACCACACCTCATTCTTAGAGGTATTCCCAATTGGAAACTTTAAAAGGTGTATTTTATCTATGGTTACGTTATTCCCTTTCTTGAACCATGATATACAATAGGGATATGGATGCTTCCCAAATTTCATATTGAATTTATACACCATTAGAGTTGAAACCATATTTTCACAACTACCACCATCAATAATAATTTTACATACCTTTCCTCAAGAGGTGCATCTTGTTTGAAATATATTTTTCCATAGCCACAAATCAGCACTAGAAGCATCTTGTTCCTTTTCATTCCTTGGGTAAATCATCATCCTCCTTATCATGAGGGTTTCACCCAAGTCTATAACAACCTTCATTTATTTTCCATTTCACCTTCAACCAAATTTACTCATGGTTGTTCTCATTTCCATCTATCTTGTGTTGGATAGTGTAGACACTCAAAATATTTGTGCCCCTCTTCACCACATCTGTAACCTGTATATTTCCTTTGGGGGCTATTCCATCCTTGTCCTCCATTATAACCGCTTCCCCTTTGAAACCCCTTACCTCTTTGGTAGTTACCAAGGCTTTTACCATAATCTTCATGCCCTTATGCATTAGAGGATTCACCTTTTATAGATTCAAATCTACCTCTGCCTCTCATTAGAGATGATGATGGTCCTCTCTTCACACCTCTTCTGAAATTATTCCTATCCCTTTCTTCTGACTTTAATGTTAGTTAATAAGCATCATCCAAGCTATGGATCTGAATCATACTCATCTCATCTTGTATGGTATAACTCAACCCATTGATATACCTTATAGCCTTTTATTCTTCAAACTCTCCCTATTCTACCCTGATTAAAAACTTGTAAAATTCATTGGTATACTCGTCAATGTTGAGATCCTTACATCTGAGGTTTCGGAACGTATGAAAGAGTGTCTAAGCATAATCTACTGGAAGAAAATTTCTTTTAGCTTCTTTACTATTTATCCTAGTTTGGTATCTTTCCCTTTCCATTCCTTTGTCTTTCATTTTTCAAGTGATCCCACAAGATCAATGCATGTGTGGACAACTTAGTGCATGTAAAATTAACCTTCTTCTCCTTTGAAAGGGTTTTCCACTCAAAGAATGTTTCCATATGATTCAGTCATTCAATCAACTCCTCTGGTCATAACCCTCCACCATAATCAGGAACATTAATACCGATTCCATCATTATTTCCCTCTCAATTCTAGATAAATCTCTCTTCAAATGGTCTCTCATTAAATTTTTCTTCATCTCCTCATTCATTCATTAATGGAGGTACTTCTTCAGTATCACTATCTGGGTCTGCATCCCCAATTGCATGTCTCCTTCTAAGGTGGGTAACTTCTCCTGTCAGCTCAACAACTTGTCTCTATAGCTCCTGCATATGCATAATCCTCTTGGCATAACCTCCTCTCCAGAGTTTATCCATGCTTATATAAAATAGAGGCAAAAATTACAAAGAAAAATGTAATGTGTTTCCTTAACTATTCCCGTAAGATCAAAATCCATCTCTGATACCAATTGATGTGGATCTAGCTACAAGAAGTTGAAATACCTCCAAAACACACATAAACATGTTTGCAAATAAAAACAAGAATTTTAAAAATAATTTTCTTATCATTCTGGAATCCACACTAACTTTTACATCATTACCATCTTCCATTTATTTCACATCTACTCCAAAAACCCTAAAATGCCAAATATTACCTACTAGCAAAACAACATGGATGGGCCCCAAAATTTGTGTGCTTATAAATTAAGGCTCACACAAAAATTTTACTTATTCTAGAACAAGCACAATAAAAGTTATTAAACTTCTAAGACCTAGTCAAAAGCGAAAAAACATTCAGAGCCAATTTTAAGCCACTAGATGAAGGAATTCAGACCCAAAAATGTGTTGAAATGGCCACAACCATGCACAAAAATTTGGCCCCAGCATAGTACTAATATTTATCTACCACCCTCTAAAGTTTCAAGATGCTCTAATGGTCAAATCAAAAGTTATGGTCTCCATAAGTTATGTTGCCGCATCATAATTCAGAAGACATATATGGTCCTATTGCAAAGAATAAATGGAAGCTTTTAAATAGGTGACTCTAAGATATTAAGTAGAAATAGGTATAGAAATCATTTCATTATCATATTGAAAATAATAATTAGAATCCCTCAAAGAAGTGACTCTGAACTCTGAAGTAGAAACAAGTACAAGAGGAATGTCCTCAATTGTATATGGTGTTCTATAAGGAGGAGGAGGATCAATAGAAATATTAATATCATCCAAATATGGAAGGATTTCTAGGAAATCACAACTCTTAGATAGAGAATATTTCTCTCCATACAATTTTTGGATGAATTTCTAAACAATGAAAGGGAACTCAATGTGCTGAAGTTAATGTTAAATATCCTCAGGAGAAATGAGACATATTAGTCCATAGAAAATGCCATTATTGTTTAACCACTAAATCTTCATCTTATAGTTATTTGGATCAAGATTTAGTCCAAGAAGATAGGGAATTAAATCATGAAAAATATAGTTATTTTGTATCCCTTGTTTCTAGGAAAAATAGTTTTCTAAATTTAGCCACACAATAGAATGATGGAATTTAATACCAAAACTCATGATTAAACCCCCTAGGTTAGAAATTTTTAGTTTATTGAGTGATTACTATACCTCAATATATGATGAAACTTTATAATTTGGTGCATATATACTTTTTGAAGCATGGAAATTTTCTCATAAATGGTAAACTTAGATAATAGACTAGTGCCACTATGAATATCTCAAAATATACACACTTTCATAAAAATGGTGCCTCAAAAGGAGTTTCCAGTAGAAATTTATGCCTCTTACAAGTTTCTTCTACTTCTAAATTTTCACACTTGCTCTTGTGTTTTAAAAAATGTATCCCTTGAGCTTACAAATTTCAACTTGAAAAAAATTATTTACTCTCTTGATTTAAACCTCTTTTGGTTCCACATGATTGAGGGCTAAAATCCATGTGATTGGGGGATAAACTCCATATGAACAACATCTCGGCCTTAGAAAAATGGTGAAATGTTCTTTTCCAAATTTAAAAAATTGGAGAAAGTGATGTCACCTTTGGGGGGAGTATAAAATACTTTATCAAGTTATGGAATGCCTTATTCCACCTATTTCATGCATATCAAAATGTTTCCACACCATAAATAAAATGAGTTCTGATACACATAACCACATAAATTTACAAGAAAGAGAAATCATGTATTCTATAATACCATAAAAATACTACAATATGCAGCCTATGAGAATAGATCCACACCCACATAGACAAGATGGATCCTAAAACTCTATCACTAACTATAATAGTCTCCCATGTGTTCTGTCACTGGAATAATATCATATCAAATATATTCATCCACCATCATACCCGAAAACAAACCAAATATAATGACCACAACCAAATATGACACAGAGACCAAAAACGCAGTCATATTTATTAATTAGATTAAACAGATTGAAAATCACCCACTACTTTTCCATAAAATCCTTGCAAACTTGAAATTTAGTGTGATATGGAATACCACCAAAAATCCTAAAAATTACCATAATAAACCTAAATAATACCATATTTTTCTTGCTTCATAGCATACTCAATTTTACTATCGATATTTTATGGTTTTAGCATGATCTAAACTCAAAGGCATAGTCTGCCTCTCTAGAAACTGTACCTAATGAATACTATCCTATAAAACTACCTATTTTCTTTTTCTTTTTTAATTCTCAAATCATCCAAATATGTAAGATAAGAGCATACTCATAAATCAAAATATTTATAACAAGAAGTGAAAAACAAAACAAATACAACAAAAAATGGCCTTCAACTACCAAAATGAGAATTGATACCATGTGAAAATATGGGCTAAGATCAATCATTGATTAAATATAAACACATAGAAAGAGTAATTTTTTCATATAGTAACCAAACATGAGCCAAAACATATCTTGTATTCATAATGCATTAAACATAACTTTACAATATGCACATAAATAAGAAGTGGGAAAGTGTAAAATCCACCTAAAAAGGTGGAGAAGTGTAACTCCCATCTATCCTTATAACTCTTATGCAAAGCTAAATAGATGTGTAGGAAAAATCATATAATGGAATTAAAACTTACACAAACAAAGCATGGCTTAGTACTAGTATTAACTTGCTTAGTAACATTGAAACTATTAATATAGTTTGAGATGTCATTTGGTGGTTTTTTTGTTATTTTAAAAGATAGATTATATTTCATATAGTATTGAAGTCTTTAGTAATTCAATGTTGTATGTTACATCATAATTATTATTCAAAAGGTATACATAAAATTTATTGGATGCAATAATTTTATTTTTTTAGCCAATCATATGTTATTAATTTTCTATATATCTTAATAATTTCAAAGTTAACATTAAAAAACGGACCATTCCTTGAGGATGTTCTTGCTAAATATTTCATTTATACCTATTAAATTTGTACATAAAAAACTAATACCATATCTTTATAATAAATACTCTATTTATCATGCCAAAATTTTATAATATAAAAACATAAATAAACTAATACAATACTAACTATCTAGTCCCATGTACCAATAACTAATAAGCACGCAAATATTCTATAGACCATGGAAATTACAATAAGTGAGAAAAATCAATACAAAGAAAATGGAAACCCTCATTTGTAACTCCCAAAGCCACTTTAGATTGGATATGATTGGAAGAGCAGGGTTGAGTGACGTTCATGTCAGATCCGATTGATTTTTGGATGCTCTTAAAAGTAATTTGAATGGAAGATAGATCAAGCTACAAGCATGAAGATGACTGATTTGATAGGAATTGAGAAGAATAACGGTATAAATGATTGATTGTTTCACCAAAAAAATGTACAAAGTAATAGTATGAACTCTCAAGCTTGTTGGTGGACGAATTGCGAAGGTAAGACCATTAATTTATAGCTAAGGAAGGTGAATCCTGTTAGGTTTGTGGAGCCTATTTTCATGTTAGAGTGTGGTACACCTTCTATGTGTTACACTTAGGTATTTTTACAGCGGTCCCGCTCACCGGTGAGCGGATCAGGGGGTTTCGGGGGCGAAACCCCCGAAGAAAATTTTCATGGGTGGTTTATTAACCCATGGGTAATGGGTAACCGTTATGGGCTATTTTTGGGCCCATGATTTTTCGATACCCATTGTTTTGATACCCACGGTTTTTTCCCATTGTTTTGATACCCACAGTTTTGTATCAAACTACTTAAGCAATTGTCTATTTATATGGTCTTATGCATATGATAGATAGACAAGCAAATGTATTGCAGATGTGCTTTGAATTCGGGTGTGAATTCTGTAGAGTTTGTTGAGCATAGCTCCAAACGGATCTGGGTATTGTATTGAGAGAGTGGAGGCTTGTAATAAAATCTGAGCAAGTGATTCTTGGTGGACATAGCCCAAATTGGGTGAACCACATTAAATCTTGTCTTTCTGTGTTGTGTTATTTATTTTGCACTTTTATTTGAGATCTGTGATATTTTCTGCATATTAGTTTCTATTGTTGTGATTTTGTAAGGGATTATTCCACATATTTTATCTCTTATTTCCTAACAAATCCTCAAGCTAAGTTTAGATTGAGTTGATTTGGAGATAACTAAACATGAATGAGTATTTTAGTTGAGTTTCAATATTGATTAGAGAATTAGACTATTGTTATAGATTTGCATGGACGATTCAATGCTGAGTTGGCAAGGGGTTGCATAAGTTTTTTATTATTAATTTGATATCCTTTAATTTATTCACCTAAAAAAGTGTCATGAATGATTATCTTTTAAAATAATTTGAATTGATTTTGGATTGTCATGAACTAGGAGATATCTTCAATTAAATCAAATACATGATTGGAGTTGATTTAAACATGTCCTCTTGATTATAATAATGATTTTTAGCTTTATTTATGACTTTAGTCAGCTTGAGATGAGGAAGTGGATATAATGTGAGGATATTTAATTTATTTAAATATGAAATTCAACATGTATGGATTATTAATTACTTTGATATTAAATTAGGAAATGAAACTAGCTAAGGGAGGTGATATGGTGCAAATAGAAATAATTAAATTAATTCTAGATAGGGACAAATGGTTTAACAACATTTTGAACATTTACAATGCATAGTCGTTATTTTGGGGTGTTTACACAGTCCCCTCCTTGAATTTTTATTAAGGATTAATATTTATTTAAAGATAATAGACACGTTGTAAAATGATGAAGAAGTTTGATGGACTGTTTGACTTACCTAGGTGAAGCATTTGAAGACCCCTATGCGTATGGATTTTTGATTCATCCTTGGCGAAGCATTTGGATCCCCGAGCAAGTATGGATGCTTGATTTCTACAAGTGAAGAATTTAGATGCCATAGCGAGTATGGATGATTTATTTTCCCAAGTGAAGAATTTAGATGCCCCAACATTAAGTATAGATTATGCTAAAGGATTTTCTCCTCAAACGGATGGGTGAAGTGGAAAAGTGGTGGAGAGCCACTTGATAGGAAGAATAACACTACTTATTTTTCAAGAGCGATTAGAAAGGATATGTTGTTGAGTGAATGATAATGTTAGGAAAATGATGAGAATTACGATATGACTTTTTATTTAATGAGATGCATGAAATAATGTCATGGTGATTTGATGCATAATTTCTCATAGCTTGAGCTTGCATTATGATATTGTAATTTTAGAGCAACCTATTTTGTTCTTGCACATTACTATTAGCACCATGATTATTTAAAAACCATGACGAGCAACCCATATACACGTAAGAAACACACACATATAAAAAGTAAAAAAAAAATCCAAAATATAAAGCAGTTGATATACACCGTCGCTATGAATAAAACAAAATGTTAATAAAATACTTGCAATTGGTCAAAATCAAAGATAAAATGTAGAACAAACCCAATATAAATAGTAATATGATTACACCAAATTTATATATTAACTAAGATGCTAACAAGATACTTGAAATTGGTCAAAGATGAAGAAAAAAAAGCAAAACAAACCCAATATACATAGTAATTGATATACATTGTGATTATGAATAAGTCAAGATGCTTACAAAATACCTGTAATTGGTCCAAAAACAAAGACAAATTTAAAAAAACCCAATATACATAGTAACTAGACACAAAAACGTTATGAACAAACCAAGATGAGAAAAAATATTGTATTTAGTAAAAAACGAAGAATAAAACACAAAACAAGCCCAATATACACAATAATAAGGACACACCAAGGATATATACAAACCACAATGCTAACAAAATTACTTATAATTGGTCATAATAGAAAAATGAAACACAACTTTAAATAATGACATCTAAATATGCCCCTAATGTGTTCTACAGTAAATATTAAACATATTGGAATGCCCCAAGTAACAATATATGCAAGGGAATTGGATCAAACCAAAGAGTGAAGTCAAGTGACTCCTAACAACACTCTTGTTGGATCCTTTTGAAGCTTGATCTGAGAGTTGATTGGTTCGGTTTTTGAAGAAAGAATACATGCAAGGAAGAACACAAGATCCAATATTAACCCAAGTGAGGAAACACATGAAGGTTTGATTTGGATTTGATGATCATAGGATAATTTGAAACAGTCATTAAGATAGAAGTTAAAAGTTTTATATTGTTTAATTGTAATGAAAGTTATCAAGATATTTGGAACAATTTTTGAATGTTTTTGGATTTTGACTTATTGTATTATTTTTGGATTCTTTGATATTTTGTATTATTTTTGGATTTTGAAGGTTATGATTTTTTTTAATTTTGATTGTTTTGTATTGGTTTTGGGTTTTTTTAATTTTTAATGTTTGGATTGTTTATCTATTTTTAACTCAATAAAGAGTACATTGTCTGAACTCATGTTAAAATAATTATAAACATTTCATTACATTGACTGAATGTAGATGGTATAGTGATAAGATATCCAACTCGTCCTTAACTCCACAAAACTAGTAATATGTGAGGGCTCACCACCAAAAACCAAAAAGGACGTAAGACAAATGAGATAATGATGTGCAAATTAATATGATGGATGCAAAGACACGAGATTAACAATGTTCCATCTAGGAGAGTGTGACTTATCACCAATTAATATTATATGACCAATTCCAAGATGATTTCACTTTATAGGTCTTGACTACACTTAGATCCGCAAGTGGCCTACTAATTGGAAAGATCTAATGTAAGGAATGGTTTTCTCTCTTAACATCAACAACTAAATTAATTATTTAAATTTTTTATGATCAAGCACTTAAGATTTGGAAGGATCCATTTTTGTATAATTTTTGAAATAACTCCTACATTCTACTCCATACCACTAGTAAGTGGTAAGGGATCAACACTGAAGATAAGACATATGTGAGTAAGAGTACCTTTCTCTTTTTCCATCCTTATACTACTAGTAAGAATTTTGGGCTCAACACCAAAGACCATGAAGGAAAAAATGTGTATTGATTTTTATTTTCTTGTTTGTAGTTTTTATTTTTACCTTGCTTGTGAACTATTATTTTTTGGGAAAGATATTTTTCCCCCAAATTGCATCCCCACAGAACTAGTAAAAAATAATGGCTCATTACCTTAGATTGAGATAGGAACACAAAATATTCGGGTAGATAATTTTAGTGTTTTCTATTAGAGAGAGAGATATATATCTTGTTTGGAAGGAGGATTTACCACCAGTAAGCTTCTAGATTATATCATAGGTAAAAAAAAATTAAAATGGTAAAAACCATAACAGAAATGAGATACACAATAACCTACATAAACAAGATTAACTTGTGTCGTATAGGTGAAGAATGTGAAGATATGATAATGAAATGATAGAGATATGTGCCAATGAATAAAATTATTTGTACAAATGGCCTCCCTCAATGTAAATAGTAGATGTGAACAAGAAGTTTTTACTTTTCCATTTTTGATTTCTAAATAGTGCTTTGATGAGGGGTCTGATATGGATCTTTTCTCTATTTTCACTTTCTGATTTTTATTTTATTTTTCATTGATTAAGGTTTGTAATAAAATCATCACAGTGGAATAGGTCCATGTTCATGAATTGTGATTGGTCTTGATTTTTAGGACTTAGATGAAGGAGATCCAAGTCCACAGAGTAGATAGAAATATATTCAATAAATATATGATTTTATAGGTCATGATTTATGATACTTTGGCAAATGAGTTCTAATTCAACAGAGTAGATAGAAATATTTTTAATAAATCTATGATTTGATTAGTTTTGATTAACGACACTTAGGAAGATAGGGTCCAACTCAATGGGTCTTTGATTTGATAATTTTTTGATGAGATGAAAAAACTTGTGTGATGAAAAAGGTAATTTGTTTATGTCGAGAATATATTAAAATTTATATTCTTTAATACCTTCATCAATGATTTCCATGTATTAGATGGTTGGAATTTTAAAGGGTTCTTTACATCAATGCAATTTTCATTCATTAATAGAATGATGTGAGGAATGAGTGATTGATCTATAAATGGGACTTCAATGCATATTTTAGGATTTATAGAGAAAATATTTAATGTTTCTCCTTTGGCTATAAGCAATCATTCGATGCTATGATTAGTGATGAAATATTCATTTTTTTAGAATTTAGTATTCAGGATGTTAATATTCAAGAGGTCATGTGGACCAAATTATAGCACTAGAATGTTTGACGATAGATTTGAGATTAAATCTTGAAAGGGAAGTGTGTTGATACCCCTAGGAATATTTTCATCATGGAGTGCATGACAAATAATTTCTTGAAACAGAGATGATGTTTTATTCATAAACATTGAAGGGATTTACATAAATTCCTTCTATGACTTGTTGGTGCTCATAATGGTCTCGCCCCAGTTTGCCTTTGAAAATCTATCAATTTACGGCCTCTGTCACTTTCTTTTTCCCCGTGTTGTGCCTGGTTAATCTTTGTTGCCATTTTTAATCTATTCTTGGGTCATAGATCACTTATGGGTCCATGGTTTGCTCCTTGTTTCTTTTTCCTCCAGAAAAGGTCTATAATTTGGGTCTCTCATTCTCTGTTCATCTAAAAACTTGGGTTCTCCCATATTTTCCATTCTCCACGGTCCAGAGATTTGTTTTCCTTGTCATTTCTTCCCTAAATACTTGAAGAAAAATGAATGGATGTATCTCTGAGGAACATATTTGAGCCTTGTAACATTTCTAAATTCTCTGTCCTTGGAGAAATTTTCATTTTCGGGCTCGAATGATCATTTTTCTATATTTTACAGTTTAACGAGGTGTTTCTCCTTGGTCAAATTTACCTTACATCAACAAGGGAATGTGGCATCTTTTGGTTGGACATGGCTCAGCTGGGTACTTCAAATTTCTATGAATAGCCTCAACTTAAAAATGTGTCCATGTGGAGGAATGGACGCTCGTTTGAAGATCTACTTTTTGGTTTGGCCTTGGAGTAGCACCGGGAGGACATGTGGAGGTTTCGCTACTTTTCCTAGACTTAGAAAAATTTTATGTAGCTAAAATAGTTTGGCGGAGAATAGGGACACGTGGCGAGCCCGCGCTCATTCAGGGTCTCCACTTTGGGAACCATTTTAAAATTGTGCCATGGAGACACATGGAGGCTTCCACAGGGTCTTCCCACACTTAGTCTTTTTCAAAGGATTTTGGTAGGTTTCGGACATGGGAGGAACTGCTCATGTTTGCAGACTGAACCTTGAGTTTCATTTTAAAGAAGCACCAGGAGGACACTTGGAGGCCTCCACTCACTTTGCATTTTTCTTAGACTTTTCAATGGCCAAAGGAGACTACCTTGGAGCATGAAACATGGTGCCTTCCGCTGAGCTTCAAGCATTCAGACAAACTTTTCTAGGCCAGGACACGTGGCGAGCCCACACTCATTCAAGGTATCAAATTTTTGGGACCATCTCAAGGTGCACCATGGTGACATGTGGTAGTTTGAAAAGTCAAAAGGGTGGGGAAGCAGACCATCGGGGTAACTTGGATTTTTTCCCCTTGATTTTCAAAGGATTAAAATCATCAAAATGGCCCACAAGCCCGATGAAGGGAAAGGTCAAAGCTTGCTCCAGTCAATAGGCGGAGGTGCAGGAATTTCCGGGGAAATTTGGAAAAATTTCCTTTTGGATGAAAAGGAGTTAAAAGTATAAAAGGGAGTGTGTTTTCCGTAGGGACCCACATTGGAAATGTTGAAGTAGAAGGGCGGAGCTATGGGGAAAACTTGGAAAATTTTCATTTTTCCAAAAAGAGGGTCAAATGGCAGAATTTATCCGTGGTTCCTTTGGGACCCACCTTAGGACACGTGTTAGGCTCATTTCCCAAGGGCAGAGGTGTAGAACAAAATGTGAATTTTTTCCATTTTTCCAAAAGTTGTAAAAAGTCAGAGGGAACCCCTGGGTCTATTTTTAAATTTGAATCTTCCACGTGGACGACCCAAATTCAAAGTAGAAGATCAACAATAGCTGAGAGTCTGAATCTGATTTTCCCCCCATTTTACTGAAACACACTGGAAGTGTGAGTCTTCATGATTTCTTGGTATTTCCTACATGCCAGGTAGAGAGGGGAGTTAATGTTGATATCTGAGTTTGGTGGGGAGATCTGGAAGATGTCTTTCATCCATTAAAATGGTCTGACTATCGTGCTCGATCATATTTTCCATTTTTCTTCTCCCAAGCACACAAGGAGCCAGATTTGATAGATTAGGGGTGGAAGTGGTTGGAAAATTGAAGAAAGAGTGATCTACCAGAGGAAGGAGTTGAATGTGGGAGATATTCGATGAGATCTTCCCCCTCGAGCACCTGACAAATTTTTACAGATCTGATTCTGAGAATCACGATCATGATCATGGCAAGCACTGGTAGCACTCAAGGTCTGGATTTTTGAGGGGAAAAGGGTCTCTGTTGTAAATTTTATAAATGGCACAAATTTTTTGTGCAAATGGTTGGAGTGTTAGGGGTCGGGACTAAATTTTCTAATAGAAAAAAGCTTGACAGAGCCCATCATTTTGAGAATCCGTTTGAAGAAGCTTATATATCTCTTTTGTATTAAATCTGATCATGTCAAGGTGGTTGCAAGTGTACAACCATTGACAAGCTCTGAGACTATTCTAGAAACTTTCCCCTGCTGATAGATTTAATCAAATTTGAGTTATTTTGTGTTGTCTTGAGAAAAATGTGTTTGTTTTATTTCTGAATGTATGCAAGTAGTTTTTCTTGTTTCTGTTGCAATCTTGTATTAAAATATGATTCAATCACATAGGCCTCAATCCTTGTGACAGTTTAGTGGCATCTGCAATTTCATTTCTCAGAAGATCTTTCATCTGGGATTGGAATAAACAATTTAAAATCACTTTTCTTTCATCTGTTGACAGAGATTGTCTGTAAGCCTCTGGGTGTACCTTAGGCGTGATTTGACTCAGATCTTGATGCTTTGTTGGATTTTCTAACTCAAGCCTTCATGATAGAATCTCAAATATTGTGTGAAAAAGTGCTAATCTGGGCCTCCATTGAAGCACATATTCTAGTTAAAGAAACATTTTAGCTATTCTGTGGCATTCTGTTGGTTTAACCTTCCATTTTGTAAGATTCCTCAAGGATCTGGTGAATCAAGTTCATCCTGCCCCACCTCCCACCAAAAAATTCATTTAAAACAACCAATCCTACCCATACTACCCCTGTTTGTCCTGTGTGTGCACAAATGCATAATTTCCATTACCAAAGCATGCAGAAGCAATCAAGGTTTCAAATGTCTTTAGTAACCTTTGCCTTGTTGTGAAAATATCTCCATGATCTGGAAGTGACAACTTGTGAGAGTCAGATTTGGTGTGTTGATCATATTTTCCCAAGGTCTTCTCTATAAAATTTATGCAAAAGAAGGATTTATCATTGTTCTTCAATAATAGAGGTTACAAAATAGGTTCTCTTACCTTGGTTGAAAGGCACAACCTAAAATAGTTAGGATCAGATCACATCCTTTTAAGGTGTTACCCACTCCTTTCAAAACCTGAGTGCTAACAAGTCAGATAGATTGCTTCCCCAGACTACAAAATGACATACATGATTATCTATCTGCCTCTGAGTGTCCTGTCAAATCCATGATGCTTCTCAGTCTTTGAAGGAGATTAAATTTGGGTACCAACACACTTCTGGCACCATTGTCGGGGATTGTTTAAGTTACTGAGTTTCATTGAATTAGATTTGTTGCTATTTCATATCCATTATGGCTCGTCAACAACATGCTTCTAGCGCAATTGCCGGGGAATTGTTTTGAATTCCTGGGAACTAATTTACATTGCTGAGACTAATTTGTTGATTCATTGCTAGTTCATATCTATTTGGCCCGTCAACACACTTCTGGCATCCATTGCCGAGGGAATTATAGCTCACATTTAGACCTTGGTAAAAAATTTCTTGTATGCTCCAAGTGATGTGTGTTTATTTCAGTTTTCACACCTAGTGCACTAGCTTTCATTTGATAAATCTGGGTAAAGAAAGGTTAGAATCTTTCCATTTCTAGTTTCTAGCATTGACAGACATTTGACAGATCATATTTAGTGCATTTACACAACTAAGGTGGAAATCCTTAGTGGCGACTCCATGTTGATCTAATTTTTTAATGAGTACCAGTGTCTTAAAACTCTGTCAAAGTCAGTTTTGTTACTAATATTGGCAAAGCTGGAAGGAATAAGATCTTTCTTTGCTAGGATCCTACTAGGACATTGTTTCCAGAGCTAGGAAAAGCAAAATCAGAAGGAAGAAAATCCTGGAGAGTTGTGGGAGAACAATAGACAAGGAGAGGGATCTCCATTGATGAAAGTGATCGGCCTATTATTGAAGACTGCAATTCAAGTGACTTCTGAATCAAGTAGCCTCTTTGTGGAATTGAATTCTCCAACTAGAGAAGGGCCTTCATTTGATTTTGAAAAGTTTTCTTCACATTCTGATCACCTATCTTTTCTGAGGTTGATAGGGATTTCCAAGAGACAAGGCCTTTAGGGGGTATCCATTTTGAAAATTATACTCTTGTGTTCCAAGGACCCTCAGCCCCTTATCAATTTATCACCCCTCCAGGGTCACCTCCCCAAAACAGTATGGCCCAGCCCCCACCCAGACCCCCTTTTGTTGTAAACACCTTTGGACCTATAAATTTTGTGTTGGAATGGTTGGTTATCCAAATGCAGTTCCTCAAGATGTAAGGAACATAGATTACCAAAGTTCCAAGGGAACAATGCTATTACTGGTGATCAGCATCTAAAGCTTTTTATCAATATGATGGAAGAATTTGAGATTGAACATGAAGATGTATATATCAAGTTGTTTATCCATACCTTGGAAGAGGATGCCAGGGACTGGTATAAAGCATTTCAAGATAACTCCATTGATTCTTGGACTGAGATGAGTAATGCATTTAGATTGCAGTATGGTGATAGAACTGACCCTAGGTTTCTTTTGACAGAATTTGAAAACATCAAAAAGAATCCTAATGAGTCAGTACATGATTTCAACACAAGGTTTAATAAGACCTTGAGGAGATTTCTATTAGGATAAGGCCTTGTGATGAGTCATGTTTGATCAAATATTCTGATGCATTTGATAAAAAGGCTGCATATTACTTAAGAGACAAGAACCCAACAAATTTGAGGCAGGCCTTCACCATGGCTCTGAAAATAGAGAACAACATCAAGGCAATTGGAAAGCCTCCAAAAAGGGAGGGTGTAAAATTGATTAACCCAGAAAAGCCTCAAACAAGTAAGGCTGCTGATTTGGAGGAAGTTGTGAAAACTTTGGCAGGGGCTGTCAAGGAAATTTCCTACAAACTAGCCCGTGCGAAGAAAGGAATTGGGCAAGAGCTCACAAACTCAACACAAGCAACAAAGTCAAGATAGGTTTACAAATCACCAAAGATCTGATGACAGAGGAAAAGGACCTGTTGGATTTGGAAATAGGCAGCCCCAAGGTAGGGAAAATAGAATGGTGCCTGATCCTTTGGCTACTAGAGTTGCTGTTGTGGAGGAAACATATGTCATTGATTGGTGTGACAAATGTTTCATGCCTCATGCTCCTTGTGAAGAAGATCAGCAAGAAGAAGAAGAAGCTGATGAAAATGATGATGATGTCTTGCATGATGGAGATCCCTGCAAGTTCACCAAGGGAAGCACTTCAACTGAGGTAATAAGTGCTAGAACTTGCTTACTTTTTTTGGGATTGCATCCACTAGGGTACCTCTTCTTCCTCCCTCTCATACTTTAGAAGTAGACACTGTACAAGATTTTTGAATTTCCCACTAATGATTTTGAATACTTGAGGGCATTAATGATTGAAAAGTATGATGGAGGAGTTCCTTCAGAAGAAGATAGGAAGCTATTAATGAATGTTGTAGTTGCCCAAGAAAAGGAGCACAATACCAAAAGTAAAGCTACCAAGGGCCACAAGCCAAGTCAAAATTTCCATTTCTTACCAAAGAAACCCCAAAGAAAAATGCATCTGACAGAGAGCTTGTTTCCCCAAGAAAAACTTGTGTTCCTCCCCATGCCCAAAGCCATGAAAAGAATCCCATTGTGCCATCTAATGAATTGTCCAATCTTTCTTCTAATGCTGCTTTACCTAAATTTTGTCCCATATGATATTGCCCAAGTTTTGAGTCAAATCAAAATTCCTGTCCCAATTGTTGAGTTGCTTAGGATCCCTGAGCACAAGAAGAGGGCTTTTGAATATTTAGGATTCAAAGAGGAAGAGATCATACAAGGTAGAGATGTAAACAAGGTTGAGGTTCCCCTTACTGTTGCAGTATTGGAAAAGCCACAAGTGTTGGAAGAGCTGGGGGAACCACCAGAGGTTTATTTAGGAACTTCTTTGGTTAAATCCCAGCTGAATGTGGATCCATTCTTCACTACCCTGGTTATCAAAGACAAGCTGTTACATAATTGTATGTTTGATTCTGGAGCTTCATGTAATGTCATGCCTCTTGAGGTCATGAATGAATTAGGTATCAAGGTAACAACAACATATGGGAAGTGTCACTACCATGGACTCTAGAGAGGTGCCAGTGGTGGGATGTGTCAAAGATCTGGTTGTACAACTTGCATCTTATCCTAGAAGAACTTGAAGCTTGATGTAGTCATTGTTGATTGCCCTGCCAAGTGGGGGATGTTGTTGTCAAGAAAGTGGGCAGCAAGTGTTGGTGGTAGTGTGCAAATGGACATGTCTTATGCCACTATCCCCATTGAAGGAAACTTGGTGAAATTATATGGAGAGAAGAAGATGTTGTACTTGATTGAAGACCCAAGCAATGCATCTTATGAAGTTTTGCAAGCAGATGTTGATCTTAACAATTTTGTGAGTTTTGTGGATTTCAGGGAGTATGAAAGTGTTGAAAAAAGAGCTCCTAAGTATGTTATTTTTTCTAGGAATTTGGTCTATGATTCAGCCTTGAAAAATGTTAAAGAATTTGACTTAAACACAATGGAGGAGCTTCAAAGAAATGGATGGTTTACAAACTGAACAAAGAAGAAAAGGAGGTATATTTCTAGTTGATGAAGACGTATCAGGATTGCTTAACATGGTCATATCCAAGGATGTCAAGGCACTTGAGGATTTTCCTTGATTGTTTTCTTTGAATCAAGGTGAACATCATATGTATAGTGTATAGTTTGTTGGTTTGTTTTTATGTCTCTCATGTTTTTTCTCGTTCTGGTCCTTAGGTGACCTATTTTTGTTGGTTTCTCTGTTCATTTTTGGAGATGGCTCTGTTTCTCTTCTCTGAAAAGCTGACTCCATTGCCCAATGGATATTTTTGGCACTTGGTCTACCTTTGTTCTTGTGGCACTCATAGGGAGTGCCCATCCCCGAGTCGGAGCTGATGTTGGTGCTCAAAATAGTCTCGCCCAAGTTTTCCTTTGAAAATCTATCGATTTATGGCCTCTGTCACTTTCTTTTTCCCCATGTTGTGCCTGGTTAATCTTTGTTTCCATTTTTAATCTTTTCCTGGGTCATAGATCACTTATGGGTCCATGGTTTGCTCCTTGTTTCTTTGTTCCTCCAGAAAAGGTCTTGTAATTTGGGTCTCCTGTTCTCTGTTCATCTAAAAACTTGGGTTCTCCCATATTTTCCATTCTCCACGGTTGAGATTTGTCTTCCTTGTCATTTCTACCCTAAATACTTGAAGAAAAATGAATGGATGTATCTCTGAGGAACATATTTGAGCCTTGTAACATTTCTAAATTCTCTGTCCTTGGAGAAATTTTCATTTTCAGGCTCGAATGATCATTTTTCTATATTTTACGGTTTGACGGGTGTTTCTCCCTAGTCAAATTTACATCCTTGCATTGACAAAGGGATGTGGCATCTTTTGGTTAGACATGGCTCAACTGGGTACTTCAAAAAAATTCTATGAATCGCCTCAACTTAAAAATGTGTCCATGTGGAGGAACGACACTCATTTGAAGATCTACTTTTTGGTTTGGCCTTGGAGTAGTGCCGGGAGGACATGTGGAGGTTCTCACTGCTTTACCTAGACTTAGATAAATTTTATGTAGCTAGGGACACGTAGTGAGCTCGCGCTCAATAGTTTGGCGCCATGAGAACAGGGACACATGGAAAGCCCATGCTTGCTTAGAGTCTTTTAAAGAAGCACCAGGAGGACACTTGGAGGCCTCCGCTCACTTTTTATTTTGCTTGGACTTTTCAATAGCCAAAGGAGACTACCCCGGAGCATGACACTTGGTGCCTTCCACTGAGCTTCAAGCCTTCAAACAAATTTTACCAGGATCAGACATGTGGCGAGCCCATGCTCATTTAAGGTCTCAAATTTTGGGGACCATCTCAAGATGCACCATTATGACACGTGGCAGTTTGACAAGTCAAAAGGAGAGGGGAAGAGGACCATCAAGGGTAACTTTGCATTTTTGCCCCTTGATTTTCAAACGATCAAAACATCAAAATGGCCCGCAAGCCTGATGAAGGGAAGGTCAAAGCTTGCTCCAGTCAAAGGTGGAGTTGTGGACCTTTGGAGGAAATTTGGAAAAATTTCCCTTTTGTGGGAAAAGGAGTTAAAAGTATAAAAGGGAGCATGGTTCCACTGAGACCCACATTGGAAAATTGAAGCAGAAGGGCGGAGCTGCGGGGAAAACTTGGAAAATTTTCCTTTTCCAAAAAGAGGGTCAAATGGCCAAATTTATCCATGGTTCCTTTGGGACCCACCTTAGGACACGTGTTAGGCTCATTTCCCAAGGGCGGAGGCATGGAAACAAAATGTGAAATTTTTCCATTTTCCAAAATTTGTAAAAATTCAGAGGGAACCCCCAGGCCTGTTTTTAAATTTGAATCTTCCACGTGGACGACCCAAATTCAAAGGTAAAGATCAATGACAGCTGAGAGTTTGAATATGATTTTTTCCCCATTTTACTGAAAACACACTTGGAAGTGTGAGTCTTCATGATTTCTTGGTATTTCCTACACTGCCAAGGTAGAGAGGGGAGTTAATGTTGATATCTGAGTTTGGTGGGGAGATCTGGAAGATTTATTTCATCATTAAAATGGTTTGACTATCATGCTCGATCGGATTTTCCATTTTTCTTCTCCCAAGCACACAAGGAGCCAGATTTGATAGATTAGGGGTGGAAAGTGGTTGGAAAATTGAAGGAGTGATCTACCAGAGGAAGGAGTTGAATGCGGGAGATATTCAATGAGATCTGCCCCCTCGAGCACCTGACAATTTTTTACAGATCTGATTCTGAGAATCGCGATCATGATCATGGCAAGCACTAGTAGCACTAAAGGTCTAGATTTTGGAGGGGAAAAGGGTCTCTATTGTAAATGTTATAAATGGCACAAATTTTTTCATGTAAATGGTTGGAGTGTTAGGGGTCGGGACTGAATTTTCTAATAGAAAAAAGCTTGACAGAGCCCATCATTTTGAGAAGTCGTTTGAGAAGCTTGTATATCTCTTTTGTATTAAATCTGATCATGTCAAGGTGGTTGCAAGTGTACAACCATTGACAAGCTCTGAGACTGTTCTAGAAACTTTCCCCTACTGATAGATTTAATCAAATTTGATTTATTCTGTGTTGTCTTGAGAAAAATGTGTTTGTTTTATTTTTGAATGTATGCAAGTAGTTTTTCTTGTTTCTGTTGCAATCTTGTATTAAAATATGATTCAATCACATAGGCCTCAATCCTTGTGACAATTTAGTGGATATCTGATAATTTCATTTCTCAGAAGAGCTTTCATCTGGGATTGGAATAAATGATTTAAAATCACTTTTCTTTCATCTGTTGATAGAGATTGTTTGTAAGCCTCTAAGTGTACCTTAGGCATGATTTGACTCAGATCTTGATGCTTTGTTGGATTTTCTAACTCGAGCCTTCATGATAGAATCTCAAATATTGTGTGAAAAAGTGCTAATCTGGGCCTCCATTGAAGCACATATTCTAGTTAAAGAAACATTTTAGCTATTTTGTGGCATTCTTGTTGGTTTAACCTTCCATTTTGTAAGATTCCTCAAGGATCTAGTGAATCAAGTTCATCTTGCCCCACCTCCCACCAAAAAATTCATTTAAAACAACCAATCCTACCCATACTACCCCTGTTTGTCCTATGTGTGCACAAATTCATAATTTCCATTACCAAAGCATGCAGAAACAACTCAGGGTTTCAAATGTCTTTAGTAACCTTTGCCTTGTTGTGAAAATATCTCCATGATCTGGAAGTGACAACTTGTGAGAGTCAGATTTGGTGTGTTGATCATATTTTCCCAAGGTATTCTCTATAAAATTTATGTAAAAGAAGGATTTACTCATTGTTCTTCAATAAACAGAGGTTACAAAATAGGTTCTCTTACCTTGGTTGAAAGGCACAACCTAAAATAGTTAGGATCAGATCACATCCTTTTAAGGTGTTACCCACTCCTTTCAAAACCTGAAGTGCTAACAGTGTCAGATAGATTACTTCCCCAGCTACAAAATGACATACATGATTATCTATCTACCTCTGAGTGTCCTGTTAAATCCATGATGCTGCTTGGTCTTTGAAGGAGATTAAATTTGATCAGATTAAGAATTCACATTGGATGTTTGTTTTGAAAAATACATATACTTAAGATTGGATATTTATGATTTCATAGACGGTGTCCAAACCTATTGTATAGTTTTGTAACATCAAAGCTAGTGGTTTTATTGTTTATGGTAGCCATGATGTTAAGTGTATGATATATCAATGAAAGGATAGAATCAAGATCAACATTATGTGATGATTGAGCTTAATCTTTATATTTTTCATTTGTAACATGAGTTGGAAAAGGTTCATGAAACTCTTTCAGTTTCTCATTTTACGTTGAAGATATTTGTCCCAAAAAACTATCAATTTTTTATTGAGGTAATGAAAGAGTATCTAGAGGATATGCTAATTGGTTTTGCTTTGTATATCCTTTGCCCTTATCAGTTTGATTTCATTGAATTTCATCATGAAAAGAGTCTTGAAAAACATTCAACTCTTGACTGGAAGTTGTGGTAGTTTATGTGGTTTTTATTTTTTTGGCTATGTTATTGATTAATTCTTAAACAAAATGGTGTAGATTTGAACAATGATTAGTAGAGGGGCCTTTGATGTAGTGGTATTCACAATATTTTAATTCTTTATACCACATAGGTTTTGGTTTTCCTCTTTTGAAGAGTCTCGTGATTTAATATATTATAATATTGATGCTTGATAATTGATGAAATACACTAGAGATAATTTCTTCAAGATGTGTACATTATTGTTTGACTTTACACGAAATAGTTTCATCACAAGGGAGTATGATTGATTGTTTTTTTTATTTCTCATTGACTTGGGAAGCCATATGAGATATTTATTTTTACATCTCATGAAAATTTTCTAATAACTCTTCATTGGATGCTTTACATGAGCCTACCATTGTACTAAAGGTAAATACATAAAGTGATGAGGTGGTTCATGAATTGGTTTTACAGAGCATTATGACTAACTCAAATGTTTCTTAGTTTTTAAGATGATGAATGTTGCTTAAATTTGGAAAAATTGAATGTCCAAAAGATAAGGCTTTGATTGATGATATGCAATATCCTTAAAATTTGGAAAATGTGAATGTCTAAAAGATAAGGCTTTGTCTTTGATTGAACATTTGCAAGTTTTATAAACTCAAATAAAGTGAATAGCTAAAGTTAAGACTCATGATTGATTCTTGATTTCACTTAACCTTGATAAATTACATATCAAAATATAAGACTTATATAGGAATGATTTCACTTAAATTTTGACAAAGTGAATGTCAAAATATAAGATTGAGATGTTGATAATGATTTTTATTAGACTTGATAAAGTGAATAACAAAGTATAAGACTTAGAGATAGAATAGATTGCTTAAATGTTTACAAAGTGAATTAAAAAAATATAAGAATTAGAGGCTAAAAATGATTTATATTTTGAGATAGAATGGATTTCTTAAACTTGATAAAGTGAATATTAAAGTATAATACTTAGAGAGGGAATTATTTGCTTAAATTTTGACAAAGTGAATATCAAAATATAAGACTTAGAGATGGAATATATTGCTTAAATTTTGACAAATTGAATATCAAAATATAAGACTTAGAGATGGAATATATTGCTTAAATTTTGACAAATTGAATGTCAAAATATAATACTTAGATGTGGAAGAGACTGCTTAAATTTGTATATGGATGTTCAAATCTTAATACTTTGAAGACTTGACTTGAGGATTTACTTAGCTTCGATAAAGTAGATACAAAAATAAGAGAATTGTGATTGAATTTTTATTGCGCTTAACTTTTATAAAGTGAATACCAAAGGATAATAATTGGATTGACATGGATTTATTAAATTAGGATATGGGTATTCAAATTTTAAGACTTATACTTTGATTTTGATTGAACAATGTGCTTAAAATCTGGAAAGTGAATCCAAAGAGTAAGGCTTAGACGTGATAAATTTTACTTGAAAATAATATGATTTTGATTGGAAAAAAAATATGATTTTTATTTGAGAGAAGAATGTGGAACTAAAACTAGCCTAATTCACTAACTTGGATGAAAAAAATGGTGGTAGCTTGATAAATTTCAAAGAACTGGGTTTGGTTAGTCAAGCTTCCTCTATGTGGATCTCTCTCTAAATACCTAGTGTTATCCGAATGAGCATTGTGCACTAGAAAAATTTATAGTTACATGATTTATTTTACCCCCTTGATTAATAAAGCTATATTTTACTTCACTCAATCACTCAACCAGGGTCGTCACTAAGGATACCATTGGCTCTTAATATCATGGGTGTACTAGTAAATTAGGTGGGGGGTACCAGTTTTGTTGGCCAATTCCCTCATGGATTCAATTACTTTGGGGTTCCTATGGTACTCAAAATGATTTTTAGGACCATGTCCATTCGAACTTGCAATACAAATGTTTATGAAGTTTATTTAGATAAAGTTTTTTTTTGTTTTCTTCAATCATGGAAACATGTATATAATGTTATAATTATTGTTGAATTTTAAAGGTAGTCTTCGTACAATGTAGTCTTGCACATAATAAACTAGTAGTTTTCCTACAACGAAAACACAATATAAAATAAAAAAATAAAACTTCGTTGTTTATGACTCTCAAGATCACCCAAAAGGGCACAAGATAAGATTATATGTGGTTGGTTTGGATAGATTATATTATATAAATATTTAAAGAAAAGTAATTGTTTAGATGTATATTTATGAAAACATGCAAGAAAAAAGGTTAAGAAATAGTGCTAAAGAAATTATTAGAAATGATTTTACACACTGTAAAATGAAGAAAACAAGAAAAGATAGACACAAATCACTAGCACATACAATTACCTTCTCTAGTGTAACTATTAATGGTAGCATACTCAAGTAGATTCCCAAGCATAACTTATCATTGTAGCACACTCAAATAGCTTAAATTTCATAAAAAAATACTTTTCCTGATTGAATACTAGTTATGGTAGCACATACAGAGGTACATAGACGTGTTCACATGAACATCAAACAAAAATTAGTTTTACGGTAGTGCATGAAAGACTACGGTAGCATGTGTAGTTTAATTATATCATGTACAATGATGTGATAACACAAATCATGTGTAATTATACGACATGTAACCTATAGATGGACATAAATGAAGAAAAATGGATAACAAATATTGTCTATTTTGGATTTTCTCTCTATTTTTTGCACCAAAAACCCGTAAATTTTAGTAGTAAGTCTTAAACAACACAAATAACATAAAGATAGGGTTGGATTAGTTAAAAACAAACTAAAAATTATAAAACATATGGTGGAGTCCCATCAAGCGTGCTGAAATGTAGATCATGGAAATTAGAATAAGTTAGGAAAATAAATATATAGCAAATGCAAATCTTCTATTGTAAGTCCAAAAGCCACCTCATATTAGATCTTACTATAAGAGCAAGTTTTAGTGATGCTCTTATTAGATCTGATTGATTTGTAATATTTTTTTGATTAATGGATGCTCCAATAAGTACTCTGAAAGGAAGAGGGATCAAGCTACAAGCATGAAGATGACTAATTTGATAGGATTTGAGTAGAATAATGGTATAAATGATTTATTGATTCACCAAGAAATTGCACAAAATAATAGTATGAACTCTTAAGCTTGTTGATGGACAATTTTTGAAGGAAAGACCATTGATTTATATTTGAGGAAGGTGAATCCTCAAGCTAAGTTTAGATTGAGATGATTTGGAGTAAACATGAATGATTTTTTAGTTAAGTTTCCTCTATATTTGCATGTATGAGTCAGTGTTGAGTTAGCAAGGGTTTTCACATTTTTTATTATTAATTCCATATCCTTTAATTTAATCACCCAAAAGGTTTCATGAATGATTGGATTTTGGAAGAATGTGAATTGATTTTAGATTTCCATGACTTGAGAGATGTCTTTAGTTAACTCAAATGCATGATTAGAGTTACTTTAAACACATCCTCTTGATTATAATAATGAATTTTAGCTTTAGTAATGCCTTCAGTCAACTTGAGTTGAGGAGGTGGATAGAATGTGAGGATATTCAATTTATTTAAATATGACATTAGACATGTGTGGATTTATTTGATTAATTTGGTATTAAATTAGCTAAGGGGGGTGATAGGGTGCAAATAGAATTAATTAAATTAATTCTAGAGAGGGAAAAATGGTTTAACAATATTTTGAATGTTTACAATGTGCAATGGTTATTTTGGGGTGTCTACATACACTAACACCATAGCAATTATCTAATCCATTACTAATAATTAAAAAAAGAATAAATACACTAATACAAAGTGATTAACTAGTCATGTACTAAATATTAAGTATCGATGGAATTGACCATGTTTATTTTCTAATTATGTTTTCAAAAACTTGTTGGGACATTTTTTCTTAGATAAAAATTTCATATTATATTCATCTATGGGTACATCAATTACGTAATTTTTGTCTTATTTTCAAAATGTTAGGTAGCAGGTGTGACCTCAAATTGACCACCTTCTCTTACAATTACAAATATACTAGCTAATGAATATAATGACAATCACAAGGTGGAGAATACCTTATCTTATGTTCTATATAACTAGCATGTATTCAATGATTTTTATTTTCTAGATGAAAGATATTTAAGTACTCCCATCCATTGTAGTTTTGTTGGATTGACATAATTTGATTCCCATATATTTATCTCTACTAAGTTTAGGATCGCATTCCATAATCATGAATTTATGAAAAAATAAAATAAATATGTGCAAAAAAATATTATCCAAGAAAAAATGATATAAATAAATATAGTGATTGAAACTTTCTCCACTACATAATTAGGATTGAATCACTTCCAATTTCATATCCATCTTTACATCTAGTTTGTACATTCAAAACACTTATGTACCTTTTTGTATAATTAATTATTTATTCTTTCATACGTTTTAAGTACTTGTTTCATTATTATGCCATCATTTACTATATTAATAGTGATATTCTAAATTGCATGGTTAGTAGGGATTAATTTATTCATAATATTCTACATATGACATATCTTACATCATAAATCCTATTTATATTTTTAGGGTGTATACAACTAGTGAACCCATTTGTTGCTCTTAAATAATCCTATCTTATCCTAAGGTTTCAAATTTAATCAATCTTCTAGGATTGGTATCCAGATTTACTTCCGATTTTTATCTATTTCATGCCTTAAATATGGTTTTAAAAATTCCCTCAGGGTTCCATCCTTGGTTCTCCCCTTAAGGCCTTTCTCTAGGGTTTCCTAATTGTAAGCATCCCTTGTGTGCCATATCTAAAGTTGAAAAACCTATTTTAAAATTACTTGGAGGTTTTTATTAATCATATTGTACTCTTAAGTTATCTCTCCTGGTTTCATAAAACTCATATTCTAGTTTTAGAAATAATCATTTTAGTAATTTTATGACTATTTACTTTTATGAAAGTAAATTGTGGGCTTAACTCTCTTGTTACATTTTATATTACTCTTATGTTCATTCATGATTCTATATTTTGACTCTATCCATCACGAAATTCATTCTTGAATTATTATTTATGGTTATCTCATGTTTGAATCAATCAATATACCCTTTTAGGTAATCTCCTATAGATATTTCATCCACAAATGGTCATGAAAATGACATCTTTTATAAGGCTATCCTAAAATTTATTAAATCTTTACAAAATGATTTTCAAATACAAATTAAATCTATGATGACCAAGATTAAATCACTTAAGGATGAGATATCACATCTAATGAATCCCATAGCACACCCATTTCTATCAAGTCACTATACATCTTGATCAATCTCTTTATAAGGATCAAGGGAATTAATGTGATACAAATGATATAAACGGTACATATGATAATTCAAGTCCAAGATATCAATATCCAATACTAATGTACCTGCATTGGAAAGAACCTTTTCAGTTTGGAAAGAATCATAAACCAAGTGATATTATATATAAGATAATTAATAATTGATTAATCAATTGGCTAGCTAAGTATTATTTTCTGCTTCCTAGGTTTGTCAATGTCAAAGAAAAACCATTTTTAAAGTATCATGGAATCAATTGACATCATGATAATGATTGTTATATTTTAAAAAGAAGGATACAACTTGAGCATAAGGGTGTTATTTCCTTTAATATAAAATATTTTGGTAGATATCCCTCTCTTTCTTTGAGACATCAATTTGTCAAGGGTTTGATCTCCTATGAGGATCCTTTTTAATATGTACTTGTCTTTATGTAACATAGCTAGCATGAAAATTTAAAATTTTGAAGCATGACGACTAAGCCCCTAATTGAAAATTAGGCTTCCCAGTCACTCTCCATCCTTCCTTTGGCCAGCTTGCCCTCAATTCAACCCTCACCGAGGATCAAAGGAAATTCCTAACAAGGTTTTTAAGTTTGTTTCAGTTTTTTAGGAATGATTACCTAATAGATTTATGAATTCATTATGACTCGATAAAAGACTACTTCCTCCGAAGGCCTAAAAAGTCTATTTTTAACCATTTTACATCCAACTGAACACCCTCTGGAAATATTTATGGAAAATCATAAGTATTTTAAGGTGATTTCTAGGGACATTGAACATGTTTGAGGTAATTTAGGAAATTTTAGGAAATAAAACATGATTCATGAGCAATCTGTTTAATAACGGGTATTCAAGGTGTACGAAATGAAAGCCACAATAGTGAATGTTGTCTTCTTCGAATGATTCTAGGAGTTCCTGAGGGATTTATGAAGAAAAAACTAGGCATTGGAAATATATTAGAATCCTCTACAAGGTTGAGACATGAAATTTGACCCAAGGCTTAAAGGTTTCATGTGATATTTCAAAACTCTATAGTTGGCCCTCTTAGTTAAAGAAGGAATATGTCATAAATGTTGAATTTTGATCATAATAAAGTCTCCATAATGGTTCCATTGATCTTATAATTTTTTTGGAGTCAAAATCATATATGGTTTGACCTTAAAACACCTTTCTAATCTTATGAGGTCAAAAACTCAAGTTTGGTGTCCAAATTTGGACATCCATGGCAAAATATTTTTTCCAAATCAAGTAAAGTAACACTTTGGACACTCATGTGTCCCCTCTTTCCCACATGGTATAAGGGGGATAATTGGTACACTAAATTTTGACCTAATTATCCCCCCCAAGTCAAACTTTGGACACCCACATGTCACCTATGTCCCCTTTTTCCCCATGGTGCAAGAGGGATAAGGTGAACACCAAAGTGTGACCTTCCTCCTTCTCCTATGTCACACTTTGGTTTCCTTGGTGTCCCATATGTTCCCTCTATCCCCTTTTCCCCCCAAGTGACAAGGGGTACATAAATGTGTGACCCAAGTATGCGTATAACTCTTGGCCCCCCATGTGACCACATTCTACTCCTTCGATGCCATTTCCCATCCCTTACATCTCATCCACCACACACCACAAGATGCCACTTATCACCATCTAGTTCAATTAAAACTTTTTTCCCTAGTGTCCACTCTATCCCCCTTACACCATGTGCAACCTCACATTCACTCCACTTAAACCCCGTTTAAGTTGTACAATTAGTAGGTGAGTTAAAAAATTCATTAAAACTTCATTAACTCCTCATTTACCAAAACTTTAGCCATTTTCATGAAAATTACTCTTGCAACACCCTCCAAAACATCATTTTATTTTAGACATGTCAAATTTTTTCCAACCTCCATAGCCACCAAAATGAAGATATGATCAAATATCCTCATCTGGGAACCCGTTTTCCTTGAAATTTTAACTGTGATTTCCTCTCCAAAACACCTTTGAGAAGGCTACCATAGAAAAACCATTGATTCTCTATATTTTTTACAACATAAAATTTAAATATAAAACCATACAATGTACTTTTTAATTTTCATGGAGATCTAGCGGACAAAAAAACCCTAAAAATTGGAGTAGAAGATCTTGAAGAAAAACCCAGAATTTCAAGACCATTTTTGTTCCAACCCAGCACCTGTAAGTTAAATTTATAAAAATATTAGTTTTTCATGGTTGGGAATGTCTAAATAAATTAAGTTTCTAAAAATATTCAATTCTCAACATCCACAACATCCTGAACAAGCAAGAAACAACAAAAGGTGAAAACTATGAAAACTTGCTAAAAATAGCAAACCTAGATAGGACCTGCTAAAACCAATAAGTGTTAGAAGAGAACCTAGAATGCTTTCGTGAATCCAATTATAATTATCTCATTACTTTTTACCATCATTTCAAATCCATGAATTTTCTTCATAGCTCAAACAGGAAATAAAACCCTCTGTAGGCTCTCAAAGCATCAGTTAAGAGGTAATTTCTGTAAGGCACAATTTGATGTAGACGGGATAGATGGTCCACATCATCCTAATTATGGTAGAAAATATTCATCCTGGTTTAGTCCATTCATGAAATATACATCATCTAGATCACAATGTGACAAATAAAATATCAGGGTGTCAATATGTGTGATATACAGTCACTTAGACAACGAGTGCAATCATGGAGAATTATGATGTTAGTGAAGGATATGAAACATCAAGAACCTTATTAATATTCAAGTAATCAAGGGAATGATCATCATAATTATGATGATAAATTATCACCATGAATGATGATGAAATTCATCTCAATCTCATGAATAATGCATATCTCTTGAGAGTGTTTCTAAACACTTAACCAACACTTTATAGTGTCCTCACATCTTGTGAGAAAGAAAGGTGGCATTTGCACTATTTCAGTGCAATGTACTGGTGAAGAAAATGGAACTCAACCTCAAACATTCCTTTAAGATCCATTCAGAAATTAATCCTACTATCTAGAGGAGGAAAACCATTTCCATAAGGAGTAATTGAGAAAAAGGGTGTTCATATATCGTAAGTGTGTTTCCACTCATGTGACATCTTGGTCACGAAAGTGAATTTTGAAGGGGTCATCATGATCAAAGGTTATTTTTGAAGACTCAAGGAGTGAATTGTTTATCAATATATTCTAAATCTACCACAATATCTAAATCTCTCTAAGAAACAAGTCAGAATGAACTAATCAAGATACCAAGGCATCTGGGACCATCATGTATGAAGGATGAGTATTCCTTTATTCCCACAAAAGGCATATAAGAAATAAGGTACATGATCATCCTAAATTTGATTCCATTCAAAGATGATATTGGAGCCATGAGGGGCAAGGTGATGATCTTAATTTGGAGCACCCTATTACAAGAATGGGAAATCATCTTAGTTTCACTTGATGCCATTCACTTGGTAGTGTTCTTAAACACTCATTTGAAACCTTGTAGTGTGATCACACCTCAAAGGACTAAGCACATTTCAATCACCTCATTTCAGTCTAATGGATGGTCATTATTGGTCAGATAAATTGATTAAGTGTAAGCTATGTGCAAAGGGTTGTGTGTAAGAGAACGTGCATAGAATGAAAAAGGGCTATATGAATTTGAAGGACCACATCGAAATGGGCATGAGAAGAAAAGTTAAATAAGTTAATGCAAAGAGATCTATGCAATGCATGTTAACAAATCATCACAAAAGGCTTGTGTGCATGCATGTAGAACATCCGAGACTTAGCCAATTGCGGGGGAAGCACTAAAATAGACAAAAATGGAAGATAAATTGGCACACACAAAAATGAGATGAATAATAAAGCACATGCAAACATGGATGGAGATGACACACGAAAGTAGGTTAATAGTAATATCAAATCAAGATAAAGAATGGGGCTATTTATATCTCAATCTATTATTAAGACAAGTTGAAAAAAATAATGTGGGTTATTATTAGAGCACACCTATTATTAGGAAATGCATGTAAATGGTGAAGGGAAATCCCCCATCGTGCATATATAGGTGATGCACCTTTGTATTTACTAGTTCTAAGTTTTAATTGAGTAGTATGTAGCTTTTTAATTCTATAGCTAAGTATGGTACGCGCGCATGGTCCAATACCTGATTGTAAGAAGTTTGTGATGTAATCAACATTCTTATTATGTAATTGATTATGCTTTTCCATGGATAGTTATTTTTGGATATCAAATATTATTATATCTAAATATGGAGTTATGGGAATTCAAATACTTCTAACATTTTTGTATGTAGAATTATTTCCTTATTATACGTGTTTCCTCTCCAATACAAATTAAAAGAAAATTTTTTTATGCTATGTTACATTTCCTTGTGTGTATCATTATGAATATGCATGTCTACCATATTTATAGGAAAATAAAGGAGGGACCTAGTGGTTGCGCATGTTTCAAGTCAACTTCCAAACTTTTTCTGGATGAAGTGCTAGCGCGCCCATCTCAGTTTGGTAAAATAAAAAACTACATTTTGGTTTCTTTGTTAGGAACTCATTTCAATTTGTTCATCAAGATGTTGCATGTACATGGCATTTCTATTTTCCTTGGAGAACATTGAGGTATTGATACATGATGACCAGGATATGTTAGCTAATAGATATAACACTGAACCTAATTCTAATGCGTGCAAGTGGGTGGAAGAAAATATCTATGACTGTTTGTATGAAACATTCTTAAACTTCTTCCCAATAGAATTGTACGAGTGGTTGGAAACCTATGCAGATAAAATATGTTTCCAAATAGGAAGAAAACAAGTATGGAGATTGGAATATTATCAAGCACTCTCTGATCTGGACGCATAATGGACTAGAGTTGTATATTATTGGTTGGAAGTTTTGTTACATATTTATACCTTGGAGTAAATGATTTTGACATATTCAATCCCTAAGGAAGGGGATGTTTGGTTTTTACATGAGCCAAAAGGATTTTATTTGTGTGTGACACCTTTATCTATTAAGATCTTGATGGTTGAGCTGGGAATGGAGAACTTACCAATGGCAAGATACAACCCACCATGCGAAAGGTTAGGAAGAATGTGTGGGAAGGATGACATTGGATCAAATGGGAGAAAGATTAAGAAGAAATATTGATCAAGTATAATGATATGTGATAGAGGGTAGTTGAGGAGGCTCTGAGATTGATAATAATGATGACTATTGGAAGTGATGATAACCCCACAAAAGGTGAGGGACCACATGATCATATCCTCTCTACTTTGGGGAAGTGCAGTAAGGATACCACTTCAACATTATATGAGATTCATTATTGTTAGAATCAAAGTGACTAAGAGGGGGGGTGAATTATTCATACAAAAAATTCAACTTCATTTACCATTTCTTACATCGATCAGTCAATTCAACCATTTAACATCCATAACCATGTGATCTTATTAAACATTCACAAGTGCATAAAAATAAGAAGACACATTAACACCATATCTAAGGGGGAAACCCTCAAGGGGAATAAAACCCACTAAAAACCTCTTCTTATATTACACAAAACAAAGGACTTGTATGAATATTACACATCATATAAGATTTATTTAGTGGGGCACCAACCCCATAGGGAGCACCAACCACTATTTTAGTAGGTAACTAACCCTACAAGGATTCTACAACCCCCTAGGGTGAATAAGAACAAAATCAGCCCCCTAAAATGGATGATCCCATAAAAAAATGTTTCTCCCACAATTTATATTGATCTCAAATTCATCTCCTCTCTCTTCGAACCTTATTAAGATGTGCTTTCTCCTAACTTGCTCAATTCTTCTTCTTCATGGCTGAATAGGTCAAGTGTCCTTGCATAACTTCTCTTCAATACTCCTCAGCATTTCATACCTCTCCCCATATTTTTTATTTACACCTCTTCACTTCTCTTCTTCCTCTTATAACTCACTCATATCCCCATAGGCACAACTAGTCATAATAAACAAATATAACATGCTTTATATACATGAATCAACTCATTAAAAATCCTAGTTCAGCCATGACCATCTAGTTTAGTCATACCAATACAAAATTACATCAATATCATCATATAAAACATATAAAAAGACCCAAGTAGGTCGGTAAGGGTCAAGACAACTCCAACAAGCACCAAGACACTCAAACATGCTTAAAACATTATCTTCATCTCCTAGAAAATGCACTTTGATCTTCAAGGGCACAAAAAAAACTTTTTCATGGCTCCAAAATATCCACACATGTTAGGGACATCATTTCAACATCTCAAAAAATCACAAGAATCTCTACAACCACCTTCTTTAACTTGGAACACACCATTTTGCAACTGTGCACAACTAGGTCTTCAAGCACCAAAAAATTAGTCCCAGAAAACTAATGATTTCTTATAGAAAAAATCATGATTAAGGGTTGAGTAATATATCAATGGAAATATTTATATATATAATTTTTGTAACAATTCACTTTAAACTCCAAATCATAGTGAAAGACCTCCAACCAAGCCAATCTCTTAAACTTCTTAAAATTACCAAACAAAACTCAAGAACCAGTCTTGAGAAATCAAGCTCCAAATACCTCTAAATAAACTTACAAGTTCAACCAAATCATGTAGCACATTAAGGGAGACATTAAAAAATATTCAACCATTAAGAGTCATTTTGCATGTGGCGAAATTCATTCTAGCACACATATTTCAATCACCTTCTTGAGTAAGTCTAATAGGGATGAATAAGCCACTAGGGTTTCATTATGAAACCACCTCTTAAAATAAAAATAAGAACTCCATCACATTATATTAGGCCTCTACCAATTTTCCATGCTCAAATACAACTTTTCCATTATGTAATTTCATTAAACTTACTTCAAACCAAGAGAATAGATTTTTAGCCCTTAAGGCCAAAAATGGTAGGCTGAATTTGAGGACCTATATCTTCTATTTTCTCAACTGAAGCAACCTGAAAAATTTCATGGATACTTATATCATCTCCCAAGGATTTTGTACTAATTTACTTTTCATCCTTAAGCTTCCATCTCATCCTTGAAACTACAAATCTCCACAAACTAGGGTTTTTATCTCTCTTCCTGAAACTATTGGATCATGAAACCTATACCAAAATGAGATCAAAAAAATTATATACAAGAAAAAATCATACTTTTTTCTTTCTAAAATTATGTGAAGACCATACCATGCATATTTCTCCATTTTCTCTGCTATGAGGATTTAACTAGGGATTTAGAGAACTTTATCTTCTTAACATTTGTTCATAAAATGTTGACGATAGAATCACCTCATTATTTTTTGAAAAACAATATTATCTCAATGAAAAATAAAACCCCAAATCCTCAAGGTCCCATGAAAAGTGCATGTGATTGGGTGAGCAAAACAAGTTGATATATCGAGCTGATTTCACCTTCTCTAGAACTTGGTTTTAACCAAAACTCACATAACATGAGAAAATCTCTTCAAAATGACCTGATACTTGACATGAAGCATCAATAAAAAATCCTATGACATTCCTAACTCACCTTATTTCTCAATTACATCTGAAAATTTCAAGCCACCATGACTTACATGTGTGTTCGTGACTAGCATTCACCTTCTTGTTTCCCAAGGACCCAAAACATGCATGAAACAACTAAGATATGGCCTAAAACGTCTCATACACATCATATGAAATATCACAACACATCTCTAATGCTTGTACTTGACTATGTAGACACAAAATCTATACACTTGGTTAAAATTCTAGGTCTTAAAAGCATGCTAGCATTACATGATTCATAATAAAGAAAACTAGTAATTTACAACTCCCTTTGGCCTTTTGCCTTTTCTTTTGCACTTTTATTGGATTTATACATATTACACTCTTTCTTACATTTGACTATTTTATTTTTCTATGGCCTCTACACTAGAACCTAGTAGGGACACTAGCACCAGGTGCTCATGTCCTTCTTTACCTCTTACTTATACATTTGGAGCCCTTTCACTTCTTGATTACTTTTCACTACTTTGGTCCAGCCTTACAATTATCAATTACGAAATTAAAACAAGGGAATCATATTAATATATAGTTATGATTTTAAAATAAGGGACCAAGAACTAGCATTACATATTATCACCTAAGATTATATCCAAAGGCACAAAATCACTTTAAAGAATCCATCTAGCACACTCATTTAAGGGATAAGTTTTGTATTCTTCTACATACACAACATAGGAAGGGAAGTTTATTTTATTCCATTACTCACATTTAAATCTAGATCATTCTAGATCTAGCCCTTTTTCTTAGTGTAACTTTCACAAGGGCATCCTAGGGAATAATTAAACACACTCTCACATAGAACTACATGGAGTTTGAAATGTAGATCAATGATTAGTACTAAGTTCACTCTTGAGGTGACCACCATGGTCATTCCAACATCATATTATGCATCCTTTTTATTATATTTTATGTGGTTTGTGGAGATGTGTAGGTAGACAAATTTTCTTGTTGGTTACATGTAAATTTTTTTATCAAAGACTAAAATAAGAGTGACAATAAAAGTCTAGCAACGAAGCTCCTCCTGCATAGAAGATACCATAACCATACCATTCACACAAACAATAACACCCAAAAAGTATGCTAGTGCTTAGGCACTCTTTTCCTCTCACAGGATCTCCTTTCCAACACATTCTTTAGTTTCAGAACCTCCATCGAGCATTGATGACACTTTCCTCAATCTGTTTCATCTATTCACCTACCTAGATCACTTCCAAACTACTTGGAAATAAGCTAATTCATTCTATCTCCTCCTCTTGATTAGGGTTTCAAATTTCTACATGTTTTTTTGCTTGCATCTTAGTGTATACTAGCATTTTTACATCATTCATTATAGAAGTTACTCTGTAATTAGATTTAATTCCATTTTTATAAAATCATTTGGTAAACCCACTCACTTAAACCCTACCTTCCTTCACGGTTTTCTTTTTATGCCCATCATCTGTAGTGGTTTTTCTTCTTCCTTTGAGCACATTGAGATTCCTCCATCTTTCTTTAATTTCTCTAAATTAATGGTTGAATCTATTAATCATTTTCTTAATTCAATTAATGTTCCTATTGAAAACATTGAATCTTCTGACAGTGAACAATCATATGATGAGTACACTAATGTTGATCAATAATAGCTAGATAATCTTACTAATTTTTTGTTCTGCTTTATGTGATCACCCTATGTATTATTAGCATGTCCTAAATTTTTTACTTACTTTTAAAAATGCTCAAGATACTACCTCTAACCCTCTTGTGGGTTCGTCCGCAGCTGCCATGACCTCCATGGCACCGTCCAATATTCATTTTTTGATAGCTACCATTATCACTCCTATCCCTCCTCCTAACACTTCCCACACGCAACCTAGTTCCTCTTCAGGAACTCAGGATCTAGCTTCCTTATACCAGGATCTCCAAATCCAAATCCACCAATTACAGCTAGATAATTCACATCCCTCTCCATATCTTGAGTCTTCACTTCTCCTTAACACCCAATTTACATCAACCATATCCTTTTATCTACTACCTCCCAACTTCATCGCACCCAATATTTCTACCTTCAATGGCCATGGTGACCCTTAGGATCATCTTCAACATTTTCATTTGGCATGTCTTGATTATGTGGTTGATTTTACATTACTGGCTAAACTCTTTCCTAGAAGCTTACAAAATTACACTTTGTGTTATTTCTATGATCTACATGTTCACTCGGTAACCTATTTTAAA
Source organism: Taxus chinensis (assembly GCA_019776745.2). Taxonomy (NCBI): domain Eukaryota; kingdom Viridiplantae; phylum Streptophyta; class Pinopsida; order Cupressales; family Taxaceae; genus Taxus; species Taxus chinensis. The sequence goes on along the minus strand of CM034152.1, from coordinate 616,169,854 downwards.
TACTTAGCTGATGATTTCCTTGCTCATTTTTCTATCAATATCGTCACCAAGATCTCCAATGCACAAATTTCTCAACCTAAACAAGGATTTAATGAGCATCTAGCAAACTATATTTTGCATTATAAGAATAACCTTGAGAAGATTACTAATGTACCAGTCGATTCTTAATTGTAATATATTTTTTATTAAAATTTTCCTACATCCACTTTAAGAGAGTGTCATCTTTGAGACCTCTCCTTCCTTTGATCAACTATGCCATACACTCAAATTTTGTGAAGGAAAAAGTTTCTCTATGGGAAAATTAAAATACTATGATACTTTTTCATCTTCATCTTCTAATTGGTTTCAAGTAAAATCTAATTTCTGAACATTTCCTAAGCCCACTAAAGCTATGGCCACTGTTAATGAAGTTTCTATAGCTGAAAATCTTAAATTCTAACCTATACAGCGTACTTTTACCAAAATACCTTATGCACGAAGTCTTCTCTTACCATAGCTTATCGAAATGAATCGTATTACTCTTCCTCCACCACTTAATATTGGTCCTTCTCACCCTGTGGCCGCAACTATGATATAAATTCAAGTTGTGACTACCACCAATGCATTGGGAATCACACTCATCACTGCTTTAAGCTTAAACATCTCATTTAATGCCTTATTGATAACAATGTAATTGATCTCCCTGAACCATCTCATGCCAAACCGTCAATGATAATCAAAAGCTAAAAAAAATTCAATGACCCTTTACCGAAGCATGTCAAGAAAGCTACTGATTCTTATGCAAACCATACATATCATGTTGTGCTTTCATCCTTTATCAGGGCCTCTTTACTTTTTTTTTTCTTCTATTGATGTGCCACCACTTGTTATCACATTATCGAATCATGATTATCATGCTACATTTATTTCTAATTCATTACATAACAATGCCTCTATTGGTTTCTATACCATCAACAATACTATGGTCTATCCATTGGTTGTTATCAATGTATGTTCCATGACACTCCTCCTAGTTATCAAAATTCCAACACCTATTATTATATTTTTGGTTCCTAATTCTTACATTCATGTCAAGATTCCCATTATAGTTGGGCCCCTCACCATGCTTATACCATTCATCATTACATCTTCAATCAAAGGTTGTGACATGATCTTAGGTCTCCCTTAGCTCCACGCCACCTAAACTTCCCATCCATGCATCATTTATATCTCAAGTTCATCCATAACAAACAACTTGTCCCCATCAAATGTATTCCACCATGCACACCATTTCCTCGGCCCACTCTTGTTGATATCTATACACCAATCATGGAATATAGGTTTCCTATGCTTCTTAAGTCTAAAGCTACTTTTGCACCTAGCTCTAATATTCACACATGGGTTACATCACAAAATTATCATCATCATTGATAAAATATACCACCTTGTTGGCCTAAGTCCCCTACTTTGGAAGCCCATTCTCATAAGAATTCTCCATCTTATGCACCTTATCATCCCATTAGTCCACCTCATCACCTTAAGTCCCCCACTCAGGAAACCCTTTCTTATAGGTATTCTCCACCTCCTTCACTACATCAGTCTCCTTCGTGTGCACATAATTACTCTCCTACAACACCACCATTATATGATGGTCACATCCCTTTTGTTTCCTTAGATTTTGGGTGGGGGGAATTGTTATTCCCCCCTCCATTACTATTAGCTATCTCTAGTGTCTATTATTACACTTCAGGCCCTGCACTTTATATCTAAAATTTCTACACATAATTACTTCTCTAGTACACATTTTGTACCATCATCACTTGATGACAAAATCTAGTGCTACAAATCACACTTGACTATTGATGGCATGATTCATCAATGAATCTCACATCATACACACTTCATGCTTTGTCTTCAGGATACATCTTTTCTAGAATCTATCTCACACAACAAATTCATTACCTGATGATGCACTCTAGTTCTAGGGTTCATACTCAACTGTTGAGGGTCCAACTCTTAAATGAACCTCACATCATTCACACTTTACACTCTATGCTTGATTATACATCCTATTATATGCACTCACATATCTCTAGTTTATTATAAACTTATTTCCCGATGACACACTATTGTTTTATGGTTCATTCTTGACTGTTGAGGAAGTACTTATAAATGAACCTCATCTTAGGAACATCCACTAGAGGAAACTTGGCTCCTATTCTATTCACATATTACACATCGTAGCACACCATTTGCACCACATTTACATATCTTGGTTGTATTTATTATTTCTATCTTATATTACTTACATCTTGAACATTTCATACTATGTTAGAAATATATTATGTATGTCATTATCTTTATCATATACACATGCAGATTCAATTGGTCTCTAGAAGTGAATGCATATCTCTTACATATCCTTACATGATGTATGATTCTTAACACTCAATCTCTTACCATTCCTATAGAGGATCCTAAGGGCATCTACCTTTACTACTCTCACACTCCACATATCATAAGTTCTATTGGCACATTCTTTATTACTTCTCATTATTATCACTTTACCTTTCACTTCTATATACACACTTTGACATACTATTTATCTTTCTAACATGTTGACGAGTGCTTCATGTGTATAATTTTCCTTGTGCAACTATCTACAACCATGGTTATCTTAAAAAAAATTATTTGTATTATTTTATATTGTATGTTATTGTTTGTAAGGCCATGCCATATGTCTTGTTTGATCATTATATGCTTATGGGTATTTCAGCCCTGATTGTTGTGTTACATTATGAGAGATGTACCATGTATGAAACCTACTTCTCATAGTCCATCTTTCCTTCACACTTTCTTGTTATGTTGTCTTCTATTACATGTTATATTTTCTTACACTAACACTTGTACTAGCATCTCTTTTCTTCATGTGGCTTGGTTTCAAAAATGCACATCCTCTACCCCCTGCAATTATCTCCACTCAGATATACATATCAGTTCAGGGTGTTCTCCTTTGGAACACATTCTCCTATAGCCATCGCATGCACCCCAAATCAGGGGAGCATCTATTGGGTGAAAAAATCACCCATTGAATAGCTCAGAGCTAAATTACATAACACAGTAAAGGAACACCACAGGCACATAGAAATATATGGGCCTAGAAAATAGAATTGGTTCCAAAAGACTAGCACACAAACTTGGACAGTATTGGTGGGAGCTTATGTCCTAGGGGAAAAAATAGTGAAATTATCAGTTCAGTACCATCTCTAGCAAGTTATAACAGAGTTCTCCAGTAGCAGGCACTTTCCTCTAGTTACATAAATTCATTTTATTAATACATTTCAGTTATAATCAGAACAATCTAGGCTTTAAAAATGGGGATGTACCATTTACAGTGGTGCTTATTCAAGAAGTATCATGAAAGGAGAGAAAATCTATACCTATCTCCCCAACACTCTTCTCTTGGCATGAGATCACCCAAAAAAGTCACACTTGGTGTGAGATTTCCCCAAAAAACTCTCTCTTGGCATGAGATACCCAAAAAACCTGCTCTTTCCATGAGATCACCCAAAAAACTCATTATTAGTGTGAGATCACCCAAAAACCTCACTATCAGTAACAAATTCAGTAACATATCCAAGCAAATCAAGACAATCCTCTATCTCTGACACTCTTATACATCATGTACACACCTTCCTTAAACTTACCTTTACACTTTTACTTATTTACATACACACGTTACTGAAAGAGTTTGTGAGAATCGAATCGGAAATGATGCACCACAAAGTAGTTACACTCCAACGGAATCATAATGGCTCCATCATAATCACAAGGATCGATCAAAAATGGAAGAAATTTCTCAATAGAAATAAAGCTTGCACATAGAGGAAAGACATCAGAGTGTCTTAGCACACTCATAAATCAAGAATGAAAGGGTACATATAGGGTGCTTAGTAACCCTAGTGCATGACACACAAGCAAACCCTAAACCTAACCCATGTGAGATGACCCTCCATATATGAGTGGAGGACATATATTATCTTACACACCAACACCCCCCTTCATCAAAGCTGGGGTAGTGGCTATGATGATTCAGATAGAACAAGAAGACACTCATAAACAACTAAGAAAGATGTGTCAATGGGGCCCATCAACTAAAGGCTTGATAAGGTGCCCATATACAAACAACATCTTCCTAGAAAAAGAAGAAGAAGAGAAGGACTATATAGCCTGAAGAAGATGAACAAATACATAATACCTCACCCAAAGAAGAGACAAAAAGTGAAGAAACTTCACCTCAGTGAAGGGCTTGGTAAATATACATGTAATCTGATCAGTTGTCTTAATGTACTGAATGCTGATAATACCATCATGAATAATATTTTGTATTAAGTGCATATGGATATCAATGTGCTTCATCTGCTAATTCTAAACTATATTTTTGTAGATTAAGATAGTGCTCATGTTATCACAGTAGATAATAATAGGTCATTTAAAGTGGATGCCAAATTATGTCCAAATACCCTGTAGCCAAACAACTTTTATGCCAGCGTTAACTGCTCCTCTGTATTCTTCCTCTGTAGAAGATATCATTATTGTCAAAGTCTGGGTTGAAAAGTGATCAAAACTGGTTAGACTGGCGAACTAACACGTTGACACGTGGAACAATTGAGCAGAAAGTATAAAAAGAGGTAAAAGCCTGATGATTTTGAGCCACCAGTCCAATCAGACATCTATGAAAAATCAAGTGGGCCTTATCTACCCCTGCATGGTTGGGGGTGCCATCAGTATAGGATGCGACACACTTTTTTGAAGGAGGGGTGCCTTTGCCACGTTTAATTGCATATTTGCATTGTCATATTCTATATGGCTATATATGCCTCGAAGTCTTTTTTCATGATGCCATGTGGGATTAAAATTACATGGAAATTTAAATCGTGTAGTGCAGTCAAGTAAATGAGATCTCCCCAGGGCTAGCTCGATGAAGCTGCTACTCACCCACCTCATCAAGTAGAGCGAAACAGAAATCCAACATAGCTCTGGAAAGAAAAGGATTTACTTGGCAGCACAACACATATAACAATTGGACTTATCTGACCATGACACATAAGTCAACATAATCCTTATGGTGCCAAAAATGGCATAATTACCAAGTCAAAATGTGCCATCCCATGCGATCTTTAAGACAAGTAATGAAGCAGACCTAAGCCACTTATGAACTCAAACGCTCACCATGGTAAAAATAAATCTTACTTGGCAACACAATGAATATAACAATACTTACCTATGATCACACACAGTCATCAACATTCCATGATGCCAAACATGGCATAAAAAACAACATGCCATCTTACGTGGCTTTAGAATATAAACAGTTGGATCAAAGTGCCACTTAAATCTCAAACGCTGACCATATAAAAAAAATGATTCATATCCTTGGTATACTCGAGATCATGATGGGATATAGTGCTTTATTTGCCATAAAGTCAAAGTGGTCAAGCAACTTTCAAACAAGAGAGGGATCATGAACCCATAGACCTTTGATAAAACATGTAGAGTGGCATTACTCGAGGTCACCGCATTTTGTGAAAGTAGTATTAACATGAAATTGACTACATATTTAAATCTGACATTTGTTGGCAGGTCAATGAGTATGGGCTAATCAATTAGACCAGTCATCTTTAAAACTGAATGCCAATGTTTTAGTATAATCAAACCCATCCATCTAGAAGAAACCAAAGCTCAGACTAAACTAATCACACTTGTTCAAAATTTTGATATGTCTCCATCGAATGGTATAATTTGTTTGGAAGACCCATTTTACCAGATAATTGTGATGATGTCCTTTCAAAAGATACATAAGATCACACGAAGTCGTAGTTATTCATGAGAGAGGAATACACCTCAGTACAAGGCAGAATCCCTCTCAGGTGAATACCACAAGCCTGCTGAAAAGCTATGTAAAATTAGAAGCAAAGTTTTGCTATCACATTTTTTCCAGGTTTTAATTTGTTATTGAGCTACATCTCATACCCAAGGTTAATCTGTATTTACAATATCCAACATTTTGTAAATGGATCCTATTCTAAATGAACCCGAGGACGATCAGGAATTCTGAAACTTGTAAAAAATCTTGTGTCATTTGAGTGATTTTGATACATAGTTCTAATCATCACTACTGCAATAATTAGAAGACTCAAAGTTCATTATGGTGAATGTGGATGAGGAAGAGGATTAATCAGTTTTTGAACAACATTTAGAATATCAGGTTAATTGAGAAACAATGTAATTTGGGAGCTTTGATCAGAACATTGAAACTTTGAATAAAATGGAAATAGAATTTCAGTTTATGATCAATCCTAAATTGATATTTTTAATCAGTTCTCTGGAGTATTACATCTCTTGAGAAGTTGGATTCAAAATTTTATAATCCCTTGAAACCATTATTAAAAAGTAGAAATTAAAAACTATACGGTTTTCGGATCATTGATAAGGCATGGATTTATGACCTTTTCATTTCTTGTAAATGGAAGAATTCTAGACATAGCCTTGGACTTGAGGACTCGAAAGTGCTTCAAACCTATAATAGGGATTCCATCTAAACTGATGTGTAGTTTATTTGGTGTCATCCCTCTTAAGGACCCTTGTGTGGAACACAGTTCTAGAATGGTATTTAGCACAATTCAGAAATTCATCCCAATAGTGTCGGAGAAAGTGAGCTATAAAGTGAATCATATGACTTGCCATATAGCCTTAAGATTATGGTGAAATATTTGGATAAGGTTGAAGTCATAGGAAGGGTTATGAGCAATGTTTAATGACCTAAAGAAGATACCTTCAGAAGTATAGAAAACCAAGTCAACTGGAATTGTTTACATATCTAGGACTATACATTGTCATTTCAATATTGGAACCTTACATCATGACCCATTTGTATAGTCCTAGATCTCAGGAAGGAGAAGTAAAATGGGAATTTTGAAACATGAATCAATAGAGCTTGTTTACTTCTTTTATCTTAATAAAATATCTCTATAGTATGATCGTGAATAGTCATCAATGACTGTAGAGATAATAAAGATCACTAGTTAAGAGCTAAAGAGACGGAAAAATTGGACCAAAAATATTGAATGTGAGCATTTATCTTAGCAAGTGAGAATGATTCAAATCTCTAGGCATTTTACAAAAGGAAAAGTTACCAAATTTTCAGTGTCTACATTTTCCTCCTTTAAGTGTGTAATTAAAAATTGCAAAGACCCTTAAATAAAATTCTTGACCTAAGTGTGCACACACACTTTGATCTTTTTCATTTTGGCTCAATTGTTTGTGTTGGCAAGGTAATCGAAACCTAATATAGATGTCTAGTAAATACTTATGCCATAGAAATTACTAACCTCATTTGCAAAGTGAGTAAAGGTAGTGGGCATAGTAAGTAAAGTTAAGAAAATGGGAAAATGCGCCTATAAAACCGTGAATGGTGATCTACTATTTCCCTGATGCCATTGTAGTTGTAATTTTTAAGCTCATAGATAATCACCGAGTTAGGACCAAATTCCACTCAATTCCTTGCCAAGGTGAGTAGATTTGGTAAACCCCATAGGAGATTGGTAGAGAGATGAGGAAGAATCAACACTTGGTTGAATGTTCCCCCTCCATCTCTACCAATCCACTATCAGAAATCGAAATTGTTGTAGTCATTACCCATAGTGATTTGGGACATTCCACAAGGCTCAATGCTGGAGAACTCAACATGTAAGAAGCCATTTGGTGTGAGGAACCGGAATCATAATCCACGTTGATGAAGGATAACATTAGCTACAAGGGCCTTTCACTTTCTTCATGGTCCAGATTTACAGCCTTTTGTAACAATAGAAATGAGACTCAGCCTTTGGAGCATTTTACTTTGATAGACTCAGGAACACTTATTTTATTTTTTTTAATTAAATGAGTAAGGTGATCATTTTTACTTCTCATACATAGATTGTGAGAAATTTATGACCGAAGGATTCTTGCAATAGGAACACAAACCTTGTTTTCTTGCTCTAGGCTTAGAATCTAAAGCGTTCATGTTAAGATTTAGTTTTGGTACTGGTTTCCTTCTTAGGTGTATCCTTGCTTAATCTTTGATTTTTTCTAATCGGTCTTTACCTTATAAGTACTTGCTACAAGGGCATCTAACTTGGAAATTGAGAGACCCCATTTGAATGATACCCTATTCTCGAATGAGTTGGGAACAAAAATTATGGTCAAATAGAGGGTCATGATTTCAGTATTTCCCAAGGCATTTTTGTACCTTGTTTAAAATTTTCCACAAAGACAGAATATTTGGGACCTAACTTAGAGAGAATAAACAAGATTAGTTGAGAATATTTATTCTCTACTTGACATTCCTTTAACAACAATTTAGTGTGGAAAAACTTAGAGAAGTATGCTTGTAGGTTTTCAAAACCACTAGGATTTAATCCTAGTAGTTCAAATTTTCCAAATATATGCGCTCTCATGTCATCTAGTTGGTAGCCAAAACATTTTATTTAATATTTATCCATGCAAAATTAGGTGTTTTAGCATGACTCAATGTGGAAGAGCAAGGTACAGGAGAAAAAGTAACATGCAAAGAAGACCTAATACATGCTGTACAACAATAGAAACAACAGAGAAACTTAATCATGTTTTAGGGTCGTATCTGGTAGTGAGAGCATAGAAACACCCATGCTGTATGTAAAATAACCATGTTAGAATCCATCTTAGTTTCATAATAGTTTTTTGATCTCCAATTGAAAATAGACCAAGAAAAGGAATTCATAAGCATCCATAGTAAGGAGAGAGATAAAAATGCAGAAAAGAATCACAACTCACCTGAGGACAAGAATTTTGGAAACCCCCTACTAAATCAAACAAAATCTATATCATTGAGTGATTGGATACTCTAATCAGGTCTAAGTTTGCATCTCTAAATACAAGACTCACCTTGTAATCAGCTATAATAACGTTCAAGAGAGGAGACCATCAATATCATTTTTATTTAACTGCACCTTAAGTGACAGTTTAATACAATTTAGAGTTTCTCTAAAAATATAGGAAGGATTCTGAAATCAAATCTAGGTTGTGAGAATGTTTCCTGTTGCAAAGGATAAATACCTAAAAAGGAAAATGAAAAATTTCAGCACTCACCTTATTGTCAAGCAATAATATTAGGGTAAAATACAAAACCTAGAGAAAAAGAACTCAAGATGAGTCTGGAAGACCTTCCAATATATGCTTGACAAGATTCTGCACCCAAGTGACAGATACCTTTAAATTCGGATTAATATGAACACTTGTACTCAACCCTTATGTAGAGAAAACACCACGACCTCTAACACTCAAGTGAAAGTATCATAACTTTGAAATGTAAAAATTTGGCTAATAGAGCTATTGGAATAACCTACCTTAATGACAATTTAACGTTAGATTTTAAAAGGATGTACTGTAATTATTTTATCTAATAATAAATGATGAGATCATAAATCATAAGAGGTAGATTTAATGAGTAATTTGTTAGGAAATAAGGGATAAAATATGTGGAATAATCCCTCACAGAATCGCAACAATAGAAACTAATATGCAGAAAATATTACAGATCTCAAATAAAATGTAGAATAAAATAACACAACACAAAGAGACAATATTTAACATGTGTTCACCCAATTTGGGCTACGTCCACCAAGAATCACTTGCTCATATTTTATTACAAGCCACCATTCTCTCTCAATACAATACCCAGATCTATTTGGAGCTATGCTCAACAAACTCTACATAATTCACACCCGAATTCAAAACACATCTGCAATGTTACATTATCCTACCATATGCATAAAACCATATAAGTAGACAATTGCTTAAGCAGTTTTACAAAACCGTGGGTATCAAAACCATGGGACAAAACCGTCCCATAAACCTATGGGTCAAAAATCCCACCCATATGAGAAAAGCATGTTTCCTGGTATATCAGGCATGTTTTAAGGCCAATTTTTATTTTTTCGAGGGTTGCTCCCCCGAGACCCCCACTCAAGGCCCGTCCCAGAAACCCCAGTGAGACAGTAATGTTAGTGTATAGTCTTCAACACTTTCTCACATGAAAAAAAGCTCCACAACCTAACAATCTCCCACTTGGAGACTAGTTTTCCTTTGAGCAAGCTTCTCAACCCTTCACTAGTTTCCGTGAAGACCAACCAAAGATGAACACAACTTCATTTTTTCCCTTGTGACCACCTTGGTCATCATGTCTGTAGGATTCTGACTAGTATGAATCTTCTCCAGCTTTAACTTCTCTTGCTCCAAAGCTTTCTAGATGAAATGGTACCTTAACTGTATATGCTTCGTCCTAGAGTGGAAAGCAGAGTTCTTAGCTAGTGTGTATAGACACTCTGACTATCACTATGCAACCTTCCTTCCTCCTGCTTATGCCCCAACTCCTCAAATCAATTTTTGTAACCAAATCATTTCTTTGCTAGCCTCTGTGGCCATAACATACTCAGCCTCTGTGGTTGATAAAGCCACCAACTTCTGTAGTCATGAAATTCAGCTCACTGTTGTCCCACCTAGAGTGTAAACATAACCTATCGTGCTCCTCCTGGCTGTCTACATTTCCAGCCATATCTGAATCTACATAACCACACAAAGTGGTGTCTGATCCACTATAGCACAAAACTGTCCCCATGGTCCCTTCTCAAATACTGAAGGATCCACTTTACTACCTGCCAGTGATCTCTACCTGGATCACTCATAAATCTACTCACTGCTCCCACTGCATGGGCAATATCAGGCCTAGTGCACACCATGGCATACATCAAACTACCAATCACTAATGAGTGAAGGTACCTTGGACATCTGGTTTCTCTCTTGCTCTGTCTTGGGACACTTCTCCTTTGATAACTTGAAATGGCCTGCCAAAGGATTCCCAACCAATTTAGCATCCTACATATTAAACCTCTCCAAGACCTTCTTAATGTACTCTTCCTAAGATAAAGTCAACTTTTGTTCTTTCCTATCCTAAGATATCCTCATACCAAGGATTTGTTTGGCTGCCCCCCAAATCCTTCATAGCAAAGGATTCACTTAGCTGCTTCTTGAGTACTTTTATTTCCTGCATGTTTTTACCTGCAACCAACATGTCATCCACATACAAACACAAGGATAATATAACTACCATCCTCAAATTTCTTTATATACACGTAATGGTTAGAATGACATCTAATATAACCTTGCTCCATCATGAAGCTATCAAATTTATTATACCATTGATGTGGAGCTTGTTTCAAGCCATACAATCTCTTCTTCAGTTTACACACCATCTCCTATTTACCTTTGACCTCATAGCCCTCTGGTTGCTGCATATATAGTTCCTCCTCCAAATCACCATGGAGAAATGTAGTATTTACATCAAGTTGTTCTAAGTGCAAGTCTTCTGTTGTAACTATTCCTAGAATAGTTCACTAGAAGTCATTTTTACTACAAGAGAAAAAAATCTCATCAAAATCTATACCTTTTTTCTGTGCAAACCCCTTGACCACCAACCGGGCCTTGTATCTTTTCTTGCCTCCTTCTTCCTCTTTGACTCTGAAACACCACTTGTTCTGTAATGCTCTTTTTCCTTTGGGTAGCTTCACCAAATCCCATGTCTATGTTCTCCATGAGATCCTGATGCTCCTCATCCATGGCTTGCTCCCACTTATTCCTGGCATCTACCTGCATTGCTTCATCAAATCTCTCTAGCTCTCCACTATCAGTGAGTAATAAATAATAAAGAGAAGGAGAAAAATGTTCAGGTTCTCTTCTTACCCTAGAAGACCTCCTCAATATAGGAGCTTTGGGGTTCCTGTTGAGGAGGTTCCTGAACTGATTCATGTGTCACTTTCCCATCCGGAAGATCCTCTACCCGCTGCATATTCTTTCTTGGATTCTTCCTTGTTTTCATGTAACTATTGCTTATACATGACTTTCTCATTAAAGACCACATCCCTAGATCGAATGATTTTCTTATCCTTAATACTCCAACATTTATATCCAAAGTCATCACCACCATAACCAATGAAAGTACATTTTTCTGATTTAGTCCTCTAGTCTTGGTCCTATCATCCTTGTCTATATGAACAAAAACCTCACATCCAAAGACTCTAAGAAATGAATAATCAAATTTATTACCATACCAAGCCTCCTCAGGTATGCCTCATCTAAGGTACTTGAGGGTCCTCTGTTTATCAAGTACATAGCTGTACTCACCACTTCTACCCAAAAAGAAAGAGGTAATCCTGCATGTAACCTCATGCTCCTAGCACATTCCATTATTGTTCTGTTCATCCTTTCTGACACCCCATTCTGCTGTGGAGTTCCTGGAACCATATTTTTCCTATGGATTCCATTCTTAGAACAATAATCATCAAATTCATTGCTATGCAATACTCCCCTCCATTATCTGACCTGAGAAATTTTAGCTTAAGACCTGTTTCATTCTCTACCAAGGCTTTCCATTTAAAAAAGTGTCAAATACATCAGATTTGTTTCTAATACAATAAACCCAAACTTTCCTTGTTGCATCATCAATAAAAGTAACATAATAACTTGAACCCCCTAAGAGATGATACCTGAGCTGGCCCCCACACATCAGAATGCACCAGCTCTAACTTACTCTCTTTCTTTGTAGGTCCAACCTTGAGAAACCTTACTCGCTTCTGTTTCCCATATATGCAGTCCTCACAGAACTCCAAACCTATTTCTGTATATCCAGTAAAATCCTTCTTTATGATCTCCATGCCCTTATGGCTCATATGACCAAGCCTATAGTGCCACAATGTTGTATCTACTTCTGAAGCCACAAGATTATAAACATTAGTGCTATAAGTGGTTAAATACAAGGTTCCAACCTTCTTACCTCTTGCCACCACAAGAGCACCCTTGGTAACCTTCCAAGAGTCCACTGTAAATATCAAAATACAACCATCACTTCCCAACTACCTTGCCGATATCAAATTTCATCTTAATGTAGGCACATGTCTGACATCCTTCAATAAGCCAAGTATTCCCATTCTACATCTTAACCTGAACAAAACCTTTTCCAACTATGCTGTAAGGCTCATCATCACAAGAAAAACATGCCCAAAATCTCCTTGAACATAATCAACAAAATAATGCCTATGTGGAGTAGCATGGAAAGAAGCCCCTGAATCTAAAACCCAAGATTCAATAATATTGTGCAAAGAAAGAATCAAAGCATCCTGACATACATTACCTGTTGCCACATTTGCCTCCTTATTTTCTTCCTATTGTTTCTTCTTATCCCAAAGCTCCCAATAGTCCTTCTTTGCATGCCCATACTTTCCACAGTGCCAATATACTATCTTGCTTTTGGATTTTGACCTTTCCCGATCCTTTGATTTTCCACGGCTTCCTCTATTCTTTTGTCTCCCTCTAGTTTCCACTGTCAAAGAATTCCCTGAAGTAGAAGATTCACCAGAGATTTTTCTTCACATTTCCTCACTTAGAATCACCCCTACAACATCCTCAAACTTCAACTTTGAGTTAGGTAGAACCAAGTTGCTTACCACCATTACCAGGGTATTCCAACTCTTAGGTAAAGAGCACAGAATTAATAAAGCCCTAACTTCTTCATCAAATTCTATTGCAATCAAAGCTATCATATTTACAACCGTATTAAAATAATTTAAATGATCTACTACTGAACCATTCTCAGACATCTTCATATTAAAAAAAATTTTCATTAAAAATATCTTATTAGAGGCAAGAGGATTTTTCATACAACTTCCCTAATGCATCCATCAGTTCTTTTGTAGTCTTTTCCTTTGAAACATTAAATAATACCAAAGATGCAAGACACATCCGAATTGTCCCAAGTGCCTTCCTATCTAGAAAATACCATTCCACATCTGTCTTGCTTGAGGGTTTTTTCACCTTCTCAGATAGTGGAATATAAAGATCCATTCTGATAAAGGTAATCTTCCATCTGCATCTTCCAAAGACTAAAATTCTTCCCGTTGAATTTATCAACCCTTGATCTTCCATCATATGCCATAGCTCCCACTCAAGCTAAAAATTTCCCTATGATTCAACACTTCAGCAAACCAAACTAGGCTTTGATACCAATTGTTAGGTAATAAGGGATAAAATATGTGGAATATTCCCTCATATAATTGAAACAATAGAAACTAATATGTAGAAAATATTACAGATCTCAAATAAAAGTGTAGAATAAAATAACACAACACAAATATCCAATATTTAACGTGGTTCACCCAATTTGGGCTACGTCCACCAAAGAATCACTTGCTCATATTTTATTACAAGCCACTTGCTCTCTCAATACAATACCCAGATCTGTTTGGATCTATGCTCAACAAACTCTACATGAATTCACACCCAAATTCAAAACACATCTGCAATGTTACATCATCCTACCATATGCATAAAACCATATAATTAGAAAACTACTGAAGAATTTTTACAAAACTGTGAGTATCAAAACCATGGGAAAAAAACAATCCCATAAACCTATGGGTCAAAATATCGCGCCCATATGAGAAGAGCACGTTTCCCCATATATCGAGCACATTTTAAGGCCAAACTTTTTTTTGAACCCTAGCGAGAAAACTGTCGAAAGTGTACAATAATCTTTGTGTACAGTCTTCAACACTTTCTCACATGAAAACAAGCTCCACAACCTAACACAATTAAATATAATTAATTACAAATAGAAACTAATTAAGATCTATTAAATGAAATCTTAATTAAAAATCAAATATACTTCCCTTTTAAAAGAAATTCCCACCAAAAAATTTAAAAACATACCGTAAATGAATTTTAACAAACTTACCATTTGTTTGAAATTTCGTTGGAGGTAGGAGGATCCCAAGTTGGGTGCAGTTGGGTGTGGGGTAAATGGGGAGCATGGAGTGCAACACATGGGAGAAGCCATTAGTAGAGGTGCAATCTCATGTGAGTGGGAAAGAGCACGTAGTCAAGGAGGATAACCAAAGGAATCAGCCAAGAAAAGGCTTGCAGGGAGAGGAGAGGGAACAATGCAGAGGAGGGAATAACTTGGCTTAGTAGGGAAACAGTGCAAACCTTGGCAGAGAAGGGCTCGCCCGAGCCAATAGAGACTAAGCTCGGTGAGAAAAATGACCCACCAAAGGAAAACGGAGCTCGGCTTGGGAAGAATGGACTCGTCTCGCAAGGAAGAGACGTGTAAATTCATAGTAACTCATCCACAGTGGGATAACACCACACCCAAAAAACATGAGTGAGCTAAAAAATGGCTCAGCCTGGTTTGAAATAGGACTCAGTTTGAAGACCTAGAGCTCGGTTTACATGAGAGGGCCCCTGGCGAGCTAGAAGGTGGATACAACTTGGTTGGGTTGTAGGAACCAGCTCCTTGAGGGGCTGGTAGGAGCTCGATAGTGAACCACAACACTATGCAAACCATAAATGAAATTTTTTTAAACTTGTGATCTATAAAACCACTATGCGAAAAACATAGAGAGACAAAAAAAATAGAGATCTAAACAAAATTCCAGTTTAATAAAAAATTAAAAAACTAGAAACTAACCTCTATTTTAATTGATCTACTAGATTTAGCTGAAGTTAGCTAAATGTAGCTGCAAACCCCCTGAAAGCTTTAGGAATACCTACACATGCACAAAGAACAAAGTAAAAAAACAACTTTCTAAAAAAAATGTGTTAAATACATTAGAAATAAATTTCTAGAATATAACTATCAAAAAACTTGCATGAGGAGTAAAACAAACGAGACCAAGAGTAATTGCAACTCAAATGAAGAATGCACATTTACCCAATCTCAGCTCTGATACCATGAAAGAGTTTGCAAGAATCGAATTAGAAATGATGCACCACGAATTAGTTACACTCCAACGGAATCGTTATGGCTCCAGCGTAATCACAAGGATCAATTAACAATTGAAGAACTTTCTCAATAGAAACAAAGCTTACACATAGAGGAAAGACAACGGAGTTTCTTAGCATACTCATAAATTAGGAATGAAAGGGTACATATAGGGTGCTGAGTAACCCTAGTGCATGACACACAAGAAAACCCTAAACCTAACCCATGTGAGATGACCCTTCATATATGAGTGGAGGACACATAAGATCCCACACACCAACAGTTACTTTGATTTCTCATATACAAAATGTTAATTACTCTTTCTCTCTTATTTTATAGGTTTATCCTTAATACGCAACAAGGAGTATCTCACATCAATAAACATAGCACGCTAGTATGCACATGTTTCACCCCAAGGGTCCACTTCCTTTTCCTAGTCTTAACGCTTCACATTACAATCACTCCACACTTCACTTTTTCACTTGGAACGCTATCAACTACACACTTCTCTAAAAGTTTACATGGTACACATCTTCTATCTACTTTATGTTATTAAGTATTCAATCAACTGCATAAAGTGTGGGAAAACTATAAACACAAAATCTATGCACTTGGGTACATCTCTAGGTCCTAAATTCATACTAGCATTTACATGATTACTAAGAAAGAAAACTAGTAATTGAAAACTCCCTTTTGCATTTTACTTTGTCTTCTAAACTTTTATTAGATTTATACATCTTGCACTCTTATCGACATTTGACTGTTTTATTTTTCGATGGCCTCAAACACTAGCACCCAGTTGGGACACTAGCATCAGGTACTATTGTTCTCTTGGATGCTCCTCTCCTTATTTACCTTTTTATTATCATTTTGGACACCTTTCACTTATTAATTACTTTCTACTAGTTTGGGTCGGCCTTCCAGTTTTCAATTATGAAATTCAAACAAGGGAATCATATAAATACACAAATATGCTTTCAAAATAAGGGACAAAGCACTATAATTACATATTATCACCTAATCTTGCATCCAAAGGCAAAAAATCACTTCAAATCAACCATTTAGCACACTCATACAAGGTACAAGGGATGCATTCTTCTACATACACAACATAGGAAGGGAATTTTATTCTATTCCATTACACACATTTACATCTGGAGCATTCTAGATCTAGGGCACTATATTAGTGTAAATTGTATAAGGGAATCCTAGGGCATCATTACATACACTCTCACATAGAACCTCATGGATTCTAAAATGTAGTACAACACTCAGTAATAAGTTCACTCTTCGAGTGATCATCGGGGTCAGTCTGACTCCACATTTTGCATATTTTATTAGATTTGATGTGAGTTTTAAATATGTATAAGTATATAACTTGTTTTTTACAAGTTACAGGTACATTTGGTAATCATGTAGTGGAACCAAAGGAACAAATAGAGACTAGAAGCAAAGCTCCTCCTACACATAAGAGACCAAATTTGGACCATTCACAAAAACACTAGCACCCAAAATGTATGCTAGTGCCACAATGTTTCTATCCTCCCACATGCACTTCTTTCTGGCACATTACTGAGTTTCAAAACCTCTAACAAACATTTATGACACTCTTCATAGTCTATTTAAGTTGTTCACCTACCCAGATCACTTCCAAACTGCTCAAAAATCAGCTAAGTCACTATATCTCCTCCTCTTGCTTAGGGTTTCATATTTGTACATTCTTGTTTACCTACGTCTTATGGTATAATATCATTTTTACATCATTCATTACAGTAATTACTCTGCAATTAGATTTAATTCCATGTATATTAAATCAAACTGACCTACTCCATTTCTCATGTTTCCATACCATACACCATGCATTAGGTCTACAATTAGACCTAGAATGACCTAACTCAACCCATAAAAATCATTAAATGACCATGATGGCTCATTTCAGACACATATACACCTATACCACATCATATTAGCCTTGTTTGACCTCGTAAAAACCTTCAACAGTAACTGGAGAGAACATAGTTTGACGATGCCTACAAGACCATGGTCCAAGGCACCATGAAAACTACACCAAACCAAGTCACTACCAATCATGATTCAAAATTGAACCTTCATTTACACCTCACGGGGACTCATATGAAACTTTCACACTCTTTTCCATCAATGGCCTTTGATATCAATGACAACACCAAGACACAATGGCCAACAATCTCCCCATTTGTCATTGATGGAAACTACCTTTAGAAACATTGATGGCAATCATGAATGAAAACACACCTATAATACTTATTTTCCTTGTTGATGATGATACTCTCCCTCTTTGAAATCTATGAAAAATTATAATGATGACTCAACATGAAAAATGAAAAGATACAATGAAAACAATGCACAAACTCAACTTGCTTCACATGACTTCCCCTTGGACTAAAATTTATTTTTCTTGTCTTTTACAGTAGCAATAAGATCCATGGACCTGATTTTATCATGCATATGGCTCCCTCTGAGTGTATAATCTCCAAAAATTTGTCTTCATAACTTTTATATATCTTCTTCTAGGTCTGTATTATTTCATAAAAACTATACCTCCATTCTCTATCATATCACCATCTGGTACCGAATTCCCTTAAGCACCTTTACAACTCAAATTTTCCAAATTTCTCAGCACAATAATATTAATAACAACATGTGTAATAATTTCAAAGTACTCCCCCTATAATTATACCATCAAATTCTAGCTTCCTATACAAAATTCGGAGTTTAAACATTTAGCACATATCATGAAGAAGGTCATGACCAACCATCATAGACATGAAGCACTCTTTTAGTGATCATTGCCTCATTTTGAACTTTATATAGTCATATAACTAAAATAAAACTCTTCCACATGATAGATTGGGGGTCCATTTGATATCAACCCTGCTTTTTCACCTTTCTAGACAAATAAAACTTCTAGAAACAAGATATCTCCCCCTTGATACATAATCCTTAAGTCCGTAAGAAGTGGAACTGTCATTTTTCTTCCACATATGAGGTAACACAGACCATTTAGACATACTTATTCATTCATAATAACCTTACTCTAATTTATAGAGATGGTATATGATGATTACTATCAATAGAGAACTATAATGCTTTGACAAACATACCTCTACTTCTAAAAAATTCAGTCTAAAACATCATCAAACTTCATCATAGCTAGTAACAGGACATCTTTTACAACTCTTTTAAAGACCAAAACCAAGTAACAGATCAATCTTATCACTAATCAAATGATGCAAACTAGAATTGTCATCATTTATGTTGTCTCATACATGTGCATGTCTTTGACTTGAGAGATGCTATAGAAAACATTTATTGAATACTTGATGCAAACTCATCATGCCATCAAGCTCAAGATTTCCTCATGACAGTACCTATTAGTGCAAAATCACAGCACCCCTGGATGCACATCAGGCATCTAGGTTGATGTTCAGGCATCCAGAGTGATTGCACAACATGGAAAACCTCTCTCCAAGCGTGGGACTTGTAAACCCGAGAGAGGAATCTCCAGAGAAGGCTGGTTCCTGCTCCTAAACTACCTGCCACAAGCTATTCCAGTGCAGGCAAGCTAATCTAATCCTAATCTAACCATGCCAAGGAGACAGAGATAGAGAGAGAGAAGGGAAAAAACAGCAAAATCCTACACTAAAATGGTGATACACCAGAGAAGGAGAATGTTGGACATCTATCAAAACTGCCATGGGACAAAGAGAGGTGAGCAATGGGAAGGATGGACAGATGCATCACAAGCCCAAGGATAGATTTCACACAGAAAATGTCCCAAAACTCCATGAACACAGCTCTGAACCTGCAATGAACATTCAAACATGCACAGACACCTGCAATGAAGAGAGGCAAGAAGAAGACAAGCAAAAAATGAGAGAGGATGGACAGATGCATCACAGAACACGTTTTGTTGCTCCAGAAGTTTGCACAGAACATCATTCCATTAGTAAAAGGCATAAACGCCATTACAGAGAAAGGGAGGAGGTTCGAGCTCCATTTTCAACCCTAGAGAAGAAAAGAAGGAGGGCAAAGCAGAAAGAATGAACAAACTTTTTTTTAAAATGAGCCAAATCTGGCTTTTACATTACATGGGTCAAGCCCAGGGGATAGAAAACGTGGGAAAACATGTAAGCCCATTCCTCATTGAATTCCAATGCATTAAAACGGCATAGGATACCTTACCAACCCATACCCTGCCATCTTTGACCGATTTGGAGGAGAATGCGACCCATTCTGCATTAATTTGGCCGCTGAAATGTCACTTCTGACCGTGCACACACGTCAGATCCATTTCTCGATTTTCCCTCTTTAGACTGCACCAAAAATTGAGGTTGATCACAGAATCATGTAGAGCATCTCAACAGCTTTCCGTTGATATAAAGAACGTGGAAATCCGAGCTCTGGATCAAAAGATATGGCGATCTGAAGATTTAGGGCACGGAACAGACCAAGACAGATTTCGAAATATTTTCCCCGCGCTTCGCCACCTAGACGACACGTGGCAGGCTCTGATTGGTCGCGCAATTCTCTCTCCTCTACCTTTCGGGGGGCTGTCTTTTGAATTTTCCTTGTGGGCCCTAGCTGAGACACGTGGCACTATCGCATTGGTTCAGATCGGTGCTCGAAAACTCGCCCCTTGACTTTTTGACTTTTCTCTTTGTGGCACGTGGTGATTTCTCATTGGTCCTCGGCCCATTCGGCTCCTTCACGTACTTCGCCTCCATTTGTCCTGGATGTCCCATTTGATTTTGGGCCCTTTGTGCTCATTTCAGCCGGTTTGGCCGGTTCGGGTATTTTTGGCCCACTTGTCCCACTTTGTTTTGGACTGACCTGACTCTTTTTCGGCTGGTTCGGCCGATTCGCGCCATTGCGGCCCAGATGTCCCAATCACTTTTTGACTGCCTGTGCTCATTTCGGCCGATCAGGCCGGTTCGGGTCTTTCTGTCCCAAACATCCTGAGCAACACTTAGCCAATTTTTCTTCTTTCGGCCGGATCGGCTTTTCGCGCCCGCCGCGTACTTCTGGCCCGATTGTCCCAAATGCAATTTGGGCCGCCTGGAGGCTTTTCAGCCAATCCGCGCCTTGACGTACCAAATGTCCTAGTTGCTCCCTTGAGTAGGACTTAGCCAATTTTTACACTTTTTCCTGGATCAACTTATTTGCCTTTCTGCAACCTTTTTGCATTTTCTCAGAGCTTGCTCATTTCCTCTCAGACAGGGGACTTGAATATTCTGATGCATGTTATCAAAATTACCCTGGGGGGGTAAATTTTGGATAACAGTACCTTTTTTGAATACCTTAATACATCCAAAAGACATTATCATGCCTCACACAAATATAGAGAATTAGGATCATCATGATGGAAAGAAGACATCATGACCATATAAACACTTTGTTCAAAACTTGACTCTAACTTAGATTTATGTCTCATCATCTTTAATTCAACTCTATCATCTGTAACTCTTCATCCTTAAACCATAAAGAATATCTTACCATGATGACACATATCCAATCCATTCAATGATAGTGATAGACCCCACATAGAAACAACATTACTTCATAGCTACTATGGAACATTTTACAAAATTAGTATATTGTTGGCGAGAAAATTTTTGGGTGGAAAAACTTGTGGATTTCTTACCAACGCTCTGGGAATCTAAGCCCCTCTACTTAATCGATGTAGCTGTCGTATATGCATGCACATGAAAAGGTGGATTTCTATGGTGGATGTTTGACTAGGGATCTAATAGGGACACTTTACTGACCCTGCGGAAAAGCTTGCAGATACCTATAAGAGAGAAATTTTCTAAAGAGCTAGAAAGGGGAGTGAGAAATTAGATAGGAGAAATAACATTGCATGTAGAAAATCAAATTCCTACATACATCAATTAGAATTGTTATCATGTGCATTAAAATTAGGAGGAAACAAATCTACACATAATAACAAGACTAAATGGAATTTATGATCTCAAAGTCTCAATAAACCCCTTAGTAAAAAAGGATCGAAACTAATTCTTCTTGTAATGATTGCTTAAACCAAGTTCTACAAATTATGAGAATGGAGGAAAAAGAGAGAGTGGGGGAAAGGAGAAATTTGGCTATGTCATTTGTTCTCTCAAGGTAGAATGCATTCTTGATCTTACAAAATTAATTATCAACCCTTTGAAATGGGAATGTCGTTACAATTTATAGAATGAGACATGACTAATCGTCTTCCTCATGACCCACCATATGCCTTATTTCTAACATTAGACTATTTGTGTTTCTATCAAATATTTAAGTCCCTTTTATAAAATCAAGGTGACTTAATTTACATTATGTTTCTAAAGTAACTTTTAGGTGACTTAAAGGCATATCAAAATGTGTGAACCCCAATCAAAGAATTAGAACATTTGAAGGGGAGAGAAATTTGGGGGGAAATGAGAGAGAAAGAGAGAGAGAAGAAGAAAAGGATATGTTGCCTGATGAAGCATGTTGATCCTCATTGATAGAAATCTCTAAAAGAAATGAAACTCTAAATCTTCAAATCCCTTGCACACTATGAATCTCCTTCAAATCAGATCATGAATTGTTCCACTGATGACCGCAACTCCCATCCTACGTATGATATACTATTTTTAGTGAGAGGTGATTTTTTCCTCTTCTCGACAATTGTCATGTGGTGAACTCCCTCGTTCGATACTACGCACCCTACCCATCCCTCAATGTTTCTTTGGGGTTACTTACTATTTTTAGTAAGCACCCATATAAGTGACTTACTATTTTTAGTAAGTCATCATTTTCACTATTTTCTACTCTGAACACTCATTCTAACTTCCTCGTGATATTCAATTCCCATTTTCTTTGTCTCAACTTCTTTTGATGATGACTTTCCAAACATAGCAAGTTTATATAGGAAAACTTACTAGTTTTAGAAAGTGTGTTTCCAATGCTCGATTTGTAATGGAACATATGTTTTTGGACTCATCTTGTTAGTATGATCACACCCTGTAAATTTCACATAATTTTTCTGACTAAAATGATTAGAAATAAATTTTGAAATTTTGAACTGGTAGTGGTTTCAGGCACGAAGCTACCATGGTGGCCATTAATGGAGCTTGAAATTTATAGGTTCGGTTTTTGTCTCCATTTGAGATGAAAAAAATCCATTGTGATAGGTTTTTATTTTGAAATCATGTGCAAGTTTTTAGCTCTTTTCCATTTCCAGAATGATGGGAAATCTGACGAATGTGAGCCGATGCACGAAGTGGTATTTTTGTTATAGCAAATGATTTAGAGCACCATCTGACCTCCCATTTGTTTTATCATGATCTTCTTGAAAAAATTGGAAGTCTACAGAAGACAAAACCTTGATCCGATGTGTATCTTGTGAGATATGAAAATTTCTTGATCAGGTGACTTCATGGTTATATGGAAAAAAAACATCATTTTCTTCCCATTCTTCATCTTTTCAGCACTTTTTTATCATTCCTTCCCTAAAATATGTGTACTTACATGTACTAGGTGTTTATGTGGCCATGGCAGATCTGATTCGTAGCAATAATGGTAGACCGGGTGTCTGGACAATCATGCACAGAGCGATGACAAGGTATGAAGCTGTGAAGGAGAAATGAGGGGGAAGAAATGACTAAGTGCCGGATTTAAATTTTCAAATAAATTCACATAGAGGGGCTAGGTGAATTTTTTTGTCACTGACCTCAGGGAAGTGAGGGACATCAATTTCCATGGTGGTCAAGTTGATGACATGTGTCCTCAGTTCGATGGTAGGGGTTTTGCTTGAAAAATGCACCTAGGGGCTGAAATTCAATCACATGGGTGTCCAAAAGACACCCCATAGGGGCTAGGCACATTTTTCCATGTTTTATGTCCCTCACCTTAGGGATATAAGGACATCAGTTTCCACAATGGTCCTGTAGCTGACACGTGGCGCTTGATCTGACAACAAGGAATGGATGCTCCAAAAATGCACCTAGGGGTTGAAAGTCGATCACGTGGGTGACCAAAAGACTCCCCATAGGGTATGGGCACATTTTTCCATGATTTATGTACCTGAACTCAGGGACGTGAGGGACATTAGTTTCCACAGTGGTCCTAGAGCTGACACGTGGCACTTGATCCGATCGTAGGGAATTGATGCTCTAAAAATGAACCCGAGGGCTGAACTGTCAAATCTATAGGTCACATGATGGTACAAGAGGTCACATGGGGGATGGGAAAAAATTTCAAGGGTTGGTGTACTTGACCTAAAGGATGTTGGAGACATGAAATTCCACTAGGCTCCTGGTGCTGACGCGTGTCCTCCCAAAAAATGAATAAGTCTTGAACGGCCTTTGAGAGGGTAACTTGGAACATGATAACATGAGCTCCTAGTGGAATTTTTTTTTGTGAAAGTTTATATGATCCTAAATATAAATGGAATTTTTAATCCAATTTTGGGGTTCTCATGTCTTTATTCATCCATTTGATCCCTGAAAAGTTGGATTTGTGATTTGATACTCCACTTGTGCCTAATAAAAACTGCCTGCAAATCTTATGCGCTAAGGTGTTGTTAAAAATATGATTTCATCATCTTGTAGGTATTGGAATCCTATTTATGGAGATGTTTTATTTTACTTCTAAATCCATCCAGAGCTCCCATAATCTTCTTTTGAATCCCAGTAGTTGGTTTAGGCCTGTGTACTGCCTAGGCCTGTGAACCCTATTTTCACTCAAATTGCTCCAAGTCTTTCAAAACTTCCCTAAACCTTCCAAAATAATTTCCATGATGTTATAAGATCTTCAATTCACCTCCATGTTGAATTTTTTATTTTCGTTCTGCTCTAGGGGGGTTGATCTAGTCCTAGGAAGGCCAGTAATAGCCCTTCTCACAACTGCCTGTAGATAACATCTTTTCAAAACTCACTAAAACCATCTAGGGGGGATGAATAGACTCTCCTAAATCACCTAGGGTAAAATTTGACATCAAATAGGGGGTGACCAGACTAATGGATTTGACTTGGGGTGCCTGGGAATGATAAAACATGAAAATTTCGGCACAGGGGTATATTTGTCGTGCTTAAAAATTGTCAATTTCCCTATTGCACATTTGCACGAAAACAGCTAGCTCTAGCTTGGGGACATGGCATGGACTGAGCATAGCAAAGAAATGACATGGGAATCTGGAATCTCAATTTTTGACCATATAATTTTTTGACTATTGTCTTATCCATTGGGCCCTATGGAGTTGTGTACAACCTATAACAAGAGAGAAAGAAGAAGGAAACACACACAAACACACATGAAAAGGATGGAAAGGAAACATGTGACACACAACAGGAAGGGAAACACATTCAATAAAAAGGGAAACACACCTAACAATCACCTATGGTACAAGGCAGGGGACAACTCGCTTTCACTGAAGCACTTTTCATTTCTCAAAAGTTACCCTTGAAGAGGAAACACCGAATGATGATGTTCAACAAAGCCATTGACGGGTTCCAGAAAGTAGCCTCCCCTCTTCAACTTCTTATGAAATCTAGGTGCTTTCACAATTGTCTATATACTTGGTAGGAGTGAATCCATATGAGCTTCTTGATGTCCATGTCTTTACTTGGAAATTTCATTACCTTCATGTTCTTTGAAATTATTTTCATAGTGTCAGTTTCCTTCCATGTTTATCGATATATTTGATTCTCCATCAAGTGTGCTATCACTGCCCCAAAGCTGATTTTTGTTCCAATTCCTTTGATATTCTGAGTTACTTTCTTTCCCAAGTCTATGCTCATTGACATCTTCTCCATGAGAAACATTTGATTCATCCTTTATCTCTATTCCACTGTGAGGCATTTGAGTATTGACAGGAGGATTGAAGGAAAACTCATACTTGTCTTGTATATCCATGGCACAAGTGAAGAGATCAAGAATAATCTCAAGGTCTTCCGTAACTTCTACTGTGTCCAATATTTCTTGCATGGAGTTATGATTCTTCATTTCCTAGATCTCATCTTTATATGCCTTTGAAGAATGCAGCTTGAGGAAAATATCTAGAGGAGTTACCACATCATCTTAGGAATCCCTTTGCTCTATTGATCCTTCGTCAAAAATATCTCCATCTTCAAAGGCCTAAAAAATTCTTACTTTAGTTTGTTCATCATGGAAATATTCTTCTTCTTCAAATGGGAAAGAAAATACCTCAATTTCATCATTGTAACCACCAACCATTAGATCGAGAGGAAGATCATATTTATCATCTAGATTTATTTCAACATAGCTCATCCTCACATTGGTTGAGGTTTCCAAGTCAGCTTTATGCTTGTCTTCTAGATTCATGGCTTGTATTGAAAGGTCAAGACTGGTCTCAGGGTCTTCTGTTTCTTCTGCAGCTCTTAGCAGTTCTTGTATAGATGGTTCTTCCCCACTATTCAAGGGTTCATTACATACTGGCTTGGTCTCTTCCTAGGTTACATGATCAAGGGAGTCCCCATCTTTGAATGAGAAAAATAAAATTTCTTCATCACAAATAAACACATAAGCTGATTTTTCTATTTGAAAATCATCAAGAACCATTTCCTCTTCTTCATGGTTTGTGTCATCAAGAAATTCGGATCTTCCCTCTTCTAACTCAAATGTTCTCAATGCTTCTTCAAAGTCCAAATCTCTCTGGGAAGGAAAATTTGGACCTATCAAGATGGGAATATCCTATTCCTTCTCAATTTCCACCAAGTGATTCATCTGTCTGCTATCTTGATACAAGATGTTAGCTTCTGGGCTTCCATACTTTCATACCATGTACCTCATATTATTCTCAAGAAGAAATTTCTCCATGTCACCATTCACTGGTATGGTTACATAAGACCTTTTCATCTGAATTTTACCTCCCAAGTCTTGGTAGAAATTTCTACTCAACAACATTTCGAATGAGGTTAGGACGTCTACTACCAAAATCATCACTGAAACTTTCTTGTCTAGAAATTTGGTGAGAGCCACCTGTGCATCTTTAACCTTCCCTACAAGTGAGACATTTTTTTATTCTAAAGAGTAACAAGAGCCACTAGGTGGAGTCATGGTAAGTTCGAGAGCCTTGGCAACCTTCAAAGGCATCATGTTATCTGAGGCACCAGAATCTATTATGTAATTGTTTAGTACATATTCTCAAACAAGAAGGGAGATGTAGAAAGGTTCAACTTTATCAGTATTTGATGCACTCAGAGAAAGCATGTTCTGTGAGGGAGGTGCAGGTGATTTTGGTAGCATTCCTTTAGAACTATATTTTACAACATGGGGTGTTAGACTACCACTCCTGATATATCAAACGAACCTCTCAAATTATTCAGGATGAGTCCACAAATATTCTGTTTCAGTAATCTACAATTTGGCCTTGTTTGAATATTCTATGAAGTCAAAGGGAGTAGATGTGGAAAAGGGGGTGAAGGGACTAATTTCGTAGTCTGGATAGGCTTGGGAGAAAGATTTGATGTTTGAGGGATGGACGGTATTTTGAACAGAACACTAGGAGTTTTCAAGGTATTAGATTTTGCAGGAGCAGATTTAGATTTAGACTTGGAAGAGACATCAGAAGACCCACTTGAGATTGTAGGAGATTTCTTACTTGATACAGGATCATGCTCCAACAATGCAAAATTCATGGAAAATGGAAGTGGGGATCCTCGACTGATTATTTTGTTTTACAGAGTTGCTACAGGGGGATCTTTAGTCTTATTTTTCTTTACAGTAGTGAAAGGATATTTTCCTTTCTCAGATTGAGAATGAGTGAATACCACACATGAGAAACCAGTGCATCTTCTTCATCTTCTTCATCACATCTAGAATACTCACATAATATAATTTTTGTATCGTTCTCAAACTAGTCATTTTCTTAGAAATCACCACCTTCACTTTCTTGTTCAATCTCTTTTTTACCTTCTTTAAATCTGCAATTTATGTTCACGAGTGGGGCCTCCAAGGCAAACCTTTTGTGTGCTCTTGAAATCTGATTTATGTTGCCTCTTTGAGAAGATACTCATTCAAATAACTCCCTCTTCAAACAGGCCCATTCACCAAATTTTACAGTGATGGATTGGTTCTCTCATCTCTAGGATGTTGGGCCATTCCCTTTGATGGATTCTTGATCTTCCTAGAGAGAATGATATTTTCATCAAGTTCAATGGCCATCCTTTGTGCTTCTACAATGCTCCTTGGTTGGGATCTTCGTAGAAAAAATCCTACTTCTAGTGATTGCACATTGATGAAGAATCTCTTGACATTGTTTTGAGATGGCGAATCCTCTTTAGGTATCTTGTGAAGCAACCATTTGAAACAAGCCATGAATTCTCTCATTGTTTCATTTTCTCCTTTCCTCATTTAAAACAACTGCACCAAGAGGTCTTGATTGTCTTTAGTTAATTTAAATATTTCCTCAAAGGTAGTCTTGATGTCATCCCAACTACTGATGGATTGGGTAGGCAAGAGGTAGAACCATTGTGTTGATTTTTCTTGGAGAGACTCTAGGAACAATCTTATAGCAACATCTTCATGTTGGACACCAATAACTCCACATGATGTCATGAAATCAGTGATGTGTTCTTCTGGATGTTGTGTTTTGTCACATTTTAACTTTCGAAAGTTTTTGTGGAAACCCATTTGTAGATTGTGAAGTAGGGGTTCAAGAGCAAGCGAGCATGTATTCCTTCCCCATGGAACAATGGGTTGAGGTATTTCTTCTTCGTCTTCCATTTTCATTTTTTCTTCTACTTCAACTCTTACTTTGGAAAATCCTTTTTCAAATTCCAGCATTGAAAAAATTTTCAATGGGAATATGGAAAGATAATGTGGAATGTGAAAATACACGTGCATAAAACAATAGTGTATCTTTCGGCAACAAATTTTCATTAACTCTTTTATATATATATATATATATATATATATATATATATATATATATATATGATTTATTTTTATTTTCAGACCTTGTGGTTGTATATTGGGTGCAAATGTTGCTAAATCCTCCCCAAGGTAGGCACCAAAAAACTATTGGCGAGAAAAAAATTTGGGTGCATAAAATTTTGGATTTCTTTCCAATGCTATGGGAATATAATTCCCTCTACTTAACTGATGTATCTATCATATATGCATGCGCATGAAAAGGTGTATTTGTATGGTGTCCTTTCTACCGGGGATCCAATAGGGGCATTCTAGTGACCTTGTGACAAAGCTTACAGATACCTACAAGAGAGAACTTTGTCTGAAGAGTGGGAAACAGGAGTGAGAAATTAGATAAAAGAACTAATGTTGCAGGTAGAAAATCAAATTCCTGCATACATCAATTAGATGTTTTATCACATCCATTAAAATTAGGAGGAAACAACTCTATGCATAACAACAAGAACAAATGGAATTTATGATCACAAATTCTCAATAAACCCCTTAGTCAAAAAAGGATCAAAACTCCTTGTATTGATTGCTTAAACCAAGTCATACAAAGTATGAGAATAGAGGAAAAAGAGAGAGTGGGGGAAAGGAAGAATTTGGATCTCTCCTTTGTTCTCTAAAGGTAAAATTCACTCTTGAGCTTACAAAATTAATGACCAACCCTTTGAAATGGGAATGGGAGTAAAATTTATAGAATGAGAGGTGACTTATCATATTCCTCATAACCCTCCATATGCCTTATTATTCTATTTGTATTCGTATCAAATATGTAAGTCCCTTTTATAAAATCAAGGTGACTTAATTTACATTATGTTTCTACAGTCACTTGTATGTGACTTAAAGGCATATCAAAAAGTGCAAACCCCAACAAAGAATTAGAACATTTGAAGGGGAGAGAAATTTGGGGGGAAGAGGAGATGTCACTTGATGAAGCCCATTGATCCTCGTTGATGGAAATCTCCAAAAGTAGTGAAACTCTCAATCTTTGAATCCCTTACACACTATGAATCTCCTTCAAATCAGCTCATGAATGCTTTCCAAGTTGAGTGAACTATTTCGCTAATGACCGCAACTCCCAACCTATGTACGATATACTATTTTTAGTGAGAGGTGATTTTTGCCTCTTCTCGACCATCGTGATGTGATGAACTCCCTCGTTTGATATTGCACACCATACCCTTGCCTTAGCTGCTTCTTTGGGGTGACTTACTATTTTTAGTAAGCACCAATATAAGGGACTTACTTTTTTTAGTAAGTGGTCATTTCACCATTTTCTGATCTAAACACTCATTCTGACTTCCTCATGATCTTCAATGCCCATTGCCTTTATCTCAGCTACTTTTAATGATGACTTTCTAAACATAGCAAGTTTATATAGGAAAAATTACTAGTTTTAGAAAGTGTGTTTCCAGTGCTCGATTTGCAATGGAACATAATTTTTTAGACTCATGTTATCGTTATGATCACACCCTTCGAAATTCACATAGTTTTGCTGAATAGAATGATGGAAAATAAATTTTGAAATTTTGACCTGGCAGTGGTTTCAGGCACAAAGCTACCATGGCGGCCATTAATGGAGCTTGAAATTTGTAGGTCTATTTTTTGTCTCTGTTTGAGATGAAAATAACTCCATTGTGATAGGTTTTTTATTTGGATCTTGTGTGCAAGTTTTTAGCTCTTTTCCATTTCCGAAATGATGGGAAATACGACGAATGTGAGTCAATGTACGAAGTGGGATATTTGTTGGAGAAAATGATAGAGAACACCATTTGACCTCCCATTTTTTGTATCATGGTCATCTTGTAAAATGTGGAATTATTTAGAAGATGGAACCTCGATTTAATGTGTATCTTATGAGATATGAATATTTCTTGATCGGGCGACTTCATGGTTATTTGGCAAAAACCATCATTTTCTTCCCATTCTTCATCTTTTCAGCACTTTTGATCATTCCTTCCCCTAAAATATGTGTATTTTCATGGACTAGGTGTTTATGCAGCCATGTCAGAGTTGGTTCAGATCAATAATGGTGGATCGGGGGTCTGGACAATCATGCACGGAGCCATGGCAAGGTACGAAGCTGTGAAGCATAAATAAGGGGGAAGAAATGGCTAAGTGCCGGATATAAATTTCAAAGAAATGTACATGGAGGGGTTGGGTGAATTTTTTTGTCCCTGATGTTCCTAACCTTAGGGATGTGAGGGAAATCAATTACCATGATGGTCAAGGTGATGTCATGTGTCCTCGATCTGACGGTAGGGAATTTTCTAGAAAAATGCACTTCGAGGCTGAAAGTCGATCATGTGGGTTTCGAAAAGACTCCCCATAGGGAATGGGTGAATTTTTTCATGTTTGATGTCCCTCACCTCAGGTACATAAGGTAAATCAGTTTCCATGGTGGTCTTGAAGCTGACACGTGGTGCTTGATCCAATGGCAAGGAATGGATGCTCCAAAAATGCACTTGGGGGCTGAAAGTCAGTCACATGGGTGACCAAAAGACTCCCCATAGGGTCTCGGTACATTTTTCCATGCTTTATGTCCCTAACATCAAGGAAATGAGGGACATCCATTTCCATGGTGGTCCTAGAGCTAACACGTGGCACTTGATCCAACGACAGGGAATGGATGCTCAAAAAATGCACCTGGGGGCTAAACTGTCAAGTCTGGAGGTCACATGAGGGTCCAGAGGTCACATGGGGGCTGGGCACATTTTTAAAGGGTTTTTTAACCTTACCTCAGGGATTTTAGGGATATGAAATCTCGCCACGCTCCTGGTGCTGACACGTGTCCTCCCGAAAAATGAATAAGTCCTGAACTGCCTTTAAGAGGGTAACTTGGAACGATGATAACTTGAGCTCCCAGTGGAATTTCTTGGTGAAATTTTATATGATCCTAAATAGAAATGGAATTTTTAATCCAATGGTGGAGTTCACATGTCTTGATTCATCCATCTGATCCCTGAAAAATTGGATTTGTGATTTGAGACTCCACTTGTGCCTGATAAAAACTACCTTCAAATCCTAGGCGCAAAGGTGTTGTGAAAAATATGATTTCACCATAATGTAGGTCTTGTAATAATATTTCTGGAGATGTTTTTTTTTACTTCTAATTGTATCTGGAGCTCTCAGAATCTTGTTCTGAAGCCCAACATTTGTTTTAGGCATGTGTACTGCCTAGGCCTGTGATCCCTGTTTTCACTCAGACTACTCCAAGTCTTTCAAAACTTCCCCAAACCTTCCAAAATAATTTCCATGATGTTCTAAGGTCTTTGATTCACCTCCATGTTTAATTTTTCCTTTTCATTTTGCTCCAAGGGGGTTGATACAGTCCTGGGAAGGCCAGTGATAGCCCTTCCCACAACTGCCTATAGATAGCATCTTTTCAAAACTCCCTAAAATCACCTAAGGGGAATCAGTATACTTTCATAAATCACCTAGGGGGGAAATTTGAAATCAAATAGGGTGTGACTAGACTGATGGATTTTACTTGGGGTTCCTAGGAATAATAAAACATGAAAATTTCAGTATAGGGGTATAGTTGTCGTGCTCTGAAATTGTCAATTTCCCTATCGCAGATTTGCACGACAACATATAGACAAAGCTATATCAGAGTTTCAAAAGATCCTTAATATTCCACCATGTTTAGCAAGATTCAAATACACTCAAACATATATTGTATACCTTCCTTCTCATACCCACTTTAATTGTTCATTAGATCACCTCTATATTGTAGCAACATTATAAAGAGGTCTCAAAAAGTGTTCAAACACAAAGTATTTATCTTAGTACTTTCATACCTAAAGATGAATCTGATAATCATTGGTAAGATAGGACTAGATCATGGAATACTACTTCATGATAGTACCCTTCTTCTTAATATACAAACACTATAGCTCATATGAAAAACTAAATAACTTCTCAATCTTGACATTCCAAGAACTTTATTTTGATTTCTTACTTTGATCCACATGGTATATGACAGTGACAAACATTATTGGAATGACGACATCTTTTACAATCATACTATACCTAAATAACATACCATTTTGTTGAGATGCATATCATTTGCATATGGAGTCCAAACATGATAAACTCTCCCTAAGATGGTTCCCCCCTTCATGACTCAATACTTGAATACTTGGGTAGATATCATCACAGACCACCATGACACACTTTATCAGAGCTAGATGGACTGATTGAGAACAAAACTAACAACCTTACAACTATTTTTAGACTCATATTTGGCAGGAATTAAAAATTATGGCAACATATACCTCTAACTGAAAGAACACACTTTTATTTTCTTGGATAATTAAACAAAACCTTTAAACACCTTATACAGATTAAACATGCACACATACCTTATGAGTTGAGAAAGGAAAGAGAAAAACATACCTTTGACACTTGGAACTTTGTGTGAAGGATTTGATCAATAGCTACATATGGTAAAGCACCTAAAATAACACACCATTTTTGTTTCAGATGATACATGTCTTCTATAAGCCTATAGAAGACACACAATGTTTCTTAGGTTACTAAAAAATCGTATGCCATCATCAAATCAAACCAAAGACTCAATCCTCTCTTTTTCTACTTTGTTAATTTCCTTTAAACTCATTTCATTTTCTAGTACAATAATTTCATCTCTTATATCTCCATCTTTTTATTGAAGGCCTGTCAAACACATGAGGTTACCTTCATTTGCAATTAGATCAACCAATCCTCTATGACTTGTATTGGGCTTGATAAATCTAATTTCTTCCTTCTTGAACATGCCATCACCTTTTAGCACCTTATTTGACCTTGAATCTCCTTCAAAAATCACTATGTATTTCTTATTTAAATAATCTTCACTTTTTTTCCTTTTTAACCTTTTTAACCTTGGCAAACATGTCACCATGACTGATAGATGGTCTAAATTATGCATCACAAGACCTTGTTTAACATCCTCCTTCTTATGATTCCTTGACTCTAGAGGGCTCATAATCTGCATACCAAACTTAGAATCAATTATCTTTACCTCATTTACTTGATTATCATCCTTGAATGTACTTGGTCCTTCCTTAGAATATCCTTTCTTTAGAGTGATATTTGGTGCATTGGAATCCACCTTAGAGAGATTAGGCACCCATATTTTCTTATCCTCATGCTTAGGGTTTATCTTTTTTTTTATTACATTCTTTTCTTAACTTTTGGAAGCTTAAAACCTATTCGTATTCCTTTGAGACTCACCTTGATAACATAATTTGGCAATATAACCTTATATATGACCATTATAGCACAAAATACCTTTATTTCACTTTAACTAATATAAAATAATTTTCCATCCATAATTATTTTCCTTGTGACCATATTCACAACATGAGAAGCATTTTCCATTGAAATAACTTTCATAGATCCATGAAAACTCATTCCTTGATAACTTCTTCAAGTAATCTCTAGCTCTATGACCAAAATCATTACAAGCATAGAAATACCCATTGAAAGAATAACCATACCTCATAGCATTGGGTTTTCTAATAGATTTAGACATTCTTAAACTATTTTTCTTTGTCTCCTTTTTTTCTTGATTACAAGGTCTAGATTTATCATCTTCATTCTTCTCTATATATTATCCTTTGTAGCTTATGCCTAATTTGTCACTTATTTCTCTTTGACTCTTCAAGATCCCTTCTAGAGCTTTAGATATCTTCACCAACCTCTCATAATTATTTAGTCTTATAGATGCATATTATAAATTAGATTCCAAATCTTTCAACTTATCTTCATACTTGAGGAAATATTCTTCTTTTTCCTTTAGGGATTTAGTAACACTCTCAACTTGTGATTCCAGCTCTTTGATTGCTTAACCATGCTCTATATTCATGAAACTATTCATATCTCACAATCTACGTATTATAGACTTAGCAATCCCATAATTCTTCAAGGTCACAAAAAAGTCTCAACATTCGATGACTTTCCCATTGAGATTTTAGGATCTCCTCAAAGTTATTACACTTTCTTCACAAGAACCTGGCTCCGATGCCAATAGTTAGAATCACTTTGACTAAGACGAGGGGTGAATGAGTCATAAAAAAATCAACTTTATTTTCCATTTCTTACATTCATCATTCAATTCAACCATTTAACATCCATAATTGTGTGAGCTTATTATACATTCACAAGTGTATGAAACAAAGAAGAAGACAAATGAACACCATATGTAAGTGGGAAACCCTCAAGGGAAATAAAACCCACTAAAAACCTCTACTTATATATTACACAAAATAAAGGACTTGCATGAATATTACACATCATACAACATTTCTTTAGTGAGGTATCAACCCCACAATGAGTACCAATCCCTAGTTTAGTAGGGCACCAACCCTAAAAGGAGGCTATAACCCCCTAGGATGACCAAGCACCAACTCATCCACCTAAAATGGATGATTAAATAATACATATTTCTCCCACTATTGATAGTTATCTCAAATTCAGCTTGTCTCTCTTCAAACCTACTCAAAACAAATTTTCTCCTAACTCACTCAATTCTTCTTCTTAATGGGCTAAATAGGTAAATATCCCTTACATACCTTATTTTCAAAATTCATCAACTATTCATACCTCTCCTCATCTTTATTCTTTACCCCTATTAACTTCTCTTCTTCCTCATATAGCTCACTCATATCCCCATAGGTAAAACTAGTCATAATAATCAAATATAACATGTTTTGTATACATGACATAACTCATTATCACTCCTATGTCAGCCATGATCATGAAGTTCTATCATACCAATACAAAAATACATCAATATTATAATATAATACATCTCAAAATACCCAACTAAGTCGGTAGGCATGACAAAAACTCCAACAAGAACCAAGACACTCAAGCACACTTGAAACATTGTCTTCATCTCCTAGCGAATGTAACATGATCTTCATGGGAACCAAAAAACAATTCATGGCTCTAAAATCTCCAGAAAAGTTTGGTACATCATGTTATCATCTCAAAAAATCATAATAATCTCTACAACCACCTTCTTTAGCTCAGAACAAACCATTTTGCAAGTGTGCACAACTAGGTCTTCAAGCACCTAGAATTTAGTCCCATACAACAAATTAATGCACATTAAAAAAATAATCATCAAGGTTCAATTAATATATCAATGGAAATAAATCTGAATATGCATTATGGAACAACTCACTTTAAGATCCAACTCATAGTGTAATACCACCAACCCAGCCAATCTCTGAAACTATTCAAAACTACCAAACACGACTCAAGAACCAGTCTTGAGAAATCAAGATCCAAATACCTCCAAAGAAACATAAATATTAAAAAAATCATGGAACACATCAAATAATACCTGAAAAACATCTTCAATCCCTAAGAGGCATATGTGACATGGAGAAATTCATTCTAGCACACCTATTTCAGTCACCTTCTTAAGAAATCCAAATAGTGCTGATTAGGCCACTATGATTTCAATATGAAACAACAACTTAAAATAAAACCAATAACTCCATCACATCATATTATTCCTGTACCAATTTTCCATGCTAAAAAAAAACTACTCCATTACGTAATTTCATCAAACTTACTTCAAACCAAGAGACTAGCTTTTAGCCCTTAAGGCTAAAAACAGTAGGATGAATTTGAGGACTTGTATATTTGATTTTCTCCACTGAAGAAACTAAAAAAATTCATGGATATTTAGAGCATCTCCCAAGGATTCTAGAACAATTTACTTTTCATTTTTAAGCTTCCATCTTAGCCCTGAAACTTCAAATCTCCACAAAACTAGGGCTTTTATCTCTTCCTAAAATAGTTGGATCATTAAATATATACCAAAGGGAGCTCAGAAAAATTATATATAATGAAAAATAATCAATTTTTCTTACCAAAATCATTTGAATATTATACAATTCATATTCCTCTAGTTTCTCTGTTATGAGGGTTTAACTAGGATTTTATAGAACCTTATATTCTTAGCATTCGTTCATAAAATTATGAGGATAAAATCACCTCATTATTTTTTTTAAACACTATTATATCAATGAAAAATCAACCCCCAAATCCTCAAGGTCCCATGAGAATTGTGTGTGAGTGGGTGAGAAAAACAAGTTGATATATCCAACTTATTTTACCTTGTCTAGAACTCGGTTTTGCCAAAACTCACATAACTTGAGAAAATATCTTCAAAATGACCTAAAATTTAGAATGAAGCATCATGAGAACATCTTCTAATATTCACAATTCACCTCCTTTATAAAATAAATATGCAACTCTCTATCTGCCATGACTTACCTGTGTGTTCTTGACTAGTCTTCACCTACCTACTTCCCAATGACCAAAAACATTCATGAAAAAACTGAGATATGACCTAAAAATCCTCATAAAAATCATATGAAACATAAAAACACATCTCCCATACTTTTAGTTGACTGACCTACTCTATTTCTCATTTTTTCATGCCACGCACCATGTACTAGGTCTAGGATTATACATAGAATGACCTGACTCAACCCATACAACTCATGAACTAACCATGATGACTCATTACATACACATTATGCCTCTAACACATCATACTAACCTTTCTTGACCTCATTAAAACCTTAAAAATGACTAGAAATCACATACCTTGACCATGTGTACTAGACCATGCTCCAAGAAACCATGACAACTTCACCAAACCAAGACACTACCAATCAACCTTTAGACTTAAACTTGTTTAACACCTCATGGGGAATCATATGAAATTTATACACCATTTTCCATCAATATACTTTGACATCAATGAAAACACCAAGATATAATGGCCAACAAGTCTGAGAAGAGAATGAGAACCGTGGACATGCATTTGACTTGACATGACAACCTAGCCCTTGCACAAGGTGTTATGAATCCAGAAGTTTTTGTAGAATAAAATCATAGTGAAGGTGAGAATGAAGGTAATCAAGTATCACCCTATTGATTTGAAGATACAAGTAATCACATTTTATTATCATCTTTGGAGGCATGACAGATTAAGGATGCACACATAGCGGTTTAGTAGGCACCTGTGTTTGGAAAATGTTATGATACTCATGTACAAATTTCACTAATGACTTGAGTTCTTTGTGTAATGGTTCATTACATTTGGTATCAAAACAACCACTAAGGTTGAATTTCTGACATGGGTGGCTATGTCAGAATTGTAGTGTTCATCTAGGGCTTGTATAGGGCCTTCTGTGGTCCTACCATATGGGTGTAAATCTATCCCAGGGTCAAGGCTATAGAAGCATGCTAGGATGTTATGATCCTAATGTGTGGATTTCACTAATTCCTTAAGGTTTTGGTGTAACATTTCGTTATAGAGATTTTATTTTTAGAGGTAATTTTGTAGGTTCTTCATTATGAGAGAGCATTGGAACGTAATTTCTTAGAAGTACTCCTATAGGTGCAGTGATGTCATAGATGGTTAGTGTCTAGTTTAGCACAACTATTATGATGTAAGGAAGCTCATATATAGGGCCATAGGCTATGGAAGGAAGCTCAGGAGGTTTCAGATAGCCACCACGTGGGGGAAATCTCTATAGAGTTTTGGCTCAAGATCTTGCCCACTCTAGGAAAAGGGCCACAACATTCATCATAACATCCATTATAGTTACCTCGGGAACTACAGTAACAGACCCCTTAGATATTATTTAAGATGTCTCTTCACTTCTTGAAGTATAGAGGTGTAGAAGATGTAGTTGAGAATGTGCATAAGTGTGAATTATTTTGGAGATAAAAAGGAATAACAGCTCCTGATCTAGGAAAACAAGTAAATTTTCCACCACACTTCAAGGGCATCCACACAGTTAGTATAAGAAATATGATTTTCATCAGAATGTGGTAGACTATGATGTGTGTCACAATACCTTTATAGATGGATTGAATATCCCTGATTTCGAGCAGTAGAGCATTTTGAGATGAAGGATATCAAGAAGGGATTTATTGAGAGTGTTAGGGAACATACACGTTTTAATAACTTTTTTCTAAGATCTCTTATGATATTCATTAGATCCACCATGCATAGTGGTTTTTAGGAGGATTTTTGACACCTTTGCGAAGAGATGGTCCATAGAAGACATTCATTGACCCGTATGAGGCCTTAGAAGTAGCTTTGCACACTAAAGCAGTTAGAAGTGTTAATAAAAGAGTAAGACCCTTCCTTGAATCCCAGATAGTAGCAATGAATACTTATTTAGAGAATTTTTCTACCAACTTAGTGCATGAGATGCATAGTGGACCCTGGTGCATAGATTGTGAGGTTAAATTACATACTAAGGATACCGTCCCATGTAGGAACATGCACATGTTGTTAACATCTTGTGAGAGAT
Source organism: Taxus chinensis (assembly GCA_019776745.2). Classification (NCBI taxonomy): domain Eukaryota; kingdom Viridiplantae; phylum Streptophyta; class Pinopsida; order Cupressales; family Taxaceae; genus Taxus; species Taxus chinensis. The sequence continues at coordinate 616,130,686 of CM034152.1, read as the reverse complement.
GTCATAAGAATCATGATGTCTGTAATTTTCCACTTTTATAGCACATGACACAGAAGAATGTCTCCATGTATTTCAATATCTGTGATGAACATACCCATGACATAAATAAATTATATTTTATTGATCATATTCATGAGGCATGTGAAACAACGTTATGCCAAACCACTGTGGCAAGTAGCTCACTAGCACATGAAGGAAAGACTAGTGAAGCGTACAGTAATGGAAATGGAGGATTTAGAAGTAGAGGTCATGGCAGATGGGGAATGTTTTCATAGTGACATGTTATACGTGTGGATTTTTTTATCATTATTAGTGCGAGTGTCCCAAGGATCAGGTATTCATATATTGTATGGAGGCACACAAGGTTGAGGATTTTCCAGATCTTTATGCCCATATGTGTAAGAACAATAATAAGGAAAAAGGTGCTATAATGATTAAGGTGGATCGTGTCAAGAAAGGAAAATGTGTGCCTAAGAATATGGTTAATCTTGAACTTCAACTCGTACTAGTCACTATGCGTGTAGAAGCTACTCGCACGTGATCATATCCAAGTAAAACCCCTTATCATATGGAAAGAATTTTTTCATGATAAATATATAAACATGGCTCATTAGAAGGAGGTTTATCAAGAGATTAAGGCTTTCATCCAAGAGCTACAAGGATATATTTAGAAGAGGCATGTGAGAGGGAACACGTGTGTGGTACTGAAATATCTCAAAAGGATAATGATGACCTTAAAGAAGTGTGTAGGATGTTTAGGTAAGAGAACATCATCCCTTTGTTAGGGGAATGGTTGTGAGATAACATACCACACACGTGTTGAAAGAAAACACAAAATATTTCATGCTAACCTGTCACCACATGACCATGAATATGACAAGGATATAACATTAGAGGTTGTGATAGATGGCGTGCTAATGAATAACATTCTTATTGATATAGGTGCAGAAGTTAATGTTCTAACATTGGATGCTTATAGCCCAATGGGAAAGTCACGATTGTAACCATATTAAAATTTGTTGTATATGGTAATTAAAACAAGGGCCATACCCATTAGAGTTCTCAAAGATGTCTCTATCACTATTCGGGGAGCGAAATTTACAACTATTTTTAGGTACTGGAGCTCACAGAGGTAGATAATTTCTTGATGTTTTTAGGTCCTCCATGGTGCTATGATACAATGTTGACTTGCGCTTTAACAAGAGATATGTGAGTTTTGAGAATAAGGATGAGTGCATTGTCATACCCTTGGATGATGCAAATATTGTTCCTTATATAGAGCCTATTAATGAGGAATATCTTCATAGAATCTACACACACATGGTTCACGACCTAGAAAATTTGGAGCCATCTAAAGAAGGCACACTTCACTAGGAAGATGTGCAGTCTATTAGTGATATAACCAGTTTGGCATTTGACAATTGGACCCATGACACTTATGAGATGGTAGGTTTTGAGGTCAAAGGAAGAGTTGTCATGATGATTAAACCATGCTTGATTAGGCACTTGGGTAAGTATAATTTATGAAGGTATACTAGAGAATAAAAACCTGAATCTTTCTTGCATGTGATGGAATACCTATGGAAAAATGATGGAGATAGGTGGAATATGATGAGTTATTCATTATACTTGGTGGGCTACACACATAGAGATTTTACTTGGTTTGCATGAGGTTATAATAGCCTTCGTAACAAGGTTTACTCGAACAAATGATCCTTCCTTAGTACAAGAGTATGATGGGAAGACCTCTCCCTTGTTACACATTTAAAGTTGTGAGAAAAATTGTGCACAAAGGCAAGAAGATTTAGTACCATCCTATTGTCATGAGTTTTTTCCAGGGAAAAATTCACACCTGAAAGCATGACAACAATACCCTATTGTGAATTTTTTTCTTACATGTCATCTCCAACACTAGTACAGATCATCTTAACCCCCCTCTAAGTCCTATCATGTCCTTCCAAGTGGTCCAATGTGTTGTCTCATAATTTCCATAAGTGATTTAGTGATATCAAGTACATTCAAGCACTTCCAAGAAAATATTCTTCAATACACTCTCTAAGGAGCTTAAGAAAGGCTATTTATTTGGTCTTCCTAAGGCTAACGCACCCCCCAAAGTAGAATGAAAGACTAAAAATCATAATGGAGGTGTATCAGAGAGTTAAGAATTTTTTGTAACTATTTTTGGAAGATTCTAGGAAGTTCCATTGGTCTTTGAGTAGATTCAGCAAAAGTGGGTCCTGAAGGTGAAGCAACTCGTGATAGAAAAACAACCCTTGGGCTTCAAGAAGTGATTTTGAGATCTTTGTGAAGATTTGGAGGCCAAACAAAATATTTTTAGAAATATAATTCAGAGATCTAAAGGATGGTGGTCTCACATTTTCTGGAAGACACATGAAATTATTCCCACAACCTATTTCCATCATGTATAACCCATAAACCTGAAGAAAAATCCCATTTTTAGGAGGTTTCAAGAAGAATAAAATTATTGGACCACCACCATTGTGTTAAAATACCATTTTCCAATCAATTTCATATAAATAAGTGTGGGAAAAGTCATCTAAGATCTTTAGTTATGCCTTCATCAAGTCATTCACTAAGGTATGGTTTAGAAGTTAGCTAATTTTCCAGCTAGAAAAATAAACCCATTAGAGAGTGGGATGCTAAAGTGAACTTAGACCCCATTTATCCCCGTAGACTATGATACGACCATCTTGTAGCTCAACTTATCTGGTTAATCCCCCGTGAATTGATTTCTAGCCCCTAGCCTCATCTAACCATGGAGTGCCAAATGGAACAATTAGAGAGGGGCACTCTTTTTACACCAACCTGTTTCACTAGATTCTTGATAAATTAATGAAACAGATAGAGGGTGATAGGCCAAGGACGGAATACATGTTTGTGATGTCAGCTTGAATATTGTGTACACGTTCTGATTTCCTGATCCAATATTGATTTTAAATATTCCATTTTGGCTACGAGGAACTACCTATAAAATTCAAAACAATACCACCCGATAGAAGTTTAATAAAACAATTGGACTTCCTAGAAAGAACCTAGATCCGGGAAGCGTGATGCATTCCTGAAACAGATTGTTAATCCACTTTTTAAATAACAATATTAATGTTATCCAAAATAAACATGAAATAAAAATCTTATTGGAATTGAAACAGATTTAGATATCTCATAAAGAAAAAATAAGAAAGGTCAAATAAAAGGTGATTGAGGTCAAAAGAGGTTAGATGATGGGCTAGTATTAGGCTTGTAGGTCAGGTACAGGACTCTGGGTAAGATCTGGTAAATATTAGGAGTGATTTTGGGTTGTTAGGTAATGGGTATGAGCTTGTTGGTCTGAGGTATGTTGTCCAAACATAGTAACCAACATCATTTTTGTGACTAGATGTCAATTTTTGTAAAGATGAGCCGACAGTCGGCTAGCTAACTGACGTTGGTAGGGGAGGTTAATAAAAATCTCTTATAAATGGTCTTCAGACTCTCTATGATTGCACATAGGTTGGAAATGGTGGGGGGTGAGGTCATGGAATGGTCTAAAAGGTTTAAAGATGATTATGAATAAGGGGAAGACAAGTGGAAGGTCTAAGTATGATAGGGGAATAAGTTGGTGGGAGGAAGGGAGGTGTATGGATGTATAAAAGAATAAATTACTGACATGAATAATAAATCTTACTGAAAGTAAACAAAGATAAATGAAGCGATGTTAGGTACTTACTAAAGAATGGGTCTGGAGAATGTAGGTGATGAGGATGGTGATGGAAGAGATCCAGATAGAAGAGAATTTATGTTCATGCCATAGAAATTTTGAACCTTTTTGCTTCTCTATGTGTATTTTTTTATTGTGAAGAAGATAATGGATGTCAATGGTTGTTGGTAGTGTTCCTCGCATGTGTTTTCCTTTTCTTGAGTTCTTTAGAAAATATGAGTGGTCCAAGTCTCTAATCATATGAGATCCTGAATCGAATGACCAACCTCAACAAAGGATTTTGGAAATAGTATTTAACCTAATCAACAACAGTTAGTGGACCGACATCGGTTGAGGTAAAACAAACATCGGTTAAGGCAGGGAATATCTAGGTTGGTCAAAAATAGCTTGATTGTTGTTATTTCAAGTCGTGGTCTTCAATATTTGTTTCGAGTCTCAAGTGATAGACTAATGGAGGAATGTGTAATATTCCTCTTAGGTTTGTTAATAGGAGTTAATTCTAGGTTTATACTAAAACCTAGTTGGTTAGGATAGGATTAGACTTGGTCTTAGGCCATTAATGGGGTTTGAGTGGGTCATGGGGTGAGGTGGCTAGGTGATTTGGTTGGGTGAGGTATTTAAGTGAGGATGTTAATTAAATTAATTAAAGTAATTAATTCAATTAATCATGTGCACTATGGGATATGAATAAGTAAGGTATGGTTAATTTAATTAACAGAGTTATAAGGGTAGTATGACCTAATTTTGGTGTCTACATTTTGCCCCTTTTTGTCGCGCAGCTTGTATTGGTAAGCGATGCTAAAAAAAATAGACAATTGATTTCCCCAATTTAATAGGTGAGAGCAGGGTTTCCCCTAAGTATAAGTTGAAGGTGATCCCCCTCAAACCAGGAACTGATGAGGTGTTTTATGGAGTTGGTGAGTGTGTTTGATAAATGTGTAGTTGGTGTAAGTTAAGGTAGGTGGGGAAGAGTATGGGTAATTTAGGGAAAGGGTAATGGTCAACTCAGGTAATAAGTAATAGGCTAAGGGTCAAATTGGGTAAAGGTTAATAGTCAAATTAGGTAATAGGTAAAGGGCCAGGGTCAAATTGAGTAATAGCATAATAGACAATCGAATGGATGCACATGTATAGACTGTAACACAGTACCAGGTTGAAGAGTTTAAAAACTCTACATCGTGCTAAGGTTGATATTTTTATCCAAACAAGGTTGAAGTGATTCACAGTATCCAAGTTATAGGATATGGTCTAGAAACACAACATAGGTTAAGTGTAGGAACATTTAGGTTATGATCTGTTAGACCATGGGTTTGGTCGGGATTAAATGACACAATAATAGGCAACGTATGGTTATTAGGCTAAAACAACATAGCTAACAACATCGCAAGGTATAGTCAAGTACACAAGTTCAATGGTCACAAAAAGTAGGTGAGGTCTAGGTAAATAGGTTGTGGCATGGGTAAGGCCAAGGTATAGGTTAAAAGAACAAATCCTTAAACCCAATTAGGGAATTGGATGGGTAGTTTATGCTTGTGGGTAGGGTACATTGGGTGTTGGTACTAGGGAAAAGGGTTTGTGGCAGTAATGACGGTTAGGTAAAAATAGGAAAAATGTGGAGGAAATGGTATTGGTAAATGACCTAATATTAGTTATAAGGTAACCAACGTCGGTTGTGTATGACTCGACATCAGCTCATGGCAGGGTTATAGTTATAATGTTAAAAAATTTTGTATTTTACGGAATCATTTTTATTGTTGACTTTGAGAAAATAGACAAAGCTGAGTGACTTGTGTATTTGTAAGGGATGAAGAAAGATAAGCTATTATACCATGCTGAGGTTGAGTTGACTAAGTGTTGAGAGGAGACTAGGTACATGGGTTCCACTAACACAGTTGGAGATAGTGTGATTGGTGGAAAGGTGTCGAGGTATATTTTGGTATGGCATAGAGGTAGGAGAGAGGATCAAGTGGACCACCGGCGCAACGGTGTGACAGTGCCACCACGTAGATGTACATCGAGATGAGGTAGGTAGCATGTTTCTTAGCTTGCTTGATTTTCTCTAATTTTGTTTAATAATGAAGAAATGTTGGGCAGGAATGTTAATTATCGAAATGTGAGTGAAAAATAGATGAAAATCCATGAGGGGATGAGGTGAAATCTAGGCTAAGTAGGGGGAGAAATAAATGTGTGGTGTAAATGGTTCGGGATTAATTGATATTTTAGGTTAGTTATTTGTCAATTTTTAATAAATAGAGGAGGGGGTTTTGGTTTTGGGGGGTCGAGATAGAGACCGACATCGGTCAATGATTTGGCCAATGTCAGATCAGTCTGTAGCTGACATCGGTGAGGAAACTAATGTGACTGACACCAGTTAAGTCAAAACTGATGTCAGTCAAGGAGAAATGGATGATGTTCTAGGAGACATGTGCACTGGTTAGGGTGAAAAAGGGATAGGGGTAATAAGGGTTATATTGTAAAATGGAAAAAGAGGTCAAAAAATGGCAAGTAATGTTGGTTGTAGAGGGGTAAGGGTAACATATGGTCATTGACTAGATGTGTTGGGTGAGTAGGTGAAATAATTTTAAGGTAATGTATCATGATTGTAAAGGGTAGGAGGTTGGTATTTAAATTAGGTAAATGGGGTAAGCAGGATTGGTGTAACTGGGTATGGTGTTGGGGTTAAGATGTAATTAGAGGTAGTGAGGTCTTAAAAAATGTTGTGTTTTGTTAGATGTAGGCTAGGGACCAACTACTATATGTGGGATAAAGTACCACCATTGTTAGTAGATATGCAGTAGAGTGTGACTGTAAAGGATTGGGAGCACATGACTGACAGTTGGAATGATTGGGATCCAATGTTATAGGCATTTAGTACAAGATCCTAGTTTGATGGATGCATTCATCGATAGATGGGATTAAATGACCAACACTTTCCATTTACCGATGGGTGAGATTATTGTCACCCTGAAGGATGTATACAATATCATTTGCAGCTACTAATTATTCAAGAGCTGAGTGTATTATCATTTCATCTGAAGGCATTCTGTGGAGCCGATAGTGGTTGTATTTGGGGAGGTGATGGGAAAGATCTGAGGTACCGTATAACGTGAGCCTTAAGATACAGCAGACATGTATGCAGCCCATCCTCAGTTGACGAGGTTGGTCATTTTGATGATAGAAGGTGGTATGTTTCTTTCACCTTACTAGATGTTAAGGGTGGGAGATTCCCAAAAGACACTGATGGGAGTTCTCCAAGATATGATGGAGGAGAGGATCTATTTTTCCTGGGCACCAACATTCTTGACGCATAGTTTTATAGGGAGATGTGGGCCTATGGGAGATTGCACGTGGTTTAGTATGTGTTGCACTTTTATTCTACATTTATGGGCATATGTTCACATCATATGTGTACGTCCAGTTGGTTTTCACTTGACATGATTGGTTCATGGGGGTGGCTTGGATCAGAGTTGGATATAGATGGATGGGTACCAGTTGGTGGGTAGCACCAAGGTGGTTAGGACCACATGTGATGTTTTATATTACATATGAAGGTATTAGAGGGTTTGATTTCAAGAGTGTCGATATTGTTTGGAGGCCATATGTTTTCAATCCCTCGTATAGTGACATGGAGGAGGAGTTAGAGGAGTTACAGCTGATCAGGTTGATACAGTGGCATTGTACTGGAAAGCACAAGATGATACATATTGTACAGGGTCAAACAGTAGTTTTGGCTACCACAGGAAGTGCCTCCACCTTTCCCTACAGTATAAGAGAGAAGACATGGAGAGACCTATGTCTCCACCACGGCTGAGCATGCCTGAAAAGGTAGGAAGAGTAGGTAGTGGATAGGTGGATCGATGATGTTGGAGTCACTGATAGATATAGGTAGTGGTGAGTGACACAACTATGTGTTACAGTCCACCTGAGGCTAGGGAAGCCAGACTTTTCCACCATCACAGTTACAGAGGGATACCTTACAGGGTCAAGTAGTTTCCCTTCAGCACATAGATTGCAGTCTTTCTAGGGGCATCTCACAAGATCATAGGAGCATAGGTTTCCATTCTTAAAGGCTCATGTGGTGGCCCTACATTCCCAAGTTACACAGGGACAGGTTCACTTGCACAAGGTGGAGATGAAGATGGGGGATAGGTATCCTCCTTACATGCAGTAGGAAGACAGGTTTATAGGTCCAGTTGACTACTGCATATGCTCAAGTTGTGTCCCTACAAGCCCAGGTTATAACATAGGTACTACAACAAGCTTAGGGATAGGGTCCCATAATACAGGCAATGATGATGACAGGGACAAGCTCCTTAGGTACAAGTAGGAGGATAGGGAGCATAGGTATAGGGTCTGAGGTCAACCATAACGTAGGATAGAGGTCACAAGTTGTTGTGAGACCCATGGCACCACCTCAAGATGATGTTTATGGTGAGGTTCAAGGATTCCCTGAATGAGGCATGGTATTACCAGGATCATTTGATGAAAACAAGGATAAACATCCCCTCTTATGTTGAGTACAGGGCAAAGCAGGCAGCAAGTGAGAGGACTATTTTCCACACTCATAGCTCAGAGAGAATAGAGGGCTGGCAGTGATCCTAGATATATAGTTAGGGTGAGGTGATGATTTCATAAAGGCTAGACCCATATGAGGCCCCAACTAGGAAGAGATTAGACTGAAACCTATGATCTAGGTGGAGAGATGCTGGCAGGGTGGAAAATAGGATAGAAGTGAGGAGGAGGAGACAGATGAGATAGGTATGGATATCAGGTGTGAGTGATGATTAGTAACCTAATATGATTTTTTAGTCATCTTATTTTTATATATATCATCCTACGTGCCAATGATAATGAGGATGTACATGAGATTTTTTGATATTTTGATCCTATAATCGGCATGCGTGCTGAGGATGGTGAGGATGTATTTGAGATATTTTTAGAGACTTGTATATAGTTGTATTGGTGTAAATTTTTATTGATACACAAACTTTCATTGTTATAGATGACGATTATTGATATTATAAATGACTTTATTATTGTGTATGTGAGGGAAACTAGGTAAATTAGGCATGTTTGAGTCAAGGTTATTTAGGCATGGTTGAGTCTAGGTCGGTTAAGCATGGTGGAGTTTGAGGTTTGTTAGGTACGGTTGAGTTTAGGTCTAGTTAGGCATGATTAATTAAGGTAGGCATGATTGATTCTAGGTGAGTTAGGCATGGTTGAGTCAGGTATAAGCATGGTTGAGTCAGGTAGAGGCATGATTAAGTTTAGATCATTAGGCATAGTAGATTCAAGTATAAGCATGATTGAGTCTAGGTGAGTTATGCATGGTGTATTTAAGGTTTTTTGGTGTTGATTTAATTTCTAAGTTATTGGTAACATGGGAAATAAATGATGATGTATATGTATGTGATGGTGTAGATTTTTAGAATATTTGATATCATGGAATTGTGAAATGATTAATGTATGATATGATGATGTAAGGAATAGGTAGATATATATGTTTTATATACTTGTATATGTTTGTTTTATTTGTGACTAAGTAGCATATACTATGGAAACTAACTAAGGTATAATGTGAATAGAAAAATGGGGAGTGGAAATTGGTTAGGGTAGAGAGTGGCCAGAGCTAACCTCAAAGAGCCTCATGCTCTCAGGGTACTGCCTACATAGCCCCGATGAAAAGGGGCCTTAGGCTGATGTAGTTCTCCTGTAAGCTAGGGTAGAATTTGATAAGGTATAGGGATGGGTTGGTTTGCTTGTAGGCATGATTAAGTCTTAGTTATTTTAGGCCTGGTTGGGTTCAGTTCATTTTAGGTAGGGTTGAGTTCAAGTCATTTTAGGCATGATAGATGTTGGTAAAAGGGGAATCCCTAAAACGTAGGTATCGATGATCTAGTCCTATATAGGGTAATCAATAAGTAATGAAGAAGGTGAATGGTAAGAGGTGGAAAAAGTAGCTACCTAATTAATAAGAACCATAACAATTCTACCATACCAAATATTGGATTATGACCGTAATACCCTAAAGGCATTGCATGATTGACTATGCTAAGGGTGAAGAAAGTCACATGATCACAAAATGTCATTTTTGCAGAAATTCCCTTGAGAAGGTAGGAAATTAGGTTGAAAAATGTAATGAGGTGAAAATGGTTGGTGTTTAGCATCACCTGGTGTAATAAAAAATTCCTACTTGGCAAGAGACCTAAGATCAAAATAGGCAAGTCCATGAAAAAAAAGTTATCATTTATCTATGTTTGTTATTGTTTTGATAGATTGATCGATGCGGGAAGTCTATGTGGGATGATTATATTATATCCTTGAGGTCTTTGGGAAGATGACCGATTCAGGAATCTTTAGAATTTATTTTTTATTTTTTCAAGAATAGTCTTCATTTTATGATAGACTATGTATAGTATGGCTAGCATTGTATAGTTGTCCTTCGAGGGAGTAGTCTTTTTATAACAGCGAGATAGAAAGCGTAGATGTACTTTTTGAGGGAATCATCTTCTTTTTTCTAGAAGTTTGACTCAAGGATTTGGATCCCATTGTATTTTTGACATTGCTTTGCTTTTGGACTTTTAAGTCATGGAAAAGACTATAGAGAAAAATAGGCTCCTAGTTTGAAAGAAAAACCATAGCACACAAAGGCTAATCATGGAAGAGAGAATTTACGTTATGAACGACCATGGGATTCCATCTTGAAAAATACAAAAATCATCCATGAGAATCATGCCATGAGTAGGGCCATGGTACTCATATTGAAGATAGGGCTGAAAAAGTGACAGGTAATCACATGATCCTGGTTTAGTTGTTGATCCTTAAGATAGGTAAAATGGAAGGTGAACGGTGCTCAAGGGACGATCGTTTGATAGAAAAGAGGTGATATAGGACTTAATTCAATAGTAGAAAGGTCTAAGATGTAAGGCATTGATGTGCTTAGGTTTGGGTTTACTTTCAAGTGAATAAAAATCATGAGCACCCCATCCATAGGTATGAGTAATGATATAAGGTCCAAGCCAATTAGGAGCAAAATTTCCCTGTTTACTTTTTTCCTCTTTGGTTACATGTTGATTTTCCTTCAGGACAAGGTTGTCGACTAGGAAGGCTCATTCGTGGACATGTTTTTCATAGGCACATTTGATACATTTTTAGTATATTTGGAGATGATCAAGAGCATTAAGATGATGTTCATCTTATAAATCAAGTTGTGCCAAATGGTCCTGGCGAACATCATCATCATTAAGAATATATTTGAATGAAATATGAAGAGACAAAATATGGATTTTGAGAGGCATGATAGCCTTTGTACCGTAGACCAAAGAAAAACGTGTGGCCGCAGTTGAGGTAAAAATACTAGTATGGTAAACCCATAAAGCAAAAGGAATGTGCATGTGCCAATCCTTTCCTGTATCATCAACCACCTTCATAATAAATTTGTTCAAGGTTTTTTTTGTTGATTCAGCTTGGCCATTTGTTTATGGGTAGTAAGGTGAAGAAAAACTAAGTTTAATGATGAAGGCATCACAAAGTTTCCGTAGGGTTTTTTTTGAATTGTTTGTCGTTATCAGTGATGAGGCGGTGAGGGACACCAAAGCAAAAAATAATGTGATGGTTAATGAATTCACAAATATTCTCAAATTTTGTAGAGATGAGGGTGATGTATTATACCCATTTAGTGTAGTATTTAGTTACGGTAATAATTCATTGATGTCATTGTGAAGAATGAGGATTGATCTCGCCGACAAGATCCAAACCCCATTGAGAGAAAGGCTAAAGATCTCATATGACCTATACGGAATGACTAGGTGTGTGATGAAGATTAGGATGTTGTTTACATTTCACACAACATTTTACATAGTCACAACAATCACAGCTAAGGTTGGGCCAATAATATCCTAAGAGAAGAATGCGTTTGGCTACAACCAAGCCATTGAAATGACATCCACAAAGTCTGTCATGAACCTCCTTGACGGTGTAGGGAATTTTAGAACTTGTAAGGCATCATAAGAGGATACCGTCAAAGCCACATTTATAAATGAGGCCACCCATGATGACATAGCGAGAGACACCTTTGAGAAAGGTGCATTTCCCATTCCGAGTAAGGTTAGGAGGTAGAATCGATAGGGAAAGGTAGTCTGTAAACTGATTATACTAAAGGTCACATGGTTCAGCTGTAATTGTTTTGACGAGGTTGACATATGAAAATAGATAGGAAGGTGATTGCAACCTTTATACTGTGAAAAAGATTTTTGATTCGAAAGGTGAGGTGGGAATCTAAGAAGTAAGGTAGGCTATGGTATCTGTAAATTTTTTAGCGGAACATGGAGTGGTTTGAATCTCATAAAGTTCAAAGGTAGTCAAAAGCATGTCTATATGATGTTTATACTTTTCAAGTATTTTGTTACGACACTGGTATATATCATTAACTTGATTTACCTCTAGTTTAGAGTCACTGAAGATATTAATCGATTTAACATCTAAGATGATTTAGGTTTGGAGACCTAATACGAGTGCTTCATATTCGGCAATATTATTAGTACAATCAAAATCTAGTTTGAAAGATAGTGTCATAGGGTCACCATCAAGAGGAATGGGGATAACACCAACACCACCCCCATGCTGACATTTGGAACCATCGAAGAATAAGGTCATTTGGTAAACAATATCATCCAAAGAGAGGGTAGCAATGGATTTGACTGGGAAATCAAAGTTAGAGGATTGATTTCTGGAGAGGGGTGCATCTGTAAGTTTGTCAGCAATAGTTTGACCTTTGATATATTTTTGATGGATGAATTCAAGGTCGATGTCTACGAGAAGTGTTAGTTAACATGCAACACATTGATGTTGTTATGGCTTGGCATACATGTAATGTAAGGGGTCAGTATTGGTGACGACAAAGGTTTTTTTATTGAGTAGGTAATGACAAAGTTTAGTGGAAACAAAAACTAAGGCTAAGAATATTTTTTTGGCATGGGTATATCTAGTTTCATAGTCCCAAAGGGTATAACTTATGTAATAAACTGCTTACTCCCGGTGTTGATCATTGCGATGGGCGAGCATGGCCCCCAAGGAATGATCCGTAGCAAAAATATAAAGGTAAAATGGTTGGTTATCCTTAGGTGGAATGAGTACATGTGCTTGGAGAAGGTACTATTTTAAGTCTTCAAAGGATTTATGGCATTCATCATCCCATTTGAAAGATACATCCTTTTTGAGGAGATGATGAAATGGGTGATAGCAGTCGGAAAGCTGTGAAATAAAATGATGAATAGATTGCAACTTACCTTGCAAAATACGAAGTTGGAGAATATTAGTATGAGGAGGCATTTTGAGAATATCCTTTATTTTAGTGGGATCGAATTCTATTCCATGCAACTAAATGATAAAACCAAGGAGCTTTCCTTAGAGAACAGTGAAGACACACTTCTTTGGTTGAAGGTGACCACAATATTTGATGAGATGGTCAAAATGACTTTCAGGACTATAAGGTTTTCGGCCTAATGTTTTTATTTGGCAAGAAGGTCATCTATGTAATCTTCTAATATATGATGCATGATGTCATGAAAGTTATAAGTCATACCCCGTTGATATGTAACACCAACATATTTAAGGCTAAAGGGCATGACTCGATAGTAAAAGGTTCCCCAAGGAGTGATGAACGTGGTTTTGTGTTGATATTCTGGAGTGATTAATATTTGGTTATAACTCAAGAAACCATCCATGAGTGATAACATATCATGACCAGCGGTAAGATCAACTAGTTAGTTAATACTAGGTAGAGGAAAGTTATCTTTGGGGAAAGCTAAGTTTAGGTCATGGAAATCCATCAAAATGCAGATTCCTCCTATTACTTTTGTGATAGGAATGATGTTAGAGACCAATTGGGGATAATTAATGGGTAGGATGAAGGAAACCGAGAGAAGGCACTACATTTCTTCTTTGACAAGAATGGAAATGTGAGGATGCATTTTTTGGAGCTTCTGTTTTATGGGTTTAGCTTCAGGAACAGTTACGATATTGTGAACCAAAATGTTTGCACCAATACAAGGCATATCATCATAGGACCAAGAAAAGGCGTTGCTATAATCCTGAAGGAAAGAAGTGAAAGCTTCCTATTCAGAAGCATCTAAAGATTGACCAATGTCTAGAATGTGCAGGTCGTCCTAAGTGTTAATATTGATTTTGATGGTAGACTCATTCAACATGGTTTACATCTCAAAAGGAAATGACTACTGAATATAAGAATATTCCACACCAAGGTATGTGAGGATAGACTCATCATCATGACATTGAATGATGTTAATGGATGGTGTTTCATCATCAATCATGTTAGGATATAGGAAGGGAAGAGAAGAGGGAGCCTCGCCATCACATTGATAAGTCAGAGGTCCCAGGGAATTATTGTTCACAAAATAAGTTAGGAGGAATAGATTCAGGATGTATGGACTCTGTGGGTGAAGGTAGTGATGTTGGTGAATGGAGTGTAGAAGGTTTTTCATCCTCAATGAGGGCGATGCAGGATTTTTGGAAGATGATTCTGCAAAGCCAATACCACTACAGTCTTTGTGTTTATGTGTGGAACATGGGATGACAATATGACAACCTTGTTCGTAGAACCCAAAGCCAAAGTCTTTCCATGCACATCGGTGAAGGAAAGTGTGGGAAAAGTGGTGGTTGGTGATATATTGGAGATCAGATGAAAATTTTTATGTTTGGAAAGGGACTTGGGTAAATATGTGGAAGTGTTAAGTCCCCCATACATTAATTTGGTGCAAAGGTGGGGAGGAACGTAAGGGAATACCTCACCTATGTGATCGTCGTAACGATGATGTTGGCGTAGGTTACCATACTCTTGTGGAGTAAGGAATGTGTTTATATTGTAAAAACAATATTCCCCTAGAGTGAGGAAATGAAAAACAACTTCTAAGGGATCAATAGTGGATATGTATGTTTCTGGAATAAATGAAGTACTAGGTAATTGGGAAAAAGAAGGATGAGTTTGTTGGGAACTAGATAGGTTAGTGGATGGGTCGGTTGTAAAGGTCATGGCAGCAGTGGGTATAGAATAGGTAGGTGCAGGTGAGGTAGTGGAAACATTGGTGGATGAGGCTATGGATGAAGGAGAATTGGCAGAAATGGTAGATGCCTTAACTGGTATAAGGACATCATTAGGTCATTATAGCATGTTTCAGATTTTGAATGACAAAGGGTCAACAAGGATGGTGTAGTTATGTCCTTCATGTTCAAATTTGACACAACGATGTAAAGTTGAAGGAACACAACTAATGACATGGATCCAAGGTTAGCCAAGAAACATGTTATATTGGAATTCCCCTTCTAAAATGTAGAATAATTTTGGCACAGTATGGGGGCGCCACATGAATGTAAAAAATAATGGTGCCAAGCGTGGAAGTGATGGCATCATTGAAGGAGCGCAACATAACTGGGTTATTATGCATGAAATTTGAAGGGATTTACATTTGATTGTATGCATGGGAGGAGATAATGTGTATGTTGGCACCATCATCGATCATAACGCGCCAAACATAAATATTATCGATGTAGAAGGAGATGAAAAGTGCAGATTCAGGGTCATCTAATTGGAGAGGTATGATCTCCTCATCATAAAAGTTGAGGGTGGCCACTAGATGAGTGGGATTAGGGGTAGAACAAGGAGATGATTTGGTAAGAGAGGCCACATGGTGAGGAGTGATAATGGAGGCTACTGGTGTGGTGTCATTAGGTAAAACCTCAATGGATTGAAAAACCTCCATGAGGGCTTGTCGATGAGATTCAGAGGTTTGGACAAGATTATGCAAAGACATTTTTAGAGGGAATTGGTGTAGTTATTTTATCATTGTATGATGGGTGATCCTTTTAGAAATAGGGTATGTGGGTCCTTCAATGGTAATTTTGGGTGTGGGTGTAGATGGTATGTTAGGCATAGGATTAGCAGATGGGTTGGATACATTTTATTTTCCTTTGTCTTTTTGGGTGTGAGTGGCAACTTGGATCATCTTAATCTTAGGGAAAGAGGTGGATGAATAAGTTATTTCATGAGTAGTATAATGACATGATGGAAAAAAACCTAATGCAGGATAATAACCTTGCAAAATGATTAGGGCACACTGGCATTTAGGCGGTGGTTTGGCCAAATCTCTAATATAGACCGTGTTGATATCGAATGTTGGAGGTGGATAAAAAGGTTGCGGAGGTGGAGATGCAGGTGGCTGAATAGGTAGTGGATGAAGACGTGTGGTGATTGGTAAAGGTGGAATAGAGTCCTCGTCTAGAAGATCATCGTCATTGAAATTTGATTCAGGGGGCATAATGGGAGGAGAGAGGTTTTGAGAGCATTACAACCTTCTACATCATGTCCTTGCACATGATGGTAGGCACAAATTTTAGTTTCATCCAACCCTTTTGGTTTGGGTTTGAGGGGTTTGTAAGGTCTTAGTGGTGGTAATGTGATGACCGAGGTCTCTAAGATGTTGGTTAGAATCTTGGCATAAGACCCTGCCAATGGATCATAGTGGGAATGAATGTGGGTTTGGGTAAATGTGCAGATGATTGTGGTGGAATAGGTTTGACCACCAGTTTGGTAGGTGGTACTATCTTAGGTTTTGATGGTACCTAGTTGGGTAAAGGTGTGGTAGATAAACTGGTAATGGAAGATGTTGTTGGTTTAACTACCCTATTGGAGGGTAGTGGGTCCTTGTCCTTGGATGGCACATTCTTGGGTTAAGGTGAGGTGGGAGTATGTGATGAAAAAGGGAAAGTGGATGGTGGAAGAGGACGGGTTAGCTACGGTGATAACGGGGGTGCAGTAACGGTTACCGGTAGAGGCCATGTGGAAGGTATGGACCAAGGAGAACAAACTCACATAGTTAGTGATGGGGTTATGGTATTTAGTTAAGGTATATGTGGTAAGGAAGCTACAGGTGATGGTGAAAGTGAAGGTTGTGTTGGTCGATTGGGTGTAATAAAGGATCATTATGAATAGACGGAATTCTATGCTTTTGATTTTCTTTGGATAGGTGGTTGCTTTACTAGGGTAGATGGGTGAGGTCCAAGGATAGATGGAAAGGGTGAAGGTGATAAAGGCGTAGTTGATGAAACTTGTGTATTCATCCTAGAAGATTGGGCCTTCCTTTTAGGTGGAGGAATGGTTTTCATGAAGGCTTGGGAAGATGTAGATAAGTACAATTTGATGGGTGGATGGACAAGGCTTGACGTTGGTATGTAACCCAAGGTAGTGATGGGTCTAGATGTGGGAGGATACGTAGGTGTAGGTAAGTTCTTAGGTAGAGGAATGGGTTTGGTTATGGGTAAATGTTCAGATGTAGGTAAAGATGACAAAGAAGTTGTTTCAACATGCATGGTTAGGGTTGATTTGGTCACTGGAAATACCTTTGGATAGATCGTGGAGGTATCTGTAGGTAACATTTACATTGGTTGAAAAGGGTAGCCAAAGATGTCCCCAAAGCATGGAATTATCAATGTAATCCAAGATATCTACCATTCGTGAAAACGGCACTACTGTAAGAGGAGATGTATTTGGTTTAGTGGAAATCCCTGTAAAATATGTCTGTGAGATCGGGAATTGGTTAGCATCAGAATCTGTGGGTAAAAGAGCTAAGAGAAGATCAACGGGGTCCTGGAATGCTAATGGGGAACTATCCCAAACAGGAAGTGGAACGTCAAAAGGATCCCCTGTGGGTAATAGAGATGGTAGATGGAATGAGGTAGATTCTTCTTTCGATGGAGAAGAAATCAATGATGGTTCTCCTGTGGGTAGGAGAGTTAATAACATTGATTGTTTGGTAGGTTATGAGGTAGATGGTGGAACGAAATTGACAAAAATTGTGGACTCCTCTGTGGGTGAAGAGGGAGATGAAGGAGACTCTTATGTGGGTGAAGGAGTATATGAGGTAGGATCCTCCATGGGTAGATGAGCTCATGCTATAATTTCCTTGATAGACAGAATAGGTGGAAAATGAGGAATGACTAGTACAATATCGAAAACAACGTGGACTTCACGGAAATTGTTTTCGTTAGTTAAAGGTTCACCATTCTAATTAGATGATGGTGTATGATTAGGTAACAACTTCTTAAATATATGCAATTTTTTATTTTCCGGTGAGTTTGGGTTGTCCAGGATGAGATCTCTATTATCTAACATTTCCTAGAAAATGTTCTTAAAGGTTATGAAATTACCATTGTTGTGGAATTTTATGTGATGATAATTACAATAGTCATGTTACTTATACCATGCAGGCATAAGACGAGTGGGATCAAAACCAGTACGAGGTTTTATGGGGAGAATTAAAATGGCTTTGAATTTAAGAAGATTATCCAAGACTGAAGAATAGGGTTTTGCAATCGGAGTGTACTTTCGTTGTTCCCATCGGAACTGAAAAATTTGAACAGAAGAAATATTGGAGGAAGGTTTGGATTGGTTAGATGGATGAGATGGACCAACTTTGAGAACTACTACGTTGACAAATCCTTTATATTTTGAATAATATTTTTGGGGCTTTGAAGATGAAGAATCATCATTTGATTTTAACGCGACATTTTTGTTTTGTAATTGAATTTTATTCTCTTTAATGACATGAATTTATAGTTTTCACACCATGGTAAATTCTTTATTGAAGGTATGGAAGGTTTGTACCTACAAATTTGGTGAGATGTGTCTAGCTCAAGCTCTAGTGAACAAATCTATAAACTCAACTTGAGGTAACTAGAATGTTAATTGGTTTATAAGGCTTCACCAGCGATGAACAAAATCTACGATAGATTCATCGTCGTACTATCGGGTCACGTATAGGTCAGTTATGGTGACTTTTTTTATGACATTGATTGAGGAATGGTCCAAGAATGCTTGAGCCACTTATTTAAATAAGTAAATGAAATATATGGGTAAACCACTATACCAATCTAAGGTGGGTCCTATTAAGGACCCAGTGAATTTTTGTAGGAGTAAAGCATCGCTATAGGCAATTAGATAACACCCATGTTTGAACCACCACAAGTGTTATTTATGGTATTCTTTACTATTGAAATAATTAAAATTGGGAATTTCCCAATGTACAGGGTATGGACAAATGCTGATAGATGGATGAATAGGCTCATTATAGATTTTTTCATAAGTTAAGGAGTTGCGAAATTTAAAAACTGATGCTTCAAATGTTTACATATTTTCCATCATCATCCTAATGAGGTCATTGGTGGGTTATGAGGAATTGATGCCTCCTATAGTAAAAGGAGGTTGATGATGGATGTATGATGTGGATTGCATCCTAGTATATGGAGGTGCCAAGTATGAGAAATGCAAAGTGGGGAAGATGCGATCGGAAGATATCTTGAATAAGTGATAAGGGATATGTTGGTGATGTGTGTAAATAGGTGGGGTAGTCATAACGAATCTTATGGTAATTGGGTGTAGAGACTATGGGATGGAAAGGACGAGGTTTTGTAATGGGGTGTGGGTTGCCGACACCATGGATGGTTGCGATGCAACGGTTATATATGATGTGAGAGGTGTAGATGAGACTATGCCAAGGGTAGTTGGTGAAGGGATGGTTGACACCATGAGTTTGATAGATGTCATAGGTGTAGCAGTTATATTGGATGTGGGGTCTAGTTGAGATACCACATGTGGTAAGGTGGATAACGTTAATTATGAGATAGTGGTAGCTGATGCTGAAGTGGGGGTGAGGGTAGGAGGGATAGACACGAGAATGTCGTATACCAACTATCTCGGGGAGTCATGGGTCGATGAGTGAGAAAGATGGTATTGTAGGGTAGTGGTATTTTAGTCAAGGAGTCTTGTGAATGCCTCGTCACCAGTATTAATGGTGATGGGATAAGTTAGATCCACAGGAAACAAGATAGAAGGAGGTGATGGGCTAGGTGGGAGTGGCTAAAGGATAGCATGAAACACAAGGGTGTTGGCTTGGCTACAAGTCAAAACCATGTGAATAGCATAAACCTAATAAATTATACACTATAAATGACATAGAAAATAGTAGAAATAGAAAAGGCTAGTTCTGGGAGGCGAAACAGGTAAGTGTTCTAATTTAAAATAGGAACAAAAGAACTATCGGTAGTTACGATAACTAATGACTACTACAAGATGACTAATGACGGTCAATGAAACTAATATTGGTTACTGTAGAAAATTAAATTTTTTGCAAATGAGGAAAAAATAGATGGAAATGAAATACAAAGTTTTATTTGACTATGATTTTAGAATTTTAGGGGTATGATGATGTCCTGAGAATTTAAAAAGAACAGAAGATTTGATGAATGTTATTTTTGGTAGAATGACCAAAAAGGGCTAGAAACCAACAATGGTTAGGTAGACCGATGCCGGTAATATGTAAATTGACAACGATCTCCAGACCGATGCCCATCACTATGAAATTTGTAAAAGTGAAGAAAAATTGATTTTTGTGAATTAAGTCAAATGAAATATCAACCCAGAAAAATGAGTATGATAATAATGGATCCAAACACACTCAAAAAGAGACGTAATACACCAAATATGATGGTGAAGTGTGAAAGTAAGAATAAAATGAAGAACGTAACCTCAAAAATCAAAACACAACTCAAGAAAAAGATAAGAAAAACACACAATCCTATAAATGAATTTTTATGTTTAGCTTATTCTATTTTAGACTGACATTGTGAATTAGAATAGAATTTTTGATTGGGAAGGTGTCCTATGAAGAGACAAATTGTAAAGGTGGTTTTAGGTTATGTTTTGGTGGGGGCAGTCCTTTCTCTGATAATTACTAGACAGAGAAACTAGCTGGGTACCCGCTGTCAATCCTCTGATTGTGTGACCATTGACAACTTCTTCTAGGTAAGGTGTTGTTTAAGAAGATGTGTAAATTTTTATTTGTGCATTTTGGAAAAGAGAGAGAGAAGAGAACTAATATATGATTCAATTATGTTAACCATCAATTGGTAATGACTTCCAGCGTATAGGTTGCCCAAATTTTTAATGTGAGCTAAAAATGCAATCATAGAAGTATGAAATGCAAGTATTTTAGAACCCAAATCGAAATGTTATATTCGATGTAAATGTTGTCGCCAAATCACTACACCCTCTGAATGGCCAAAATTTGAACATGACATTCGATGTGATTAGGACACATGGGATCACCTCTCAAGATGTGGGACTTGGGCTTGAGGTGAACCTCTAGAGAAGCCTAGCTTCTGCTTCCCAAAATAAGTTTTATACTACTCCTAGTGAAATAAAATGTCTATCTAGTTCTATGCTAACATTTCATGGGATTTAGGGAAAGATATTTGGATTAATAAAACTATACTAGGGATGGTGATGCACCAAAAAAAGGGTGTTGTTAGACTCGGGAAGGGTTATTTTGAAGAGGGTGTGTGCACCACATGTCAACTTCACCTACTCAAACTTAGAGAGGGTACAAAATACCATAGACTAGGAAGTAAGTGTTCCCTTTGTTAAACTCAATCAGAAAAACAAGTTATCATTCTTCCAATGGAGAAAGTTGAACTTTAGAAGGCTGAACATGCACCACAACTCAACTGCATACAATACTCCATTACTTGATAGGCACAAAACTCCAATAACTTGCAATAGAAACATGAACTTGTACAGTATACCTACAAGCGTGAGAAAAGGCACAAAGAAGTATAAAAGGATGAAAGGACCAAAATTAGTAATAAAAAACACACTTTTATTGCTTCAATAACATGCACAATGCATCATACATTTATAAGAGGAAATGGTTTCCATTACAGTCTTTAAAAGGAGGCTTGAAAGTTCCCTCAACATACAAGGACAACTTGCAGAAGAGAGAGGACTCTTGAAAAATACACACTTGCCTAAGATGTCTAACTTTCCAACCTATCTGACCTGTTGGAACCCCTTGGAAAGAGCTTCCCACTTACATTTATAGAAGAATATATGAGAGAGAAGAGGAAAGGACATAATTACATTCCTAAATTGAAGGCACGTGATGTATTTATTACAGTTGGTTCAACAAATTTGAGAAGCTCCCATCACGTGCCATTAATGCCCAACTGACCTAGTTCTCCTTAATTAATTAAAATAATATTTCAAGAAAATATTTAAATAATAATAATAAATATTATTATTAAAATAAAAATCTTAATCTAATTACTATTTTTGGTGGGCACCTCTATTGACCGGTTTGTGTTGAAGGGGGAAATCATGAGAAAAAGGCCAAAAAGAGCCCAACTCTATGGTTGGCTTACCGAGCAGGGAAATGAGATCCTCCATACCGCTATGATCGAGCTACTTCCATTGAAGCATAAAAATGATGAGCCCAAGGAATGCTCTACATGAACTCACCTCCAAAATCCTTTGCAAGAATCGAGCTCAAATTTATAACCGCATCGAGCTCCTTTATTTGGTTTGGCTCGACCAAGCGAGTCAACTCTTGTTGAGTTCAACCACCATGAATTGACTCACCATGTCCACACAATTGAGTCATTTGAGCTTACTCACTTTTTGGTGACTTGGTTCGAACACCCTGTTGGTATCCAAATTGACTCTCCCTTGGAAAAATGAGCAGCATCAAAGATTTAGCAAGACACTGAGAGACAAAAAAATATTATTATGAGTCATTTTTGAGCCAGGGAGAGAATTTATCTAACTCTTTGTCACTCAGGCATCAGAGAAATCGATAGCACCTTCGTTAAGGATTTGATATATAATCACTACTTTAGGCTGTGTCTTTTGACCAGGGTGAGAGGACCCATTTTGTAACCTCTGTCGGTGAAGGAGAATGAAGATATCCTTCTTTGCACAAATCTAAAAGGAGACCCTAAGAAAATATGATCAATGCACCACAATTTAACTCCCATGAGTTATCACGTCTAAAGAATAGTTATATTTCCTAGGTAGGGCTAAGGTTACTAAAGACATTAATGAATCCTGATTGCTTTTGCATATTTTGGGAGTAGAATTTATACATTTGTGGACACACAGGGAAAACAAGGGTAGTTCATGATGGATTCATTTTTTTTGAATAATTTTTTTGGGAGATTAAGCAGGATAAAATTGATTATACCAAATCTTTGAGAGACTTCACAAAAATTGGAAAGCTAAATGACAGAAAGCTTCGAAATAGCTATAATATTCCTTCAACCAAAAGGTGTGCATTAATGGAGGCCCAGATTTGCATGGTTTCACACAATCTCCAAGATTTTAACACGAAGGCTCAAACTAAAGACTCAATAAAACATCAAAGACCCCTAGTTCCTCACACCTAAGATACACTCAAAGGCTTACAGACAATCTTTATCAACAAATGACAATGAAGTGATTTTAAATTGTTTATCTCATCACACGATGAAGTCTCTTCTTGAAATGAAATTGTAAATGCCACTAAAATATCATAGGGATGAGATCCTGTGTGATTTGGAGGGACTTTAACACAAGATTACAATAGGAATAAGAAAAACCACTTGCAGACATTTTGAAATAAATAAAACAAAAATTGGTCTAAGATTGACACAAATTAATTTGAAATTGATTAGACTCATCAATAGGGGAAATTTTGTTTGAACAGTCTTAGAGCTTGTCAATGGTTGTACACTCACAAGCAACTTGACGTGATTGAAATCTAAAACACAGGAAATTAACAGGTTTCTCAGATTGGTCTCTCAGGAAGATGGGCTCTCTCAAATTTTCTCTTAATAATTTAACCCTCGACCCTTTGCAAGAGTATTCTCATTGCATTTATACATTTCATTTTCTCACTCATCCCAAATTTCCCCCCAAAAAGAAGAATATTTGAGGAACCTTTTCTTGTTACCAATTTGCCTCAGAAAGTGATGTTTAACAAATTCATACCCGAAAGCTACTAGGTGGACAAATTATGAACTGATCACATTTCTCTGACCCTTCACTAATGACTAGGATGTCATGCCATAAATTTTTATCATTCCTTTTAATCAGTCTTATTATATTTTCATGCGAGAAATCCCCATTTTAATAATTTTACGGTAGCTCTATACAACTAGATCTGACAAGTAATCCTTTTTGCCCTCGAGGCAACACCTTTTTCATCCTTTTCACCCGTAACTATATCATTTCATTCTTTTCCCATTCTTTCCTCTGCAACTCTACCCCAAATCTAGCTTCTCTTGTAATTCACATTTTTACAAGTGCCCGAGCAATTCCAAATTCAAAATATCAACATTAACAATCCTTGGACTCACAAATTAAGTTCTAAATCCATTCAATGGCACTTTGTAGACAAAAATGACAAGAAATTTCATTAAAAATGACAAAAAAAAGTGTGTATTCGTATCTCCAGGAGTCTCGGAGTAAAAATGGCAGAAAAATAGATGTAATGCACAGTAACCGTTGATTCTACCCCTTCTCAACTTTAGATTAGAGTCATCCATGTGTTTCATTGGTGAAACTATAAAGGTGAGGTGCAGAGGCAAGTTTCCAAATAAGCGCGGGCCTTCCACATGTCCTGGGCCCAAGAAAAATGCCTTTTGGCCTTTGAAAAGTCTCTGTATAAAAGGAGCCAGCGGAAGCCTTGACGTGTCTCAATGGTGCACTTTGAGATGGTCCTTAAAAGTGGAGATTCCAAACAAGTGCATGGTCACTGCGTGTCTTAGTCTGGCAGAGTTTTTGAAAAATTTTAAGGATCAGTGGAAGGCACCATGTGTCTAGGGTCTGAGAAAGTTTCATTGGCCGTTGAAAAGTCCAAGCAAGGGTAGAGTGAGCAGAAAATTCCAAGTGCCTCCTGGCACTTCTTCAAAATAAAATTTAGGGGCATATCCCCAAACAGGTGCGGTCCCTCCATGTGTCTCAGGGCTTTAGAAAGTTGCTTGAAAAATTTAAGTATAGAGAGGGTGTCTCCTTAGCGTAACTTTGCTATGGTCCCCAAAAGTGGAGACCCCAAAGAAGCGTGGGCTCGCTACTTGTCTCCTTGGTGTAACTACTAAGGTTGGACCCTGAGGCAGATCCTCAAATGAGCGTCGGCCCTCCACGTGTCCATGGTCTGTAAAAGATGCACCGACTGCATGAAAAAAAAAGTCTAAGTCTGGGCAAGGTAGTGGAAACCTCCATGTGTCTCCTTAGCGCAACTCCGAAGGTCAAACCAAGAGGTGAATTTTCAAATGAGTGTAGGCCCTCCATGTGGATATGAATTGAGTTCAAATAGGAATTAAAGTTTCAAAGTTTCCCATCGAGCCACATCTAATCAAAAAGTGCCATGTTTCCACAGATGCTGAGATATAAATTTGATGGGGAAAACACACTTGTCAAACTGTAAAATGCAAGGAAATCACCATTTGCACCTAGAAATGAATCTTTCTTTCAAGACAGAGAATTTGGAAATGATATAAGGCCCAAATTTTATCCACTAAGCCGTATCCAATCAGAAAGGACCACGTATCCACAAATATTGGGACATAAATTGACAGGGAAAAACAAACGTGACTGTGGAAAAATGGAATGAAGGGAAAAAACTTGAGTTTGTGCCCAAGTTACAAATTATTTCACATGGACAGAGGAATGGAAAAAAAATTCTATACCTTAAGTGATATTCAACCAAAGGAAAAGACTAATCATGGTAACCAAATGAAGTACAGAGCTTTCATGCATCAACACGGGGAGATAGAGAATATGACAGATCCTACAAACTGAAGAATTTCAAGGACAAACAGAGTGAGATCAAATTAATCACCAACATTGGCTCTGACTCAGGGATGGGCACTCCATGTGAATGCCACAAGAACAAATAATAGACCAAGTGCCAAAAATAAACCATTGGGCAACAGAGTTAAAGAACAAGCTTACAAAGTAGAACAATAATAACCAACTCCCCCAAGGATGAACCAAGAAACCAACAAAATGGATGTCAAGGACCAGGACGAAACAAAATAGAAAAACATGAAAGTATAAATAAACCAAAATACTATACACTATACAATGGAGTATACATTGATTCTAAGAAATCAATTAAGGAAATGTTTCAACTTTCTGTCATTAACAAGAAATTCAAGCAATTCCCCATCTAAGTCTTTTAAGAAGAAGGTATGTTCACCAATTCGAATGTCAATTGAATAAGGGCTCATCCATAATGCATCAAACTTTCCATGTTTTCCCTTATCCTCATGCTTACTATCCCACAATAGCACAAGATCTCCCACACTGAAAGCTCTTGGAGTCACTTTCTTATCAAACAACTTCAATTTTTCTTTGAATCTCACATGGCTCTAATGGGATGCCCTTCTTTCTTCATCTAACTCAACAATATAATTTATGCGAGCATCATATGGACTAACCTCTTGATCTTCCAGTTGTTGAAGAAATTGAAAAGAAGACAATTGCATATACAGGGGCAGCAGAGCTTGAGTTCCATACACCAACTCAAATGGGATTTTTCCAGTATCTCATTTAACAGTGATTTTATCAGCCCAAAAAATAAACTTCAACTTCTCACCCCACTTCCTTTTGTTGAAATCTAAATTTCTTCTAATTATCTTTAACATATTTTTATTGCTAGAATCTTCTTGTCCATTTCCTTAGGGATTATAATTAGAAGTATATGTCAAATTGATCACATATTCATGGCACATGGCCACTAAAGGTTTAGCCCTGAATCTCATGGAATTATCAACAACTATTTTGGCAGGTATCCCAAATCTACAAATGATATAATTCAGGATAAAATCGATCACAATTTGGTGAGTTGCCTTCTTGGTGGGGATTGCCTCCACCCACTTGGTGAAGTGATCTATGGCCACTAGTATCCACTTATGGCCTACATTTGAAGGATCAGAAATTTCCCTAATGAAATCCATTCCCCATTGCCTAAATGGGGCTTCAAATGATATAGGCTACACAAGAAGGGAGCATGAAGCTTTAAGTCTTCCAGAAAAGGGTTGGCAACTTTCACATATCCTTACCAATAGAGTTGTATCCTTCAAAAGAGTTGGCCACCAATAACCAGCCCTTAAGATTTTATGAGTTGTGACTCTTCCAGAAAAATGTCCCCCACAAACTCCTCCATGGAGATGAGCAATTATCTTAGGGGCTTCATCTTCAGCAATGCATCTTAAGAAAACTCCCTCAAGGTTCTTCCAAGCTAACCCAAAATCAATAATGACATATTTTTGGGAAGCTAACTTAAGTGATCTTTTTTTATTCTTGCTCAAATGTTCAAGGCATTATAGATGTTTGAGATAAAAAATGATGTCCTTGTACCATTTAGAGTTTATCAGTTTTTCAAGGGCATTCAACCTTTCTTCTTCAACTTCATTTACCTCAATTATTTGCAGATTGCTCTATGCCATAAGTTTTGTCAGGCCCAAACATCTAACCAATTTTTTTGTTTGGATATCCATATCATACTCTTGCAATTTTTTTACCCATCGACATCTCTTGCTTGAAACCTCCATTTCTGATAGGATATCTTTCACCATGGTGTGGGGAACATAAGTAATGATTTTGGAACTCAGAATATATGGCATGAAGACCTTTGTTGTTTTTACCAAAGCAAATTCTTGATTCTCCATGATAGTATATTTTAGCTTAGCTCCTTGTAATGCCTTAATAAAAAAGGAAATTGATCTTTCATCTCCCTCATCATCCTTCTGCAACAATACATATGCAATAGTAGTTTCTGAAGCAAAAGAAAACATTTGGAAATCCTTCTTCTAATCTAGAGCTACTAAAATAGGGGAATTATTTAATGCTTATTTGATCCTATAAAAATCTTGAACAACTGCTTCTTCCCATTTGATACTTTGGTCTTTCTTCAGCATGCTAGTGATTGGGATAGTTAGTTCAACAAAGTTGGAGATAAATCTCCTAATAAAATTAATCTACCCAAAAAAGGATTGAATTCCCTTCTTGGTTCTTGGAATAGGGACTTTACTAATGGCTTCTACCCTTTCAGGATCAATCATGACCCCTTCCTTTGACATAATTTGTCCAAATAAATTTGCTTTTTGAACTCCAAAATGGCACTTCTTGGGATTTAGTTAAATACCATACTCCCTGCATCTTAACATCATTTTTTCTAAGTGTTGTAGGTGGTCACTTCCCTTTCCTTTTGAAAGTGGCTCTAGCATTAATTAGACCAAAAGGCATTCTGACATATAGATATGTTCCCCAAGGAGTGGTAAAGGTAGTCTTGATTTGCTCTGATTCCTTCATAACTACCTGGTTATATCTAGAAAAACCATCCAAGTTGGATAACAATTCCTAACCAGTACCGAATTGTAACATATTGTCCATAGTTAGCAGAGGGTAGTTATCCTTCATTGATGCTCTATTCAAGTTTCTAAAGTCCACACATAGCCTTATATCTCCATTATTCTTTCTGACATGTACCAAGTTGGAAACCCGTGATGAGTACCTTGTGGGCTGTATGATTCCTCCATCCCTCAAATTTTTCAATTCTTCTTGCATCTTCAAGGAAAGGAGTGGATTGATCAGCCTTTGTTTCTACCTAAATGGTTTGACAGAAGCTTTCAAGGGAATTTCGTGCTAGAAAATATCCTCTCTGTATGCTTTCAGTTCAGAATAAGACTATGCTAAGTAGTCCTGGTATTTCTTCAACAATTAGACATACAACTTCTTTTATTCCTTGCTTAGATTACTACCTAACCAGATCATACGTAGTTTATCCTTCGTGCCTAGGTCATGCTCTTCAACATCCCTTGTGGCTGACATGTGTCTTTTTACAATGCAATCAACATTATCAAATTTTGATTCAAGTGCTACCAAACCTCTGGGAATAGTATTAGTCTTCAATTGAATGATGTCTTTACTAGATAAAGTCTCCTTTCCATCAGCCACACAAACCATTGGCTCCCAATCTATACATTGATCAGAAAATTATCCTTGGTTCTGTAAAAACCTTTGCACCTGGGTGTCATCTTCAAACACTTGTCAGTGTTTAACATTGTTAGGAACATATGGCCTAGTCAATACCTCAATATTATACTCACAATAGGGGGATATAGTATAATTTTCAAATCTAGACCCCAATACGGCAAATTTTTCTACTAGAGTATTGTACTTCCTATCGTGATGTATTATGTTAAAGGATTCAAAAATCTCAACGAAATCCTAGACTGCATGCTTATATTGCTTCATTCTTTAATTTTTTGTTAAATACAGGTTTCTAACCTACTTGACAATTAGCTCTGAATCTCCTTTAACAATGATGCATCTAATACCATATTTCCAAGCAATTCTTAAACCCAATAACAGTGCTTCATATTCAATAATATTGTTAGTGCACTCAAAGTTGAGTTTAAAGAGAAAAAAAACTCTTCCTGGCCTAGAGATATCAGAACAATACCAACACCATTTCCAATTTTAGAGCAAGCCCCATCAAACAACAAAGTCCAAGGAGAATGTACTTGATTAAGAGACTTGCATTGATCAATTTTGTTCTCTTTACCATCAGTAAATCCAAAAAAATTATCAACATCAGTGTCAGTGTATAACACTTCATAGGAAGCATTATTGGGATCCTCAATGAGATGTATCATCTTCTTTTCACCATACAACTTTACAAGGCTGCCCTCAATAGGTATAGTGGAAAATGACATATCCATTCGCACACTACCACCCATACTAGCAGCCCACTTTCTTGATACCAACATTCCCCATTTGACAAGGAAATCAAAAATAACAACATCTAATTTTAAGTTCTTGACTGGGTAAGCTGCAAGTTGCACTATTAAACCCTTGACACATCCAACCACTGGCACCTCTCTGGAATCCATGGCAATGCACTTCCCATAAGTTGTTTTCACTTTGATATCTAATTCATTCATGACCTCAAGAGGCATAAAATTTCATGATGCTCTAAAATCAAACATACAGTTGTGTAACATCCTATGTTTAATAATCAGAGTAGTGAAAAATGGATCTACATTCAGCTGGGACTCAACCCAAGATGTTCCATATTATACTTCAGGTGGCTCATCTAGTTCTTCAAGTACTTAGGGATTTTTCAACTTTGAAATGGTAGGAGGAGTCTCAACATTGTTTACATTTCTGCCTTGGGTAATCTATTCTTCCTTCAATCTCATATACGCAAAGGCCCTTTCCTTGTGCTTAGGAATCCTAATCAGCTCAAGAATTGGAACAGAAATCTTGATCTGACTCAAGACTTGGGAAATATCATAAGGAACATATTTGGGCAAAGCGGCATTTGGAGGAAGACTAATAAACTCATCTGACAAGCTAAGGATTTTTTATGGTCTGAGAATGGGCAGGGATACCAGTTTTGTTTGGAGAAACAAGGCTTTTACCAGATGTATATTTCTTCGGAATTTCTTTTGAGATATTGGTGAGAACTGGAATTTTCGATTTGTCCTAAGGCCCTGCCCCTTTGAAAACTTTACTCCTGGTGTTATACTTATTTTCAAGGCCAACTACAACATTCATTAACAACTACCTATCCTCCTCAGAATGGATTCCTCTGTCATACCTTTTAATCATTAATGCCCTTAAGTATTCAAAATCATTATTAGGAAATTCAAAATATTGTACCATATCTATTTAAAAATTATGAGAGAGAGGAAGGGGTAATACCCATAGGATGCAATCCCATAAATCTGTAGCAGTTCTGGTACTGATTAATTTAGTTGAAGTTACTCCTTGTTGTGAGCTTGTAGAGCACCCCACCAAGCACACATCATGATCAGTGTCATCATCAACTTCCTCAACTTATTTTTATTCATCACATGGGGAATGTGGTAAGAAAAATCTATCATGCCAATCAATTTCATTGGATTCTTCCACAACAGCAACTTTGGCAGTCAAAGGATTAGGCACAATTCTATTCTCATAGGCTTGGAGCTATCTATTTCCTAATCCCATGAGTCCTTTGCCTCTGTCATCAGATCTCTGATCCCCTCTATAATGATTAGAAAATATTTCTTGACCTTGTAAAATGTGCTGACCCTGGGAACCTTGTCCAATCCCCTTCTCTATTCTGGCCAGTTTATAGGAGATTTCCTTAACAGCTCTAGCCAAATTTTTCACAACCTCCTCCAGATCCACAACTTTACTTGACTGAGGCTTTTATGGATTGACTAGCTTGATGCCTTCTCTCTTAGGAGGTTTACCAAATACCTTGATGTTATTTTCAATCTAAAAATCCATGGTGAAGGCCCGCCTCAGTGTTGATGGGTTCTTATCCCTCAAATAATAGGTAGCCTTCTTATCAAAAGCATCAGAGTATTTTATTAAACAAGAAACATCACTTGGCCTCAGGATCACAGGTAGACTATTTAGGGTCTTATTGAACCTTATATTGAAGTCATAAACAAACTCATTAGGATTTTTTTTATATTTTCAAATTCTGATAAAAGAAACCCAGGATCTATTTTATCTCCATACTATAATCTACAAGCATTCTTCATCTTTAGTTCATGAATCAATGGAATTGTCCGGAAAAGATTTATACCAGTCCTGTGCATCCTCCTAATGATTATGAATAAACAACTTTATGAACACATCCTCAAATTCAATCTCAAAGTATTCCATCATATTGAAAAAATCCTTTAAGTTTTGATCACCAGTAATAGCATTATTTCCTTGAAATTTAGGGAATCTATTTCTAACATCTTGGGGCACAACATTTGGATATCCAACCATACCTCTGAAATCTATAGGACCAAAAGTGTTCGCAACAAATGGAGGTATGGGTGGGTACTTGGCCATATTGTTTTGGGGAGGTGATCTTATAGAAGAAACATAATGATGAGGAGTGAGGGGTCTATGGGGCACAAGAATACAATTCTCATAATGAATGTTCTCTAAAAACTATGTTTCTTGGAAGATCCTATCAGCTTTGGAGAACACAGGGACAAAATGAGATGTAAATTTTTCAAATACAAAAGAAGGCCCCTCTCTAGATGGAGAATTCAGATTTACAAAGAGAGTACCTAATTCAGAAGCACTTGAGGAAGTGTGGCAATCTTCAATGACAAGCTGATCAGTTTCCACAATTGATAACTCTTTTCTTGATTTTTGATCTCCAACAACTTTCCATATTCTTCTTCCTTCAGAATTCATCTTTCCCAACTCTGGAAACAACCTTCTAATAGGGTCTCTAGCAAAGAAATATCTTCTTCCTTCCATCTTTGCAAATATTAGTGATAAATTGTAATTGACAGAGGTTAAGACACTAGCATTTATCAAAAATTCATTCAATACGGAGTCGCCACTAAGGATTTTCACCTTAGTTGTGCAAATGCACTAAAATTGGTCTGTCAAATGTCTTTCAACACTAAATTCACACAAATATTCATAGATATGACCTTCTTTTACCCATATTTAACATTGATGATGTTAACTTAGTGTAAAAACCAATAGAAACTAGAAATATTGCACACAAAACTTATAACTTTACTCGATTCTTATAGATCTGGACACAAGATGATGTTTCAATAATGTATTTGCACTAACATCATGTAATATGTTAGAATTTGAGGATTCTAATAGATATGGATTTAATCAACTTACATATTACATAATGTTACAATAAAATATTTAAATAAAGATTACATCATAAGTAAAAAAAGAAAATACTTGCAAGAAATAACTAACACAAGTGACATAGTATTTATAGTGGAAAACCTCAATAGGGTAAAAAACTCTTTGAAAATAACATTTTACTTCAGAGAACTTATTTTACACCCAGTAAGATCACCTCCTCTTTTGAAACCCTATTTACCAAGGGTAAAACCAAATCACTTCATTTTCACACCTTTGATATATTTCCTGAATATATCAAATGAGGACCTAAAGTCTTTTTTAATAAGGTAATCAGGTATGTCTCCCGACCCACCTTTTCAGCCTAAAATGGTTGACACATACACCTAGGTTTATAATATTTAATATTAGAAATATAATCATTTGATGATATTAAATATTTAACCTAAAGTATATACCTAGGATAGCATATTTTATAAGATAAATATAAATATAAATATAAATATTATTAAATATTAAACTATATATTAGTGATGGACCCATATACATTAAGGGTTCGTCATACCACTTAATCATTATGTTCCAACACTCTCCCTTAATGTTAAGTGGGATAACATAACATATGTCAATAGATTACCTTCCCTTGGTACACTACAGGATTTACAATCCTTAAACCATAAAATTTTTAGGCTAACCTATCGGTTGAAGGAATTATAACATCTTCATCATACTCAATTTAAATTTTGGTACAAAAGGATTTGGAATCCCAAAGATCATCCCATGACCAGTGGCTAAGTATGATTTGTGAGTTTTACATGTTCTCACAGGTTCTCATAAAAGGTTATTGAACCCAATCATATAGGAGTCTTTTACAACCAAGGACCTCGTTAACAATATGCTTGTTCTGGATTTTTACGAGTAAACTCAATATCACTAAATATTTTACTGAAGATCACTTTTATGATCTTTCTACACTTCTTTATAAAAAGAAGTCGAGGAGGTATACATGCCCGAAGGTCTATTACAAATGCCCGAAGGTATTTTTACAAAAACCAAGTTTCATTAGGAGGTGACATTGTCATGCGCACCCCCCTTAATGGCAACTCTGAAAATCCAAGATTTTCATGAAAGTGACAAAACTTTGCAGTGCTCAAGGAATTTTTAAGATGTCAACAACATGCTCTTCAGTCAACATAAACTTGAGATTTATCTCATCACTTTGCACCTTCTCACGGGTGAAGTATATATGTATCTCAATGTTCTTTTTCCTTTGATGTTGAACTGGATTCTTAATCAAGAGTAATACAACTATGACCACCACATAAAAGATAAATACTTCCTTTACCTTTAATGTGTATCTCTACCGATAGGCGTTGCAGCCACATGGCTTCTTTACTTCTTCAATTTTACTTCTTTGCCTCAGTAGAAAAAATGGAGTCTGTTGATTGTATTTGTTGTTCCAAATAAAGGTTCCTACACCAAAAAACTTGAACACATATCTAGTATATTTTATAACACAACATCAATATGGTTAGAATCAAAAAATCCATATAAGATAACATTTTCATTCTTATTATAATGCAACTCATAATTGATTATTCCGTTCAAATATCTAAAAATTCTTTTTGAAAGATTCCAATGATCTCTAAAAAAGGTTCATATATAAACCTTGAATTAATTCCTTTTGTATAGGAAATATCTGATCTTGTTATAGTTAGAAAAATCAAACTATCAACTAACAATGTATATAAAATAGGATCAACCTTTTTCATATGTAGATTTATGATCAATATTTATTCCAACTTCCATTTAAGTAGAAAATGGTTTACAATCAATCATACGAAACTTTTTCAATACAATGTTTGCATATTGTGTTTCGAAAAATAACAATAGAATGAAATATAATCATACAAATAACATATTGTGAGAGACCTAACTCATTCATTTCAAAGTACTGCTTCAATTTCTCTTGAATCCTATGAATTAAATTAGAATTATCACTAGACATAAGCAAATCATCAACATATATACATATAATGATAATATGTGAGCCTTATTGCTTGATGAATATATCATTTCTAGAAGAACAATTAACAAAACCTAATCGTTTAAAGAAGAAAACAATTTTTGCATACCAAGCTCTAAGAGCTTGTTTTAAACCATACAAGGGTTTCTCAACTTACAAACATAGTTTTCTTTACCAGTTTCTTCAAATCCTTTAGATTGAAACATGTAAAGTTATTCTCTTAAATCACAATTCAAAAAAGTATTTTTATTATCCATTTGATGGATTTTCCACCCAAATTGAGCGGAAATTACAAATAAGACTCTAACAGTACTCATTTTAGCTATAGGAAATGTCTCAACATAATCAATACCAATTTTCTAAGTGAAACCTCTAGCAATAAGTCTAGCTTTATGTTTGTTAATACTACTATCACCATTATATTTTACTTTTTATATCCACCTAGACCCTATAATACTTCATGGCTCAGGTTCATACAAGGTAATTAATGCATGGTATATATGATGGCTTATGGTCATTTTCTTAAGGTTAATAGGATTTGAATTTTCTAACATAGATTGAGCCCAATTTAATTTCTTATCTAGGAAGATAAGAGTTTCATAAACATCTATAACATCAAAACATCATCATGACCATTTACTAAATCAGAATCAAAACCATCATTTAGAAGCATTTAATGAAGTAACTTCAAGAGTAGAAGAAAACACATGTAAACCTTTCACTAGACTATATCTATACATTCCATATAAGCTTCGATAATTAACATGTCCTAACCTTTCATGTCATAGTTTTGAATTATTCAAGCTCTGAGATATAAAACAAGATGCAGAAGATAATTCATCAAAAATATATAGATCATTTCTTTGAATTCCTTCAGCTATTATACTCTCAATACTATCCTTGATATACCAAGTATCCTTCATGTATGGATTCTAGTTGTATCCATACCTCTTTCAGATGTTTGATATTACCAATGTGTAGAAGGTACTCATCGTTCACATTGCATAGAAAGAGCATCTTACATTTGTTGCAAGAATGCATTTATGTTATCTACAGTTGCTTGATGACCGATGGGAGAAACCTTAGATCCAGAAACAATCATCCATATTTTCCTTGCCATAAATTTTCTATTTTGACCCAAATGTTGTAGTTGGTTTCGTTCAGGATCTTGGTTTTGTCAAGACAGAAATAGTTGGACATCATTATTTTCCTAAAACTGTAAAACACACCCCATTATAATATACAATGTACCACAGAGTTAGATACATATTTATCAATAAAAAGAACACTTTTTATAGAATCAAATCTAAATTTTACAGATCTAAAGAAACTATTTGATCATAACTAATTATGTCATTACAATGCATACTAATTAACCTCTCATGATCAAAATAATAACCCACATTATAAAGGGCTCTACATTATACCTCAAATTTATATAAAAATATTTTCAACCATATAGAAGTGAAGAAGAGACCCTAAGAATGCATAAAAACTTTAAATTTATGAAAAAATTAATGTAGACACAAATCCGGTCAGTTTAAATTTGACGTCTAAATGACCATCATAATGGCTTATTTTTTGGTCTATTGTGACGGTCATTTGACCGTCAATTTTAACGCATTTAAAGTTTCCTAGAACCTACAAACTTAAATTTGACGTCTAAATGACCGTCATCTTGTCTTATGTTTGGTTTACCATGACGGTCATTTGACCGTCAAATTTAATGAAGCCAAAACTTGCGTATTTCCACAATGTGAAATTCCAAAATTTCTTCTTCTGTATAATATTAGGGAGGTTATATTTTAACACATTATAATAACCTAATATAATTTATAATGTAAAAATATATAAACTTTTTTATTTAAAAAATGTATATAATTTATAGAATGAAAATAAAAAATAACATATAGTTCATAAAAATTATAAACTATAGTATATTATTTTTATATTAAAAAACATAACCCTTATTAAAGGGGTTTAAAGGACATAGACCAAGTTAAAATAATTTTACCAGGTGCAAGTAGATTTATGAGAGTATAGATTAACCTACATATTTTACAGAGGGGACAAGTAATTTCACCCAACTAATGAAATAAATTGAAATCCATATTTTCATGAACCTTGTCTCCTCCTTTCATTTAATTTTAATTTTACCCCGCACATATTTAAAAGTATGGAAATATTACAAAATATTTTATATAATACCTGCAAGCTAAAAGCTTTAAAACTTTTATGTGGCTATAACTACCAATATTTTAATAAATATTTACCACACTTCACGTGGGCCACCAATAAAGTAGCCCCCTTTTTTAAATTCTCCATTTATACTTGAGAGTTCCACATTTATACCTGGGATATTATCTCGTTTTATTCTCCAGTCCCACTCTTATATAAAACAAAACCTTTAAATATGTTTATTTATATAGTTTTTATAAACTATAAGATCTAAATGAATGGGGCTGCCCCTTACATGGATAATATAAATGGTTAGGGACACATGTTAAGTTTTATTCTAAGGATAGCACCTTTATTAAGGATTTGATCTATCCTCACTGCTTTAGGTCGTGCCTTTCGACCAGGGTGAGAGGACCCATTTTTTAACCTATGTCGGTAAAGGAGAACAAAGATATCCTTGTTTGCAAAAATTTGAAAGGAGGCCCTAAGAAAATATGATCAATGCACCACAATTTAACTCTCATGAGTTGTCACTTCTAAAGAATAGTTATATTTCCTAGGTAGGGCTAAGGTTACTAAAGAAATTAAGAAATCCTGATTGCTTCTGCATATTTTGGCAATAGAATTTATACATTTGTGGACACACAGGGCAAACGGGGGAAGTTTAGGATGGATTCATTATTTTTGAATAATTTTTGTGGGAGATTAAGCAGGATAAAATTGATTATACCAGACCTTTGAGAGACTTCACAACAATTGGAAAGCTAAATGACAGAAAGCTTCGGAATAGCTAAAATATTCCTTCAACCGGAAGGTGTGCATCAATGGAGGCCCAGATTTGCATGGTTTCACACAATCTTTGAGAATTTAACTTGAAGGCTCAAGCTAAATACTCAATAAAACATTAAAGATCCCCTAGTTCCTCACATCTAAGATACACTCAAAGGCTTACATACAATCTTTACCAACAAATGATAGTGAAGTGATTTTAAATTGTTTATCTCATCACATGATGAATGATATTCTTCAAATGAAATTGCAAATGCCACTAACATGTCACAGGGACGAGATTTTGTGTGATTCAGAGGGACTTTAACACAATATTGCAATAGGAATAATAAAAACTATTTACAGACATTCTGAAATAAAGCAGACACAAATTGGTCCAATATTGACAAAGATTAATTCAAATTGATTAGATTCATCAGCTGTGGAAAGTTTCTTTAAACAATACCAGAGCTTATCAATGGTTGTACACTGCACAACTTTGACAAATCTAAAACATAGGAAATTAACAGATTTCTCAGATTGGTCTCTCAAGAAGATGGGCTCTCTCAAATTTTCTCTTAATAATTTAACCCTCGACCCTTTGCAAGAGTATTCTCATTGCATTTATACATTTCATTTTCTCACTCATCCCAAATTTTACCCCCAAAAAGAAGAATATTTGAGGAACCTTTTCTTGTTACCAATTTTCCTCAGAAAGTGATGTTTAACAAATTCATACCCGAAAGCTACTAGGTGGACAAATTATGAACTGATCACATTTCTCAAACCCTCGAATAATGACTAGGATGCCATGCCACAACTTTTTGACAATCCTTCTAATCATTCTTATTATTCTTCCATGCAATAAATCCCCATTTTAATATTTTTATGGTAGCTCTCTATAGTTGGATCTGACAGGTAATCCTTTTTCACCATCAAGGAAACACCTTTTTCATCCTTTGTTCCTGTAACCTCTAACATTTCATCATTTTTCCATTCTTTCCTCTGTAACTTTATCCCGCATCTAACTTCTCTAGTAATTTGTGTTTTTTCAAGTGCCCGAGAAATTCCAACTTAAAAATATCAACCTTAACAATCCTAGGAATCAAAAATTAAGTTTTAGAATTTCAATGGCACTTTGCAGAAAAAAACGACATGGAATTTCATAAAAACATGAAAAAAATTGTGCGTGTTCGCATCTCCAGGAGTCTTAGAGAAAAAATGGCAGAAAAATAGATGAAATGCACAGCAACCATTGATTCTACCCCTTCTCAACTTTAGATTACATTCGTCCATGTGTTTCCTTTACGCAACTGCAAAGGTGAGGTATAGAGGAAAGTTTCCAAACAAGCACGGGCCTTCCACATGCCTTGGGCCCAAGGAAAATTACCTTTTGGCCTTTGAAAATTCTCAGTATAAAAGGAGCTAGTGGAAGCCTCCACGTGTCTCAATGGCGCACTTTCAGATGGTCCCCAAAAGCAGAGACCCCAAACAAGCGTGGGCTCACCACGTGTCTTAGTGGGGCAG
The DNA here is from genome assembly GCA_019776745.2 of Taxus chinensis. Classification (NCBI taxonomy): domain Eukaryota; kingdom Viridiplantae; phylum Streptophyta; class Pinopsida; order Cupressales; family Taxaceae; genus Taxus; species Taxus chinensis. The sequence goes on along the minus strand of CM034152.1, from coordinate 616,091,965 downwards.
AGTTGTTGAAAATGTTTAAGGATCAATGGAAGGTGTCATGTGTCTAGGGTCCAAGAAAGTTTCATCGGCCATTAAAAATTTTAAGCAAGGGTAGAGTGAGACGGAAACTTCCAAGTGTTCTTGAACTGGCCCTTCTTCAATAATAAAATTCAGGGGTAGGTCCCCAAATTAGGTGTGGTCACCTCCACATGTCCCAGGCCTTTAGAAATTTCTTTAAAAGTTTAAGTTTAGAGAGGAGCCAATGAAAGCCTCCAAGTGTCTCCCTAGCACAACTTTGATATGGTCCCCAAAAGTGGATACCTCTGAACAAGCGCAGGCTCACCACGTGTCTCTTGGGCACAAATGCTAAGGTGGGACCCTGAGGAAAATCCTTAAATGAGAACCAGACATCCATATGTCCATGGTCTGACAAAGGTGCACCGGCTACATGAAAAAATGTCTAAGTTTGGGCAAGGCAGCGGAAACCTCCACGTTTCTCCCTGGTGCAACTCCAAAGGTCAAACCAAGAGGTGAGTTTTCAGATGAGTGCAGGCCCTCCACATGGACAATACTTGAGTTGAAATGGGCCTTATAGTTTCAAAGATCCCCGCCGAGCCGCATCTAATTAGAAAGGGCCACATTTCCACAGATACCGAGATATAAATTTTACAGGGAAAACACACTTGTCAAACCATAAAATGTAGGGAAATCACCATTTGCACCCAGAAATGAATATTTCTTTCAAGACAGAGAATTTGGAAATTATATAAGGCCCAAATGTGATCCACTGAGATGTATCCAATTAGAAAGGACCATGTTTCCACATAAATATTGGGACAAAAAATTGACAGGGAAAATAAAATTTCACTGTGGAAAAACCAAAGGAAGGGAAAAAAACCTGAGTTTACGCCCAAGTTACAAATTCTTTCACATGGACAAAGGAACTAAAAAAAAATTCTGGACTTTAAGTGATCCTTGACTAAAAGAAAAGACTAATCATGGCAACCAAATGAAGGACAAAGCTTTCACACATCAACACAAGGAGATAGATAATATGACAAAGCCCACAAAATGAAGAGTTTCAAAGACAAATGGGGTGAGATAAAATTAAGCACCAACACACCCAACCATGTATTGGCTCAATATGAGCTATTTCACCTTTATTGCAATGAGATTGACCCTATCAAAATGACCACCCTACGCTATGTGAGAACTTGTCAGCTCCATGTTGAATGCAACCCATCTCCAAACTCTGTAATGAGCCCAAAAATGAGTTAATCCGCCAAATTTATTGAGTTCTCCACATCATCTCCTAGCTCATCTTGAACCGAGGCTGAGCTCTCTCTGATTTGCTTGAAACTAAGCTTGAATTGAGCTTATCATCTTTAAATTCATTGATTGGTTCGTGAAATTTTCACACCTTTCTCATTCCGACTAAGTGGGTAAGTTACTAAATTATTCTACACTCGAGCTAGATCTTTGTGCATCACTTGACTCTCCAATAAATCAGCCAACTTGGCCTTGATTCCCATTTATCTGTACACTGAGCTCACCATCGAGCACTCTATCCATGACTCGAGCACAACTTCCTACGTCTACCAAGTGATCTGTGTCAACATTGAGCTCGCCGATGACTCGCCTTGTCCTTGGAACACCTCTCCTTACCATGCATGTCAAGTGAAATTCTTGTCACCAAGCACCAAAATGAGACTTGATGCCGAGTGATCTCCACCATCTTTCTTTAAATGATCTAATTCAAAGACTGAGTGATTACAATGGGATAAAGTAAAATGAGCCACTCCTCTCACAACTAAAATCCTAACACATCGAGATCACCACTGAGACATGTTTCAAAAATGTTTGTTTGACTTGGCTCAAATGACAAGCATCTCTTGGTGATCTCCTCCCTCTGTCAAGAGCTATGAGCTTACCTCAATGTATGGCTCAACTTAGAGAGTTGATCTCCTTTTGATGATTTTTAGTGAGTTTCCTCAACATTCACACTGAGATGAGCTCCTACCGCCAAGTTCCTAAAATGAGATCTCCACCGTAACCGAGATCCTTTTACGATCAAGCTATGTATCCATGACCTAGTTGATCGACGTTGTCTCCATGAGCTCCAACAACACGAGATCTTCATTATAGCCTTTCTCATCATTCCTTGCAATGTAAATCCTCAACTGCTTCCATTGCTCATCACCGAGTGATTCAAGGATCTTGTCCTTTACTTTCTTTTGGCTCCACACAAAAAATATCATGATACTCTTGACAATGTTTGATGAAAGATTATTTTTCTTTGGAAGTACACACTTTTCCAATCTTCAGAAACTTCTCATGTGTTACCTCGACTTCTTCAAAATCTTCTTCTTTAACCACCATGTTAGAACTTTGTCTTTTGGGTTGATCATATGAGTTGAAAATGGATTCCATTGTGACTAATGCTTTTGGTAGTTTTTTGATCTTCAATTATATAATTTGATCACCATATGAATCTTGCAAGTTATCTTGATTTTTACGGAAAACTTTTCCTCTTCTTATAGAAAAAGGACAATTTTTTGGTCACTATCGAACACTTTTCAGCTACTCACATTATCAGGGACTGTAATTTGAACCACCAATTTGAAAAATTGATGCCCTTATTTCATGATATCAACGGGTATGTTGTATTGTGAGCCAATTGTAGCAAGCCTATCAGCATCTTCATTTTGATTTCTAGGAACCGCATGGATCCCAAAAGCTTCAAAATATTTAATCAAGTCCCATACTTAATTATTTTATGATCTTAAAATATCATTCTTGGATGCACTGTGTGACATCGCTTGATGAAAAACTAACTCACTGTCTCCAAAAATAGTCAGGGTTTTGATCCCCTTTTTTGGGCTAGTTGAATTCCTTATACAAAGGCCTCATATTCAGAAACATTGTTAGTGCAACTGAACTGCAACCAAAAAGATGAGAATTATTTATCTCCCTCTAGAGAAATTAACATAACACCAGCAATAGATCCATTCTTACTTCTCAATCCATCTAATAACAATTTCCACAGTCCTTTCAAATCGCTTGGTGTTATGACAAGTTGCGGTATGATCATATCTTCTTCATGAATGCAATATGTACTCATTCTTGTTTCTTCCAAACCTAGCAAACCAAATTCTTCTTCTTCCAATACATTAGGATAGCGATCGTACTAATGATCTAATCTTACTTCATCTAGCACAGTATCAGGGACTTCTTCCATAAGAGTGTTGGGTTCATGATCAACATCTTCCTCTTACGGATCTTTGATGGTGTAATTCCCATTTATAAGACTAGTGGTGTAGGGTTATACATGATTATGGAAGATTAGTTCCACCCTTATAGTTACTTTGGTTCCATACTGAGTCCTGAGAATCATATATGACCAATCACTTGATAGATAACCACCCATCTTGGTAGTGAAATCTCATGATAGGAAGATGGTGAAGAGAGGAGGAAGATCAATGATTCATATGTCTTGGGTGAATGAAAAAATTAGGCATGCATGGATGGTAAGTTGAATTCATTTTATAACTTCAACAGTATTAATAGTTGTTCCATCTAGCTGAACAACTCCTCTTGCAACAAGCACATATTTTTTTCCTAGTACATATGCAATTTATTTGGGAATGACTGAGCTACTGGCACCAGAATCGATCATGCAATTACCCACCAGGTGGTTACCAATGATCAAGTAAATATAGAATGGTGGTGGTGTGTTGGCTTTAGGTATACTTTTCCCTTCAGGTTCACACAAACTCATAGAATTTTCTACTCCACGACCTAATGATCTGTCAGTTGTACCAAAACTATTTAGAGCCTCTTGCAACAAATTTCTTTGAGAAGGAATTGAGAGTGTGTCCCACATAGTAACAATCAGATTAGTTTTCTTCATTTGTTCTACTATGCTAAAGGGAATAGCTCCAAAATTTTTGACACTTCTTTGGGCACTGAGATCCCCATTTAGAAAGTTCTTGTTAGGTATCGTGATGCCTGAAGAACTTTCTTTCCTTGTAACTTGGCTAACAGGTATTTCTAGCGGTTTCTTTCCCACATCCTTATCAATTGTCACTTGTGTCTGAGGTTATGAAGTGGATACTTGATCAGCTTTGGAATTTTCAGGTTCCATTGCTCTCTTCTTGGAATGAGTTTTTTCCACCACTGATGAGAAATTGGTATTCAACCAACAAAAATATTTTGTTTGCCAGTTTAGCAAAGTGGTTTCTTCAGGTGCCTACAGTTGATTTATTGTTTCTTACGTAGATGTGTTCTCTGTTAGCTCAGAAGGGGAAGATATACTTTGAACCATAAGGGCCTAGCCAAGAACTCCATTGGGACAAATAATTTGATTGTGGGATTGAGAATAAGGATAGTACCATTCATAGTATTGAACTAGATTATTCTAGACAGGTACTATGGCTCTAGATGAGCTAGCATCAAGAGGGTTCTGAAATTTCAAAGGCCTAACATCCGTAGCTTTATTTGTAGCTTGATTTTGAGGCTGATTATTCCCTTCAAAAGGAGGATGGTTAGCCTAACACTACTGATTTTATGGCTGATATGGACGATTGTATTGAAATTGTTGCCTCTTGAGTGCAACGAGCTCATTTCTAAAAGTTTTTAGCAATGACTTGACTTCAAATAGATCATTTGATGAGGCAGGGACAGATTAAGCTGGTTGATTAGAAACTGTTGGAATAGGAGAAATGATTGGCTGATTGTTCGTAAGGTTTAGAGAAAATGGCATTGGTGGTCGTGGAGCTATCTTTCTAGCCTGAATCAAGGAATTTCCTACTCTTATGGCAACGTCGTAGACATCAAGTAATGTAACCCCTCCCATGGATTGGATCATAATTACTACATCACTATTCAAGGATCAAAAATAGTAAAATAATGCATTATGTGGAGAAGGATTTATACGTGTTAGAATCCTATTCCAGGTCTTGTGGAATCGTAAGTTGAAGTCACTCATGTATTTTTGGGGAGCTCTCTTCATGGTAGTGAGTTGTTAAAAGTGATAGGTAATCACTCTTGTCTTCAAAATTTTTACAAACATTTTCTACTAAATCATCCAAAGTGGTTATACTACCAACACTTAACCCTTGAAACCATTGAAGTGTTTTTCCCTTTAAAGAGGTAGCAAGAAGTCTAACCGCAACATTTTCCTCCGTGATGTTATTTATGAATAAAATGTTGTCTACGTCAATAATATGTTCCACTGAAGTAACTTGATTTTCCCCTATGTAAAAGGGTAAACTTTTGAGTTCCACAACAGGTATAGGGTCACGTTGAGCCAACAAAAGAGGACTACTTGCATTGAAATGGGGAAACTTGATTTCGTGCCATATCAGTAAAAGGTTGATTTTTCCTTGGTGGAGGGAACCTTTCGTACAAGAAGTTGAATGACCCCTACCAGGTAGAGCTGCAGCTGGTGATGTTGAAACTCCCCTTCTTCTTCTCTTCTCCTAGAGGAGACAAGGAAATTTTGATATGCTAGATAATTTCCTTTCTTTGAAGAATCTCTTGTTTGAATTCTTCACATACATTAACACAATGAGATTTGGAATCCAGATATGTGGAGTTCACCAGGTACTTTGTCCACTTGTGTAAGTGAGAAGAGAAGTAACAACTCTTGGTCCCACTGTGTGTTCCAAAAACTATTGTCACCAAATCATTGCACCCTCTGAATGTCCAGCATGTGAACAAGATGTTTGGTGTGATTATGACACATGGGATCACCTATCAAGCTGTGGGACTTGGGCTTAAGGTGAACCTCCAGTGAAGGCCATATTCCTCTTCCTAAACTATGTGTTGAACTACTCCTAGTGAAATAAAATGGCTATCTGGTCCTATGCTAACATTTTCATGGGTTTTAGGGAAAGATGATTCACAGAAATGAAACTATACTAGGGATGGTGATGCACCAAATAAAGGGTGTTGTCAGACTCAGGAAGGGTTAATTTGAAGAGGGTATGGGCACCGCAAGTCAAATTCACCTACTGCAACTTAGAGAGGGTACATAATACCACATAATTGGAAGCAGGCATTCCCTTTGTTAAAATCGATCAATAGAACAAGTTACCAGTCTTCTAGTAAAGAAGGATGAACTTGAGAAGGGTGAACAAGCACCACAACTCAACTGCATAGTAATGCTCCACCACTCGATAAGCACAGAACTCCAAGAACCTGCAATAGAAATGTGAACTTGCATAGTATACCTTTAAGCATTAGAAAAGTCACAAAGAAGTATCCTTTGATGAAAGGACCGAAATTAGTCATCAAACCACACACTTGTTATTGCTTAAATCAACATGCATAATGAATCATATTATTTCCTTATAGAGGAAATGATTACCATTACAATCATGAAAATGAGGCTTTAAATTTCCCTCAACATACAAGGACAACTTGTAGAAGAAAGAGGACTCTTGAAAAATATACACTTGCTTAAGATGTCTAACTTTCCAACCTATCTGACATATTGGAACCCCTTAGAATGAGCTTCCAACTTACATTTATATAAGAATATGTGAGAGAGAAGAGGAAAGGACATAATTACATTCCTAAAGTTAAGGCACATGAGGTATTTATTACAGTTGCTTAAACAACTTTTAGAAGCTTCCAATCATGTGCCATTATTGCCCGGTTGACCTATTTTTCCTGAAAGATCTAATTACAAGAATATTTAAATTAAATATTTAAATAATAATAATAATAAATATTTTTATTACAATATTTAAAATAAAAATATTAATTTAATTACTATTTTTGGTGGGCCCCCTGTTGACCAGTTTATGTTGAAGGGGGAAATCATGAGAAAAATGCCAAAAAGAGCCCAACTCCGTAGTTTCTTTTAGTAGAGAAAATGGATTCCAGAGTGACTAAGCCTTTTGGTAGCTTCTTTCTCTTCAATTGTATAATTTGATCACCATACGACTCTTGCAACTTATCTTGATTTTCCGCAGACAAACTCTGCCTCTTCTTGTAGGAAAAGGACAATTTGTTTAGTCACTATCAAACACTTTGCCAGCTACTCACATTATCAAGGACTACAGGTCAAACCACCATTTTTACAAATTGATGCCCTTCTTTCATTATATCAACAAGTATGTTGTATTGCGAGCCAATTGTATAGCAATCTAATCCCAAGCATCTTGATTTTGAATTCTAAGGAACCGCATGGATTCCAAAAGCTTCAAAATCATTCAATCAAGTCCTAAATTTGGTTCTTGTATGATCTTAAAATGATCATTCTTGGATGTAACTGTTACGTCACTTGATGAAAAATAACTTACTATCTCCAAAAATAGTTAGGGTTTTAATCCCCTTTTTTGAGCTAGATGAATTCCTTGTACAAGGGCCTCATATTCAGCAACATTATTAGTGCAACTTAATTGCAATCAGAAAGAATTGAGAAGTATTTATCTCCCTTTGGAGAAATTAACATAACACCAACACCACATCCATTCTTACTTCTTGAATCCCTCAAAGAACAATTTCCACAGTCCTTCCGAATCACTTGGTGTTTTGACAAGTTGTGTTATGATCATATCTTCTTCATGAATGCAATATGTACCCAATCTTATTTCTTACAAAAATAGCAAACCAACTTATTTTTCTGCTCAATACATCAGCATAGGGATTTTATACTGATGATCTCCACTTACTTCATCTAACACAGTATCAAGGACTTCTTCAACAAGAGTGGTCGGTTCATGATCAACATCTTCCTCTTCCGGATCTCCGATGGTGTAATTCCCATTTATAGGACTAATAATGTAGGGTTCTACATGATTATGGAAAATTGGTTCTACCCTTATAGTCACTTTGGTTCCATATCGAGTCCTAAGAACCATATGTGACTAATCAATTGATAGATAACCACCCATCTTGGCATTGAAATCTCATGATAGGAAGATGGATGATGAGAGGAGGAAGATCAATGACTGATATGTCTTGGGTGAATGGAAAACTTGGGAATGCATGGATGGTAAGTTGAAGTCCTTTGATAACTCCAATAGTATTAACAACTGTGCCATCTAGATGAACAACTCCTCTTGCAACAAGTGGTGCATATTTTATGCCTAGTACATCTGTAATTTGTTTGGGAATGATTGAGCTATTGGCACCAAAATCAATCATGCAATTATGCACCAGGTGGTTGCCAATGATCAAGGAAATATAGAATGGCGGTGGTTTATTGGATTTAGGTATAATTTTCCCTTCAATTTGACATAAAATCATAGAATATGTTGCTCCATGACCTTATGATTGGTCTGTTGTACCAAAACTATTTATAGCCTCTCGCAACAAATTTATTTGAGAAGGAATTGAGAGTACATCCCACATAGTAATGCTCATAGGTTGGTTTTCTTCATTTGTTCTACTATGCTGAAGGGAATTGCTCCAACTTTTCTGACACTTCTTTGGGCATTGGGATCCTCATTTGGAAAGTGCTTATTGGGTATTGTGATGCCTGAAGAACCTTATTTCCTTGCAGCTTGGCTAACAGGTATTTCTGTGGTTTCTTTCCCACATATTTATCAACTGCCTCTTGTGGTTGAGGTTGTGAAGTGGATGCTTGATCAACTTTGGAAGTTTGAGGTTCTATTTCTCTCTTCTTGGAATGAGTTTTTTTGCCACTGATGAGGAATCTGTATTCAACCCAAAAAATCTTGTGTTTGTCCAGTTTAACAAAGTGGTTTCTTCAAGTGCCTGCAGTTGATCTGTTGTTTCTTACGTAGATGTGTTCTTTGTTAGCTAAGAAGGGGAAGATACACTTTGAACCATAAGGGCCTGGCCAAGAACTCCATTCAGGACAAATATTTTGATTGTGGGGTTGAGAACAAGGATAACACCATTCATAGTCTTGAACTAGATTATTCTAGATAGGTACTATGGCTCTAGATGAGCTAGCAGTAAGAGGGTTCTGAAAGTTCAAAGGCCTAACATTTGCAGCTTGATTTGTAGCTTGATTTTGAGGCTGATTGTTCCCTTGAAAAGGAGGACGGTTAGCCTGATACTACTGATTTTGTGGCTGATATGGATGATTATATTGAAATTTTTGCCTCTTGAGTGCAACGAGCTCATTTCCAAAAGTTTTTAGCAGTGACTTGACTTCAAATAGATCATTTGAAGAGGCAGGGAAGATTGAGCTAGTTGATTAGAGGCTACTGGAATAGGAGAAATGATAGGCTAATTGTTCATAAGGTCTGGAGATAATGACATTGGAGGTCATGGAGCTATCTTTCTAGCCTAACTCAAGGAATTTTCCACTCTTATGGAAACTTCGTAGGCATCAGGTAATGTAGCCCCTCCCATGGAATGGATCATAACTGCTACATCAATATTCAAGGCTCACAAATAGTACAAGGAATGAATTATGTGGAGAAGGCTTTATAAGTGCTAGAATCCTATTCCAGGTCCTGTGGAATTGGAAGTTGAAATCACTCCTGTATTCTTGGGGAGATCTCTTCATGGTAGTGAGTTGTTCCAAAAGTGAAATAGGTTATCACTCTTGTCTTCAAACTGTTTACAGATATTTTCTCCTAACTCATCCCAAGTGGTTATACTGCCAAAAACTTAACCCTTGAAACCATTGAAGTGATGTTTCCCTTGAAAGAGGTAGCAAGAAGTCTAACCACAATGTTGTCCTCTGTGATATTATAAATACAAAAAATGTTGGCTACATCAAGAATATGTTCCACTGAAGTAACATGAGTTTCCCCTATATAAAAGGGTAAACTTTTGAGTGCCGCAACAGGTATAGGGTCACGTTGAGCCAACAGAAGAGGACTACTTGGATTGAAAGGAGGAAAAAATTGGTTTTGTGTCCATAGCAGCAAGAGGTTGATTGTTCCTTGGTAGAGGAAACCTTCCATACGGAGGAGCTGAATGACCCCTAGGAGGTAGAGTCTACAACTGGTGATGTTGAAATGCCTCTTCTTCTTCTCTTATGAGGAGACAAGGAAAGTTTGATATGTTGATAATTTCCTTTCTTTGAAGAAGATCTTGTCTAAATTCTTCACATAAGTTAATGCAATGAGATTTGGAATCTAGAGATATAGAGTCACCAGGTACTTTGACTTGTGTAAGTGAGAAGAGAAGTACCAACTCTTGGTCCCACCGGGCATGCCAAAAATTGTTGTCTCCAAATCATTACACCCTCCAATTGGCCAGAATGTGAACAGGACGTTCGGTGTGATTGGGACACATAGGACCACCTCTCAAGCTATGGGAATTGGGCTCAAGGTGAACCATCTGGAGAAGGCTAGAATTCCTCTTCCTAAACTAAGTGATGTGCTACTCCTAGTGAAATAAAATGGTCTATCATAGTCCTATGCTAACATTTTCATGGGTTTTAGGGAAAGAGATTTTCACAGAAATGAAACTATACTAGGGATGGTGATGCACCAAATAAAGGGTGTTTTCAAACTCAGGAAGGGTTAATTTCAAGAGAGTGTGATTCACCACAAGTCAACTTCACCTACTCCAACTTAGAAGAGGGTACAAAATACCACATAACTAGGAAAAACACATTCCCTTTGTTAAACTCAATTAAAAAAACAATTTATCAGTCTTCCAATGAAGAAGGATGAACTTGAGAAGGGTGAACAAACACCACAACTCAACTGCATGCAATGATCCACCACTTGATAAGCACATAACTCCAAGAACCTGCAATAGAAATGTGAACTTGCACAGTATACCTGCAAGCATGAGAAAAGGCAAAAAGAAGTATAGAAGGATGAAAGGACCAAGATTAGTCATAAAACACACACTTTTATTTCTTCAATAATGTGCACAATGCATCATACATTCAGAAGAGGAAATGGTTTCCATTACAGTCTTGAAAGGAGGCTTGAAATTTCCCTCAACATACAAGAACAACTTGCAGAAGAGAGAGGTCTCTTGAAAAATACACACTTGCCTAAGATGCTAACTTTCCAACCTATCTGACCAATTGGAACCCCTTGGAATGAGCTTCCAACTTACATTTATAGAAGAATATGTGAGAGAGAAGAGGAAAGGACATAATTACATTCCTAAATTGAAGGCACATGATGTATTTATTACAGTTGGTTGAACCACTTTGAGAAGCTTCCATCATGTGCCATTAATGCCCTATTGGCCTAGTTCTTCTTAATTAATTAAAAGAATATTTAAATAATAATATAAAATATTATTATTAAAATATTTAAAATAAAAAATATTAATTTAATTACTATTTTTTATGTGGGCCCCTACGTTGACCGGTTTGTGCTGAAGGGGGAAAATCATGAGGAAAAGGCCAAAAATAACCCAACTCAATGGTTGGCTTGCCAAACTGGGAAATGAGTTCCTCCATACTGCCACAATTTGGTGCTACTTCCATTGACTAATCAAACTGATAAGGCCAAACACTGAGCTCTACATGAACTCACCAAACTCCTTTGTAAGAATCGAGCTCACCTTTGTAACCGCACCGAGCTCATTAATTTGGTTTGGCTTGACTCGAGCAAGTCAACTCCTACCAAGTTCAACCTCCATGAATTGTTCTCACCATGTCCATGGACAATCAAGTCATTTGAGCTTTCTCACTTTTCAATGACTCAGTTCGAACACCTAACCTAATGAGATTGGCTTCACTGAAAGCTATTTCATTCTTTGTTGCAATTGAGTCTTGACCCTGTCAAAATGACCACCCTAATGACATGTGAGAACTCACCAACTCTATGTTGAACATGACTCCAGCTCCCAACTTTTAAATGAGTTCAAAATAGAGTTGATCCACCACATTTGTTTAGTTCTCCACATGATCACCTAGCTCCAGCTTGAAGGTGAGGTAGAGCCTTCTCTCCGATCTGCTTGAAAAATAATCTTGAATCAAGATTATCACCTTTGAGCTCACTGAGTGGTTCAATCCAAATTTATTCACCTCTCTCATTCTCAACTCAGTGGGTGAGTTACCAAATTATTCATTGCACTCGAGCTAGATCTTTATGTTCCTTGTTCCATCTACTGACTCAGGCCATTACTGAGTCTAGATTCCCATATTAGCTCTACACTGAGTTCACCCTTGAGCTTTATATCCATGACTCAAGAAAAAGCTTGCTATGTCTTCCGAGTGATCTATATTAACATTGAGCTCTCCACTGATTCACCTAGTTCTTGGAACCACCTCTCCTTGCCATGTGTTTTGATTTCCATTCTATTCGTTGAGTGCCAAAACAAGACTCGATGCCGAGCCAACTCTACCATCTTGTTGAGTTGAACAAGCTAATTCCCATCTCTACTGAGCCATTACAACGGGCTCAAGTAAAATGATCAAATCCTCTCACAACCGCACTCAGCGAACTTTCATCAAGTGTCACCACCGAGACTCTGTTTCATGAGCTCTATTTGACTTGGGTCAAATGGCAAGAAACTCTTGGTGATCTCCTCCCTCCATCAAGAATCTGCAAATGTAACTTACCTCAATGTATTTCTCAACTCGGAGAGTTGAGATCCTTTTCATGAGTTTTGGCGAGTTTCCTCAACGTTCACCCTGAGCTGAGCTCCTACCACCGAGTTCCCAAAATGAGCTCTCCACCATAGCTCGAGCTCCTTTTTTGATCACACTACTTAGCCATGACCTGGTTTACCAACGCTTTCTTATGAGATCTTCCATGTACACGTGATATTTATTATAGACTTTCTAGTCATTCCTTGCAATGTAACTCCTTATCTACTTCTAATGCTCATTACCAAGTGATTTAAGGAGCTGATCCTTTACCTTATTTTAGCATCGTTCAATTTAGGGTTCAACATGACCTTCATCGGATTACCTTCAACATGTGTAATCTTCCTTCTCGACTATAAAGCAACCAGGATCTATATCCTACTCATGGTCTTAGCTTGTGGATCCAAGCTTTATTGATATTCATCTTGTCTACGAGCTCGATCAGGTGCCAAGTTTTTTCTATCACATACACCAGCCCCTCTTTTTTGTTGACTTACTTATGTGTAGAGCTCACACACACTCCCAATTGCCATGGCTCAACTTCCAAGAGCTCCTCGTAAATCTGAAATGTTTCCACCAAATCGCCATGTCCTTTGCATCCCATATCAATCTTTCTTCATCACACCATGACATTACATACTTCCTCCTATACTTAGATCCCTGGTGGCTTGAACTAGATTCATGCTCAGACCATTATAGCATCCATCATGTCACTGAATTGACTATCATCTAGTTTTTCATGGGTTGTTTCAGCATCAAGACCTTGCCATCCAAAAGTCAGTGAGCTCGTGTCACTTTGATCATCATGCATCAAATTACTGTCAACTCAGACCTCATTTCAGCCCTTTTGCATGGCATGCCACATGAACTCACCCTTCACAAAAATGTGTCACATCAAAGTACCATTATCCATCCATTGTTTCCGTGCCACTCGGTCTTGCACATGTTCATCCACTTAGCTCATCCCAAATTGTTCATGTTCTCGACCATAACTACCGTGAACACTCTTAAATTCCCTAGCAACTCACCTAGTTAATTAGAGACCAACTCTAGACTTATTCTCTGTGTGGAAATCTAATGATGGCTTGCCATGTACAAAATTTCCACCATGGCAATTTAGGACCATGAAATTATCCCATATGCGAAGCTCTTATGTTGACTTTCCATCTCCGAACCTCCACCTATGCGGAACTCATGCTTTGGCTTGATCCATTAACGAACACCATGACTGGTAGAAGTCATCATGAGATTTCCCCACACATGAGAAATACCTCATCTTGGCTTTCCATGGCATTATCTCCATGGTAGGCATGGTTATAGGCCCTTACAAATCCCCTTATCCATCGCCAAGTGTGCAACCATGACTCCACTCTCAAGTTTCGAGCTACACCCTTTCCTATTGTTCTAAGCTTATCGTTCATTCATTATGTCCTAATGCTAACACGGATTTACTCTTGTGAAACCTCCTTTATGTCATTGCTAGCATTTTTGAATGATCAATTTTCCAAGTGACATTGGTAGCTCAAATTTACATCATGTACTTCTAGAATACTTCCAAGTTGTGTGATGAGCTCTCTTCATACCATTCTACTATTTCCATATGAGTCATTCTCCACCAACTCCATATCGAGCTCATCACCAGGTTGTCATGAGCTCATCCTAAATGCCAATTCACAGAGCTCTCCTAAGCTTTGCCACAACTCGGCCTTATAAACTTGTTTCCTCCATGCAATCATTGGCTCAGCCCTATATATATGACCTTGAACATACCTTAGTCGTGACTCTACACATAAGCTTTTCTTCCTCATATGAGACTCCAAATGAACCTCGAGCTCACCACCATTCTTTCCATCATGAAATCATTTGGATTCACCCGAATCATGTAAGAGTTGGGCCCCCATTCCAATTTGCCATTGCTAGACTTGACCATTGACTCCCCGAGCCAACCTATCAACTCATAACTCATCCTTAGCTCACCAAGCCACTCAGAAAGCTATTTCTAGCTCAATGTCATGTTACTTTTTAAAACTGACCCTATCCTAATTTTTGATATTCTGGGTCTTTTTCTCAAAATCGAAGAGTTATGGAAATGTAAAAAAACCTTTTAAACATAAATTATCAAATTTGATGATTACTTATGTTGTACGTTGAATTAATGTGGGCCTGCCAAGGGCTAATTTTTTTTCTCTGAGAAAACTTGAAACCTTTGAGACCTAAAATGAAGAAGAATAGTTTGAGATGACTCTGAGACCACCTGGGATAGCATAAAGGTTTCCTAAATGTAAAATTTTGACCAGAAATGTCCTGAAATACCTCATGAAATGATTTTTTCAGCCTTAGGTCCTAATAGGCTCTCCGTTGTCCAATTTTGTCCAAAAGGGCAAAAATTGACAACTGTAAATAGAGAGTGAATAAGAGAGAGAATAAATTTCACTAATGCAAAATAAGAAGAAAAAGAAGGATTCTTTTTAGTCCTTAAATATAAACGTCACTTTGATAAATAGAAGGAAGAGAATATTCTCAGGGAGAATATTTAATGTTAACTTCCCTTATTATAAAGAAACAAACATACAAAATATTTCCCTAAGAATGAACAAATGCAAGGAACCCTGAATGGGTCCCACCGGGTGTGCCAAAATGTTTCACCAGATTCTTGATAAATTAATGAGATAGATAGAGGGTGATAGGCCAAGGAGGGATGCATGTTTTTTATATTGGTTGAAGGTTGTGCATGTGTTCTAATTTCCTAATCCAATGCTGATTATGAATACTCCCTTTTGGTCAGGAGGAACTACATGTAAAATGAAAAACAATACCAACAGATAGAATTAAATAAAACAAGGGGAATGCCTAACAGAAGCTAGATCCAGGAAACATGATGCTTCCTGAAACAGTTGTCAATCCACTTTTAAAATAACAGTATTAATGTTATCCAAATAAACATGAAATAACAATCTTATTGGAATTGAAAAGATTTAGGTATCTCGTATAGAAAAAATAAGAAAGGTCAAATAAAAGGTGATTGAGGTCAAAACAGGTCAGATGATGGGATGGTATTGGGTTGTAGGTTAGGTTCAGACTCTGGGTGAAATATGGTCAAGATTAGGAGTGATTCTGGGTTATTAAGGAATGGGTATGAGCTCGCTAGTCTAAGGTATGTTGTCAAACACAGTAACCGATGTCGGTTGTGTGTCCGATGCCTATTTTACAAGATGATCGACGTCAATTGGCTAACCAGTGTCTGTAGGGGTAGTTAATAAAAATATCTTAGAAATGGTCTTCAAACTCTCTGTGATTACACATAGGATGGAAACGGTGGGGGTGAGGTGATGGAATGGTCTAAAAGGTGCAGAGATTATTAGAATAGGGAGAAGACAAGTCGAAGGTCTAGGTAGGGTAGGGTAATAAGTTGGTAGGAGGAAGTTGGTGTATGGATGTACAGAAGAATAAACTACTGATATGAATAATAAATCTTATTGAAAGCAAACAAAGATAAATGAATAGATATTAGGTACTTACTTAAGAATGGGTCTAGAGAGTGCAGGTGATGAGGACGGTGATGGCGGAGATCCGAAGAGAAGATAAGTTGTGTTCGTGCCATGGAATTTTGAACCCCTGTGCTTCTCTATTTGCATTTGTGATCATGAAGAAGATGGTGGATGCCAATGGTTGTTGGTAGTGTTCCCGTGTTTTTTCCTTTTCCTGAGTGGTTTAGAAAATTTGAGTGCTCCAAGTCTCTGTTCATATGAGATCCTGAATCAAATGCCCAACCTCAGCAAAGGATTTTGGAAAATTATTTAACCTAACTGGCGATGGTTAGGGGACCGACGTCGGTTGAGGTATAACCGGCGCCGGTTAAGGTAGGAATATCTAGGTTGGCCAAAAATTGCCTAATTGTTGCTATTTTTGGCGTGGTCTTCAATCTTCATCTGAGTCTTAAGTGATAGATCACTAAATAATGAGTAAGATTCCTCTTAGGTTTGTTAATAGGAGTTAATTATAGGTTTAGACTAATTCCTAGTTGGTTAAGATAGGCTTTGACTTGGTCTTAGGTCATTAATGGGGTTTGTGTGGGTCATGGGGTGAGGTGGCTAGGTGAGTTGGTTAGGTGAGGTGGTCAAGTAAGGATGTTAATTAAATTAATTAAAGTAATTAATTCAATTAATCATGTGCACTATGAGATATGAATAGGTAAGGTATGGTTAATTTAATTAATAGGGTTATAAGGGTAGTATGACCTAATTTTTGTGTCTACACAACAGTCCCAAAAATTTAAGATGGTTGGGACAAAAAATTCACCCATTCCCATTTTAGCCCTTAGTCATCCACATGACCCCAAAATTTGCTAAGGATATTTTTGTTCCAACCCCCTTTTCTTCCACCTCGAAAAATCACAAAACGATAAGTTGACCAATGGGAAGGTGGTGAACGTTTTTGCACCAATCATGCCAAACATTTGGGATGGTTGGGACAAAACAGGGCGCCCATGCTCATGTCTGATAATTTTTAAGTTTTAATTTTTTATTCTCCCTTTCCTCCCTCATCCATTTTATATCATCCATTTATGCTACAAACCAAAAAACCTTTCTTTTCCAGATGTTACCATGTCGTATTTTTTCCAAAATCCCTCATGAGAAAAAACAAAGAAACACTCATATATTACAAACCCCAAGGTGAAATCTAGTGAAACTTGGAGCACTCTTCCTCTCCCATGCACCTTGATGCTGCAAAAAACCAAAATTACAGATTTGCCTCATATTTTTTATGGCAGCCATTTGCATTGTTATGCCCTAAACCCTTCTTCTATAATTTTCTATTGATCCAAAAACTTTGTAGATGCAAAATTTTGCACAAAGCATCCATAACAAAAACCCAAAACAAAGATAGTGATTTTCATCAAATTGAGGAGCAGAAGACATGTGTCCAAAAATAGTAAGTACCATGGGTTCACACTTAATTTTTATAGTAATTTTACAAAAGTAGTAAAAACCTCCAAGGAAGAAAACACTGAAAATCACAGAAATGGAAAACTAGGGTATAATGGTCAAAAAAGTGAAAAAAATAAAAATATAAAAAAGAAAAAATAAATTTTTAAAAAATATAAATTTATTCAAATTGGCCATAAAACATATATGAACATCCTTCAAACATGGTGATAACCCTTCAGTGTTTTTATCAGGATAAAAAATCAAACCCTGCCCAAAATCGCAGCTCGTAAAGCCTAATGTCTAAAAATAGCAAGTTTTGGTTTCAAGTGTAAAAGGTTCATAGCACCTCTGTTGTAAATCATATTGTTTCTTTTTCTCATCATGAAGTTCAAATTCACTGGCCCAAAGTGAATTTTGGCTCTGACATCGAAGTTCTTGAATGTGGTTGACAACAATGTTGCTCACATGGACCTAGACGAGCTTAAGAACAGAATGCTATGTGGGCCAAGAGAGCATGTTGAGGAAAATATATTTGATAGTGGACTATACGTAGTGGGTAGAAATCCTATGTCCTTGTAAAAAATTGAGTTAGTGTTCACATATTCCCAATACTACAAACCAGACACCAAGACAATTAGGGCTCATGACAACTCAGTCTTATCCGTGCTCAACCAAAAATCCATATCTCAAGGTATGTAAACTCCAAATGAAAAAGATATGGTCATGATCACAAAAATAATTAACATCTTCTGAATGGCCTAAGAATGAGTCCTATCTTCAATTCCTTTCCCTTGGCTCCTGGTTGAAGCATGAAACAAATCCCTCTCAAACACCAAATATTCTTTCCCGCAGTGAATTCCATGAGGGCTTGTCGGATGCCATCATTCTCTTGAGTTGAGTGATGGGAGAGGATAACAAAACTAATTTTCTTGACTAGATGGCACTGATCTGAAAATCAAATTTAACTAGCAATTGTGCACACACATTTCTTTGCTTTGTATTGATTTTCGATGTAAAAATTGAGCATTATATCCTTTTGTATTTTTAATAAAAGAATTAAAACTGAAAGTACTATGTAAAAAAATAAAGATAAAGAGATGAATCACCAGCAATTTGACACAAGAATTGATAACGGAGTTCGGCACTTGTGGCCTACGTCTCTGGGTCCGGTTGAATGGGACCGATCTATTAAAATCTTGAAAATAAATATTTACAAAGGTTTCTACAAGAATTTTATCTTCTCATCATGTTCCTCTGCCAAAAATAATAGTAGTCACTTTTTACTTCATCTCAAAATTCCCTCCCTAGCTCAAGTTATGAGCATTTCAATATTTTACACAGACCCGAATACCCTTCAAATACAATAACACTCCTTATATAATGTTTCCCAAGAAGTGGCGCGGTGGTCAAAGCCCTTATCTTTTACCATGGAGACCACGGTTCAAATCCCCCCCATATCTCCACTTCCTTCTCCTTAGGCGGATTTCAAGAGGTTTATCCCACATTGTGGGTGCGTGAATGAAGGGAGGTATTTAATAATGCAAAGGGGGCACTTTTGTATTGGCTTGTGAGCCACCTTAGCCGCTTGGGATGTGGGTGCATTTTCTGGTTGGATAAGGATGCACATGCATGCATTGACATAGTTTTAGGCGCCTTGTTTAATAATGATTGTGGAGTTTTAAATTAAATGCAATGATTATGGAGGTAGTTAAATAATGCATGGAATATGGAATATGGGTTAAAATGCGTGGAATTTGGAATTGGTCTTTGGTTTAATATGCACTTATCAATTAGTCCCACATGCATAGAAAAAATGCAATTAGAGGCATATATATACACAAGTTGGTATAATGATAATATGAGAAGGAGGCCAAGACACCCCTCCATAATCAAGTGTGTCGAACTTGGCTGAGGGCCCCCAGCCAGTAAATAGCGGGGTCCATTTGTCCATGAACGAGTGTCCAAGACCGGTGTTCCAAAAACCACTTTTTTTCAATCACACAAATTTTCCATGTGTCGTAATATGATTGAAACACTTGGCAAGCATGCACACGTCCAACCTACACAAAACTCCAAATTTTGCCAGTTGCCCGAAAATTTCAGCGGGCTATAACTTTTGCAAACGAGCTATGTTTCCTGCAAACAAGATATCAACGGAATCGTATAATTTTTCTCCACGCTTTAAAAATGACTACAACTTATTCTGAGAAGATCTTAGATCAGTTTTTCTCTATGAGGATCCTCTGGATCATTCCTCCCCACTGAGAAACTTTTGGACCCCAAAAGTCAACTTAATTGGTGAATAGGTGAGGGTATTTCTCCCTCACCTTTCCGAGTTTCCATCCATTTAGCCTTGTTCGGATGCATGCCTTTGAACCCAACATGAAGATACTCAATATCACCCCTTCACGAAGTTCTTACTTTCCTGTCCAAAATGATGTCTTCCTGCAACTCATCAAGATACTCGGGAGAAAAATCATCAATGGAAGGCATTATGTTAGAATCATCATGATCAACAATCATAGGCGGTTCATACAATCTTAAATTCTCAACATTTACAACTGAGTAGATTTGCATATATGGAGGTAAATCCAACCGGAAAGTGTTGTTACCAATTTTTTCCAATATTTGGAATGGACCATACCATATAGGTTTCAATTTTTTACCTTCACCTGTCAGTCTTTCCTTACTGATGTGAAGCCAAACTGAATCACCAACTTTGAACTTGTGATCAGTTCTATGTTTATCATGCCTAACTTTGTACTTGGCCTGGTTTTTCTCCAATTTTTCATGGACATACTGATGAACCTGTTGTATTCTCTGCACAAATCTTTTAGCCTTGTCTGAATCACTTGCACCATTAACAACAGTTTCATGTCCATAATATATGTCTAATGGAGAATTAGGCAGATATCCATAACAAGTCTCAAATGGAGACTTCAAAGTAGAAGAATGTAAGGCACGATTATAAGCATGTTGCACATAATAAAGATGTTCATCCCACAATTTAGGATGTTTGCTACTATAGCCCCTAAGTAATTGTACCACTGTGCGGTTTACAACCTCTGTTTGACCATCAGTCTGTGGATGAAAAGCAGTGCTCTTTTTCAGTTTTGTGTCCATTAACCCCCACAATGTTGACCAAAATTCCCCAAGAAATCTAGAATCCCGATCAGATATAATTGAAGTAGGTAAACCAAAATGAACCCAAAAAAACTGAAAAAAAAATGTGCAGTTCCCTCACCAGTTATTTGTTTAGTACATGGAACCAACACACACATTTTGCTAAATCTGTCCACTACCACATATAAGTAATCATGTTTCTTCTGTGTCATGGGCAAGCCTCCTACAAATTCCATGGAAACACTTTCCCAAGGCCTTGTTGGAATAGGAAGAGGAGTGTAAAGTCCTAATTTCCTGTTACTTGGCTTGCTTGTGGCACAAAGAACACATCCCTTAATATACCTGTTTACATGTTCATGCATTCTAGGCCAATAACAATATTTCTGTAAATGTGCAACTGTCTTACTAATACCAAAATTCCCTGAAATAAGAGAAGTATGTTCTTCCCTAATCATATGCACACGCTCATTTTCTGGAATACAAAGTTTTCTAGAATGATATAACAATCCTTCATGCAAATGATAATCTTTTTCTCCTACTTGTTTCCCACTTACTAGATCCTCATACACTTCTCCAAAGTCAACATCATTTACATATTGTTCCTTGTAACTAACATGAGCCAAAGAACTATGCTGCAAAAGAATAGATGCTACTACCACTGGTGGTCTAGATAACATGTCGGAAACCTTGTTTTGAATACCTTTTTTATACTTGATTACAAGATGAAATTGTTGCAAAAATCCCATCCACCTGAAATGTCTAGACTGCTGCAATTTGGTTTGTGTTTGTAAGTATTGAAGCGGTTGATGGTCAATATGTATAATTTTTTCTTTTCCCATTAAATAATGCTTCCACTTTTTAACACTTTGAACCAAAGCATACAACTCTTTATCATAAGTTGGATAGTTTCTTACCGCACTTGTAAAGGTTTCTGAATGGTAACACACTGGTCGTTTGTTCTGCATCAAAACTATCCCCATTGCGTAGTCACTAGCATCTATCTCAATCTCAAATGAATGTTGTAAATCCGGAAGTGCCAAGATCGGAGTGGTACTTATCTTCTCTTTCAGTGTATCAAAGGCTTTATGTTGTTTTCCTCCCCACTGAAAGACCTGTTTAATACTTGTCAAAGCATGCAAAGGAGATGCAATATATGAGAAGTTAGCAATAAATTTTCTCCAGTACTGAACTGCACCTAGAAAACTCCTAACTTCCGTCACATTAGTGGGTCTAGGCCATTTCACAATAACCTCTATTTTTGCAGGATCAATTCTCAATTCTCCATTTCCTACAATATAACCCAAGTAAATTAAATATGTTTTTTCCAAATTCACATTTTGACATCTTTAAATACAATTTCTCTTTCCTTAGTGCATCTAAGACTTTCTGGATGTGTTTAACATGTTCATCCCATGACTTACTAAAAATAAGAATATCATCTAAGTAGACAATAATGAAATTATCAATGAATGGTCTAAAGATTTCATTCATAACTCTCATGAATGTTTCCGGTGCATTGCACAAACCAAAAGGCATCACTAACCATTCAAACAATCCTATGTTTCATTTTAAAAGTAGTTTTCCACACATCACCTTCTGCAATTCTTACTTGGTGATAACCACTTCTTAAGTCTAACTTAGTGAAATAAATTGCATTCTTTAATTGATCCAGTAAATCATCTATTCTAGGAAGAGGGTAACGATTCTTTATAGTAATCTTATTTAAAGCACGAAATCAACACACATTCTCCAAGTGCCATCCTTCTTAGGAACCAATATAATTGGAGAACCACATGGGGATGTACTTGGATGAATTATACCTTGAGCCAAAAGTTCCATTACTTGTCTCTTGATTTCCTCATTCTCTACTACTGACAACCTGTACATTCCGATATTGGGAAGAGGTGCATCCTGAAGCAACTGTATCTCATGTTGAACCCCTCTTTTGGGAGGTAGACCTTGTGGATCCTGAAAAACATCATCAAAATGAGAAACAATTTTTACCAATTCATCCTTATGTTTCAGATCACAAGCCTCAAAAGCCATCTCATGTTCTTTCTCTTTGGCTTTGACTACCATGAGCACAAAACTTTTGCTTGAGTTTACAAGCCTTTTCATTTGACCTGCAGTTACCAAGGATAGATTATTCTTTTCACGGTGAGCTCTAACAATAAACTCAATTCCATCCTTTACAAGCAAATATTTATTTTCTTCCCTATAGAAGATTGCTTTACGATCATACAAATAAGGACTTCCCAAAACCACCCCACAAATATCCAAAGGAACTACATCCAATTCAACCTCATCAATAAACTTGTCTGTAATGGAAAATCTGAAAGTACAAGTTTTAGTTACCTGCAGTTTTGCATCATCACAAACCCAGCCCAAAGGATAAGGCTTAGGATGTGGTTTAGTTTTGAGTCCTAGTTTCTTAACAACCTCCTCAGAAATTAGATTAGCTTGAGATCCACTATCAAAAAGAGTATCAATTTTCGTATGCTTTGAAATTACTCTAATGTGGAAAAGCTCATTCCTTTTCTTATCATCAGGTATAGTTTGTTTACTAGAAGAAGATGCAACATTTGTAGTGCTATTGTTGGAAATTGAAAGAGTTGATTTACCTTGAAAACTCATAGCTGTGATTTTGGTTTCATCACCTGAATCAGAACCAAGATCATGCACTACAGTGTTTGTTTTCTTTTCTTTTCCTTTCTTAACCATCCATTTAGGCTTCTTTTCAGGATGTAATTTCCAACATTTAGACTCATCATGGTTTTTTTTACAATGATTACAAAATGGTTTTTCATCTTCCTTCTTAACAGTAGAGTTTGTTTTATGCTTACCCTTTCCTTTTCCTTGTTCTTTCGAACCTTTTCCTTCAGATTGCTTGTTCTTTTGATTAAAAGAAGAGAAAGAGGACTCCTTTGTCATTTTCCCTCATGCTTCCAAATGGGTTGCTTGAACACATACTGCATCAAGATTAGTAGGACCTAAAACAAGTATCATATGTCTTAAATAACTATGCAATCCACCAATATATTTGAGCAGTGTTTCTTCTGTGTTTAGGGAAATTCCCAGAATTAGAGCCCTTTTCCTAAATTCTTGTGTGTATTCTTGAACACTTTGTCCCTTAGTTTGTCTTAATGTTTGTCCAATCCATCATAGCTTGTTGCTTATAACCAAGAGGATAAAATTGTTGCCTAAGATTTGAAACAAATTCAGACCAAGAAGTGATTTCTATACCTTTGGTTTCTTCCACTTCTTGAAGCTTACTCTCCCACCAAATGAGTGTTGTGCCACCCATCCGAAGAGTTGCCAGATGAATCTTTGCTTCATCATCAACAATTCTCTGAACCCTGCAATATAATTCTATCTGCTTGACCCAGTTATCCAACTTCTCTGCATTTAGCTCTCCAGTATACATAGGCAATTCAAACTTGATATCTAACTTTAGTGAAGGAAAATCAGATTTTAAAGAGTCTCTTTTTGGAATATCAGAACTAGAGCTTTCTTCTTTCTTACCTTCTCTAGTTCCCTTTTCCCTTTGTCTATCTTGGTACATTTCTTCCACCATTTCCTTCATCTGTAGGAATGATTGACAAAAGTTTTCTTCCTCTCGATCCGCCATTGTAGGACTTCGAGATCGTCTGGTACCAATTTTGGGATCTCCTTCAACTAACTCTCCTTCACCCTTCTTAGATCGAGACCTTGTTAACATCCAACACACAACTTGCAATCCAAAACATGTTAATCTGAACCAAAAATCAGTCAAAACCAGCTCTGATACCAATGATCTGAAAATCAAATTTAACTAGCAATTGTGCACACACATTTCTTTGCTTTGTATTGATTTTCGATGTAAAAATTGAGCATTATATCCTTTTTTATTTTTAATAAAAGAATTAAAACTGAAAGTACTGTGTAAAAATAGAAGATAAAGAGATGAATCACCAGCAATTTGACACAAGAATTGATAACGGAGTTCGGCACTTGTGGCCTACGTCTCCGGGTCCGGTTGAATGGGACTGATCTATTAAAATCTTGAAAATAAATCTTTACAAAGATTTATACAAGAATCTGATCTTCTCATCACGTTCCTCTACAAAAAATAACAGTAGTCACTTTTTACTTCATCTCAAAATTCCCTCCCTAGCTCAAGTTATGAGCATTTCAATATTTTACACAGACCTCGAATACCCTTCAAATACAATAACACTCCTTATATAATGTTTCCCAAGAAGTGGCGTGGCGGTCAAAGCCCTTATCTTTTACCATGGAGACCACATGGTTCAAATCCCCCCCATATCTCCACTTCCTTCTCCTTAGGCGGATTTCAAGAGGTTTATCCCACATTGTGGGTGCGTGAATGAAGGGAGGTATTTAATAATGCAAAGGGGGCACTTTTGTATTGGCTTGTGAGCCACCTTAGCCGCTTGGGATGTGGGTGCATTTGCTGGTTGGATAAGGATGCACATGCATGCATTGACATAGTTTTAGGCGCCTTGTTTAATAATGATTGTGGAGGTTTAAATTAAATGCAATGATTATGGAGGTAGTTAAATAATGCGTGGAATATGGAATATGGAATTGGTCTTTGGTTTAATATGCACTTATCAATTAGTCCCACATGCATAGCAAAAATGCAATCAGAGGCATATATATACACAAGTTGGTATAATGATAATATGAGAAGGAGGCCAAGACACCCCTCCATAATCAAGTGTGTCAAACCTGGCTGAGGGCCCCTAGCCAGTAAATAGCGGGGTCCATTTGTCCACGAACGAGTGTCCAAGACCGGTGTTCCAAAAACCACTTTTTGTCTGTCACACAAATTTTCCATGTGTCACAATATGATTGAAACACTTGGCAAGCATGCACATGTCCAACCTGCACAAAACTCCAAATTTTACCAGTTGCCCAAAAATTTCAGCGGGCTATAACTTTTGCAAACGAGCTTCATTTCCTGCAAACAAGATATCAATGGAATCGTATAATTTTTCTCCATGCTTTAAAAATGACTGCAAATTATTCTGAGAAGATCTTAGATCATTGTTTCTCTATGAGGATCCTCTGGAAATTAGAATTTGAGGATTTCTTCACAAACCACTTCCCTAGTCAAGAGGTATGGTTCATGCTTCATTTAGTTTTCAACATTCTCTTACATTAGGGTGTCAAGATTTGATCTCACTCTGCATAGGTTTCCTCTCTTTCCAAGCGATAGGGTCTTGTTGATGGAAATATGTAGACAATTGGTTAACTTGAATAATAAGATGAAGAGTAGGAAGAAGAAGTGGGTTTCTTTCCCTATCTCACTAAGGATTTTCACATATTATAGTGATCAAAACACTTAAAATGTTGAATCTTCCCTAGCCCTTAACAACATGCACTCATACACCGTTACGGCGTACTTTGATATTAGAGAAGATCCAAACTCATTTCACTTACCTGACTTGCACCATTTACCTCAAATAAAGGATTTATAGGAAAATTGCATTGATGAGTATGAGGTTTGGGAACATGAGAATAAGAGGATGACAGTGTATCAAATGAGAAAAATCAAATTTGATTGGTACGAAGATGGTGTCCAAGAAAATGGCTCAGAAATGTTTGATCTAGAGTACCCAATAGTGAAGGCTTCTCCTCTTCCCCATGTGGTTTGGAGTATGCGTGAATCTATAGACATCAAAGAATGCACAGAGGTAGTGACAAAAATTTCATGGATTGGTTAAAAAAAAATGGCTGATATCATCTTGTTGAGTAATTTTCTATCCCTCGAAAGGAAAACATCCTATCACTCCTATAAATTAAAGGACAAGGATCCTAATTCAACTCATTCAAGAGAAATCTCAAAGACGAAACCATAGGAACATGACACCCTCACTACATGAGGTTGAATAAGAAAGCAAGAACATTAGATGATCCTTTAGTTGGTCTTGAACTAGGGGAAATTAATCCATCGCATCTCTTTTCCCCGCAACAATATCCAAGCCTCTCATCTCCTACTATTGCACTAGCTCCACCTATGCAAGATGCACCTTCTCATGTAGACTAATAATTTACAATGATTTCCATTTTCGAGGTAGAGACCAATGAGATCTTCCCCTGGGAACATGAGATGATCATAATAGAGACCTGCACAGTGCTACAAGTAACCATTCTTGAATTCTTGGCTATCATTTCGATGGTGAAAGAGAAGAGAGGGAGATTGGCTCAAGCAGATTATCAATTCTTCAGTGGAGCCTCAGGGAACCAATATATATAGGTAGTCAAGCTGAATTTCATCAAGCCCATCAAGTAAATGACCCCCACCTGATTACGAGATGAGGATAATTCCTTAGGGACCTGAAACACACAAGGGTGGAATTCAATTGTTCCAAGATTCTTCCACTCGCCTCATCATGAGAATTCAAGAGTATAGATAAAATATAGATCAAGTGGAGGACCATATTCACACCCTCACTTTATATATCCAATTGTTCCTTAACCTAAATTTTTCCAATTCTCTTCCTTCCAAGGAAGTCACTCCAGTGAGTATCATCAATCCTAAGTACATCAAGAAAATATAAAGATTCACCATACAAGGAAAGTAAAATGATAAGTAGGTTAATGTGATTTTTGATAAATGGAATACTTTACTACCTGAGATTCCCACACTATACTAGTACCATGGATTTCAAGGCCATGAATATCCTCACAATGTGGGAAGCAGTTGATTTAGAGAAATAAGAATGAGATTAAGTATATCCATTGGTCATGGAAATGGGAAAAGTTGAGTCATCTCTTCTAGTAACCAAAGGTTCTTTGGCATCAGAGGACATTTCTTAGGTTTGGGTGCAAATTTTTTTTCTTGATATGAGTTGATAAAGCATGATATCGATGAGCTAGATTCATATGAAGAGAAAGTTGAAAAAATGCAAAATTATGTTGATGCTCAAGTACAGAAACTTGGGGTTCTAATTGTGAAATTAGATACTTCAATAGATGATCTGTTGAAGGATTTTGAAGAATCAATCAAAAGGGAGGCTAGAGATCCATTATCATTCAATGAAAACACATTGGAGTATTGAGAAGAGATAAGGGTAATCATTTCCATCACCATGGAGAATCATCAAGCTCTGTACTCAGATTGTAGGAACATCAACTCTCTCATAGAGAACTGGGTAAATTCTCTATGTTTCATTCACGTTCCTCAAGAATATAAATTCACACCAGTGGTGGCGAGATTTATTAAGGAATTCAAGCACATTAATATTTCACCTATAGATCTCCATGGGATTCCATCAGTGACAGGGTATTTTTATGACTTTTTTGTTATTCATAAATGTGACAATAGTCCAAAAATGGAATAATTCACCCTTATTTTATAAAAGGGGACTTAATGGTATTTCCTACGAATACCAATAATCACAAGTGGAAAAGGCAAGTGAAAAGACACATGGAGGGTACATGAAGATTCATTTCTTGTTCTATATAATGTAATGACACCCTCATTCTTAAGGGTTGTCAATTTTTGGCACTCAAGAGAGAGCTATATTTGAGCAAGGAAAAAGAAATAGCATTCTTCCATTTTCCCTATCCACTTTCCTCTATTCTCTCTAGCATTGTACAATTTATGAAGATGCCAATAATAGAAGGAGTTTTCTTCTTTTCATGATGCATGAATGTGTGAAACTTTATGTGCATGGTTTCCTCTCATCATTCATGTCCTAAACAAATTTATTTCTTTCTTATAAGTTGTTAATGTGAAACTAGAGTGTCATAGCGTTGGAAAGATATCCACCAATTTGTCTACCTTAAAAAAAAATTCGCTAACAATTTTTGGGGCCCATCATAGGGAAAACCTAGTAGAAATCTAAACCCAATATATGATCACAAAAATCCAAAATAATTAATCAAAATATCCAAATACTAAAATTCTATAATTTTAAGAGTCTCCAAACCTTATGTCTCTAACTAATGGGTATACCCAGTAACACTCTTGTCGAAATACCCAAACTGTTGTTCCACATTCAAGAATACATCACATCCAAATTGAGGGAATCCATCTAGCACAATAGATAAATATTTACACAATACTTCATTGCCATAATAAATTTAGACTTGGAATAACAACATGTTGTAGATTTGGAGAGAGAAATACAAGCCCAAGCATAACTAAGAAGAGTGTAAACTAATTCCAAACCTACAAGCTAGATGAGCGTTGATAGATAAGGTCCTAAAGGAAAAGTGGATAATTTGATCCTGTATTTGGAAGAAATATAAAGAATATAACAACTGGCCAAAAAATCTCATTCACCTTTCCATATCCTATAATTGGTAGTCCAAGTACTATCACTCCATTAGACATAGAGTTCTCAAATCTCAATGAATAATTTGAAAACTTCACCAATGTAAAAACTGAAGAAGAGGCTCAATTAAGAGTGGAAGAGAAAGCAAGAGCTGAGGCCAAAGTAAGAGGTGAAATTAAGTAAATTAAAAGATCTCAAATAAGAGAAAAGACGTGATCCGCAACTTGAATAGAAGCAGGACAAAGATTCGAAGCCATAATGGGAGATTAAGATTATACCTCTACTAGTTATACCATGGGGTAGAGACACATTCCCCATCGTTATTCCTCAAACCATCCATGGGTTACCATTCGGGTCAAGAAATAATTTTCCCAAGTTTAGAGATGATGGTACATAACTTCCAGAGGAGCACGTGGCAGCATTCATCACTGCTTGTGGTGTACTTGGAGTAAAGCACAAGGATGCTTGGGTAAGAATATTTGTAGTATATCTACAAGATAAGGTAGTTGAATGATTTTACCTTATACTGACTAGGTCCATCACCTTTTGGGAGGACATTCACACTCACTTTGAAGCTAGATTCAAGTCCACTAAAGATTTTCAAGATATCTTGATGAAACTAGTGTAAATGAATCAATATTCCAACGAATTCATGAGAGATTTCGTAGCTCAGTATAATAGATTAATAAAGAGAAT
Organism: Taxus chinensis; assembly: GCA_019776745.2. Lineage (NCBI taxonomy): Eukaryota > Viridiplantae > Streptophyta > Pinopsida > Cupressales > Taxaceae > Taxus > Taxus chinensis. The sequence goes on along the minus strand of CM034152.1, from coordinate 616,062,455 downwards.
ACCTATTGAAGAACTTCCTTCCCATGATAATATGAAGATATTATTCATCAATGCTTAGTTGCACGAAGTAGGATTTATTCTGTCTAGAAATAGAAGATGATCTGATTCTATCTATAAAAGTCAAAAATCTAAATAGTAAACAAAATAGTCAAATCTCTAGTTCAACATCCATTGATCCTCCTGCTCCAGAAGTTGGAAAATGATATGATTACACTTAAGAAGCATTTTGCACAAAGTAATTTTATGGATGATCGAAAGATGAATAATTTTTTTCCAAATGGACCAATAATTACCCTAGCTCCGAGCAGGCTTGTACTCCAAACACTGCCAATAAATGCAACTTGTGAAGTAGAAGAAGAAATAGAAGAAGAGATTGAAGAACCAGAAGATGAAGATGAAGATGGAAACATCCTTGAGATTGAAGAGATTTAAAATGATATGCAGGTTAAATTTTTTGAGTATGATTCTTGGGAAGAAAATGATGATGATGAAGAAGTACCAAGTTTTTCATGCAAGGTATTTTCTCACTCTCAATCTAGAAATGGATCCTTTTCATCTACACCTCCTGATAAAATGAATAAGAAAGATTATATTCAATAAAAAAATTCTCAGAATAAGATAATCAAAAGAGGATCTTAGATCCTTTCCTCAATGGAATATCCAAACGAAAAAACATATTTAGTAGGAAGCAAGATGTAATTTTTTGTACCAAGTTATTTTACTAGCATCTCTTCTTATTCTAAATCCAACTATGCATAAAAAGTTGATCCTACAAAATATTCCACCTCCTCTCAATAAAAAAAAGTTACTTCTTCTCAACTTGCTACTCCATCCATAAATAATTCTCAAGCTTCTAAAATAACATCACCTCTTCCCTTTAAAAAAACTACCACTCCTTGTCCACTAACTTCCACAACTTTTGAAATTATTAAACATGTGAATAAATCCAAAGTTTAGATTTATAGATCTTAATTCTTACAAACACACCCCAAACAGTTTGAAAGGATAGTCAACTACATCAAGGGTAGTAATCCAAAGTTAAAAAATGAAAATTCTAATCCTAAAGGGTTGCTACCAACACAACCCACTCTACCATAAAAAAATATGCTTGTATTAAGTGCATCAAATACCAAAAAATTAGAACATTTCTTCTTATCACTCTTGATTAAAGGAAACCAGCCGAATAACGATATAATAGAGTTAAGTGCCTTAGATAATGTGATGCCCATTAAGGTTGCTAATTCCCTAGGCCTCACCTTGACTCAAGAAACTACATCATTCTGCTATATGGAATCAAAGAAGGTATCACTGATAGGAAGAATCAAGGATGTCTAGGTAGCTCTAGCAGATAACCTAGATAAGAAAGTCTTGCTTACTATTCTATTGGTGGATATCCCTATATCCTTCAGTATGTTGCAGAGTAGGAGTTTCTTTAGGGACTTGGGTGGTGATATTCAGATCCTCTATGACCATTCTAGTAAGTGGTGAAATGAAGAAATTGCTGCTAATCTAGAAAATGAAATATACTATCCAAAAGTATGAAGATCCCAAGGGTAATATCTTATTTCAGGATAATGGATTTGGAAACTATTTCTTCACATAAAAAAATATGAGAACCTACCTCCTCTTCTTGAAGATGAGGAGTATCAACTGTGGGAAATGAAATTTGATAGGAGTTAATCTAGTTCACGATCCGAAGTAGGTATTGTGTTGATTTCCCCTTCAGGTGAGCTATATCCATTTTCTTACAAATTGTAGTTTGACAATAAAAATAACACTGCACAATATGAGGGTCTCCTTCTTGGGATGGAAATTTCCGCGTATATGGGAATAAAGAAACTCAATTTCCTTGGTGATGCTATGGTGATTGTGAAAAAGTTAAGAGATCAATAATACATGAAAAATCCAATACTCAAGAATTATATAAATTACGCATGGGATTGCATTGAATATTTCAATGCCTTCTCAATCCAATCTGTCCCTCGTGAGTAGAATGAAAAATATGATTCCCTCATGGTCTTGGCTTCCTTGATGACTCCCCATCCATACTTTTATAAAGAAAAAGTGACTATTGAAATAGTATTTAGGCTAAGTCTACCTGATAATGTGAATCATTAGAAATTTTTCAATGACGACAGTCAACTCAAAAAGTCAATTTTAGTAATATTTTATTTGAGGGGAGTGATAACAAAAATTGGTATTCCGTTGTGGATGATGAAAAAGAAGGAATTGAAGGATTTGATTCTAAATTTGTGATTAGGATAAAGGGAAACAAGATCTCAAAAGGTCTTGTGTCTTTAGAAGATCTGTTTGATAAGCATGACAGGTTTGTAAAATAAAAATCCAAACAATTTTCATGGCACCTGACTGATTTTGAGAAAGAGAACATTGGTACCACTGAGCTGCCAAGGATGGCTAACATCAACAGGTATTTTTATCCTTAAGAGACTATGAGATTTGTTTCATTTCCAAGTAATTATTCGGATGCTCTTTCATATTCCTATAATGAACTAAAGTCATTCCATCTGAAGGAGATGCACTACTCCATTCCTATGAAGCCTGAATCTTAAGCCTTTTAGTTAAAATAAAATTCCTTGTAATCACAAGATTGTACACACAATTAAAGATGAAGTTTTGAAAATTTTGAACACTAGAATCATCTTTCCTATCCATCATTCCACGTGGGTAGCCAATACTGTCTTGGTGTGGAAGAAAAGAAGAGAGATAATAATTTGTGTGCACTTTTGTAATATGAATCAAGCCTCATTGAAGGATAACTACCCACTACACATCATATATTATATGATATAGGTATTCACTGGATAAAATATGTTCTCGCTCCTCAACGGTTTTTCTGTATAAAACCAAATTGAAGTAGCTGAGGAGGACAAATCCAAGACATCTTTCACCACTCCGTGGGGTACCTTTTCCTATAGCAAAATTTTGTTTAGTCTCATCAATGTTGGAGAAACATTTAAAAGAGAAATGGACTTAGCATTCATGGACCTAATAAATTTTATTATTATCTACCTTAATGATCTCATAGTTTTGTCAAAAGAGAGAGGAGATTACCTTGCTTATTTGGAGAAAGTAATTTTTATGTATTGGAAGCATGGTATATCTCTCATTTTCAAAAAAAATACATTTTCATATAGAATTGATCTCGTGAGGATAAGATGAATTCAAGCATTGTCCCTACTAATCAAGAATAGAGTGTGCTCCTTAGTAAAATTCAACTTCCTTCGACACATTGTTCCATATTTTATGAAGTTGACCAAGCACATCACAAGCATGATGAAGCCATAGGTAAGCCTCAAATGGGATGAAAATGGAAAAATAGAATTTGAGTAAATCAAACAAGCTATAGCCAAAGCTCTGACCCTCGTATGTTCCAATTTTGAAAAATATTTCATCTTGTACTGCTACGCTTCTAAGAACACACTCTCTTCCATCCTATTTCAAAAGAATGAAGAAGGCGTTAAGGCACCCATTACCTTCATGACTTTCCCATTGAAGAATCATGACCTGAACTATAACCAAATGGAAAAGCATGTATAGATTGTAGTGAAAGTAGTAAATAATTTTAGAGTTTACATCCTTAACTCCCAAACATTGGTGATGGTACTAGTGCAGCAATCAAGTCAATATAGACTCAATACGATCTTGAGTCTAAAAGAGGAAATTGGGTGGCAAGAATACAAGACTATTACCTAGAGATATGACCCTCAAATCTGGTCCGAGGAAATAATTTGTGTTGACTTATGTTTGAAGATGAGGCTTTTAAGACTCAAAATGAGACAAATTAATGCTTGTATATTGAATGTGTATGAAAATACATACCCTATTGCACCCCTGAAATATGCTATTTATAGCGGTGCGAGAATTTTGGATGTGCAGAATGTAGGATCAGAGGCACGCATAGAGGTTTGTGCCTAGACTGAATACCTTTGGGATGTAGCCATATTTTGAACCACAAGATTAAAGTGGAAAATGAATGGTTGGAGTGGTAGAAAATTCATCTTTTGAATAAAGCATAGAGACTTGGAGTCAAAGAAAATTCTATTTTGAGAAATATCACATGTAGAAATAAGTAAGTGTCATGCAGAGTTTAGACTAATAGTAGGATTAGATCTAGAGTTAAAATAGAAGATAACCTATTATTAGGCAAAGCTTGCATGCTTTTTTAGTTATTCTGTAATGCACACATGGCTATTTATGGCATGAGATCTATTTTTGAGAGTGCATGGGTAGTGAAGGGAAATTCCCCAGTCCTATATATGTGTATTGATTTACATGGTTTAGATATACTCATAGCGAGACAGATAAAAAATGTTATGATGCTGATATAATTTTACATGCATGACTTTTTGATGGTATTTTTGATGTATTCAGCTATTGGGTATTTCACAATTTAATACAATGGATCATTATGGTTGGATATTTATTGTTGATGTGACTTCTCATGGTCATTATGTGGTGAATTTTGTGTTAATCCTTATGTGATATGTATGTTTACTTATTATGTGTGTTTCCAAATTGAGTTCATGCATCTTATTGTTAGAATGAGATATGCACTTTGATATCTGATTATTATGAATAAGCATGCTAACACCCTCTTAAGACACTAAAAAAGAGGGACTTGGTACCTTTGTGTACTTTGGATGAGCGCTTAGATCTAGCTAAGTGATGTGCTAGCACATCTAGGGTTTTTAGTGAGAAAATAAGATTATATTTTGGTTTTATTTTCAGGACATCTTTTCAAATTGTTTACCATGATTATTTGTGATGATGGCATATCAGTTAAATCTTACATCCATTGAATATTGGGTTATCGATGGATAAGATCAATTTACATAGAGATATAGTACCCGACCTGATTTCAATACATGTGAATGGGTTGAAGCACATATTTATCATGAGCTTTATAAGATGTTGTTTTTCTATTTTCTAATAGAGTTGTACGAGTGGCTGTCAGCGTATGCATCAAATAATATTGTGAGTTATAGACCAAGCACTTAGACACAAGAAGAGTATTAGGCTTTATTTGATGCAAAATGAACTTTGGACATGTGATGTGGATCATTAGTGGGCTGGTGTTGTGATCATTTTTTACTTTGGAGTACGCTATGTCTACGTATTATTGTCTGGAAGTTGCTAAGTTTGAATTCTTACATGATCCCAGCGGATATTAATTATGTGCTATCTCTTTAGTGATTAAAATATTGATGGTGGTGCTGAGTTTAGAGAACCTCCCTTTGGCTAGCTAAACATCATGTTGCGCACAAGGGTAGGAGTAAGTGTGGTGAACAATGGTGGACCTTACGACATAAAGGTAGAGAGAAGAAATGTGGCTTAAGTATAATGAAGCACAATATTGAGGAGTCTGTGGAGTTACAAAGGATGATCTCTCGCAAATTATTTTAAGCTCACATGGAAGACGTAGAACCGGAGCATCAGAGTCTCCCCCACTTAGTTCTAATGAGAGCACATCTGATGAGGAAATATTGAGGACCGTAGGTGTGCATCTGATCCCACATGGTGACCTATCCCTTATGCTTGGTGTTCAAGTTCTAGAAGTAACTATTAATAAACAATTAAGTGTAGGTAATCCAGTGGATTCAGGTAGATATAATTTTTCTTTGAATAAAGAAGTGCATCAGACAACATCTATGGCATCATAGGTGACATCATCCTTGTTGTTTTGAGGACTAATTGGAGTATTATTTTTTGGCACATCATTAGGACAGAGTGTGGGTACGAAAAACATTGGAAACACATCTGAGAGTACTAAAACTTCATAGACTGTGGGAGTTCAGTGTAGTAATATAGTTAGGATGTAAGGAATTACATCAACTGGCCCAACACCCACTATTAGAGGACCAAAAGATGGTTCTAGAGGATCACGAGGCTTGGGATCTAGTGGATTTGGTGGTTTGGAGGTGGAGGGGAATACTAGAGGTAATATAGGTTTTGGATCTAGTGGGCATGGTCCACACCATCCACAACAAGTTTAGTATGAGATGTATCTTCACATACCATAGTATAACAACATTGATGATGTAGTGAGATAATATGGCACACTAAGGTAATCAAAACTCCTGAGTGTAAGGTAAGTCATTTTACAACAGCTTTACAAGGGTGCACCCATAGTTAGTATAGGAAGTTTGATCCGAATTAGATTGATGTGGATGACAATGCACTATGTGATGCCTTCTTGGCTGAGTTTTATATACCTAAGTTTGAATAGAAAAACATCAGCACATTGAAGGATATTAATCAGGGCATGGCTGAGAGCGTAAGGGAGTATGATGCATGTTTTAAAACTTTGTTACCAAATTTGTCTTATGATATTCACCCTAACCATTATGCATAGTGGTTTTTTGGTGAGTTGAAAACACCTTTTAGAAGGCTTCTCTCTCATAATAAATTTACAGATATGTGCAAGGATTTAGAGGTAGCTCTATGCATTAAGGTAGTTAGAATCGTCATCACTGGAGTTATCCCATTCTTGGAGGCATAGATTACATCTATGGTGAAGTAGTTGGAGAAAATTTTGGCCAATTCAGCTCATGAGACACGTAGTGGGATATGGTGTAGACATTGTGAGGTTGAAGGACATACTAAGGATAGTTTCCCTTATAGATCGGTGTGTGTCATATTGTTGGATTGTGAGATGTGTCACTTAGATCATCATTTGAGTAAATTCCCATTGCTACAACATGTTATCCGGAAGAACTTTTCCTATTACTGTAATATTTTTAATTCTCACACTCATGATATGGAGAACTATAGATTTATTGATCAGATTCATAAGGCTATTGAAACTAGTGTGCACCAAACTAGTGTAGCTAGTGGGTCTAAGGAACATGGAGAAAAACATAATGGAGGATGTAGTAATTGAGATAGCATAAATAAAGGCTTTCGTGGTGGTGCAAGAGGAGGATTTCCTAGAGGAAATAGTTTTACTTATAGATCTCCTGATCATTATTAGTGTGAGTTCCCTCATAATATATTTTACTTATGGTTTATAAAATAACATAAGTTTGAAGAATTCCCTGACTTGTATGAACATATGAGCAAACAACACAATCAAGACAAGGGAGTAGCTATGATTAAGATATAGTGTGTGGATGGAGATAAATGGATGCCAAAGGTTGGGATTAATTCCAAATTACAACCAGTGTTAGTTACCACACATGCTAAGGCTACGCATTCTCATGAACATCTGAATTATAAGCTGACAATAAAAAATCAATAAGTGATCAATACAAAGTACCATGATGTTTAAAATTATAAATAAGTTTAGTTAGAGATTATGGACATTATCAGGGATCTATAAGGAGAGATTCAGGTCATAAAGGAACCTGTGTGCATGTTGGAACATGCTAAGAATTCTGAAATATCACAGAAGGATGGAAATGATTGAAAGGAATTATGTCAAATTTTGCGTCAAGATAACATAATCCCTTTATTAGGAGAGTGGCTGAGAGAAAAATTACCACGCACAGGTAATGAGTGCAAGAGGAAGATCCTTCATGCAAATATACCTCCCCATAAACATGATATGACAAGTATATTACATTAAATTCACTCATTGATGGTTGGCTTCTTAGAATCATTCAAATAGATACAAGTAAAAAAGTTAATGTACTCACATTGGATGCTTGGAATCAGATGAGTAGACCACCATTACAACCTTCTTCAAATGTGTTGTATATGGCAAATGGAACTAGGGATAATCCTATTGGGGTGTTAAACTATGTATTATTATGATTTAGAGAGCCAAGTTTACTAGGGAATTTGAAGTATTGAAGCTTATAGAGGAGGATAGTTTCCTAGCGTTACTTGGGTGCCCTTAGTGTTATGCAAATAATGTAGATTTGTGCTTCAACAAAGGGTACATTAGCTTTGAGAACAAAGAAGAGCATGCCATTATACCTTTGATAGATGCAAATTTTTACCCGTATGTTGATCCTTTGAGTGAGGAAGACTTTAACAGGATATACATGCATACAATTAGAGACACTGAGGTAGTTGAACCATCTAAGGAAGGAGTGATACAATGGGAGGATGCTCATTTGATTAGTCATACTATGAGTATTTCTTATGACAACTGGGTGCATGGAATGTATGAAGTAGTTAGGTGAGAGATCAATAATATTTTTACATGAGTGGTAAGGCCACATGCCATGTGGTGCTTGAATCATAACTAGGTACCTCGGTACACTAGTGAAGGGAATCCTGATGTATGTTTGTGTGTCATGGAAGCCCAATGGAAGGATTAGGGTGATAGAAGAAATATGTTGTTCTATACCCTACACAAGATAGTAGCATGTTGGTGGAATACCTATAGAGACAACCTATTGGAATGGAAAGAGGTGAGAAGTTCCTTTTCTACTAGGTTTCTAAGGAGTAATGTACCTTCACAGATATGTGAATTATATGGTAAGGATTCTACTTCGCACCACATCCATAAATGTGAGAGACTATGGATAGAGGGTCATGAATTCTTACCACCATCACTCTGGGTACATAATTCCTACACCACCCTAAGTGGTTACGCACATGTGGTATGTCCATGTCGAGTTGACACAGTATACAATTAATTAAAAGGAGATGACCTTAGGTACTATCGATACTTTTGATTACTTTTCTACTAAACCCTCAGTCCATGAAGCACTACATATTATGGAGCATCTTAATTTGGGAGATAGTGTAAAGGTTAAGGAACTTATTTTAGACATGTTTAGAGAGCTGGATTTGGAGGCATGATTTGATGTTGAAGAGACAAAAGAAAAATTAATTGTGTGCACCTAGGAAGAAAAATAAAGGGATGAACTGGTATGCATAGAGAATGATAATGAGGATGAGGACAATAACCTAGATGTTAACCACAATTAAGGTACACATGAGGTGAAGGACCAATAGATGAGAACATGCGCACATTTCATGATCCTATGAAAACAAAGAAGGTTAATAGTGGGACAGATGTAGAGCCTAAAGAGGCCATTATTGTTGATGATTGGTTTCAGTAGGAGGTGGCTAAGATTATTGAGCTATTGTGTGACTTTCAAGGCTTATTTCTAAGGGGATATCATGAGTTAAAAGGATTACACCATTCTGTAGGTGAGATGTTAATCAAACTTAAATAAGGCGCATGCCCGATTAGGAAGAGGCCATAAAAGATGAATCCTAATCTATGTGTTAAGGTGAAGGAATAAATTGATAAGATGTTTAATTCTAGTATCATTGACCCCATTGAATAATCAAAGTGGGTTAGCTCGATGGTCATAAGCATTAAGAAGGATGGTAGGATAAGGATCTATGTGGACTATGAGGAGTTGATTACTTCATGTTTCATTGATCCTTTTCCCACCCCATTTACCGAGGAGATCTTGAAAGGAGGTCTAGGGTGAGAAATTTACTCTTTTACTGATGGATTTTTAGGATATTATCATGTGTGCATAGCAAAGGAAGTTCAGGAAAAAACAAATTTTACCACTGAATGGGGAATTTTTTCATACACAATTATGCCATTTGGATTGAAGAATGCACCTGCAGTATTTTTGCGCATTATAGTACAAGCATTTCATGATTTCATTCATAAGATTTTACATTTATATCTCAATGATTGGAAAGTGTATGGTTTTTTTAAGGACCATTGTGACAATTTAAAGCTTATGTTTGAGAGGTTTAGGCAATCAAGAATTTCCTTGAATATTAAGAAATGTGTTTTTATGACACCTTTTGGCACTTTGTTGGGGCATATTATTTGAAAGGAATGCTTATTGGTAGATCCAACCAAGGTCATTGTGATCTTGGGCTTGGAATAACTTTACAATCAAAGTAAAGTGCATGTATTTCTTGTTCATAAATGGGATTACAGAAAATTCATTAAGGGCTATCCAAATATTGTCACACCCCTAGAGGAACTTTTGAAGGCTAAGGAAACATTCTAGTGGCGGGAGGCGGGACAACAAGCATTTGATAGAATGAATGAAAGTTTGACTACTCCACCTATTTTACACTTTCCTTCATGGGAAAAACCATTTCATGTTCATGTGGATGCTTCTGCATTGGCAATTGGAATTTTGTTAGAATAACCAGGTGAAGGAATAGAGGACCTACCTATTAGTTTCACAAGAAGGAAGTTGACATCAGCTGAATAGATTATAAAACTACTGAGTGTGAAGATATTTTTTGATGATTTACATGTTGCATAATTTCAGACTATACTTATTGGCTACTCCATTTATTTTGTTCAAATATCATATGGCACTTATGTATTTTTTCAACAATCATGTTTTACAAGGGCACAATTGTAGGTGGATACTATTGTTTTAGGAGTTTTAGTTTACAATTCTTGTCAAACCTGGAAACAGTAACTCAGTGCCTAATAATTTGTAAAGGATCAACTCTAGTGAGGGCACACAGAGTATTAAGGACAAAATAGTAAATGAATATATTTTTAGATTAAATCGTGTGCCCACCAAGTTGGAAGATATCATAGTATTTTTACGCATTTTCCAGGCACCTGATGGAATGAAGACATTAGAAAAGAAGCAACTTGTAATATGTGCAGAACCGTACCAGTTGATTTGTGGATATTTACATAAGTTAGGCCATGATGAATTTTTACACCAGTGTATACTAGAGCATGATCTTGAGGGAATAATTAAATAAGATCATCGTAGAATTGTTGGAGGTTATTATGTAGGAGATGAAATTGCGTGCAAGATTTTGATGGCTGGTCTTTTGTGGGAAACCTTATACAAGGATATTAAAGAATAAATTCAAAATGTGTGATCATTTTCAACACCTTAGGAAGCCTGGATCTAGAGATGAGATTCCTTTGAGACCTATCACAAGTGCATAACCTGTTGATAAATGGTTTGAATGTATTTTTGGGTCCTATTTCCCCACCCATGCATAGGACTGGCACACACTATATTATAACTTGTACATACTTTAGGACTAGGTGGGTAGAAGCAGTGCATACAAAGGATTACATGGTAGTTACAGCAACGAGATTCTATAAGAAAACATTATCAGCATGTATGGATGTCCTTTGAGCTTGACAATTAATAGGGGCACTCATTTTCTTAATGATACCATAAGAAATATTTTAGATGAGTTTATGGTGGTGTACCATAAGACAACACCCTATCACCCACAAGCCAATGGTACTGATGAGGTTTTCAACAAGATATTGGGACATACATTGACATAAATCTATGATGTTGGAAGGAAAGACTATGATGCTAAGATATTTGTTGTATTTTGGGCATACATGACTAATCACAAGAGATTTTAAAAGACCACACCATTTCAATTAGTGTTTGGCACATAGGCTATATTTATTATAGAATTCATAATGTCATTCCTATGTATTGTGTGTGTAGTTGGATTAGATGATGAACATGCTATTGAAGAATACATAGAAAAATTGATGCAGTTGGATGAGCGGTGCATTATTGCTCAATAGAGCCAAAAGAAAGAAAAAACACGACAAAAAGCATGGCATGATAGACATATTCAGAATAAGGAATTTGAGGTTGGAAAGATGGTTCTTCTGTATGATTCAAATTTGTTCGTGCCACCTAGAAAATTTCAAAGTTCATTGGCTGGGACCGTTTGTTGTAACAAGGATAATGGAAACAAGCACTTGTCATTTGCGTGCATTGGATGGGAATATATTACCTAGTTACTTCAACGGGATTAGGCTAAAGCCCTACTATAAATAATTATTTTTGGTGTTTTTAATAAGACAGTATTTCCACCAATAGATTAGGTTTCCCTTATATGTGTTTTCTTTCACCATTTCTATGCATTTCAAATTTTGTTCAGTGTTTTTTGTAATAAGTGCGCTTGCGCACCAGTAGCTAATTACCATCTTAGTGAATTCATTCTTAGAGGACCACACATACTTTTAGTGTGGGGTGGATCAAATTGTATAGAGGATAATTGTTGGATCCTTCTTGATACATGTTGGTTTGGTTAAAGGTATCCATTAGAAGGCTTGAATGAAAGACAAAAAGGTGTTACAAGTGGTGTGCATAACATGTTTTGAATTAATCAAGTTGATTGAAGACCACTCAAGAAATATGATCACATGTAACATGAGGTAGAAAGAGCCATGGTGAACTACTTGGGATATGGCATAGATATTTTTTACTTCAGCGCATGGAGGTACGCGGAGGAGGTCTATGGATAATAAGTATTATAGTGCACCATAAAGTTACTACTACAATGCGTAAAGTCATGAAAGTGGAAAAAGACAATAAAAATTAATTTATTAAAAAGGCAACTTAAAAACATGGGTTGAAAGTAAAATTTGGATCGTTATGGGCCATTGAAAAATTATAAATAGGGGTGAGAGATAATCATTTTACTACCTTGCCTTCGACACAGGGGTAATTTTAGTGGCAAATATTCGTAATATGGTGAAATTTTCATTTTAGGAAAATTTGAAAGGGCAATTTTTTCGGAGTGAGTCGGTGTCCTATTCACCTAAAATTTATAGTATATATTTTTTTTGGGGTCGGCTTTGCCTACATTTGAAAACATCTCCTATAAAAACCTAGGTGATTCGTCGGGTACTATACTATGGTACTACCACAAGTAGCTTACCAAATTATCAATACCATGAACTCACATACTCTTAAGCACCAGAGATTGACGCGAGACAAAGAGGTATTACAGACATGCGACAAGGAGGTATTGCAGATGTGTGATAAGGAGGTATTGTAGATGCACAACAAGGTGTTAAGCAGTTGATGTGCGATAAGGGGTTAAGTAGTTGATGTGTAACAAAGGGTTAAGCAGTTGATGCGTGATAAGGGGTAAAGTAGTTGACACGCGACAAGGGGTTAAGTTGTTGACGCACATCAACAAGTCTTGTTGACACATGTCAACATATCCCATTGATGCACGTTAAGTCTTATAGAATGCGTGTCACCAAGTATTGTTGATGCATGTCAACAAGACTTATTGACACACATCAAAAAGACTTGTTGACATGCATCAATAAGACTCATTGACACATGGATAGTGAATTTGTAATTTAAGCAGCTTGTTGGGTTTTTTGAATAACAATTTTTTAAGAATCTTGATATGGAAACAGTTGGATTTTCTCAAGGTGGGACTTCAATGGAGGGGTTAGGTACTAGAATGCAACATGCTTCCCTCTCCATTTCACAATTGAATGATAAAGATATTTTTTCAAACAACCAAAGATACGTCCTAATTGAAATGGCAAGGGATGAAGATAAAATGAAAATTGGTTGGAAGGAGGTGAGTTGCAGGTTGATTATGGGTGTAAATTATAGTGCTTTGGCTTCTTTTGAAAAAAGAGATGGGGAACTTGGTGAAGCTACATGGATGGCAATGATATTATCCTTCCTCATAACACTGTTTGGAGCGGTGGCACCACTTAAGATGTCACGATTCCTATTTGGTTTCGTAATAATTTTGACTGGACTAAGTTACATGGAATTTTTTTCCATGAAATTCACCTACAAGTAATTAATACTCAACGAGTCTGCTAAATAAAGTATCTTGATAGGGTTATGCATGTTCATAGCCTTAGTTATTAGGAATGCATGAAATGGAATAGAACGATGCTCCCTTGATATCTAAATTAATTATGGGGTTATACGAGTTGATTGGAATGCATGATTCTATATTTATGTTTTTTATAGTTGTATGTTCATTAACAATTATATTCATGAATTTGTATTGCAATTTATCATTTTTGTTTTACGTTCTAAATTTGTTAAAAATAAATTGTTGTGTATGAGTAAATGGTTGTCAACAAGTCTTGTTGATGCACGTCAACAAGCGGTCAGTGTTTGCAAATATGTAATATCTCTAGCTAAAGAAAATGGGTGAAAATATAGTTCTGAAAAATTGGTAAATTTGCCTTTCACTGAAACCGGTTCTGGGGATATTCGCCAGGTATTTTCCACCTCTAATTTTCTACAGGTGTCTTAAAATGAACCCTGCTTCGACGAGAATTTTGAGAAATATGTTACTGAGCATGTGAGTGTAAAGAGGATAGAAGAGAAGGTATGAACCATAGGTGCATAGAAATTGTGTGTCAATCCTTGTAGATGGGTGAGTTGGAATCGACAGTAGAGAAAAGAGGAAGAGGTTTCTGTATGATTGAAGTAGTTACATTTCACAGAGCTCAAGAAGGAGGAAATATTTTGATGAAGAGCACCTAGGGAACATAGTTACAGAAAAAATTAATCTAAGGGACAAAAACTGAGGAAAAAAAGGCATGAGGTTGTTTCATAAGAAACCCTAGAAGAGATCTATTCATAAATGTAGTATCCCCTAGTGTGCTTAGGGTGAAGGTTTGGAATTCGAAGCTCACCAGATGCAAAATTAGTGAATACAATAATCGTATGGAGGAGAATGAGAAGAAAATGAAGGAATATCTAGAGAAGGTACTTCGAAGAGTGGAAAAGGAAATAAATCATTTGGTTGATGACTCCGTCAGGTGGAATTTATAGAAGACTAGAGTGTTGTAGTTGTACGAGCTCCACTTATTTGTGAATCCCACAAAACTATACTAGTGGTTGAATTTACGGGTGCATGAGGACTTCTTTTACTTTTCTAGAAGGAGTATGGGGCTCACCTCTCAATCATTTGAGCATGTTACAGGTCTTCAGAGCATGGGGGAAGACATGGATTTGGATTTGTGTGCAACAACAAAGATAGAGGAACTAGACACTAAATTGTGTTATGAGAAGGGAAACAAGAAAATAGCCATTACAGATCTACATGATCCTACACTTAGGGTTTCCTCAAGACTAGTAAGTTATAAATTGAGTGCTTCTAAGCACTGGACATGTGTGAAAAAGAAATTTTTATACATGGCTCATAGAATTTTAAAAATGGCACACTATAACATTGCACAATTTATTGTGAATGGAATCATAGAAGATACATGGTTGCAGAATGAGGAAGGTTTCAGAATTATGTGGGGTGAATATTATTTCTTATCTTTTTTTTAGAGATTAGGGTGCCATACCGACTTGAAGATAATATTTGGCTTTACCCACCAGTGCATCCATCCCCTACAATAAAATTTTTAGGGTAAACTTGTGATCGCACTATCACAAGTACATACAAGGCACACATAATCAAGTTGTATGGAAAATTAAGAGATGATTTCAAGAATAAGTGGTGCAATCTGCATAAATTTCCCGCTATGGTTGGGGAGTAGATGATTTTTTGTTGATGCAACACTTTAGCCTTTCACATTTCATGATGAAAAAGGGTGAGATGGGCCCTTGGTGCAAGCTACCATTTATATTTTCTTCACAATACCTTAAGTATTATATCAACTAGATCAAGGATGCACAAAAGTTAACATTTGATGTAGATAAATTTGATTCATATCTTTATAAATTGTGTTTTACATACCGGTACAAATCTAGACCAATGTACTTGAAGGTATTAGACCTAGAAATGTTGGACCTACACCCTCAGGGTCACTATCAAAGGATTAATAAGTAGAGTATTTTTACAATTGTGAGGAGGAGTCGAGGTGGAGGTATCAGACTCCACCTTCCCATAGCCTAGAGGAATAGTTGTTCCACCAATACAAAAGGCGTGTGGGGAAGAAGCCCCTGAGAAGGAAGAAGGAAATGAAGAAGAGGGAAAATTAGATCATTCATGGAAGAGAATGTACTATTCTTGACGGAGCAGTAGTGGCATAGGAACATCAAGGCAACGAGACATAATAAGAAATATATAAGCATGTTAAAGTTACAATTGTTTCTAATTAAGAGACAAAGTCAAAATAAGGGAAGGATTTTTCCTCATTGAGAGAGGAGTTAGAACAAGAACTTGAGGGGCATGAGAAGTGGGAAAAAGAAAAGGCAGTAGAGAAATCTTGAGAGAAGAAGAAGACACCCATGCATGAAGAAGGAAATAAGATCCCGGTGAAGGATACTGCATCAGTTAAAATGGGAGAGCATGAGGGAAAGGAGACTTATGAAAAAAAAATCATCAAGGAAGATACTAGTTTAGGGACAGGAAAAATTACACCCATTCCCAAGAAACAAAGAACAAAAATAAATGTGCAAAGGAGGTGGTGGACACCAATGCTTCTTCACTTGGAATATGTGGATGACCCTAGAAATATATTGCCAGCGTGCTTTCAGATAATGGTACCAATGGGGTAGATGCATACTTGGGAGTTGTTGGGTCAAGATGGAGGGGTGTTCAGGATAACGAAAATGTTGAGTTGGAATTTACATAGTCATCCGGAGGAACATGAATTTGAGGTAAGTAAGCATTTGATTGAAATGATGATATTGAAGAATAATCCCAAAGAGAAGTACAAGGCCATAGACCCCAACCATTTGATAGATAAGTAGGTGGGAAATGCCTTAAATAGGGTTGCTTCTGAAGTGGTGAGGAGAAGTTTGGATGCTAGCGCTATAGTCTGCATGCTGGTTGCATATAAAAAGGAGAAATAGCGCAAAGTGAATAGAATGTGGAAGGGATTATAGGGAGAATATAAAATAACAAAATAAGTGTATGATAGAGCTAGCGCACTTGTATAGAAGACATTGGATCAGTTCCCTTCTTAAGTTAGCCTAGCCAGAACCAATTATGAGTATGATATGGTGTATCCAGAGGATTTGGTTGGAAAACTCTTGGTTAACATTTGAAGTGTCATAGGGTTGTCAGAGGAAGAGATCGTGAAGGATAAGGATAACAATAAAAAAATTGAAGCCAGGATCATTGAGCCAGAGGACTTTTTCACCAAGCTCAAGGAGGAAAGCGTGAAAGTGCATACCAACTTCAATAGGTTACAAAATTTTAATTTTTACATCGATGTTAGGTTGGTGGATGAAGAATCTATATTGAAGACTATCAAATAAAATACCACAACTAACAAGATTAAGAGCACATAATTAATTTCCGAGACCACAATGCAAAAGGACAAGATTTTAAAAAGTGAGAGAAGCTAGAAAAATGCATTAGAGAGTTCTAAAACTCAATACTGGAACACATGGACGTCATTCATGACACATGTGTGGAACTTGTGGTCTTGATTAAAGATTTAAAAAATAGAGTTGAAGACATCAGTCTTGATCAAGTGTTGGACATTGTGGAAGCTATGTTGGGGAAAGTATTGAGGGAGTTAGAAGAATGGAAGAAGTTAGTAGATGGTATAGATGCAAAATTCCCCGATATCTTCCATACATAGGCACCTTATTAGATTTTGGCTATGATATTTCTTTTTTAATCTTGAATATTTTTTCCCCTTTATGAAGTTTTGTGCTTGGTGATCAAAGACTTTGTGGGGGAAGCAATAAGGTTAAGTGGGGTAATGTAGTACCCCTGAAATACGCTAAGTATAGTGGTGTGATAATTTTTGACGCACAGAAGGTAGGTGCGGAGGCACACGTAAAAGTATAATAGGAAGTGCATGGAGGTTCATGCCCAAGTTGAACACTTTCAGGACTTATCAATATTTTGAGCCATGAGATGAAAGTGGAAGATGAACAATTGGAGTGGCAGAAAAGTATTGTTTTGAATAAATCATGGAGACTTGGAGTCGAATAAAATTCTATTTTGAGGAGGATCACATGCAAAACGAAGATAAATCATCATCCATAGTTCATACTAATAATAGGATTAGATCTAGAGTTAAAAAATATAAGATAACCTATTATTAGGTGAAGTTTGCATGCTTTTGTAGTTATCTTGTAATGCACACATGGAAATTTGTGGCATACAGGATATATTTTAGAGTGCACAAGTGGTGAAGGGAAATTCCACACTCCTATATATATGTGTATTTTTATGTGTTTCTTTGTGTGTGTGTGTGTGTGTGTGTATTTATTTTCACGGTTTAGATAGACTTATAGAGAGACATAGAAACAGAGTTATGTTTCTCATATGATTATGCGCACATGATTTTGTGATGGTATTTATGATTTACTCAACTACTGGTTTTTTCATGATTTAATACAATAGATCATTATGGTTGGATATTTATTTTTGATGTGTCTTCTCATGGTCATTATGTGGTTAATATGGTTTTAATCCTTATGTGATATGTATGTTTACTTATTATGTGTGTTTCCAAATTGAGTTCATGGATCTTATTGTTATAATGGGATATTCCCTTTGAGATCTAGTTATTATGAATAATCATTCTCACACCCTGGTAAGACAATAACAAAGAGTGACCTAGTACATTTGCATGCTTCGGGTGAGAACTCATATATGTCTGAGTGATGTACCAGTTCATCAAGGGTTTTGAGTAAGAAAATAAGACTACATACCTCAATTTCTTTTGTGATCACAACCAATGAATGGTATGCCAACATCACTTAATTTTTGACTTATGGTGAGTTCCCAACTCATCTTAATTAAAAATAAATAAAAATTTAAAGATTAAGTCATCTAAGTATGTCATTTGGGACCATGTACTATTTTAGAGAGGACTTCATGGTTGCTTTTTGAGATGTGTAGATAAATAAAAAATGTGAATTTTCTAAGATCTTATCATGATCACGTGTGTGGTGGGAAATTCTTAGCAATGGTCACAACCCACAAGATTCATTGTAGTAGGTACCATTGGCCTACATTTTTTGCAAATGCTCAAGACTAGGTTTCAAAATATGAAGCTTGTTAGCAATTTGTTAAGAGACCTCAGCTTGTGCTTCCTCTTCAACTAATTGTAACTTAAGAAGCTTTCCAGTAGTGGGTCTTGGAATTCATTGGAGTTATTAACCCTCACTCAAGTGTAGGAAACTACTATGTTCTCATGAAAACAAATTACTTTACCAAGTGTGTAGAAGTAATTCCAGCCAAGTAGGCCAATTCTGAAACAATGTGTAATTTCATCAAGGAGAATATAATTTTTTGTTTCGTAATTCCCCACAATTTTTTGGTTGAAAATTCTACCTACTTATCCTCCATGGAGTTGATAGGGTTCTGTTATAGCTATAGAATATCATTGTCTCACTCCACAAGCTATTACCCACAGGGGAATGGTCAAGCAAAATCCAACAATAAAAATTTTATGACCATCATCCGCAATCTAGTTGAAAAGAATCAAATAAATTGTCCCAATAAACTTTATGATACACCATGGGTGGAAATTATTACTCCCACGAAGGAAATTGGTTTTTCTCCATTCCAACTACTCTATGGAATCATTATAGAAATCCCAGTCACTCTCAAATTGCCTGCACTCAAATTGGCCAAGGCCATAGAAGATGGTCATTATCATGATGATCTTGATAAGAGAATATTGTTCCTTCATAAACTTGAAGAAAATATAATCAAAGTGGTGGATCATATCACATAACATTAGCTCGAGGTGAAAAAAAAATTCGATAAGAAAGCTAAGGAAATGGAATATCAACCTTATCCTGTTATGGGACAAAATGTGGGAACCGAGAGGAATCCATGGGAAGTTTGAATATCTATGGCTTAGTCTATTTCTGATAAAAAATTCTTGTGGTGAAAATTATTTCTATCTCTCGCACCTATATGGTATGCATCTGGAGTTGGCTCACAGCGGGCAACATTTGAAGTTGCATAAACAGTGAAAGTGGATAAACCCTACACTGTACCATAGGTGATTTAGCTTTGTTTTCCCTTTCCCTATTGTGTGTTTCTTTCCCTTTTTTAGTGTGGTGTGTTTCCATTCAGTTGTGTGTGTGTATGTTCTTCCTTTCTACCTATCTCTTACAAGTTTTGTATTTCTCCCAGGCCTAATGGATAAGGCACTAGTTTGTAAATTGAATTGAGATTCTTGTGATTGCATGTCATGTCCTCATTTATCTCAATCTACAACATGTCCCTAACTCAGATCCTACTATTTTCATGAGTTTTTGCAAGGGAAAAAATCACACCTAAACACATGACAACCATACCCTACTATGAAATTTTTTTCTTAAATGTCATCTCGATCCCTCCTACAGATCATCTTAACCCCCGTAATAGTCCTATATCATCCTTACAAGTGGTCTAATTTGTTGTTTCATAATTTCTATAGGAATTTATGGATATCAAGTACATTTAGTCACTTCCAAGACAAGATTCTTCAAGACAAGCTCTCTTGAGAGCTTAAGAAATGTTATTTCTCTGGTCTTCCTAAGCTTAGCTCACCCCCTCAAAGTGGAACGAAAGGATAAAAATAATCATAAAGGTATTTCAAAGAGATAATAATTTTGTGTAACTGGTTTTTTAATATTCTGGGAAGTTTCAAAGTTTCTAGGGCAGATTCAGCAAAATTGGGTCCTGGAGGGTGAAGCAACTCATAGTGCAAAAACATCCCCTGAGCTTCAGGAATTTGTTCCAGGAGCTCCGTGAAGAGTTATAGTCCAAAATAAATATCATAGAAAATATAATTCAGATCTCTATAGGATGGTATTCTAACATTTTTTACAAGACTCCTGTAATTTTGCCCACAACCTATTTTTAGCATGCATAACCTATAATCTTGAAGAAAACTCCTAGTTTTTAGGATGTGTTAGATATAATCAAGCTATGGGACCCCCACCATTGTGTTGAAAAATATGTTTCCAATCAGTTTCATAGAAATAATTGTGGAATAATTCATTTGGGGCTCAATTTATTCCTCCTTTAAGTCGTTCCCCAAGGTATGATTTAGGAACAAGCCAATTTTCCAATTGAACAAAGGAACCAATTAGAGCATGGCACACTTTTGTGCACCAACCTTCCCAAATTTTTAGGATTTTTGGGAAAAAATAGTGTGTCTAGCCCCCAGGTATATCCCTAGACTATGATAAGATCACATTGGAGCTCAACTTGTCTGGTTAAGACCTTGTGCACTAATTTCTAGCCCCCGACCTTATCTAATCACGAAGCGCCAAATGGATAAATCATAGAGGGGCGTAATTTTGTGCACAAACCATCCCAAATTTTTGGGATGGTTGGGACACAAAAATTCTCCCCTTCCCATTTTATCCCTTAGTCATCCACATGACCACAAAAGTTTCTAAGGAGCCTTTTTTTCCAGCCCCCCTCTCTTCCGCCTTGGCAAATTATGAAACAAAAAGTGGACCAATGGGAAGGGGGCACAAATTTTGCACCAATAATTCCAAAATTTTTGGATGGTAGGGAAAAAAAATTACACCCATGTTCATGTTGGATAATTTTGTAAGTTTAATGTTTTTATTTCTACTTCCATTTCTTCTTACATGCAAACACGACAAAATCTTGCTATCGGAATTCTTCACTTTATTTCATTGTTGCTTCTTTCATTCCTTTGCCATTTCCTCCCTTATACATTTTCCATCCTCCATTTCCACTACCAACCAAAAAACCTTTCTTTTCCAGTTGTTACCATGCCGTATTTTTTCCAAAAACCCTCATGAGCGAAAACGAAGATACATTTGTATCTTACAAACCCCAAGGTGAAATCCAATGAAACTGAGAGCATCTCTTCCTCTCCCAAGAACCTTGATGCTGAAAAAATCAAAAATTATAGAGGTTCCTATTATTTTTTATGGTATCCATTTGAATTTTTTTTTCCTAAACCCTTCTTCTTTCATTTTTCAATGATCCAAAAAGTGGGTAGATCCAAACTTTTACACGAAGCATCCAAAACAAAAACCTAGAATAAAGATAGTGATTTTTCGTAAAACCGAGGAGCATAAGACAATATTCCAAATATAGTAAGTATCACTAATTTTTACTTATTATTTATATTAATTTTCAAAAAATAGTAAAAACCTCCAAGGAAGCAAACACTGAAAATTAGATAAATGGAAAACTAGGGCAAACAGGCTGAAAAGGTGAAAAAGCAAAAAAACAAAAAATTAAAAAAACAATTTTCTAAAAATAGAAGGTTCTTTAAATTGTCCATAAAAAATCTATGAACATGCTTCAAAAATGGTGAGAACCTCTCAGTTTTGATATCTGGACAAAACTAAAACCCTTCCCAAAATAGCATCTCCTGAAGCCCAATTTCTTAACATAGCAAGTTTTCTTTCAAGTGTAAAAAGTTGATATCGCCTCTGTGGTAACTCATATTTTATATTTTTGTAATCATGAAGTTAAAATTCACCATCATAAAGATCATTTCGGATATCACATCATATTTCCTTAGTTTGGGTGATAGTAATGTTACTCTAATGGATCTAGAGAATCTCAAGAACAGAATGCTAGGTGGGCCAAGAGAGCATGTTGACAAAAATATCTTCATTAGTGGATTGTATGTAGTGGGTGACCATCCTATGTCCTTACAAAGCATTGAGTTAGTGTTGGCATTTTATCAACACTACAAACTAGACACCAGGATAATTAGGGCTGACGAAAAATCAGTCTTATCCATGCTTATTCCAAAAGTCATATCTCAAGGTATGCAAATTACAGCTAAAAAATATATGGTCTTGATCACCAAATAATTTGCATCTTCTAAATGGTCCAAGACTAATTCCTATATTCAAGGCATTATCCTTAAATCTTTGTTGAAGCATAAAAAAATCCCTCTCACACACCAAATATTCTTTCCCAAAGTGAATTCCATGATGGCTTCTCCAATGCCATCATTTTCTTAAGTCAAGTAATGTGAAAGGAGAACATAAAGAATTTTCATGACTAAATGACACTCTTCATCCTCATGATCCTTGAAGGTAAGTAGATGATTCATTTGGGGCATCACATAAGTGAAGCTTTATACTACCAATTTCTCCTAGTACCTACTTCTAAGAAATTATTCATGAGCTCATACCTAGTCTATGCCTCGGCTAACACAATATCATTCAGGGGCTTAAAACCTACTCATAATGTATCACAAAAATCTCTTACATTTTATAAGTATCCGTAATTCATCTTGAAATATAGTAATAAACACTATTCTAGGTTAAATGATACTTTCATGATGTATGTGGTCAAGCTACTTGAAGAAAATCAACATTTGAGGATGTCTTCACAAGCCACTACCATAGTCAGGAGGTATGGTTCATGCTTCACTCATTTTTCAATGTTCAATTACATCAGGGTGTCATAATTTGATCTCATTCTGTAGAGGTTGCCTCAATTTCCAAGAAAGAGGGTCTTGTTGATGGAACTATACAAACAATTTATGCACATGAACATCAAGCTTAAGAGTAGGAAGAAAAATCAGGTTTCTTTCCCTATCTCACTATGGATTTTCACATTCATGAGTGCCCATGATGCCGCAAATGTTGAAGCTAACCTATCCCTTACCAACATGCACTCATACAACACCATGGTAGACTTTGATATCATATAAGATCTAAAATCATTTCACCTACTTGACTTGCATCATGTACCTCTAATACAAGATTTATGGACAAATTGCATTGATGAGTATGAGGTCTGGGAATATGAGAATAAGAGGATGAAAATGGATAAAATGTGAAAAATAAAATTCTATTTGTATGAAGATGGTGTCTACTAATATGTCTCAAAAAAGGTTTGATCCAGATTACCCTGCAATGAAGGATTCTCCTCTTCCCCAGGTGGTTTGGAGTGTGCGTGAATCTAGATACATAAAATAACGCATAGAGGTAGTGATCAAAATGTCCAAGAATTGGTTCAAAATAAAGATGGTTGATATCATCTTGTTGGGTAATTTTCCATCCCTTTAGAGGCAAGCATCCTATCACTCCTCTAGATTCAAGGAAAATGATCCTAGTTCAAATCGTTCAAGAGAAAACTGAAAGAGGAAACTAGAGGAACCCGATGCCCCTCACTACATGAGGTTAAACAATAAATTGATAACATTGGTTGAACCTGTAGTTGATCTTAAACTGGTCATCTCTCTACCCCACAAAAATATCCAAGCCCCTCATTTCTTACTATTACACTAGCTCCACCTACTCAAGATGCACCTTCTCATGTAGAACAAGAAGTTGCGATGATGTCTGTAGACACTAAAATTAGGTCACACTCCCCTTTTGTCCCTTGACATATAAGCACCCTTTATTATATTTACCTAGCCATGACCCCCTTCACCCCACTAAAATTAATTTAATTAAATTAATGCATTATCCTCACTATATTTATTATTTAAATATATTATTTAAATAATATCTACACATACAGTTCACTTAGACACCTCACAAAGCTAACTCAACCTAAGACCTATTCTTAGCAAGTTCCCATAACTAACTAAGACTTACCCAAACCCTAAAAATCAATGCCTACATTCCCTTTAACCACATTCCTGCATCCTCACAAGAGGCTCCGAGTCTAATCCGTGGGATAACGACACAAGACACAAGGAAATCAGGAGGATCTCCCTAGTTTAGTAAACCTAGGAAATCCCGCCTTGACCGACATCAGTTATCCCTAACCATCGCTAGTTAAGCTGGACCATCTTCGGTTACCCCTTTTAACCCAAAACAACCTTATTCTCAAGGATGGAATTTGGAACTTGGAAGTTGGAAGCAAGAAAGTTGATGAGCAAGAACACATCTCAGAGAGATAATGCATCTTCAGAGAGCCAATTCCAGTGAAAAATCACATCCAAGGAAGGAGATTGAGCATCTGCTCCTGCACAGCCATCCCAACCACGATTTGATCTATCCAAGGAAAGAGGAGTGTACATGCAGCCCATATAGAAGATTTTCTTCAGTTGGTGATCACTTGCAACCTTAAAACCCATCATCAGCACCTCCATCCCTCACACACAAGCCTTCAGGAAAGGAATCCAAGTACAATATCATACTTTCCTGGTTATTTCATTTTATCATCATTTTATCATCCATTGTTTATCTTGCTCCCTATTGACCTTCTCCATATTTTCATCTCCATATACCCCCTAAAACCTCACAAAATCCTACTCTAGTCACCCAATACATCATCCCGACCAATCGAAGCCCTTTGTGCAATCACAAAGGAGACCAAAAGCATGTTCTGTGACATTTCTAGATCTCACAATAACTAGCACCGGTTATACCTAACCACCATCGGTCACCCTTGACCGACATCGGTCTCTGTGTTTGCCCACACAGCCTGAACAAAGACCTACCCACCTAATTTTATCTTACCCTCATTCACCTGTGACCTACCCGAGACCTTTATCAAACCTACAGAGACTCAGAACCAATCATTCGACCTTTGGATTCTATTCTAGCTTAGCCTTTTAGATTAGATCTATTTTCTTATTGTGTTTTAAGTGAGATACCTAAATCATTTTAAAATAACAATAGGATTTACTTTGTTTATAGCATTAATTTTTTTTAAACAGTGGACTAATAGCCATCTAGGATATCATACTTCTCAGATCTAGCTTACACTAGGCAGTTCACTGCCCATATTGTCTAATTCCTTCTAGTGGTCTTGTTTTCATTACAGGTAGTTCCTCCTAGCCAAAAGGAAGCTCTCACGATCAGCTATGGATTTGGAAGTCATACGCACGTAAAAACCCATCAACTGACATTTGAACAGGTATTCCTCCTACGCCCGTTACCCTATCTATTTCGTCAACAATTCAAAGAAACAATCTAATAAAAAGGTGAAACATTTTAGCACGCCCGGTGGGACCCATCTGGGGTTCCTTGCATTTCATTCATTCCTAGGAAAAATTTGTGTGTTTTTTTCCCTTCTAAAAAGCGTACACACTAATTTTCTTCCCTGGTAATCCATCTCTTCTTTCTATTTTCTCTAAAGGAAACTTTTCTTTTGGTGTAATTAAAAAGAATCATTTATTCATGTTTTCTACATTGTAGTGAAAGAGCATCCCTCTTCCTCTTCATCTTATTGTGTCATCCAATTCCACATTTTTTATTTGGGTTTAAAAACAAGTGCATTTGATTCTGATTTATTACATTAGATCACATTAATTGAGGGTAACCTATACGCTGGAAGTCATGACCAATTGATGATTGACAAACGAATCATAGAAAAGCACTTCTATCCTTTTCTCTTTCTTTGAGTCTTACCAAACCTCAAAAAAATTCAAAATACATACATTCTTAAAGAACATCCTACCTAGAAGAAGCTATAGGTGATCACATGATCATGGCATAGTGGGCACTCAGCTCACTGCTCTGTCAAGTCATACTTCAGATTGAAGCTTGCCCCCATCATAACATACCTGAAACCTCACCTTTTAGATCTCCTTCTTTGTAGGAAGCCATCCTCACCAAAAAATCTACTTCACAATTCATGTGTCAGTCCCTAAATAGCATAAGCTACACAAACATAATAGAAAAGGCACTCCTAGGATCACATTTTCTTAGTTTTTTTGCTTGGCTTGCATTTTGAGGTGAGAGATCACATTCATCACTTTTTCTTATTTATCCTTGCATGCTCCTCATCATAGCCGGTGTATTTCGGATTCTCATGAGTGTGCCTGGGCCATATCATCATCATTCCCATAATTTTGGGTCTGATTCTACATCAGATTTTAATTCACAACCACCTTCTTTCATCATTGTTTCAATTTCACAGTAACGTCATCGATTACCTCTGACCGTCATCGGTTATACCCAACCGACATCGGTTCCAGGTCCTTTTTCTAATCTACTCAAAAGGACATTTTACTCCACTTTCTTCCACTTTTCACAGTCTTTGTCACTGTCATTATTTCCATTGACGTTTTAAACATCCCCAGATTTGGCATACCTATCAGATTTTACCTTCTGCCTCACTGTTTACTCACTCTCCATTTTCTACAGTGATCGGCAGTGGTTACCCCTGACCGACATCAGTTTTCCCTAACCAACATCAGTTATCCTGTTTCACATTCCAGCCACCATTTGTTACTTCATCCATTTTTATCACCAGATTCACCTGTTCCTATTGTTCTCTGTATCATTTAAAGAGGAGAAGCCCTACCTGATCAATACTAGTTCACATGGCACTGACCCGAAGACAAGCAAGTGCCCTCATATTCCATGCCAGTTGCCAACCACTCCCACCTAGTCCTTCACCAACTTCTATTTTATCACCAGCCATGGATCCCATCCAACCTACTACTATTGCTACCGGAGATGAGGAGTTCACATGAGTACTTGACCAGAACCCTTCCGCCTTGTAATTTTACCTTTCCCACTCATCCACTCGAGACGCCTCGGGTCAGTTGATATATAGCATGCCCATATCTATCCCCATAACTCTCACACTCACTTCTGCATCAACCCCATCTGGCTCCGTGTTGCCCACATCCACTTTACCACCAGTCATTTTGAAGTTAGGTTCTATACCCGCTATGACTGCCACATCTGTTACCTCTGTGGTACCTATCACATCCACCATACCCTTGATGACTACCCCAAACACAACCTCGTCCACCCCTAATGCCTCATACATACCTATAGCTACATTCCCACCTCTAATGTCGGTGACTCCTACCCCATTTCAGAACATAGTCCTTTCCATTCCACAATCATTAGCCCCTATTGCCACTAGGGTTACCACGACCCGTCAACCCCCATATACATACTACCAATAACCACCTGTTTCATCTATTATTCATTCTGGGTACATACCCACTATTTCCTATCCTTCTTCTCTACCACATTACATGGCAACCTCATATACTGGAATGCCACCCCCATTATATGCCCAAAACCAACCTCCTCATGGTATAGGAGGAATCCAATCATCATAACCCACTAATGACCTAATTAAATTGATGTTGGACAAGATGCAGACATTAGAGGCATTGGTTTCTGGCACCCGCAACACTCTCACCTATGATGATATTTGCAACAAGCATATTCACCCATCCATTCCTATCCGTTCATACCCTGCGCATTGGGAAATGCCTAAATTCAACCGCTTCAATAGCAAGGAAGACCCACAACAACATTTGTGCTCGTTCAAACATAGATGTTATCTAATTGCTCATGATGATTCCTTTCTTTTGAGAAAATTTCCCATGTCCCTCACTGGACCAGCATTAGATTGGTATAGTGGGTTACCTAAACACTCTATATTCTCATTCAATTAGGTAGCCCAATCCTTCTTGGATCATTTCTCTATCAATATCATCAAGAAGATTACCATGACCGATCTATATTCCACACGTCAGCACGAGGATGAATCTATCATAGACTTTATCACTCGTTGGCATAGCCTGATCAATCAACTTACCTTCCAACTGCCACAAACTGAATTCATTGAGCTCTTCACATGAGCTTGCACTAGACATATCTCCCTGACCTTGTAAGTCCAAACCTTTTGAACATTCGATGAGGCATTCACTATGGCATGAAAGTTAGAGATTTGGGCCATCGAAGAGAAGAAAATTCAATTACAAAATAAGAATTTGGCATTCAAGTCAAATGAAACCTCTTCTTCTTCCAAACCACAAACCAATTATTCCAAAACTAAGGGCACCGCTAACGTAGTGGTACTCAAGGCTGGCCCAACTCATCCATCCAATCAAGCTACACCTTCATCTAATCTATCACCTATCCAAGCTTTTTGATTTAGATAAGAGTAGTGAAAATATACCCCAATTGGGGAACCTTACTCTTCTATCTTAGAAAATCTTATCAAAGCTAGAGCCATCACCCTTCCACCCATAAAACCACACATTGTTTTTGACCCTGCTCTCCCCATGCCCGCATGGTATAAAGAGCATGATTTCTATAAATATCACTGAGTAAAGGGTCATAGTGATGGCAACTACATCACCTTCAAGAATATTGTCCAAGAAATGCTCGAGAAATGTGATTTAACTGTGGATAATCCCAACTCCACCCCCAACCAAAATCTACAAATCTTCAAAAAACCATTTCCCAACCATGCCCCTTCATCCAATCAAACCAGTGAGACATCCACTCACGATACCCATACCTGTGAGGTTCACGCTATCTTTAACGAGGTACATGTCACCTCTTAATTACCTCACATCCCTTCCATAGAGGAAATCCTAGCCCAAAATCCTCCTTCCACATTGGAACCAACCTCCACTATTCCTTCACCAACAGAGGAACACCTTTCATCTCCTTTATCACCAACGGAGGGGTATTCCACTAACATCGAGCCCATCTCACCCCAAGCTTCTCCACTTAGAGAACCTTTATCTACCGTACCTCTTCCACCCATAGAGGAGCTCCCATCACCTCCTCCACTCAGAGAAGATCACCCATTATCTCCTCCACCCACAGAGGAGAACCCATTACCTCCTCCTCCCACAAAGGGGCACCTATCCGTTCCTCCACTTATAGAGGAGATCTCATCATCTCCTCCACCCATCATAGACCCAGTTGAGATACCTTTTCCTCTTGGCGAGCATTCTCCATTAGCTACCCAAAATCCAACAGACCTACTTTCAGCTCTCTTACCCACAGAACATGAAGATGGCCAATTCCCCATCTCTAAGATGCATTTTACAGGAATTCCTATCAGGTCCTCACCAACTCCACCCACAGACGTGTCGTTCTCATGTTTGGCCGATCACTTAGATTATGTGGATAGGGCTTTACTATGGGGATGCCTCTTACTCCCTGTCTCAACACAGATGTAGATATCCCTCGATGACACCTCCACTATCTACCCAAACACATTTTGACCCATCAAACCAAATACAACCACTGCTGTTACAACCCCTTCTATGATACCTGCTAGCACTCACACCACACCCTTACCTATAACCTGACCTACATCTAAACCCTAACCCATACCCACAACATTTGCCTCCATTAAACCTATTACCACTTTAGGGGTCACCCTGTCCACCAGCCTTGCTCATCCACCTATTAAACTAGATTTAGCTACATCCTCCAACGTTAAAACCACACCTATGCTGACACCCAAACTAAAGAAACAAACTCATTGACCTCATACCCCAACCGCACCAATCACACCTGCAATTGTCTCATCTGCCTTAAGACCTTAGCTATCTAACATGGTCAAGCACCCTGCACCCATCCATTTACCAATAACACAACAACCCATCCCTTCCTCACAAACCTCTAACCTACCCAGACACACAATACGACTTATACCTACACCTATAGTCTTTTTACCATCAATACCTCCAATACCTTCAGCTATTGCTTCACTACCCACTACACTTCATTCATTGTCCCTCACACCCCAAGTACAACCCATGTCATCTACCTTCATAGCACTCCCATTATCCCCGTGGGTAACTTGCCCTCTTCCTCCATCTGCTTTTCTTTCTATACCTCGTACACCCACATCACCTTTACCCAAGAAGGTGTAACCCAAAATAAAAACCTCACTACCCCACAACAAGGTAGTCAAAACAACCCCACACCCTCCTACTTGTCCATTTACTGTACCCCTACCCAAATGAACCCGACCGATACCTCAAACCACACCAGCACCTAAACCCATTTCTCGACCCATTCCTACTCTTCCAAAAATAGTCCCTAGAAAATCAACCACAACTACACCCAAACCCACATTCACTTCCCATTGTGATCCACTAGCAGGGTCCTATGCCAAAATTTTAACCAACCTCCTCAAGACTTCTGTTAGCACATTACCGCCACTCTGACCTTACAACCCCCTCAAACCCAATCCAAAAGGGTTTGATGATACTAAAATTTTTTCATACCATCATGTATCAGGGCATGATGTGGAGGACTGTAAGGCCTTGAAAACCATCCTTATCTAATTGTGTCCACCAGAAACCAACTTTGATGATGATGACATTCTCGACGAGGATCATGCTTCACCTACACCCATTCCCACACTTCCCACTCAACAACCACAACCTCCACCCTCCAGCTCCTAGAGCCACCCTCAAGATTTGAAATTAACATGGTTCACATCATAGAACTTGCCACGCCACCACCCAAAGGTCATTGTGCCCAGCTAACCTCACAGGTTTTTTCCCTTCATGTCATTATACCACTCACCCTACACCTTCTCCATTTGCCAACTTCCCTCGAATCAACATGATACATGTCACTACACGTGCATAGAAGGGAAAAGAAAAGGTAGTTGACCCACCAAACAATCCTATACCCAACATACCATCTACACCCATACCTAAAATAACTATCCACGGCCCCACGTATCTCATTTCTAATGGCATCACACATCACACCATGCTCAAACAACTACACCAATATCCCCTCAAAATTTACTTATATGATGTCATCCAAACCTCATATTCCCATCATCAAGCCCTTATGGAGGTTCTTCAATCTATTGAGGTTTTACCCAATGACCCTACACCCGTAGCCTCCATTATCACACCCCGTCATATAGCCTCTCTCACCAAATTACCACCTTCATCCTCACCTCACCTTGTTCACCAAGTGGCCTCCCTTAGCTTCTCAGAGGAGGAGATCACGCCACACCAAAATGATGACCCAGACCCAACCCTCTTCATCTCTGTCCACATTGATGACATACAGGTATGCTATGTGATGAATGATGGAGGTGCTAGCATTAACATCATTTCATCCCATGCATTTTATAAAATGTGCATCCCTGACAATTACATGCATAAACATCCAGTCATGTTGCGTTCATTCAACGATGCTATCACCTCTACACTAGGCATTATCATCCTTCACATTCACGTGGGCCCCCGTACTATTCTAGAATGTTTTACGTTTTGGAGGGGAAATTCCAATATAACTTGTTGCTTGGTAGACCCTGGATCCATGTCATGGGTTGCATTCCTTCCACTTTGCATCATTGTGTAAAGTTTGAACACGAATGACACACTTATACCATTCCAGCTGACCCAACACCTTTCAAAACATGCAACATGCTTTACCGACCCAATGATGTGCTCATACCTGTCAAGCCGTCTACCTCCGTAACCAATACCGCTCCACCTACACCTCCACCTACCAGTACAGCCGCTACTTTCACCACACATACCTCATCTATTCCTACCACTACTATAACCTCCACAACTGACCCATTAGCTTCCCAATCCATTAACTCCACCTCCGCATCGACCTCTGACACTCCATACCAACAACCTACATACCAACCAATGATCCCTTGGAAGGTGTTTTTCAACACCTCACTCTGAGGGAGTACCGCCTATATAGTGTCAACACATTGATTACTCTGCACAAGTATGGAAGCCTTCACCAACACCCTCGCTATGATCATTGTATAGGAGAATGCCTCATTTATGGTCCTCCTCATCTTTGTACTAGTCTCACCTATGGGGGACTTGATACTACCACTTACACACCTGAACCACCATCACAACCCCACCCATTTTCCACTGACTTCCAATCACTTACCAATCACTATTTTCATCCACACCTTCCTGCACCACTGTGTGTGGAAGGGTTTTGGTTTTGTCTTTTACGAGAAAGGCCACCATATCGTTATTCCATGTACCACCCACAAACATAATGACCGTAGTGGTATTGGCTTCCCCGAACCTCCTACCAAATAAGCCCGCATTGAACTCATTGAAGACCCTAGCCCTCTTACACCTTCATCTTCATCACTACCATCACCTGCTCCACCTTCATCACCACCCTCACCGACTGAGTCGATGGATCCTAAATCTATCCCCCCTAACTTTTTTTTTTAATAAACATCATTTCCTTGGGGCCTTTGACTTATCCACTCAAAGGCAAGGCCCCTTCCACTCTTCCATTCCTATATCCTGAAATGATCGATGATGACACACCTATAATTAACATCATTCAATGTCAGGATGATGAATCCATCTCACCTACCTTGGTGCAAAAGACTCACATATTCATCGGTCATTACCATCTGAGATGCAAACCATGTTGAATGAATCGACTATCAAGATCAACATTCATACTCAGGATGACCCACACATCCTAAAGATCAGACAATATTTAGATGCTGTTGAACATGACGCCATCACTTCTTTTCTCCGAGATCATAACTACACTTTTTCTTAGTCCACATGCCCGATATTGACCTTGTGGTCCATAATATCGTAACCATTCCTGATGCTAAACTAATCAAACAAAAGCTGAGGAAAATGCACCCTCGCATTTCTCTTCTTGTCAAAGAAGAACTTCAGCACCTTCTTTCCATTTCCTTTATCTTACCCATTGATTATCCTCATTGGATTTCTAACATTGTCCCTATTACTAAAGTAATAGGGGGACTCTGCATTTTCATGGACTTCCATGACCTCAACCTAGCCTGCCCAAAAGACAACTTTCCCTTGCCCGGTATTGATCAACTGGTTGACCTCACCACTGGTCACAAGATGCTATCACTCATGGATGGCTTCTCAGGTTATAACCAAATTTTTCTTGCCTTGAGAGATCAGAACAAGACCGCATTCATTACCCCTTGGGGAACCTTCTGCTATTGAGTCATGCCTTTTGGCCTTAAAAACACTAGTGCTACATATCATCATGCTATGACTTACATCTTCCATGATATCATGCATCGCATATTGGAAGATTACATGGATTATCTCTTGGCCAAATCTAAATGTCATGCTGAGCACCTCGCCGTCCTTGAAACCATCTTTGACCACCTCATTAAATATTGCGTCTGCCTTCAACCTTAAAAGTGTATCTTTGCGGTTCTCTCAGGAAAGCTCCTGGGATTTATTGTTTCCCTTCGTGGTATAAAAGTTGACCCTGCTAAAGTCAAGGCCATTCTGGAAATGCCTCCACCCACTAACCTCAAACAACTCTATAGCCTAAAAGGTAAATTGCAGTCCATTTTCTGTTTCATTTCACAATTATCTGATCGGTGTCAACCATTTCATCATCTACTTAGGAAGGATGTCTCCTTTAAAAGGGATGATGACTGTCATAAAGCTTTTGAGGCCCTAAAATAATACCTTCTCCAACCACCATTACTCATTCCACCTAAAGATGATCAACCTTTTTACCTATACATATTAGCTATCGATCATTCCTTGGGAGCCATGCTCACTCATCATGATGAACAACATAGGGAGCAGGTGGTTTATTACATAAGCCGTACTCTTTTGGACTATGAAACCCGATACAACCATCCAAAAAAATTTGCTTAGCCTTAGTTTTCATTGCCACCAAACTCCACCATTACCTACTCAACCAAAAAACCTATGTCATGACCAACACCGATCCCTTACACTTCATATACGCCAAACCTTATCAAAATCAGCACACCACGCAATGTATTATGCTTTTAGCTTATCTTGACCTTGAATTCATTCACCAAAATTACATCAAGGGCCAGGCTATCACCAACCAACTAGCTGACACACCTATTGCCGAGGATCAAGCCTCTAATTTTGACTTTCCCAATGAGTCAATTGCTACTCTTTCCCTGGACGAACCCCCTTACCAAATGACATAGTTCTTCGATGGTTCCAAGTGTCAGCATGGGGGTGGGGCTGGTGTTATCCTCATTCCTTTACAGGGAGAACCCATGCCTTTGTCTTTCAAACTAGACTTTTAATGCACCAATAATATTCTTGAGTATGAAGTGCTCGTTCTAGGTCTCCAAGCCGCCTATGGCCTAGATGTCAAATCAATCCACATCTTTGGTGATTCATAATTGGTCGTAAACCAAGGAAATGGTATGTACCAATGTCGTAACAAGATACTTCAAAAGTATAAACATCATGTAGACATACTTTTGACCACCTTTGATCGTTACACCCTTCAAACCATCCCACGTTCAACCAACAAATTTACAGATACCATGGCCTGCTTAGCTTCCCAAATACCCGGTTCCCCTACCAATTCCAAAATATTTGTCACCGTACAAGGCCTCCATTCACCTTCTTATTTACCTCATGATGTTTACTCAATTGGAACCGACACCCCTGACCTGTCGACACTAAAATTTTCCTCAAAAATTTGGGACTATTTCATTAATGTATGTATTAGGACCACTTAGGATGTTGTTAAGTGTAATTAGTAGTAGCGTCCGATAGAAGATAGCGCCGTCAGTATGGTGCCACCAATAATGTGGAGTATTTTAACAGTCAAAGTACAATAGGGGGAATGTTGTCAAAAGTAAATGGCTTTGTCGTAAGTGGTCCGGTAAAATGTTAAAATTTTCAAAGTTTGGGTAATACCAGAGAAGTAGGGTCTACATGATTAGGAATTAGAAATATTATATTGGTAATGGCAAGGACAAGGAGTGAGGTCATAGAATATTTTGTGTATTTTATTTGTAAAAAGTCTTACGAATGTGGAACGCATGTAAAATGATAAGGTTTATCTTATCTTAACAGATAAGCTTACATGTACAGATAATCATGCCTTAAGGTATGGAATATGATTCGTCAGAGTTTGGATTTCTTATCCTATCTTAGAGATAGGATGGATAAGCCTGGAAGTTCTATAAATAGAGAGGCCAATCCCCCTCATTTTTCCAATGCATAGAAAGAAGTAGTGAGAAATATTGTAAGAAGTGTGCAAAGGAAGCCATCAGTTAAAGGTGTTTGAATGAAGCCATCAAGAGGTGTAATTGTAAAGTTCATCTCCATCATAGTCTTGTTAAAGTATCTCATGGGTGGTTGTAACAGTTTCATGTTAATATTATAATTTATTTTAATATTGTCAGATTTGTCGTCATTCTGTCTTATCATAGGGGTATCTCTTGTGTTCGGTTGTTGTTTTGTTTCTAGATTACATCCAAAACTAAAGGCTGTGCATTAAAATCCTCATAGCACGAATTGGAGTTCCTGGTGAAGAATTATCATGCGCATGTTCCGGCATTCTGATGACAGACCCGAGTGATATTTGGTATGCCTACTCCAACCTACTCTTTATCTCTCCATCTTAGATCTCACCCATGTGCCTTCCTTAAAATAGGTCTCTCATTTCATATTCTGGGGGGACTCATCTATAAGGCTTTGATGGTTTCTCTTATGATGCCTCACAAGTTATGAATTTCATAAGACCATTAAGGAGGTATGGCATATTTGGGGGTCACTTTAGTGGCCTTGATGTTGCTAAGCGTATTCTTCACCTAGGCTATTACTGGATGACCCTTAACCATGATTTTTGTGAATATGTAAAATGTTGTGTGAAGTGTCAACAACATTCCAACCTTCATCATACACCCAGTCATGCCTTATAGTTCGCTCGTGACCTTTGGCCCTTCTCTCAATGGGGTTTAGATCTTGTCAGAGAAATCAATCCTCATTCTTCCCAATGCCATCAATGGATCATCACTACTACCGAATACTACACAAAATGGGTGGAAGCCATACAAATCATCTTTATGAAAGCCAAGAAAATATGTGAGTTCATTAACCATCACTCCATTTTTCACTTTGGTGTTCTTCATCGCCTCATGACTGACAATGGAAAACAATTCAAAAACAAGACACTACAAAAACATTGTGACGCCTTCGGCGTTCAACTTAGTTTCTTATCACCTTATTACCCAAAAACCAATGGCCAAGCTGAATCCACTAACAAAACCCTCAACAAAATCCTCATGAAAGTGGTTGATGATACTGGGAAGGATTGGCATACACACATTCCTTTTGCCCTATGGGCATACCGCACTAGTATTCACACTTCCACTGTAGCCACACCCTTTTCACTGGTCTATGGTATAGAGGTTGTTCTGCCTCTCTAAGTCCAGATCCCCTCACTCTGCATTTATCTCCATGACATGCTTACTGATGATGACTTTTGTTAGGACCGCTTAGCACAACTATAGTTATTAGACGAATGTCGTCTTAACGCTCTGGATCACCTTCAAGTTTACCAACAATGTATCAAATGTGCTTATGAAAAACGTGTTCATGAATGAACCTTCCAAGTCAGTGACCTTGTCTTAAGAGAAAATCAACATGTAACCAAAGCAGAAAAAACTAAACGGGGAAAATTCACTCCTAATTAGATTGGACCATACATTGTAACTCATACCTATGGATCAGGTTCCTATCATTTATCCTCACTTGATGGTAAACCCAAACCTGAGCCCCTTAATGCATGCATCTTCGACCATTCTATTGTTGACTCATCATCCTACCTCACCCTTTGCCTCATTGCAGGCTCATCCCTTGAGCACTATCCAATCCATACACCTCCCTAATGATTAAACAAGAATAATGTGAGTACCTGGCACTTGTTATCTTCTCTTGAATATGTGTACCATGGCACTACACATAGCATGATTCTCATGGATACTTTTTGTCTACCTTTAGATGAGATCCCATGGTCGTTCCACCTTGCCTTTTGAATAAGATTCCTATCCTTCACCTTGGTATTTTCCATGATTTCAAAGACCTCCAATGGGACCAAACTCCTTGAGTCAAACTTCTAATAAAAAATATGACGCCCTCAAAAGGACATCTTCCTCTCGATAAAATTGCTACTATAAATAGGCTGCTCCCTCGAAGGACAGCTATGTGAAGCTTTCAAAAAAAAAAAAAAAAATAAAAAAGAGAGAAACTGAAGCTTCCTGCATCGATCAGCTTCACGAAGACCTCAAGGAGTACCATATTATTTATCCCATATAGACTTCCCACATTGATCAGTCTATCACAACAAAAAAAAATTAGTCATGGACTTGCCCATTGTGACCTCAGACCTCTTGCCCAAAAGCCCTATCACTCAAAACATATAAAATTAACTACCTTTCACCCACCTTACCATTTCCACTCTCATTTCCTAAATCGCCTCAATGGACATCTTGGAATTTTGACACTTGGTGATCCTATGACTACTTTCACTATAGAACAGTTAATAGTGCAATGCCTTTCAGGTCTTTTGTTCATCACCCCCTCTAAGGTATGATCTACTCAGTATGATCCTACCCAATCAGGTGGCTTTATTGCCCCCCTCTTATCTTTTAACCATCTTTTTTTACATTTTGGTTACCTTATACAAGACTTGGTACTCGACGCTTACCTTTGGGGTAATCCTCCCCTTTCACCATAATCACCTTCACCTACATCATTTTACCTATAATCTACCCACACCTATTAAACTTAAACCCACTATATGCCTAAAAACCTACCAACTCATTCTCATATTCTTCCCTAGCTCATGGGAGAACTACATCGGCCTGAGGTCCCTTTTCACTGGGACTATGTAGGTAGTACTTCGAGGGCATGGGGCCCTTGGAGGTTAGCTCGGCCATTCCCTACCCTAAAATAATTCATCAACCATGCCTAACTCACCATTTACCCCACATTTCACTTAGTTCCTTTTTTTAACAAAATTGGAAATCAAGCCACATACATAACAAGTTGCTTACCACAACATACATTTATTATACCTACCATCCCTCTATCATCACTATGCATATATTATAGAACATTTCACATATGACCCATAGTATCATTCATTGCAAACAATAATGAATCAT
The DNA here is from genome assembly GCA_019776745.2 of Taxus chinensis. Classification (NCBI taxonomy): domain Eukaryota; kingdom Viridiplantae; phylum Streptophyta; class Pinopsida; order Cupressales; family Taxaceae; genus Taxus; species Taxus chinensis. The sequence continues at coordinate 616,024,241 of CM034152.1, read as the reverse complement.
GCAACTAGACCTAACTCAATCCATGCCTATAACTTGACTCAACCAATGCCTATAACCTAACTCAATCCATGCCTATAACCTGACTCAACCATGCCTATAACCTGACTCGATCCATTCCTAAACCAACCTAAATCCATCATGCCTAACTCACCTAATTTTCAAACCACATTAAAGTAACAAATCCATATCTCATCTAACACAAGCCATACATCCAATATCTCATAAACACATTAACACATCACAAAATGCAATGAATCTCATCATAATCAATAACTGTGTATCTCAAAATACATGCTTATCACATGACCATCATCTCAAAAATTTCAGCACGTAGGCCTATATACAATACAAAATGTCATCGGCATGCAGGCCGGTCTCATATATACAAAAAGAATGTATGAATCAATACAAAAAGTCTTCAGCACACAGGCCAGTATCTGCTCAAAATATACAAAAAAATCACTTATACATCCTCACTGTCTTCGGCACGTAGGCCGGTATGTGATAAAAATATATATATATATATACAACTATCTTCGGCACGCAGGCCGGCATTTATATAAAAAATAATCACACTAGTATACATCAAAAAATCGGGAGGCCGCATATCAGACATCTCGCTAGATGTCCTCCATCTTTGTGTCACCTGTACCCTTAGCCTTCTGTGCCCCTACTAGCACATCACCTTACTCTGGTCATCATGCACTGGTGGCCTCTCCTTGATCAGGCCTCGGAGCTCGCTGCCCTCCTGTGCTCTCCACACTATGTGTGCGAGATCTCATCCTCTCATTGGATGCCTATTGTGCCCTATACTCTCCACAAGAGAGGAAGTCTATCCCGGTTGCCATGAGCTAGTCCTGATAATATCTTGCCTCACCTAGGGCATCCCGTAACCTATATATAAACATGGTCTGTGGTGGTCCCATAGGTCTCGACCCATGTACCTGCCCTGTGCCAGCTTATGAACTAGGACCAGCTCCCTATGCCTGTCGTGGTGCCCCTTGTCCTTATCCCTGTGATGGTGCCCCCTGTCCCTGTGCCTGTATCTAGGCCTGTAAGGCCCCAATCTATGTCTAGGATATGGCAACCTAGCCCTATAAACCTACCACTTGTGCTACTAAGGTTGTCACCTTAAAAGCTCTGTCTCAATCTCCTCCACCCTCTCCCTCCGTCATCTAAGCCTGTAGACTGGCCACATGTACTCATAGCTCTGCTACCTCTACCTCTAACCACTCCAACTATGTCTGTAGTATACCTATCTACGTGATCAATGTCACTACCCACCCCTGTAGGGCATCTCTCTGCACTATCATGGTAGCTAAGTCTGGCTTCCCCAGTCTAGGGGGTATGGCTCATAATTGAGCCACCCACCACTGCCTATACCTATCTGTGCATCTAGCATCATCAAGCTGATGATCCATTAGCTTCTCCTCCTCTCTTGTAGGCACTATAGGCTATGGTAGAGGTAGAGGTCTCTCCACGTCATCTCTTCGATACTGTGGGAAGGATGGAGGAATATCATGTACAAGCCCAAACTGCCCTATCTACCAGGATCATCTCTCCTCCCCGGCATCTATCCACCTCTCTAGCTAGAGCTCAGCTCTCATGCATGTGCCTATATGAGGGAATCCCTAGCCTATAATGTCCACTCTAGACGAAAAATGGGCCACATCATATCATCCACCTCTCTCCTATATCCCAACCATGCATAGATCTAGAATGCTCTACTAGGCTCCCTATAGGTCGAACATCAGACTATGTGCTCATAGGCCCAGCAGTGCAATATAAATGTAAAGCACAGGCTAAACCTGAACCACCCATACGCCCACAACTCTCTGTAAATGTACCAAGAATGTTGGTGCCTAGGAAAAGCATGTCTCATGCACCATAATATCATGTTCCACCCTCTGCATCATTCAAGTGCATAGCAGCACACTACCCCATCAATAAAACTACTAGCCAATCATCCGGATTAGGTACATCTCTCCATAGCTCAAACTGGGCTATGGAATCTCACTCCATCACCCCCTCACCAAATAAATGTCTCGATCAGCTCCTCTGATCCTCAGAGGAGATAGATTACACTGGGCCAAATAACCTCAAATATCCAGAACACGTCCTTTAGGGTGATAGTCATCTCACCCATAAGGTGGAACCCCATCTATCGATGAGTGCGACCATCAAACTAGGCTGCCATCATGTCAGTAGCACTGCTCAAGCCCACTTCATCCATGTGCTCCTCCAAAGGGCTCACTAAGCCACACAATGTCACCAGTAGCGATGGAACCCTGTCCCACATATGTAGCTGCAATCTCCCCTGCATCCAAACCAATGCACAACATTAATCTACCTTTACCATGACCATATTAATCACTTATCATTACCCACCACCCTATTTTTACCCTACCCATCTCAACCACCTAATCTACATCATTTTTTGGACCGTTGTGCGTAAAATCCCGACTAGTGCTGGTTCATCCTAACCGACTCCAGTCACCCTTAAACTGACCATGATTACCATGTAACCGGCATTGGTCACCTATTAGGTGACCGATCCCAGTTCTGCTCGACCGACGCTGACCAAGCTTGACTGATGCCGGTCACTATCATGGAAAAATATGCGACTTCCCAAACCCCCCTTTTTCTAAAACCTTGCCACCTGTCCCTAAAAACCCACCTACAATGACCTACACTACCCCAAAACCCCTACCCACTCCACCTATCCAATTTACTACCCTCCCCCCCTCTTTTTTGCCCCCTTTTCCCCCCATACCTAATTTAACTTTTTCCCACCCACAAAATACAAAAAAACCACACAAAACCAAAAACAAACAACTATTACAACCTCTACTCTATCTAATTAACACTATAGAGTTAGGTGCTTACCTCATCGCACTACCACCGTCTGGGTGGCACATCTGGCCACTGTGCCAGTGGTCCGCCTGATTCCTCTCCAACCTCTGCCATCCCCAAATATCTACCCGCAACCTCTGACCAATCCACTCTCTCCCCTGATCTCGTGGACCCGCTACTTACCAACCCAACCACCGTCAAATCACACTACCAGCTCACTGTCTCGTTTCCTCCTGACGCTTTTCTCACTTTTCTCTCTTTTTGTCATTTCTTCACTTCACAAATCACAAATGAATAATAAAAATGTGGATTTTTTGTTTTTATACAAAACCCAACCTAACCGGTGTTAGTTCCCCTTGATTGACATCGGTCTCATGCCCTACCTCACCATCTTCAGTTTTCCTATACCGATGTCAGTTATCCATGACCGCCATCAATCACCCTTACCTACACATTACCCCTACTTTTCCATTTTACCCAACCCATAACCTTATCTTTCTTGACCTCATCTTTTACTACCTCCATTTTTCCTCCTTTAGGGACTCATTATTTTACCCCTACCTTGTCCTTACCCGTGTCATGACCTAGATATTTAGACCTGGACCATCGCTAGGGACCTTTGACCTCATGTGTTCACTATACCTTGTGGCACTATTATCTGTGTTGATTGACCTAATGACCTTACCTAGCCTATTATCATGACCGTTTATCCTGACCCTACCTTTGGTGTACCGGAACATACCTAAACATTCCTGCACCTAACCTACATTGTGTTTCCTAACCATATCCTATACCTTGGATACCGGATTCACTTCAACCTTATTTGGATAAACCTATCAACCTTATATGATGTAGAGTTTTCCTACTCTTCAACCTGGTAGCGTGCTACAGTTTATACGTGTGTGTGCATTTTACTGTTGCTTCCTGTGACCCTGACCCATTACCTAGATTACCCGAATAGACCTTTCACCCTTTTCCCCTGTACCCACTTGCCTTTTCCTCACATTTACCTTTTATCAAACCACTCATTGCTTCAGCCTACTACCTCATCAGTTCCTAGTTTGAGGGGGATCACCTTCACCCTCACATGGGGCAACCACATCTTATTTTTGTTTGCATCGCTTACCAATACAAGCTATGCAACAAAAAGGGGCAAAATGTAGACACTAAAATTAGGTCACACTCCCCTTTTGTCCCTTGACATATAAGCACCCTTTATTATTTTACCTAGCCATGACCCCCTTCACCCCACTAATATTAATTTAATTAATTTAATTAAATTAATGCATTATCCTCACTATATTTATTATTTAAATAATATCTACACATACAGTTCACTTAGACACCTCACCAAGCTAACTCAACCTAAGACCTATTCTTAGCAAGTTCCCATAACTAACTAAGACTTACCCAAACCCTAAAAATCAATGCCTACATTCCCTCTAACCACATTCCCACATGCTCACAAGAGGCTTTGAGTCTAATCCGCGAGATAATGACATGAGATCTAAGGAAATTAGGAGGATATCCCTAGTTTAGTAAACCTAGGAAATCTCACCTTGACCGACGTCGGTTATCCCTAACCGTCACCGGTTAAGCCAGACCACCGTAGGTTACCCCTTTTAACCCAAAACAACCTTATTCTCAAGGTTGGAATTTGGAACTTGGAGGTTGGAAGCAAGAAAGTTGAAAAAAAAGAACACATCTTAGAGAGATAACGTATCTTCAGAGAGCCAATTCTAGTGAAAACTCACATCCAAGGAAGGAGATTGAGCATCTTCTCCTGCATAGCCATCCCAACCATGATTTGATCTATCCAAGGAAAGAGGAGTGTACATACAGCCCATGTAAAAGCTTTACTTCAGTTGGTGATCACTTGCAACCTTCAAACCCATCATCAGCACCTCCATCCCTCACACACAGGCCTTCAGGAATATAATCTGAGTAAGTACAATATCATACTTTCCTGGTTATTTCATATTATAATCCATTGTTTATCTTGCTCCCTATTGAACTTCACCATATTTTCATCTCCATATACCCCCTAAAACCTTGAAAAATCCTACTCCAGTCACCCAATACATCATCCCGACCAACTGAAGCCCTTTGTGTAATCACAAAGGAGACCAAAAGCCTATTCTTGTGACATTTCCAGATCTCATAGTAACCGGCACTGGTTATACCTAACCACCGTTGGTCACCCCTGACTGACATCGGTCTCTGTGTTTTCCCACATAGCCCTAAACAGAGACCTACCTACCTAATTTTATCTCAACCCTCATTCACCTGTGACATACCCGAGACCTTTATCAGACCTGCAGAGACCCAGAACCAATCATTTGACCTTTGGATTCTATTCTAGCTTAGCCTTTTAGATTAGATCTATTTTCTTATTGTGTTTTAAGTGAGATACATAAATCATTTTAAAATAACAATAGGATTTACTTTGTTTACAACATTAATTTTTTTTAAAACAGTGGACTGACATCCATCTAGGAAGTATCATACTTCCCGTATCTAGCTTATCTTAGGCAGTTCACTGCCCATATTGTCTAATTCCTTCTGGTGGTCTTGTTTTCATTACAGGTAGTTCCTCCTATCCAAAAGGAATCTCTCATGATCAGTTGTGGATTCGGAATTCATATGCACGCAACAACCCATCAACCAAAATTTGAATAGGTATTCCTCCTATACCCGTTACCCTATCTGTTTCGTTAACACTTACAAAGAAACAATCTAAGAAAAAGGTGAAACAATGTCCACTTCCGAACCAAAGACCAATGATATCTTCCCCCTTGGTACATGAGATGATCACAACAGAGAGCTACACAGTGCTATAGGTAACCATTCTTGAATTCTCAGCTATCATTTTGATGGTGAAACAGAAGAAAGGGAGATTGGCTCAAGTAGTTTTGATTCTTTAGTGGCACCTCAGGGAACCAATATATAGAGGTAGTCAAGCTGAAGTTCATCAAGCCCATTGAGGAAATGACCCCACCATATTATGAGATAAGCATAATTACCCAAGGACTAGAAACACATGAGGGTGACGTGCACTTGTTCCAAGAGTCTTCCACTCACCTCATTGTGAGAATTCAAGCGTATAGATAAACTATAGATTAAGCAAAGGACCACATTAACACCCTCACTCCATATATTTCAAGTGGTCCTTGACCTAAATGTTTCCAATGCTCTCCCTACCAAGGAAGTCACTCTAGTGAGTAGCATGGATCCTAATTCCTTCATGAAAATGCAAGGATTCACCATGCAAGGAAAGGAAAATGGTAAGTAGGTGAATTTGATTCTTGAGAAAGGGAAAATGTTGTTACTTGAGATAATCACACTGTACAAGTTCATCGATGTCATGACCATGAATATCCTCATAACATGGGAAGTATTTGATGCAGAAGAAAGAATCACTAGGATCAAGTTTAACCATTGGTCATGGAAATGGTAAAAAGTCAAGTCAGCTCTTCTTATAACCAAAGGTGTATTTTCTTTGGCATCGAAGTAATTGTCTCAGGTTTTATGCTCAGACTCTGTTATCTTGGTATGAATTGATAAAGCATGCTATTGATGGGATCTATTTATATGAAGAGAATGTTGAAAAAATGTAAAAGCATGTTGATGCTCAAGTACAAAAGCTTGTGGTGGAAGCTCTAAACTTAGATACTTCAATAGATGATTTATTGAAGGATTTAGAAGACTCGTTAAAAAGGGAGGCAAGAGATCCATTCTCATTCAACAAAAACACATTGGAATTTCCTGAAGGGATAAGGAAATTCATTTCCATCACCACGGAGAATCATCGAGCTTGGTATTAGATTGAAGTAATACCAACTCTCTCATGGAGACCTGGATCAAGTATTGTGGGTTTCATTTGTGTTCCTCAAGAACAAAAATTTGCACCAGTGGTGGAGAGATTCATCAAGGCATTCAAGGGAATTGATATTTCACATGCAGAGCTCCCCAGGAGTTGATCAGTGGTAGGGTCTTCTTCAAGATATTTATCTCTCTCTCTCTCTTCCTTCTGCCTCTCTTCTCTCCCCCTCTCCCCTCTCTTCCTTCACATTATAAATATTTGTTGGGGGATTTCACTTTCTTTTTTTCATCTTATTCATTTTTATTCTTATTTGTTAATGTGAATATAGTACAAACAATTTTATAAGTTACCCTTATTTTATAAAATTGTACTTAATGTTATTTCTTATCCTTAGGAATACGAAGAGTCATAAGTGGAAAAGGCAAGTGAAAATAAAAATGGGGGGGTACATGAAGAGTCATTTCTTATTCTATATAATGTAATGACATCGTCATTCTTATGGGTTGTCAATTTTTTGTACTCAAGAGATATCTATTTAATAAAGGAAACAAAGATATCATTATTCTATTTTCCCTATCTAATTTTCCCTTCTATCTCTACTATTGTACAACTTGTGAGGATGTTAATAAAGAAAGGAGTTTCTTCTTTTCATGATGCCTAGATGTGTGAAAATTTTTGTGTAAGGTTTCCTCTCATCATTGATGTTCTAAACATAGTTGTTTGTTTCCTATAAGTTGTGAATGTGAAAATTCCTTGTTAAATTTAACAAGAATCTGATTTTCTACTTGCAAAGTTAAATTATCCTACCTAAATTCCCACTTCCTTTCCCCCATCTTTTAGAAAATCCCTCCCTTATAATTCATTGTAAGCACTTGTCACAGGTACAGTGAAGTGTTCTTGTTGGATCACCAACCTCTTGGCCAACAAACATATTTCCCTTTTTGTTCATTCTCAATAAAGTGTAGTTGCACCACACAAGAAGAGGGACCTAGAGTCCTAGAACATTGGAAAGATATCCACCAATTTTTCTACCTGATAGATTGTATTGCCATTTTTTGGTGCCCACCATGGGGTAGATACTTGGCAACAATCTACACCCAATGTACGATCACAAAAATACCAAAACAAAAATGAAAATATCACAAAAATAAATTTATGGAATTTTAAGAGTCTTCAAGCCTTATGTCTCTAACCAATGGATATACCCCAGTAACCCTCCTTTTGAAAATTCCCAAAATGTTGTTCCACATTAAAGAATACATGACATCCGACTTGAGGGAATCCATCTAGAACAATAGAAAAATATTTACACAATACTTCATTGCCACAAGACTGTTAGACTTGGAATAACAGTGTGCTACATATTTAAAGAGAGAAAGACAAGCCCCAAGCACATCTAAGAAGAGTGTAGGATAATTCCAAACTTACAATATGGTTGAGTGCAAGTACACAAGGTCAAAAAGGAAAAGTGGAGAATTTGATTTTGTATTTGAATAAATACAAAGGAGACAAAAGCTATCTAAAAACTCTCGATCACCTTTCTGTCTTGAATCTCCTAGCATTGGTAGTCCAAGTATTGTCAATCCATTGGATGTAGAGTTCTCAAATCTCAAAGAAGAAGTTGAAAACTTTACTAACGTAGAAACTGAAGAAGAGTCTCAAGAAAGAGTGAAGAAGAAGAAACACATGAGGCTAAGTAAGAGATGAAATTGAAGAAATTTAAAGAGCTCAAGAAAGAGAAAATGCAGGAGCCACAACCATAACAGAAGAAATAAAAAAGTAGAAGCCATAATGGGAGATGAATATATACCTCGATTAGTAGTACTAGGGGGAAAAACCATGAGCCCCCTCGTTCTTTCCTCAACCCATCCATGGGTTACCATCTGGGTCAAGAAATAAATTTCCCAAGTATAGAGCCGATGGTACATAACTCCATAGAGGAGCATGTGGTAGTGTTCATCACTACATGTTGTATACTTGGAGTAGAGCATGACGATGTGTCGGTAAGACTATTTGTATAATCTCTACAAAAAAGGTAACTTAATTGTTTTACCTTCTACCAGCCAGGTCTATCACCTGTTGGGAGGAAATTTTCACTCGCTTTGAAGCCTAATTCATGTCCACCAAATATTGTTAATGATCTCTTGGTGAAACTAGTGCAAATGAAGAAAGATTCCAACAAATCCATGAGGGATTTTCATAGCTCAGTACAACATGTTAATGAAGAGAATACCTATTAAATAACTTCCTTCCAAAGAAAATATGAAGAGATTATTCATCAATTCTCAGTTACTAAAATTAGGATTTGTTCTCAGAAGATTGCAGCCCCTGACCCATTAAAGATGCATAAGAATAGGCCATAGAAATAGAAGATTATCTGATTCTATCTAGATAAGTCAAAAATCTAAATAGTAAATAAAAGGTTCAAAGCTATAGTTATACCTCCATTTATCCTCTGCTCTAGAAGTTGGAAAATGATATGAATGAACTTAAGAAGTAGTTTGCACAAAGTACTTTGAGGGATGCTCAAAAAAATAAGAGAAATTTTCCAAACAGAACAAGGATTACCCCACCTCCGCACAAGCTTGTACTCAAATCACTACCAATAAACACTACCTATAAAGGAGAAGAAGAAATAGAAGAAGAAGGGATTGAATAACTAGAAGAGGAAGGTGAATATGGAAACATCCTTGAGATTGAAAAGATTGAAAATGATATGCAGGTTATATTTTTCAAGTATGATTTTGGGGAAGATAGTGATGATGATGAAAAAGTACCAATTTTTTCATGCGTGGTATTTACTCACTCCCAATCTAAAAAGAGAGCCTCTTCCTCAATGTCTTCTAATAAAATAAAGAAGAAAGATGAGATTCAATCAACAAAGCCTCATAATAAGATAATAAAAATTAGGATCTCGGCTCCTGCCACTCGATGGAATATACAAACTAAAAACCATATTTAGTGGGAAGAAAGAAGCAAGATGTTGTACCAAGTATTAGCACTTCTTTTAGTTCTAAATCCAATTCTGTATCAAAAAAGTTTCCTGCAAAATCTTCCACCCTCCTCTGAATAAAAACCAGTTACTCCTTCTCAATCTATTACTCCATCCTCCAAGAATTCTCAAGCTTCTAAAATATCATCACCTCCGCCCTCTAAAACAACCACTGCTCTTTTTCCACCACCTTCCACACCTTTTGACAGTATTGAACATGTGAATAAATCCAAAGTTTAGATTTCTGAATCTAAATTCTTACAAACACACCCCAAATGGTTTGAAAGGATAGTCAACTAAATCAAGGGTTGATACCAACACAACCCCACTCAACAGTCACAAAATATTCTTGCATTAAGTTCATCAAAAACCAACAAAGCAGAACATTTCTACCTATCTCTCTTTATTAAAGGGAACCAACTGAATAATTGATAATATACTCAAGTGCCTCATACAATGCAATCCCCATTAAGGTTGTTAATTCCCTAGGCATCACCCAGCTCGATAAATTATCTCATGCTAATCTATGGAATAAAGGAGGTTTCAATGGTAGGAAGAATCAAGGATGCCTAGGTAGCTCTAGGAGATAACCCAGATAAGAAAGTCTTGCTTACTATTCTAGTGGTGGATATTCCTTAATCATTTGGTATGTTACTCAGCAAGATTTTCTATAGGGACTTGGGTGGTGATATTTGGATGGATTGGTCCTTTGCGGCCATTCTAGTAAGGGGTGAAATGAATAAATTTCTAACCAATGCGGTAAATGAAATATACTGTCTAAAAATTATGAAGATTCCAAGGATGATATCTTATTCCACGATAATGGATTTCACAAACTATTTCTTCACATCAGAAAAATATGACAACCTACCTCTTCTCATTGAGGATGAGGAGGATCAATTGTGGGAAATGGAATTTAATGAGAGCCACTCTAGTGTGTGATTCAAAGTAAAAATTGTTATGATTTCTCTTTCAGGTGAGTTGTATCCATTTGCTTACAAATTATAGTTTTACAATACAAATAACACCACAGATTATGAGGCTCTCCTTCTTGGAATGGACATTTCTAAATATATGGTCTTAAAGAAACTCAAGTTCCTCATTGATGCTAACTTGATTTTGAAATAGGTAAGAGATCAATACTAGGTGAAAAAGTCAAGGCTCAAGCATTACAAAAATTGGGTATCGTATTGCATTGAATCTTTTGATGCCTTCTCAATCCAATCCATCCTTCATAAACAGAATGAAAAACATCATTCCCTCATAGTATCATCTTCCTTGATGACTCCCCATCCATCTTTTGATAAATACAAATTGACTATGTAAATATTATTTAGGTTGATTTTATCTAAAATTGTGAATCATTGGAAATTTTTCAATGACAACAGTCAACGTCACACTTTCCTAGAGAAAAAATATAATTTCAGTAATATTGTCTTTGAGGGAAGTGATAACCCAAATCAAAAGTCCAATACAGATGAAGAAAAATAAGGCATTGAAGGAGTTGATTCTGAATGTGTGATTAGGATAAAGGGAAACAATATCCCAAAAGGTCTTGCATCTCTAGAAGATTTTTTTTATAAGTATGACGGGTTTGTCAAAGAAAAATCAAAATAGTCTTCATGGAGCCTGGCTGATTTTGAGAAATAGAACATTGGTACCACTAAGAAGTTAATTATGGTTAACATCAGAAAGTGTTGTTCGTCAAAAGAGAAAAAGAGATTTGTTTCATTTCTAAGGAATTATCATGATGTTCTTTCATATTCCTATTATGAAATAAAGTCCTTCTAGCCAAAGGAGACACACCACTCCATTCTTATGAAGCATGAAACTTAATCCCTTTAGGAAAAATCATAGGAATTATATCCCAAGATCACAGAAACAATTGAATAGGATTATTTGAAAATGCTTAATGCTAGAATCATCTTCCTATCCACCATTCCACATGGGTAGACAATATTATCCCAATGCAGAAGAAAAGTGGAGATACAAGAATTTGTGAAAACTTCCATAATCTTAATCAAGCCTTGTTGAAAGATAATTACCCACTTCCCATCATGGATCCTATCCTACAGGAATTTACTAGATTAGAGATTCTCTCACTTCTCAATGGTTTTTCTAGATACAACAAAATTTAAGTAGTTGAGGTGGATAGGTCCAAGAAATATTTCACTGCTCCATGGGGCACCTTTTCCTATAGCAGGATGTCATTTGGTCTCATCAATGCTAGAGAAAATATTCAAAGAGAAATGGACTTAGCATTAAAGGACTTAAAACATTACATTTTTTATCTACCTTGATGATCACCTTACAAATTTGGAGAAAGTACTCATCAAGTGTCAGAATCATGGTATATCTCCTAATCCAAAAAAATGCATCTTTGTATAAACTGAAGGAAAACTCCTTGGACACATCGTGAATAAGGAGGGAGATAGAAGTGATCCCTAAGAGTATAAGATCCATGTAATCATTTTCCCTACCAAAAATCAAGAAGGAGTACACTCCTTTAGAAAATTTAACTTCCTTCAATGCTTTGATCCAGATTTCATGGATTTGACCAAGCACATCACAAGTATGATCAAGCTGCAAGAAAACTTAAAATGGGACAATAAAGTCATAGCAACATTCGTGGCAATCAAAAGGGCCATAGAGAAATCTCTTACCCTAGAATATTTAATTTTTTATAAATATTTCATCTTTTACTGGTAAACTTCTAAGCACACACTCTCTGTCATCCTAGTTCAAAAGAATTAATAATACATTGAGGTACCCATTACCTTCATGAGTTTTCATTGAAGAATAATGAGCTGAAGTATAACCAAATGGAAAATAATGTAGACATTGTAGTGAAAGTAGTAAATAATTTCATATATTACATCCTCAACTCCTATATATTGGTGATGGTGCTAGGTGCACCAATCAAGTCAATATTAACTCAACAAGATCTTGGGTACAAAAGAGGAAATTGGGTGGCAAGAATCCAAGAGTATGACCTAATGATCTGAACCTCAAATTTGGTCTGAGGTAATAGTTTTCTTACTAATAGATAAAGATGAGGCCCTCTAGGATCAAAATGAAACGAAGGAATACTTGTGTTTTGAATGTGTGAGAAAATTCATACATCAAGTCCTTTTTGTGAGCACAACCATTAATGGTATGATGACATCACTTAGTTTCTAACTTATGGTATTCATCTTGATTACAAAAAAATAAGAACTCTAAAACTTAAGTGAGCTAAGTATGTCATTTTGGACATTCTACTATACAAGACATCACTTGATGGTTGCTTATTGAGATGTGTAGATGAAGAACAACAAGTGAAGATTCTAAGATCTTATCATGATCAGGTATATGGTGGGAAATTCTTAGCAATGGTAATCATGAACAAGATCCTCCGTGGTAGGTACTATTAGCCTACCTTGTTCACAGATGCTCAAGACTGGGTATCCAAATGTGAATCTTTCTAGTAATTTGTTGGAAGACCTCATCTTGCGACACTTCCTCTTGTGAATATTTCTAGTAATTTTTTGGAAGACCTCATCTTGTGAATCTTGCTACCTAGTGGGTAGAAGCAATTCCTAAAAAGAGGGCCAATTCTGAAACAGTGTGTAATTTCATCAAGGATGATATCATTGTCTATTTCGTAATTCCCCACAAGATTTTGGTAGAAAATTCTACCTACTTTTCCTCCATTGAGTTGAAATGGTTTTGCTACTACTTTGTAAAATCACTTTCTTACTGCTCATAATATTACACACAAGGGAATGGCCAAGTGAAATATAGAAACAAAAATATTGTGACCATCATCCACAAGGTAGTTGAACAGAATCAAAAAATTGGCACAAGAAACTTTATGATGCACTTATGGGCAGAAATTATTACTCCCAATAATGAAATTAACTTGTCTCCATTCCAACTGCTATATGGAATCAATGTAGAAATCCCAGTCATTGTCAAATATCCTGCACTCAATTTGCCCAAGGTCATAGAATATAGTAAGTATTATAATGCTCTTGATAAGATAATATTGTTCATACTTTCCAATAATTTATTCAAAACTTTTTACAGGTTTACTTGGATGATGTGAATAGTTTTTTAGGATTTCCAAGACTTTATTCACAAGTTTTTATAGGTTTACTTGGATGATTAGACCAGTTATGAATGGTGAAAGATCATTGCGATGATTTGAGATTAATTTTTGAAAGATGCAGGAAACTTATCATATCTTTGAATATCAAAAGGTGTATCTTTGTAACTCCTTTTGGTACACTACTTGGTCATATCATTTGCAAGGAAGGATTGTTGGTGGACCCAACAAAGATTGTAGTTATTTTGGGTTTATAAGAACCTACCAACCAGAGTGAAGTGCACAGTTTCTTGCGACATATTGGATATTATAGGAATTTCATTAAATAATATTCCAAGATTGTTGTTCCCCTTGATGAATTGTTAAAATCCAAATTAAAGGTTTATTTGGGTAATGACTAGTAGCATATGTTTAAGACCTTAAATAAGAAGCTAACCACCACACCTATATTACACTTTCCTTCCTGGAACAAACCATTTCATGTACATGTAGATGCTTGTAGTATGGTAATTGGATTAGTATTAACACAACCAAGAAAAGGTAAAATTGATCACCCTATCTACTTTGCAAGTAGGAAGTTGACACTAACTAAAAAAAACTATACAATTATGGAGTGCGAGACATTATCCATGATCTAGGCACTTCACAAGTTTATAAAATACTTATTGGCCACCCAAATTTATCTTCTACAAAGATAAAAAATCATATAAGTATGTATTCACTAAGCTTGTTCTACAAGGGTGCATATGTATCTAGATCATTCTCTTCCAGGAATTCGACTTCACAATCATAGTGAATCCTGGAAAGAGTAACTTGGAACTTGATCATCTATCAAGGATTAACTCTAGAGAGGACATCTAGAGCATAGAGGATACTATTCTAGATGTATATTTGTTCAAGTTGAACCATGTTCCAACTAATTTAGAGGATATTGCAGTGTTCTTTTGTATCGGCCTTGCGCCAGAAGGAATGAATGCCTTGGAAAAGAAGCATCTTGCAATCCATGCAGTACCTTATAATATTATTAAAGGATACCTATACAAGATGGGTAGAGATGATGTTTTGTGTAGATGTGTGCTATAGCATGAGTGTAAAGCTATCATGGAAGAATTGCATGGAGGAATAGCTCAAGGAAACTATGTTGGAGAAGAAACTATACGTAAGATCTTATTGGCAGGTCTATGGTGGGAAACACTATACAAGGATACTAAGGAACTTATCAAGGGCATGTGATCATTGTCAGAGAATAGGAAATCTTGGAAATAGAGATGAGATGTCGTTGAGGCCCCATAGATAGTGTATATATATTTGAGAAATGGACAATTGATTTTGTAGGACCTATTGCACCACGTACATACAGGACAGGGGTGCACAATATCATCACATGTACGGATTACTTAACAAGGTGAGCAGAGGTTGCACCTACAAATAATTACACTATGGCAACAAAAACTAGATTCCTATGGGAAAAACATCATAAGCATGTATGGATGTCCACTAAGTTATAGAGGGACTCATTTTCTAAATGTGACCATTAGAATTTTATTATCAGAGTTTATGGTAGCACACCATAAGACTACCCCTATCACCCACAAGCTAAGGAAATTGTTGAATCTTTCAACAAGATTTTGGGGTAGACCTTGACAAAGATATGTAATGTTGGAAGGAAATATTTGGACGATAAGGTATCATCCATTCTATGGGAATACAAAACAACTTATAAAAGGTTGAATCAAGCCACATTTTATTAGTTGGTGTTTGGCATAGAGATTTTTTTACCTGTTTATTTTTTGTTTACCTCCCTGTGTATTGCACATAGAGGAGGATTAGATGATGAGAAACCAATAGAAGATTGAATTTAAAATTTGATGAAACTAGATAAGAGACACGTCATTTCTTGTTGGAGTCGAAAGATGGAGAAATTAAGACAAAAGGCTTTACATCATAGGCATATAAAGAAAAAGTCCTTTGCTATGGGAAATATGGTATTGTTGTATGCCTCCAAGTTTGTGTGTCATCCTAGAAATTTTAAATTTCATTAGTTATGACCCTTTTTAGTAACTAAGATAGTATAATTAGGTTCATGTCAATTACAGGTGTTTGATGGCATAATATTTTCTGATTTCTTCAATAGGAGTAGGTTGAATCCCTACTATAAATAAGTTCCTTTTGTGTTTGTAATAAGGTAGTATTTCCACTTAGATTAAATTTCCCTTTATGATGTTTTTAGTTGTATTCGATGCACAGAGGACTATGCATATTTTTAGTGTGGGGTGAAGCAGGTACAAGTGTACTCGTAAGGGAATATCTGATACTAGTACATATTATGAGGTTGGTATAGGAGTGCATGAAGGTATGAGTTAGGTGCGGGCCAGAAAATGTTTTGTGCAAAGATTAAAAGAATGATGCACAGTGGAAACAAAGATATTGGTGTATAGGAGCTTAAGGATGTTGGTTCTTGAATGTGTATCAAATTACTTAGTGTGATGGGTATTTATTAGATTGGAAACCATGTGACATAGATGGTCACGTAATGTAACATGAGGGATGCATTTGTAGACATGTAAAATGTCAACATACTTAATATACATTATTAATCCACCCCTCATCCCTAACCACATAATAATTAATCACGAGATTAATTATTATTAATCCTTATTATCATATATATCATTATCCCAAATATCCCCATTTACTCACCTAATAATCCCATCTCACCCTTAATCATATTAATTCATCATTATATCTTATTATCCTATCACTAATCCATATTATCAATTTCTAAGAATTTAAAATTCCTACCCACCTACTCTATACCTATTTCCTACACCTAGCTTCTCCATCAAATCACTTCCTAATCACAATTAATCCCACTTAATCCTAGCCTAATCAAACTATCCACCCTCCAAATCTAGAGGCTTCTATTTCTAGAATCCTTTTATTTAAAAATTTAAATAATTTTCCATCCCTCCATTGAATTAAAAATTAAATGGAGGCTTCTCTTAATTTCTATAATTCTCCATCCTTCTCATCAATTATCCACCATTGATCCTCATCCTACATGGACCCAATCTCCACCCTTTATTCTTCCTCCCATAGCTATAAATTTGGCTCACCACCCTCATGGAAACCAACTTATGAAATTTCAACTAAGTGCTGCCAAAATATTCCTATAGAGCTCTTAATCATCATCAAGCATTCACCAAGCAAGATAAAAATTCATAAAGGAGAGGTACTAGCCAAATCACTCCAAAAATATAAAGCAATAATTATTTTTGGCACATCCAAAGAAACAAGGGAAGATTATTGGAGCTTATAGGTAATTGCAGGTATAACACTCTTTCTCCTTTTTTATCCTACTCAATTAGAGGTAGATAATAGGAGTGTTAGATGAGGAACTAGTTTGGTTTAGTTCTTAGTTTACATTTTACAACTAACACCACTTTTTGTCTACATTTTGGCACCCACCATGGGGCTTATCCCCCGATATATTTCTTGTTTTTAATAGTATTTCATACTTAGAATAACTGTCCAAATTTGGAAAAAAAAAATTGTTCTTGTTTGCACCTTGAAATTTTGAATTTTCATGATAGTTTTTTGTATTGGTGCCTATGCCCTATCTTTCAATTCCTGTGCTAAAGAAGCAACACCTTTGACCTAAAATTAGCACATTTACACCTTATACTGGTTGATGTGGTTGCAGGGTTATGTTTTATCATTTTTGTCAACCTCGTGGTGCTTTTGTGGCTACTTTAGTGCCTTTTCTTCTGACATTGTGACTGTGCAGGTTTGGCGCCTGTGTTTTTCGTTTGCACCTATGTCTGTCAATTAGTGCATATGTTATGTACTTCCAAAAATGAACTCTTCCGAAATTAAATTTTAGAGCCTTTGCTAACATTATAGCACCTTCCCTCATACTCCAATGCCTTTTCCTTCTCTGATAGATTTAACATACTTTTTGCACGGTAGCACTTTTATACCTAAAATAGTGTCGTTGCACTGTATTGGCACCTTTTCTATCCTTTGGCACCATGACCTGAAGTAACGCCTTTGGTGGGTTAAAATTTTACGTTGGTACTGATGAATCTAAATATATTTTTAGATGTTTTGGTGGTGTTTTTTAGGGTTCCAGATTCTGTTTTTGTAGAAAAATTACAAGAACAAGGAAAAAAATTATCAGTTTCAATACTCACCTTGCATTTACACTAATTTTTTTGTGGTTGTAGGATTGTCAGTTAATTTAAAACTACTAACCCACCATGTTTTGTGGCACGATCAATATAAGAATATTGTGGTTATAAATAACAAACTACTAATCCTTTATTTTACAGATCCCCTTCTTGAAGACCCCATTATATAATATAATATTTTTTTCATTTATTTTTAATTATTATTTTGAATGTATCATCCGTTGTGTGTATTTTCATTAGTGCATGTTTCTATCCCGAAGGAAACACTATGTATGCTCTCCTATCACATCTTAGGATGATCTTAAGGATCAAAAGTGGCTAAGCCTTCCCTCCCTTTTTGTTTTTAGGGGGGTAACATGATGTGGAAGTGACATCCACATACTTACCATAGTATTAGGGGTCTCGTGACTATGGGCTTCATCTCCATGCATGTAGACACACCCCGTGTTCTAGAAGGGTATATAAATTCTTATACAACTGTCGATATTTGTTAAGCACTTTCTTTTTTTAAGAGTTGCGTGAAGTGAGGGGATTCCACATCCCAATACCTAGGTCTTAGACAACATCCTTATAATATGGACTTGGGCCCACATATACTGTGAGGTATATTGGGGATGCCCCTAGTGAGCATGTACATCCTAGAGTAGGTAACCCTTTGGCTGCATATAGAACTATAGTGTAAGGAGGCCGTACTTCCCAAGATCACTCGCTAGTTGACCCCACACTGACACATAGGTGGAGATCCAATTTTTGGCACCACCATTGGTGTGTGGTATTAAAAGAGATTTATAGTTCAATTACAATCCCACTTGACTTTCTAGGTTCTGATTACATGTTTTTGATTTCCTAATTATTTTGTCAAAACCAGTATATAACCCCCACATTAATCTCATCTTACTATCCCATACATATATTATTCATCTCTTCTTGACCATGTCAATTTTAACCACAATTCAACTACCCTCATATATACTTTAAACCATACATCATTCATCATACACCTTTAACTATATACATTTTTCCACACTTCTATCATCCATTATCTATTTGACATCATTCACACCCTTATATTAATGTACATAAAAACAAATAATAAACCCCATCATAATCCGTAAATTTCATAACCACAAGAAACATTTACCAACATCCCCCAACCATATATAATTTAACCTCAATTAGACCACACTCACATATTTTAACCATTATTAACATCAATCACACCCTCTTATTAACATAAATAAAAACAACTAATAAACCCCCATTGTAATCCATAAATTTTCCTAATCACGAGAGACATTTACAAACATCCTCCATATCACACACAAATTTAAACAACCTCTTACATATCCCCACTCAAAAACGTAACTCATTTCATATCATCCTATCTAACCTAAACATCTATTCATCATCAAAAAACCTCCGCTTGGTGATTTAATATCTCATATGGGTATCACAAGACTTACCTATGCCTACAAGACCCTAAAACCTATCACATCATGTATCTCTTATCACAACACCTACTACGTCCTTACATCTTCACCCAAATCTACACATAAATTTTTGTACCCAGACACCCCATCTATGATTTCTTATTGACATAACTAATATAATATTACTAAACGAAACCTTGTATACAAAAAAAAAAACATCCTTATCACTTATCCTATTCTTCTAATCCTTTTCATAAAGGCACATCCAAATCCCTTTGATATTGAGGAAAATCCTTCTTTTGTCTTCTTAATACCTCCACAAATTCTTCCATTCCAAAACAAGGTTCGATTATTAAGATTATACATCAATCAAATAAGAGATCTTATCATTTCTTCATCTACACGTCTCTCATAAATTTAACACACCTTCATCTCATCCGTGCATATCAATACCACTAGGGTATAATGGCACCTAGGAGAATAGTTACCCGATCCCTAATCAGGAAATTAAGATGAAAACAACTACCAAGAAATAGGACATGACATATTTAATCACAACTATTATGATGTCAATGTAGAAGAAAATCATACCCAAGGAGAAGATGAAGAAACAATGGTCAACACCAATAGCAATGATGATTCAAGTACCTATTTCATGGAAGGAAGAAAAAAAGAGATGTTTAACCGTTTCGTTGATAAAAAAAATATGCTCTCTTACTCCAACTATATCATATGGCAGGTAAACTTCCTTCTTATTATGCTCGTGACCAACTTCATAGTCTCCTCCATGATGACATTTAATGCATTGGACAACAACCTCCATCCCCACTATACCATAATCCAAACAACACAAATCAAAATAATTGTTATGTTGCACATAGATGGGATAGAAGAGAGAACACCAATAACTCCCAACTATCTAAGGAGGTCGTCTTATCCCAACTACATCAAATGAGTAACCAGATTGCCCAATTATCCTCCCAACTTTATATGCAATGACCACATGACCATGGATCTCAACATTCTCAACAACCCAATTTCAATCCACTACCCATCAGTCCTCAAGAACCTACCTTGGAGAAAGAAGTGAAGTCTATGAAGGAAACACTTCAAGGGTTACAACTCAGCACACAAGGACAACAATAAAATTTCGAGGAAATTTTTCCTTATCTGTTTGATCGTGATATCTTGCAATTCCCTTTCCCTTCATACTTCAAACCACCAAAGTTTTTAGAAATACAAAGGAAAGGGGGACCCTCGCAAACATGTCAAAGAGTTTTATATGTTATGTCAAGAAGTATCCTACGACGACTCTTTCCTATTAATGCTTTTCTTAAGAAGTCTAGGTGGTCCCGCACTTGAATGGTTCCTCTTCTTTCCTAAGGGATCTATCACTACATTTGTCAAATTGTTTAAAAAATTTGTCAAACAATTCTCCTATAATGTAGAACATGATGTCACCATGATTGACCTATGTTTAATACTAAATAATGCAAACAATCTTTGGTGATCCCTCGATATCTGTATCCCATGGCCTATTCCAGAAAAGTAATTGGTCGCCATATTTTTCGTCAATCTCCACCAAGAGCAAACATTCCACCTGTAATTCCATTGCACCAATACCTTCAATGACATCATAGAGAAAGGACTACAAATTTAAAAATCCCTCATTGCCATAGACCTCATTAAGTTCTATTCCCATTATTATAATCAATCTAACCAGCCCTCTACATCAGAAAATCCCAAATATTTCAATAAGAATAAAAATGTTTTCGGCGATCGAATGATAGAGAGCAAGAATTTTCATCACATCCACAAATTTTCTACCATATTTGTCATTGAAATTCTAAGTCCAATCCACTCAATATTAAAAAATAAATTCATACACCCCCTTTAGATAATCCATCAAAGAAATCCTTGACAAACTAGTTTCTTCTAATATGGTTGTTTTCCCCCAAACTCATCCAATTAATGAATATCGACCCAAACCATCCTAGTTCAAGGAAAAAAAGTAATACACATTCCATGGAATCAAGGGTCATGTTACCACAAGGTGTATGAAGCTAAATAATTACATTTAGGACCTAATTAATTGAGGTGAGATTGAAATCGAAGAAAATACATCCTCTTTTTCTCAAAATCAAAAGCTAGGAATCTATCAAAATCTACTTCCCAATCATGGTCAAAACCACACTTCAAATCAAGGTCAACAAATGTATGGAAAAAACCCTGAGTCATCCACCCACCATTCTAATCACATCAACTACCTCCACATATCATTCAAGTATGAATATCTTGCTATCCATATCCACCATTCCTCACATCAAGTAGCCACTATCAAGGTCAAAAGGCCATTCATGAAACCATCAATGTTTGGTTACCACTTGAAGAAGTCACGTAGTGGCCCAAGGACCTACTCCATCTTCCTCTAATTTTCCACTACAAGCTCAATACAACATCATTGAACAACTAGATAATACCCCTACAAAATTATCCATTATGGATCTTCCCAAAATATCCTTCATGCACAAAGATATCCTTTATCGATTCTCTTTAAGAAATACACATCCCAAATGACATCAATCCTACGAAATTTCAATCCCTTGTCACCCATCTTTATCCCCATCCAACACTTTCACTCACCTTCACTCAGCAATACTTTCCACTATATGGTCTGATGCACAATCTTCCTCTATAATGAGGTACAAATCAAACACACTCGTCTCAAAAGAGTACTCATGGACAATGTATCTAGAGTTAACCTTTGTACCCTATCTCTCATCCAATGATTAGCGTATAATGAATTAGATCTAATACAAGATATAATTACTATTAAATAATATGATAATACTGAATGAAAATCCATGGGAACTTTATATCTCCCTATCAATGTAGGGCATGTTATGCTCCCCACCCTAGTACACATTATAGACATCCGGTTCCCATATAATATATTGTTTGGTCAACCATGGATCCATGAAATGCACATCATACTGTATACATTACATAAATTTCTCAAAATTGAGCATGTCGGTGTAGAGGTCACCATCCATGGTGATCTTCAACCCTTCCAATATTATTAAGCTCTCTAAGTACAAGGTTATCAGGAACCATATTGTCATATCACTAAAATTGTGCCATCACAATCTCCATCTCCATCATCATCCACTACTTCATATGTTTCACCTGACAGTCTTCTATCCACCTCATATAATTCCTCATCATCATTTGATCCTCTCTTACCCACTCCATTCATATCCACTCCTCTTCTACCTACTCCATTGCTCAAGCTGAAATTCATAGGGTATAGGGAATATCAAACTTTCATCATTTAATAACTACCACTATCACCTAAACAACATGGTAGGCCTGATATGTGTCAATTCAAAAGGAAAAAATACTCATTTAGCTATTCCACCTATATCTACTTTGGGTATCTTTTTGATGAGTACCTCAAGCCATCTGACACCACATGTCTCATTGATGACTCTATATCATCCTACTACTTTAACGACGAATATTAAATCTCCAAATAGATGATGTCTCATATGGGATATTCTGGTTGAGGACTAGGTCTCCATGCATAAGGCATCATTGAACCTCCTGCTATCATCCTCAATCCTAATGGTCGTGGACTGGGTTATCAGCCACCTGGTGAGAGTATTTGTGATGACCATAGTGACACAAATGAAATAACAAAGGATGCCATATACACCATCAAAATAAGTTCCATTTATATCTAATACAAAGACCTCATTGCCACCAATCTCTTCCATGAAACTGATATCCTCGCCATTAATGTCACCCTAACCTACCCATAACTAATCCAGTGGGACCAATAATATGAACATATCTCTCTTGATACATTTCAAAATAACGAAGAAATTATTGATCTCATGGGAATTTTATATAATGTACCAACCATTGACCATAAGAAAGGTATCCAAATATGTCTAAAATGTCAACGCCTACTTTAGAGAACATGAGCCTACCTCCCATATTCAATCCCAAACTAATATCCCTCATCCTAACCCCTCTTGTCACCTAGATGAGGAGGATCCCATTACAAACTTCTTCCAAAACCCCTCAAATCCAAAACATGATCTAGCTATAGATCAACTTATTCCAGATCCTAAAACGTTACAGGATGGGCCAACATCATTAATTGAGGAAACCATTAAGATTAACATTGACACTAAAGAAGACCCCGAGATCCTCAAACTGGGGAAATATTTATCAGCGGTTGAACAAGTCACCTTTACAAAACTTATTAAGTAATTCTTGGATGTATTCACATGGTCTGATGTGGATATGCCTAGTCTTGATCCTTCTCTAGTGGTTCATAATATTTTAGTGCATAAATAAGAAAATCCTATTAAACATAAATTGTGCAAGATGCCTCCAAAGGTAGCCCTACTTGTCAAAGAAGAACTACAGAAGTTTCTTGACATAAGTTTCATATGTCCCATTACCTATTCTAATTAGATCTCCAACATCTTCCTAATAGCTGAAAATATTGGGGTCATCTATATTTTTACATAATTCCACAACATTAACAAGGATTTCCCAAAATATGATTTCCCCTTACCAAATATTGACATGATTTTAGACTCTACAGTCAGACACAAAATTTAATCCCTCATGGATGGATTCTTTGGATATAAGCAAATCAAAATAGTTGAATAAGATCAGCATAAGATCACTCTCACCATGCCATGGGGAATGTTTTTCTACTAGGTCATTCCTTTTGGTCTCAAAAATATCAGAGCTACATATGAACATGTCATGAACGTTATCTTTCATGACATTATGCACAACATTGTTGAGGACTTTGTTGATGATATTATAGAAAATTCCAAGACTAGAGAAGAACATCCTATGGTTCTTCACCACATCTTTGAATGAATTCGTTAATACAAAGTTTGGCTTAATACTAAGAAATTTATTTTCAGTGTTACATCTGGAAAACTAGTTTTTTATTGTCTTATGGCGTAGAATATAAATTAACCTAGATAAAGTTAATTTTTTGATGGAAATTCCCCTTCCTACAAATCTAAAGCAACTCATAAGACTATAAGGAAAAATTGAATCCATCAGAAGATTCATATCACAACTCGCTAACAAGTGTCATTTGTTTCATCATTTTCTTACAAAAGGAACAATCTTCCATTGGAATGAATAATGTCAATCCTCTTTTGAAAAACTCAAAGAATATATATTACATCCTCTATTATTAGTACCTCCTACTCGACAAATTACTCTCCTCTACATTTTAGCTATTCAACATACCTTAGGATCCATCCTAGCACATCACGATGACCAAGGAAAGGAACATGCCATCTACTACCTAAGTCGAATGCTAGTTTCTTATGAGCTCAAATATTCTCCAATGGAAAAGGCATGTCTCGTTGTTGTCTTTGCTTCTCAAAAGCTATGGCATTATATGCTCAAAAACACATTCAAGCTCATATCCAAGGTAGATCCATTCAAACATTTACTCTCCAAATCATCTTTAACAAAATGTATGGCTAAATGGATTATGTTCTTGAGTGATTTCGACATTAAACATGTTAATCAGAAGGATATTAAAGGAAAATTTATGGCAGATCATTTAGTGTAAGCTCTAGTTTCTTATTCCTCTCCACTTAATAGATGGTTCCCAGATGAATCTATATTCACCATTGAAGAATCGGACACCTGAACATTACACTTTGATGGATCCTTTACAAATCATGAATCAAGAGTAGGTATTCTATTTATCACACCCAAGGAGATCTAATCCCTAAATCCTTTTGGCTTGTCTTTCTTTGCACCAAATATATATCTAAATATGAGGCACTCATATATGGACTAAGAATGTCCATATGATGGAACATACAAATCTCAATGTATTTTATGACTCACAACTCATAATCAAATAGGTTAATGATGAATATTCTACCAAAGATGACAAAATAGTTCGTTACAATAAAAATGTTGGATAGCTTCATGACTTACTTTCAGCACATTCAGTTTAAGTAGGTCATCTGAGAAAACAACAAATCAGCAGATGCAATGAAAACCAATGGTTCTCTACTGGACATGCCTTTAGAAGCCCCTAATTCATAGTTCTTTGTTGAACAACTCATGGTGCTGGCCTATGATATCCTAGAATCTAAGATTGTATGTGAGATTGTTGGTTCTAAATCCTCATGGTACCATGACATCTACACCTAGCTCCATGACCGCACCCTTCCACCTATCCTTCTTTACAACCATATTATCCTTCATCTAACATTCCTCCCAATTCACCATACTTGGTGACACCCTTTATCATAGAGGATTTGAAGGAACTTTTTTATGATACACTAATTCCTAAGAGGCCGAATTGGCACTTAAGGAAATTCAGGATGGTATTTGCGGTGCTCACACCAGGGGTGTGGTACTTGCTAAGAAAATTATGTGAATCAGATTCTATTATCCTTCCATGGAGAAAGATGCATGTTTTTACATCCACAAATGTGTCCCATGCCAAAAACATGTCAACCTTATCAATGCACCATCCCAAACTTTATAACCTATTACTACTCCATGGCCATTTTCCACCTAGGGGCTAGGTCTCATGGGAAAATGTAATCCCACTTCATCCGATAGTTAAAAATTTATCATTACTACCATAAAATACTTCACTAAATGGGTTGAAGCCATTCCAGTTACTTATGTTACTAGAAAACAAATATCCAAGTTAATCCTTAATCACATCATTTTCCCATATGGTTTTACATATACTCTTATAAAATACAATGGAAAATCCTATAAAAATTGAGAATTTTGTGAACTTTGTGACCATTTCCAAACCAGGCTCAAATTTTCCACCCCATTTTACCCACAATGCAATGGAAAATCTGAAGCATTCAATAAAACACTAAAACACATCCTTGGAAAAATTGTCGATCAATCAGGATGAAAATGGCATACACAAATATATCTTGCCTTGTGGGCATATTGTACATCTATCCATACCCCCATTGGCTCCACTCCATACTTTCTCATCTTCGGCACTAAAATAATCCTTCTTGATGAGATCAATCTCCCTTCCCTCCATGTTTCTCTCCGACACCTCATTGATGAAGAGGACTATTGAGTGCATTTCCTACAATAACTTAATATGCTAGATGAGAAACACCAGAAATCCCTGTACCATCTTAAATCCAATCCAAATTGACTCTGCAGATAGTACGACAAGTGCATCAAAACCCAAAAAATTGTAATCAGTGACATAGTCATTAAGGAAAACCAGCGTAACACTAATTTTGATCATGAAATGAAAGGTAAGTTCAAACCAAACTGACTCAGACCTTACGTCATCATTTCCAAGTTTGGCTCAGGTTATTATAAGCTTGCAACTTAGGATGGGTATGAGTTGGATGAGCTCATGAATATTATGCATCTCAAGCATTTCTACGCTTAAAGTGCCCACAACCCAAAATAAATAGAACTTAAAATAAAATAAAAATAATTTTTCCAATGGTGAAAACCACTTCAGTGGTTCCTTAGGAAAGTGTCATGGTGAAAACCAGTTTTTGGCACTATGGTAAACTAGATCCTATGTCCATGAGTTCCCTACTAACATAATCAACCCACTGGGGACAGCCCCCCTTATTCATATTCATGTCCCCATTTACATCCACATTCTTTTTCTATTATCCTAAATCCATACTTCTCCTAATCCTAACTACAAAGTAATGGATGTATCATGATTAGGAATGCTAAGGTCACATATTCTACAACAAAATATTTTAAATTGCATCACTACAAAGTGTCCAAGTCAAATTTTGATAAATGCAACCCTTGTAAGATCCTGAGGATTTCATTTCTCTTCACCAACCCCTTATCCACCTATTATCAACATATATTCCTCTTCGCCATCACTTTCCTTTCTCTCTAATATTCTTCCTCGTGGCTTTCCACAATTATATTATAAATATTTGTACAAATTAGATTACATTTTAAATTCCCTTTAGTAAAATTGTAAATATTCATGACATTAAAATATGTATATATCCACATCTATTAATCACCACAATGTTTAATCCACACTAACCATAACCCACAATAACCATCATATTAAAACATTGCATTATCCATAATAACATTACATAATCATGACCAAACATTTCATTATCACTATCATCCAACTACAACATCCACATATCACAACTAATAGTATATCCATAACAATAACTAATCATCATCATCATAACAATTTATTTATTTTCTATCCATTAGAATCAACACAGTAAAATCTCTCTCTCCATTATCATTATGTCATAATAAAATTTAATCAACACATCTAGCATCATCACATCATAATAAAACTATATAATCATTCAATTTACGTCCACATTATTAAACAAATATTACCATATAATCCTACCATCATCACATGCATTACCTAACCATAATAAACCATTATCTAATCTCATAAAATAAATCATAATCCTAACATACAACATATAGCCACAATAAATCACCATCTAATATCATCATAGAAAAATAAATATCTCAGAGCAGGTACATTGCACAACATTATCATGTCAACATCCACTAATCATCCATACATCCTCATAAAATCAATCATCAACGCATCATAATAACATCACAAACAATAATATGTCATGATCATCATCATAATATTGAGTATCTCACTCATAAAAAATAATACATCTTATCCTCAACATAATCCAATAACATCATCAAAATCATGCATATAAACCATCATGAAAATCACCATCTATACATCAAATAAAAAAATAGAAAAATACATCATCATTTCATCATAATAATCATCATCCTACATCGCTCTACATCAACATCCACACAAAGTATGTCATCACAATAAACATATCAAAATGACTTAAACAAATATAATGCATGTCATCCGCATGATCGAATAATACATATGTCACATCAAAATACATGTGTACATAAAAAATGTGACCATCATGGTCGCCATATACAAAAATAATATAACATATACATAAACACCCATCATTGCATTGAGCTACCTGTATCATATCCTGCTCCACCTAGTCTCAGCTGTAACACACCCATTGTGCTCCCTGAGGCCATCATCCATGTTGATCTCCTCTCTTAAATTATCCACATAGCATCACTCCTTCGGAATATGATGAGTCACAATGCACTCATAATAATGCATCTCCTCTACTAAGGTTTGGTATTGTCCCCATGTCACTGTCCTATGTGGTTTCATTTGTCCTTCTCCATGCATAACTCCCTTTATCTCCCCCATCCCATGAGTAGCCCCCTATGTCACACTCTCTCATGGATCAGCCACAGTATCCAATACACAATATTTGTACATGTATGCATCCTTCTTGCAATGGGTTTTGTCTCAATTTTGTATGATATGATCCCTCTCCTATCTCAACTTATCAGCCACCTGTTTTATCCTGTCCAGCTCCCACTATAGGCGAGCTACCTCAGCTACCATACTCTCCCCCTTTACCATCATTTGACTCACCAAAATGGATAATACACTTGATTTATGCCTCAGCTCCTAAATCTCTCTCAAATGAGCTACACCTGTAAACCTTTTATCTCCACCTCCCATGCATGAGCCTTTGCCTCCAATTTTTCTATATGAGCCTACATCTCTACTCCTATATTGGTTGATCCTGAAGGACCCGCACAAGAAGGACCTGATCCTAATAGCCCTACATCTATAAACACTATACTTGTAACCCTTGTGCTAGATGGAACCATAATATCTATTGTTAATTATACAACCATCAGTAATGGCACAGTCGAATCATCAACATCCATAACATCCACCTCCTATCTATCTAGACTCTAGACTAGTGCCTCCTGTACGGTTGAATGTTCCACTCGATGATAAACTAGAGGGGCACCTAATATAATGATAGGGGGTGCCCATTGTAACTCTTCCTCTTCCTATCCCTATGGTACATGCACCACTATTTCCTACCACTATGGACTCCCTCTATAAACATGTCTCCATCCATGTATAAACCTTATACCTCCCAATGATCATGTAAGCGTGGATGTCCTGATCCCCTACCACCACTCATCATATCCTTGTATTATCCCTAAATCTTCTATAACTAGTAAGGGCATCCACAGGATAACCCATACATCGTCAAAACTTTCCCTAGCCACATCAGTTGGAATCAGAGTACCTCAGTCCTCATACTCGTGTGTGGTCCGTGTAAACACATGGTAACCTGTAGGAATATATTGTATCATACAAAAGTGGTGCAAGGTAATATCTAGCCTGTATCTCTTGATCATATATGGATGGACCTCTACCAAGTAAATGGTGTCTAAATCCTCCTCAGCTGCACCCGATCTCTTACCCATACCTCATAATCCCGATATAGTCAACATGTAATGTCTCCTACCTACATCTCATCTATCCTATGCCTGTAAAAATCCATCTCCCCCAAATGCTCTCTATTACCCATATTCATGTGCCACCCATAGACTGAGGGCTCACCATCAAGTTGTTGCTACCAGATGTAGATCAGCCTACCTGTCGCTATATGGTCATAGCTCCAAATCTACAGTAAAATACCTACCCCAATGTTGGTACCTCCTCGATAAGCTACCCTATGTAGATCATGATATATGTGTGCTAACATTGCAAGTGCCCATGCAAAAATTGTCTCTAACTATCACATCACATAAACAACATCTAAAAAACCAATGCTATAATATCACCCTCCTCTATCAGGTAGAAAAACACAGCTGATCAGAGAACACAATAACATTAGCACACACTCCATATACCCCTCTCTAAAATAATCCCCCAAGTATATCTGTAATTCTCAATGAGGTTCATCCTCTACATCTGTCAATAAACCCAACCGTGTCCTAGGCCTATCCCTATGCCATACTACCCACTCTCCCTCAACTAGAATATGATAAATATGGTAAACATCCTCCAGTGTTACCTTTATATCCCCTGTTAGCAACCAGAAGGTGCTAGTCTACGAGTGCCACCTCTCTGCCACTACAGTCAATAAACCTTGGTCTTCTCACATACTTAGCATACTCACCGCATGTAGTAGTCCGATCACATGTAAGAGTGAAGCATCATCCTCCTCTGCCTCCTCATCGAATCCTCCTAGTAACCTCATCAAGGTGGAAAATCGTTAATGCCAAACCTACACAATATCTAATGTAACCTACACATATAACCCACACATATTAGCCCCAACCCATTATTTCCTATATTTTTCCCTCTATCCCCATCATTATACCCTTAAAACACCCTAAAACACTAAATTTTTTCCCTTACGCTACTTTATAACATCAGTGTCATTCTACTAAGCATACGAGCCACTTTAATTCATAAGCACCACTATTCCCCCATAAGCATCATTTATCTCCCAATCCTACGCATAGGTGCCACCATAAAACAAAGGTGCTACTACACTATGTATAGGCACCATTACTAATCCCCTTCATTTATAGGTGCCACTATTTGTGGCATCATCACCAAAACCCATCCCTCCCATGTGCATAGTCATTAGAACTCATCCCTGCCCCCTACGCGACACATAGGCACCATTTTTTGTGTATAGATACAACAATATGGTGCATAGATGCCATTTTGTATGCACATGTTCCACTTTATGCCCCTAAACACTAAACCTGCCCCTAAAACCCCTAAAATTAGCAAAACAAGCACAAAACAAAAATGATAAAATCCATAAGGTACTTACCACAAGTTCATCAATTGTCGATTGTTGATACACCCTCACTACATCCGCTTGTTGCCCTCAAATCCTTTAATATACCATTTTGATATCTTAAGGGATTTATATCACTATTGCACGTGGTGAAAATGATTTTCCAAGTGGTCCCCAAAGCCCATTTATACCTGATGTGATGCCCTAAATTATTCTAGGAGCTTATTCTCCCACCAAGTTCATCTGTTTTTCCACCCGTTTCTTCCTACCTTGACCAAATTTCCCCGTCTATCACCCTAAATCTAAAAATCCAAAAAAAAAAATTAAAAACGCAAAAAAATCCAAAAGAAACAAAAAATCTTGAAATATTTAAATATCATAAAATCCTAAAAAAAATCAAAAAATCCAAAAGCATTAAAAAAATCATTAAAAAATCAACAAAATTGTAGAAGTCCTAACATAAACAACCTAACACACATTGACCAATTTTGTATCGCCACATTCCAAATCCATTTTCCTCACTTTTTATTTTTCTGCATGCATACTTGTGAATGTTTTTGTTCTTAGCAAATGATATGGGCCATATTTTTAATTTTTTTACACATTCTAATGACATGAGGACCCTTTATTGCTTAATTTCTCCAATGATATAAGGAAAATGGCATTTGGAAACTTAAGAATCATGGTGTTGGTGCTCAATTTAATCTCACCCTGTTTGCTCTAAAAATTTCTTCAATCTACTGGGTTCGTCATATTTTCTATCTCTCCGTATTGATGTCGTGAAAGGTTTTCTTCATTTGGTATGTTGTTGAAGATCCTTCTCCATGGTCGTGGATCACATTTGGGCCTTGTATCATTTCAAATTCTTTTTCCTTAAAGAAAAATTCAATTCTGGGCACAAATGGTGATTTCCCTAGATTTTACAATTTGACGGGTGTATTTTCCCTGTCAAATTATATCTCAGCATCTTCAGCTACATGGTCTCTTTAGATTGGATGAGGCACATTGGGTCTATTTTATAACTTGTAACTTTTTTCTATGTTTGCAAAAAGATCAATTTGGCCCCATGGCCCCGTTGAGTTCTGATTGGCCGGTCAAATTTATAAAGGCAGAGTGAATTTATCTTTTTTTTCCCCGAAGGTGTATACGTGTTCATTTTTAATTGGTTGCAGCCTGGCGGGTCTTTTTGGTGAAATTTTCCACTTTGGTCACATTTGTAAAAAATACAAATTGGCCCCATGGCCTTGATAGTCTCTGATTGGTTATTCAACAAATATGAAGTGGCAGGGAAAAAGTCTTACTTTGACCCCGAAGAAGGACACATGGCATTTTTTCATGTTACAAGTGGGAAGGTGGGTCGGTGGAACATTTTGAAGTTTTTGGCTCTCTTGAAAAGTGTAAGAGGCGGGTCAAGGGTTTCTGAAAATTTATTTTTGAAAAGGAGCAAAGTTTGACCCACAACTCCGCTGGGGCCCACATCAAAAGTTACAAGCGGGAAGGTGGGTTGGCGAGGAAAATTGGAAATTTTGCCTTTTTGTTAAAAAGGGTAAAATTGCATAAATGAGCCGTAACTCCATCAAAGGCCCAGATTAAGCCACATGTCAAGCCTTATTTCAAAGGCGGAGGGGTGGGGGTAAAATGTGAAAATTGCACATTTTCTCCAAAAGTCATAAAATGTAAAAGGCAACCCCAAGCCCACTTTCGAATCAGATTTTTCCATGTGGACGACTCTAATCTAAAGTTGAGAAAGGGCAGAATCAATGGTTGTTGTGCATTGCATCTGATTTTGCCACCATTTTTTCTCCAAGACTCCTGGAGATGTGAATACGCATTGTTTTTCATCATTTTTTGATGAAATTCCTTGTCATTTTTGTCTGCAAAAGTGTAATTGAATGGATTTAGAGCTTAATTTGTGAGTCCAAGGAATGTAAAGGTTGATATTTTGAAGTTGGAATTACTCGGGCACTTGCAAAAACATGAATTACTAGAGAAGCTGGATGTAGAGCAAAATTTGCAGAGGAAAGAATGGGAAAAGGATGAAATGATGGAGGTTTGCATGCACGAAGGATGAAAACATGCTCCCAGTTAAAACAATGATGGAGATATTTGCAATGATTCACCTTTTTGAACAACTGGCAACTTTTTGTTGCAAACCTGTTAAATGTCATTTTCTAGAAATCATGATCAAACATGTAACAAACAAAGGTTCCTCGAATATTATTTTCTTGGGGGGAAAGCTTGGATGTAAATTGAGTGTTATAAAAAGCATGCTTTAGTCATGCAAATGGTCGGGGGTTGAATTCTTATGAGAAAATTTGAGAAATCCCATCTTCCTGAGAGACCATCTGAGAAACCTCTTAATCTCTTATGTTTTAGATTTGATCATGTCAAGTTGGTTGCAAGTGTACAACCATTGACAAGCTCTAAGATTGTTCAAGAAACTTTCCCCTGCTGATGAATCTAATCAACTTTGAATTAATCTATGTTAATCTTGGGAAAAATTGTGTCTGCTTTATTTTAGAATGTTTTCAAATAGTATTTCTTATGTTCTGTTGCAATCTTATGTTAAAATCCCTCCAAATCACATAGGATCTCATCCTTGTGATAGTTTAGTGGCATTTGCAATTTCATTATGAGAAGAGCCTTCATCCTGTAATGAGATAAATAATTTAAAATCACTTTACTGTCATTTTGTTGATAAAGATTGTCTGTAAGCCTTTGAGTGTATCTTAGGCATGAGGAACCAGGGGTCTTTAATGTTTAATTGAGTCTTTAGCTCAAGCCTTCATGTTAAATTCTTGGAGATTGTGTGAAACTGTGCAAATTTGGGCCTCCATTGATGCACACCTTCTGGTTGAAGGAATATTTTAGCTATTCTGAAGCATTTTGTCATTTAGTTTTCCAATTGTTGTGAAGGTTCTCAAAGATCTGGAAAAATCAAGTTTATCCTGCTTAATCTCCCACCAAAAAATTATTCAAAAACAATGAATCCTACCTGAACTACCCCTGTTTTCCCTGTATGTCCACAAATGAATAAATTCTACTACCAAAATATGCAGAAGCAATCAGGATTCCATAATGTCTTTAGTAACCTTAACCTTGTTTAGAAAATATCACCATTCTTTAGAAGTGACAACTCGTGAGAGTTAAATTGTGGTGCATTGATCATATTTTCTCAAGGTTTCCTTTA
Source organism: Taxus chinensis (assembly GCA_019776745.2). Lineage (NCBI taxonomy): Eukaryota > Viridiplantae > Streptophyta > Pinopsida > Cupressales > Taxaceae > Taxus > Taxus chinensis. Next base: position 615,989,962 of record CM034152.1, on the reverse strand, counting down.
AAATTTGTGCAAAGAAGGATATCTTCATTCTCCTTCACCAACAAAGGTTACAAAATGGGTCCTCTCACCCTGGTTGAAAGGCACAACCTAAAGTAGTGAGGATAGATCAAATCCTTTTGAAGGTGCTATCCATTTCTCCAACATCTGAGTGACAAAGAGCAGCTGAATCACCTCCCTCAGCTACAAAATGACATACATGATGATTTATTTGTCTCTAGGCTTCTTGTTAAATTTGTGATGATGCTCAGCTTGCAAAGGAGAATCAATTTGGATACCAACACCAGATTGGTGCCATTATCCGTTAGGGATCTTATTAGCATTGTTGGGGATTATTTGAACTTTGGGACAATTTTTACAGAAACCATTTGGCACGTTGCAACAACACCTGGGACTTATTGGTGGAAACAACACCAGATTTCGGGGATTATTTGAACTTCGGGACCCATTTGTGCAGTCAACAACACTAGATTGGCTGTTGTCCATGAATTATTTGAACACTGGGACCTATTTGTGGAACAAACACTTCTAGGAACTGTTGTCTGGGACTATTTGAACTTTTTGTGGTCAACAACACCAGATTGGCACCATGTTACGAGGGATTATTTGAACACCGGGACCTATTTGTGTGGTAAAAACACCCAAATTGGTGTTGTTGGGGACTATTTGAACAAAGGCATTACACATACAACCCTGGTAATGTTTCTTACATGATATAAGTGCAAATACATTGTTTAAACGTCATCCTTTGTTGAGATTTGTAAGATTTGTGCAAGTTACAAGTTCTTTGTGCAATATTTCTAGTTTTTAGTGGTTTTTGCACTAATTTTACATCATCAATGTTAAATACGGGTAAAGGAAGGTCAAATTTGTGAAGCTTTGCATGAATTTAGTGTTGATAGACATTTGACAGATCAATTTTAGTGCATTTTCACAACTAAGGTGAAAATCCTTAGTGGTGACTCCGTGTTGAATTAATTTTTGATAAATGCCAGTGTCTTAACCTCTATCAATTGAAATTTATCACTAATCTTTGCAAAGTATGGAAGGAAGAAGATCTTTCTTTGTTAAAGACCCTACTAGAAGGTTGTTTCTAGAATTGGGAAAGACAAATTCTTGAAGGAAGAAGAATCTAGAAAGTTATTGGAGATCAGAAATCAAGAAAAGAGTTATCAATTGTGGAAACTGATCAGCCTGTCATTGAATATTGCCATACTTCCTCAAGTGCTTCTGAATCAGGTAGTATTTTTGTAGATCAAAATTCTCCATCTGGAGAGGGGCCTTCATTTGTATTTGAAAAGTTTACATCTCATTCTATCCCTATGTTTTCCAAAGCTGATAGGATCTTCAAGAAATAAAGTTTTTAGAGAACATTCATTTTGAGAATTGCATTCATGTGCCCCAAAGACCCCTCACTCCTCATCATTTTGTATCTCCTATAAATTCACCTCCTCAAAACAACATGGCCTAGCCCCCACCCAGACCTCCATTTGTTGTTAATACCTTCGGTCCTATAAATTTTAGAGGTATGGATGGATATCCAAATGTTGTGCCCCAAGATGTTAGAAATAGACTACCTAAATTTCAAGGAAATAATGCTATTACTGGTGATCAACACTTAAAACTTTTGTTCAATATGATGGAAGACTTTGAGATTGAATTTGAGGATGTGTACATAAAATTGTTTATTCATACTCTAGAGGAGGATGCACAGGACTGGTATAAATATTTTCCAGATAACTCCATTGATTCATGGACAGAAATGAAGAATGCTTTTAGATTGCAATATGGAGATAAAATAGACCCTAGGTTTCTTTTATCTAAGAATTTGAAAATATTAAGAAGAATCCTAATGAATTTGTTCATGACTTCAATACTTGGTTCAATAAGACCTTGAATAGGCTACCTGTAATCCTAAGGCCAAGTGATGTTTCTTGTTTAATAAAATAATCTAATGCTTTTGATAAAAAGGTTGCCTATTATTTAAGGGATAAAAACCCAGGAACTTTGAGGCAGGCCTTCACCATGGCTTTGCAGATTGAAAATAACATCAAAGCAGTTGGTAAGCCTCCTAAGAGGGAAGGTATCAAGCTGATCAATCTAGAGAAGCCTCAGTCAAGTAAGTCTATGGATCTAGAAGAGGTTGTAAAAACTGGTCCGGAGCTATTAAGGAAATATCCTATAAACTGGCCAGAGTAGAGAAGGGGATTGGACAAGGTTCCCAAGGTCAGCACAAGCCACAAGGTCAAGAAATATTTACAAATCATCTCAGAGGTGATCATAGATCAGATGATAGGGGTAAAGGGCCCATGGGATCAGGAAATAGACAGCCCCAACCCCAGGAAAATAGATTGGTGCCTGATCCTTTAGCTGCCAGAGTTGCTTGTTGAAGAAGCTCATGAAATTGAGTGGTGTGATAGTTGTTTCTTGCCACATTCCCATGTGATGTTGAAAAGGGAGTTGAGGAAGAAGCTGATGATGATGATGAAATTAATGATGATGCATGCATGATGGATTTCTCTACAAGTTCACAGCAGGAGAAACCTCAACTGAGCTGATGAGTGCCATAACTATTGAAGATTTATGGATTGCATTCACTGGGTATTACCTCTTCCTCCCATTCATACTTTTGAAATTGATATGGTACAAGATTTTGAATTTCCTAATAATGATTTTGAATACTTAAGGGCATTAATGATTAAAAAGTATGATGGAGGAATTCCTTCATAAGGAGGATAGGTAATTGTTAATGAATGCAAGTAGTTGGCCTAAGAAAAGGAATACAATACAAGAGTAAAGTTGTCAAAGGGGCAGGGCCTCAAGCCAAACCAAAAATTCCAGTGCTTACTAATATCCCTAAGGAAACCCCTAATAAAGATGCATCTAACAAAGGCTTTTTCACCCCAAATAAAACTTGTGTTCCTCCCCATGCTCAAACTGTGAAAAATCTCGTGCCATCAGATGAATTTGTAAACCTTCCTCCTAATGTTTCCTTACCCAAATATGTTCCTTGTGACATAGCCCAAATCTTGAGTCAGATCAAGATTTTTGTTCCTATTGTTGAATTGCTTAGAATCCCTGAGCATAAGAACAGGGCATTTGAGTATTTGGGATTTAAAGAAGAAAAGATCACCCAGGGTAAAAATGTAAACAATGTTGAGGTTCCTCCTGCCATTGTAGAGTTAGAAAAACCCCAAGTATTGGAAGAACTAGGTGAACCACCTGAATTATATTTGGGAACATCTCTGGTTGAGTCTCAGCTGAATGTGGATCCATTTTTACTACTCTGATTATTAAGGATAGGTTGTTACATAACTGTATGTTTGATTCAGGAGCCTCATGTAATGTAATGCCTCTTGAGGTCATGAATGAGTTGAATCTCAAAGTAACAACAGCTTATGGGAAGTGTACTACCATGGATTCAAGAGAGGTGCCAGTAGTTGGATGTTTCAAGGGTTTAGTAGTGCAATTGGCAGCTTATCCAGGCAAGTACTTAACTTTGAATGTAGTAATTGTGGATTGTCCTGCTAAGTGGGGAATGTTATTATCAAGAAAGTGGGCAGCTAGTGTGGGTGGAAGTGTGCAAATGGATATGTCTTATGCCACCATACCAATTGAGGGAAGCCTTGTGAAGTTACCTGGTGAAAATAAAATGTTATATCTCATTGAGGACCCCAACAATGCTTCTTATGAAGTATTGCACATAGACATTGATGTTGATAACTCTGTGAGCTATGTTGTTTTCAAGGAGTATGAAATTGATCAATGCAGATATCCTGAGTAGATTGATTTTCTTGGGACTTTGATGTTTGATGTAGCCTCGAGAGATGTTGAAAAACTTGACATAGGCACAAAGGATAAGCCTTGAAAAAATGTGGTCAGATAGACAACTTGGATGGAAAAGAGAAACAATCATATGACCAGTTGTTAAAGACGTATCAGAACTGCTTAGCATGGTCATATCCAGAATCAAAGGCACTTGAAATTTTTCCTTGATTATTTTCTCTGAATCAGGGTGCACACCATTGTATAGTGTATAGTCTTTTGGTTTTCATTCTGCTTTCATGTTTTTCTGTTTTGGTTTTTCTTGGTCCCTGGTGACCAATTTTTGTTGGTTTCTCAGTTCATCTTGGGGAATTGGTTATTCTTTCAGCTCTGCAAGCTTGTTCTTGACTCCGTTTCCTAATGGATTTTTGGCACATGGTTTCTTATATTGTTCTTGTGGCACTCACAGGGAGTTCCCATCCCCGAGTCGGAGCCGATTTTGGTGCTCGATTTGATCTCAGCCTAGTTTGTTCTCAAAATTCTTCAATCTGCGGGCTTCTGTCATATTTTCTATTTCCCCGAATGGATGTGTGAAATGTTTTATCTTCATTTGTATGTTATTGTAAGATCCTTATCTATGGTCATGGATCACATTTGGGCCTTGTATTATTTGCAAATTCTTTTTCCTTAAAGAAAAATTCAATTCTGGGTGTAAATGGTGATTTCCCTGCATTTTATGGTTTGACGGGCATGTTTTCCCTGTCAAATTATATCTCAACATCTTCAGCTATGTGGTCTCTTTTGATTGGATGAGGCACATTGGGTCTATTTTATAACTTGTAACTTTTTCTATGTTTGCAAAAAGATCAATTTGGCCCATGGCCCCGTTGAGTTCTGATTGGCTAGGTAAAATTTATAAAGGCGGAGTGAATTTATCTTTTTTTCCCTGAAGGTGTATACGTGTTCATTTTTAATTGGTTGCGGCCCGAACGGGTCTTTTTGGTGAAATTTTCCACTTTGGTCACATTTGTAAAAAATACCAAATCAACCCCACAGCCCTGATAGTCTCTGATTGGCTATTCAACAAATATGAAGCGGTAGGGAAAAAGTCTTACTTTGACCCTGAAGAAGGACACATGGCCATATTTTCAAGTTACAAGTGGGAGGTGGGTCACCGGGAGCATTTTGAAGTTTTTTTGGCTCAACACTAAAATTCAAAGTGGGGAGGTAGTTGCCGGAAGTTTTTGAATATTTTTCCCTTTTGTGAAAAGGAGAAAAGTTAAAAATGAACCAAAAATCCATTGGGGCCCACATCAAAAGTTACAAGTGGGAAGGCAGGTCGGAGAGGAAAATTGGAAATTTTTCCTTTTTGTTAAAAAGGGTAAAATTGCAGAAATGAGCCGTGACTCCATCAAAGGCCCAGATTAAGCCACATGTCAAGCCAATGTATTTCAAAGGAGGAGGGGTAGGGTAAAAATGTGAAAATTGTGCATTTTCTCCAAAAGTCATAAAATGCAAAAGGCAACCCCAGGCCCCACTTCAAATCATATTTTTCCACGTGGACGACTCTAATCTAAAGTTGAGAAAGGGAAGAATCAATGTTGTTGTGCATTACATCTGATTTTGCCACCATTTTTTCTCCAAGACTCCTAGAGATGTGAATATGCATTGTTTTTCATCATTTTTTGATGAAATTCCTTGTCATTTTTTCTGCAAAGTGCAATTGAATGGATTTAGAGCTTAATTTGTGAGTCGAAGGAATGTAAAGGTTGATATTTTGAAGTTGGAATTTCTCGGGCACTTGTAAAAATGTGAATTACTAGAGAAGCTAGATGTAGAGAAAAGTTGCAGAGGAAAGAATGGGAAAAGGATGAAATGATGGAGGTTGCATGCACAAAGGATGAAAATGTGCTCCCAGTTAAAACAATGATGGAGATATTTGTAATGATTCACCTTTTTGAACAAGTGGAAACTTTTTGTTGCAAACCTGTTAAATGTCATTTTCTAGAAATCATGATCAAACATGTAACAAACAAAGGTTCCTCGAATATTCTTTTCTTGGGGGGAAAGCTTGGATGTAAATTGAGTGTTATAAAAAGCATGCTTTAGTCATGCAAATGGTTGGGGGTTGAATTCTTATTAGAAAATTTGAGAAATCCCATCTTCCTAAGAGACCATCTGAGAAACCTGTTAATCTCTTATGTTTTAGATTTGATCATGTCAAGTTGGTTGCAAGTGTACAGCCATTGACAAGCTCTGAGATTGTTCAAGAAACTTTCCCCTATTGATGAATCTAATCAACTTCAAATTAATTTTTGTTAATCTTGGGAAAAATTCATGTCTCTATTTATTTCAAAATGTTTCTACAAATTAAATTTCTTGTTTCTATTGCAATCTTATGTTAAAATCCCTCCGAATCACACAGGATCTCATCCTTATGATAGTTTAGTGGCATTTGTAATTTCATTATGAGAAGAGCCTTCATCCTGTAATGAGATAAACAATTTAAAATCACTTTACTGTCATTTTGTTTATAAATATTGTTTGTAAGCCTTTGAGTGTATCTTAGGTGTGAGGAACCAGGGGTCTTTAATGTTTAATTGAGTCTTTATTCAAGCCTTCGTGTTAAATTCTTGGAGATTATGTGAAACCGTGCAAATATTGGCCTCCATTGATGCACACCTTCTGGTTGAAGGAATATTTTAGCTATTTGCATTCTATCATTTAGTTTTCCAATTGTTGTGAAGGTTCTCAAAGATCTGGCAAAATCAAGTTTATCCTACTTAATCTCCCACCAAAAATTATTCAAAAATAATGAATCCTACCTGAACTACCCCTGTTTTCCCTGTATGTCCACAAATGAATAAATTCTACTAATAAAATATGTAGAAGCAATCAGGATTCCATAATGTCTTTAGTAACCTTAACCTTGTTTAGAAAATATCACCATTCTTTAGAAGTGACAACTCATGAGAGTTAAATTGTGGTGCATTGATCATATTTTCTCAAGGTTTCCTTTCAAATTTTTGCAAAGAAGGATATATTCATTCTCCTTCACCAACAGAGGTTACAAAATGGGTCCTCTCACCCTAGTTGAAAGGCACAACCTAAAGTAGTGAGGATAGATCAAATCCTTTTGAAGGTGTTATCCATTTCTCCAACATCTGAGTGACAAAGAGCCAGCTGAATCACCTCCCAGCTACAAAATGACATACATGATGATTTATCTGTCTCTAGGCTTCTTGTTAAATTTTTGATGATGCTCAGCTAATTACTTTAATTAATTTAAATATCATTCTCACTTGACCACCTCACCCCATGACCCACTCAAACCCCATTAATGACCTAAGACCAAGTCTAAGCCTATCCTGACCAACTAGAACTTAGTATAAACCTAGACTTAACTCATATTAACAAACCTAAGAGGAATCTTACTCATTCTTCCATGATCTATTACTTGAGACTCAAACAAAGATTGAAGACCATGCCAAAAATAGAAACAATCAAGCTATTTTCAGATAACCTATATATTCCCGCTTTGACCGACATCAGTTATACCTCAACCAATGTCGTTCCCCTACCTGCTGCTAGTTAGGATAAATATTTTTCCAAAATCCTTTATTTAGGTTGTTCATTCGATTAAGGATCTCATATGAACAAAGACTTGGAGCACTCAAATTTTCTGAAGCAATCAGGAAAAGGAAAACACATGGGAACACTACTAATAGCCATTGGCACCCATCATCTTCTTCATGATCATAAATACAAATAAGTAAGCACGAAGGCTCAAATTTCCATGGCATGAATGCAACTTCTCTTCTCACTAGATCTCCGCCATCACCGTCCTCATCACATACACTCTCTAGACCCATTCTTCAATAAGTACCTAATATGTCTTCATTTCTCTATGTTTTCTTTCAATAATATTTATTATTTATCTCAAGAATTTATTCTTCTATACATATGTACACCTCCCTTCCTCCCACCAACTTATTACCCTACCATACCTAGATCTTCCACATTGTTTCCCCCTATTCTAATCATCCCTAAACTTTTGGACGATTCCATGACCTCACCCCCACCATTTCTAGCCTCTATACAATCACAGAGAGTTTGAAGACCATTTCTAAGAGATTTTTATTAACCACCCCTATCGATGTCGGTCATCCTACAAAACCGGCATCGGTCACACAGCCGACGCCACTTACTGTGTCTGGCACCATACCTCAGACCAACAAGATCACACCCATTCCTTAACAATCCAGATCACTCCTAATCTTTACCAGATCTCACCAAGAGTGTGAACCTAACCTACAACCCAATACCAGCCCATCATCTGACCTGTTTTGACCTCAATCACCTTTTATCTAACCTTTCTTATTTGCTTTGTATTAGATACCTAAATTGTTTAAATTACAATAAGAGTTTTATTTCATGTTTATTTTAGATAACATTAATACTATTATTTAAAAAGTGAATTGACAATCTGTTCAGGAAGCATCACGCTTCCCGGATCTAGCTTCTGCTAGGAAATCCACTTGTTTTATTTAATTCTATCTAGTGGTATTGTTTTACATTTTATAGGTAGTTCCTCCTAGCCAAAAGGGAGTATTCGCAATCAACATTAGATCAGGAAATCAAAATACGAGCAAAACCTTAAACTGACATCACAAATAGGTATTCCTCTTTGGCCTATCACCCTCTATCTGTTTCATTAATTTATCAAGAATCTGTTGAAACATTTTGGCATATCCGGTGGGACCCATCCAGGGTTCCTTGCATTTATTCATTCTTAGGGAAATATTTTTTATGTTTGTTTCTTTTTAAAAAGGGAAGTTAACATTAAATATTCTCTGTGGGAATCTTCTCTTCCTTCTATTTTTCTAAGTTACATTTATATTTAGGGACTAGAAAGAATCCTTCTTTTTCTTCTCGTTTTGCATTAGTGCAAGTCATTATCGCTCTTATTCACTCTTTGTTTACATTGAATATCACATTTTTATTTGGGTTCTAATATACTTTCATTTCATACTTCTATGCTTGAATTGTTAGATCACATTAAAACTGAGGGCAACATATATGCTGGAAGTCATGCCCAACTGATGTTTGACATAATTGAATCATAGAGCACTTTCTCTTCTCTCTGTCTTTTCCAAACTGCACAAATAAAAATTCACACATCTTCTTACACAACACCTTACCTGGAGGATTTTTTCAACAATCACACGATCAGAGGATTGACAATGGGCACTTAGCTGGTTTCTTTGTCTAGTCATTATCAGAGAATGGACTGCCCCCGTAAGAACATAACCTAAAACCACCTTTAGAATTTTCCTCTTCAGAGGACACCTTCCCAAGAAAATTTTGTATTCTGATTCACAAATTCAGTCTAAAATAGAATAAGCTCAATATAAAAATTTACTTATAGGATTGTGTGTTTTTCTTAGCTTTTTCTTCAGTTGTGTTTTGAGTTGTGTGGTTAGATTCTTCATTTTCTTCTTCCTTTCACAATCCACCATCATAGTTGGTAAATTATGAATGTTTCTGAGTGTGTCAAGATCCATTATTATCATACTCAGTTTTCTGGGTTGATATTTCATTTGACTTAATTCACAAAAATCAAATTTTATGCACTTTTCCAAATTTCAAAGTGATAGGCGTTGGTCCAAAGACCGTCATTAGTTTACATCTAACTGGAATCAATTGACCTAACCGTTGTCAATTTCTAGTCAAATAAAAATTTGTATTTCATTTCCATCAGTTTTTTCCTCATTTGTAAAACTATTGATTTTCTACAATAACTGGTATCATTTTCCCTGGCCATCATCCCTCATCTTATAACCATTATTTTCTATCATAACCCTTGATGGTTCCTTTGTTCTGATTTTTAATTAGAACACCAACTTGTTTCACCTCCCCTAATCTATCCTTTTTCATTTCTACGATTTTTTGTGTCATTTACAGAGTGTTGTTTACTAGGTCTATGTTAATTAAAATGGTTTTGACTCACAACCTAGCCAATGCCCTTTTGTTTCATGCTAGCCTTCAGCTGCATCCACATATCCCATCACCACCTTCTATCTTGTCACCTATGGATCCAACTCAACCCATCACCATTAGTACTGGCAACGAGGAGTTCACAATACTCCTTGACCAAAATCCTACTGCCTTGCAATACTATCTCACCCACTCATCCACCCGAGACTCCTCGAGACAGTTGTTATACGGCAGGCCTATGTCTATCCCTCATGCCCTCTCCCCAAATTTTGTGTTATCTACCACTATCTCGGCATTTCCTTCATCCACCTTACCACCTGTGGTATCTGGACTAGACCCCACATTTGTTATAAATGTTGCACCTATGGCATCTATCACAGCCATGGTGTCAACCATCCCTTCAACATCCACCCTTAACATAGCCTTGTTTACACCTTTCACCTCATATATACCCATTGCATTTTAGCCACCCATGGTGTCGGAAACCCACACCCCATTCCAAAACCTCTTCCTTTCCATATCATAGTCTCTACCCCAAATTACCACAAGATTCGTTATGACTACCCCACCTATTTACACACATCACCAGAAACCCCCAATCTCTCTATTGCTTATTCAGGATATCTTCTAACCGCATCTATCCCCCCTTCGCAGTTCTCATACTTGGAACCCCCATATACAGGGATGCCATCCACATCATACATCTATCATCCACCTCCTTTTACTGCAGGGGGCACCCATTCCTCACAAAACACCAATGACCTCATTAGGATGATGATGGAAAATATGTAAACATTAGAAGCATCAATTTCCATCTCTCGCAACTCCTTAACTTATGACAAAATCTCTAATGATCCTATTCATCCATCTATCCCCATTCACCCATACCCTGTACATTGGGAAATGCCCATGTTCAACTGTTTCAAAAGTAAATAAGACCCACAACAACACTTGTTGTCATTCAAACATGGGTGCTATCTAATTTCCCATGATGATGCTTTACTCCTACAGACATTCCCCATGTCCTTGACAGAACCCACCTTAGATTGGTATAGTGGTTTACCCATACATTCCATTTACTCATTTAACCAAGGGGCTCAAGCATTCTTGGACCATTTATTAATCAATTTCATCAAAAACGTCACCATGACTAAACTAAACTTGACCTGACAGTACAATAATGAATCTATCACAGATTTTGTTGCTCACTGGTGAAGCCTTATGTTATCTCCGTTTTGAGTTTACGACAAAACGATTAGATAACCCATACGAAATTTTTGAAGTTGATTTTGCATTATGGCCTCTTTTAGCGCATTTCGGGTTTTCAGGTTTTACCAACAGTTCGACATGAGTTTTAACATGCTTTATGTCTTGTGTCTTCCGAATCCCGAAACCCGCTTCCTATTGTGAAAATCGGGGTTTTCGGACCTCCGGTGCATCGGAACATGCCTTACCTAAAACATGTTTTACGCCTCATGCTTTCCGATACCTAAAGTCCGCTTAGTCCTTTGTATCGGGTTTTCGGAGCTATGTAACATCTAAACACCTCATGTTTTTGTGCCTCATGCTTTCCGATAGCCGAAACCTAAATTGCACTAAGTCACCTCGTGTCGGGTTTTCGGACCTCTCAAACATGCTGACATGGCATTCATGCCAAGTTGTCGGTGAATTGGCACGTGCCGAGCCCAAGTGTATTAATTGCAAATTTTCTTATAAATACGTGGATTTCCACGTCATTGTTACCGGACTTATTTTTAATTCGTGGATTTTTCACGCATGCTCTTCCGATTTCAAAACCTGACAGCTCGCCTTGCCAGATTGAATCGCCTGTTTTCGATTTTCCATTTCTCTGATTGAAGGTATTTCTTTCTCCCTTCTTTGTTCTTGGTTTTTACGGATCGATTGCATGCAGTTTCTTCTCAATTTAGCATCAGGGTTTTGAGGGTTTTCCTTCCTTCTTCTTTCTGGAGTCATTTTGGAAAAGGGTTTTAGGTTCTAGGGTTTATCTCTTCTTGAGACTACCACTTGGTGCTATTTCTTCCAAGTTTTATTATATGCATGGAACATGAATGACAAAAAAGGAGATTGCATGTTTTGGAATTCAATGAAAAACCCTGTTTTTGTCTTCTCAGGTTTTGAAGATTGTTTTGCAGAGTCGAAGACCTGAAGTGTATCAAAAGTTTGAGGCGTCAAGGTTTCTCAAAGTTCCGATCTCCATAGTGAGTGCCGGGTTTCCCAGAGTTCCCGTCATCAATGCAAGTGTCGGGTTTTCCCTAAGTTCCGATAGTATCAGACGTGTCGGGCTTTCCCAAAGTTCTGGCATTACCAAGTGTGTCGGGTTTTGCAAAAGATTCTGACATTATCAGACACTATCAGGTTTTCAGAAGTTTCCGACATCTTCCTCAGCGTGTCGACCTCTTTTGTTCTTCCGACGCATATTCAGCAAATCAGGATTTTCAGTGTGGCCAACATCTCCTGAGCTTCGAACCTTTCTTCGTTCAACGTCCTTCATGTCGGACCCTGGTCCATCTCAGGAAAAGGCTGAGAAGTCTGGCAGAATGAAATACAAGTTCAAGAAGTCTGGAATCTCCATCATACATTGATTGCAACTATGACATCAGAGACACTGAACTCAGAAAATATAGACATGGAAGATTTTTGGAGTAGGGTGAGGAGTTCCTCCCAAACTCCATGGATGAAAGCTATAGCTGACAGTGGCTTGCCTCTCACAGCGGGTTTTCCCATGTCTGCCCAATGTCTGGAATTCATTTTAGCTTGTGCATCCAGTTATGACTCGGCTTCTCGTTCTGTGAAGAGTCAGTCTGGTGAGGTAGTAATCAGACTGGATGGAGTTTACTTTGATGATCTCCTAAAATTGCCTAATTTTGAAGAATATGGGGAGTTGAACATCAAGTCAGCTCAGAAGGCTTGGGACAGCAATCAGGAAGACTGCATCAAGGATGTAAACAAAAAGTTCCTGATCAAGGCCAAACCGGCGGTCTCTAGATTTCCAAGGACTATCCCCAGGAGTGATTTCATCCAAGAAATCAATGATATTATCACCCTGCTGAGTCCGGTTTTTGGCTTGCCCGAATCGAATGTATTTCATGGATGGATGTATCAATTTATGGTCACCATCAAGAAAAATCAGCAAGGGATTGACTGGGGCACTCTCATCAGCAATGAGATTGATTCCCAAATGACAACAGTCTTGTCAACTGGGAAGTTTTATATTCTTTCATATGTCGCATACGCAGCGGCTGGGATGAGGAACTATGCCGGACTGGATACTAAGGGAAGCAGAATGGTGAACCCGGTTTATAAATATTTCCCTCAATTGACCAAAAAGGGGTCTAAAGAACATTTCAGAAGGGTAAATGATGCCTTCTTCTATGAAAATATCTGCAGGATCAACCCAGAGCTGAGGAAGACAAGAGTCTCAGACGAGGCTTGGGCCGAAGTTTCTAAATGGGGATGTATCTTCTTACAATTCAATAAGTTTACATATCTTCGGACAGTCATGTACTCGGGGGAACCTTTTCACCTGCCCCGCTATCCAGGGGATAGACTGATATTAATAGAATTGGTTAGGCAGCTGTTGGATTTTCATAAATTCCAACAAAGCAAACATAAGGCCGCTGTGTCCTTCCCAATTTCTATTGGGAGATATACTTGCTCAACAGTAATAAAGGCCAAAAGTGTTGAATGTGAACTTCAGGACAAATTGAAAAAGCATATGAAGCCTCGAGATGGTTTTGACGTCCGAGGAGTGCTCAGAGCATATGGAACCCAGCATCTGCATAGGCCAAACATAGAGGATATTTGGGTTGATCTGCGTAACGAGGTATCTGTTCGCAAGAAAGATAATAGCAGATTAACTATTGCTGAGATTCAAACACTGGAGCTTTCTGATTTGCCAGAAGGAACGAGTGACAATGAAAGTGTTTTGGATCCTTCCTATGATGGACTAAATGAAGACCGATATGTTTTCGAATCTATTGATTGGTCAGCCAGCGAGAAGGCCTCTATTACAGATAGGTCAGCTCTAATCCTTGTTCATACCAAAGCATGGCTTTCCTCTTGGGGAATGAATTTTAAAGATGACGAGTTTTCAAAGTTGGCTGCTTCAGAGGCGGGGCCCTCCAAAAAGGAAAAGGACAAGAGATCTTTTAGGGCGCCTATAAATGTCAAGATTGTCAAGAAGAGGAAAGAAAGACAAATCTCTTCAATTATTTCTCCAGCTGAAATGGTGGATGTGCCAGAATCACCAACACCACCAGAAATAGGAGAAATTAATTTGGAAGAAGGAGGAAGCCAACTTCTGGTTTCATCATTTGTTGATTATCAAACCGAAGAGACCTTGTCTCTTACATCTCAGGCTTTGGAATCTGAATCTGTGCCTCCCCCTCAACAACCACTCCTACCTCCTCATTCTCCATCCACTTCTTCAAGCATGGCCAGTATTTTCTCTGGACTCTCACCCCTCTCTGCTGGAACCCAAGTGATCACCAACACTCCCCCACAACCTGTGCCTCTCTTTATTGAATCTACTACCACATTAACAACTGTTCCCCCTTTCAGTAGTAGAATCTTCTCCTCTTGAGAGTAGAATACCAGTTACTACAACATGGGAAATTTCCTCTGATACGCCACAATGGCTACTCGAGCAAACTCCGAGGAAGAGGAAGGTGATTGTACCCCTACCAGCCTTTGATTTCAGCTCACTCAAGGCTTCTACTGCGAAATCAGCCAAGAAACCCAAAACAGTTTCAAGGGTTTTGGTGGATGCTTCAGGAGATAAATTCACAGAGATTGCCACTCCCTCAGCTGACAAAACTAGAGAGGATGTAACAGACTCTGATTATCAGATAACCAGGGTGGCTCTAGGGAAAGTGACAGCAGAAGGGGCGCAACAAGATGCACGGGATTCCATAAACGTGTTGTGCCAAAAGTTGAAAGAAACAAAGGACAACAGAGATGAGCTTAAGAAAAAAGTGGAGCAATTAACAGAGGTTTTGATTAAACTCTCACAACCCCTTGAATCCATACCACATTCTTCTGTTTCTACTTGGATTCGATTTCTCATCAGTGCCAACAATTGAAAAGATTGCCAAACAAGGAAGGGCGGTTGATGAATGGATCCAAAGGTTGCTCCAACAGGGGAAGGAATTGATTCAAGACGTGGTGAAAGTTCATCAGTCTTTAGGGGACATTCAGAAGGAGGGAGAGAAGATGGATGATGAATTCTCTCAGGAGATTGGACAAGCTTGATTTGACTTTTGAAGCTCTCCATGTATTAAATCAAATCCCAGCACATCTCTTGGTAGAAGAAGGTGTTCTTCCACATACATATAAGCATTTATAGCTGACCAAGGCCATCAGATTCAGAATAAAGATTCTCAATGAAGCCTGCAGCAAGTTGAGAGAATCAAGGGATAAATTGATCGATGGGAAAAGTGATCTGGAAGAAGAGTTGTTGAAGATTTGTCCAAAGGTGTTAGTTGGGAACTCAGGTATCCTATCAGTAGATGATCTCTTCAACCAAATTCGAGATTCTGTTCAGCAGGGATCAATACAAGGATTTGGTCTTGAAATCATCGATCGTTTTGTAAGGGTTGAGCATACTTTGGAGGCCTTAAGGAAACTCAGCAAAGGATTGAAAAAGCTTCCCGGTAATGCCAGTGACATTCATGAGACCTGTGAAATTTGGAATGATCATTCCACTGTGCCTGATGAGAATGAAATGCAAGGCATAATTCGGAAGTTCCAGGAATTTCAGAGCAAACAGTCTCAGCTGGAGGAAGAAAAAGAGGAAGTAGCAAAGGATGACGATTCAGACTAAGTCCCAACGTTTCATGTCATTTCAATCTTGAAATTGACATGTCTTTTTTATTTCTGTTTTGTCACATTTTTGAATCAATATTTTGACTTGATCTCCTGCGTGAGAATCATGCAAAACTGAACTCTAGTTAAATTGCTACTTTTTAGGATCTGCCCTATTTTATCTCTACTTCTTTTTGTTATAAATAAGGGATGCTTTTGCATTCCAAAGGGTCGAGAATTTTTGGAATATCTAGGGGCTATTGGAAAGAAGAAAAACTTTGTGTTTTCATTCAATCATTTTGAAGAATAGGAATTGATATCGTTTTATAGACTTTGTGTTGTGGAATATATCTTACTTAAGACAGTGTTCTTATGTTCATGATCTTAAGCTATTCTTTGCATAGCATCTTAGTGTTTCTGATTATTTCGAACATTATATTTTTGATCTAAAACTCGTATGATTATTTCGTGCTCTGTGTTTACTCGAAAGAAAATACGTTTCTCTCATTTCCTTTCTATCGTGCTTCTTTCATTGTAACAGTTTCTAACCCAGTTCATTTACGAATGAAATACCCTTGAATCGTGTGAATGTGGATTTCGGGATTTCATTCCAACCCCCAATGGTTAGATTAGTGTGAATACTGTATATATTGTTTACTGTGTTTTAGATTAGCAATAAACAGGCAGCCTCACCTGTCTTTGAGGAGGGATTTTATCCCATATACTGTGGTTGAACCTCATATTTTGGTTTGACAAAATATCCAACCAACACTTTATCAATGAAATAACATTCAGTTACCTCAAGCTGAGCTTATATAGTTGTTCACTAGAGCTTGTGCCAGACACATCTCACCAACTCTGTAGGTATAGACCTTCCGTACCTTTGACAAAGCATTCACCATGGCATGAAAACTAGAAATTTTTTCCATTGAAGAGAAGAAAATTCAATTGCAAAACAAAAACGCCACGTTCAAATCAAATGATGCTTCTTCGTCTTCAAATCCCCCAAAACATTATTCAAAAGCCAAAGGATCTTACAATGTGATAGTTCTCAAATTTGGTCCATCTCATCCATCTAACCAAGCCAAACCTTCCTCCAATATTTATCTCATTTAAACTTTAAAGTTCTGACGGGAACAACGAAAGTACACTCCAATTGGAGAGCCCTATTCTTCAGTCTTAGAAAATCTTCTTAAGACTAGAGACACTACACTTCCCCCCATAAAATGTCATACTAGTTTCAATCCCACTCATCATATGTCTACATGGTATAAGGAACATGGCTATTGTAATTATCATCACGTCAACATCCATAGCCATGGTAATTGCTTAACCTTGAAGAACATTGTCCAAGGAATGTTAGATAATGGATATCTCATCCTGGACAACTTGAATGCACCAGCAAATCAAATCATGCAAATCTTTAAGAATTTTTTTCCCAATCATACACTGTCATTTAATCAGAATGGTGAAACTTCAACCAATGAACCCAATGTCCATGAAGTCCATGCTATTTTCGATATTGTACCATTCATTTCTCAATTTCCACCTATTCCGTCTATCTAGTAAATTATATCACGAGCTCTTCTACCCACAGAGGAGTCCCCTTTGCCTCCCTCTTCACCCACGAAGGAGTCCACAATTTTTTCCAATGTTGTTCCACCATCTACCTCACAACCTACCGAATAATCAATGATATTAACTCTCCTACCCACGGGATAATCCTCTTCACTTTCTTCTCCACCAAAATAAAAATCTACCTCACCCCATATAACATCGCTCTTACCCATAGGGGATCCTTTAGACATGCCACTTTCTTTTGGGTATAATTACCCATTAGCATTCTAGGATCCCGTTGATCTGCTCTCATCTCTTTTACCCACAGATTCCGAGGCTAACCAATTCCCAGTCTCATGGACATATTTTACAGGGATTACCACTAAACCAACTGCATCTCCTCTTACAACATTGTCATTTTCACGATTATCTAATTGCTTGGATTATGTTGATAATTCCATGCTTTGGGGACATCTTTGGCTCTCCTTTTTGACCCAAATGTAAATGTCACTAATAGATACCTCCATGATCTATCTGAAGGTATTTCCAATTACCAAATCAAGCCTAACCATGCATGTTGAAATGGATTCTTCTTCGTCACCTTTACCTACATCTGAACTTTTACCCATAACCAAACCCATTCCTCTACCTAAGAACTTACCTACACCTACATCTCCTCCCACATCTAGACCTATCACTACCATGGGTTTCATGCCGACGTCAAGCCTTGTCCATCCACCCATCAAATTGAAATTATCTACAACTTCACAAGCCCAGACAAAAACCATTCCTCCACCTAAAAGGAAGATCCAACCTTCTAGGATGTGTACGCCAGTTTCAATCACTACACCTATATCACCTTCACACTTTCCATCTATCCATGCACCTCACTTGTCTACCCTAGTCAAGAAACCACCTACCCAAAGAAAATCAAAAGCACAACAGTCTACCTCTTCATCAAGATCCTTTATTATGCCCAATCAACCAACACAACCTTCATTGTCAATGTCCCCCACATCTTCCTTACAACTTATACCCCCACTAGCTACCATAACCTCATCACTACCTATGTGACTTTATTCTCCTCAACCCATACCTTCCACCCGACCTCTATTGGAAACCTTTACCGCACCCCAGTTATCACCGTGGCTAACCCGTCCTCTACCACCATCCACTTTCCCTTCTGCATCACGTACTCCCACCTCACCTTTACCCAAGAAGGTACCATCCAAGGACAAGAACCCACTACCCTCAAACAAGGTAGTTAAACCAACAATACCTTCCATTTCTATTTCATCTACCACACCTTTACCCAAGAAGGTACCATCAAAACCTAAGATAGTACCACCTACCAAACCGGTGGTCAAACCTATTCTACCTCCCATAACACCTCTTCCACCATAATCATTTGCACCTTTACCCAAAACCAAACTCACTTCCCACTGTGATCCATTGGTAGGGTCCTATGCTAACATTTTAGCCAACCTCTTACGGCCCCCTCAAACCCAAACTAAAATGGTTTAATGAAAATAAAATTTATGCCTACCATCGTGTTCTAGGACATAATGTAGAAGGTTATAAGGCTCTCAAAACCACTCTCCTCCAATTATGCCCCCTAAAGAAAATTTTGATGAAGATGATCTTCTAGATGAGGACTCTATTCCACCTTCTCCAATCACCACACATCCTCATCCACTACCTATTCAACTACTCGCATCTCCACCTCCACAACCTTTTTATCCACCTACAACATTCAAGATCAACACGGTCTATCTTAGAGAGTTAGCCAAACCACTAGCTAAATGCCAATGTTTCCTATGGATTTCACAAGGTTCTTACCCCATATTAGGTTTTTTTTCCATCATGTCATTATACTACTCACGAAATACCTTCTCCATCCACCTCTTTCCCTCATATTAACATGATCTAAGTTGCCAATCGCACCCAAAAGTCAAAGGAAAAGAAAAAATAACCAGCCCATTTGCTAATCATGTGCCTAACATATCATTTGCAAACCTACACCCAAAATAACCATTCGAGGACCCACACACCCTAATTTTGACGGGGTCACCCATCATACAATGATAAAAAAATTACACCAATCCCCTCTAAAAATTTCTTTGTATGATCTTTTCCAAACCTGTGAATCTGATCAACAATCCCTCATGGAGGTTTTTCAATCCATAGAGTTTTTACCTAATAACTCCACACCAATAGCCTCATTATCACCCCTCACCATGTGACCTCTCTTACCAAATCATCTCCTTCCTCTACCCCCACTCCCACTCATCAAGTGGTCACCCTCATATTTTCTACTGAGGAGATTGTACATCTCTAATCAGATAACCTTGTTCCCACTCTTTTTATCTCCCTCTACATCAATAATATTTGTGTTTGATGCATTATGATCAATGGTGGTGTTAGCATCAACATTATCTCCTCCCACACATACAATCAAATTTTCATCCCTTCAAATTATATGCATAATAACCTGGTTATGTTTTGCTCCTTCAATGATGTCATCACTTATACCCGTGAAACCATTATTCTTCACATTCATGTAGGGCCCCATACTGTGCTAGAATTATTCTATGTTTTGGAAGGGGAATTCCAGTGTAACATGTTTCTTGGCCAACCTTAGATCTATGTCATGGGTTGTGTTCCTTCAAATTTACATCATTGTGTCAAATTTGAACATGAAGGACATAACTACACCATCTGCGTAGACCCTTTGCCATTCAAAACTTGCAACATGTTGTACCAACCTAATGATGACCTTATACAAATTAAGCCATCTACCACTACTGCCACTTCTCCTTCACCCATAGCCTCATCCAATGATGTTTCCACTACCTCACCCATGCCTACCTCTTCTATACCTACTGTTGTTGCGGCCTCTGCAGCTAACCCATCTGCAAACCTATCTAGTTCTAAACCAACTCATCCTTCTTCATCCCAATTTCCTAGTACTTTGTCTGTTCTAGCTACACACATATCCACTACCGATCCTTTAGAAGGTTTTTTTCAATGCCTTACTTTGGGGTAATACCATTTTTACAATATAAACACATTCCTTACTCCACAAGAGTATGGTAACCTACGCCAACATCCTCGTTATGACCACCGCATAAGTAATGTATTCCCTTATATTCCTCCCCATCTTCGCACCAACTTAACGTATCGGGGACTTGACACTTCCACCTATTCACCTAAACTCCCTTCCTAAACATGACCATTTTCATTTGCTCTCCAATCTCTCACCAACCGCTACTTTGCCCACACTTTCCTTCACCGCTGTGCATGGAAATTCTTTGGCTTTGGGTTCTATGAATAGGGCCATCATACTTTCATCCCATGTACCACATGTAAACATAAAGACTGTAGTTCACACAAGCCTTCTACACCATGTTCACCAACGTCACTACCTTCACCCATGGAGTCTATAGATCTCGAATCCATTCCTCCTAATGTTTTTTTTGTGGACACCATTTCCCTAGGACCTCTGACTTATCGACATGATGGAAAGGCTCCCTTTTCTCTTCCCTTCCTATATCCTATCATGATCAATGATGATACACCATCCATTAACGCCATTCAATGTCATGATGATGAGTCTATCCTCACATACCTTGGTGCAAAAGATTCTTATATTCACTGGTTATTTCCTTCTGAGACGTAAACCATGTTGAATGATGCTACCATTGAAATAAATATTAACACACAGGATGACCTGCACATTCTAAAGATTGGTCAATCTTTAGATGTTGTTAAACAGGAAACTTTCACTTCTTTCCTCCAAGATTATAGCAACACCTTTACTTGGTCATATGATAATATGCTTGGTATTGACCCAAACATTGTGGTCCACAGTAAAATAATTGTTCCTGAAGCTAAACCCATAAAACATAAGCTACAAAAAATGCATCTTCGCCTTCCCCTTCTTTTCAAAGAATAACTTCAGCGCCTTCTCTCGATTTCCTTCATCCTACCCATTAATTATCCCCAATAGATCTCTAACATCATTCCTATCATAAAACCAATAAGAGGAATCTGCATTTTCATGGATTTCCATGACCTAAAATTAGCTTTCCCAAAAGATGACTTTCCTCTACCTAATAATGACCAACTATTTTATCTTACCATTGGTCATGAGATGTTATCACTCACGGATGGTTTCTTGGATTATAACCAAATATTACTCACCCCAGAAGATCAACACAAAACCACCTTCATCACTCCTTAGGGAACTGTTTGCTATCAAGGCATTCCCTTTGGCCTTAAAAATTTTAGTGCTACATATCAGCGGGCTATAAATTATATCTTCCATGACATCATGCATCGTATATTAGAAGATTATTTAGATGACCTTCTTACCAAATCAAAACATTAGGTCAAACACCTTACAGTCCTGAAGGTCATTTTTGACTGTCTCGTCAAATACTGTGTTCGCCTTCAACCAAAGAAGTGTGCCTTCATTTTTCTCTCAAGAAAGCTCCTTTATTTTATCATTTCTTTGTGTGGCATAGAAGTTGATCCCACTAAAGTCAAGGCTATTCTCAAAAAGCCTTTTCCTACTAATATTCACCAAATTCATTGTTTGCAAGGTAATTTGCAATCTATGCGTCATTTTAATTCACAACTTTTCGACCACTACCACCCATTTCATCATCTCCTCAAAAATGATGTATCTTTAAAATGGGATGATGAATGCCACAAAGCATTTAAATCCTTAAAATAGTACCTTCTCCAACCACCTATAATCGTTCCTCCCAAGGATAAGCAACCATTTTACCTTTATATTTCTGCTATGGATCATTCCTTGGGGGCCATGCTCGTCCATCACGATGATCAACACTAGGAGCAAGCGGTTTATTACATAAGCCATACCATTTTGAACTATGAAACCAGATATACCCATGCCAAAAAACTCTTCTTAGCCTTATTTTTTGTTTCCACTAAAATTTTTCATTACCCAGTCAATCACAAAACCCTTTTGTCACCAATAGTGACCCCTTACATTACATGTATGCCAATCCTTACCGAAATCAATGTTTTGCACATTGGCTAATGCTTCTTAAAGACATCAACCTTAAATTCATCCATCAAAAATATATCAAAGGTCAAACTATTGCTGACAAAATTGCAGATGCACCCCTCTCCAGAAATAAATCCTCTAACTTAGATTTCCTAGATGAATCCATTGCTACCCTCTCTTTAGATGATACTATTTACCAAATGACCTTATTCTTCAATGGTTCCATATATCAGCACGAGGGTGGTGTTGGTTTTATCCTAATTCCTCTTGATGGTGACCTATGCCACTATCTTTCAAACTAGATATTGATTTTACTAATAATATTGTTGAATATGAAACACTCATATTAGGTCTCCAAACCACCATCACCTTAGACATTAAATTGATTAATATCTTCTATGAATCTTAACTAGTGGTAAATAAAGTTAATGGTATATACCAGTGTTGTAAATAAATACTTCAAAAGTATAAACATCATGTAGACATACTTTTGACTACCTTTGACCTTTATCAGCTTCAAACCACTCCATGTTCCACTAACAAATTTGTGGATACCATGGCCTTCCTTGCTTCTCAGATTCCCACCTTGACTTCTGACTCAGAAATCTTTGTCATAGTACAAGGGCTGTAATCACCTTCCTATCTATTTCAAGATGTCAACCTCTTCAGAACCATTACACCTGACCCAAGTGACCTTTGGTATAAGAAATTTACAGACTACCTTTCCCTGTCAGTTCTACCTCTTGACCTTACTCGTAATGGGAAACACACCTTTCTCAAAGGTGTCTCTTGTTATGTCATCATGGGTGGCCTTCTTTATAAACATGGCTTTGATGGTATCATCTTACAATTCCTTATAAGTTATGAAATTCCCTACACCATCAAGGATGTTCATGACGGAATTTTTGGAGGTAATTTCATTGGATTGGTTATCACCAAACGCATTCTTCACTTTTGCTATTATTCACCCACCCTCAACTATGATTTTCGTGACTATGTCAAACATTGTGTGAAATTTCAACAACATACTAATCTTCATCACACACTTAGTCATGCCTTACAGGTCACATGAGATTTGGCCTTTTTCTCACTGGGGTTTGGATCTTGTTGGTGAAAAACATTCCTCATGCTTCACAACGTCGTCAATGGAGTATTACCACAACTGAATACTACATTAAATGGGTATAATAAATCCCCCTCATCTTTATAAAATCTAAGAAAATTTGTGAATTCATCAACCATCACATTATTTTTCACTTTGGTGTCCATCATCACCTCATCACTAATAATAATAAATAATTCAAAAACAAAACCCTACAGAAAATTTGTGACGCCTTTGGCATTCAACTTATTTTTTCTTCACCTTACTACCCACAAATAAATGGCCAAGCTGAATCAACCATCAAAACCTTGAAAAAAATTCTTATGAAGGTGGTTGATGATACGGGAAAGGATTAGCACACGCACATTTCTTTTTCTTTATGGTTACCGTACTAGTATTCGTACCTTAACTGTGGCCACACCTTTTTCTCTAGTTTACAGTATAGAGGTGGTCTTGCCTCTCGAAATTCAATTTTTTTCTATTCGTATTTCACTCAAAGAGATGCTTAAGGATGATGAATTTTACTAGGACCATTTGGCACAACTTGAGTTATTATAAGAATGTTGTCTTAATGCTCTTGATCATCTCCAAATATACCAAAAAAATTTCAAATGTTCCTACAAAAAACATGTCCACAAATGAGCCTTCCAAGTCGGTGACCTCGTCCTGAAAGAAAATCAACATGTAACCAAAAAGGAGAAAAGTAAACGGGGTAAATTAGTTCCTAATTGTCTTGGACCTTATATCATTACTCATACCTATGGATCAGGTGCTTATCATTTGTCTTCACTCAAAGGTAAACCCGAACCTGATCCCCTAAATGCCTTGCATCTTAGACCCTTCTACTATTGAATTAAGTCCTATATCACCTCTTTGCTATTAACCACTCATCCCTTGAGAACTTTTCACCTTTCATTTTACCTATCTTAAGGATCAATAACTAAACCAGGATCATGTGATTACCTATCACGTTTTCAGCCCTATCTTCAATATGAGTACCACGGCCCTACTCATGGCATGATTCTCATGGATACTTTTCATATTTTTCAAGATCGAATCCTATGGTAATTCTTAATGTAGATTACCTCTTCCATAGTTAGCCTTTGTGTCCTATGGTTTTGCCTTCAAACAAGGAGCCTATTTTTCTCTATAGTCTTGTCCATGACTTAAAAGTCTAAAAGCAAAGGAATGTCAAAAATACAATGGGATTCAACTCCTTGATTCAAAATTCTAGCAAAAATAATATGAATCCCTCAAAAATTACATCTACACTTTCTATCTCACTACTATAAAATGACTTCTCCCTCGAAGGATAGTTATACAAAGCTAGCCATATTTAGTCTATCATAAAATGAAGACTATTCTTGCAAAAATGAAAAATATATATTCTAACTCTTCCCTCATCAATTAGCTTCTTGAATTCATCAAGGATATAATCTACTCATCCCACATAGACTTCCCGCATCAATCAGTCTATCAAAACAATAAACAACAAAGATAAATGATAACTTTTTTGTCATGGACTTGCCTATTTTGATCTTAGGTCTCTTTCCAAGTAGGCATGGTGTCTTACACCAAGTGATGTTAAACACCAACCATTTTCACATCATTTCTTTTTTCACCCTAATTTCCTTCCTTCTCAAGGGACTTTCAACAAAAAAGACATTTTGTGATCGTGTGACTTTCTTCACCCTTACCATAGTCAATCATGCAATGCCTTTAGGGTCTTACTGTAACATTCCCATTTTAAGGCTTTAGAAACAAGGGATTTTTTTTTAAACACAATGTTTTCTATTCTAAATAAAACATCATTTAGAACACACATTCCATGCCAATCAATCTCATAATAGATAACCATATGCAGTTGTAATGACTCGGTATGTTACCAATCTCTCATTCCATGACTCGATTACCAACCGATCTCTCATGTTTGACTTAAAGTATAGAATACTTTATGTATACCACATATACTTGGTTTTTCCCAAACTATTCCAGGTACTAAGTGATCTGTTTAAAGAACCTATCTGAATATTTGTTACCAATATCCATCTGACATCACATTGCTTTAAACTAGGTGTCATAGGACAACGTAACTAGTAGCTTGCAATAATTTGGCTAAATATTTTCAACATACTGTTCATGTTACTATTCCTAGATGACATACTCATCATTTCAGAATATGTCCTTCACCTCACTCTTCTGTTATCTAGAATGGTCTTTACTGACTATCGTCAGTCCACTTGCCCAAGGTTTGACCCTAGCATAGGTTAGCAACATAATTTGTTATAGGAAGAGGCTCACAATGACTTAGGGTATATGGGCATACTCAGTCAACCTAAGTCAACCGAATGTGCCAAGGTACCCTGAGTCATAAAAAGCTATCCCTATTCTAAACATGCTACTAACTTGACCTAGATAGAAACTAAGTTCAAGTCCTAGATGTGTGTAGATCTAGATGAATAAATACTGAAGGGTGTTGCCACATGTCAACTGCAACATTGTATCCTTGAGAAGCCCCTAGACTTCTCGAAGGTACAGTCCTGTAGTTGGCGTGTGCCAACATCCATTAGAACTGATTCATCATGACATACATACCCCTTGGTGGTCATTAAATTTATAATTAAATTGGATTAAGATTCAGATTGCAGCAACCATGCCTAACCCTAATTCCAACATTCATTAAGTTATTTATCCATAATTAATTTGAATTGATATTAAGAGCTTCATTAACTCATGCTTGCATTGATGTTCATTAACGTGGCCTAACGAGAAGTTATTTCTGAAAACAGGGTAGCAAACATCAAATGGTTAATTTTTAATGTAACCTAGCTGTCCAAGTAGGTGTATCATTCACCTAGATTCAGCTAGTGTTTAATTTTTATAAATGAAGCACAAGGATTAAAAATTATAACCACCATTCCATTTATTTGTTCATTCTTTTGAGAGAGGAAGAGTCTTCCTCTACATGGTTAGATGTTAGGGTTAACATAACCTTTTTATCAATCATCACTCATATAGTTTAATTGTATGACCAAAGCATATTTCATTATTTAAACTATAGTTGTTTAGTTAGAGAATGACAGCTTTTACAATTTAACAAGTTTCATTATAGTAAGGGAGATTGCACTATCCCCTTAATCCAACTTATCAATTGATAACATTAATAGTATACAAACAGATATAAGAACAATCGACAAGATATCACTACTATTTCCATCATATAAAGTACAAGAGAATTTACACCACAAATTGGAGTCAGTCTCCAAACCTTTCAGTTCATCATGATAAAATATACATTTACAAGACAATGCATTTCAGACATACTGCATTCCAATCATCATTAAGATCATAAAAGAACATCACTTCTATTTTCCAATACATCTCAAGAATGAATCGAAATTATTTACATAAGATCCAGAAATAAATAAGTTGATGCATCATAAAAAAATTTGTCTTCTTTTATCACTTATGATGTCCATCTGCAAAAATTTCTAGCATGAATCAGTTCAATGAACTAAGCATGATAAGCACTAAGCATCAAAATGAAGTGCATTCCACTAATTGTTCCATTAAAACAACTCTGCTTTAATGAAACAATTAATATATCATACAAATAAGCACAAGTAATAACAACTAGATAAGAAGTACAATAATGAGTCTGAATTCACTTTTAAGAAAGAGCATAATATAATCCGCAACATCTACATTATAACATATAGTTTAATTGATCCTATCAATTCCTTTTAAAAAAACAACAGTCTTGTCATACAGTTATTTCATAATCATATCATAATAGAAATATAACATTTATCTTTACTATGTAGCAAAAGATGTTATTTACAACATAGCTCATATTAGGATGCTTCATCCTACAACTTAGGAAAGAAGAAGAAGAATCAATATATACTATCCCCCATTCACTAATCATCTAAAAGACAGAAATAGGATCAGAATACACATAACTGCTTCTGTTCAAGGATAACAATATAAGGATTCAACATTAAAGAGACAACATCTAAACAAGAATCCCAAATCAATCATTGAAGGGATAGAGAACCAAAACAATCTACCTGCAAGTCTTAACTAACTTATACATGTTAGAAGATATCATTCAAAGTTCTGAAACCATACGTTCCACAAATCAAAGAAAGACTCACATGATTTTAATCTCTTCTTGTGTCCATCTAAGGAGGATTCATAAAAATATATAGTGCAAAAGAGAAAACCATCCAATATCAAATCCAAATGAAGTATGACTAGTCAAACAAAGAAGTCGGTCTAAGTATGTTTACATTTTCTCTTCAACAGAACCAACTTACATTTTCTCTTCAACAGATCCGACTCAGCTATTCTATTTCCACATCATTACAACAAATGACATAGTATAAAGTAGACTAAACAATCCTCAAGGAAATTTCCATCTTAGAAGAGTGGTTTCCCACTATTTCCTACAAGATAGAAAGGATAGAAAGTCGAGCCCAAGGAGTTGAGAAGACCTTAGAGAAACTAAAATCCTAATTAGCCAAGGGCTTCAACAGCTCAATACAAAAGAGCAAGTAATTCGTGATCCAAAATAAGAAAAATTAAAGAAACAATCTCAAACCAGAGGTAATATATCCTATCAACAAGATTCATTTCATTTGAACTCAAAGAGTATTCAACTCTTCTTTCCTAAAAAACCCAAAAATAAATTTAAGAGGATCCGAAATTGAGTAAGAAAACCCAAAATACGTTTAAGTCAAGAAATGTCTCAACTTTTCCTTCAATGTGACTGAACCATAAATCCCAAAAAGGACTCTCACAACTCCATCTATAACGATTATGATAGAGAAGGTATTCGTTTCAAACATCGATCATAACAAGGAGTATGCATACTACATTTCCAAAAACTTTAGGAACTGATAACGACTATTTCAAACGAGCTCTATATTCCTTTCCAAAGAGTAAATAACAATACAATATCTAACCAAAGGTTCCTTAATCCCTTAACAAGTTACATTTACAACCCAAACCTATAAACAAATTATTCAATCCTTCAACAAGACGTGGGTTTTCTCAGCAGAGGAGAGAAGAAATCCTCCATATTTACAAGGCCCTTACAAGTTCAAAGAAGGTGATACAGTCTCAAAAAAATAAGTACCACACCTATTCCAACTCAATAAGCTACAAGTAGAAGATCTAAAAAGAGATTACGAAATCAACTAAAACCAAAACTATTCTCCTAAGATTTTTTGAGTAGACAGTCCCATAAATGAGTTCTAAGCATTTCAAAATATTTGAATATGATTAAAACTCAATCTCAGAATACAAGTACAGAAACCAAACACAATGCCTTGAATTCAAGTTCAAAACACACAAGTATTGAATACGTTCAGTTCTAAACATTGAGCTTTGAACACAAGTTCAGAATGAAACACAAGGCTCCAATACAAGTTCAGAACAACACTAGCCTGAAAGAAGGTGTTCAAAATAAAATAAAAAGCTTCGAATATAAGTTTTCACATGCATGTCACCACAGAACTTTCACAGGGAGAGTTTTCAAAGGCTAACATAATTTATCAATGGATTTATATCCAAAAACCATAGAGATTCATAAAACCATGAAAGTAAATAACCAGACAAATCATGAAAACATTTATCTCATGAGAGTAGAGTTTTAATGAATCATTTAAAGAAAGAAACAAATTTTATGGGTTCCTAATGATAGTGCTTCTATCCAATTCGAAGGAGACTTCCAGCTGAGCTTCCAACTCTTTTTCTCCTCCACGAAAGATCAACAACCAAACATATTTTCTTCCAATGCCTCTTATACTTTCCTTCGATCAAAATAGACCAGAGAAACCAAAAATAGCCTTAAAGTAAAATCTCAAACTGCTGGTTCAACAACCAGATAGCTCCATGCAAAGTAAAAATCACAATGCATGCAAGATCAAACAACCTCCAAAAAATCTACCTTCCTTGTTTCTAAGATGGTTTGCACGCAAAAACCAAGGTTCATTAATGTAATTACTCCCAAATCTCCTGCTTATCTCTCCTTGCCACCACCTCCTAAAACTAGCAAATGTCATTTCTACTTCAACATGTATTTCCATCTTTAGTGAATCCTCCATGTATGCTTCCACTAAATTCTACTTACTTTTGCCAAAATTGGTTGTACCTCCATTCATTTAACCAAATCAAATCCAATAAATGTTCATTAGAACCATCACCCTAATGTCATGCGACCCTAGGTTCCTTTTCAATAGTTAGGATAGATTTCCCAAAACTTAGGTTAGTCTACAAATAATTACCTTAGGTCTTAAAAACATTTCCATAGGTAATTTCCACCTTAGGTTAGATCAAATTCACAACCATATAGTATTAGGTATTAGGTTAAATAGCCTAAAATTACCTTAGTAATTTCTCCCTTATTCATTTAGCACAAGAACTTAGGTTAGGATGCCATCCAAACAAAATAGAATAAGAAGCTTAGGTTAGATTGAAACCCAAATAAGTAGACATAGCTAGGAAGTAGGTTCTTTTACCTAGTTTAGGATACCATTAGGATAATCCCTTAGGTTTAGGATTTAGATTCCCCTCATCATTGTGAAGAAGACTTTATTGCTTATGCCATTAATGTCCTGAAGAGATCAATCCCAAAGACCCAAGCACAAACTTACAACCGAATGAAGGAACATTCATACAAGACCAAAGAATTTGTAACATACAAAGTTCAGTCCGCTACATCTCTCCACCTATGAATGTCAATTTACCATTCAGTCTAGTGAGGAGATTTAAAACATTCCTTGGATCACTGGAATTGATCCAAGGATGAGTCAGTAAAAGAGATAGGTTTGCAACTCTCAAAACTAGATTGTAACTCACCTACAAGAAGTGAAAATGGATTCTTGCAAGCCATATCATTTTAGTCCAATGAATCCAAGAGTAGAAATGATTTATCCATAACAAGCATGATTTTCAACAATCAAGGAAACACACCTCATTCAAGAAAATCACATGCCTACGCTTGTAATGCAAAAGAGAAATATAATTGTTTATCAAAGGTGTTACATACTTCCCTCCTAAAAAGAATCATATCCCGATGATTGTCTTATGTTTGACCATTGCATTAAGGATAATCAATTTATTCACTTACTTAACACATGTTTGCAACAATATCAGAATTTAAAGTTCCAAAATCAGCATTCACATAGTTGTTTATTTAAAAATAAATAGTTATCTGCCAAAACTGGCAGACTTATTGACATATAAAGATAAAATCACAAAATTTTTATCAGTCATCATAGTCAATTCTAATCAAATAAATATGGAAAAGTAGTTTTCATATCCTCCAGGTTTTCCCAGGTTACACTTTCTTCATTAAACTGGTCCCACTGGACCTTACATTGACTTATTTCATGATTTCTTAAATGCAACTGGCGAGTTTCTAGCACTCGTATGGGTTTAACCATGATTATTCCTAGGTCTTGGACCTGCAAGGAATTCCAATTTAACACATGTGATAAATCTGAAACGTATTTCTTAAGCAAAGAAATATGGAAAACATCATGCATTCGTGACAAAGCAGGAGGTAATGCTAAACGGAAAGCTACAGGGTTGATTACTTCAACTATCTCAAAGGGTCCCACATAACGAGGTGATAACTTGGCAGCCTTGCCAAAAGTTATAGAGCTCTTTTTTGGCTTAACCCGAAGAAAGACCTTACCACCAAGTTCAAATTTCCTATCAACCCGCTTTAAATCAACATAACTCTTTTGTGTATCCACTGCTTCTTTAAAGCATTCACATGAATCATTTTAACTTGTTGTTCCATTTCCGTAAGGATTTCAAGTCCAATTACCTCTATATCCTCAATGTTGTCCCAACTAACGGAGGTTCTACATTTTCTTCTGTATAATGCTTCGAAAGGTGTCATCTTAAGAGAGGCATGATATGTGTTATTGTAAGCAAACTCAACTAGTGGAAGGTACTCTTCCCACTTATATTGTTGATCCATACAATACATTCGTAACATATCCTCTAAAACTTGATTAACTCTTTCAGTCTGTCCATCCATTTCCAGATGATATGCAGAACTAAAATTCAGCATTAGTTCCTAGAGTTGCATTAAGTGTTTGTCCAAAACCTTGACATCATTCTAGGATCTCTATCAGATATGATTAATTCAGGTACTCCATGTAATATGAAAATTTCATGTACAAATCTTTTAGCCAATACAGGAGAATCATCCTTCAGATTACCAACAATAAAATGTGTTACTTTTGTTAGTTTATCAACAACTACCAAAATAACATCATGTTTATTTCTTGACATAGGTAACCCTTGTACAAAATCCATGCTTATTACTTGCCATTTGTACTGTGGTATGCTATGAGGATACAATAAACCGACTTGGGTGCATATGTTCAACTTTAACACGTTGACATTCAAGGCAATGTGTCACAAAATCAATAACGTCCTTTTTCATCCCCTTCCAGAAATATTGTTTTCTTATATCAGCAAGCATCTTTGTAATACCAGGGTGTCCCGAAAAAGGTGAATTGTGAAATTCTTCTAGCAATTTCTTTCTTAAATCATTTATCGAAGGTATGTATACTTTATTTTCAAATCTTAAGATTCCTTCGTTGTCAAAGTGAAAACCTTTATACCTCACATCATTTGGATCTGCAGCAAGCGCTATTTTTACTTGCTGAAAGTAAGAATCAGATTCCATAACACTTTTTACTTCATCCTTAAACTAAGTTCTCAATGTTATAAGAGCAGAAATGTGCTTCCTACGACTTAGAGCGTCAGCCACTCTATTTTCCTTACCTTTGATATAATTGATATCAAAATCATATTGAGACAAAAACTCTAACCATCTTCATTGTCTTGCATTAATATTTGGCTGAGTGAAAATATACTTCAGCCCAAGATGATCAGTTTTTAATTCAAAAGGTTTACCAAGTAGGTAATGCCTCCAAACTTGTAGTGCATGGAAAATGGAAGAAAGCTCTAAATCATGTGGAGCATAATTTAACTCATGTAACTTTATTTTTCTACTTTCGTAAGCTATGACATGATCATTTTGTAACAAAATACCTCCTAGACCTTCCCCAGATGCATATGTTACAACAGTGAAGTCTCCATTAGGATCTGTACTGCAAGAATAGGTGTTGAAGTTAACTGTTCCTTCAAAGTTCTAAATGCATATTCACATTTCTCATTCCAAACAAACTTCTTATCCTTTTTCTGCAATGAAGTTATTGGTGTAGCCACCTTAGAAAAATATTTTACAAATTTTCTATAGTAACCAGAAAGCCCCATGAAGCTTCTAACTTCATGTACATTCTTTTATGCAGGCCACTCAGTTATAGCTATAATTTTAGAAGGATCTACAATTTCATTCTTACTTATTACATGTCCTAAATAGTGCACTTTTGTGTCATAGAAAGAACATTTAGATAGCTTACCATATAACCGTCTCTTTCTCAAAATTTCCAAAACTATCTTCAAATGCTCATGGTGTTCCTCGATACTTTTAGAATATATGAGAATGTCATCCAAGAATACGAGCACAAATTTGTATTATTGAAAGTATTATTCATTAAATTCATAAAATTTGTAGGTGCGTTTGTTAATCCAAAAGGTAAAACCATGAACTCATAATGTCCATACCTTGTTCTGAAAGTTATTTATGAATGTCCTCATCCTTAATCTAAATTGGTGATATCCAGATCAAATATCTATCTTAGAATATACCAATGCTCCACGCATCTAATCAAATAGATCATCAATTCTAGGGAGTGGGTATCTATTCTTGATTGTTTCTTTGTTTAACATTTTGTAATCAATGCACAATCTAAGTGTTCCATCTTTCTTTTTCACAAAAATTACTAGTGCTCCCCAAGGTGAAACACTTGGTCTAATCAAACCTTTAGACAAAATTTCTTGCAATTGAGCCTTAATCTCTACTAATTCTATAGTAGTCATTTGATATGGTGCCTTAGAAATAGGCTTGGTTCCAGGCTTGATTTCAATTGTGAAGTCAAATTCCCTTTTGGGTGGAAGACCTAGTAACTCTTCTAGAAACACGTCACTGAAGTTTCATAACAGTGGATATCATTCCATGACATCGACTGTTCTCTTCAGTTGTTTCTGCAATCTTTACTACATATAAGGTACAACCTTTATTTTTGGCCTTTTTAAGTTGCATAGATGACAGTTTCCTAACAAAAATCTCACGTTTCACACCCTGAATCTCTTTTGTTTTCTGCAGATCATCTAAAAAACTAATATGTTTTTCAAAATAGTCCACTTTTTCCTTATGTTCAGCTAACCAATTAACACCTATGATTACATCATAAGACCCCAAAGGTGCAACATAAAGATCAACTTCTATGGAAAAACTAGGTAAGTCAAGGACTGCTCCAAAAAGACACATACTAACAGTATGAACAACATTATTTCCATAAAGTACAGTCCATGTTTTATCCATGTTTCTAGCTTTTATTTTTAGTTTTGATGCTAATTTACTAGAAATAAAACATTCAGTAGCTCTGGTATCAAAAATAATAGTTATAGGTATGCCAAATAACTTACCAGAACCTCTATGGGCGTGGCCTATTTTTTAGCCTGCTTGTCAGCTACTGCAGCATGTATCTTGTGTTGTTGATTACAATCATCCTTCTTCAAAGGACATTGATTTGCGTAATGATCTTTTCCAGTAGTTATAATAGCCTCCTACAGGTCCCTTTCTAGGCTCAAATTTATTTCTAGCCCTAGAATTATCATTCTGACCTCCATAGGACTTATGTCTGTTATTATTATTCTTGACAAAATTGTTCCATGCATTACCAGTAGACTTATTTGTTGTTTATTTCTTACTATTTTTATTCCAAATTTCTTCCATGGTCCTTTCTTAGGTGCAAGAGATGATGAAGAGGAGTTGGGAACTTTCTTCCTTACTTCCTCCTTATGAGTAGAAATTGCCTTCAATTTATGTTCTTGCTTATGGATTTTTCAACAACCCCTTCCATCGTGGTTGGGCTGTGAACATCCACCTCTCCTCCTATAATGGGATTCAATCCCATGATGAATTTCCGTATCTTGAACTTTTTGTCTGTTTGATACTGAGGTACATACTTAAGGAGTTTAGTAAACCGTTCCCAATACTCAGTTACAGTTAGTTTTCCTTGAGCTAAGTTCTGGAATTCAGTCATTTTCTGATCATAATAAAGTTGTGGCAGCCAACGTTGCCTAAAGTAACCTTTAAATTGATCCCATGTGATATTAGTTTCATCAATATTTAACTCAGCCTTACAGTTGTCCCACCATGAAGATGCCTCATGGGAAAGCTGATATGCTCCCCATATCACCTTTGTTTCTTTTAAGAAATTCCTTATTACAAAGTACTTCTCCATTTTGCTGAGCCAATTCTCAGCTCCATCCCCTAATGTGGTGCCATCAAACCTGGGTGGACTTATCCTTTTTATATCATTAGTGAGTTTAGCTACCATCCTAGACTTTTTGTTCTCAGGCTGATCAGGTATGTTCACATTGTTATTATCAACACCTAAATTAGCGTTGTCCCCAGGAGGTGGCTAATTATTATTACCAGCATCTTCTTCCTCCTCATTTCCCATTACTTGTTGTTCAAGTACAGCCAAACGATCTCTTGTGTCCAATAGGGTAGAAAGGATCTCATCAAGTTTTTGGGCAGTTGCTGCTCCTTCCTTAGGTGGAGGATTATTTGCAACATTTCCTCTTGTTCTAACCATTTTTTGTTAACAAGAAAATTTAAGTTTCATTAAATTATGGACACAATAGGTCCAAGAGCTGCAACCTTCAGCTCTGATACCAAGATGTAACATTCCCATTTTAAGACTTTAGAAACAAGGGAAAAAAATTGAAACACAATGTTTTCTGTTCTAAATAAAACATCATTTAGAACACACATTCCATGCCAATCAATCTCATAATAGATAACCATATGCAGTTGTAATGACTCGGTATGTTACCAATCTCTCATTCCATGACTCGGTTACCAACGATCTCTCATGTTTGACTTAAAGTATAGAATACTTTATGTATACCACGTATACTTGGTTTTTCCTACCCTATTCTGGGTACTGAGTGATCTGTTTAAAGAACCTATCTGAATATTTGTTACCAATATTCATCTAACATCACGTTGCTTTAAACTAGGTGACATAGGACAACACAACCAGCAGCTTGCGATACTTTGGCCAAATATTTTCAACATACTGTTCATGTTACTATTCCTAGATGGCATACTCGTCATTTTGGAATACATCATTCACCTCACTCTTTTGTTATCTAGAATGGTCTTTACTGACTACCATCAGTCCACTTGCCCAAGGTTTGACCCTAGTCCAGGTTAGCAACATAATTTGTTATAGGAAGATGCTCACGATGACTTAGGGTATATGGGCATACTCGATCGACCTAAGTCAACTGAATGTGCCAAGGTACCCTGAGTCATAGAAAGTCTACCCCTATCCTAAACATGCTACTAACTTGACCTAGAGAGAAACTAAGTTCAAGTCCAAATGTGTGTAGATCTAGATGAATAAATACTAAAGGGTGTTTCCACATGTCAACTGTAACATTGTATCCTCGAGAAGCCCCTTGGACTTCTTGAAGGTACAGTTCTGCAGTTGGCATGTGCCAACATCATTGGAACTGATTCATCACGATGTACATACCCCTTGGTGGTCATTAAATTTATAATTAAATTGGATTAAGATTCAGATTGCAGTAACCATTCCTAACCCTAATTCCAACATTCAT
Organism: Taxus chinensis; assembly: GCA_019776745.2. NCBI lineage: Eukaryota > Viridiplantae > Streptophyta > Pinopsida > Cupressales > Taxaceae > Taxus > Taxus chinensis. The sequence goes on along the minus strand of CM034152.1, from coordinate 615,953,894 downwards.
TAAGTTCTTTATCCATAATTAATCTGAATTGATATTAAGAACTTCATTAACTCATGTCTTGCATTGGTGTTCATTAACATGGCCTAATAAGAAGTTATTCCCAAAAACAGGGCAGCAAACATACAATGGTTAATTTTTAATGTAACCTAGCTGTCTAAGTAGGTGTATCATTCACCTAGATTCAGCTAGTGTTTACTTTTTATAAACGAAACACAAGGTTAAAGATTATAACCACCATTCCATTTTTTGTTCATTCTTATGAGAGAGGAAGAGTCTTCCTCTACATGGATAGATGTTAGGGTTAACATAACCTTTTTATCAATCATCACTCATATAGTTTAATTGTATGACCAAAGCATATTTCATTATTTAAACTATAGTTGTTTAGTTAGAGAATGACAGCTTTACAATTTAACAAGTTTCATTATAGTAAGGGAGATTGCACTATCCCCTTAATCCAACTTATTAATTGATAACAACAATAATATAAAAATAGATATAAGAACATCGACAAGATATCACTACTATTTCCGTCATATAAAGTACAAGAGAATTTACACCACAAATTGGAGTCAGTCTCCAAACCTTTCAGTTCATCATGATAAAATATACATTTACAAGACTATGCATTTCAGACATACTGCATGTCAATCATCATTAAGATCATAAAAGAACATCACTTCTCTTTTCCAATACAACTCAAGAATGAATCAAAATTCTTTACATAAGATCCAGAATTAAATAAGCCAATGCATCATAAAAGTTTTTTTTCCTTCTTTTATCACTTACGATGTCCATCTGCAAAAATTTATAGCATGGGTCAGTTCAACTAACTGAGCATGATAAGCACTAAGCATTAAAATGAAGTGCATTCCACTAATTGTTCCATTAAAACAACTCTTCTTTAATGAAACAATTAATATATCATACAAATAATCATAAGTAATAACAACCAGATAAGAAGTACAATAATGAGTCTAAATTCACTTTTAAGAAAAGAGCATAATATAATCTGCAACATCTGGATTATAACATATAGTTTAATTGATCCTATCAATTCCTTTTAAATAAACAATAGGTCTTGTCATCCAATTTTTTCATAATCCTATCAGAATAGAAATACAACATTTATCTTTACTATGTAGCAAAAGAAGTTATTTACAGCATAGCTCATATTAGGATGCTTCATCCTACAACTTAGGCAAAAATAAGAAGAATCAATATATACTATCCCCCATTCACTAATCATCTGAAAGACAAAAATAGGATCAGAACACACATAACTACTTCAGTTCAAGGATAACAATATAAGGATTCAACATTAAAGAGACAACATCTAAACAAGAATCCCAAATCAATCCATGAAGGGATAGAGAACCAAAACAGTCTACCTGCAAGTCTTAACTAACTTATACATGTTAGAAGATATCATTCAAAGTTCTGAAACCAGACTTTCCACAAATCAAAGAAAGACTCACACAAGTTTAATCTCTTCTCGTGTCCATCCAAGGAGGATTCATAAAAAGATATAGTGCAAAAAGAGAAAACCATCCAATATCAAATCCAAATGAAGTATGACTTAGTCAAACAAAGCAGTCGGTCTAAGCATGTTTACATTTTCTCTTCAACAGAACCGACTCAGCTATTCTCTTTCCACATCATTACAACAAATGACATAGTACAAAGTAGACTAAACAATCCACAAGGAAATTTCCATCTCAGAAGAGTGGTTTCCCACTATTTCCTACAAGACAGAAGGACAGAAAGCCATGAGCCCAAGGAGTCGATCAGGCCTAAGAGAACAACCACTTTACAGCCAAGAAGTGAGTCATGTTACAGAGAAGTTCGATCAAATGAACTAATCTTAACAAAAGTAAAAGGATCTCAATAGAAAAGGTCCAATCAAGAATTCATTTCATTTATACTATCAAATGAATTCCCATTCTATTTCCAAACTCAGAAGTTCTTTACTAGATCCCAAATGAGAATACAAAACCAACCCAAAGTTTATAGACAGCAACTCATCCAGTTTCCCCTAAGGATTCAAACTTTATCAAACAACAGAACAATACTGACCTATTCATCTAATCCATTTTATTTAAGCACAAGTTCAAATAGAAAGGAGTACATAGTATAGTCCCAAGGCTGAAGATAAACAAAATATTGTCCAAAAGAGAAATCCATTCTTTTCTTCATTATAAAGACCCAGAGATTCATTCAATGAATCTAACAAAGAATACAATACCCAAATCAGTATAAGCTAACAAGTTTCCAAAATACTCACAAACTCCATAGAAATTGAAATCCCAATTACAAGGGCTTCAATAGCTCAATACAAAAGAGAAAGTAATTCATGATCCAAAATAAGAACAAATAAAGAAACAATCCCAAACCAAAGGTAATATATCCTATCAACAAGATTCAGAATGAGAGAGTATTCAACTCTTCTTTCCTAAAAAACCCAAAAATCAATTTAAGAGGATCCAAAAGAGAGTAAGAAAACCCAAAATACGTTTAAGTCAAGCAATGTCTCAACTTTTCCTTCAATGTGACTGAACCAGAAATCACAAAAAGGACTCTCACAGCTCCATCTATAAAGATTACGACAGAGAAGGTATTCGTTTCAAACATCGATCACAAGAAGGATATGCATACTACATTTCCAAAAACTTTAGGAACTGATAATGACTATTTCAAATGAGCTCTATATCAACCAAAGAGTAAATAACAATATAATATCTAACCATAGGTTCCTTAATCCCTCAACAAGTTACAGTTACAGTCCATTAACCTACAAACAAATCAGTCAAGCCTTCAACAAGACATGGGTTTTCTATCAGAGCAGAGGAGAGAAGAATATCCTCCATATTTACATGCCCTTACAAGTTCAAAGAAGGTGATACAGTCTCAAAAATAGAAGTACCATAACCATTCCAACTCAAGAAGCTACAAGGAGAAGATCTCAAAAGAGATTACCAAATCAACTAAAACCAAAACTATTCTCCCAAGATTTTTCGAGCAAACAGTCCCATAAATGAGTTCTAAGCATTTCAAAACCTTGAATACGAGTAAAAATCAAGCTCAGAATACAAGTACAAAACCAAACACAATGCCTCAAATTCAAGTTCAGAACACACAAGTATTGAATACGAGTTCAGTGCTATACACGAAGCTTTGAACACAAGTTCAGAGAAACACAAAGCTCCAATACAAGCTCAGAATGAAACACAAGGCTCCAATATAAGTTCAGAACAACACCGGCCTCGAACATAAGTTTAGAATGAAATACAAAGCTTCAAATACAAGTTTCACATGCATGTCACCACAGAACTTGCACAGGGAGAGTTTCCAAAGGCTAACATAATTTAGCAATGGATTTATATCCAAAAACCACAGAGATTCATAAAACCATGAAAGTAAATAACCAGAACAAATCATGAAACATTTATCTCATGAGAGTAGAATTGTTTTAATGAATCATTTAGAAGAAAGCAAGAAATCTTAATGGGTAGAGCCTATCATGCCTGATAGTGCTTCTACCAATTCAAAGGAGACTTCTAGCCAAGCTTCCAACTCTTTTTCTCCTCCACGAAAGATCAACAACCAAACATATTTTCTTCCAATGCCTCTTATACTTTCCTTCGATCGAAAATAGACCAGAGAAACCAAAAATAGCCTTAAAGTAAAAGTCAAACTGTTGGTTCAAAGAACTAGATAGCTCCATGCAGAGAAAAAATAGCAATGCATGCAAGATCAAACAACCTCCAACAAATCTGCCTTCCTTGTTTCCAAGACAATTTACACGTACAAAAACCGAGGTTCATTAATGTAATTACTCCCAAATCTCTACTTATCTCTCCTTGCCACCGTCCTCCTAAAACTGGCGAATGCCATTTCTACTTCAACATGCATTTCCATCTTTAGTGAAGCCTCCACGTATGCTTCCACTAAATTCTACTTACTTTTTCCAAAACTGGTTGTACCTCCATTCATTTAACCAAATCAAATCAAATAAATGCCATTGGAACCATTGCCCTAATGCCATGCGACCCTAGGTTCCTTTTCAATAGTTAGGATAGATTTCCCAAAACTTAGGTTAGTCTAAAAATAATTACCTTAGGTCTTAAAAACATTACCATAGGTAATTTCCACCTTAGGTTAGATCAAATTCACAACCATATAGTATTAGGTATTAGGTTAAATAGCCTAACATTACCTTAGTAATTTCTCCCTTATTCATTTAGCACAAGAACATTAGGTTAGGACACCATCCAAACAAAATAGAATAAGAAGCTTAGGTTAGATTGAAACCCAAATAAGTAGACATAGCTAGGAAGTAGGTGCTTTTACCTAGTTTAGGATACCATTAGGATAATCCCTTAGGTTTAGGATTTAGATTCCCCTCATCATCGTGAAGAAGACTTTATTGCTTACGCCATTAATGTCCTGAAGAGATCAATCCCAAAGACCCAAGCACAAAATTACAACCAAATGAAGGCACGTTCATACAAGACCAAAGAATTTGTAAAATACAAATTTCATTCCGCTATGTCTCTCCACCTATGAATGTCAATTTACCATTCAGTCTGGTGAGGAGATTTAAAACATTCCTTGGATCACTGGAATTGATCTAAGGATGAGTCAGTAAAAGAGATTGGTTTGCAACTCTCAAAACCAATTACAACTCACCTACAAGAAGTGAAAATGGATTCTTGCAAGCCATATCATTTCATTACAATGAATCCAAGAGTAGAAATGATTTATCCATAACAAGCATGATTTTCAATAATCAAGGAAACACACTTCATTCATAAAAATCACATGCCTACGCTTGTAATGCAAAAGAGAAATATAACTGTTTGTCAAAGGTGTTACATACTTCCCTCCTAAGAAGAATCATCGTCCCGATGATTGTCTTATTTTTGAGCATTGCATTAAGGATAATCACTTTATTCACTTACTTAACACATGTTTGTAACAATATCATAATTTAAAGTTCCAAAAATCAGCATTCACATAGTTTATTTAAAAATAAATAGTTATCTTCCCAAAACTAGCAGACTTATTGACATATAAAGATAAAATCATAATTTTTTATCAGTCATCATAGTCAATTATAATCAAATAAATATGGAAAAGAAGTTTTCATATCCTCCAGATTTTCCCAGGTTGCACTTTCTTCATTAAACTGGTCCCACTGGACCTTACATTAACTTATTTCATGATTTCTTAAATGCAACTGGCAATTTTCCAGCACTCATATGGGTTTAACCACGATTATTCCTGGGTTTTGGACCTACAAGGAATTCCAATTTAACACATGTGATAAATCTAAAACATATTTCTTAAGCAAAGAAATATGGAAAACATCATGCATTCGTGACAAAGCAGGAGGTAATGCTAAACAGTAAGCTATAGGGTTGATTACTTCAACTATTGCAAAGGGTCCCATATAACGAGGTGATAACTTGGTAGCCTTGCCAAAACTTATAGAGCTCTTTTTTCAGTTTAACCCAAAAAAAGACCTTCTCACCAAGTTCAAATTTACTGTCAACCCGCTTTAAATCAGCATAACTCTTTTGCCTATCTGTTGCTTCTTTTAAGCGTTCATGAATCATTTTAACTTGCAGTTCCATTTCCGTAAGGATTTCAGGTCCAATTACCTCTCTATCCTCAATGTTGTTCCAACTAACGGGGGTTCTGAATTTTCTTCTGTATAATGCTTCGAAAGGTGCCTTCTTAAGAGAGGTATGATATGTGTTATTGTAAGTAAACTCAACTATTTGAAGGTAATCTTCCCACTTATATTTCTTATCCATACAATACATTCGTAACATATCTTCTAAAACTTTATTAACTCTTTTAGTCTGTCCATCCATTTCTGGATGATACGCAGAACTAAAATTTAGCTTAGTTCCTAGAGCTACATTAAGTGTTTTCCAAAACCTTGATGTCATTCTAGGATCTCTATAATATATGATTAATTCAAGTACTTCATGTAATCTGAAAATTTCATGTACAAATCTTTTAGCCAATACAGGAGAATCATCCTTCAGATTACCAACAATAAAATGTGCTACTTTCGTTAGTTTATCAACAACTAGCAAAATAACATCATGTTTATTTATTGACATAGGCAACCCTTGTATATAATCCATGCTTATTACTTGCCATTTTTACTATGGTATGCTATGAGGATATAATAAACTGACTGGGTGCATATGTTCAGCTTTAATACGTTGACATTTAAGGCAATGTGTCACAAAATCAATAACATCCTTTTTCATTCCCTTCCAGAAATCTACAACATCACATACATATAAATCATCATTCATTTCTCATGCTACCAATAACTTTGAAATTAAATCAACACCAACAAACCTTAACTCATCCATGCCTATACCTGACTCAATCATGCATATTACCTGACTCAACCATGCCTAACAAACCTCCAACTCCACCATTCCTAACAGACCTGCCTCAGCCATGCCTACATAACCTAAACTCAAAAATGTCTCTCCCATACCGAAATCTTCCTCGTACCTCTCTACCAATCACATATCTCCAACTATGCTAGTGGACCCGTCTACTTGTCTCCTATCAACACTTAGTCACCTCCACCTTAGCTTGGTACAATAACTTGTCTTTTTCCTCCCCAATAAAAGCAAAATTCACTCAAATCTTCTGGTTTCTCAAATTCTACAATAACAATGATTCCATAAAATATGGAATTTTAACTTTATAACCCTAACCCGTTATGACCAACATCGGTCATACAAAACCAACGTCGATTACCTTATAACTGATATCGGTCATTTTCTAATACCATTCCCTCCATGTTTTTTCCTATTTTGACCTAACCTCATTACTGCCACAAACATTTTTTCCTATACCACACCCATTGTAACCTACCCACAAGACTAAACTACCCATACAATTCCTTAATTATGTTTAAGGATTTGTTCTTTTACCTATACCTTGGCCTTACCCATGCCACGACCTATTTACCTAGACCTAACCTAATTTTTGTGACCATTGAACTTGTGTACTCGTTATACCTTTTGATGTTCTTACCTATGTTTTTTTTATCCTAACAACCATACCTTGCCTATTGTTGTGTCGTTTATCCTAACCAAACCCATGGTGTACTGAATCAAACCTAAACATTCCTGCACCTAACCTACGATGTGTTTCTGGACCATATCCTATACCCTAGATACTTGAATCATTTCAACCTTTTTTCGATAAACCTATCAACCTTGGAAAATTTAGAGTTTGTAAGCACTTCAACCTAGTACCATGTTGCAGTCTATAAATGTGCGTGCATTCGATTTCCATTAACCCATTACCCAATTTGACCATGGCCCATTACCTATTACCTGATTTTACCATTACCCATTACCATATTTGATCTTGGCCTATTGCTTATTACCCAATTTGACCATTACCCTTTCCCCATGGTACCCATACTCTTCCCCACCTACCTTAACTTACACCAACTAAACATTCATAAAACCACTCACCGAATCTGTATAACACCTCACCAGTTCCTGGTTTGAGGGGGATCACCTTCACCCACACTTGGGGAAACCTGCCTCTCACCCATACATGTGGAAATCACTTCCTACTTTTGTCAGCGTCTCTTACCAATACAAGCTATGTGAAAAAAAAGGGCAAAATGTAGACACCAAAATTAGGTCATACTACCCTTATAACCCCGTTAATTAAACTAACCATACCTTACCTATTTATATCCCATAGTTCACATGGTTAATTGAATTAATTACTTTAATTAATTTAATTAACATCCTCACTTGACCACCTCACCCAAACCACCTCACCTAGCCACCTCACCCCATGACTCACTCAAACCCCATTAATGACCTAAGACCAAGCCTAAGCCTATCTTAACCAACTAGGACTTAGTATAAACCTAGACTTAACTCCTATTAGCAAACCTAAGATGAGTCTTACTCATTCTTCCATTATCTACCACTTGAGACTCAAATGAAGATTAAATACCACACCAAAAATAGCAACAATTAGGCTATTTTTGGCCCACCTAGATATTCTCACCTTAACCGACGATAGTTATACCTCAACTGATGTCAATCCCCTAATTGTCACCAGTTAGGTTAAATAGTTTTCCAAAATCCTTTACTGAGGTTGGTCATTCGATTCAAGGTATCATACAAACAGAGACTTGGAACACTCAGACTTTCTAAAGCACTCAAGCAAAGGAAAACACACAGGAAAACTACCAACAACCATTGGCATCCATCATCTTCTTCACGATCAAAAATACAAATAGAGAAGCACAGAGGTTCAAAATTCCATCACATGAATGTAACTTCTCTTCTCTATGGATCTCCACCATCACCGTCCTCATCACCTGCACTCTCCAGACCCATTCTTCAATAAGTACCTAATATCTCTTCATTTATCTTTTTGTTTCTTTTTAGTAAGATTTATTATTCATCTCAGTAATTTATTCTTCTGTACATCCATACACCTCCCTTCTTCCCACCAACTTATTACCCTACCATACCTAGACCTTCCACCCATCTTCCCCCTATCCTAATCATCTCTGAACCTTTTAGACAATTCCACAACCTCACCCCCACCATTTCTAGCCTCTATGCAATCACAGAGAGTCTGAAGACGATATCTAAGAGCTTTTTATTAACTGACCCTACCGACAGCAGTTAGCCAACTGACATTGGTCATCCTACAAAACCATCATTGTTCACACAACCAATGTTGGTTACTGTGTCCGGAAACATACCTCTGACCAGTGAGCTCATACCCATTCCCTAACAACCTAGAATCACTCCTAATCTTTACCAAATCTCACCCAAATTCTGAACCTAGCCTACAACCCAATACCATCCCATCAGCTGACCTGTTTTGACCTCAATCACCTTTTATCTAACCTTTCTTATTTTTATTGTACGAGATACCTAAATCATTTGAATTCCAATAAGATAGTTATTTCATTTTTATTTTGGATAGCATTAATACTGTTATTTAAAAAGTGGATTGACAGCCTGTTTAGGAAGCATCAAGCTCCCCGCATCTAGCTTGTGCTAGGTAGTCCACTTGTTGTTTTATTTAATTATATCTGGTGGTATTGTTTTACATTTTATAGGTAGTTTTCCTCCTAGCCAAAAGGTAGTATTCACAATCAACATTGGATCAGGAAATTAGAATGCCGTGCACAACCTTCAACTAACATCACAAACAAGTATTCCTCCTTGGCTTATCACCCTCTATATGTTTCATTAATTTATCAAGAATCTGTTGAAACAACTAGAGTGTAAGAGGTGTGTGGTGCAATGGCAATAAAATCAATCAATTTGAATAATGGCCAGCCAAGCCAAGTCTAACTCCTATTGTTTGCACTGGGACACTATCCTTTACTAGTCAAGCATCCATTCCTCCCTAACCCCTTTCATATATCCATGTCTGGGGAATCAAATCTTCTTTATCCAACTTAATATTCTCTTCTGGGACATCCTCTCAATCCAATCCATGCAATCATCTCAATCAGTCCCTCTAGGCTCATCCTCTTGACTTGGACATCTAATCAATCAAATTAACCCCCTTCACTAGGGAATCTTATCATTTGACTCCCTTCATTGGGGCATCCTATTTATTCTAACTTTATCACTTTCTATAATCCCCATCACATGATCTTCTCTTCCTTTTGAGCAGTCACCTAAATCATTTCCTCTTCACTTGACCCCTCAAGGGGGCATCACCATCCTTAGCTATCCCAACAATATTTCTTTCTTTGAACAATCATTGCTTCACAATAACCCTTCAAATATGGGGAAAATGTAGACATGTAAAATTTCAACATACTTATTATACATTATTAATCCACCACAACCATATAATAATTAATAGCACGATTAATTATTATTAATACTTATTATCATATATATCATTATCTAAATTATTCTCATTACTCACCTAATAATCCTATCCATTACTTGATCCTTTAAATCATTATTAATATCATATTATCAATTTCTAAGAATTTAACATTCCTACTTACCTACCCACATACTCTACACCTATCCTACACCTAGCTTCTCTTTGTAATCTCTCCCTAATCACAATTAAAATTACCTAATCCTAAGCTAATTGAATCCTCCAAATATAGAGTCTTCTACTTCTAGAAGCCTATCTAAATTTCCCTCCTTCATATTTAAAAATTCAAATATATTTCCCTCCACTTCTTTTAAACTCTAGAATTATCTAATTATACATATGTATACCCTCTCATGTAACAACAACCATTGATCTTCCATCTACATGGAAAGATCTTAACCCCCAATTTTTCCTTCCTCCACCTATAAATAAGATTTCCACCCTCTATGGTAATCAAATTTGGATAATACAAATAAGTGCTACCAAAATATTCATAGAAACATCTCAATCATAAATTTCCAAGGCCACCAATCTTCCATAACCAATCATCAAGAAATCAAGGGGAGGTGTTATAAAAGTAAATTTATAAATCTGATGCAAATTGACAACATACATGAGCAAATTCAATACAACAAGGAGGAGCATTGCATCATGTAGGTAATTACAAGTATTGAATCTCCATCCTTCATGTTTATTTCTCAATCAAAGGTAGAGATTAGGTGTGTTAGATTAGGGATTAATTTGGTTAGTTTCTTAGTTTGTATTTAGAACTAAGACTCTTTTTTGTCTACAACACTAGCAGGATAGACTACTTGACAAGTGGCACAGAGGAAGATTATGTGCATCATAGGGAGGTTCTTGCAAGGAAGACTGCAGCCTAGGAAGTAGTAGAGGGCCAAAATTTTGTGACTTCTGTGCGCAGGAGAGGAATGCATGTGAGAAATAAATAAATTCTTTTAAAGGAAAAATTTGTGGTAGGTGAGGAGCATTAAATGCAAAAAAAATTAGGAAAAACTATAAATAGTGCATGGGACAAGTCCATTCTTACCTTTCCCTTAAGAACTTGTGTGTTTGAGCGATTGAAGAGTGATTAAGTGTTAAAAGTGAAGTAGAAAGAGTAGATATAACTCAAATCCAAGATGAAATGAAGTAGTGTATAAAGCCTTAAATGTGTGAGAGATCCTTCAGTGGAAGTGGAAGCATGGAGGAAAGGCTTGGAGATAAGATTGATCACGGATTAGGGTTTGAACAAGGGTTAGTATGTAAGATTTGTCTATCCCTCTCCATTATTGCATGGAGTACTGTCTCCCACAACCATTATCCTAACATCAAGATGATATTTTCTTGTCTAAGAATTTTGCACACTTCTTTGAGGTCATCCATGTCCTTATCAGGTACCACAGTCTTCTTTGCATGCTCTCTATACTATACTTGTTCCTTCAGGCATTGTATCTCCCATTGCAGTTCTATAATTAATCTCATGGTTTCTTGGAAGACCTCTTTTTTTTGTCATACGTTTAGGTACTTGTTTGGCTAAACATTCTCATTCCATCTAATGAGAGGCTTCATTCTCCCTTGTTCACATGCACGTGAGGATTCTACACAAATTATAACCAATCCTGTTTAATGGCCTTCTATATCTAATGTATTTGGCTTCCAGTGTCCCTACTTAGAGTTCTCAACCTGTATAATTTTTTTCCCTTATCCTTTTTATTTTTACACATGTGTGCATATAAATCTAAATAGTATTCCACTTTATGCCCTTTTCCATAGTATGTGTAAGACTATTTATTCAAACACTCACGTTGATAATAGTCTAGCAACCCATATGTATAGCATGTTCCTTGGTTGAACCTACCTCCAACAACTCCTTGTTCTTTGCCACAATATCCTCCTTGGTATCCACCATTACCATTGTTACATGTGTCATTGTTCTATCCAACATTATTCTCACTCTCTCATTCTCATTCCAGATATTTACTCAGTGCGCGTGCTTGGCACAACCCCATCTCATAAGCCTCATGAATGTGGTTAATCAGCTATAAATTAGTTATATCATAGGTGTGTGCATCAAAAATATTACAATACATTGACACCGTATTTTGTGTGGCACGCTATAAAAGTGGGTAGTCTCATACATCATGGTTGTTGTCACAAATATCACAGGTCAAGAGTAATACGTGTACCCTCCTACACAGATAGATATCCTTAGTGTTCCCCTCTACGTTGTAATATATGCACCAAATTCCATTGTAAGTGTTGTGTACCGAATTAACAGATAAATTCTCTAATTGAGCAGCCATGGCTTCAATCTAAGCTTCAAGAAACGGGCTTACTCCCGTGTCTATGCTACTAACTACCTCTGCACACAATGCTACCTCCAAATCCTCACGTAATTTTATAAACGATTCATGTGATAACACCCTTCGAAATGGTGTTAGCAATCCCCTACAAACTATAGATCATGTTGATTTTGGTGGATGTCATAATGAAATATTAGACAACAAGGTTTTGGAATGTGTGTCATATTCCCTAACACTTTAAGCTAAGATCTTATTGATTCCCTTGAGAACACTTATGTTTTGTTGTTCAAATTATGGTATGTGAAATTTGTCTAGAAAGGCAACATGCAATCCATCATACTCCATGGCTACCTGATGTGGGTCATATTTCCTATACCAACTATGTGTGCAGCCTTATAATATTGTGGTGAACTGAATCACCTCCTTGTCTAAGGTTTTTATTCCCTTAGCCCTCTATAAAATTTTGCACTTGTGCACATCCTCCAATAAATCTACCCGCATGGTTTCCTAGGTGGTTTGCTCACCAAAAATGAGGCTCATTAATGCCATTAACTCTCAAATTACCGCATATCTCTCTTCACTTCTGCCATCCAAAATTGGCAAGACCCAATTCAACTTCTACATGCATCACTAAACCTTAGTGATGACTCCACGTAGACTCCCACAAACTTTAATGCTTTTTCCTAAACTGGCAGTATGTTTTCCAATTAATTCAAAAATCAAATCACATTAATAGCTTAGGAATCATTGTTAAGCTTACCACTTGCCATACGACCCTTAGGTCCCCTTTCCACATTTCATTAGTTTAGGGTAGATTCCCTTAGCTTAGGATATGACCATAGGATAGTTTAGAATTATTTAACTTAGGTTTAGAAACATTTCAATAGGTAAATTGCAATCTTAGGTTACATCATAGCTCATATCCATTTAATATTAGGTATAAGGTTAGAAATAAACCTAACATCACCTTAGGTTATTTCCCCACACCCAAATTTAGAACATGCAACCTAAGTTAGAATGTTATCCCAAATGAAATAGGCATAGATAAAAGATATGTACATTTACCTTAGTTAGAATCCCATTAGGATAGATCTCATAGGCCTAGGACTTTGTTTTTATTTTTCCTCCATAGTCTTGAAGCAGGCCTCATACCACATGATGACATTAGCAACCTAAAGAGATCAATCAAGAAGATCTGATCACATAACATACAACAGAATGCATGCATGATCTTATAAGAAAATAAAATAATTTATAGACATACAAGACTTCAGTCCATTATGTTCTCCAACCTCTGAATGTCAGTTTACCATTCAGATCAGGTAAGAAGATTTAAAACATACCTTGGATCAATGGAATTGATCCAAGGATTTGTTAATAAAAAGAGATAAGTTTACAAACTTCATTTCTAGATTACAACTTATCTATCAGAAGAAAAAATGGATTCTTTACAAGCAATATCATTTCAGCCTAATGAATCCAAGAGCAGAAATGACTCATCCATGGCAAGCATGATTTCCAAAAATCAAAGGAACACTCCTTATCAAGAAAAATCACATGTCAATGCTTGCAATGCAAAAGAGGAAAGATAACAGTTTGTCAAAGATGTTACATGCTTCCCTCCTAAAAGAATCATTGTCCCGATGATTATCTCCTTAAAACAATTTACATCAAGGATAATCATTTTTATTAAATTTCTTTTCATATGTTCAAAACATAACAAAATTTTAAAATTCCCAAAACAATCATCATTTACTTAGTTTTATTTTAAACAATGAAATATCTACACAAAACTAGCAGGTTTATTGTCATAAAATAATTAAATCACAAATTATATCAGTTAACAGAATTAATTTTGTGTCAAATAAGTATGGAAAATTAGTTTTCATATCTTCCAGATTTTCCCATGTTACACTTTCTTCATTAAACTGGTCCCACTAGACCTTACATTGGCTTATTTCACAATTTCTTAAGTGCAACTGACAAGTTTCTAGCACTCGCAAGGGTTTAACCATGATTATTCCTGGGTCTTGGACCTGTGCAAGGAATTCTAATTTAACACATGTGAGAAATCTGAAACATATTTCTTAAGCAAAGAAATATGGAAAACATCATGCATTCATGACAAAGTAGGAGATAATGCTAAACGATAAGCTACAGGGTTGATTACTTCAACTATTTCAAAAGGTCCCTCAAAACATGAGGTGATAACTTGGCAGTCCTACCAAAAGTTATAGAACTCTTTTTCGGTTTAACCCGAAGAAAGAGCTTCTCACTCAGTTCAAATTTCCTAACAACCCACTTCAAGTCAACATAACTCTTTTGCCTATCTGTTGCTTCTTTCAAGTGTTCACGAATCATTTTAACTTTTTGTTCCATTTCCGTAAGCATTTCAGGTCCAATTACCTCTCTATCCTCAATGCTGTCCCAACTAACATGGGTTTCTGCATTTTCTTCCATATAATGCTTCAAAAGGTGTCATCTTAAGAGAGGCATGATATGTGTTATTTACTCAAATTCAACTAATGGAAGGTACTCTTCCCATTTTTATTGCTGATCCATGCAATACATCCGTAACATATCCTCTAAAACTTGATTAACTCTTTCAGTCTGTCCATCCGTTTCTGGATGATACGCAGAACTGAAATTCAGCTTAGTTCCTAGAGCTGCATTAAGGGTTTTCCAAAACCTTGTAAGTCATTATAGGATCTCTATCATATATGATTAATTCAGGTACTCCATGTAATCTGAAAATCTCATGTATAAACCTTTTTGCCAAAATAAGAGAATCATCCTTAAGATTACCAACAATAAAGTGAGCTACTTTTTTTAGTTTATCGACAACAACCAAAATAACATCATGTTTATTTCTTGACATAGGAAACCCTTGTACAAAATCCATGCTTATTACTTTCCATTTGTACTACGGTATGCTGTGAGGATACAATAAACCAGCTGGATGCATATGTTCATCTTTAACACGTTGACATTCCAAGCAATGTGTCACAAAATCAATAATGTCCTTTTTCATCCCTTTCCAGAAATATTGTTGTTTTATATCAGCAAGCATCTTTGTAATACCAGGGTGTCCAGAGAAAGGTTGAATTGTGAAATTTTTCTAACAATTTCTTTCTTAAATCATTTAGCGAAGGTATGTATACTCTGTTTTCAAATCGTAAGATTCCTTCATTGTCAAAGTGAAAACCTTTATATCTCACATCATTTGGTTCTACAGACAAGTGCCATTTTTACTTGCTGAAAATAAGAATAAGATTCCATAACAATTTTTAGTTCATCCTTAAACTAAGTTTCTTAATGTTATAAGAGCAGAAATGTGCTTCCTACGACTTAGAGCATTGACTACTCTATTTTCATTACCTTTAATGTAATTTATGTCAAAATCATATTGAGACAAAAACTCTAACCATCTTCATTGTCTTGCATTCAGATTTGGCTAAGTGAAAATATACTTCAGCCCAAGATGATCATTTTTTAATTCAAAAGGTTTACCAAGCAGATAATGCCTCCAAACTTGAAGTTCATGAACAATGGTAGCAAGCTCTAAATCATGTGGAGCATAATTCAACTCATGTAACTTTAGTTTTCTACTTTCGTAAGCTATGACATGATCATTTTCTAACAAAATACCTCCAAGACCTTCCTTAGAATGCATCCATTACAACAATAAAGTCTCCATTAGGGTCTGGTACAACTAAAATAGGTGCTAAAGTTAACTGATCCTTCAAATTTCTGAATGCAGATTCACATTTCTCATTCCAAAAAAACTTCTTATCCTTTTTTCTGTAATGAATTTATTGGTGCAGTAACTTTTGAAAAATCTTTTACAAATTTTCTATAGTAACCAACAAGACCCATGAAACTTCTAACTTCATGTACATTCTTTGGTGCAGGCCACTCAGTTATAGCTACAATTTTAGAAGGATCTACAAAAATTCCATTCTTACTTATAACATGACCCAAATAGTGCACTTCTGTGTCATAGAAAGAACATTTAGATAGCTTACCATATAACCGTCTCTTTCTCAAAATTTCCAAAACTATCTTCAAATGCTCACGGTGTTCCTCAATAATTTTAGAATATATGAGAATGTCATCCAAGAATACAAGCACAAATTTTTTCAAGTATTCTTGAAAAATATTGTTCATTAAATTCATAAAAGTTGTAGGTGCATTTGTTAATCCAAAGGGTAAAACTATGAACTCATAATGTCCATACCTTGTTCTAAAAGTTTTTTTATAAATGTTCTCATCCTTAATCCGTAATTGATGATATCCAGATTGAAGATCTATCTTAGAATATACCGATGCTCCATGCATCTGATCAAATAGATCATCAATTCTAGGGAGTGGATATCTATTCTTGATTGTTGCTTTGTTTAACATTTTGTAATCAATGCACAATCTAAGTGTTCCATCCTTATTTTTCACAAAAATTACTAGTGCTCCCCAAGGTGAAACACTTGGTCTAATCAAACCTTTAGACAAAATTTCATTGCAACTGTGCCTTAAGCTCTACCAATTCAATAGTAGTCATTTAGTATGGTGCCTTAGAAATAGGCTCGGTTCCAGGCTTGATTTCAATTATGAAATAAAATTCTCTTTTGGGTGGAAGACATGGTAACTCTTCTGGAAACACATCACTGTAGTTTTGTAATAGTGGATATCGTTCCATGAAATCATTGTTTTCCTCAGTGGATTCAGAAATTTTTACTACATATAAGGTACAACCTTTATTTTTGGCCTTTTTAAGTTGCATAGCTGACAATTTCCTAACTGAAATCTCACGTTTCACACCCTGAATCTCTGTGGTTTTTTACAGGTCGTCTAAACAACTAATATGTTTTTCAAAACGGTCCACTTTTTCTTTATGCTCAGCTAACCAATTAACACCTATGATTACATCATAAGACCCCAAAGGAGAAACATAAAGATCAACTTTGGTGGAAAAACTAGGTAAGTAAAGGACTGCCCCAAAAAGACACATACTAATTGTATGAACAACATTGTTTCCATAATGTACAGTCCATGTTTTATCCATTTTTCCATCTTTTATTTTTAGTTTTGATGCTAATTTACTATAAATAAAACATTATGTAGCTCCTGTATCAAAAAGAATAGTTACAGGTATGCCAAATAACTTACCCGGAACTTCTATGGGTGTGACTTGTTTTTCAGACTTGTTTGTCAGCTACTGCAGTGTGTATCTTGTGCTGCTGATTATGATCATCATTTTTCAAAGGACATTGGTTTGTGTAATGATCCTTACCATAGTTATAAAAACCTCCTACAGGTCCCTTTTTAGGCTCAAATTTATTTCCATCCTTAAAGTTATCATTCTGACCTCCATAGGACTTCTGTCTGTTATTATTATTCTTGACAAAGTTGTTTCATGGATTTCCAGTAGACTTATTTGTTGTTGTTTTCTTATTATTATCAACTGAAAAACTTAATTTTCATACCAAACTTCTTCCATGGTCCTTTATTAGGTGCAAGAGATGATGAAGAGGAGTTGGGAACTTTCTTCCTCACTTCCTCCTTATGAGAAGAAATTTCCTTTAATTTCTGTTCCTACCTTATATGGCTTTTTCAACAACCCCTTCCATAGTGGTTGGGCTATGAACATCCACCTCTCCTCCTATAATGGGATTCAATCCCATGATGAATTTTGATATCCTGAACTTCTCATTAGTTTGATACTAAGGTACATACTTAAGGAGTTTAGTAAACCACTCCCAATACTCAGTTACAGTTAGCTTTCCTTGCACTAAGTTATGAAATTCAGTCATTTTCTGATCATAATAAAGTTGTGGCAGCCAACGTTTTGCCTAAAGTAACTTTTAAATTTATCTCAAGTGATATTAGTTTCATCAATATTCAACTCAGCCTTACGGTTGTCCCACCATGAAGATGCTTCATGGGAAAGTTGATATGCTCCCCATATTGCCTTTGTTTCTTCTGAGAAGTTCCTTATTGCAAAGTAATTCTCCATTTCACTGAGCCAATTCTTAGCTCCATCTCCTAATGTGGTGCCATCAAATTTAGGTGGACTTATCCTTTTTATATCATTAGTGAGTTCAGCTACCAACCTAGCCTTTTTGTTTTCCAGATGATCAGGCATGTTCACATTGTTATTATCAACACCCAAATTGGCAGTCCTCAGGAGGTGGTTGATTATTATTACCAGCATCTTCTTCCTCCTCATTTCCCATTACTTTTTGTTCAAGCACAACCAAATGATCTCTTGTGTCCAAAAGGGCAGTAAGGATCTCATTGAGTTTTTGGGCAGTTATAATGCTTCTTTACCAAGGTAGAGGATTATTTGCAACATTTCCTCTTGTTCTAACCATTTTTGTTAACAAGAAAATTTAAGTTTTATCAGATTATGGACACAATAGGTCTCAAGAGTTGCAACCTTAAGCTCTGATACCAAGATGTAACATTCCCATTTTAAGACTTTAGAAATAAGGGAAAAATAATTTTACACAATGTTCTCTGTTCTAAATAAAACATAATTTAGAACACACATTCCATGCCAATCAATCTCATAATAGATAACCATATGCAGATGTAAATGACTCAGTGAATTACCAACCTCTCATTGCATAACTCAGTCTCTAACCGATCTCTCAGGTTTGTCTTTAAGTATTGAATAATTTTATGTATGCTACGTATACTTGGTTTTCTTACCCTAATATGGGTACTGAGTGACCTGTTTAAAGAACCTATTTGAATATTTGTTACCAATATTCATTTGAAATCACGTTCCTTAAACTAGGTGACATAGGACAATGTAACCAGTAGTTTGCGATACTTTGGCCAAATATTTCCAACATACTGTTCATGTTACTATTCCTAGATGACATATTCGTCAAATTGGAATACATCCTTCACCTCACTCTTCTGTTATCTATAATGGTCTTCACTAACTTCTGTCAGTCCACTTGCCCAAGGTTTGACCCTAACCTAGGTTAGTGACATAATTTGTTATAGGGAGATGCTCACGATGACTTAGGGTATATGGGCATACTCAACTGACCTAAGTTGATCGAATGTGCCTAGGTACCCTGAGTCATAGAAAGCTACTTCCTATTCCAATTCATACTGCTAGCTTGACCTAGAGAGAAACTAAGTTCAAGTCCAGATGTGTGTAGATCTAGATGAACTAATGTTGAAGGGTGTTGCAACATGTCAAATGCAACATTGTATCCTCACCTTAGTCTTCACGAAGGTACAGTTCTGAAGTTGGCGTGTGCCAACATCCGACAGAACTACTTCATCATGATGTAACATACCCCTAGGAGGTCATTAACATATAATTAATTTTGGATTAAGATTTGAATTACAAACCTTGCCAAACCCTAAATCCAACACCCCTTAAGTTCTTCATCCATATTTGATTTAATTAATATTAAATAACTTCATTAACTCATGATTGCTATTATGTTTCTTAACTTTGAATTTCCGAGTTATCCAAAAATAGAACAACATACATCATAAGGTTAAATTATTGTAACTCAACTATTCAAATAAGGTGTAGCAACCACACAGGTTCAACTAGAGCAGACTTCATAGAAAATGAAGTATGAATTGATTAACGATCAAAAACACCATTATTTTACTTTACATTCTTTTGAGAGAGGAAGAGTCTTCCTCTCTACATGGTTAAGTGTTAGGGTTTATCATACCCTTTATATCTTTCACACTTTTTATAGTTTAATTGTATATTCAATATACATCCCATTATCATAATATATTATTTTGATAAAGAATGTCATCATATGCAACTTAATAAGTTACTTTCAAGTAAGAAACAGATTGAACTATTTCTCTTCATCCAACTTATCAAATGACAACAGAAATAAGAATACAAAAAGATATTCCAAATATCAACAAGATAGTATTCCAACTTCCTTCATAAAATGTACAAGAGAAATTACACAACAATTTGAAGTAAACCCAACCTTTTCAATTCATCATGATAAAATACACAATTTACAAGACTATGCATCTCAGACAAACTGCATGTCAATCAATATTAAGATCATTAAAGAATACAACTTTTCCTTTTCAATACATCTCAAGAATGAATCAGAGTTCTCTATAAAAGAGCCAGACTTTAAATCAGCCAATACATCATAAAAGTTATTGTCTTCTTTTATCACTTATGAAGTCCATCTGTAAAAATTGCTAGCACAGGTCAGTTCATTGAACTGAGCATGATAAGCACTAAGCATTAAAACAAAGTGCATTCCACTAATTGTTCCATTAAAACAACTCTACTTTAATGAAAAAATTAATGTAATCATTCAAATAAAACATAAGTAATAACAACCATAAAAGAAGCACAATTAACAATCTGAATTCACTTTTAAGAAAAGATCATAATATAATAAGAAAAGTACTACCTTATATCAGATAAGTATTGTCCCAAACAATTACTTATTTATATCAAATAACAGCTCCTAACATTAAATTATTTCATAATTCTTTCTGAATTTGAAATATAAATTTAACTTCAATATATAAACAAAAAGAGTTACTTTCAGAATCAAAGACCTTCTTGTCATCTTTACCAAGTTTCCAGAAAAACATGTAATAGACAAGTTCATTTCAGCATCGTTACGTTTTTAAGATGAGTCAACCAACAACTTAAATAAATAAGAGATTCACAATTCAGATGTGACAACCTAATTCTTGGTCAAATAAATATAACCTATGTTCTTAGATTAGGCCTCTTATTAACAATAGAAAAGTATTTCCCAGCAACAATGTTTCATTTCAATTAACTGAAACAATTATTATTTCCTTAAATATAATTTAAGTAGAGAAGTAATTAGTAACAACTACTAATCAATTACTTAATAAAAGTAATACAAATGATTCAATTAAACCTATGACAGGTTTTATATAAAGAAAGGAGAACAAGATGAAGAATAAACAATTTACAATTTCCTTTATCATTCGGTTAAACCAAATTCTCATATGCATCTTCAGAAAAGAAGAGTCAACATCCTACCCATCAAAACAATTATTAACTTACTTGCAACCTTAATGAATCTTTCTATATCATTGAAGATTTCAGTCATTGATTCGAAACCATTTTTTCCATCAAAAAAAAGTAAGACTATAAAAATATCACCCCTTAATCATGACCAAACAAAGAAGGAAGAAATCATTCGTTGAGTGCACAAAGAAGAGTCCATCTAAAAAAAATTTCATAACGATGCATGACTTAGCCATTGAAAAACAACCAGTCAAGAAATGGTTAAGTTTTCCTTTCTACAGGACAGGCTCAGCTGAACACTATTGTAATTGACAAGACATTCGATTCCACACAAATAAACGGAGATCAATAAAGCTTATAAACCGGAACGGTTTGGTTGGTTCCATATACAAAAGTAACAGTCCAAAAGTTGATTATACATTCAATGATTCCCATGAACATACCACAGTCAGCTCATAACATGTTAGTTAAAAAACTATAAGGAAGTTTCCAACTCTGGAAAGTAAGTTTTCATCACCTCACCCAAGCCCAAAAAGGACAGAAAATCAAACTTGAGAAATTTAAACAGATCCAAGAAGATAATCACCATAACGACTTGAAGAAGGTCGACTACCAGAGTATTTCAAACATCAAACAGAACTTCAACCAAAGACAACCATCTCATCTTCCATATTTCAATAAACCAGTAATCACCTTACATAGTTTTGGAGAAGAGAATTCTAGTAACAAACAACCAAAGTATAAGACAACTTTCATTATTATCTCCTCACGAGCTCAACTGTAACAGTAATTCCAAATAACAAAACTTACCCAACTCCCATCGAATTATGATTCAAAGTAGTGGAGATTTAAACAGTATAAAATAAGAACAAGATATTTCTTCAAATATCTTATACAAGTTGAAGTACAGAACATAAACAATTCCATTAACCTCAAACACCCATTAACCCTTTTGCTCATGAGTTCAATTTCTTACTGAAGGGCATAGTATACAAATACAGTCCCGAGAAAAAATGTATTAAAACTTCACAAAACAAGATACATTTTAGAAGGGTATTCTTCTACCTTTCAAAAACAATCCAAGACAATCAGTTTAAATAACATAGGTTTACCCAGTTTAGCTGGAAACAAGATATCCATTCCACATTTTCACACCAGTTCATGTTCTTGCAATGAATTAAATATATACCCATACAGACCGTAAAAATAGTATTACAACTTTTAAAAAATCAAGGATGCATCAGAGAAAAGTATCCATTTACATTCTACTTTCAAAAGAGACTTCTAGTTCGAATGTCAAAACAAAAATTACTTACTCAAACTCTTTTTTGAGCAGGCAGTCCGGAATATATATTTCAATTAAAACACAAAAGCCTCAACAGTTCTAAATGCATTACATCATTTAACTCACTCAGAGAGAACACCCAAGAACAACATTATCATGCAAGGGTTTCATAACCAAAAAGCACAGAGATTCTTTCAACAAGAAAGCAAATAACCAGAACAAAAATAGAAACCCATTTATCTCATGAAAGTAGAGTTGTTTTAATGAAGCATTTAGATAAAAGCAAGAAATCTTAATGGATAGAGACTATCATGCCTGATAGTGCTTCTACCGATTCAAATAAGACTTCCAGTCTGAGCTTCCAACACTTCTTCTTCTTTAAGCAAGATCAACAACCAAAAATATCTTTCCCCAATACCTCATATACTTTCCTTGAATCGAAAATAGACCAAGGGAATCAAAAATAGCCATAAACTGAAAATAGAACTGTTGGTTCAAAGAACCAGATAGCTCCATGTAGAGTAAAAAAATCAGAGACCATGAATGACCAAACAACCTCCAATAAATCCACCCACATGGTTTTCTAGGTGGTTTTCTCACCAAAAATGAGGCTCATTAATGCCATTAACTCTCAAATTCCCACCTATCTCTCTTCGCCACCGCCATCCAAAATTGGCGAGACCCAATTCCAATTCTTAATGCATCACTAAACCTTAGTGATGACTCCACGTAGACTCCCACCAAATTTCATGCTTCTACCTAAATTGGCAGTACAGTGTCTAATTAATTCAAAAATTAAATCACATTAATAGCTTAGGAACCATCGCCAAGCTTACCACTTTCCATATGACCCTTAGGTCCCCTTTCCACATTTCATTAGTTTAGGGTAGATTCCCTTAGCTTAGGATATGACCATAGGATAGTTTATAAGTATTTACCTTAGGTTTAGAAACATTTCAATAGGTAAATTTCCATCTTAGGTTAGGTCATAGCTCATATCCATTTAGTATTAGGTATAAGGTTAGAAATAAACCTAGCATCACCTTAGGTTATTTCCCCACACACCAATTTAGAACATGTAACCTAAGTTAGGATGTTATCCCAAATGAAATAGGCATAGATAAAAGATAGGTACATTTACCTTAGTTTAGAATCCCGTTAGGATAGATCTCATAGGCCTAGGACTTAGTGTTTATTTTTCCTCCATAGTCCTGAAGCAAGGCTTATTCCACTTGATGACATTAGCATCCTAAAGAGATCAATCAAGAAGATCCGAGCACATAACATACAACAGAATGCAGGCATGATTTTACAAGAAAATAAAATAATTTGTAAACATACAAGAGTTCAGTCCATTATGTCCTCCAACCTCTGAATGTCATTTT
Organism: Taxus chinensis; assembly: GCA_019776745.2. NCBI lineage: Eukaryota > Viridiplantae > Streptophyta > Pinopsida > Cupressales > Taxaceae > Taxus > Taxus chinensis. Next base: position 615,929,960 of record CM034152.1, on the reverse strand, counting down.
ACCATTCAGATCAGGTATGAAGATTTAAAACATACCTTTGATCAATGGAATTGATCCAAGGATTTTTTAATAAAAAGAGATAAGTTTGTCAAACTTCATTTCCATATTACAACTTATCTATCAAAAGCAAAAATGGATTCTTTGTAAGCAATATCATTTCATCCCAATGAATCCAAGAGTAGAAATGACTCATCCATGGCAAGCATTATTTCCAAATATCAAAGGAACACTCCTTATCCAGAAAAATCACATGTCAATGCTTCCATTGCAAAAGAGGAAAGATAATAGTTTTTCAAAGATGTTACAAAGCCCTTCTTTTATGTGAGCATTGTGAGGAGATGATTCCATTGATGAAGATTAGATGCAAAAAATTAAATGTTCATGCATTCATTCTGAAATCATGGGATGAGATATTACATCAATACACCCATTCAGATAACAAGAGAAACATCATACAAAGAAAATATATGTTTCTTAACATAAATAAAAGACATTAGGGTTTGCACACATCATATAGATATTTAGAACAAACTCATATATTCATATTGATATAATTTTAGTAATCATATTACATTCAAAAGGGGTCATAGTAGACCAAAATGTATCAAAACATGGATATGACTCATGTATCAGAAGTCCCAACTATGCTTCCCCTATTACAAAATATTCCAGACCCATCCCCTAAGACATGATAATATTTCTACAATCCTCTAATGTGAACCCTAGCTTCTAGAACATCCCAATATTTTCTGCAGATCTTCATTTTCCATCCTCTTTATGATGGTTCTTATGTTTCTCTCTTTCTCAACCATCCTTTCATCTACCCGAGCATCTCTATATATAGGTTTAGCACCCACTTCCATGCCTTCCTTCAGGAGCATATTGCATGCCAAGTCTCTAGGTGGTCCTCCAATGGAGAATGCTAATCCTATTCTAAGCTCTCCATTCTCTGCAATGATGTCTTTCAGGAACCTTTCATGTGTGGAATATTCTTTCCTTGACCACCAAGCCTCTAGGTTGGTACCTTATCCACTTAGCATGCCTAGTTGGGTCACATTTTTCCTCAAGTGCCTTTAGAACATTTAATATGGGTAATTCCTAAGATTCTATAGTAACGCCTTGCGCGCATGCCCTGGTTTCTCATAAACCCTTCTTAATCCCTTGTATATGTGTTTTTTTCCCACACGCCATTAGTTTCCCTGGCCTCGTGTGCGCACATGCTCTTTGGAACTTAGCTAATATTTTGAGGCCCAAAATCATCCCACACAAAGCTTGTTCTCCATCCTCTGAAACATATTGATCCTCCAAAGAATAAAGAATGGCTGAACTTGGATAGTCAAAATAAAGAAAGGAGGAATGAAGAATTTGAGAAATGAAACAATGGAGAAGGGAAGAATGAAGAATTTTTCTATTGTTGTAAAAGGACTGAGAACTCCTTCCTCATTTTCACATGGATCTTATCCCACGCATTAACCTCACCCTTACACCTGTTGGAGTAGGTCACCCATGAGAGCGATCACCTCTTCAAAGCTCAGTTCATTACCCTTAGCATTCAGCATATCAACAATTCCTTCCAACTTCTTGCTAAGGTCATCAAGCCCATCCATTATTCATGTGACCTGGGGGATATAGCTCCTTGAGTCAATTCTTTACCAAACCTCCTAAGGTTTCGATCACTTCCATCTTCTTTTCAACATCGTCTAAGATCTTATCCCACTATTCCATGTTTCCTTTGTTCTTTTCTTGGAACTCCTTCAGATATCCCTCATGTGTAATAACTATTATAATTTTTACTCTGTCCATATCAGCCCAATTATCATTTATAGCCTCGTCCATGCACGTGACAGTCTATACAACAGCGAGGAGTTAGGAATATCTAGCGACTGTCTCCCCAATCTTCAGCTGTTGATTCTAGAGTGAGTGACCACCTTTCCATGGTGAGGATGGGTGTTAATTCTTCCAATAATTGCAAGGTTAACTCATATTTCTACTCAGGCAGTGCTAGGTCTAGGTGTTTCATGATAATGATATCTATGATCATTTCAATTTTATCATGTACCTCTTACACCTTTTCCTTCTCCTCCCTTAGTTCATGCCTTAACTGTGCATTGATCAATTCTTCCTACTTCATATCTTTTCTCTTCTCAATAATATTCTCCTTATTCTTATCAAATTTTTCCTTTAGGAATCTTACCCTGTCATTCCTTCTGAATAGTCTCACCTTAACCTCAACTAATACCTTGTTGAGGGCATTGCAGAATTGCTCATCTGATAAATGCTAAATGTTTACTAGTGGGTTTATTCCTTTAGTCTCTGGTACCTTCATCAGTGCTCCCTGACTAACCTCGAACTCAGGCTCATCAACATGGGACTCAAATTCCCAAGATATCATCTTACTCATTTGTGGGTACGCTCCCTCTTCTCTAAAGGAATACCATGCAAGGACTTGGTATGTGGGAATAGTTTTTGGAAGTGCGCGTGTAGTACCTTAATTAGATCATTTATGTAACTCATACCTTGCTCCTGCGCCATTACCACTCTCTTTCCTCCTATGTGCACTACCGTTTGGAAAGATTATTGCTAAGCTAGGATCTCCGCCCATGCTCCCATACTCTTTCCCTATGCTTTCCTCCTCTATCTCCTTGAGTATCTCATCAACACTTTGCTCCACTTCCTACTCCGCTAACTCCTGTATTATTACCTCGACTTCTCTTGCCATGGCTTCTTTTATTTTCTCCTAGGTGAGGCTAGGGGTCCTTTGATCCTTAGTATTCACTTCTTCACTCTACCCTTTTCCTTGGGCACATTCCTCTTCTCCATCCTTTTCTTCATTTCCTTTGTCTTCGGAGTTGTGCACCTCGTACACCAGATGGACTTGAGCCTCTTCATGCTCATCATCATCCTTTTCACCTCTATAGGCCTCTAGGCCCTCCATTTCTTCTAATTCAACCTCTACTTCTTCCTAAATAGTGACTACAGTATAGGATACTCTTCCTTTTCTTCTTCTCTTGTAGGTGACTCCTTCCTTGGTGATTCCCTCTTGTGCAAGAGGATCTTCTTGTTTTGGCACCTCTTCCTCAAGTGACTTTTCCTTTTCCTTAATGGGGTACTTCTTCTTCTGTGCATATGTGTTTGGCTTCACACCTGACTTGGTGCTTTCTTTTCTGGTGCCTCTTCCCTTTCCCTCTTTCTTAGCATGGCCTTATCTATTAAGGTGGATTCGTCTTAGAGGGAGACATCAGTCTCCAAGTAGCCACCCTTCTAATATTTGGGCTTGATCCACAGGTATAACCTTATTGTGGTCCTTCCTGCAAATGGATTTGTCACTGGTTTTTTCATGTGTACCTCATGGGAGACGTAGTTCTCCACATAAGCATGCTTCTTCGGGTATACTAGCTTCCTTTGTAGCTCGTGGTGGTATTAGTCCATCTCGTTTAGGTCAAACCTTAGTATTTATGCTTCTTTAAAGTGATTGACCCCTGCTTGAAAGTATTGCACATTGAAAGAGAAAGGTAGTTTACACCATGGATTCATGGTACCATCTATCAATGTGAATATGCCAATGTAGAAATGTTGATATATCAAAAATTCAGCCTCTTCTTATACTAGCACAGGGAATTATTCAGGTATCCTCCATTCCACTCTGAATTTTTCACGCATCGTCTTGTACCATTTATTTAGCTGTGCCTTGCAGGTGGCCATCATGGTGTCACAAGTGTATTTTTAAAACCTCTTTGTGGGGGAAGGGTATTTATCTAGATACTCCTATACAAACTTCTCTGGCCCATCGAGAACTCCAATCTCTGAGAAGACAATGGTGAGGAGGACATTGCCAAACATTATCTTCTCTCCTTCATGTGCGGCACTGATGATTTCTTTTACAATGAAAGTGGACAGGTTATAGATGGTTCCTTCTACAATATTCTGCCACACATTCAACCATGCCTTGTTTATTTGTGTCCACCTTTATTTCCCATTCAACTTGGATACTAAGAGCACATCCATCCTCATCACTGGTTCATAGATATCTAAAATATCTAAGTAGTGTAATCCCTTCTTATAATCATGACACTTGGACTGTCTCCTTATAGGCTTCCTTATCCTCTAGGTCATCATCAAGTGGCTCCCCTTCATAGATAAGGCCAGTAAACTTAGAGATAATTTTGGGAGTTATGCACATTCTGCAACCCGTGAAGTAGAAATGGTCTTCATTCACATGTGACATCAACCATTAGTATAAATTCTCAGGTTTTCCAAATTAGGGAAACTCATACAATTTTAGAAACTCATCCTTCTCCAATTTTACCTTTGCCTCATCATTGTAGATTGGTATCTCTTCCGGTGTCCTCTTATCCATTGCAAAAAACCGAGTTCTAACACCATCTCCTTCTCTATGGTGCTTGTGTGGTGGTTATAGTCTCTCAGGGACATCTTCCTCACATGGGATACCCATTCCTTTACAAGAAACACTGCATCTAGGTATTGCATCTCTGCATACCATGATACGTTGAAACTGGTGGTGACATTTTGTTTCCCCTTTCCCTTGTCCTTATTTGGTGAGACGGTTTCCTTCTTTGGTGCCATTTTCTTGTCGGGTTAAAATCAGTTTCTCCCTTGCTCCTCTTTCTTGCTATTCTCAAATCTATGGCTCAACTTCGTAAAGAATCCCTTTTCTCCTATGCCCTAGCTAAAGAACCCTAACCTATGAGTGCAAAGGTGTTTATATGCCTTAATGATGAAAAATGTGCCTCCAGGAAGGATAATGATCTAAATATTTGCAATGATTCACCATTTTAGAAACATCTAGAAACTCTCGTTACAAATTTGTTAAATGTCATTTTTAGTGAATCATGAAGAATTGTTGTAACAAAATTGATCCCTTGGCATATTATTTTCTTGGGAAAGAAGGATAAAATGTGGCAAGAGATATATAATGAATTTTTGAGAAATGCAGGGGGGTCAGGAAGTTGAAAATCATGAGAAAATTCTGAGAGAAATCTCATTTTCTTAGAAACCCACCAAAGAACCAGGATAATTTCTTCTATGTTGGATATTCATTTATGTGAGTTAGTTACAAGTGTATAGCCATCACACATCTTTGTGATTGTTCATGAAACTCTCCCCTACTGACGAATCTAACAAGCTTTTGAGTTAATCTGTGTTTTTCTAGGAGATATGATGTCTGTTATCATTTTTAAATGCCTGCAAATAGTTTTCATTGTTCTTGTTGCAATCTTGTATTGAAAGTCATTAGAAATCACACAAAATCTCCATTTCTTATTGATAGTTTAGTGGCATTTGCAGTCTCATATTCAGAAGATCCTTCATCTGATAAAGAGATAAACAAATTTAAAATCACTTTACCTTCCTTGACTACAGAGATTGCTTGTAAGCCTTTAAGGGTACCTTAGGTGTGATCTGATCAAGGATTTTTATGTTTAATTGAGTTATTTACTTCAAGATTTTGTGGTGAGTTCTCAAATATTGTGTGAAGAGTGCAACCTGGGCTTCCATTTATGCCACTTCTGGTTGAAAGAATATCCTGATTATTTGAAGCATTTTATCTGATAGTTGTTCAAGTACTGTAGAGGTTGTCAAAGATCTGATATATCCCAGTTTGTCTTGTCTATACCCCACCAAAAAAATCATTCAAACAAACTAATCCTACCCATACTACCCCTGCATTGTATTGTGTGTCAAAAGAAGAATCTAACCCATCTACAAAAATGCACAAAGCAAATTAGGATCATACCATGTCTCTAGCAGCCTCGGCCTTTTCTTGAAAGCATTTCCATCATTTAGCAGTCACAGCTCTGTTGAGTTTGAAAAATGGAAAATTGATCATGTTTTCCCAAGGCCATCTCCATATAATATGCACAGTATAAGGATATCTCCACCTCCTTCACAAAAATAGAGGCTACAATATAGGTTCTCTTACCTTGGTTAAAAGGCATAACCTAAAATAGTGAGGATAAGATCAAAATCCTTTCAAGGTGCTACCCACTTCTTCAAATCCTAAGTGCTAACAAGTCAGATAAATTACTTCCCTGGCTACAAAATGACATACAAATCATTTATCTACCTCTGAGTGTTTTATAAAATTCATGATGTTGTTCAAGTTGTCAAGGAGATTAAATCTGGGTACCAACACTTTCTGGCGCCGTTGCCAAGGAGATTATTCAATATTTTAGTATTTCAGATCCCTGGTAATGCTTCTTGTGTTTTTTATGTTCAATTACAAATCTGAGCATCATCTTCTGATTAGATTTATAAGATTGGAATGAAGAGTAGATTTCTGAGTTTGATATTCTCTTAGTTTAATCTGATCCATGTGCATACATATTTGAGATGTTTGAATGCATACCAAACCCTGGTAATGTCCCTTGCAAGTTCTGCATGCAAATACATTTTTGAAGCATCATTTTATAATCAGATTTGTAAGGATTAAGTGAATATATAAGTTCTGCCTACAATTTTACCAGTTTCAAGCAGTTGTTGCACTTCATTTTCATTTGTGGTTGATTATTTCAAGAAGAAAGAAGGTTTGATCTGTAAAGTTTGGCAAGAATTTCAGTGCTGGTAGATATTTGACAAAGTATTTTAGTGCATTTGCACAACTAGGGTGAAATTCCTTAGTGATGACTCCATGCTGATTTGATATTAACAAATACCAGTGCTTTGCCTTTCTGTCATTTATTTATTTTTTGCTAATCTCTACAAAATTGGAAGGAAGAAGATCTCTCTTCCTTAGAGACTCTGCTAAGAAGTTATTTGCAGATTTAAGAAGCTCGGAGTCGGAAGGGAGAAGAGTGTGGAAAGTTGTTAAAGGTCAGACATTAGGCAAAGATATATCCATTGGTGAGAGAGATCAGCCTTTGGTAGAGGATTATCACTCTTCTTCAAGTGATTCTGATTCAAGAAATTCTCTCATAAACTTTTTTGCTTCAAATAGTGAAGTTTCTTCTACTGTACCTAGTGAGTTCCTACTTCAATCTACACCTCTGTGTTTTAATTCAAGTAAAACTTTCCAAGAAAATCAGCATTTAGAGAATACCAATCTTGTGAATCACATTATTGAGCCCCAATGATCTTGCAGTCCTCATCAGCTTGTTTCACCTCCAAGATCACCTCCACCAAACAATATGGCTCAACCTAGACCTCCATTTATTGTTAACACCTTTGGTCCTCTAGATTTTAAAGGAATGGATGGTACCCAAATTTTTTCCCACAAGATGTCAGAAATAGGTCGCCAAAATTCCAAGGTAGCAATGCTATAACTAGTGATCAGCATCTCAAACTTTTTGTTAACATGATGGAAGATTTTGAGATAGAGTTTGAAGATGTGTATATTAAATTGTTCATTCATACACTAGAAGAGGATGATAGGGATTAGTACAAGGCTCTTCCTGATAGTTCTATTGATTCATGGACTGAAATGAAAAATGCATTTAGGTTGTAATATGGTGACAAGACTGATCCTAGATTTCTCTTGTCTGAGTTTGAGAATACCAAGAAGAATCCCAATGAATTAGTCCATGAATTGAACACAAGGTTTAACAAAACTTTGAGAAGGCTTACTTTTAATCTAAGTCCTTGTGATGAATCTTGTTTAATCAAATATGCAGATGCATTTGATAAGAAGGTAGCCTATTACTTGATAGACAAGAACCCTACCAATCTAAGACAAGCTTTCACCATGGCACTTCAAATTGAAAACAATATCAAAACAATTAGGAAACCTCTCAAGAGAGATTGTGTAAAATTGATAAACCCTAAAAACACCCAAGCTAGCAAGGGTGTTGATTTAGAAGAGGTTGTGAAAATTTTGGCAGGAATTGTCAAAGAAATCTCATACAAGTTGGCAATAGCTAAGAAGGGAATTGGGCATACTTCACAAGGTTAGCCTAGGCAACAAGCACAAGTTCAATTTTCCAATCACCAAAGGAATGATCAGAGGTTTGACGACAAAGGTAAAGGGCCTGTTAGATCTACGAATAGACATCCTCAAGCAAGTGAAGGAAGAGTGTTTCTTGATCCCTTAAATGCTAGGGTTGTTGTTATTGAAGAAGTTGCTGATATTGATTGGTGTGATAGGTGTTTTCTGCCCCATCCTCCATGTGAAGTGGACCAGTAAGAAGGTGAAGCTAATAATGATGATGATATTGATGATGATATTTACATGGTGGGTTATTCTTCAAGCTCACAAGGAGGAGAAACATCTACTAAAGTAATAAGTGCTAGGACATCTGCAACTTTTTCGGATTGCATCAAACGGGTACAAGTCTTTCTTCCCCCTCATGCTCTTCAAGTTGATGTAGTGCAATTTTTTGAAATTCCTAACAATGACTTTGAATACTTAAGAGTTTTGATGATTAAGAAGTATGATGGTGGTATCCCTTCGGAGGAAGATAGACAATTGTTGATGAATGTTGTTGTAGCTCAAGAGAAAGACTATAACACTAGAAGGAAATTTGTTAAGGGAGTTGGGCCTCAAGCCAAACTGAAAACACCCTTGCTCATAAGCATTCCAAAAGAAGCTTCTAGGAGAGAAGCACCTACTAAAAGTTCTGATGTCCCAAACAAAAATTACAGTCCTCCTCATTCCCAAGCTACCAAGAATCCCTTACCATCTTATGAACCTTCTTATCTCCCTTCCAATGTTGTTTTTCCAAAGAGTGTTCCCTATGACATAGCCTAAGTATTGATCTAAATCAAAGTGAGTGTTCCAATCATTGAGTTGCTTAGGATTCTTGAGCATAAGAAGAGAGTATTTGAGTACTTGGGGTTAAAAGAGGAGAAGACTACTCTAGGTAGAAATATAAATGTTATTGAGACTCCTCCTCAAATCATTGTTGACCTTGAAACACCACCAGCAGTAGAAGATCCTGCGGTATATTTTGGGACATCCTTGGTTGATTCCCAATTGAATGTTGATCCATTCTTCACAAGTTTGAGCATAAAGGATAGGCTACTTCACAATTGTATGTTTCATTCCGGTGCATCATGTAATGTCATACCTCTTGAAGTCATGAATGAGTTGGATATCAAAGTGACAGTAGACTATGGAAAATGTACTTCCATGGACTCAAGAGAAGTGTTGGTATTTGGTTGTGTGAAGGGTTTGGTTGTGTAGCTTGCATCTTATCCCTTGAGGAATTTAAAATTGGATGTTGTGATTGTTGATTTCCCTTCTAAATGGGGTATGCTATTGTCAAGAACGTGGGCTGCAAGTATTGGAGGGAGTGTCCAAATGGATATGTCTTTTACCACCATTCCCATTGAGGGCAGCCTTGTCAAGCTCTATGGAGAAAATAAAATGTTGCATCTAATTGAGGACCCAAATAATGCTTATTATGAAGTATTATTTGTTGATGTTGATGTTGATAATTTTATTGGTTTTGCTAATGGAAAAGAACACAAAATGGATCAGTCAAAGTGCCTTGAGAAGGTATGTTCTCCTTGGACCTTGTTATTTTATGGAGCTTGCTCTAAATCTTGAAATGGTGTTGGTGTAATTCTGAATTCTCCTAGCTTGGAAGAATTTGTTTTTTCCTTCAAGATTAATTTTGAATGTACTAACAAAATTGCTGAGTATAAACCCTTGTTGTTGGGTCTGAGAATGGCATGGAAGTATAGTGTCAAGTACATCATTACAAGGGGATATTTTTCAAACAAATCAGGAAACTGTATGCTACCAAAAATCAGCGGATGAAGCAGTATAAGCATGCGGTTTGGGATCTAATTGAGATGTTTGATTCTTTCAATATTTTGCACCATGAAAAATTTTTGAATGTTACTACTGAAAATTTGGTAGTGTTGGGGTCAAGATTTGAAGTTTGCACCATTTCACCTTATTTTAAGTACAATGTTGAAGTGTTAACTAGGTCAGCTGTCCCTGACAACATCAAACATTGGCAAGTGTTTGGTAATGATGCTCAAGTGCAAAGGTTCTTACAAAATCAAGGTGAGTTTGTATATCAGCATATGGATTGGGAACCAATGGTGTGTATGAATAAAGGAAGAGAGACTTTTTTTGGAAAATATATTATCCAATTGAAAACTAACACCATTCCTAGAGGGCTGGTTGCTCTCGAGTCAAATTTTAGCAATGTTGATTACATCATCAATAGAAATATGTCTGCCTCAAGGGATGTGGAAGAGCATGACTTGGGAACAAAGGAAAAGCCAAGAAATTTTTGGTTGGGTAGTAGTTTAAACAAGGAAGAAAAACATTCCTACCTCCAATTGTTGAAACAATATCAAGACTGCCTTTCCTAGTCATATTCAGAGTTGAAAGCATATAGAGAAGACTTGTTTCAACATGAGATTCCTCTTGAAACAAATGCCAAACCATTCAGATAGAAGAAAAGGTCAATCAATCCACTCCTCTCCATGGAAATGCAAGGTGAATTGAAGAAATTAAAGGAGGGAGGGATCATTCAGCCCACAAGGTATTCATCTTGGGTTGCAAACCTTGTGCCAGTCAGAAAGAAGAATGGAGATATCAAACTTTTTGTAGACTTTATAAATCTCAATAGAGCTTCTTTGAAAGACAATTATCCTTTGCCAAACATGGAGAACATGTTGCAGTTAGTGACTAGATTTGAATTGTTGTCCACCTTGGATGGTTTCTCTTGCTATAATTGTCAAGGAGTTGGAAAGATTTAAAACTGCCTTTACAACTCCTTGGGGAACATATGTTTATTTGAGAGTGCATTTTGGTCTCATGAATGTTGGAGCTACTTTCCAAAGAGCAATGGATGTTTCTTTTACTGGTTATATAAATGACTTCATTGCAGTTTATCAGGATGATGTGACTGTGTTTTCAAGGAGCAGAAAAGATCACTTACAACATTTGGAAAGGATGTTGATCAGATGTAGAGAATTTGGAATCTCTATCAATCCAAAGAAGTGTCACTTTGGAGTGAAAAAGGCAGAGTTTCTCGGTCATATTGTTTCAAAGTCGGGTGTCATGATTGATCCGGAGAGAATAGAAGTAATCAGCAGGGTTCCAATTCCAAGAACAAAGAAAGGCATCTAATCTTTCTTTGGGCAAATCAATTTCATTAGAAGGTTTGTGTCCAATTTTGTTGAGTTGACTCATCCTATCACATGCATGTTAAAGAAAGATAAAGTTATCAAATGGGAAGAGGCTGTTGTTCAATATTTTGAAGGAATCAAGGGGGCACTTACACATGCACCTGTCTTGGTAGCTTCGAATTACAAGAATCCTTTCCAAATATTCTCCTTTTCTTCTAAAAATACTATTGCATCTATTTTTCTCCAAAAGGATGAAGATGGAGCTGAGAGGCCTATTTCCTTCTTTAGAAAGGATTTACAAGTTGCTAAGTTAAAGTATACAATCATGGAAAAACAAGCATTTTCCTTAGTGAAAGCAACAAAGGTTTTTAGGCCTTATATCTTAAGTTTAAAAGTTGTTGCTTATGTTCCCCACACCATGGTAAAAGGAATCTTATCAAATATGGAGATCTCAAGTAAAAGATGTAGAATAAAAATTAGAAAAGAGCCCTCAAGCTGGCTTCTCAAAATACATCATCACTGACTTTGGGCTGGCTTGGAAGAATCCTGAAGGTTTCCTATTGAAGTGTGTAACTGAAGATGAAGCTCCCAAAGTAATTGCTGATTTTCATGGGGGAGTTTGTGGAGGGCACATTGCTAGAAGGCTTACAACAAAAAAGGTTTTGAGAGCTGGTTATGAGTGGCCTACTATCTTCAAAGATGCGACCATGTTGATTAGAAAATGTGAAAGTTGTCAGCGTTTATCTGGAAGAATGAAAGCTTTAGGCTCCCTTCCTTTGCAGCATGTATTAATTGAAGCTCCTTTCAAATAGTGGGGGATGGAATTCATTGGTGAGATTTCAGACCCTTCTAGTGCTAGACATAAGTGGATCCTTGTAGCCACAGATTACTTCACCAAGTGGGTAGAAGCAATCCCCACCAAGAAAGCAACACACCAAGTTGTTATGGACTTCTTACTGAATAATATCATATACAGATTTGGTGTGCCAGTCAAGATTGTGGCTGATAATGCCTTTTGTTTTAGAGCTAAACCTTTGATGGCAATGTGAAAGGAGTATGAAAACAATCTGACTTATTCTTCAAACTATAACCCCCAAGGGAATGGACAAGCTCAGTCCAACAATAAAAATTTGTTAAAGATCATTCGGAGGACCTTGGAATTGAACAAGAGAAAATGGGGTGAACAACTGAAATTTGCAATTTGGGCTGATAGGATCACCACCAAGAGAGCTACTAGTAAGAACCCATTTGAGTTAGTGTATGGAACTCAAGCTCTACTACCCTTACATCAATAATTTTCTTCATTTCAGTTTGTTCAACAACTTGAGGATCAAGTAGTCAATCCATATGAAACAAGGATTAATCAGATTGTGGAGCTAGATGAAGAGATAATAGCATCCCACCAGAGGCATATCAGATTTAGAGAGGAGTTAAAAAGATTGTTTGACAAGAAACTCACTCCTAGGGCCTTCAATATTGGAGATATGGTCTTGTTATGGGACAACAAAAATTGAGGATAAGGGCAAACATGGAAAATTTGATTCATTATGGATGGGCTCTTACTCCATTGATATCAGAATTGGTGAGAACACCTTTTTTCTTAAAGATTTATATGGGGAATTGCTTGAACTACCTGTTAATGGTAGGCATCTGAAGCATTTCTTGGATTAATCCCCCAAATTTGAGGTATGCACAACTTGTATAGTGTATAGCATTTGGTTTTCACTTTGTTTTTGGTTTTTTGTCAGTTTATGGTTTTCCTTGCTATGTGGAAGCCATTTTGTCAGGTTCTCAGCTGGTTTTTCATGATTTTTGGCTCATGAATCCTTTACCCAATGGATTGTTTGGCACTTGGTCTACTTATTGTTCTTTTGTTGCTCACTAGGAGTGCCCATCCCCGAGCAAGAGCTGTTGTTGGTGTCTGTTTTGATCCTCTATTATTTTTCCCTAAGTTTCCTTTCACTCTGCATTTCCTAAAATGTTTTATATAGTTTGATTGGATTGAATGAAGTTGCTGCCTCTGTTTCCATGCCTTAGTCCATTTGAAAATTATTTGACATGCCCCATTTTGTAAGAATACTCAAGCCTGCACCGTGTTGCCCTGAATTTTTAAATTTTGTTCTTGCTCAAAACATTTTTCTTTGATTTTGGTGGTATGCAAACTTTGTTCTTCAAGTTAAATCCTTTCAAAATGCTCACAAACTCATTTGCCTTGCCCCATTTGAAAGAAATCTCCAAGTTTACTATGAACATGCCCTAAATTTTTCAAATCCACGGGCTCTACCTTTTTTCTATGTTTGCTCAACCGTGGAGTGTTAAAATTGATTGATTTGAGCTTACTTTCTCAAAAAACCCATAGCCATGGTCATAAAATGTTTTAAAACTCCTCCCATGTGCCCTTTGATCAAAAAATCCATCACCCACGAAGAAAAAATTGAATTTTGGAATCTCTGTAAATTCTGTGTTTTTAATGGTCATACGGATGTCATTTGACCGTCAAAATTAAGATCATAATTATCTTCCAATGTGGCCACTTCTGGTTAGACAAGGATCGGCAGGTTTTATTTGAAAAACTTATCCATTTTTGGCTTTGGGAAAAAATTCAAAATTCCCACCACAACTCTGCGAGGGGACATGTGTCACGCTCTAATGCGAAGGCAAAAGGGGAAGTCAGCAGGGGACTTAGGAAAATTTTGCCTTTTTGCAAAGGGGAAAAAGGGTGAGGAAAATCCCATGGGTTCGCAATGGAACAGGGGGTGGACACATGGCAGCATGGCAGGCGCAGAGGGGATGTGGCTGGTGGGGGGACTTAGGCATTTTTTCCTTTTTGGCAAAAGGGTAAAAGGTTGGGGAATGGCCTGTGGGTCCAAAATGGAGTAGGAGGTGGACACGTGGTGGCACAGTGGCAGAGTGGGGAAGTGCAGGCCACGGAAGGAAAAGGGAAAATTTTCCATTTTCGTCAAAAGGACCTAGGGTAAAATTTTGAAGTGTGGCCCTACGGAAAATCAGCAATAGACACGTGGAAGGTAGAGCCGGTCAGCGGCCCGGTGGAAGGAAAATAGAAAATTTTCCCTTGGCAAAAAAGGGAGTTAAAATGAGAATTGAGGCCACAGTTTTATAACAATAGAGAGGCTGACACGTGTCAAGGGAAAAATCAGAGGTTCGGGCCAACGGGGCAAAAAGTGAAATTTTTCCAATTTTCTAAAAAAGGTCAAAATGCACAAAATTGAAGCTCGATCCCAATGCGACCCACCATGTGCCACATGTCAGCTCCAAATTTCAAGGGTGGAGGGGTGGAAAAAAAAGTCAAAATTTTCTATTTTTCCAAACAATGTGGAAAAGTCAAAAATTATCCCAAATTCCATCCCAATTATTTTTTGACATGTGGAGGGCCCAGATTGAAGGTGTAGACACTAAAATTAGGTCACACTCCCCCTTCATCCTTTGACATATAAGCCCCCCTTTTATTACATCTACCTAGTCATGGCCCCCTTCACCCCAATAATATTAATTTAATTAATTTAATTAAATTAATGCTTTTCCTCACTATATTTATTATTTAAATAATATCTACACATATAGTTCACTCAGACACCTCACCAATCCAACTCAAACTGAGACATATTCTTAGCAAGCTACCATAACTAACTAAGACTTACCCAAACCCTAAAAATCAATGCCTACATTCCCTCTAACCATATTCCTGCATGCTCACAAGAAGCTCCCAATTGAATCCATGGGATAATGACACAAGATCCAAGGAAATCGGGAGGGTCTCCCATAAGTTTAGTAAACCTAGAAAATCCCACCTTGACCAACGTCGGTTACCCCTAACCATCGCCAGTTAAGCCAAACCGCCATCGGTTACCCCTTCTTAACTCCTAAACTACCTTATTCTCAAGGTTGGAACGTGAAAGATGGAAGAAAGAAATTTGACGAACAAGAACGAGATCTCAAAAGATAACGCATCTTCAGAGAGTCAATTACAGTAAGAACTCACATCCAAAGAAGGAGATTGAACATCTTCTCCTGCATAGCCATCCCATCCACGTTCCAATCTATCTAAGCAAAGAGGAGTGTGCATGCAGCCCATGCAAAAGCTTTTCTTCTGTCGGTGATCACTTACTACCTTCAAACCCATAATCAGCACCTCCATCCTTCACTCATAAACTTTAAGAAATGAAATCCAAGTAAGTATAACATCATACTTTCCTGGTTATCTCATCTCATAATTATTTTATCACCCATTGTTTATCATGCTCCTTATTGACCATCTCCGACACTTTTCACCTCCGTAGAGCCAGCAAAACCTTGTCAAAACCTACTCCAATCACCTAATACCTCACCCCGACCAACCAAAATCCTTTGTGTAATCACAAAGAAGACCAAAAGTCCCGTTTTTTGACGTTCCTAGATCTCACAGTAACTGACGCCAGTTATACCTAACCGCGGTCGGTCACCCCTAACCAATGCCGGTCTATGTGTTTTCCCACATAGCCTTAAATAGAGACATATCCACTCCATTTTACCTCACCCTCACTCACTTGTGACCTACCCGAGAACTTTATCAGACCTACAGAACCCAGAACCAACCATTTAACCTGTGAATTCTATTCTAGCTTAGCCTGTTAGATTAGATTTGTTTTCTTATTGCATTTTGAAGTGAGATACCTAAATCATTTTAAAATAACAATAGGATTTACTTTGTTTACAACATTAATTTTTTTTAAACAGTGGACTGACAGCCATCTAAAAAGTACCATACTTCCCAGATCTAGCTTACACTAGGCAGTTCGCTTCCCATATTGTTTAATGCTTTCTGGTGGTCTTGTTTTCATTACAGGTAGTTCCTCCTAGCCAAAAGGAAGCTCTAACAACCAGTTGTGGATTCAGAAGTCATACGCACACAACCCATCAACCGACACTTGAACAGGTATTACTCTTACACTCATTACCCTATATGTTTCATCAACAATTCAAAGAAACAATCTTAGCAATAAGGTGAAACATTTTGGCACACCCGGTGGGACCCATCCGGGGTTCCTTGCATTTCATTCATTCCTAGGAAAAAATTGTGTGTTTGTTTCCCTTCTAAAGCATAAACACTAATTTTCTTCCCTTGTAATCCACTCCTTTCTATTTGCTCTAAAGGAAACTTTTCTTTTGGTGTATTTAAAAAGAATCATTTCTTCATGTTTTCTGCATTTTAGTGAAAGAGCATCCCTCTTCCTTTTCATCTTATTATGTCATCCAATTTCACATTTTTGATTTGTGTTTTAAAATCATTGCATCTCATTCTGATTTTCTACATTATCTCACATTAAATGAGGGAAACCTATATGTTGGAGGTCATGACCAACTGATGGTTGACAAACGAATCATAGAAAAGCACTTCCATCCTTCTCTTTCTCTGATTCTTACCAAACCACACAAAAATTCAAAATACATACATTCTTAAACAACATCTTACCTAGAAGAAGCTATAGGTGATCACACAATCACAACACAGTGGGCACCCAGCTCGTTGCTCTATCAAGTCATACTTTAGAGCGTAGTCCACCCCCACCATAATAAACCCATAACCTCACCCTTTAGAACTCTTTCTTTGTAGGAAGCCTTCCTCACCAAAAACTCTATTTCATAATTCATGTGTTAGTCCCTAAATAACATAAGCTAAACAAACGTAATAGAATAGGCAATCTAAGAATGTTCTTTCTTAGTGTTTTATTTGATTTACGTTTTGAGGTGAGAGCTTTTGATCATTATTTTTGTCTTTCCTCGCACACTCCCATTCATAGTCGGTGTATTTTGACTTCATATGAGTATGTCTGGACCACATCTTCATCATTCTCAAACTTCTGGGTTTGATTCCACATCAAATTCTAATTCACAACCACTTTTTCTCATCACAATATCAATTTCATAGTAACCATCATCGGTTACCTCTGACCGCCATCGGTTTTGGGTCCTTTTGCTAACCTATTCAAAAGGACAGTTTCACTTCACTTTCTTCCACTTTCCACAATCTCTGTCACTGTCACTTTTTCCATTGACGTTTTACACATCCCCAGATTTGGCATAATTGTTAGATTTTTTGCCTTATGCCTCACTGATTACTCACTGCCTATTTTCCATAGTAACCGGCAGCGGTTACCGCTGACCAATGTCGGTTGTCCCTAACCGGCATCGGTTACCCTGTTTCACATCCCACTCACCATTTATTACTTCATCCATTTTTTTAATTTCTAGATTCACCTTTTTTAGCTATTCTCTGTACCATTTATGGAGAAACAACCCCACCTGATCAGTATTGGGTCACATGGTACTGAACCGAAGACAAATGAATGCCCTCATGTTCCACACCAATCACCAACTGCTCCCACCTAGTCCTTCACCACCCTCTATTCTATCACCAGCCAGGGATACCATCTAACCTACCAATATCAGCACCAAAGATGAGGAGTTTACATGACTCCTTGACCAGACCCTGCTACCTTGCAATTTTACCTCTCCCTTTCATCCACTCGAGATGCCTCGGGTCATTTGATATACAGCATGCCCGTATCTTTCCCCCCGACACTCGCACCCACTTCCGCTCCAGCCCCATCTGGCTTCATGATGCCCACTTCCACTTTACCCCCAGTTGTTTCGTAGTTAGGCCCTATACCCACTATGACTGTCGCATCTGTTACCCCTGTAGTACCCATTACATCCAACATACCCTCGACGATTACCCCAAACATGACCTCATCCATTCCTCATGTCTCACACATACCTGTAGCTACGTTCCCACCTCTAGTGTCAGTGACCCCTACCTCATTTCAGAATGTAGTTCTTTCCATTCCACAATCACTAGCCCCTATTACCACTAGGTTACCACAACCCTTCCTCCCCCATATACATACTACCAAGAGCTGCCTATTTCATCTATTGTTCATTCTGGGTATGTACCCCCTATTTCATTACCTTCTTCTCCACCACCTTCTATGGTAGACCCATACACTGGAATGTCACACCCATTATACACCCAAAACCAACCTCCTCACGCTATAAGAGGCATCCAATCATCACAACCCACCAATGACCTAATTATATTGATGATGGATAAGATGCAAACACTAGAGGCATCGGTTTCCCAGCTCCCGCAACACTCTTACTTACGACGAGATTTGTAATGAACCTATTCACCCATCCATTCCCATCTGTTCATACTGTGTGCATTGGGAAATGCCTAAATTCAACCGCTTCAATAGTAAGGAAGACCCACAACATCATTTGTACTCATTCAAACATCGATGTTATTTGATTGCTCATGATGATGCCTTACTTTTGAGAACTTTTCCCATGTCCCTCACTGGACCTGCATTAGACTGGTATAGTGGGTTACCCAAACACTCCATATTTTTATTCAATCAAGTAGCCCAAGCTTTCTTGGATCATTTTTCCATCAACATCGCCAAGAAGGTTACCATGACTGATCTATATTCCAAACTTCAGTACAAGGATGAATCTATCGCAGATTTTTTCACTCATTGGCGCAGCTTGATCAATCAACTTACCTTTGAACTGCCAAAAACTGAACTCATTGAGCTCTTTACCCGAGCTTATGCCAAACATATCTCCTCAACCTTGTAGGTCCAAAATTTTAGAACATTTGATGAGGCATTTACTATGGCACGAAAGTTAGAGATTCGCGCCATTAAAGAGAAGAAAATCCAATTACGAAATAAGAACTTGGCATTCAAGTCAAACGAAACCTCTTCTTCTTCTAAACCACCAGCCAATTATTCAAAGGCTAAAGGTACCACTAACACAGTGGTACTCAAGGCTAGCCCAGCTCATCCATCTAATCAAGCCACACCCTTATCTAATCTATCACCCATATAGGCTTTTCGATTCAGACAAGAGTAGCGAAAATATACCCCAATTGGGGAACCTTACTCTTCCATTTTAGAAAACCTAATCAAAGCTGGTGACATCACCCTTCCACCCATAAAACCACACACTGGTTTTGACCCTTCTCACTCCATGCCCACATGGTATAAGGAACAAGATTTCTGTAACTATCACCGAGTGAAGGGTCATAGTGATGAAAACTGCAACACTTTTAAGAATATTGTCCAGGAAATGCTCGAGAAAGGTGAGTTGACTATGGATAATCCCAACTCTGCCCCTAATCAAAATCTACAAATCTTTAAAAAACCATTTCCCAATCATGCCCCTTCATCCAATCAAATAGGTGAGACATCCACTCATGATACCCATACTCATGAGGTTCATACGATCTTTAAAGAGGTACCTATTGCATCTCAATTACCTCACATCCCTTCCATAGAGGAAATCCTAGCCCGAAATATTCCTTCCACATTAGAACCAACCGTCATTGTTCCTTCACCAATAGAAGAACACCCTTTATCTCCTGTATTACCTACAAAGGAGTCTTATGCGGACATTGAGACCATCTCACCCCTAGCTTCTCCACTTAGCGAACCTTTACCTACCTTACCTCCTCCACCCATACAGGAGCACCCATTACCTCCTCCACCCACAGAGGATCACCTATCCATTCAATCACTTATTGAGGAACTCCCATCATCTCTTCCACTCATCAAAGACCCGGTGGGGATAGCTCTGCCTCTTGGCAAACATTCTCCATCGACTTCCCGACATCCAATAGACCTACTTTTAGCTCTCTTAACCATAGAAGCTGAAGCTCACCAATTCCCCATCTCTAAGATGCATTTTACGGGAATTCTAATTAAGTCCTCACCAATTTCACCCACTGATGTTCCATTCTCACATTTGGATGATCACTTAGAGTATGTGGATAGAGCTTTGTTATGGGGGCGCCTCTTACTCCTTGTCTCAACACATGCAGAAATCTCTCGATGATACCTGAATTATCTACCCAAAAACATTTTCTCCTATTAAACCAAATGTAACCACTACCATTGCAACCCCTTTCATGACACTCGTTAGAAATCACACCACACCCTTACCCATAACCTGACATATTCCTAAACAAAAACCCATACCCTCAACATTTACCTCCACTAAACCTATTACCACTTTAGGGGTCACCCCGACCACTAGTCTTACTCATCCACC
Organism: Taxus chinensis; assembly: GCA_019776745.2. Classification (NCBI taxonomy): domain Eukaryota; kingdom Viridiplantae; phylum Streptophyta; class Pinopsida; order Cupressales; family Taxaceae; genus Taxus; species Taxus chinensis. Next base: position 615,909,812 of record CM034152.1, on the reverse strand, counting down.
TATTAAACTAGATTTAGCTACATCCTCCAACATTAAAACCACACCTACTTCAACACCCAAGCTAAAGAAACAAATTCATCAACCTCATACCCCTACCACACCAATCACACCCGCACTTGTCCCATCTGCCTTAAGACCTCATCTGCCCAACAGGGTCAAGCACCCCTCATCCATTCATAACCCAATAACACAACCACCCATTCCTGCCTCACAAATTTCTAACCTACCCCGTCATACAACATGATTCATACCCGCACCTGTAATCTCTTTACCACCAATACCTTCGATACCTTCAACCATTGCTTCACTACCTACTACACTTCAGTCATTGTCCCTCACACCCCAAGCACGACCCGCGTCATCTACCTTCATAGCACCCTCATTATCCCCATAGGTAACTCACCCTCTTCCTCCATCTTCTTTCCCTCATAGACCTCATATGCCCACATCACCTTTACCCAAGAAGGTGCACTGCAAAAACAAAACCCCACTACCCTATAACAAAGTAGTCAAAACAAAACCACACCCACCTACCCGTCCATCTACTATACCCTACCCAAATGAACCCGACCGATACCTCAAACCACACTAAAGCCTAAACCCATAGCTCGACCTATTCCTAATCTTCCAAAAATAATTCCCAGACAACCAACCATACCTACACCCAAACCCACAATTACTTCCCATTGTGATCCACTAGCAGGGTCTTATGCCAAGATTTTAACCAACCTCCTCAAGACTTTTGTTATTACATTACCACCACTTCGACCTTACGACCCCCTCAAACCCAAGCCAAAAGGGTTTGATGATACTAAAATTTGCGCATACCATCATGTGTCAAGGCATGATGTGGAGAACTGCACGGCCTTGAAAGTCGTCCTTATCCAATTATGTCCACCCGAAACCAACTTTGATGACGATGACCTTCTTGACGAGGACCCTGCTTCACCTACACCCATTCCCACATTACCCACTCAACAACCACAACCTCCACCCTCACATCTCCCAAAACCCCACACAAAATTTGAAATTACCATGGTTCCCATCAAAGAACTTGCCACACCAACACCCAAATGTCGTTGTGCCCAACTGATCTCATAGGGTTTTTCTCCTCCCGCAGGTTTTTTCCTTTCATGTTTTTATACCACTTACCCTACACCCTCTCCATTTGAAAAATTCCCTCAAATCAACATGGTACACGTACTACACGTGCACAAAAGGGTAAAGAAAAGGCAGCTGACCCACCAACTAATCCTATACCTAACATACCATCTACACCCATACCTAAGATAACTATCTGTGGCCCCACATACCCCATTTCTAATGATGTCACACATCGCACCATGCTCAAAAAATTACACCAATCACCCCTCTAAATTTCCTTATATGACCTCATCCAAACCTCGGAATCCCATCAGCAAGCCCTCATAGAGGTTCTTCAATCTATCGAGGTTTTACCCAATGACCCTACACCCGTAGCATCCATTATCACACCCCATCATGTAGCCTCTCTCACCAAATTAGCTTCCCTCACCTTGTTCACCAAGTGGCCTCTCTTAACTTCTTAGAGGAGGAGAGTGCGCCATACCAATACGAAGACCCAGACCCAGCCCTCTTCATCTCCATCCACATCGATGAATACGGCTACGCCATGTGATGACATCTGGTCATGTTGCGTTCATTCAACGATGCTATCACCTTCATGCACAAACATCCGGTCATATTGCATTCATTCAATGATGCTATCACCTCCACACTAGGCACTGTCATCCTGTATGTTCACATGGCCCCCCGCATTGTTCCATAAATTTTTTTACATTTTGGAGGGGGGATTCCAATATAACTTGTTGCTTGGTAGAGCCCTAGATCCGTGTCATGGGTTGCGTTCCTTCCACTTTGCATCATTGTGTAAATTTTGAACATGAAGGACATACTTATACCATTCCCGCTAACCCATCATCTATCAAAACATGCAACATGCTTTACTGACCGAACGATGTACTCATACCGGTTACGCCGTCTACTTCTGTAACTAATACTACTTCACCTATACTTCTACACCCATACCTACCAGTACAACCGTTGCTTTCACCACACATACCTCCTCCATGCCTACCACTGCTATAACCTCCACCGCTGACCCATTAGCTTCCCAATCTATTAACACCACCTCCGCATCGACCTCTGACACATCATCCATACCAGCTACCCACATACCAACCACTGATCCCTTGGAAGGTGTTTTTCAATGCCTCACTCTGGGGGAGTACAACCTATATAGTGTCAACACCTTCCTTACTCCACACGAGTATGGAATCCTTCACCAACACCCTCACTATGATCACCGTATAGGAGAACACCTCCTTTATGGTCCTCCTCATCTTCGTACTAGTCTCACCTATGGGGGACTTGATACTACCACCTACACACCTGAACCACCATCACAACCCCACCCATTTTCCACTAAATTCCAATCACTTACTAATCACCATTTCACCCACACCTTCCTACACCGTTGTGCGTGGAAGGGTTTTGGTTTTGTCTTCTATGAGAAAGGTCTCCATACCGTTATTCATGTACCACCCGCAAACATAATGACTGTAGTGGTATCAGCTTCCCTGAACCTCCTACCAAACAGGCCCACATTGAACTCATTGCAGACCCTAGACCTTCTCCACCTTCATCACCACCCTCACCGATGGAGTCAATGGATCCTGAATCTATTCCTCCTAACTTTTTTTTTCATAAACACCATTTCCTTGGGGCCTTTGACTTATCAACACGAAGGTGAGGCCCCTTCCACTCTTCCATTCTTGTATCCTGAGATGATCAACGATGACACACCGACCATTAACGTCGTTCAATGTCAGGATGATGAATCCATACTCACCTACCTTGGTGCAGAAGACTCATATATTCATTGGTCATTACCCTCTGAGACGCAAACCATGTTGAATGAATCAACTATTAAGATCAACATTCATACTCATGACGACCCGCACATCCTAAAGATCAGACAATCTTTAGATGCTACTGAATAGGAAGCCATCACTTCTTTTCTCCGAGAGCATAACCACTGATTTCACTTGGTCTTACACAGACATGCCTCGTATTGACCCAACCATAGTGGTCCACAATATTGTAACCATTCCCGATGCCAAACCTATCAAACAAAAGTTGAGGAAAATGCACCCTCGCATTGCCCTTCTCGTCAAAGAAGAACTTCAACATCTTCTTTCTGTTTCCTTCATCTTACCCATTGATTATCCTCATTGGATTTCTAACATTGTCCCTATCACTAAAGCAATAGGGGGACTCCACATTTGTATGGACTTCCGTGACCTCAACCTCACCTACCCAAAAGATGACTTTCCCTTACCCGGTATTGATCAACTGATGGACCTTACCGCTGGGTCACGAGATGCTCTCACTCATGGATGGTTTCTCAGGTTATAACCAAATTTTTCTTGCCTCAGAAGATCAGCACAAGACCACATTCATTACCCCTTGGGGGACCTTCTGCTATCGAGTCATGCCTTTTGGTCCTTAAAAACGCTGGTGCTACATATCAGCGTGCTATGACTTACATCTTCCATGATATCATGCATCGCATATTGGAAGATTACGTGGATGATCTCTTGGCTAAATCTAAATGTCACGCTGAGCACCTCACTGTCCTCAAAACCATCTTTGACCACCTCATTAAATATTGCATCCACCTTCAGCCTAAAAAGTGCATCTTCGTGGTTCTCTCAGGAAAGCTCTTGGGATTTATCATTTCCCTTACGTGGTATAGAAGTTGACCCTGCTAAAGTCAAGGCCATTCTGGAAATGCCTCCACCCACGAACCTCAAACAACTCCGTAGCACAGCAAGGTAAATTATAGTCCATTCACTGATTTATTTCCCAACTCTCTGACTAGTGTCAACCATTTCATCATCTTCTTAGGAAGGACATCTCTTTCAAATGGGATGTTGACTGTCACAAAGCTTTTGAGGCCCTAAAACAATACCTTCTCCAACCACCCGTACTCATTCCACCTAAAGATGATCAACCCTTTTACCTATACATATTAGCTACCGATCATTCCTTGGGAGCCATGCTCGCTCATCGTGATGAACAACATAGGGAGCAGGCGGTTTATTATATAAGCCATACCCTTCTGGACTATGAAACCTGATACACGCACCCTAAAAAACTTTTCTTAGCCTTAGTTTTTGTTGCCACCAAACTGCGTACCATTACCTACTCAACCACAAAACCTATGTTGTGACCAACACCGACCCTTTACACATCATGTATGCTAAACCTTATCAAAATCAGTGCACCACGCGATGGCTTATGCTTTTAGCTGATCTTGACCTCAAATTCATTCACCAAAAGTCCATTAAGGGCCAAGCTATCACTGACCAACTGGCTGATGCACCTATTGCCAGGGACCAACCCTCAAACTTTGATTTCCTTGAGAATTCCATTGCTAACCTCTCTTTGGATGACTACCCTTACCAAATGACATTATTCTTTGACGGTTCCAAATGTCAGCGTGGGGGTGGTGCATGCATTATCCTCATTCCTCTTGATGGTGAACCCATGCCCTTATCATTTAAACTCGACTTCGAATGCACCAACAATATCGTTGAATACGAAGCGCTCGTATTGGGTCTCATGACTGCCTATGCCTTAGACGTTAATTCCATTAATATCTTTGGTGATTCTCAACTGGTAGTAAACCAAGTCAATGGTGTTTATCAGTGTCATAATGAAATACTTCAAGAATACAAATGTTACATCACATCATTTTGACTACCTTTGACCACTATAAAATTCAAACTATTCCGCGATCCACCAATAAATTTGTGGATACCATGGCCTGCCTCACTTCTCAAATACCCACTTCGCCTGACGATTCAGACATATTTTTTACCGTAAAATGCATACCAAGACCTTCTATAAATCTTGTTTTATCAACCTCATCCAAACTACCTCACTGAACACACAAGATCTTTGGTATAAGTAGCTTGCGGACTACCTTTCCCTTTCTATATTGCCTCCTGATCTCACACGTAATGGACAACGTGCACTTTCTCAAAAAGGCCTCTCGTTATGTTGTCATGGGTGGCCTTCTCTATAAATGAGGCTTTGACAGTATTCTCTTATGATGCCTCACCAGCTCTGAAATCCCCTATACCATTAAATAAGTTCACGATGGCATATGTGGAGGTCACTTTAGTGGCCTTGCTATTGCTAAGTGTATTCTTCACCTAGGCTATTACTGGCCGACCCTTAATCATGATTGTTGCGACTATGTCAAACACTGCATGAAATTTCAACAACATTCCAACCTTCATCATACACCTAGTCATGCCTTATAGGTAACTCGTGACCTTTGGCCCTTCTCTCAATGGGGTTTGGATCTTGTTAGAGAAATCAATCCTCATTCTTCACAACGCCATCAATGGATCATAACCGCTACTGAATACTACACAAAATGGGTAGAAGCCATACCACTTATCTCCATGAAAGCTGAGAAAATATGTGAGTTCATTAACCATCACATCATTTGTCACTTTGGTGTCCCTCATCGCCTCATCACTGATAATGGAAAATAATTCAAAAGCAAAACACTACAAAAAAATTGTGACGCTTTTGGCATTCAGCTTAGTTTCTCCTCACCTTATTACCCACAAACCAATGGCCAAGCCGAATCCACTAACAAAACCCTCAACAAAATTCTCATGAAAGTGGTTGACAATACTGGGAAGGATTGGCATACATGCACATTCCTTTTGCTCTATGGGCATACTGCATACTAGTATTCGCACTTCCACTATGGCTACACCCTTTTCACTGGTCTATGGTACAGAGGCTGTTTCTGCCTCTCGAAGTCTAGATCCCCTCACTTTGTATTTCTCTCCATGACATGCTTACTGATGATGCCTTTCATCAGGACCGCTTAGCACAACTAGGAGTTATTAGACCAACATCATCTTAATGCTCTAGATCACCTTCAAGTTTATCAACAACGTATCAAATGTGCTTATGACAAACGTGTTCATGAATGAACCTTCCAAGTTGGTGACCTTGTTTTGAAAGAAAATCAACACGTAACCAAAGCAGAGAAAAGAAAACGGGGAAAATTTTCTCCTAATTGCTTGGACCATACATCGTAACTCATACCTATGGATCAGGTGCCTATCGTTTGTCCTCGCTTGAGGGTAAACCCGAACCTGAGCCCCTTAACACATTACATCTTTGGCCATTCTACTGTTGACCTCTAGTCCTACATCACTATTTATCTAGTTCATGCTCATCCCTTGAGTGTCATTTACCTTTTCCACACCTCATCTCCAACGATTAAACAAGGATCATGTGATTACCCATCACCCTTTTGCCTTATCTTACATATGTGCACCACAGCTCTGCACATGGCATGATTCTCATGGATACTTTTCATCTTCTTTTAGATGAGATCCCATGGTCATTCACCCTTTCCTTCTCAACAAGAACTAAATGCTTCACTATAGTCTCGTCCATGACTTACAAGCCAAAAAAAAAAACAAATCAAGATGAATCCCTCAGAAGGACATCTTCCCAACATAAGGGATCAACTCCTTGAGTCAAACTTCCAATATAAAAGATGAATCCCTCAAAATTACATCTTCCACCCTTAATTGTTGCTATAAGTAGACTGCTCCCTCGAAGGACAGCTATAAAAAGCTCACAACTCTCTACATAGTTTTTCCAAAAAGAAGACTATTGTTTCTCAAAAATCAAAATTCAGAAGCTTCCCACATCGATCAGCTTCGCAAAGACCTCAAGGAGACATATATTCATCCTCGTATAGACTTCCCACATCGATCAGTCTATCTAAAAAAAAGCATTTTTTTCATAGACTTGCCTATTGTGATCTTGGCTCTATTGCCCAAGGCATTCTACTTCCCATTTTATGACCCAATTACCTGCACCTCTCTAGCCATTGTCTTTTCACTTCATACCTCAAGGGACCTACTGAACCTATGACATTTGGTGATCATGTGACTTTCGTCACTCTTAGAATTATCAATCATGTAATGTCTTTAGGGTCTTGCGTTCATTAGCCTATCTATAGATGTGTTTCATATGTTTTGATCCTTGCCAATCGGGTGGCTTTCTTGCCCCCTCTTATCTTTTTTCTTCTTTATCACCTTTTGATTTTCTTATACAGGACTTAGTCCTCGACTCTTACCTTTTGGGGTCATCCTCCCCTTTTTCCATCATCTACCCCCACCTATTAAACCCAAACCCACAGCATGACCACACACTTACAAACTCTTTTTTATATTTTTTCCCTAGCTTATTGGAGAACTACATCAGTCTAAGGTCCCTTTTTTCCGAGACTATGTAAGCAGAACTTCCAGAGCATGGGGCCCTGGAAGGCTAGCTCGGCCACTCTTTACCTTAGCCATTTTTCCCACCTTTTACCTAATTTCCTATTCATATAAAAACATTGATGTCTAAACCATATACCACATAACTTTTACTACTTATATTATTCCACATTTTCATACATACCCAACATTTCCCACATTTTACACTATCTCATGCATTTATATTACCATTTGTTATCAAAATACTGAAATAACTCAACCATGCCTAAACCAACCTGACTCAATCCATGCCTAAACTGACCTGACTCGATCCATGCCTAAACCAACCTGACTCAATCCATGCCTAAACTGACCTGACTCAATCCATGCCTATGACCTGACTCAATCGCCTAGCTCATCTATTTTCCATCCATATCATAATAAACTAAAACTTGTACACATTCGGTTAATACAGACCAATGTCACCCTGCGTACTCATTACCCTCTCATTTACCACATTTTCCTTACCTCCCTTTTCTTTTTCCCTCCATACACCTACTTGAACCACTTTACCTTCACCTCTGGCCCTCCACCTTCTTCAACCTCCTCGCATCCGTTGTTGACGCTTTATTATTTTACCCCTACCTTGGCCTTACCCATGCCGTGATCTCGATATTTAGACCTGGACCATCACTAGTGACCTTTGACCTCATGTGTTCACTATACCTTGCGGCACTGTTACCTGTGTTGTTGACCTAATGACCTTACCTAGCCTATTACCGTGACCGTTTATCCTGACCCTACCTTTGGTGTACCAGAACATACCTAAACGTTCCTAGCACCTAACCTACATTGTGTTTCCTGACCTTATCCTATACCTTGGATACCAGATTCACTTCACCCTTGTTTGGATAAACCTATCAACCTTAGACGATGTAGAGTTTTCCTACTCTTCAACCCGGGGTAGCGTGCTGCATTTTATACGTGTGCGTACGTTTGAATGCTACTACCTTTTTCCCTGACCCATTACCTAGATCACCTAAGTAGACATTTCACCCTCTTCTCCTGCACCCAATTACCTTTTCCTTACATTTACCTTTTATCAAACCACTCACTCCTTCAGCCAGCTGCCTTCGTCAATTCCTAGTTTGAGGAGGATCACCTTCACCCCCACATGGGGCAACCACACCTTATTTTTGTTAGCATCACTTACCAATATAAGCTACACAACAAAAAGGGAAAAAATGTAGACACTAAAATTAGGTCACACTGCCCCTTTGTCCCTTGACATATAAACCTCCCTTCTATCACATCTACCTAGCCATGGCCCCCTTCACCTCACTAGTATTAATTTAATTAATTTAATTTAATTAATTTTTTCCCTCACTATATTTATTATTTAAATAATATCTACACATACAGTTCATTCAGACACCTCACCAAGCCAACTCAAACTGAGACCTATTCTTAGCAAGTTACCATAACTAACTAAGACTTACCCAAACCCTAAAAATCAATGCCTACATTCCCTCTAACCACATTCCCGCATGCTCACAAGAAGCTCCCAGTCTGAATCCGCGGGATAACGACACAAGATATAAGGAAATCAGGAGGATCTCCCCTAATTTTGGTAAACCTAGAAAATCCCACCTTGACCGAATGTCGGTTACCCCTAACCATCACCAGATTAAGCTAGACCGTCGTCGATTACCCCTTTTTAACTCCTAAACTACCTTATTCTCAAGGTTGGAACCTGAAAGTCGGAAGAAAGAAATTTGAGGAAAAAGAACAAGATCTCAAAAGATAACGCATCTTCAAAGAGTCAATTCCAGCAAGAACTCACATCCAAAGAAGGAGATTGAACATCTTCTCCTGCACAGCCATCCCAGCCACATTCGGATCTATCTAAGCAAAGAGGAGTGTGCATGCAGCCCATGCAGAAGCTTTTCTTCCATCAGGTGATCACTTGCAGCCTTCAAACCCATCATCAACACCTCCATCCTTCACACACAGACTTTCAGAAATGAAATCCAAGTAAGTATAACATCATACTTTCCTGGTTATTTCATCTCATCATTATTTTATCACCCATTGTTTATCTTGCTCCTTATTGACCATCTCCAACACTTTTCACCTCCACAGACCCAGCAAAACCTTGTCAAAACCTACTCTAGTCACCCATTACCTCACCCTAACCAACCAAAATCCTTTGTGTAATCACAAAGAAGACCAAAATCCCCATTTCTGTGATGTTCTTAGATCTCACAGTAACCGACGAGGTTATACCTAACCGTGGTCGGTCACCCCTGACCGATGCCAGTCTATGTGTTTTCCCACACAACCTTAAATAGAGACCTATCCACTCCATTTTACCTCACCCTCACTCACATGTGACCTACCTGAAGACCTTTATTAGACCTGCAGAACCCAGAACCAACCATTTAACCTGTGGATTCTATTCTAGCTTAGCCTGTTAGATTAGATCTATTTTCTTATTGCATTTTGAAGTGAGATGCCTAAATCATTTTAAAATAACAATAGGATTTACTTTGTTTACAGCATTAATTTGTTTAAAATAGTGGACTGACAGCCATCTAGGAAGTATCATACTTCCCAGATCTAGCTTACGCTAGGCAGTTCACTTCCCATATTATTTAATGCTTTCTGGTGGTCTTGTTTTCATTACAAGTAGTTCCTCCTAGCCAAAAGGAAGCTCTCATGGTCCGTTATGGATTTAGAAGTCATACGCACGCAACAACCCATCAACTGACATTTGAACAGGTATTCCTCCTACACCCGTTACCCTATTTATTTCATCAACAGTTCAAAGAAACAATCTAAGAAATAAGGTGAAATAAAAGGACAAAGATCAAATTAAGGGAAGCTGTGCATTTTCATTTTTGGCTGCCATTTTTACTCTAGGAAGCTTGGAGATGCAAATTTTTCATATTTTTTCATCAAATTCTTGGTGAATTCAAGTCGTTTTTGCCTTCTAGGATCATTGGAATTGGTTTCATGATTCAATAATTTGATTTGAGATGTTTTTGAAGTAATTTATGCCCCATCCTAAGAAAACACGTGAAATGTCAAATTGAAAGTCGCAGAGGTAATTTTAAATGGTGAAAACATGAAATGATGAGTGATAAGGTGTTTTCATGCCTTAATGATGAAAATCATGCCTCCAGGAAGGATAATGATCCGAATATTTGCAATGATTCACCATTTTAGAAACACCTAGCAACTCTCATTGCAAATTTGTTACATGTCATTTTCAGTGAATCGTGAAGAATTGTTGTAATAGCTCTAAGATTGTTCATGAAACACCTAGCAACAACTCTGATATTGTTCATGAAACTCTCCCCTGCTGATGAATCTAACAAGCTTTTCAGTTAATCTATGTTTTCTAGGCAATATGATGTTTGTCATCATTTTTAAATGCCTACAAATAGTTTTCATTGTTCTTGTTACAATCTTGTATTGAAAGTCTTTAGAAATCACACAGAATCTCCATTTCTTGTTGATAGTTTAGTGGCATTTACAATCTCATATTCAGAAGTGTAACATCCTCAATTTTTAATACATTAGAACAAGATAAAAAAAAATGTTTTCTAGTTCTAAATACATAATTTAGAACACACAGATCATGACAATCATTCATATAACAGATAACCATATGCATCTGTAATGATTCGGTGTGTCGCCAATCTATTCATTCCATGACTCGGTAATCTACCGATCTATTCATGTGTATCTTAGAGTTGGTGTTTTCATCAGAACACTTCACTCTTGTGGTTCTCCTCCCTAATCCAAGATTCTAAGTGCTCTGTCCAAGGAACCTATCTGAATAATTGTTACCATTATTCATCGGCATCACATCCTTGAGACTAGGTGACATAGGACAACGCAATCAGTAGCTTTCTATACTTTGGCCAAAGATTTGAAACATGTTCATGTCTCTTATTCCTTGACGGAATACTCGTCAATCTGGAATACATCCTTCACCCCACTCCGATGTTATATAGAACATCTTATAATGACTTCTATAAGTCCCCTTGACCTAATTTTTCACTTTGTTATGGGTTAATATCATAACTCACGTTATAAGGATTCCCTTGAAGGCTAGGGGTAAGCTGACATACTGGATCAACCACTGTTAACCCTGTGTGTCAAGGTACCCTAAGTCTAAAGGGCTGCCTCATAACACGACTATGGTCCTAACTAGTCCCGAAGGAAAATCTTGATCAAGTTTCGAGTGTAAATCTTAACGATCAATGTAGAAGGGTGTTGCCATATGTCACCTGCATTGTTGTATCCTCGAGAAGATCCTAATCTTCTCGAAGGTACAACCCTATAGTTTACATGTGTCAACATCCTACGATACAGCCTTGGAAAGATGTACATACCTCCAAGAAGTTACTTAAGTTGAGTTAAATTAGGATTACAAGCCCTCGTAACTGGGTAGCCTTTCCCAACCTAGGGTCCCACACCTTTGAGTTACCTTACGTAATTAAGTTCAGTTTCACAGAGAGAAGTTTAATAAGATTGAGATCACGCCAAGGTGCCAAATGGGCTCCTAATAATCTTGTTCTCCTAATAGGGCAGCAGCCCTAAGTTCTCCCATAAGGAAGATAACTAAACCTGTAAGGGTTCATATCAACCTCGAAGACTGAAATATATCAGACTTATTGCCATTAAGACATGATGATTTAAAGCCATCAATTACATTCCTTTGACTTAGATCATTGTAAGGGAGTAATAGAGTACTCTTCCTATTTTAGCTACATATCAGGGCATAGTTTAACCTCAACTTCCCTAAAAATGTAGTGGTCTAATTTCCAATTTGGCCTTATTCATAATATATAAGAATTACTAGTCAAACATGAAGTATTCAGTCACATAATTTTTACAAGGCTTACTTAGGAATTCCATCTAGACCCCATGGCATATAATAATAAGAATGCACTCTCATTCATTCAGATGTGAGAAGATCAATTCAACAAATAATAACATAGCCACGTAAGTAACATTTCTCCATTTCATTTATTCTCAACCTATACAATTACAACTTATGCACTACGGCATATTTTAATACAATAAACACCAACAAAAGAGTAACTTTCTTCTTATAGTACAATTAGAGAGATCCTTTCATAATTCATCATAAAAAATAGATTAAGCAATCTGGGCATCATATCAGATTTGCATGCCTTTACCACTTATGATGACCATCTGCAAAATTTGCTAGCATGGGTCATTTCAGTGAACTGAGCATGATAAGCACTAATTCTTAAAACAATTTCATTCCAACAATTGTTTCCATTAAACAACCTATTTAAATGAAATCAATTTCATCAAATCCATAATCATGAATCACGCTAATTATCTTTCTACCATTACAATATGACTTTCTAACCTAACTCATATTATATTTACTATTTCAACTTAAATCTTTTCGGTTGATACATCATATACAAGAAAATAAGAAGAAACAATATGAATCTTAAGTACCTAGCCATCTGAAAGCCAAGAACTATATAAATCCTATATAAGTTACTCTAATCAAGAAATCTTTTCAAGGCAGGCAACCAATAGATTCGCATGTCACAATTCAAGCAAGAACAGATTACTGCCTCAAGCAAGTTCAGCTACCGGATTTCCTCTAAAATTTTCCATATCAATTCATAAACATTGATAATTATACAAAAATGTTACTACAATGATACTTTTATACAAGTAAATAATAATTAAATTTCACAGTCAGGGTAATAATACTGATAAAGAGAAGGAAAGGAAACTTCTAGATAAGATTCAACACTTACCACTCTTTTCACCTAAATTTTAACATTCCATTCATCTTATACCCATACTGTAGAGTTCTCATAGAGATTCAAAAGAAGAGAATAATCATAATTTCTCGAAAGAGAGAGAGAATACCTTTGTATTCCAAAATCCTATAACAACTTATCCTTCACAACTATGAGGAATAAACAGAGGAAGTCATAACTCCATTTTAAACAAGTTCAGGACTGCACCAACTACCCAGGAGTAGTGTATATAAATATATATTCTTAAATTCAATTAGGGAAAAAGAGAAGGCAAGTAAATTAACACCTAAGTTCACCAATAGCTCCAATCAGGTAGAACTGCTTTAAAATTTTCCCATAGATCCCTAGGGTCTTGCGATTGTACATTAAACAAAAGCCACAGATTGTTACAAACGATATACCTATACGTTCAAATATCAAACCACAATCCTGATCTAAGTAAACAGTCTACACTTCACCCATGACTCGAACCATTTTTGACTAAGAGTTAGGGTAACTGTTATCATTACTTACCAATAGATTAAAACTAATTATTCCCAGCCATTACACTGGATAGTTTGTTGTTATGTTCAAAGATACCAAATCAAATAGCACTTCCAGTGTTAATAGATGAATTCTAATGATAGATTTCAAGGTCACTTCAGGTAACATCAAACACATTCCATTCCTATCCAAATATAAAACCTAATTTCCATTCATGCAGATCCAGGATCACCCACAAATTGTTAGGGGACAGAGTTCATCAAAGTACATTTTCTCTAGATCATAATTGCATTCCAATTATCCAAGAAAAAAAAATCGTAAAAGCAACAACTACACCAAATATTTCCCTACTTACATAACCTATATTCATAGAACATTCAGACCCCTTTTTAATGAAGGTACAGACTTAGAATTTAACCATATTTCCAACTTGTGCGTAGAACTAGTCGAGCTTTTACAGAAGGAACTAACAGTTTAACCACAAATCCAACTATATACTTTGTCGAAGTTGTCTAGTAATAGTATAGCTCATACAACTAAGTAACAATCAAATAAACCAGCTAAAAATTTTCACAACAGTACATTCTATGGTATCTTCAAACACGAAATCATCAAGCATGATGTCTATCATGGTGCCAGTTTGGAAATTCAATACCTCAGTAAGACAAAGAGACATAAAACACTTCTACAGAAGTCGAAACCCATATTGTATTCACAACATGGAGAGAAGATAAAAGAAGTAGATTTTATTAGGGTCTACGTAAAACAGGGATTCCCAAATCCACAAGAAAAGAAGAAAACCAATACATTGCTACCAGTCAGGCTGACTGTACAAAAATCATCTGAATAGAGTTGTTCTAATGAAAGAATTTAAAGGAAAGAAAGATTTTTAAAAGTTAGGGCATATCATGCCTGATAGTGTCACTAAAATTCAAAGAAGACCTCTGAATGTGCTCACACCTTCTCTTCTTCTTCCACAAAAGATCAAACAACAAAATATTGTTACCTCCATGCCTTATATATTTCCCCCGACAGAGAAGTAAGCTAGAAATTCTCAAAGTTGCCATGCAACGAAGAGTAGACGGCTGGTTCAAAGAACCAGTGCTCATGCAGAGCAAAAAATGGAATGCATGGAAAACAAAACAACCAAACAAAATTCCACTTGCATGCCTTCCCAAGAAATCTGCACTTGAGGACCAATGCTCATTAATTGCATTTACTTCCATTCTCCTGCCTATTTCCATTGCCACTGACTGCCAAAGTTGGTGATCACCACAACAAAATAAACAAACATTCCCATCCTTAGAGATACTGCCACGTAAGACTATATTAGCATTTTTTATCCTCCACCAAACCTGACAGCATTCCATGTCCTTCAACCTTATCCCCCTCTTAAATGCCATGGAAACCACCGCCCATGACTCACGACCCTCCTTAGGTCCCCTTTCTTAGCATTAGTTAAGATAGGTTAGTGACTTAGGTTAGATCATAGGATAAGACATTAGTCTCATTTCCATAGTGCTAGGTTTAGTTAACCCTTAGGAGTATCAAGCTCATAGTTTAGGACTAGGTTAGATTAACAAATCTTGTAACATTAGGTTATAGTTTAGGTTAAAACTATTAACCTTACTGACTCTAGTTTAGGTCCCCTAAATAGGACTAATCAGTGTTAGAGTTTAAACATGGTAAAACATTCCTGTATCAGATTCCACTTGGCATTAATAATTTAAGCTTTAGATATAAAACATATACATCTTACCTGGCTTACGGTCTAGGTCTCTCCTGATGTTACGATATCTGGAACCAAATTCTACTTACCATGATCAGCCTGAGTTAATCTCCGGAATCGATCATTCAAAGCTCAGCCAGACTTTTTAACTATCAAACAGTCAATAAAATTTGTTCATCGTGAATGAACTTAAAACATTCCTTGGATCAATGTAACTGATCCAAGGCTGAGTCATAAAGGTTGATAAATCCACAATTCATCCAGAGATCAGATTGAACTCAAGTGCAAGAATGAAAGAAATAAAAGAATCCAAGCACATTCTAGTTCAATCAAAAAAAAGATCTTAAGAGCAGAAAGGATATAATCCATATCAAGCATGACTTCCCTAAACCAAAGGAACATGTCCTAATATAGGAGAAATCATTTATCAACACTTGAATGCTCAAGAGAAGGTAACAACTATTAAGGGTGTTACAAGAAGAGCCTTCATCTGATAAAGAGATAAACAAATTTAAAATCACTTTACCTTCCTTGACTATAGAGATTGCTTGTAAGCCTTTGGGCGTACCTTAGGCGTGATCAGATCAAGGATTTTTGTGTTTAATTGAGTTCTTTACTTCAAGATTTTGTGGTGAGTTCTCAAATATTGTGTGAAGAGTGCAACCTGGGATTCCATTTATGCCTCTTCTGGTTGAAATAATATCCTGATTATTTGAAGCATTTTATCTTATAGTTGTTCAAGTATTGTAGAGGTTGTCAAAGATTTGATATATCCCAGTTTGTCTTGTCAATACCCCACCAAAAAATCATTCAAACAAACTAATCCTACCCATACTACCCCTGCATTGAATTGTGTGTCAAAAAAAGAATCTAACCCATCTACAAAAATGCACAAAGCAAATTTTTCTTGCCCCAGAAGATCAACATAAAAGCTCATTCATCACCCCTTAGGGGACCTTTTGCTATCGATTCATGCCTTTTGTCCTTAAAAATGTTAGTGCCACATATCAGTGGGCTATGACTTACATCTTCCATGACATCATGCATCACATATTAGAATATTACGTGGATGATATCTTAGCCAAATCTAAACGCTACTCCAATCACCTTGCCATCCTCAAAACCATATTTGACCACCTCATTAAATATCGCATCTACCTTCAGCCTAAGAAGTGCGTCTTTGTGGTTCTCTCAGGAAAGCTCTTGGGATTTATCATTTCCCTCCGTGGTATAGAAGTTGACCCTGCTAAAGTCAAGGCCATTCTGGAAATGCCTCCACCAACTAACCTTAAACAACTTCATAGCCTACAAGGTAATTTGTAGTCTATTCACTATTTCATTTCATAATTATCGGATCGGTACCAACTGTTTCATCATCTTCTCAAGAAGAAGGTCTCCTTTAAATGGGATGATGACTGTCACAAATCTTTTGAGGCCTTAAAACAATACCTTCTCCAACCACCCGTACTTATCCCACCTAAATACGATCAACCTTTTTACCTATATATATATATATACTACTAATCATTCCTTGGGAGCCATGCTTGCTCATTGCAATGAACAACATAGGAAGCAGGCAGTTTATTACATAAGCCATACTCTTTTGGACTATGAAACCCGATACAACCATCTTGAAAAACTCTGCTTAGCCTTATTTTTCGTTGCCACCAAACTCTATCATTACCTACTCAACCACAAAACCTATGTTGTGACCAACACCGACCCCTTACACTTTATATACACCAAACCTTATCAAAATCAGTGTGCCGCATGATGGATTATGCTTTTAGCTGATCATGACCTCAAATTCATTCATCAAAATTCCATCAAGGGCCAAGTTATCACCGACCAATTGGCTAACGCACCTATTTCTAGGGATCAACCCTCTAATTTTGACTTTCCAGATGAGTCGATTGCTACCCTTTCCCTGGACGAACCTCCTTATCAAATGATACTCTTTTTTTATGGTTCCAAGTGTCATCATGGGGGTGGGGCTGGTATTATCCCCATTCCTCTTGATGGAGAACCCATGCCTTTGTCTTTCAAACTAGATTTTGAATGTACCAACAATATTGTCGAATACGAAGCGCTCGTACTAGGTCTCCAAGCCACCTACGCCCTAGATGTCAAATCAATCAACATCTTTAGTGATTCTCAATTGGTCGTAAACCAAGTCAATGGTATGTACCAATGTCGCAACGAGATACTTCAAAAGTATAAACATCATATAGACATACTTTTGACCACCTTTGATTGTTACACCCTTCAAACCATCCCACGTTCCACCAACAAATTTACAGATACCATGGCATGTTTAGCTTCCCAAATACCCGCTTCACCTGCCGATTCCAAAATATTTTTCACCATCCAACAGATCCATTCACCTTCATATTTACCTCACGATGTTTACTCGATTAGAACTGACACCCCTGACCCGAGTGACCTTTGGTATAAAAAATACTCCGACTACCTTTATCTCTCCATCTTACCTCCTGATCTCACCCATAACAGACAACGTGCCTTCCTTAAAAAGGTCTCTCATTACGTCATCCTGGGAGGACTCCTCTATAAGCATGACTTTGATGGTATTCTCTTATGATGCCTCACAAGTTATGAAATTCCTTGTATCATTAAGGAGGTTCATGATGGCATATGTGGAGGTCACTTTAGTGGCCTTACTGTTGCTAAGTGTATTCTTCACCTAGGCTATTACTGGCCGACCCTTAACCATGATTGTTGTGACTATGTCAAACGTTGTGTAAAATTCCAACAACATTCCAACCTTCATCATACACCCAGTCATGCCTTACAAGTTGCTCGTGACCTTTGGCCCTTCTCTCAATGGGGTTTGGATGTTGTCAAAGAAATCAATCCTCATTCTTCCCAACGCCATCAATGGATCATCACTGCTACCAAATATTACACAAAATGGGTAGAATCCATACCACTCATTTCCATGAAAGCCAAGAAAATATGTGAGTTCATTAACCACCACATCATTTGTCACTTTAGTGCTCCTCATCACCTCATCACTGATAATGGAAAACAATTCAAAAACAAAACATTGCAAAAACTTTGTGATGCCTTCGGCATTCAGCTTAGTTTCTCATCACCTTACTACCCACATTCCTTTTGCCCTGTGGACATACTGCACTAGTATTCGCACTTCCACTGCGGCCACACCCTTTTCTCTGGTCTACGGTATAGAGGATATTCTACCTCTCAAAGTCCATATCCCCTCACTCTGTATTTCTCTCCATGACATGCTCACTGATGATGACTTTCGTCAGGACCACTTAGCACAGTTAGAGTTATTAGACGAACATCATCTTAACACTCTGGATCACCTTCAAGTTTACCAACAATGTATCAAACGTGCCTATGACAAACGTGTTCATAAATGAACCTTCCAAGTCGATGACCTTGTCCTGAAAGAAAATCAACACGTAACCAAAGCAGAAAAAAGTAAACAGGGAAAATTTGCTCCTAATTGGCTTGGACCATACATCGTGACTCATACCTATGGATCAGGTGCTTATCATTTATCTTCTCTCAATGGTAAACCCGAGCCTGAGCCCCTAAATGTCTTACATCTTCAACCATTATTTTGTTGACTCATTGTCCTACCTCACCCTTTATCTCTCTCCAGGCTTGTCCCTTGAGCCTTACCCACTCCATACACCTCCCTAATGATTAAACCAAAATCATGTGATTACCTGTCACTTGTTATCTTCCCTTGAATATGTGTACCATGGCACTGCACATAGCATGATTCTCATGGATACTTTTCATCTACCTTTAGATGAGATCCCATGGTCATTTCACCTTGCCTTTTGAACAAGAGTCATATCCTCCACCTTGGTCTTGTCCATGACTTCAAAGACCTCACATGGGACCAAACTCCTTGAGTCAAACTTCTCATAAAAAGATGACTCCCTCAAAAGGACATCTTCCTCTCGACAAATTGCTGCTATAAATAGACTGCTCCCTCGAAGGACAGCTATGTGAAGCTCTAAAAAAATTTTAAAAAAATAAAAATTAAACAAATTAAAAATTAGAGCAACTGAAGCTTCCCACATCGATCAGCTTCACAAAGACCTCAAGGAGTTCCATATTATTTATCTCATATAGAGTTCCCAAATCAAACAGTCTATCAAAACAAAAAACTTTTTAGTCATGGGCTTGCCCATTATGACCTAGGACCTCTTGCCCGAAGGGCCTGCTACCTCATACCATATAAAAATTAACTACATTTCACCCATCTTACCATTCCCACTCTCATTTCCTCATTGCCTCAAGGTACATCTTAGAATTTAGACATTTGGTGATCCTATGACTACTTTTCATCGTAGAACATGTCAATCTGCAATGTCTTTAGGTTCTTATGTTCATCACCTCCTCCAAGGTATGATCTACTCGATATGATCCTACCCAATCAGGTGGCTTTATTGCCCCCTCTTATCTTTTAACCATATTTGTTTACATTTTGATTACATTATATAGGACTTGGTCCTCGACGCTTACCTTTGGGGTAATCCTCCTCTTTCTCCATAATCACTTTCACCTACATCATTTTACCTACAATCTACCCACACCTATCAAACCTAAACCCACAACATGCCCAAAAACCTACCATCTCATTTTCATATTCTTCCCTAGCTCATGAGAGAACTACATCGGCCTGAGTTCCCTTTTCATCGGGACTTTGTAGGTAGAACTCCAAGGGCATGGAGCCCTTGGAGGTTAGCTCAGCCATCCTCTACCCTAAACAATTCATCTACCATGTTCCCCACCATTTACACCATATCTCACTTAGTCTCCCTTTTATATACAACATTGGAAATTAAGCCACATACATAACAAGTTGCTTCATATTTTATACACTTATTACACCTACCATTTCTCTATCATCACTATGCATAGATTATACCACATCTCACATATGACCCATAGTATCATTCATATACAAAAAAATAATGAATCACAACTTCACCTACTTTCAATATATCCATGCCTAATCAACCTCACTCAACCATGCCTAACCAACCTAATTAGATCCATGACTATAATCTGACTCAACCATGCCTAAACTGACCTAACTCAACCATGCCTATAAACTGAATCAATCCATGCCTAACCAAACCTAACTCAACCATGCCTAACCAACCTAACTCGATCCATGCCTATAGCCTAATTCAACCATGCTTAACCAAACCTGACTCAACCATGCCTAACCAACCTAACTAATCCATGCTTATAACCTAACTCAACCATGCCTATAACCTGACTCGATCCATGCCTAAACCAACCTAACTCCATCATGCCTAACTCACCTAATTTCCATCCACATCAAAGTAACAAATCCATATCTCATCTAACACAAGTCATAAACCAATATCTCATAAACACATCAAAAAATCACAAAATACCATGTGTCTCATCATATAAATCAATCAATATGTATCTCAATATACATTCCCATCTCATCATGTCCATCATCTCAAAAATGTTGTCACACAGGCTGATATACAATACAAAATGTCATTGGCATGCAGACCAGTCTCATATATACAAAAAAGAATGAATCAATACAAAATCTCTTCGGCACGTAAGCCAGTATATGCTCAAAATATACAAATCACTCATACATCCTCACTATCTTCGGTAGGCAGGCTGGTATGTGATTATAAATAAAACTATCTTCAACATGCAGGCTGACATATATATCAAAAAATAACTAGTATACATCAAAAATTAACTGAACGCATATCAGGAATTTCTCTGGATGTCCTCCATCTCTGTGTCACATGTACCCTCAGCCTCCTATGTCCCTATTGGCACCTCACCTAGTGTTGGTCACCGTGCGCTGGTGGCCTCTCCCTGATCAGGCCTCAGAGCTCCCTGACCTCCTGTGCTCTCCACACTATGAGTGTGGGATCTTGTCCTCTCACTGGACACTTGTTGTGCCTTGTGCTCAGCATAGGAGATGAAATCTATCCTAGCTGTCATAAGCTGGTCCTGATAGTATCTCACCTCACCTAGGGCATCTCGTAACCTGGATACAAGTACGGTCTGTGGTGGTCCCATAGGTCTCAACCCCTGTACCTTCCCCGCAGTAACTTGCCTTGTGCCTACCTATGAACTGGGACCTGCTCCTAGTGCCTGTGGTGGTGCCCCCTACCCATGTGCCTATAAGGCCCAAATCTATGCCTTGGTTGTGGCCAACTGGCCCTGTAAACCTACCACCTAAGCCTATAAGGCTGCCACCTGACCATCCCCCTTGACCATCTCCATCTCCTCCACTAGCCATCTGGGCCTGTAGACTAGCCACCTATACACGTAGCTCTGCTACCTCTGCCTCAGACCCCTCTAGCTGTGTCTGCAGTATACCTAACTGGGTAATTAGTGTAGCTACCTACCCCTGTAGGGCATCTCTCTACACTGTAATGGTAGCTAGGTCTGGCTGCCCCGGTCTAGGTGGTATGACTGGTAACTGAGCCACCCACCACTACCTGTACCTGTTTATACATCCAGTGTCATCTATCTACTAATCCACTAGTTACTCCTCCTCCCCTGTAGGCACTGTAGGCTGTGGTAGAGGTAAGGGACTCTCCACGTCATCTCTCCAATACTATGGGAAGGATGGAGGAATGCCCTGTAAGATCTTGAACTGTCGTCAGACTCTGTCTACCTGGATCATCTCATCCTCCCCGGCACGACGACCCTATATCCACCTCTCTAGATAGAGCTCAGCTAGCTCCTCATGCATATTCCTATATGAGGTGAATCCCACATATGGCCTCCAGATAATGTCCACTCCAGATAACCCCTCCAGTAACTACCAAAAATGGGCCACATAATGTGTTGCCTATCTGATCTCCACTCTCCTATCACTGGTACCCAACTCTTGTATCCCACCCACACAAATCTAGATAGGAATGCATCTACTCGGGGCATCCCTATAGGTTGCACACACACTATGTGCTCATATGCCTAGTAGTGTAGTATAAATGTACAGCACAGGCTAAACTTGCGCAGCCACCCATATGCCCACAGTTCTCTGTATAGTTGCACCAAGAATGTTGGTGCCCAGGTAAAGCATGTCTCTTGAACCATCATATCGTGGAGTAACCCCATCAGTGATTGGGGAAAGCATCCACCCTCTGCATCTGAAGTGCATAGTATCACATTGCCTCCATCAATAGAACCACTAGCCTCGTCTCATCCGGATGGGCTAGGTAGATCTCTCCATAGCTCAAACTGGCACTATGAAATCTCATATCAGCCACCCCCTCACCAAAAACTTTCCCAATCAACTCCTCTGAGGCCTTGAAGGAGATAGAATACACCTGGGCACCCAATATGGGTAGCCGTAAAATCTGGAACATGTCCTCTAGGGTGATAGTCATCTCACCCGTCGGAAGGTGGAACGTGTTGGTCGCGGGATCCCATCTATTGATGAGCACAACCATCAAGTTGGGCTTCTGGACAACATGTCGATAGCAATGAATCCCACTCAATCCCACTACCTCCACATGTTGCAGCTCTAAAGGGGTCATCATGCTACGCAATGTCACCAGTAGAGGCAAAACCCTATCCCCCATATGTAATTGCACTCTCCCCTGCATCCAATCCAAGCATGACATTAATCTAGATTTAGCATGACCATATTCACCAATTATCATTACCCTCCACCCTATTTTCACTCTACCCATCTCAACTACCTATCCCACATCACTTTTGGACCCTTGTGCCTCAAATCCTGACCGGTGCCGGTTCATCCTAACTGACTCCGGTCACCCTTAAACCGGCATCGGTCACCTATTTGGTGACCGATACCAGTTCACCTTTACTGACCACAGTTACCACGTAATTGGCATCGGTCACCTATTTGGTGACCGATACCAATTCTACCCAACTAACACCGGTAACTGTCATGGAAAATCCTGCGACTTCCCAAAACCCCCATTTTCTAAAAATCACTCGCCTTCCACTTTTACCCCACCTACAATGACCTAAACTACCCCTGGACCTCTACCCACCCCACTTATACCATTTACTACCCTTCCCCTCCCTCTTTTTTCCCGTTATTTCCCCCATACCCAAATTTTATTTTTACCCACCCACAAACAACAAAAACCCACAAAAACATAAAATAACAATTAGTCAACCCTCTAATCTTTCCAATTAACAATGTAGAGTTGGGCGCTTACCTCGTCACGATGTTGTCGTCTCAGTGGCACATCTAGCTGCTATGTCGGTGGCCCACCAGATCCCTCTCCAACTTCTGTCATCACTGAATAACTACTCATAACCTCCGCCTAATCAAATCTCTCGCACTGATCCTATGGACCCACTGCTCACCAACCCAACCCTCATCTAATCACACTGCCAACTCACTGTCTCATTTCCTTTAAACACTTTTCTCTCTTTTCTCTCTTTTTTTTCATTTTCTCACTTCACAAATAACAAAATAATAATAAAAACATGGATTTTTTGTTTTTATAACAAACCCGACCTAACTGAAGATGTGGTTACCCTTGACCGGCATCAGTCACGTGCCCTACCTCACCATCATCAGTTTTCCTATACCGACGTCAGTTATCCATGACTGCCATCAGTCATCCTCACCTGCACATTGCCCTAAATTTTACCATTTAACCTACCCCTACCTCTTGTTTTTTTACCTCACCCAACCTTCACCTTGATCATTTACCCCAACCATACCTTTACCCAACCCCTTTCCCTTACCTTTCCTGACCTCATCATTTACTACCTCTATTTTTCCTCCTTTGGGGACTCATTATTTTACCCTTGCCTTGGCCTTACCTGTGCCGTGACCTAGATATTTGGACCTGAACATTCACTAGTGACCTTTGACCTCATGTGTTCGCTATACCTTGTGGCACTGTTACCTGTGTTGAATGACCTGATGACCTTACCTAGCCTATTGTCATGACCGTTTATCCTGACCCTACCTTTGGTGTACTGGAACATACCTAAACATTCCTGCACCTAACCTACATTGTGTTTCCTGACCATATCATATACCTAGGATACCGGATTCACTTCAACCTTGTTTGGATAAACTTATCAACCTTAGACGATGTAGAGTTTGCATGCTCTTCAACCTGGTAGCATGTTGCAGTTTATTCATGTGCGTGTGTTTTACTATTGCTACCTTTGACCTAGACCCATTACCTAGATTGCCCACGTAGACCTTTAACCCTTTTTCCCCTTTGCCCACCTGCCTCTTCCTCCCATTTACCTTTTATCAAACCACTCACTGATTCTCCCTTCTACCTCATCAGTTCTTAGTTTGAGGGGGATCACCTTCACCCACACATGGGGTAACCACATCTTATTTTTTTTAGCGTCACTTACCAATACAAGCTACACAACAAAAAGGGGCAAAATGTAGACACTAAAATTAGGTCACACTCCCCTTTGGTCCCTCGATGAATAAACACCCTTCATCACATTCACCTAGCCATGACCCCCTTCACCCCACTAATATTAATTTAATTAATTTAATTAAATTAATTCATTATCCTCACTATATTTATTATTTAAATATCTTATTTAAATAATATCCACACATACAGTTCACTTAGACACCTCACCAAGCCAACTCACCCTAAGTCCTATTCTTAGTAAGTTTTCATAACTAACTAAGACTTACCCAAACCCTAAAAATCAATGCCTACATTCCCTCTAACCACATTCCCACATGCTTACAAGAAGCTCCCAGTCTAATCTATGGGTTAATGACACGAAATCCAAGGAAATCAAGAGGATCTCCCTAGTTTAGTAAACCTAGGAAATCCCACCTTGACCGACGCCGGTTACCCCTAACCGTCGCTGGTTAAGCTAGAACCCGTCAGTTACCCTTTTAACTCCAAAACAACCTTATTCTTAAGGTTGGAGGTTGGAGGTTGGAGGTTAGAGGTTGGAAACAAGAAGCAGAAGGTTGGCGAGCATTAACACATCTCAGAGAGATAACACATCTTCAGAGAGTGAATTCCAGTGAGAATCCACATGCAAGGAAGGAGATCAAACATCTTTTCCTGCATAGCCATCCCAGCCATGATCTGATCTAACCAAGCAAAGAGAAATGCACATGCAGCCCATGCAGAAGCTTTCCTTCAGTTGGTGATCACTTGCAGCCTTCAAGCCTCTCATCAGAACCTCCATTCTTCACACACAGGCATCCAGGACCAAAATCCAAGTAAATATAACATCATACTTCTCTAGTTTATTTCACTTCATCATTATTTTATCATCTATTGCTTACCTAGCAACATATTGGCCTTATCCAATGCTTCCACCTCCATATTCCCATTAAAAACCTTGCCAAAGTCTACCCTAGTCACCCAATACCTCATCCCGACCAACCAAAGTCCTTTGTGCAATCACAAAGGAGACCTAAAGCTTGTTCTGTGACATTTCTAAATTTCACAGTAACTGGCACCGGTCACAACTGACCGCCGTCAGTTACCCCTGACTGGCATCGGTCTCAGTATTTTCCCACACAGCCCATAACATAAACCTACCCACCTAATTTCATCTCACCCTCATCAACCTGTGATCTACCTGATACCTCTATCAAACTTATGGCAACCCAGAAACCAATTAAAACACGAAAATTCTATATGTTAGATTAGATATATTTCTTATTGTGTTTTAAGTGATATACCTAAATCATTTCAAATTACAATAGGATTTACTTTGTTTACAACATTAAATTGTTTAAAACAGTGGACTGACAGCTATCTAGGAAGTATCACACTTCTCGGATCTAGCATACGCTAGGCAGTTCACTGCCCATATTGTTTAATTCCTTCTGGTGGTCTTGCTTTGCATTATAGGTAGTTCCTCCTAGCAAAAAGGAAGCTCTCACGATCAGCTGTGGATTTGGAAGTCATACACATGCAATAACTCATCAACCAGCATTTGAAAGGTATTCCTCCTATACCCGTTACCCTATCTGTTTCAACAACACTTCAAAGAAACGATCTAGGAATCAGGTGAAACATTTTGGCATGCCTGGTGGGACCCATCTATGGTTCCTTTCTTTTCATTCATTCCTACGAAAAATTGTGTGTTTGTTTCCCTTCTAAAAAGCATACACACTAATTTTCTACCTTGGTAACCCACCTCTTCTTTCTATTTTTTCTAAAATAAACTTTTCTTTTGGTGTAATTAAAAAGAATCATTTCTTCATGTTTTCTATATTGTAGTGAAAGAGCATCCCTCTTCCTCTTCATCTTATTGTGTCATCCAACTTCACATTTCAATTTGGGCTTAAAAATAAGTGTATTACATTCTAATTTATTGCATTAGCTCACATTAATTAAGGGTAACCTATACGCTGGAAGCAGGGGCATGTCTTACCCTAGGAAACTTAGGCAGTTGCCTAGGGCGCACAAAAAGGAGGGCGCCAAATTTTAAAAAAAGATTTCCAGGTCGGCTAGGTAGTCCGCAGTCAACTAAGGTTTGTAACTTTAAAATTTTACAAAAAAATAATTGATATTAAACCGTGCCCAGTCCAGAGTCCCCAACTACAGTTTCAAATTCTGTGGAACTACAAATCTTGATTGCTCAGCGCTGACAGCTTTTTAAAAATTACAAATTTACAGACAAAGTCACAAAGACATTGAGACTACACTATACAGTTTCAAATTCCTGTTTTGTTCTCTGAATCTCCTGCGGCTGAAGCCTCTTCCTATGCCCTGTGACTACATCAAGTGATTTATTCAGTATTTCGATTTGGTATTCCAAACGACTTGTATTATGTATATCTGAAAGACTGAATCTCCCCAATCATCTTATCATTGAAATCTTCTATACGCCTCACTGAAGCAGTGAAGCCTGAAGGAGCCCGCCTGACTTTCAGTTGTGATTGGAGAAGATTGAACATCGTGCAGGTGCAACATTCTCACATATCCATCTTTTATTTTTGTGATCCATGATTTTGCAGAAACATTAACCGCCGAATTTATAAATTTGAGTTTCAACCTCGGTAGAAATTTGAGCTTCCAATCCATGTCGTTTCCTTGTATCCCTCCCAACTTCACCGCCCTCAAACGCTTTCTTTTACCATTTAATTCACAGTATTTTTATTATACTGTGATCGTGTGTCGTTGGTCTCGGGTGGGAAGGGGGGCGCACGCTCTGAGTACTGCCTAGGGTGCTCGAAAACCTTAATTCGGCCCTGGCTGGAAGTCATGCCTAGCTGATGGTTTATCAACGAATTGTAGCAAAAAACTTCTTATCCCACTCTTCCTTATTTCCTTTTTTCTTTTCATAGAACTCCTTCAGATCTCCCTCGTGTGTAGCAACTAGTATACTTGTTACTCTATCCCTATCAGCCCAATTATCATATATGTCCTCATCCATGCATGCAGCGGTCTGTACAGCGGTGAGGAGTTGGGAATATCTAGTGACTGTCTCCCCAATATTTAGCTTCTCTTCCTCCTTTTGGCATGCCAATGCTTCTTCTGTTGATTCTAGAGTGAGGGATTACCTTTCCATGGTGAGGATGTGCATTAATTCTTCCAAGCATTGTAAGGTTAACTCATATTTCTATTCAGGAAATGTTAGGTCTAGGTTTTTCATGATAATGACATATGTGATCATTTCAATTTTCTTGTGTGCCTCTCACACCTTTACCTTCTCCTCCCTTAGTTTGTGCCTTAACTGTGCGTTCATCAATTCTTCCTACTTCAGATATTTTCTCTTCTCAATGAGATCCTCCTTCTCTAGTTCTTCCTCTAGGAATCTTACCCTCTCATTCCTTATGAATAGTCTCACCTCAACCTAAACTGATACCTTGTTGAGGGCATTGCATACTTGCTCATCTGATAACTACTAAGAGTTTACTAGTGGTTTTATTCCTTTGGTCTCTGGTACCTTCATCAGTGCTCCCTGACTAACCTCGAACTCGGGCTCATCAACATGGGACTCAAATGCCCAAGACAATATCTTCCTCATTCGAGGGTATGTGCCCTCTTCTTTGAAGGAAGACCATGCAAGGATTTGGTATGCAAGAATAGTTTTCTGAAAGCGTGCGTGCAGTACCTTACTTGGATCATTTGTTTAACACATCCCCTGCTCTTATGCCGCTACCACTCTCTTCCCTCCTATGCACGCTACCTTCGGAAATCTTATTGCTATGCTAGGATCTCGACCCATGCTCCCATACTCTTTCCCTACGCTTTCCTCCTCTATCTCCTTGATTATCTCATCAGTTCTTTGCTCCACTTCCTACTCCACTAACTCCTTTATTATTCCATCTACTTTTCTTTTCGCAGCCACTTCTATTTTCTCCTAGGTGAGGCTGGGGGTTCTTTAATCCTTAGTATTCACTTCTTCACTCTCCCCTTTCCCTTGGGTGCCTTCCTCTTCTCCACCATTTTCTTCATTTCCTTTGTCTTCGGAGTCTTGCACCTTGTATGTTGGATGGTCTTGATCCTCTTAATGCGTATCATCATCCCTTTCACCTTTGTAGGCCTCCAGGCCCCATTTCTTCTTAGTCAACCTCTTCTTCTACCTTCTACTTCTTCCTAACTGGTGACTCCAGTACAGGAGACTCTTCCTTTTCTTCTTCTTCTATAGGTGACTCCTTCCTTGGTGATTCCTCTTGTGCAAGAGGATCATCTTGCTCTGGCGCCTCTTCCTCAGGTGACTTTTCCTTTTCTTTAATGGGGGACTTCTTCCTCTATGCATATGTGCTTGGCTTTGCATCTGACTTGGTGCTTTCTTTTCTGGTGCCTCTTCCCTTTTCCTCTTTCTTATTGTGGCCTTATTTATTCCAGTGGGGTCATTTGGGAGGGAGAAATCACTCTCCAAGTAGCCACCCTTCACATATTTGGGCCTGATCCATAGGTATACCCTTGTTGTGGTCCTTCCTGCAATTGGGAGTGTCACCGGTTTTTTCATGTGTACCTCATGGGAGTCATACTTCTCAACATAAGCATGCTTCTTGGGGTATACTAGCTTCCTTCGTAGCTCATGGTGGTATTATTCCATCTCATTTAGGTAAAACCTTAGTATTTATGCTTCTTTAAAGTGATTGACCCCTGCTTGAAATTATTGCATGATGAAAGAGAAAGGTAGTTTGCACCATGGACTCATGGTCCCATCTGTCAATGTGAATCTGACAATGCAGAAATGTTGATATATCAAAAATTCAACCTCTCCTTGTACTAGCACAGGAAATTATTTGGGTATCCTCCATTCCACTCTTAATTTGTTGCACATACTCTTGTACCATTTCTTCATGCCTACCTTGTCGGTGGCCATCATGGTGTCACAAGTGTATTTTTCAAACCTCTTCACAGGGGAAGGTTCTTCGTCTAGATACTCCCATAAAAAATTCTTTGGCCCATCGGGCATTCCAATATCTGATAATACAATGGTGAGGAGGAAATTTCCAAACATTATCTTCTATCCTTCATGTGTGGCACTGATGATTTCTTCTGTAATGAAATTAGATAGGGTATAGATGGTTCCTTCCGCAATATTCTGCCACACATTCAACCATGACTTGTTTATCTGTCCACCTTTCTTTCCCATTCAACTTGGATACCAAGAGTGTGGCCATCCTCATCATTGGGTCATAGATATCTAAAATGTCTAAGTAGCGCAAGCCCTTCTTATAATCATACGCTTGGGTTGTCTCCTTATAGGCTTCCTTATCCTCCAGGTCATCATCTAGTGGCTCCCCTTCGCAGACAAGGCCAATTAACTTAGAGATAAGTTTGGGAGTTATGCACATTCTGTAACCCGTGAAGTAGAGATGGTCTTCCTTCACACATGACATCAACCATTAGTATAAACACTCAGGTTTTCCAAATTAGGTAAACTCATACAGTTGTAGAAACTTGGCCTTACTCCAATTTTACCTTCACCTCATCGTTGTAGCTTGGTATATCTTCTGTTGTCCTCTTATCCATTGGACAAACCAGTTCTAACACCATCTCCTTCTCTGTGCTACTTGTGCAGTGGTTATAGTCTCTCAAAAACATATTCCTCATGTGGGATACCCATTCTTTTCCAAGAAACACTCCATCTGGGTATTGCATCTCCATATACCACGCTTCATTGAAACTGGCAGTGACAGTTTGTTTCTCCTTTCCCTTGCCCTTTTTTGGTGAGATGCTTTCCTTCTTTGGTGCCATTTTCTTGTCGAGTTAAAATCATTTTCTCCCTTTCTCCTCTTTCTTACTCTACTCAAATATGTGGCTCAACTTCATGAAGAATCCCTTTTCTCTTGTGCCCTAGCTGCAGAACCCTAACCTAGACAATTCTTCCACAAGATGACGTACCCTTATTAACACTTCTTCGCTATGCTCATGTACTCCTTCCACATTGGTTTGCGAATCATACTAGTCATGCATTTAGATTTTAATAATTCATCCTTCACCAATATCTTTCTTCACGGATGCCCTAGTTTGTAAGATCTCTTCAATATCGTAATAGAAAGGTAAACAATAGTGTTCCCGACCTTCTACTTATAGCTATTTTCTCATCTCTTGTGATAAATGTTATACCACCTACCAACATACTTAACATTAAATGTGGATTTTTCCACTATATTTGATCTTAAACACTCTTACCCACGCACCCAATCTTGTGTAAAAAAACCTTACAACCTTATGGAATGAAAAAATCTTTACTGACCGAAGACTCTTACATGTGCGTTTGTAGTGTTGAACGCACATCGTCTGCCATTCTAATTTTTTCCTTCACCTACCTCATGTTGTTCCTGTGCTTCTCATCCTTTGTACGTGGTCTTTGTTAATCCTTCTTGATAACAAAATTCCTTATGTCCACATTTTCCACATGCGCTCTCCTACCGTACGCACTTTTTATCCTTCAATCCAAACCATAAACATACAACTTCCACTACAAACTTTCATACTACTCGACCCCACACAAAATTATATGTGCAGTCTTCTACGCATACACAACCTTTTGAAAATAATAAGTGGTTACCGACACATAGGCACAAAAAACAACACAAGCAGAAGGGAACAAACAACAAGAAAGAGAAACACAAGGAAAAGAAATTTAGAAAAGGAAATCCTAGGCTAAATGGAAATACTGCCTTATTTACAAATATAAGGAATAATTATTTATAGTAGGGCTTCAGCCTACTCCCATTGAAATGGTCTAGTAACCATGTTCCATCAAGTGCTTGTAACTGGCAAGCACCTAAATCAAGGATGTACGTGATCATATATGGCCCTAACCAATGGAATTTAAATTTCCCAGGATGGCGCATAAACTTGGAATCATATAACAAAACCGTCTTCCCAACCTCAAATTATTATTTTTTAATATGGCGATCATGTCATGCTTTCTGTCGTGCATTTTCAGTCTTCTGACTCCATTTATCAAGTGACCGCCTTTCATCCAACTACATTAATTTTTCCATGCACTCTTGAATTGCTTGTTCATCAACTAACCCTCTTACACACACAATACGTAGCGATGGTAGCATAAATTCAACTGGTAAAATAGCCTCCACACCAAACACCAACTGAAACAGTGTGGCCTTGTTCAATCTCTTATTTGTTATCCTAAATTCCCATAGGATGGTTGATACCTTGTCATCCCCATGTTTTCTTCCCACATCACAATTTTTTTTCAACGTGTGACTCAAAATCTTGTTAAACACCTCAATAGCTCCATTATCTTGTGGGTGATATGGGGTAGTCTTATGATGGGCCACCATGAACTCTGCCAACAAAATATTGACTGTTTCATTTTAAAAATGTGTATCCCTGTCACTAGTCAAGCTTAAAGGACATTCATACCTATTGATTATGTTCTCCCATAAGAATCTAGTAGTTGTCACTACTTTACAGTCCCTTGTATGTGTTTCCTCCACCCACCTTGTTAAGTAATCAGTGAAAGTGATGATATAGTGTGAACCATTCCTTCGCGTGGTGGATGAAACTAGTCCTACAAAATCGATTTCCCATTTTTCAAATGGTTCTGTACTGGCTATAGGTCGCAAGGGCATCTCATCCCTTATTCCTAGATTTCTAAGGTGTTGGCAAGGTCACGGGCCTTGTAAATTTCAATATAATTCTGGTAGATACTTTCCCACCAAATCTTGTGAGTAGAATCTTCCACGTTGTGGCATTTTCTGCATATTTCCCTCCTTTAATCCCACCATGTGCTTCTTCCATGATCACAATGTTCTCATGTTCTAATACACATCATCACAGAACCTCATCATGGCCTAACTTTTATAAATCACCG
Source organism: Taxus chinensis (assembly GCA_019776745.2). NCBI lineage: Eukaryota > Viridiplantae > Streptophyta > Pinopsida > Cupressales > Taxaceae > Taxus > Taxus chinensis. Next base: position 615,877,155 of record CM034152.1, on the reverse strand, counting down.
CTAATTAGCATGTAGGGCGCGACATGTATAGATAATTGTTTTCTTTCTAAGGCTTTCATTCCTTCTGGTGCCGCACCTGTTTTGAGGAACACAGCAATATCTTCTAATTTGGAGGGCATGCAACATGGCCTCAATAGTTACATGTCTGACATAACATCCTCAATTATTTACACATCCTCCCTTGAGTCAATCCTTGATAAATTATCAAGCCCTCAATTATTCTTTATTGGTTTCACCACAACTGTAAACTTAAATTCCTAAAACAACAGGACCCACTGACATATGCACCCTTGCAAAACAAGCTTTTTCACCAAGTACTTCAAGGCCATATGATCTGTGTAAAATATGAAGGGGGTTGCCATCAGATACTACTGGAACTTATGCAGCACATAGATCATCGAAAGTGCTTCGTGCTCAGTAGTGGTGTAATTTTGTTCTACTGGTGTCAACTTCCTACTTGAAAATCAAAGGGGTCATCAAAAATCCCTTCTCTAGGTTGTGCTAATGCTGCTCCATTAGCTGTCCCTAAGGCATCAACATGCACATGGAAAGATTTATCCCAAGAGGGAAACCATAATATGGGCGCAGTGATAAGTCTATCCTTCAAGGTCTCAAATGTTGTTTGTTGTGCCTCTCCCCAATGAAATGCACTCTTGTGTTTTAGTAACGTCTCTAATGGCACAACAATCTTGGCATGCCCCTTGATAAATTTCTAGTAGTATCCCATATTCCCAAGGAATCTACACACTACACTTTGATTGGTAGGATCCCCTAACCCCAAAATAACAGTAACATTGGTGGGATCCACAAATAAACCTTCCTTGCATATGAAGTGCCCCAATAGGGTCCCAAATTGAGTAGAAAAAACACACTTCTTAATGATGAGGGATATCCTGAACTGCCGACATATCTCAAACATCAACCTTAAATTATCACAATGATATTTCACTAGTCCATACACCGTCCAATCATTAAGGTAGACTTGCATAAACTTATGGATAAAATCTTGAATTTCCTAGAACACTATGCACGAAAAAACAATTGGCATGTTCTTCAGTCCAAAAGGTATGACCATATAGGAAAAATTTCCCCACTCAATAGTCAAAGTTGTCTTCTCTTTGTCTTCTTTAGAAATCCTATCTTAATGGTATCTTGAGAATATTTCCGTGAAGGAATAGATTTCACATCTGGCCACTCCTTCCAGGATATCTTTGATGAAGGGAGTTAGAAAAGGATCAATTACACATACCAAATTTAAGTCCATGTAGTCAACACGGATCCTTATCCTTCTATCCTTCTTAATATTGGTGACCATGGGGCTTACCTATTTTGATTCCTCCATAGCTTCAATTATGCTTGATGTTATCATTTTGTTTGTCTCCTCTTTAACCTTGATGTGAAGATTTAGGTTCATTCGATAAGGCATTTTTCCAAATCGGGTGTGCACCCTTTTCAACTTGGTTTTCATCTCCCCCAAAGAGTGGTGAATGCCTTTAAGCTTAAGGTAACCATGCAGAAATAAATCTTGAAACTCGCGCAATAGATCAATAATCTTTGAGAATTCCTTCTCTGACCAATAGTATCTAATAGTGGCCTCCTTTGATTCAACCTCTAAACTAATGTTAACCTTTTTTTTAGGGGTTCATGGTAGGCGCATGATTTCTCATTAACACTATCAATAACTTTGTGTGTACCTTCAGTATGGTTAACATCCAAACTCTCCATCTCTTCACCATATATCATGTAGACCATCTTTCCCTTTTCTTTCTCCATGCACATGTGCTCAAGTTACATCTCTTCTTATTCTTCTTCATCAAAGTGTGTCTCCAAACCAGATTCACCCAATAATTCCAACATCATATCCTCCACCATAGCACTATCTCCCATTATAAGGTGTTTGACAACCTATAATTCCATATCTACTAATGGTTTAGTACTCTGGTACTCGAAAGCTTAAAGGAGATCACCTGTCAACTCCTGCCAATTTCCTATCTATCAACAGATCTCAGAGTGAATATACCATGCATGCACATAGCCTTGTAAGGTGGAATATAGCTTATGTACCCATAAGGAAGGTGGTAAGGCCTCCATGCATCCCATCCATATTTTCTCACATGTTTGGACATGAAACGATGTGTGTTCCCTCCCATGGTAGTCTTGTATTGTAGTGGGTGCATTCCTTCAGGATAACCTTACAGAGAACATCATTCTCACCTCATGCCACTCTAGAAGGCTATCGTGATTGGTCACCCACTAGCATGTTGCAGTCCCAAGAAATTTATAGCTAAGCATCATTCTTCTTTTGACCCCATTTCTCCATTGATCCTCCATTTCCCATAAGAAATCATCAGGGTTCAACCCTCTAGAATAACTTGGAAAATTCTTCGCTCCCAAGTGCCTAACTAATCACACCTTCATTACCCTTGTCATGGATCCTCTTAGCTAGCACCTAATTAACTCATATGTCCCATGTGCTCAATTGTCACATGCCACACTAGTTGTATCACTCATGGACTTAACATCCTCAAACTGGATAACTCCCTCTAAAGGGTGAATCACCTCAAGTTCCCTGATAGAGTACACATAGATCCTATTAAGAGTTTTTTCTCCCAAGGGCTCAGTTTATGGTGTTGATTTTCCACCAGTTAAGGGGATGATGATCCGCTCCTCCTAGTTTTCAAAACTTATGTATCCCTTATTGAACCTTAGGTTAGCATTATTATTGTAACACCAGGGGCACCTAAGTAATGGTGGAAAGTTGTTTACCTCGGCTACGCTACCAAGACTTCAAAATCCCCAGTGAACGTTTCCCCTTGGATAGTGATAGCACCAACCTTCAAGACACCAATGGGCATTGCCTTTGTCTTTTTAGCTATATACAGCAAATTCAAAGATGGCTGTAATGGGGGCCTTCCCATCTGATGTCATGCATCAAGGGTGATAACATTCACCTCCACACCTGTGTCAATCAAAATATTTCTTAGAAGCCACCCATCTACAATATTTTTCAAGGTAATCTCCTTTTCATAATCATGGTTGTGGGGAGGAAGGTTGGCATGCAGAACCTACCTCTCATGCCCTTCTCTAGCGTGCGGTAACTTCTCCCGTAACCACTCTCCTAGCAAGGGTATGATATTTTTGTGCCTTGGCATCTTGCATACTTCTCTAACCTCATCCAGATATTTTTGTGGAGCCTCAGCATTTTTCCTTTGCTCTAACTGCCTTGACTACTCTTTTAGGCATTAGATCTCTCCTTGAAGGTTGCGAATCACATCCATGGTTTCTTGATACACCTCCTTCTAATGAGTAGGGTCTGGATATTTTCCATGAAGCACCTCTTCTCTAAAAACTAGTGGTCTTCACCTTAGTACTTCCCTCACATGTGTAGCCTCATCTCGTGTCATAACTAGTATCGGTTCTACTTCTGACTCACGTGTTGCTCTGGGCATCCATTGTGAATCGGCCTTCCTCATGCTTACCATTTGAGTGCCTTTATTTTTTTGGTGGTGCTAGATCATGTGCTCAAATAACTCTAGGCACTCCTCATAATTGTGCTTCTTTCCACTCCATGAGCATTATAGCATATCAGGGCACTTGCACTTATAGTGATATGTGGATCCAAAGTTGTAACACGTCCCATGCAAGAACTCACTTCTTCCTCCTCTACAGTTGCCATGACCATGAAATCCTCCTCGAAAACTTCTTCCATGTTCCCTTCCATCTACACACCCTTCATAATGATGGCCATGGTCCTTATAAATTCTTACGAGGTTGGTTTGGCACACACCAATATCAATGGCATCATGTATCTAGTCAATCAATCTACAATCCTTAGTGTCATGGGTAGTAGAGGTGCAAATATTACAGTAATAAGACACATTCTTACAGATCACACACTACAGTAATGGAAACCTACTTGTATCATGATCTTTGTGGTAAATTTCACAATCCACAGTCATGGTGTGTACCGATCTCTTAGGACAATTTTTCTTTCCATGTCCCTCTACCTCACAATCCATGCACCATAGACCACTGCGAGTCTCATCCATGCTGATTTTGTAGATAGCTTCTCCATCTACTTCATCCATTACAAAAATTTGAGCCTCAAGGAAAGGGTTAACACCAGTATCAACACTTTTGACAACCTTAGCACGCAAGGCAGCCTCTAAGGCCTCGTGTGGGTCTATGAAAGTCTTGTGTGAAATTTTCTCCTAAACAGTGATATATCAATCCTCCAAAATACCATTAAGCATGCTGAGAGGCGTGAATATCATAGGATAGATTTAATAAGAGAGTCTTGAAATGCATGTCATACTCCTACACACTCTCCATGTCATTCCCTACTAGATCTCCTTCAACATGTTGATGCTCTTCTATTTAAACTCTAGGGGATATGGAATTCAACTAAGAAGGCATTCCTCAGCGCGGTGTAATCCACTATTGTCCTGATGGGGGTCATACTTCCGGTATCAACTATGTGTGCATCCTTGCAACGTCATTACAAATTGACTTTCCTTTCACTCTGGGGTAGTGATCCCCTTCACACGCCATAGCAGTTCACACTTGTGTACTTGCTCTGTAACATCCTCAACACCTTTGTAGTCTTGTAGATGCAAAGACATCTCAAAAAACACTTGCTGAGGTGGTTGAGGCCCTTGTCCACTTGATCTAGAACCTTGATTCCCTCTGGTGTTTCCTCCACCACTAGATCCACTAGATCCACCAGATCCTCCAAATCCTCCTAGATCCACCAGGTCCTCCAGCTCCTATACCACTTCTAGATCCACCTCTTATAGCTAGTAAGGGGTCTGAAGTGGTCACGCCTAACACTCCCAATGTCCCACTAAACTGTGCACCAATAGTTTGTGATACTGCACCAGTACAAGATGTGTGTCCTATGCCACTCCCAAACGTGATACCCAAGCTTTGCATACTCGACACTTTTCCCAAACATCATTCCAGACAATATTCCTCCAAACACAGGAAATGATTGTGTAGCCATAGATGTACTGAAATGAAACATTATATCTCCTAGGCATAGATCAGTCACTCCCACCGATACCAACTATGTTAACAACTACTTATGATCTTGATTTAAAACACTAAGCGCTAGGAGTTAGTCACTAAGTGGATTCAGATGTGCACAATGGATGAATCTCCTTTCTCCAAGTGGTGAACTCTCATCAGAAAATGAAGGGATCTCTCTTCCGACTGCTTACCGAGATGCAGGTAGCATAGATTTTATAGGCTCCATGTCCTCCATACTAACCTCAACTCCTTCCCGCAACATCTACCTCCATAAATCCATCACTCCCACAACCTCGTGTTGTCTAGCCAACTCCCATTTCACATGCTTTGCTATACTTGAGTCATCTCTCCTCTCTTTATTTTTCAGCCGTAATGTCTGCCATCTTCCTCCACCCTACCCTTGCCCAATGGAGAATATTATGCCATGGGAATGCTTCAAGCTCAGGGAAATGATCAGGATCTTCATAGCTAAAGGGATAGGGCACAAGAATGATCCTCTAGGCTGGCCTTAAGATACTCAAACTCAGCAACCTCAGGACAAGAATACATAGAAATAGCATATTCCAGGGATATAATTGGCTCAGCAATCTCTTCCACCAATTATCAAACAATCAGCGTGTCTAAGTTAGATCAACATCATGTAGACCTCTGATATTCTTCTTGGGTCAAAATGGGAGATCTATAGTACCAACTTGATCTATATGCATATGTCAGAAATCCATTCATACAATTATACTGGAAAGAAGCAAAAGAAGGTCTCATATAGCTCATAATATAGATGTTCTTCTACCCATTTACATGCATCAAACTGAGGTCCAGTACTAAATCTCTGAGAAAACTCATCCTCCATGTGCTCTTAAACCATGCCTCGACACTATCCAGGGTCAAGCACTATGTCATCACGCATCATTCTCACAATAGCTTTCAAAAGAGGTCCCAAAAACTGAACCAAGATGTAGTCATTTTTCTATCCACCCATTAAATTTTCTAATCCCATGCGTGTTGGCCTATCACCTAGCGGGCGCTGGGCACTCACCCAAGGCACGCGCGGGTACCAAGCCCCTCCTTTATGTGAGCATTGTGAGAAGATGATGCCATTGATAAAAGACTAGATGAAGAAAATTAAATGTTCATGTATTCATTCTGAAAGCACATAGGATGAGTTATTACATCAATACACCCATTCAGATAACAAGAGAACCATCATACAAATAAACAGATCTATTTCTTAACATAAAGAAAAGACATTAGGGTTTGTACCCATGAGCTAGATATTTAAAATAGAGTCATATATTCATATTGATTATAATTTTAGTAACCAAATTACATTCAAAAGGGTCATAGTAGACCAAAATGTATCAAAACATGGATCTGACTCATGTATCATAAGTCCTAGCTATGCTTCCCCTATTACAAAAATCTTGCAGACCCATCCCCTTAGACATGATAATATTCCTACAATCCTCTAATGAGAACCCCATCTTCTAGAACCTCCCAATATTTTCTACAGAGCTTCACTTTCCATCCTCTCTATGATGGTCATGATGCTTCTCTCGTTCTCGACCGGGTCTCTTCATCTACCCGAGCATCTCTATATATAGGTTTAGCACTCATCATCCATGCCTTCCTTCAGGAGTAGATCACATGTCCAAGTGTCCAGGTAGTCCTCTAATGGAGCATGTTAATCCTATTCTAAGCTCTCGATTCTCTGTAATGATGTCTTTTGGGAACCTTCCATGCATGGAATATTCTTTCCTTGACCACCAAGCCTCAAGGCTGGCACCTTATCCACTTAGCACACCTAGTCGGGTCATGTTTTTCCTCAAGTGTCCTTTAGAACGCTGAATATGGCTAAGTCCTCAGATCCTTATTGTCTTACCTTACACATGCACACCATAGTTTCTCATAAACCCTTCTTAAACCCTTGTCCTACACACTTTTCCCCCGTGCTGCCCTTCTTCTTCCCTAGCCTCACATGTGCGTATGCTGCCCTTTGGCACTTAGCCAATATTTTGAGGCCCAATAGGCAAAATCCAATCCAGAAGGTCAAAAAACCTACAAAATTACCATATGTTTTCCCAAAACAAAGACTGACTACAATATATATGCCCTAAAAGCTTTAGGTCCTTGCTAAAATCCTGAAAAATAGTAAGTACTGACCAGTTTGGATTTTGAAAAAATATCTTCTAGATTATAATTGTTAGAGCTACGGGACCACTTCTATCGGGTGCAGAGTGACCCTAAATTTTTATATTTGCTAAAATAAATTTAAATAATAATATTTCTTTTATTATTTCTTAATACTTGTGTTATTACTTAAACATTTATTTTTGTAACTATAAGCCCCCCATAGACAGATATATAGTCCATACTATATAGAATGTGTACGCATTTTGAATAAACTTAAATGCGTACACATACTAAAATGCATCCACTTTTTGGCCCCCGCATATTGGTGCACTTACCTAAAAAGCACAATAAAAATGAACCCTGTAAAGTGAAAAAAACATGCATAACACACCTACAATGAAGGAAAAGGTAAAATAAAGAAATAAAATGCAAGCTAGGGCAGAGAATAGCCATAAAACATGGATTTTACTGCCTTATAAAGATACACAGTCCATTATGAAAAAGTAGGAAAACAAGAACACATTGTAAATGTCCTAATATGAGGCCTAGAACTAAAAACACTTTGAATGAAGCCCTTGTATTATGAGAGGTTTCAACCTCTTTCAAATGAGCATCATTTCCAAATATATAGAATAAAATGGGAGAGAGAGAGAGGAAGGAAAAGAGAGGTAAATTCATATTTTTGACTCAACCACCAACAACATGTATTAAATCTCTAAAAACCATGATGGGTTACCCTACAAGATCATTCCCCTATGTTAATTTTCCTTTAGGAGAATAAAAGAGCACCATAGTTCATCAATTCGAGTGGTTGAGCCATCTGTAACTTCACCATTAAAATCCTAGACTATTTTACCTTCATTTTACAAGACAAACCTTAACAAAATATGAAATTGATGATTTAAAATTGAAGGGATCTAGGAGACCTTTCCAACGAGACTAATTTTGCATGATTTGGAGCTCTGAATCAAAAGATATGATCATTTTAGAATTGAAAGCTTGTGAGGAATGAGACAGAGTTGATTTACTATGGGGATTTCCTTTTCCTAAGTGTACATCACCCATGTGTCCTTCTCATATTGGATATTGACTACCTACTGACCCCCTATGTGTCGGACAATGATTAGTTACGAGGTTGATCCCTTTGACTACAGGCACTAGGGAGCAGGAAATGGTTAGCATATAACATTTTGGCGTACGAATATGTTTAAATGCAAGAGAGGCCCAGAGACCCACAATGAAGATATCATTGATCTTAAGGGGTTGAATTCATATTTACATATTTCATGTGGGCTACTTTTCTTCTTGTTAGCTCCCAATTCCTGTAGATATTCCATGTGGTGTCAAGAGGCAGAGTTTTGGAGGAAGTTTACACTTTTGTAAACACTATAAATATGCCAATGTGTGAGATAACTCCCCATCCCAATAAGGACTGCCATTAGGTCTTGGGTGTGTCTTGAAATTTTTCACGTGCATAACTGTAAATTCGTAGAAAAGGCCCACAAATATTAAAAATGGTGTCTAAGTACAAATTTCTACAATAAGTTGTTAAAATAGCCACGGGGGTATTTTAGACAACAATAACCATGTGGCTAGTTGTTACAAAAGCTTGCGCAAATATATCTCATGAAGATGCCCCTATTTATGCTCCAATTTGATCATTTTTTCAAGAAATCTTATTGTGACTTATTCATCTTACATAAAATGGTTCATCTTCTCCTCTATCCATCTCTCCACATCACATTGTCCTAGTAACCATATTAACATTTTTTAGGTTCTGAAAATTAAACCATTGTTATTAGGGTCCCTATAATCACTCATCAATACATGTTACAATTTTAGTCTATGGAATTAAGAGATTTATTTCATTTACAACCCTTTTAAATAGGGCAGAGTAAAGCTAAAGTATCACAACATATAGAAGTTACTTAGGAATATACTAGATTAAAACATATCAGCCTAGAGGATAGATAGGGATGTTACATAAACTTAATTCTACTTATTGTAAGAGCCATAAGGGATATATATGTCCTAATCATCACCAACAATATCAAAAACTATCAAAACCTTTTACAATGCTATAATTATTTTTATATAGTTGTAAGGTGATATCAACATTTTTTTCCCCTTCATATTCTTTTTTTTTGGCTAGATAGTGTTTCATTAGTTGAATCCTAAGGTTATGGATATTTAACATATCTTCTAGCTTGTATTATCTACACATACACATACAATGGATATTGCATAACAATACAAAATACTGAAAATATATTAGCTCATATTTTGTTGGCCTAATAACCTTCCACATATTTTTCATCTTAATCAACACATTCTTGGATGTAGAACATAGTCACTAATCGGTTCATTGGAACCTTGTTATCTTGGTGATTTGAGCATGGTATACCCTTTCCCCAATGTTTATTATAAAATTGGGGTGACAAGTAATTTATGTTCAAATGCTTTGAAAGCACACATAAATGTATAGGCATGTATAGAAATTTATAATGCACAATCCTTATCCACAGGAAAAACCTTGTAAGTAATATTGCACTTATGAGCATAATCTATAGCGGGGTTTTTTTTTGTTTTTTTTTTTTTTTTTTTTTAATGGAAATCAATGAGTTTTGTTTGAGGCATCCCTATTTTTCAAGCCATATAAAGTAGGAAGTTTAGGATATACAAAACCAATAGGAAAAGAATAAGAATCTTATAACTAAATGGGGTAATTTCAATATGGAGGCAATTAGGTGGAATCTGATAACTTAGGAAGGACAGAGGTTCTATGTTTTTAATTAGGGAACTTTTAAATGTCAGAACAAAAATAAATATACACAAGATCAATGGTAGGGGAAAGGACCAATATTAAGCCACATGGTAGGTTACATGAGATGTAAGTATATTAGAAATGTAGGCCAATGGCATAATAACCTTTTTAAGGGGCATAGGTTTCTCCCAAAGATAGCTATATAAGATGCAGTAACATAATATGCTGTGGGATTAAGACTTTAAACATATATCCTCATTATTTTTTATTATAAGAATTTTTAATAATGAAACATCAATGCATGATCAAGTATAGGGTAGGTGACCTTGAATCTCTCAAATGAAATTTTATATATAGTCTTGAATTTTTTTAAGCGTAGAACGTATAGGTCGATCTCTCTGCTTTCTCATGTACGCTTTACTACCCTACATTCTTCTCGTCTCTTGTATTTAATCTCCTGTACTCTACTACTCGCATATGACTTAGTCTTTCTCTGTTTCCATCTTCTGCCTAGTGCTTGCCTCCTCTCTGGGTTTCTGGTCCTTGCGTCCTTCCCGCTCCTTCTGCTTCGCCGGCGTCCTACTCCGCACGTCTGCTTCTCCCCCGTCTCTTGCCTCTTCTGACTCGTTGCTCCGACTCTTTTGTTCTCCTCTTCTTCTCTCTTTCCTCTCTTTATTGCTGACTCTTCTTTCTCTCGTTGCGACTCTTCACAACTTTGTATTTCGAAGCCTACATCACTATCTTTAACGATGTCCCTTTGCTCTCTTGGTATCTCCCTGCACTCATCCAATCTCAACCCAACAATCATAATACCTTTACTCAAAAAAACATACAAATCAACCCTTAGGGTAAAAAATCACAAAAAACAAATTTCTTATATTCTATAGATCAATAAGTCAAAATAAGTGAATTAACCCAAACAAGAATTGCTTAAGTCCCCTTCAGTATTCTTTTTGTGTTGGCTAGATAAGTGTTGTCCTTATTATTGATATCCCGTCCCAAAAGAGAAAAAAAAGTCTGGAGAATATTTACACTATCTTCTCTAGCAGTTGTATTAATCTAAACAAGACACTGGCCTCTTGGAATAATTGGCCTAAAAAACATACGAAGCTTCGGTAAAAATATAATTACAGCAACATAGTTTTTGGCCTCAATACCCATTCCAACAATTAGTTAATTCATCTTTAAAAAAAATCAAACAACAAAAAAAAAAAAAAACAAGGAAAAAAAAAAACAAAAAATCTTAACTAAGATCTTTTGATGTATTGTCTATAAAACTCATACCAACTAGGTTCTACAGTAGACCCAAAAAACCCCTCTAGTTACATCTTGTGATAGTTGGAGTTTGACGGGATACCTTTCTCCCCCCATGTTATTAGAACTGGGGGGTGTGTTGTGGGTTGGGGGGGGTGGATGCAAGGAATTTATTTTCAATGCTTGAAAAAGCATAACCAATACACAGTATGGAAAAAATGTGTATAAAAGGGAGCTGTAACCATAGAAATTTTTCATGCCTACAATCCTTAATACTACAAGTAAATAAACCTTACGTAAGTACTACTCAATGTATTCCTTATGAGCCTAATCTTTCCACATGGTGAGAGATCAGACTTTTATGCATCCACAATCACAATCGTAACCCTGTTTTCCCTGGTTTAACCCCCTGGCTCCACAAGTTGTCTTTCCAGCCACCGCATATATAATACATGGAACGTTAACTAGTAAGTCGAAGTGGTGTTACTGTACATCATAGACCTATCAACTACACACCACACATGCGAATGAAGCAAAAGAACGCAACTAAGACACCCTACGGTCTGCTGACTATTCAATTATACAATCATGACGCAATTAGGTGGAATCTATAACATTAGAAGGAAAGAGGTTTCTAATGTTTTTACTTATGAACTTTAAAGGGCAGAGTAAGCTAAAGTATCACAACATCTAGATTTACTAGGAATACATAATTTAAAACATATACAGCAGAGTAGATAGGATGTTACATAAAACTATAATTCTATTATTGTAAAGAGCCATAAGAAGGAAAAAAAAATAATATTCGCTATCATCAACCAACAATATAAAATAAAATATCAAACCTTTTACAATGCTATAATTATTTTATATAGTGTAAGGTGATTATCAACATTTTATTCCCTTCATATTCTTTTTTTTTGGCTAGATAAGTGTTTCATTATTTGATTCCTAAGGTATGGGATATTTACATATCTTCTAGCTTGTATTATCTAAACAATACACATACATTGGATATTGCATAACATACAAAATTATGTAAAATATATTAGCTCATATTTTTGGCCTCAATAACCTTCCAACATTATTTTTCATCTTAATCAACACAGTCTTGTGATGTAGAACATAGTCACTAATAGGTTCATTGGAACCTTGTTAAATCTTGGTGATTTGAGCATGGGATACCTTTCCCCAATGTTATTAGAAAATTGTGCAAGGAATTTATTTTCAAATGCTTTGAAAGCACACATAGAATGTATAGGAATGTCATAGAAATGTTATAATGCACAATCCTTAATACTACAAGGAAAAAACCTTAGTAAGTAATAATTCATTATGAGCATAATCTATAAGCTTTTAATGGAAATCATGAGGTTTTTGTTTAGGATCCAATTTTTCACCATAGTTAGGAAGTTTAGGAGATACAAAACCAATAGGAAAAGAATAAGAATCTATAACTAATGTAATTTCAATATGGAGCAATTAGGTGGAATCTATAACATTAGAAGGGAAAGAGGTTCTATGTTTTAATTAGGAACTTTTAAATTGTAGAACAAAAATAAGATACACAAGAGCAATGGTAGGGGAAGGACCAATATTAGCCACATGGTATGTACATGAGATGTAAGTATATTAGAAATGGTAGGCATGTGCATAATAACATTTTTAAGGGGGCATAGGTTTCTCCCAAAGATACATGAATATAAGATGCAGTAACATAAGATGATGTGGGATTAATTACTTGAAAAATAATATCCTCATTATATTTTTTATTATAAGAAATTTAATAAGGATAACATCAATGACATGATCAAGTATAGGTAGGTGACCTTGAATCTCTCAATGAAATTTATATATAGTCTTGAATTTTTTTAGGTCAACATCATGAGTGTCGTAATCATGGAAGGTGTTGTTAAGATTTTCTTGGTATTTATAAGGACCTTGAGATTCATTCGCTTCATAATTTTTATACTTATAAGGAAAAATATGCATGTGCAGGGTGAAGAAGCCATAAAAACTCTATGCTTGTGGGTCTAGGAGGAGAAAGCTAAATGTTCTCAATTGGTATATGATTAAGTCAATTTCTATGTTGAAAGCATAGAGATATGTGACCAAAAACCATAGATAGATTAAAATAACACAAGGTCAAGAGGTTAGAGATTTGAACCATGGATTTGATTCACCAAAATATTTAACCGAAATTTGCTTAACAATACATTGATCATTTAACTTAAATATTATCTATTAATGGTTTAAAATAGGTTGTATATTGAAATGTAGTAATTATTCATTAACATCCAAATCAAAATATAAATCCAAGAAATAAAATATGTAAACAAAATATGATTGCTTAAATACAAAGAGGGAAATGCACTTAGTTGATAGTGTGGTACAGGAAGTGAGATCATATAAAAGGAAACCTATTAGTGCTTCATTTTGGACCTAGAACTGTGTTATTATAAAGGACAAGGCCATATGGCTTAGGACTAGGTTATCTTACATTATGGTCCTCTTTCGTATGGATTTGGACTGTTGAGTGTTAGGGTTCTATAAATTATGTTTCCCTCCTATGATATGGAGATGAACTTTATTTTATGGTGTTAGGGCTTGAAAATGTGTGACACTATCTATAATGACCTGAAATTGATAAACACACTAGATACTTGCATTAAATACTTCATGCACACATTAAATTAAAAGACAAAAATTTTGTGTTTGGTGATTTTGGAATGACCCTAGTTTTTACCCATATTGAACCAATTTAGGTGATAGAATATATCCCCTTAAGAAAGAGAATACATCATGATGTTCTCCTAGTGTAGGTTTACAAGTTCATAAAAATACAAGTCAATCCCCTAATGTGTGATTGAGATGCTTGACCCAAATATAGTGGGTATAATTATAGATAGACTTAAATATACCATGTACAATTATGTATATTTAACTATCGTATATAGACCTAGAACGAATGCCCTTGACCCATTATATGCTTAGAAATTTATAAAACTTGGCTTGACCTTGACTATGGATTGATTTGTGGATGGGGAAGCTATACTTCTTGACCTAGTTTAGTGCTTCGGATCTACATAATGAATATTTCCAAGAATGTGTTATCATTATAGATGGAGATAGGAGATCTTTAAAATGATTTATAATAATGTTTGTAAGAGTGGTCTTTAAAGTTACAAGTGAGTTCAAATGGTGAATTAGAACTACTTTTCGTTAAGAAATTTGAATCCTAAAACAAACAAAAATTCAAGGGATAGCAGCTCCTCCTCTTTATGGGAAAGGTTCCATTATTACACACACAAGCAAGAAAAATACTTATTTACAAATTTACAAACTATTAGTATTGGATGAGGACTTCAATGTTGAAATTTTCCCTAAAAGCATCCCTATTTAATAATCCTCAATACAGAAGAAAATATGTGGAAGAAGTGATGATTTTAAGAATGAATGCTGACTACACTTTCATATATATATATATATATATATATATATATATATGACAGAGTAATATCCTACTTATGTATGCAAGAAATTTCAAGAAACATTTGAACCCACATAAATCTGAATACAGGACATATATACAGTAGACACAAAGTTCTAAGCACAACATCAACTAGAAGAACTCAAAGTTTCATATTCAAATATATCAAATCCACATTCACAAGGTAAAGGGCATAAATAGAGGAAACACGGGAAAAGGAGGGAAAGAACTTCTTCTATATTGATTCTTAGCAAATCTGTATTTTTATTATGTCCCTAACATCAAAATCCAACCCCTCCGAATGATAAATAGAGCTCTTAAATAGCCCCAAGGGTGGTTACAAAAAATTATTTTCAGTTTCCTATCTTTTAATCAAGGATTAATATCTGATCAAGTGTTTATAATATTCATTTGAACCTAATTACATGATTACAATACAAGGTGGCCAAATTAATGAAATACATTGATCAAAAGAAAGGTCTAAGAGTTGGTTGTTGGAACATTCGAAGAAGTGAATGCCCTAGTCTTAAATTTGAGTATTTGATTTACGAACCTCATTAATGCTCCCTCTATCTCCATACCCTGGGGAATGGTGATGTTGGAAGTTGCATATGTTCAGCTACCTAGGTGGTCTACCATGTCTTTTCCAAATTTTTCATTCTCCAATAATCCTTTGTTTGTCTCTATGATTGAATTTTGGAGTGTGCATATTTCTTCAATATTTTCCTTTGATATAGTATCTGATTTAAATAAGTCTTCTTTGAAAAAAATTTTGAATTTTGTTTTGATCTCCTGGACTGTAAATTTATCTTCAGAGTTTTCTTTGAAGAGATGGAAATGTATGTCTTGAAAATCAGAATGATGAAAACCTGGAAAGATTCTCTTTTCTGTAGCATGTTCCTAAGTTCATCAATGGCCTCTTCAAGGACTTTCATCTTCTAATCAATACTAAATACCCACTATTTAGATAGATTGTAATTTGGATCATCAAACACTTTTTTGGCCAAAATAAATTGCACATTTGTCTCACTCATGAGCTAAAGGTCTTGAATACATTCATCCCACATTCTCAACTCCCTCTCCAAACTGCTAAGTCTTGTAGTGAATTTCAATTGTTTCATGGTGATATGATCATATGATTTGTATGCTTCCTCGATGAAGTTTAATCCAATGAATAGCATTCCATTCACCATAACTTCCATTGCTTTTCCATAAGCAACATGCTTATGAATATATTTAATAGTTTGAACTTCCTCATTGGTTAGGATAATGGGGGGAGGTATTGTAGTTATTTGAGTTGGATTAATCACCTTATAATCTAACAATAAAGATTTGATAAAATCTGAGAGAATTTATATATGTTCCTCAAGTTGTTCTTGAGACTGTTTACCCTTTTCTACTCTTTCAACTACCTTGGACATTATCTACTTCACGTTGTGCATTTCACTTTCAGGGGTAGATTCTCCCAATAGCATCCTTTTCAACTCCAAGTCATCCATGGTCAAATATTTTTCATCCTTCTCTCCCTTAGGCTTGGTAGTCTCTAAAAAAATTTGTCCTTTAGAATCAAATATTAACCTGAAAGTGGTTCTAGCTTTCTTTGGTGCAGGATATGTGCCTAAAAGGGCAGCTACAACATCAAAATTTGGAGCAACAATCGAAGATGAAGCCTTCCTTTTTCAGCTATCAAAAAATGGTTGGACCTAAGAGAAAGAACTACTAGAGGGTGGGGCAATAAGATCTCCCAAGGATAGTTTGTTCATACCACTCAAAGTATTTGTAGTAGACATTTCAACCATGGAAGTTTGAACATTTGAAACAGGAACTTCTTTGATAGGTAGCTCCTAGATGCCCACTATCTTAGTTCTTGAAGTGTCGTCCTTTTGTTTTTCCTCTTCTTCTTCTTCCTTTTTTATACTTCCTCCTTCATAATTACTTTCCTCTTGTTCCTCTTTTTCCTTATCATTCTCCCCAGAAATATCAATAACCTGCTCAGTTACATGCATTATTTTTGTTTCAATTGGAGGGGCAGATTGTTTGTTTTCTTCCTTAATCACTTCTTCCAACTTTTCTATCTTTTCAACCTTCTCCTTTTTGGTATATACCAGAATTTAATATCCAGGAGGAGAAGGGGCAGTTTGATTTGGAATCTCAAGTGCTAAAGTAGAGACATACCTCTAAGATGAATATGCCTCTTGAGAAGGGGATTTCACTCTAGTGGCCCTATAGGATCTCATTTTTTTATCAAATCAAACCTTTGTTCTTCCCAAGACTGGTTCAGTAATCTCTTGCAAATTACTTTTCTCCTTCTGAAACCAGTGAATGGTAGGAAGAGGAGTATGTCTAATAGAATTATGATATTCAAAAGACTACATATCTTCATCATCATCTTCTACTTCATCAGGTAACTTGTAGATCCTGAAATCCTTGATCTGTTGCAAAAAGAGCCTACCATAAATCCTCTTCCTAGCTTCATATTCATCACAGAAGTCTTCCCAATAATCTTCTAGGTCATGAGAGTGATAGTAGGTCATTCTAAGGTTTTTTGTAATGAATCCTTTAAGGTCAAAGAAAGACCTTTTCTAAAAGGTATAGAAGTTAAAAGTAAAAATGATCCTTACAATATTTTGTGCATCTAAGGTAGTTTTACAAGTGTAGTTTACTAGATTTATTGGGAACTAGATGTTGGCAATCCTCTTATCCCTATAAGTCCTATGTAGCATGTCAAGCTGTCTATAGATCTCTAAAAGAGTTATCTTATCATATCAAAACATTAGAATTTTGAGAGGTGAACCCTCAAATCATGTTATACTGATGTAACAAAAATTCCTAAACTGAATGAAGTAGCTACCATAGGTGAGAATTAATAGTTTGGTCTCTGTAGATAATATTTAAGCTAGATCACCCTCCAAGAGCTTTGCAATGTACATGGTAAATGCATCATTGACCCTTCTAAAGCTATGATTATTATTCTTCACAATCAATTGTGGATATTACTCATATGGTGGAGAATTTTTTTTACCATCCACTAGACAGAGACCCAGCCATTCTTTGTATGTTGTAATAATATACATTAGGTAAGAGGTCAATTAAAAGGTATTAGTCCTTTGCACATTAGTCAGTTGCTCACCGAGATTGTCACAAATAATTTCACCCCAATTCAAAATTTGTGTTCCTTCACATATTTTATTCATGTATGGGCACATCCAAAAATAGAACTCATTACTTGAGGGAAGTCCCATTATACAAGATAGAAGAGTGATGATGTCTAAAATTTCTTCCTGGAATGGTGTTCATCAAGATGCACTTTTCCATCAACTCTAAATTTTGGAAAATTATTCATAATTCCTTTGGGAAGATCATGTAATGGTTGAGGAAGATCCAAAGCCTCAACCCATTGGCCCCTGAGGAAAAGGTTGCAACAACCATTCTAAGGAAAACTATTTGTAATGGAACTACAATTCCAGCTAGTACCAAATCCTAAGCACTGGGACTTAATTGCTTTTGAATATTAGTTTCTGCTGAAGATGGAAAGTTTTATCCTTTGTAGGAGGGGTACTTATAGATATTTTTACTCTAGACCTTCTCTCTGGAGTTACGTAAAAACCTTGTTTTTATAGCAACTGAAATTCAAGATCATCAATACCCTGGGCTTTTTTTCCTCATGTGTATCTTCTATCCACTAGTGTGTTGTTTTTGTTGATTTATTTTTGAATATTGTTTCAATGGGGTGCATAAAATGTGCCCCATGGTGGGTGCCAAAAAATTATTGGTTGAGAAATTTGAATTTTAAAACAAACAACAGTTTAGGGGACAACGGTCCCTCCTCTTCGTGGGAGAGGTTCCCTTATTCCACAGACAAGCAAGAAAACTGACTTATTTTCAAAATCTACAAACTATAAATATTGGATGAAGATTTACAATGTTGAAATTTTCCTCCAAAAGCATCCATATTTAGTAATTCTCAATACAGAAGAAAAATATGTGGAAGAAGTAATGATTTTAAGAATGAATGGTGGCTACACTTTCAGATATATAGATGACAGAATAATATCCTACTTATGCATGCATGAAATTTCAAGAAGCATATAAATCCACATATATCTGAATACATGACATATATGCAGTAGACACAAACTTCTAAGCACAACATCGACTAGAAGAAATCAAAGTTTCATTTTCAAATTTATCAAATCCACATTCACAAGGTAAAGGACAGAAATAGAGGAAACATAGGGGAAAGGAGGGAAAGAAATTCTTCTTGCATTGAATCTTAGTCAGTTTTGTACTTTTCTTACATCCCAAACTATCAAAATCCAAAAAACCCCTTTGAATAATAAAGAGAGCCCTTAAATAGCCTTAAGGGTGGTTATAAACAAGTCTTTTTAGTTTCCTTTCTTTGAATAAAAAATTAATATCTAATCAGAGTGTTTATGATAATGAAATTGGCCTCACTTAAATATTACATGATTACAATAAAAGGTGGTCTAACTTGATGATAATACATTAATCAAAAGAAAGGTCTAAGTGGTGGTTGTTGGAACATTCAAAAGAAGTCGTTACCCCCAGTCTTTACTTTCGAGTATTCTGATTTCTGAACCTTACTAATGCTCCTGCTATCTCCATACCCCAGAGGAATGGTGGTGTTGGCAAATTTTCATGAGTCCAACTACCTAGGTAGTCTTCTATGTCTTTTCCAAATGTCATGCATTCTCCAAGAATCCTTTATTTACCTCTATGATTGAAGTTTCAGAGTGCACATATTTCTTCTATCTTTTCCTTTGATACAGTATCTCATTTAAACAAGTATTCTTTGATAAATGTTTTGAATTTGGCTTTGATCTCCTAGAGACTGTAAATTTGTCTTCAAAGATTTCTTTGAAGAGCTAGTAATGAAGGTCTTGAAAATTAGATATGATGCAATCCTAGAAGGATTATTTCCTTTTGTATCATGTTCCTGAGTTCATCAATGGCCTCTTCAAGGAATTTTATCTTCCAATCAATATTGAATACCCAATGTTTAGATAGATTTTACTTTGGACCAACAAACACTTTATTGGTCAAAAAGAACTTGCACATTTATCTCACTCATGAGCCAGAAGGTCTTGAATACATTCAATCCGCATTCTCAATTCCCTCTTCAAACTGTTGAGTGTTGTAGTGAATTTTTAATTGTATCACAGATGATATGGTAATATGACTTGTATTCTTCCTTGATGAAGTTCAATCCAATGACTAGCATTCCATCCACCGTAGCTTCCATTGCTTTTCCATAGGCATCATGCTTATGGATATCTTTAATATTTTGAACTTCCTCATTGGTTAGGACAATGGCGAGTAGGACATTGTAGTTAATGGAGTTGGATCAATCACCTTATCACCCATGCTAATAAAGATATAGATAAAATCTGAGAGGATCTGTATATGTTCCTCAAGCTATGCTCTTGAGATTGTTTGCCCCTTTCTACTCTTTCAATTAGCGTGGACATTATCTCCTTCAGATTGTGCACCTCACTTTCAGGGGCAGATTCTCCCAATGGGATCCTTGTCAACTCTAAGTCATTCATCGTTCAAATATTTTTCATCCTTCTCTCCCTTGGGCTTGGCAATCTCTAATAACTACTGTCCTTTGGAATCAAATACCAACCTAGTAAGTGGTTCTAGCTTTCTTTAGTGTAGGAGATGTGCCTAAAAGGGTAGTTACAACATTAAACTTTTGAGAAACGATCGAATATGAATCCTTCCTTTTTCTGTTATCAACAAATTTTTGGACCTAAGAGAAAGAACTGCTAGATGGTGGGGCGGTAAGAGGTCCCAAGGCTAGTGTGTTCATAGCACTTAGAGTTTGTACAACAAACATTTTGACCATGGAAGTTTGAACATTTGAAACAGGAAATCTTATTTGACAGGTGGATCCTGGATGGCCACTGTCTCAGTTCCTGAAGTGTCATCCTTTTTTTGTATTCTTCTTCTTCCTTTTCTATGCTTCCTCCTTCGTAATTACTTTCTTCTTGTTTCTTTGTTTCTTTATCATTCTCCCCAAAAAGATCAATAACCTTCTCAATCATAGGCATTGTTTCTATTTGACTTGGAGGGGAAAGATTGTTTGTTTTCTTCCTCAATCACTTCTTCCACCTTCTCCGTCTTTTCAGCCTTCCCCTTTTTGCTATATACCATAGTTGAAGATCCAGGAAGAGAAGGGGGTAGTCTAAGTTGGCATATTAGGTGCTGAAGTAGAGACCTCCGTCTGAGATGAAGATGCCTCTTGAGAAAGAGGATTTCACTCTACTGGCCCTATAGGCTCTCATTTTTCATATCAAACCAAACCTTTGTTTCTTCCCAAGACTAGTTTAATAATCTCTTGTAAATCACTCTTCTTCTTCTGAAACCAATCAATAGTAGGAAGAGGGGTATGTATAGTAGTTTTTTTATATTCACAAGACTACAAATCTTCTTCATCATCTTGTAATTCATCAGGTACATTGTAGATCCTAAAATCCTTGATCTACTGAAGAGAGATCCTACCATAACTCATCTTCCTAGCATCATAGTCATCATAGCAGTCTACTCAATAATAGTCTAGGTCATGTGAGTGATAGTAGGTCATTTTGAGGTTATTGGTAATGAATCCTTTAAGGTCAAAGTAAGACCTTTCCTAAAAGGTATAGAAGTTAAAAGCAACAATGGTCCTTTCAATATTTTATACATCTAAGGAAGTTTTACATGTGTAGTTTCCTAGAGTGATTGGGAATTGGAGTCTAGTAATCCTCTTATCCCTATAAGTCCTATTTAGCATGTTAAGTTGTCTATAGATCTCCACAATAGCTATCTAATCACTAAACAACATTTGAAGTTTAAGAGGTGAACCCTTGAGTCTTGCTAGCCTGATGTAAGAAAACTTCTTGAACTGAATGAAGTAGCTACCATAGGTGACAATTTATTTTTTGGCCTCTACAAGGAATCTTTTAGCCGGATTTCCCTCCAAGATCTTTACAATGTACATAATAAATGCATCATTGACCATTCTAAAGTGATGATTACTACTTTTTATAGTCAATTGTGGATAGTATTCATATGGTGAAGCATTCTTTTTACCATCCACTGGAGAAAGACCCAACCATTCTTTGTATGTTGCAATAGTATACATCAAGTAATAGGTCATGTGAAAGTTCTTCACCCTTTGTACATTAGCCAGTTTCTCACTGAGATTGTCACAAATAATTTCACCCCAATTCAATATATGTGTTCCTTCACATATGATATTCAGGTATAGGTACATCCAAAAATGGAACTCATTACTTGAGGGAAGTCCCATTATTCTAGATATAAGAGTGATGATGTCTGAAAGATCTTCCTTGAAATCACTTTTATATATTGCCTTTGGTAACCTGGAAGCTCCTTTCTTTGGGGTCTTGAACCAAGACTTAGACACCATGTGTTTATACTTCTAATAATCTTAATCAAATAAATGATGAGATTTTACCAAGGAGAGAACATTTGAGTCTTCAACTACTGGGATACCAAAGGTATCATTAATACATCCTACATCCATCTTAGCAATCACCTAACCTTGGGAGTCTGTGATTTCATTTGTGCTTGAGTCAAAACGGGAACCACAAGCAAAGACTATATCTGCACATATAACTGAGATTGGGAATCCTCCAGCATAAGATATTCCATAATGTTTAATGAGTTGAGCCACAGGGGTGGGATTAGCATTATTAATTTGTGCCCAAAAATCATAGAAGTCCATATGTTGCAATTGGTGTCCCCTATGTTGGGTACAAAGATCTCCAGAGAGGAAAGGTGTTCATGGCCTGTAAACTTGATCTTCATGATGGCTAATGGGTTAAGGCTCACACTTCAGAAAAAAAAAACTTAGAAAATGATTTCATTGGACGTGTATTAAGTAAGGCACTGACTAAAATTGGCTCCAAGCTTCCATGAAAATACCAGCTTTGGTTGTGGGATGAAAGGTGACTTCTCGAGGAGTAAAATACACTTGAAAATTTGAAAAAAAAAAATGAGAAATACTCTTGTTATAGCTAGAATGGTGTTGGGGAGTGCAGGAATAGAATGTAAAGCTTGACTATAAACTTTGATGGTTAAAATGGCTAGTTCTACCCTATTTTATACCACCCCATTTCGGAGAAGGTCAATGGAATGCAATAAATGAGGAGATTTGATGATTTGTGGGAAATAGGATACTTAGAATCCCTGGTGCCGACATGCTCTTAGTAATTGTGGATATGATAGGAAAATGAGGCATAGGAGGCCCAAAACTACATGGGAAATTCAAGACACAAGAATCTGAAATGTCCACAATACATGGGGACTCACTACTATGTGAAAAAACGGGTTTACAGAGAACCAAGGGCCAGGCTACACTTGGGACATCTGGGACACGAAAATCTGAAAGTTTCGTAATGCACTAGTGTTAAATGGAAAGCAGGTAAGTCAGGTGGAAGATGCATGGAAGGTCCATGGGACATGGGGACATGAGTTCTCCGCTGATACCAAAATCTACAACAGAAGGAGTGCTTGGAAAAAAGTTTTGATTAAGGTTTGCAGGAAAGTAGGAATGCTGGAGAACAGACGGTCCGCGAGGAACTTGGGACAAATGGGCCGCGAAAAGCTGAAAGTTCCGCAATACAAAGGAAAGAGCCAAAGAAAACTGCAGGGAAAAGTAGAAAAGTGGGGAACAGGAAGGGTCCATGAGAACTTGGGATGAACTGGGACATGAAAACCTGATTTGACCGAAATACAAAGCCCAAGACCCAATACTTCAAAAATTTTAAAATTTAACTAACTCTTAGGGATGCCTTCCTTACTTGCAATACTTGACAGACTTTTACAAAGTGTGTAAACACCCATACCAGATAACTTTTGTTCTTCCTTGATATACGTATAATAGTCCACATTGATCTTTATCTAGCTATTTTATTTGGTCACCTATTCATATTCCATGATAGTCTATAGATCCAAACTTTCACATTAAGGCTGCATTCTGCTTTCCATGCAATCTACTACTAAGTTCAATCACACTCTCAAAGGACTCATTATTTCTTTAACTTTCTCCTCTAGAGGAGTATAGTTAGGACCATGTAGTATTTATTGCCACAGAGTATAGTAGTTCCCTACACCACTCCCGTTTGCAAGGTTATCTTGGTCTTTCACGTGCCACCTATTTTCACCAACTTTCAGGTCTTACACGATTCTAAGTTTTCAGTACCCCTAACATGTTCTCTAGTACAAATGTTAACTATGTACATGTCTTCTTTTCCTATGTATACACACAGGTTGTTACCCATTGTGCAATGTAAATAGAAATGTTACACTCATTATACAAATGCTTAAACCAAAATACATTATGTCATTTCTCAAAATGATATGCTTATCCGAAATAAATATATACTTAGTCAACATGCACCCATTGATTAGGAATGTTATCAAATTTACATGGCAGTTACATAATTTCTCTCTATTAATGCTATTTAGGTTTTCATTCACGTAGATAATTTTTCATGTGTACAATTACATGAGTACGTGAAGCATTTTCTTATATGTTTATGGAAGTGTGAAGGTGTAATGTGAATTGTGTCCGGGATCAGTGCGCGGTGAGAGTTGTACGTAAGGTGTGCTCCAGAAGTTGCATAACATTGTTATAGGAGATGGGTTCATATAGCAACTGTTATGAGTGGGCGAGCATATTTCTAATAGAACTAAAGATGTGTAAGATACATGGATGAATGATGATTAGGAGGTGATTGTCTTGGAAATATCTTAATATCTTTGTCATACTAATCAGTGGGTTCATTCGAATTGCATGTGCATCCTATGGAGCATGTTATATGCTCACATATCCAAGCTAATTTTTTGAAAGTGAGCTTGGATAATCCCATTTTGGGATAATTACTTTTTAATAAATATACATGTGACCATGTCTGGCATTTGAGTGAATAATGTGGTAGCAAAAAAATCCTGTTTGGTAAGAAACAATAATACCTTATACCTTATCAGAGACACATCTGGGCATGCGTGTTAGATGTACCGATTACACGTTGTTTCATGTTCTAGGTACATCCTATTCCTACCTATTGTAAGTACAATGTATATAGTCCTCAAAACTGACAAGAGGTTTGTACATTAGAAGACTGAAGTATTGTGAACATGGTATTGCATTTTTTACTATTAACATTAGAATATATGTAATAATAAATATCTTGGATTAGTTGGTTGACACTATATGACCCGATAAGGGCTATATCCCATTGAGCTTTAATACATGTGTTTATATCTTGTAATTATTGTATTTTTTAACTGTGTTGGTTTAATATTGGATGCTTTAAAGGGTCATTTCTCTTTTATGAATAGTCAGATATAGTTTAGTTTCAATTAGGCTCATCAAGGTTTGTGTAAAAGTGATATGAGTTAGATAATCTTACCACACTAATTAATCCCAACAAATATTGGCCAGTTCAACATTACCTCATGCTATTTAGATTGAATGTTCCCAAGTAATACAACTTTATCTACTTCATCTTTAAATATATCTTGTGTCTCCTTGTGACCAGCATGGTCTTCAAAGATTATGTCATTTGAGTTAAAACCATACCCCAGTTTAAGTATTATGACGCATTCAAACTATCCAATCACGTGCAAAAACCCTATCATTGCTTTGACATCAACTCACTAATAGATAATTTACACTTTGTTTTCATTATCAGCCTAGATAATTTTTCCTCACGTCACATTGATTACCAGGGGTCAAGTTGTCTTATGAGCTTCAATGAGTTTTTTTTCTTAAGCTCAGGTCCATATACACATCTTTAAACTCTTTCTTTTTTGCAACTTATTCCATATTCCTTCAAGCTATCTTGGAGAAATAGCTTTGTCCTGCTAGATTTTTCCTCTGTTAGTATATACTTCACATGCCTAGGTCTATTTAATTTTGTTGAGTTAGGGTGGATCGCACACTGTCAATAATTACTTCCTTGTCGTGTGAAGCATCAAATTAATATTTATCCTTACATATAAATTAAGAAGATATTCCTTTTCATCTACATGATTGCTTACAAGTTTGTCATTACTCTTCCATGTGGATTTTCAAACAAACAGCTTGCAGAAACCTAACCCTATGTCCCATGTCATCAAAGGAAAGACTAATTGATTTACCCACACACTTTAAGACTCATTATTTTTCATTGTTTGAGAAGGAGGTACGAACTTAGTACCTCATGAGCTTCCCTATTCACATCAAGAATCATGTTGATTTTCAACTACATCCACATAAACCAATTCATGATCTTGCTCAACAAGCAGGCATAAAGCATTGAGGAGCACAACATCCATTGAGCCTTAGTATATCATGTAAATGATGTATTTTTTCACCTACATAAAATAATCAATTGTCTCATTTTCTCTTAATTCAAACACATGAAAGTTATGTTCCCAATCATTAACTCAATCCACCATGGGCAAGGGAATATTTCTCTATTTTATTCACACAATCCCGATTGTTATCCTCAATTTACATATAACCATTAGCTCAGAGAGATTCCATCTGGCCAAAAATATCTTCTTCTAAGGCCACTTGATACCACTCAATGAACACTTGTTTGTGTATACTCCAATCAATTGGAATCCATGAATCCACACCAAGTTATTGTTAACTTCACATAACCAATACAACTCCTTCCCTCTAAAATGGGGACGTCTCTGATAGCACTACACAAAAGTGGAGAAACCTCTAAACTGGAGCATCAAATGAGATTGAAGTTTCACATCCCCTCAACAAATATATCCCTATTCATGAAATTGTCATTGTTATCATATTGTCATGTGTTCCTCATTACCTCTAAGAGGTAAAGGTATCCATGTTTCAAAATCCCCTATTGAGTTTGATCATGCTTGTAGTCATCGTCAAAAAACTTATAACAGTCTTCTTAATTAATTGGAAACGTGTTCTTACCTACATCTGATATGTACATTTACAATGGTCTTTCCTCCTCCAAATTGCTATAAGTAGAGGAGTTTCTATTTGGTAGCAAGTTATTCCTTGTGTTATTACCTTTCGAGCCTAAAGGATTGCCTTGATCCTATATGTGTCATAATCGTACCACTAGGATTATTCCTTAGGTGAGAATGGATTTCCTTCGTGATAGCCTTATTCCATCTCCTGTGCTATGCCTCATGTTCCCCTTAGTTAGAGCTCCTTTTAAATGTGAGAAAATTGACTCTACTTCATACCCTTGTATAGGGGAATGT
This sequence comes from Taxus chinensis, assembly GCA_019776745.2. Taxonomy (NCBI): domain Eukaryota; kingdom Viridiplantae; phylum Streptophyta; class Pinopsida; order Cupressales; family Taxaceae; genus Taxus; species Taxus chinensis. The sequence goes on along the minus strand of CM034152.1, from coordinate 615,850,222 downwards.
CATCATATCTCTCCAATAACTTAAGACAATTTGTCCATAAGAAGCTCAACATCTCATAGGTGTCAACTATATGATTATAATAGGGTTGTACTAGTGGCATCCCCCTTTCTGGGCACATGAAGAATTTCTGCAAAACCCATCAATTTGATTAGCTTTGTAACATATTTCCCTCCATATTGTACATGTGATTAAGTGCAAAATATGGAATATTATGTACCTAATATGAATGCTAGTACAGCATTACAGTAAATGAATAATGAAAATTAAGTACATCCGATACACTCAAGTAAACTAAGTAATGAATAATAAAACCCTAATTTCAAAGAAGAGGATAAGAATGCCTTAGTTGATTCGCATATAAGATCTGTAAACTGCATCTGAAGCTCTAATGACCGGATGAACAGAGAAAGGAAGAAGCATCACATAAAAGCCCATGATCTAGAGGTACAAACTAGACTAGGGTGCTTGGACATGGATAAGTGTGCCCATGCAGGTGCCCTAGACCTATTTCTGGGTGCATTGGGTTTGCGAAAATGCTCAAAAAACCTCCTCTAAGGTGTCACAAGATGTTCTCCTTTAGTCATCTTTTATCACTTTGAAGGTCGCAGGTCACAAGATCGCCGAGGTCGTTGGAAACCTGCAATAAAGAATAGACATGCAAAACCTTCAAATAGACATCAAATCCTAAAAAATGAAAGATGCAAAATGAGGGGTCGATATTGTATCCTCAACTGCCACAATGATGAACTTACGACTGAGAATTGCATTACATCTCAGACCCAATGTATTTATGTTATGTGTGTGTGTGGAATTGTGCCTAGGTTTCTCTTGTTGCCATGTCGCACTTGGATAGTGAAGCAAGTAGCTAGATGTAGAATGTAATAAATGTGTGCATGGAATAGAATAAACTTCCCTCCTATGAAGCACTGTGATGCAGAAAACCAGCCCTTGTGTCCCTTTTGATGGATCTAGATGGATGCAATGAGATCTTAGATGCCTTGATGGATGCAAGCCTTAGGTGGTGATAGCTAATGCTTAGTGTCTTGGTCCAATATTATTCTAATCACATAACTTTATATTTATATGGGATTCCTTTGCTTGAATTTCAAAATTAACCCTGAAAAGGAATTGAGAATACTAAAAAGATAAGATGCTTAAATGGATAGAAAGGACATAAAAAGTGAGAGTAAAGTAAAAAGGGGACATGAGTGCCAAGAGGGAACTGAGGGCGTCTAGCGCTGGCATCATGGTTGGGTGCTAGTGTCTAGCATGACAAATGTTGAAGAGTAAAAAGGCATTCTGAGAAAGTAACAGTGCAAGACTAAATCTAGCAATAGAAAGAAAATTAAGGTGGCCAAAGACATGGGTTAATTAGTAATTTTCTTACTTAGGAAATCACATGAATAGTAATATGTAATTAGGACTAGATAATTATCCAAAGTGTGTGATTGTGTGTCTATATTTTCACCCCACTTTCTATTGGTGAGTGAAAATATCGGTAACATAAAGTAGATAGAGATACGTACCTAATAACCATGTAAATTGATGTAGACAATCGTGTTGAGGGACTAGACAAAGTGTGGAGTGATAAAAATATGAAGTGTGGATGCCTAAGGAGGAGAAAGTGTAAAAAGTGATGATGAAAATGAACCTAGAGCGGAAATGCATGTGTATATGTCATGATGTACCTATTATTGGTGTCGATGTCAATGTTGATGTGTTTGATGTTGTTTATTGATGTTGGTGTTGATGTTTATTACTACTTCTCATATGGACACAACTGCAAAAGAGAAGCTAAAAAATAGTCAAATACGCATGTGTATGATCAAAATATGTAAAAAGTGTATAAGGAAAGTATGTAAAAAATGTTGAAAATGTGAAAAAAGAACATGTGTACCTGGTCCATGATGAGAAAAATGGGTGTAAGATGTTAGAGATCACAAGCACTGAGAAGGGGGGTGAATCAATGTGGATTAAAATTAATTTACAGAGTTATACCAATCTACCAAAATTTATTAAATTTATGTAGTACTATATCATGTGCATTTTTTCTAAACATATATCAAACAGTAAAAACATTGAACACATATTTTATACTAGGAAACCTTTTCAAGAGAAAATCCCCACTTAAAACCAAGGCTTTATTAGGAACACCAATTCCAAACCTTAGACAATGGTTTTGGTTGAGCACCCACTCAACTTGTGAAGGACCCACTTCACAACTTCAAGCACCCACTCAAGGATTTACTAAGCACCCACTCAATGAATTTTAGCAAACACAAACTTGCAAGGAGCACAAATGCCTAATTTAATCAGCTATAAACTAATCTTTTGCAAGCACCTACCTACAAGGAGGTTGCAACCCCCCTGAATATGTTAAGCTACAACTTAGGCTTATTATTTTTACATACAAATATTGATCATCTAGTTTCTAAATTTCTTACACAATAGATTATGATCACTTTTCTGTAACTTTCGGTGTTCTCTCTTTTTACTCTATTTTTCCCCATCTAGTTCAGATTCCCTTGCTCAATCAATTTTCCTTACTGATTCCTCTTTTAATGTGATATATTCAATACTTCATTTGATTTATCTACTCCTTCCTCTCTTTTTCTTTATGTAACTCCTTTAGCTTGAATGCATCATCTTCTCACTTGAGGAACACACATATTGGTATCAAATTTCCTCTATATAGACAATCGACCCATTCCAACATTTTCTTTGGTGCGTCATGCACTCTTTCCTTCCTCATCTCCTAAGAATTTGGTTTATTATATGCATACAGTTAACTCCAAAAAATTTCTTACTATATTCCGCTTGATTTCACCTTTTTCTATGCATTTACTAGAAATTATTTATCGAGCTGATGCCTAAAATAGGTTTCTCATCTTTCTATGATATCCAACATGATAACTATGAGAGAGACACTTTACCATTCTTTGATATTTAATTTTTCTTTGAAATTAGGGGTTCACATAGAGAAATGCAACTAAATTTCTATAAAGTCAATGATCATTAAATGTTGACAATTGAAACTGTAGATTTCTTTCTCCTTCATGGAGCTCAAAGATATATATTTAACCATAATCACTAGATAATTAAATCACCAATCGATGTTGGAGAACAAAATCTCACTTGTCCATGTTTAAATAAATTTGATTATCCTTGAGTCTTGTCCAGTTCATACTTGTTCAATCCATGGCTTTCCTTAGCTTCTTTGACTTTTTCTTTGTATCCGAGGCACTTTTTCTTTTATCTGTGGCTTTTCTCCTTTGTTACGAATTTTTCATCTATCTACAGATTTTCTTTTACTTTGTGGTTTTTTCAATGTTACATGGATTTTATTCTTGTCCAATTCCTTCCCATGACTTTGTTCCATGTCCGTAACTCGATCCTTTTAGATGTATCTTTTATCGGTCTTTACGTCTATCTGTCATCCTCAGCGGCTTTCCCTAGTTCTTTGCAATTGCCTCAAGACTTCCTTACTCCCACGGATTTTCCCTTCAAACTATTATTACCTCCACAGATTTTCCTTCACATGCATGGCTTCACCTTTCTCACTCATGACTCATCCTTTATCTTCTTTTTCTTTGTGGCTTCATCTCTTTTTCCCCTAGCCCCTCACTATGCTTCCACTTATTTTTCACTTTTGTTTTGTAGATTCTTCAAGTCTTTGGTGGCTACTTCAATACTTTGGTTTCTATCTCCTCATATTTGTGGCTTGCATAAAAACTAATTAATTCCCTTAGAACTTATCCTTAATCATCCTAAAAGCCTCTGAGAGATGACACTACTAATCAACCTTCACATTTCTCTTCCCAAATATTTCTCTTCATACAAGGTTGATCTCCACATCACTTGCACTATAAATTTTTCTTTCCATTTTTTCATCAATGTAGCTTGAGATCAATGAAAACATATATGACAAATAACAAAGGTCCCAACATTAAAAAGGATCATGTAGATGATGTGGACAAGTGATTTTTTGGGCAATCTCACGCCATTGTAATGGGAGAAGTGTAGGGATAACTCTCTAGTGTCGTTCACCAACCTTTAACTGCTTCCTGCTATGTAGAACACCACTGTAGATTGTGTGTATAAATTCCTGTGCTAAGGAATATCTACCCTATAAAATCTTTTGTGTATGGACTTTTGTAGATAGATTTGAACTACCCAATCGTTGAGTAAATTACCTCCTGGTCTCAGGTATCTAAGAAAGGTTGTTATATTTCCCCCTAGTTTCAGGCATCCAAGAAAGGTCAGTGTGCTAAGGGACCTAAGTCTGATTTTGAGCCCCTTTCCAAAACCAAAAAAATGTGTTGTACCTATATTGTGATGTGTATAACATTGTATGGGGTGAGTGATTCACCTAAATTATGCACCCCTTTTTTGGGGTGCATGTGATGTCGTAGAAGGAGCATACGGCCCAAAGGAGGACTGATCACAATGTTGAATTGTGCCCTCCAACGGTGAAGGGAATGCGCTTGGTAGAAACAAAAGCACATGCAAACAAGTGGCTAGGAAAACAAGTTTTAGTACAAGTAAAGACAAACACTCTTATAAAATGTAGGCTAGCAGACAATGTGTAAGCTAAGACAAACATGCAAGAAGACAATGTAGACCGCAAAAAGTGGGTTGCAAAACATGGGACATCACTCACAATGGTCACAATAAAATCAAGGCATAGTGGTCAAAAGTAATCATACAACCAACAAGACATAGGAAAAATCCCACAAATAATGAAAAGCACATGCAAACAAGAACAAACAATGTAACAGACAACCATGGAAAAAAATATTCCTACAAAACAAATGTTGCACATGAATCACCCGTTAGCATGTGAGAAAGATAAAAATTATGTCAAGGGCATGTATAATCAGATAAAGTAATGTGTTATGGAACAAAATGAAACAATAACACCTATAGTGTATGAAAGTGGATGCCCCCAGGAGCCGTTATGGGACTGTTAATAGGTATTACGCCAAGTATTCATGTTGTGTGTAATAGATATGTATAATTTGTGATCATAAATAGAAAGGAAATTGAACATGCATGTGTGTATGATAAATATAATGACATACAAGATATCTATCTAGCATACGTAATAAGATGAACATGTAAAAGCAGGATGGAACAAGAGTAAATGTGAGTATGTTGTGGATGAGATGGAATGGAATGAAAAGTAAATGATAGGAGAAATGTGCCCCCTAAATGGATGTGTATGTATGAAATGAGGTTAATTTATCTAATCCCCATCAGCAATTAAGAATGAATCGTAAACGAGAGTGTGTCATCGGGAAATGGTTTGAACGATGTGTTATATATATAAAGGGTTTATGAATTGTGTTTAGTGTGTTGATTTTAGATTGATGATGTACAAATGATATTGAATGCAACATAAGTATGAGTGTTGTAAAATGCAGTGATAGAATGTCTGATTATTTAACCTAAAGCATATATCACTAGATGGGTGAGTAAGAGTCTTGTACGCAAGATGATGTAGCACAAGGCATATATCACGAAATAGATGAACGTGATGCTGGTAGGAAAATGTGATGATGTAGCAAAAAATTGTATATCATGAGATATACGGATAAGATGCTAGAAATTATGATGATGTAGCCTAAAAGCATATATCACGATATTGTTAGAATTTGAGGATTCTATTATTTACGGATTTAATCAACATTAATAAACTAGTTAAATATTAAATAAATAAACATCACATCACATTGCATAATAATAAATTAATACTTAAAAATTAAATAACACAGAACACAATTATTTATAGCGGAAAACTCAAAGGTAAAAACCACTGTGGACCAAGTAACCTTTATTGTAGAGAAATTTGTAAATCTAGTAAAATCATCTCCTCCTTAGAAACCCTAATCACAAAGGGTGAAAACCTTTGATATATTATTTTTTTGAATATATCAAATGAGGACTCGAAGTCCTTTTTATATGAGGTGATCGGGTATGTATCTCGACTCACCTTTTCAACCATATTGGTTGACACATATACCAAGGTTTAAAATATTTAATAATAGAAATATAACTATTTATTATTATTAAATATTTAAAACTAGAAGTATATTCCTAGGTTTGAATATTTAATAATATAAATGTAAATATTTCTTATTATTAAATATTTAACATATAGTATATTGTTAGACCCCATAATTAATTAAGGGGTGGTCAGCCCACTTAACCATTATGTTCCAACAAATATGTATGAAGAAGGTAATGGCTAAAAATGTTGCATAGTGTGATTAAAAGGGTTAATTGATTGATTGTGAAGATTAAAGTGTAGAATCATGTAGGTGTGATGAGGTGAGGTTCACTTTTGATTTATACCCTCAGCATTTGAGTATGAACCATTTGACTAGATTGCATCATCAGGTAGTGATTTTTTGTTGATTGTATTTGAGAGATGCGTGATGTTTGTTGATTGTATAGTGATGAAAGCATGTGAAAAGTGTTTCATGTGTAGTGCAAAAGTGAAATGTGTAATAGGTATGTGTACTGTGTGAGGTTCATGTGTATAATATGCCCTCAATAATCAAGTGTGAACCATAGCACAAGAGTGTTTCATAAGGTAATGATTATATTGGGGTGTGGATGAAGATGTACATGCTAAAGCGTAGGTGTGAAATGATATAGTCATAAGATGCCTGTCAATTTTGGGGGGGATAAATAATCATAATGACCCCCTAAGTTTTTATTGATGAATGAGTTATCTAATAAAAGTAAAGGATAAAGGTCCTCTACCTGATGTTTGTGGTGATAAAAGGCATGTGACCATGCTCTAAGAGTGGTGGAATTTAAAATGTGTCCTTGGTCATTAGTAGAAGGAGTGGGTGCTTTGACAAAAATGAATTGGAAATGGAAGTGGAGTAGGATGGAGAGAAATATTGAATGGTGGTAGCTTTTGTGGTATTGGTGATGTTGTAAAACACTTGATAAAAGAATAAGGTGGACTGATTTTGAGAGGCAGTGGCATTGTTTGACTTGGTGATGCCACAAATGAATTGAGAGGAGGTGTGATATTGATTTTTAGAGGTGATTTCCTAGGCAGCTCTTGACCTTTCCATAGAAGTAACCTTAGAAATGATAGCATGATGCTCATTAGACATAGATGATTCAAATTTAGGAAACCCATTAAGATGTAACAATTGGAGAGGGACAATGTAACATGATGTTGTTGGTAGGGGAATGAGATAAAACCCTTGACGCTCAAGATGCCTCATTTGTCATTGTAAATCATATCAATCATTTTTCATTATGTCCATGGATTCGATGATAATTGCAATAAGGAATACCTTTATATTTTTCAAGCTGATATAGAGGATAGAAATGATTAGATGGAAAATTGATTAGTTGATGACTAAGGAGTGCAATAATAATATCATGTTACATTAGCATTGTGGTAAAATGTGAGAGGCTCTGGTAATGGCAATACTTGAGGCTCAATGATATGAGCACATGTAGAAGACATAGAATGAAGATGAGATGTATAAGGAGGACTAGAAGACATAGAATGAAGATGAGATGTATAAGGAGAACAAACCTGAGCCTAAGAAGCGTCTTTAAGCTATTGGATTTCATATTTAAGAGATATGATCATGGATTCCATAGCTTTAATTTTTTTGTAAAATAAACAATGCAAAACTTGAATTGACTCCAATATGGGTTGATTGGATGAAGGTTAACAAAGGCTAGGTTTTTTAGATAGATGATGGAAAATATGACTTATTTCATGTAGCAACATATCTTTAGAAAGACACATGGAATCTAAGGATTTTTCTAAAACAACATGGCAGTCGGGATGCATTTTAAGTAAACAAGACAAAGGAATTTGAGGAACTTTATGACCCATGATAGAAAAGATGATGTAGCAAAGAAAGATCTAAATGACCAATTGTAGACACCCCATAATTATGCCTGAGCAATTTAAATACTTAAATTGCGCTAATTATTCTCCCTTTTTGTGAATTAGCGACATATCATCAAAAGCACTCATCTTCACTCTTATCATCGTTAATTAATTACACTATGCTAATTAATTAAGTCACCTATCCAACAAATATCCTAATTAATGACCTTTCGTTAATTAACCCCCCCCTTCTACCTAGACTAATTAATTATTATTAATTAATTAGCATCCCCTTTCATTAACCAATAAATCAATATTCAATTGATTTAATCCCCTTTTATAGTGTAAATCATGCTAATATTCCTCTAATTAGCTTCTATAAAACTTACATATACCTATTAGTTAATCACCTTTGATTAATTAAAAAACACCCCCCCAACTCCCATGACTTGCTAAGTATAAATTAAACCCTTCTAAAGTAAGGTTACCTTCTATAAAGCAACCTTATCCATTCCTAATCTTGTTTTACCTTTTATCCCACATGCAAAGGGATGAAGTGGTTCCTTTATCCATTGGCCTATATAAAGAGCCCTCCTTCTACTTTTACATTTGCACCTAAACTTCTTAAGAAGACAAAAGCCAAAGCATATAGAAAAATAGACTAAAATTTTTCCTTTGTTTTCTTGAGAATTCACCATTTTGAAAGAGATAAAGCCTATTTTCTAGCCAAAAGTGCTTAGGTCATATGGGAAGAGTCAAAATGGTCTTATAGCCCAATTTTGATAAGCTCCCATTCCTAGGTTCTTGGAATATCAAGAGCAACCAATTTGATTGCCATGGAGCTTACATAGGTCCATTTAATTTTTTTGTTAATCAAAAGAGTAGAGGATTTAGACAACTAGCATGTTAAGTTTCAAATTTTTAATATGATAAATGTTAGCATCTAACCTTGTTTAATTCTGATCTTGATGGTGCTTTGTATTTTGCTTAATTTTATTAGTTAAGACTACTAGGTTTTAGTCTTTTATTTTCATTAGCTTAAATTAGCAAATCATGCACACATTTTGCTTTGGTAATTGCAATACTTGAGGCTCAATGATATGAGCACATGTAGAAGACATAGAATGAAGATGAGATGTATAAGGAGGAACAAACCTGAGCCTAAGAAGCATCTTTAAGATATTGGATTTTAGATTTAAGAGATATGATCATGGATTCCATAGCTTGAAATTTTTTGTAAAATAAACAATGCAAAACTTGAATTGACTCCAATATGGGTTGATTGGATGGAGGTTAACAAAGGCTAGGTTCGTTAGATAGATAATGGAAAATATGACTTATTTCATGTAGCAGCGTATCTTTAGAAAGACACATGGAATCTAAGGCTTTTTTGTAAAAACAAACCTGGCAGTCAGTATGCATTTTAAGTAAAACAAGACAACGGAATTTGAGGAACTTTACCGACCCATGATAGAAAAGATGATGTGGCAAAGAAATATCTAAATGACTAACCATGAGTGGGGTTCACCAGAATGATTAAGTGAAATATGAATAATATATTCCTAATCTAAATGCGATTACAGCGGTAAATAAATGAAAATGAAATATGGAAAATACACCCAAGCAACTAAGTAATGAATAATAAAACCCTAATATGCAAGGAGAGGGTAAGAAGCCTTAACTTATTCACATATGATTTCTAGACTAGATCAAAGCTCTGGACCAGCTGAAACAAAAAGGAAGTGTTACATAGGAGCACAGGAAAATGTAGAACTGGAGGAACAGGATGGACTGGGGCGCCTGAAGAGGGAAAGGGGAGCCCGTGGGCACCCTAGACTTATTTTTGGGCACCTGCATCTATGAAAAATTCTCATAAAACCTCCTTTGAGGTGTAGCAATGTGTTTTCCTTTGATCACTCTGAGGTCGCACCAAGATCTTTGAGGTCGCTGGGAAACCTACAATAAAAAAAATAAACCTGTAAAACCCTCAAATAGACATCAAATCCTAAAAAATAATGATGAAAATATGAGGGGTCAAACTGTCCTCATCTACCCACCAATGATGGACTTAAAATAGAGAATTACACTACATCTCAGACCAAATGTAGTTATTTATTTTTGTGGAATTGTGCCCTAGGTTGCTCTTGTGTTTGTCGAACTTTGATAGCGAGCAAAGTAGCTAGATGTAAAATGTAATAAATGTGTGCATGGAATAGAATGAACTTCCCTCATATTAAGTTTGATGTAGAAAACCAAGTCTTGTGTCCCTTGTGATGGCGCTATATGGATGCAATGGAGCTCTTAGATGCCTTGATGGATGCAACCTTAGGTGGTGATAGCTAAGTCTTAGTGCTTGTTCCCTTTATTATGATCACATAAATTTATATTTATATGATTCCTTCAATTTAATTTTGTAATTAACCCTAAAAAAATCCAACTACCAAAAAGATAAGATGCTCAAACAACTAGAAAAGACCCAAAAAATTGAGAGTAAAGTACAAATGGGGGAAAAGGAGTGCCCAGAGGGGACGAGGGTTCTTGGCACTGACATCCTGGTTGGGTGCTAGTGTCTAAGATGACAAATTTCGAAGAGTAAAAAGGAAAACTAAGCAAGTAAAGATTGCAAGACTAAAGGTAGCAATAGAAAGCAAATAAAGGTGGTCAAAGACATGGGTTAATTAGTACATTTATTACTTAGGAATCATATAAATAATATTATGTAATCAAGACTAGATAAATATCCAAATTGTGTGATTGTGTGTCTAGAATATCCCAATATTGATACATTTATCTACACGTTAGAAAGCCTAACATCTATATATTCCTAAAGTAAACATTAATTTCAAAAACATTGGCCATATGGATTGCATCTAACTATTTAATATGTGGTGTTCTAAATGTGTGGATAGGAGAGACAATTTCACGTAAAGATAGATCTGATGTTAGCACTAATCCTAGATGTAATTCTTGATAAAGAGATATGAGGCTGAAAAATTACAGGGGTCAAATATCATCTTCCACATAATTTTTTTTTGCGCTTAATAATATATACAATTAGCTTTATCTATAGTTATCATGTTTCCAAACCCTTTACATATCACCATATCATGATTTGAAACATATTATGTAAATCCATTATCGAGTAACAAAAGGGGATGTTTTCAAGTCCAAACAAAAGAAAATAGGGATTTTATCATCCCATGCACATGATGCAGTCCATAATCTCCACTACTTTTGACTAGAATAAAACACACAAAATTGTCATGCAACACATTCTTATGGATATTCATTGATTTTTTTTCAACTACCATTGTTAACCCATGGTTATGAAGCTCACCACAACCCAGCATGATAGAATAATTTTGAACATTGGGAAGGTGAATCTCAATATTAATCTCATAGCAGTATGTAGAAAGGATAAATTTGAAACCCTACTAGATAATGTAGAAAAAAATTACATGCACATGTTCAATTGATCACATCGTCATTCTCACCTATACAGTATTATCATTTGTCGATGTCAACAGTAGAGGTTGGTCCATGCCAGTAAGGAAACACCTATGGGCATAAAAAATATCCAACTAAAATTTAGGTTCTCAAAAATTACTTTTGAAATTAACTTTTGATGGTGTAGACACTTAAAATATAGTCCTTGAGAATTTACTATTCATAAAGTTGTATTATTTTAGGGTCCTTATGTAAGTTCTATTATGCGATAGGTTGTGCTCTCTATTGGCATGGTTTTTTCCATATTTTTAGTCACTTATAATCATGTCCCTCCATTTTTTGTCTCCTCCCCACTTCTTCCCATGTTTCCTTGTGTGTTTCATGTGTGTTGCATTCTTAGCACCCATAAATGTGTAATGTACGTCTCTAGGGGATTTCTCACCTAGTTTTAGGTTCCTTAGGAGTCATGGGTCCTTCATTATAAAAAATTTTACATATTGTTAGGGACCTATTTATTTATGTGGGAAACCAATTAATTTAAATACATATTGACATTTTTTCCTTGTATTTTTATATAGTAAACATATAATGGATTACATTTTCTAAGAAATTGTTTATTTATATCAAATCCTTCCTTTGGCTATACAAAAAATACTAGGGGATTACAATCCATAAAATGTGCCAAGGGAACAAGTATATCCCTATCTGTTTGACTCTCCATGTCAAATATATAGAGTAGTTTATACCCTAGTGGATGGTCTAGCAAGTCATCGTCCTCACCATTGGACTACAACCCTTTTGAAGTATGACCCTAAATTTTTATATAAAAAATAGATAATGTTGAATTGTATTGGATCGATTTACTCAAATATCACAGTTGAAAGTGTGTGTGTGTGTGTGTGTGTGTGTGTGTGTGTGTGGAAAAGTGGTGTGGAACCCAATAAACTAGAGGTGGAATGTTGAGGGACAACTCATGTGGAGGAGGTGAAACATTCCAACAATGTGATACGCTAACATTCCCCCTCATTACATAGTTTTTACAAAGGTAACCCAAAAACATCATCATCTTCTTCTTCTGATTCTATTACTTCTTCTTCTAAATCACCATCTTGTTACGTCACGATGTGTTCTTTATTCTTCCTATGGAAAGGATGACATCTAGATTGATTTGAATCACTATGACCATATGTGCTCTTGTTTCCAGAGTTATGGATGAAGAGGTGAGCTCGATATGCTCATGAAGTGAGACATGGACACTTGTGGGGGAGTTTTATCTCATGTTTTTCATTTGTATCGTAGCCTTCCTTGAGATTGGCATGAATCTTCTCCATCTAGAACCATACAACGAACAATACTCAGTCAAGTAGTCATTGACACACTATGTCCTCAAAATTGCAAGTTTTTGAGACTTTCAAGCAGTGTTTATGTAGAAACCAACACTCTATGGGGATTGAATTCATTATCTCAAAGGTCTCATGTCTCCATGGTTGCTTGCAACACTACTATCAGCATCTTAGGGCACAATTGACATACACTCCGATTGTTATGCGAGATCATAGGCTTTACCTTATTGATTGGTTTCTCATGTTCCACATGTTTTTTGTTGTTATAAATTTTGAGTGCAATGGCCTAACACATGAAGAAGATTTTTTGTCAAGGGATATGTTTATCTTGCAAATTTATAAAAAAATTGATGGAAATGTAGTCGGGGCTTGTGATAAAATTTTGTTCCAATCAAATCAAATAAGAGTGTAGGAAGCTCCACGTATTTCCTCCCTTGTCCACCACCAAACAGCAAAAATAAAAACAGAGTTTTGTATTGCAGCACATTTAAAGTGTACCCAATTATCTCTGGCACTAAATTATGAAAGTGCTTAGGGATACATTCTTGAAATATATTTAAAAGATGATGGAATGATATTCTCCTAAAACTCAACTCCCAATAAATAATATTTGAAGCATGTCTAAGTTGGAAGTAGGATCCGAACCTGAGGTGAACAGAGCCACTACGGGCTTGTATGTCGTGAAGGATCTTAGTTGGGAGATTAGAGGAAAGTTCAAATCTAATACAAACCAAGAAAATAGGTGGATCATTACATGTGGAGTTATAACTCGATGTGGATACCGAAAGAGGGAGATTGACACAGAAGGTGAATAGGATTAGTTATAGCTTGATACAGAGCCAATGGTTTTAACTCACCCATGAACTGATGTAAATCACCAAATACAGGTAGTTAGGAATTTATCTTGGTGGCTAGCTCACCTAGAGAGCTCTAACCAAATAAAGTACAAAACAATGTAATTCTTACAAACTTTACATTGAGTTATGCATTGAATCCAAGTCTCCAACAGCTACCACTCATATACTAATGTCTATAAAAATAGAGAATATTGAGTTGCATTGGATCGATTTATTCAAAGGAAGATCACATTTAAATATATACATGTGGAAAAGTGGTGTGGAAACCAATAGACAAGAGGTGGAAGGTTGAGGGATAACTCACGTGGAGGAGCTGAAACATCTCAACAATGTGATACGCCAACAAATTTGACATCAAGAGGCTTATAAATAAATATATTAGTACAATTTATATAAATCATACAATAAATATCTTAACATACATATGACACTTAAATGGTGCCACATTATCATTTTAAAAAAACTCACAATTGAGTCAATGTATGTTCAATATGCATTTTTCATTTATGTGTTTAATTCGAGCAAAAGAAACATTTTTTTGCGAATAAGATCTTATATTATATTAGCAAGTAAAATGATACAAGATAGTTCAACAAAAATTGGGTGGTATGGAAGCACGCACCAGAGCCACATGGTCAAACTAGGGCAAGGCTAGGAAATTCAACTATAACATAATTGTAGAAAAAAAAGGCAATGATATTAAGCCGCCAATGCAAAAATTTGACCAGCAGAGGGTGGATCATGATCATCAGGCTCACTAGATTCAGGAAGCTCCTTACCATTATCCGAAACTTCTCAACTAGAAATGGGTTGGTTGTCTTCTTCATCTTCAACATGACCTCGAGTGGGCGAGATAGCGAGAGCCATTCTATGGAATTTATTTTTTAGTGGTTGGAGGCTCCAACTGTCATGGGTATATTTCTTAGGGGAAACCAGAAAGCCCCAACCCTGTTGGTGAGGTGGAGGTGGAGGAGAGAATCTCCTTTATCATGGCTAGTTGTGTGGGGACCGGTGAGCATGGATGAAAAAATGATGTTGTGAGCAGCTCCAATGACCACCTTGAGGACGATCGTCATGGGGCAGAGATCACGAGGAGGGGGATGGTTGTTCATGAACAATGTTGCAAGGGGCATTGCCCTAGTACCAGAGAAGGTTTTAGAGATGCTCCACCTCAAGGGACATTTTGTTTTCTGGCACTTGAATCTATAGTAATACATTGGAGATAACCACCAACTTATTATATATAGAGAAATGTTGATCAACTTCAACATTATCAAATAAACAAGAATTTCTTTCTTTCCAAAGCTAGAAGAGGATTTTCCCTCTAAAAGCATGCCAAATTTGGAAGAACATGTGGGTCATTATGGGATTGTCTCCTAAAATAATATCCTTCTAGATTAAAAAATTTGGTCTAAATGGTAGAAAAATTTAGTGAATCCAACTCCAATCCTTTTGGGCTATACTGCAATACTATAATAAGTGGGATAAGGTTTCCAAGTGTCCAAAAAATGGACATCTGGGGGCTAAGACACAAAACTGAACCAGACGCTCACCAATCAAAAGGCCTTGGTGTAGAACATAGTATAATGACCAAACATTATCAAATATCCTTCTCCAACTGGATAGATAAGAATGCAACCCCCACCGAGTGTTGAGTTTTCCAACCATGGGAAAATGGGTCAATATGCAAGCATAACCTTTACTAGAAGAGTAGTTCTATAAGGGGGTGTCCACAAACCACTCTAGTTTTTCCACGAAGGAAGAGATGGAAGCACAAATATTTTATGGCTCATATGATCAGGAACAAAAGAGATGATTTAATTGATACTAGAATGATCATGTGGAGATAAATTGAATTGAACTTTGAGTTCATTCCAAGAATACCAAGCTTGGATATGTTTACAAAAAAGGTCCTGAATGGTGTGAATTCCATGTTTGAAAATCCTACGTGTAGGAATCCTAGTAACCTATGCAATTCATTAATCATGGAATTGAATTACTAGAGACCACCACAGAGAGTGGTAGTTAACTAAAAGGTCATTACGAAATCCATTACCCTTCCATTTAATCCATGGCTTGATTTTTTCCCAATATTTCCAAATGCTTTTGAGCACAAAGGTTCCAACCACTTTGATAGGGATGGGAGCGATGAGAAGATTAGAAAATCCTAAACCATTCTAGGTTAGAAGCCCATATAGTGAACCCTTCACAATGCCATGACACAAAAGAATTTTCAAAGATTCTTTTCCTTCTATGATGTGAATAATAAATTTGGCATAGAGCATGTGTCCTTGATGTAAAATGTCAATAAGTCCCAATCCTTCAGATTCTCTGGGAAGACAGCAGGTATCTCATACAACTATATGAAAACCTTTTTCTAGAGGATGCATTAGACCAGAGAAAATATTTGAGAAATTTTTCTAGCTTTTGCACATATTTTTTGGATTGGATCTAGAAGGAAGAATAATAAACATGTGTGGCTTCAAGGAATTTAGAGTAAATTTGGAACTTACCCACTAAGGAAAGAGTTTTGGTAATCCAGTATTCTAGTTTTTTACCCACCCCTTAAACAACACATTGTCATAGATCTGTAGGTGTTGCTTGAAAGGAAAAATGCATACCTACAAATTTTAACATCTCACCATTATCAATCATCTTCTAGTCATATGGAGCCATCTAGGAGGGCGCAGGGAGGAAGGATTTCTTGTAACATCGTGTTTTTTTCCATTAAATGGAAGATCCATAGGCTAAACACAAACTATCCAAGAACTGCATAACATTGCTAATATTTCTTTCATCCTCAATTAGAGTAATAAAAGAGTCATCACCAAAGTGACCATTAAGCAGTTGGGAATTATCGGAGGATGGTAAATTGATTCCCTTGAAAAACCCTTGAGATTTCACTTTGGCTAGAAGATATCAAAAACCTTCAACTCCAAGGACATAAAGAGGAGGTACCAATGGGAAACCTTGTCATGTGGATCTAAAAATTCCAAAAGGATCCAAACTATGCCAATTAATGGAAATTTGGGTGGAGGCATTCGCAAAGAGCATCTTGACTGATATAGTGAAGTTTGGACCAAAGCTCAGAGCTTGAAGCATGATAACAATGAAAGGCCATTCTATCCTATTGTAAGATTTCTCAAAGTCAATTTTAATGAAAAGGGATGAGTGATTGGGTTTGCAAGCTCATTCCATGTCTTCCCATATGGCTATGATATTATCACGGATATAACACCTCTAAATGAATGCAGTCTGTTCCAGCTAGATAATGGCAGGAAGAATGTGGCGTAGCCAAATGGAAAGAGCTTTGGCAATAACTTATAGGAAACATTGAGAAAGGTAATAGGACATTAATTACTAATTAGCAAGGGGTCTCTAGGATTAGGGATGAACTTAATATTCCATTTGTTAATGTGAGAACCAAGTGTTTGGTTTTGAAACCCTTTCAAGTATATCTGATGGAGATACAGAAAAACAATATCCCAAAGTGATTTTTAGAATTCATAGGGAAAACCATCGTAGCCAGGAGCCTTGTCATTAGTCATTTGCATGCCCATCTCATGAAGGTCATCAAGGGAGAACATGTGATTGTAAGTGATTTTTTGTGCCTGAGATAGATTTCATGGCACTGTGGCCAAGCATTGATCTAATGCAACTTAGCACTCATTCGAGGGCACTTGAGCTTGGAAAACTAGCTTGTAATGATTGACAAAGGCCTGTAGCATGAGCTGGGAATCCATGATGATGCAACCTAGAATGCACTATATAAACCCCAGGCGTAGTGGCACATCACCCATCTTGAGCTAAGTGCTCACCCAAAGCATGCAAAGGTACCATGAATCTCTTTAGATTTGCTTGCGCAGGATGTTAGTGTGAATAAGATACAACATATTCAGAACCATAAACATTCCACAGAGTATATTCCAGATCTAGATCTTAGAGTATCATGAATTAAACAATAACTATAATAAGTTTAACCATACAAGAACCAGTTACAGTCATGCTTAACACCATTATCCATTTAATATACTTCATTATATTAAACACTGTAATACATAGAAGCTTCTTACATTAAAAAGCATCACCATAAGTTATGCACGTATCAGATCCAGTAGCAAAATTCTATAATAATTCACTATTCAGCCTCTCTCTAACTACATAGCTCACTACATATTTATAGGGGCATGGAATTTCCCTTTACCACCTACGCACTTCCCAAAAATAAGTCACATGCTGACAATAGCCATGCACCTTTACATTAACATGCACACATGCAAGTGCGCTAATAATAGACATCCAAAAGTTAACATGAAGAAGTAATCCTATTATTATCTTGAACTCATGCATGAAACTTATCATACGCTTGTTCCCAAAATAGCATTTGTGTGTTGCACAAGCCTCCATCCTAATGTGTGCTTTGCACATTATCTCAAAAAATAGCCTGCATCTATGAAAATGGATAAGTCCCGAATCAGCCTGTCTTGGCGTGCCTTTCCTTTCCTATCATTTTGTACCTTCACATACACCTTGTTCCCGCACGTGAATCCTATGTGTGTATTCTCCTTAGAAAAATATTATCTGATCAACATTACCCCACACAAAAGTACATTTCTATCCCAGAAATGGGGATTCTTTCTAATGTTTCCAAATAATAAAGAATAAGAATGTAAAGAATCATTAAACAAAAGAATGGGTCTTTACTCTGCAGCTTCTTCTTCTTAAATCAAAAGGATCAATTTTGGATATTCACTTTTAATCTCAACCTCCAATGCCTTCCAATCACTCAATGTGGTCCTTTTCTTCTCTGGAATGTTTGTAGCAATGGCACCCAACTTGTCCTGAGTAATATGTTCCTTCTCATTCTAAAAAATGTGAACAATATTAGACATAAAAAACATCATTCCCTCCAGAAGATCCATCTTCTGTGCTATGTGCTTCCCAATCTCATCTATTCTCTCCTTCTGTGGGTCTTGATATTCTGCAAGAGCTTTGTGCTTCTGTTTTGCACTAGTGCCAATATTTCTGCATGTCCCAGTGTCTCATCTTTCTTGGCCTTCAGAACATCATTATCTTCAACCAGAGTTCTGATCCTTATCACTTCTTCTAGTGCCACACAAATATTCAAGGCTTGGTTGGATTTCTTCAGTTCATCCTTCATATTTTGGAGTAACACCTCATAATTTGAAAATTTCCTAACCACAGAGGCTCTTGCTATTTCTGCTTCTTGTTCAGGATTCTTTGGCACTAGCATTTGAATTGGTCCATCTTCTAGCACTAGATCAACCAATGTGCACACATAATGCATAGCTAAAGGAAAATTCTTAGGTACCTTTGACTCAAGATGAGATCTTTCTTTTAGAACGTAATCTCTAATTTCTTCTGGTATGCTAATGAAGGCCTCATTCTTTTTCTGTTCTAGGTCCTTTTCTCCTTTTAAATGCGTTATTTCTTCATTTTTTGCCTTGTTATCTTCAAGTACCACTCTAATGATGGCAGCCTTATCTATGTTCCTCTACTTCACCTCTACAGATACCTTAACTAAGGCATTTCTCACCTTCTCATCAGACATTAGAGTAGGCTTCACCGTCATGTGTTTGCTTTAGGGTGCTTTCTTCACTCTCCTTGATACACAAGATTCCTCGCACACATAAAAATTTGACTCATCCATATGTGTCTGCATGGACCAGGATAATTGTTTCCTTATACACATGGTTGCCATGTCTAAATCCATAAACTCCCATCCATATAATTCCTTAAGGCTTATTGTGCTATGAAACCTAGTGCAGACAATTTTTCTTGTGTCCTCAGCATAGCCCATAGTTGGTACAACATATTATTCACTTGTTCTCTTTGTTTTTGGACCCTTAGGATCCTAAGTGCCAAGGTTTGGAGATGACCCTTCTCTGTCTTGAGTAGTAACATGCATGTTGGGTTCCTCTTATACCATCTCTTCTACTTCCTTCATCCCTTCCTCTTCATCTTTCATTTCTTCATCTCTTGGTTCCTCCATATCTTTTAGTTGTATCGGGGTCCCTAGTGTTCTCTCCTCAGAATCCTCTACCTCCTTATCCAACTTCAGTTTTCTCCTTCTCTTCTTCTCAGGTGCCTCTTTCTGAGGGGAGATTCTAGGTGATCTTCTTACTGGTTGTGGTGTTCCCATACCTTGGGTCCTAGTTCTTCTGAATACCCTTTTAAACCGGTTCTCTTCAAGGATTGCATCCACATCCAAGTCCTCTCCTTCTTGTGCCTTTGGTGGAGTTGATGCGCACTCACTCTCCACTTTTTCCATGGGCTTCCTCCAACCTCTATGATCCAAGCCTCCACTATCTTCATGTTCTTCCTCTTCCTCATCTATATGTATGGTTGTAGCAGGATTTGGAGCTGGAACATTCTCCATTGTATATTTTCCCTTAGGCACCCTAGGAACATGAACTCATTCTCCACATAATTATTATTCTCTAGCCTAGGCTTGAACTAAAGATATATGATCATGGTTGCACTATCCCTAATATCCAAACTTAATGGCTTCATACTTATGACATCTGAAATGATCCTCTCAATGTAGGCATACCGACCTCTATGTGTGTGTGTGTGTGTGTGTGTTTTTTCCTAAGAGTGTGGTAGTCACAATCTACCTTTTATGTGTTGAAGTTCAGTCAGTGCACATTAAAATACCATTGAACTGAATCCTGGAAGTAGCACACTATGAAGGCATATGGCAGTTTGCACCATGGACTCCATGTCCCATCCTTCATGGAAAACTGCACAATACAGAGGTGTTGATACACCGTGAATTGTATTTCCTTTCCTACTACCGAAGGTAGCTCCTTTGGGATGTGTCATTCCTCCTCAAACACTATGCAAAGTCAGTCATACCACATTTATACCCTTTTCTTGAATAGGAAACTCATTGATCCTTCACACAAATATTTCTCAAACCTTTCCATGAGAGACTTTTTCTCAGCGGGGTATTCCCAAATTTTATTCTTTGGCCCATCGGGCACTCCAATTTCTACAAATACAAGAGATAAGAGGATGGCACCAAAACTTATCTTTTCGCATGTGCGCACCTCCTCAAAAATGGTTTCTGTAATATATCTAGCCAAGTTATAGATTTCTCCCTCATACATCTTCTTTACAACATAAAGCCACATTGTATTTACCTGTGACCATCTCCCTTGATCATTCATCTTGGTGAGAAGATGGTCAGCTACCTGCACCACAGGGTACTTCCTCAATCTGTAGATGTCCATTCCACGCAGACCCTTGGTATACCCCAACTCCTTACTGGTGGCAATAACCACTACTTAATCAGTCAAATCACTAACAATGTCTATCCATGTGTCCTTCAATCTTGTTAACGTTGCAATTAGGGCCGCTATGAGCCTAACCCTCCGTCCGGTGAAATAGAACAAGTCCTCATGGACTCTTCTCATAAGTCATTGGTATAATGGTTCATAGTTTCCAAAATATGGGTGCTCATACTGTAACATCCTCATTTTATACTTTAGAACAAGTGAAATTTTTTTTTTTTTTTTATAATTACATACTGGTTCTAAATACATAATTTAGAACTCACAATTCAAATAACCATTCATATAACAGACAACCATATGCAGCTGTAATGACTCGGAGTACCTCCGATCTATTCATTCCATGACTCGGCAATCTACCAATCTATTCATGTGTAATAAGAGTCGGTGCTTTTAATTAACACATTACTCTTGCGGTTCTCTTCCCTAATCTGGGATTCAGAATGCTCTGTCCAAGGAATCTAACTGAATAATTGTTACTATTATTCATCGGCATCTCATCCCTTAGACTAGGTGAATTAGGACAACGCAATCAGCAGCTTGCGATACTTTGGCCAAAGATTTGAAACATATTGCTTATGTCTCGTATTCCTTAACGGCATACTCGTCAATCTGGAATACATCCTTCACCCCATTCATATGTTATATAGAATGTCTTACACTGACTACTGTTAGTCCTTCCTTTCACAACTGAATCACTCGGAGGCAGATTAACAAGGTGATAATGTTATATGGATGCCCACGAGGATTAGGGATATGATGACATACTGGTTCAACCTTGCAGTTCAACCAGTGTGTCATGATACCCCGAATCTCCTAGGCAGCCTTATAACATGACCACGTTCTTAATCGGTCCCAGGGTAACTTGTGCGATATCAAGTGTAAATCTTAGCGATCAATGCAAAGGGTGTTGCCATAAGTCATCTGCATTATTGTAACTTCGAGAAGATCCTAATCTTCTCAGAGGTACAACTCTACAGTTGACTTATGTCGTCAACCTTTAAATCCGCCTCGAAAAGATCTACTCAGTAACAAGCGTTACGCACTTGAGTTTAAATTACTTTTAAAGACTTTTCCCTAAGGTTAGCCTTTCCAAATCCCTGGATTCTTCGTCTTAAGATGACCCTCCTCTATAAAACCCATTACATGGTAGAGGTATTACGGTCAGTTCTCACCAAGGAGTCATTAGAATACACCTGATTCTAAAGCAACGAAATCGGACAATATCTCATAACCTTTGCTCGAGATTGCCTTCTGAACTCCATTTGATTGCATATCAGTTCTCTTAACTGAATTTATATCATACTTTTAGTATAAAGATATAAATGATTAAGAATCCGATTTAATATTGTCCTGTCATACTTAGGACTAGGGATTAGTAATTTAATCCAGTTTGTTTAGCGTTCTCTTTAGGCTCATTTTTAACCTAACTTCTAGAAAGACAAATATTTAAACCCAATATTGCTTTCGCTAGAACAGATTAGAACTTCTAAACACTCATAAGAATTCAATCTCATTTTCTTGTAAGATTTCATCGTCAATCACAAAAGCATCCGTATTATACAATGATAACAATGCCTCTTCGTTACATAAACCGAAGAAGGTCAACTATCAGAAATAAAATACAACACATAAGTATCAAACACTTATTTCCATTCCTTTCAAAACTATACAATTACATTTTATGCAACAACATACTTGATACAATGCTTAACGGAAAAGAAACATCTTTTCACATATAGTACATCTATAAAATCAAGCTGTAATTCATTATAATCAAATAAAAAATTTGATCAGCCTGTCAGATCTGCATTGTTTTTACCTCTTATGGCAACCATCTGCAAAAATAGTCAACATGAGTCAGTTCAATGAACTGAGCATGATAAGCACTAACTTTTAAAACAATTGCAATCCATCAATTGTTTTCATTAAACACCCTGTTAAATGAGATCAAATATCCAAATAAGTAAACATATTCAGACTATGTCCTTGTAATACAAAATGATTACAAATATGTAACTCTATCATTGTTACAAAATAGTCTTAATCACTTTCTAATATTTCATCAAATATTAAAAATCAAGGAACGAATGTATACAAACAATCATTGAATCCAAATCACAACATTGCTCAGATTGTTTCATTCTTCCAAAAGGGAAATAACATAACAATTCGGGATTCTACCAAAACGCTACAAAACAATTTCCCACTGTTAGGAAAATATCAACAAATATGAAATAAAGGAAGAGAAAGAACCAATCCATTCATACTTCCTTTCACATAAATTCATCACTGTACCGTCTTCTCCTATGAAAAAATTTATCCAGTATATAAATGAACAAGTTAGACAAGCCGCAAGCAAGATCGCTGTTCTAAATCAAGAAATAGAAACACAGCAAAACTCCTGTACAGCAACTAACACATCAACAATTCATGTATCAACCCTAAGCCCAATGCTAGTTCCTTTTACACAGTAAGGCTTTGACACAAGTTGAAAACAAGAAACTACAAGCGTATCGCTGTAAACAACAACCTTATTGCATCAAGCAATTTGAGGTTTCCTAGAGACTATGCTATGTTGACCACACAGTATTTCCAAATCATGCTCAGTCAAATCGGACTGATTAAATGGAAAAGAACATAGCATACTTATTCTTGCTTAGTCAAAATCAGACTGAAGTAAAAGAAGGGAATACAACCAATCGATCCTTACCTTGGCGCATGTAAGTCTTAGTGTGGTATTCGCGACTTACCCAAACAAGGTCAGAACACGAAACAGTCATCCATACTCAAGGATCTCAAACAGTGACAAAGACAGTGTCCAATGTCAAGTTCAGAAAGATACAGAAGTACCAGCTACCTTTCCAGAATTCCAAATGATTCAAACGGATGTAACAATTCAAGCAAATGCATATGAATTCATACTGATATTCATCAACGAAGCATAATAAGAATCAGACAAACAAATTAATCTCTGATTTCACACCAAGAACCCGACTGAACTCTGCCAATCTTTTACACAAATTTGTACAGGTCGAAGACGTAAATGTTCACCTAAGATTTTGTACCACAAAACCCAAGCAACACAAGAGTAATTCTCAAAAATAACAGAGGTCTATTACGTGTGATCCTTCAAGTCGCAGGTTCAACAAGCACCAACTACTTAACTATATTCACTGTGGATAAGATTCAAATTATAATCATACATCTGACTCCTCAGAGGCGTTCAAAATTACAACGATTGTAAATATATACATATATATGTCACACTGCGTAGACTTTTAACAGGGTCATAGACAGCCGCACTCAAGCCAACACAACCCACACAACACAACCAAACAAATTTCCCCCGTCCCCCCCCCCCCCCCCCCCCCCGCCCCCCCCCCCCACCAACCCCCCCCCCCCCCCCCCCCCACCCCCCCCCCCCCTGTCCAACGCCCCCCCACCCCCCCCCCCCCCCCCCCGCCCCCACCCCCCCCCCCCCCCCCCCCCCACCCCCCCCCCCCCCCCAACCCCCCCCCCCCGACCCCCCCCCCCCCCCCCCCCCCCACCACCCACCCCCCCCGACCCCCCCACCCCCCGGAAAAGAAACACCCCCCCCCCACCCCCCACCCCTCGGGGGGTTGTAAGTTGTTGGGGCTTAGATAAAGTAATGTTGAGAATTTAGTGGTCGTTAAAGGTATTCAGGAAGAGTGATGTTTGTATACGTAGGGTTTTGAGTTAGTTTATGATCAGGTGAAATAATGGCTTGGTAGTACAAAGAATTCTTTTGCCTCCTCACTCCCTGCCCTCTAAACACAGCAAACTCCTGTACCAGCACCTAACACATCAACAATTCATGTATCAACCCTAATAGCCCAGCTAGTTCCTTTTACAACAGTAGGGGGCTTTGACACAAGGTTAAACAATAAATCTACACGTATCGCTGTAAACAACCACCTTATTGGATCAAGCAATTTGAGGTTTCCTAGAGACTATGCTAGTTGACCACAAGTATTTCCAAACATGCTCATCAAATTCGGACTGATTAAATGGAAAAGATCATATCCTACTTAGTCTTTCTTTGCTTAGTCCAAAACCAGACTGAAGTAAAAGAAGGGAATACACCAATCGTCCTTTACCAACCTTGCGCATGATGGTCTTATTGTGGTATTCCGCGACTATACCCAAACAATGTCATAACCGACACTCATCCAATACTCAAGGATCGCAAACAGTGACAAAGACAATTGTCCAATGTCCAGAGTTTCAGACGATTACGAAGTACCAGCTACCTTTCCAGAATTCAAATGATTCAAACGATGTAACAATTCAAGCAAATCATATGATTCACTACTGATATTCACAACGAAGCATCAATAAGAATATACCAACAAATTAAATCTCTGAGTTTCACACAAGAACCCCCACTGACTCTCCAATCTGTTAACCAATTTGTACCTGTCCCGAAGACGTAAATGTTCACCTAAATTTGTACCACCAAACCCAAGCAACACAAGAGTAATTCTCTACAAAATACAGAGGCTATGTTACGTGTTATTCCTGTCAAGTCGCGTTCAAAATCACCGACTATTTAAATATATTCAACTTGGATAAAATGCAAATATAAATCATACCCCGACTCCTCATAGTCGTTCACAATTACAACGATTTGTAAATGTATATACATATATGCCACCGTATACTGTTAACGGGTTCAACCCATAACCGCTGAACCCCTACAACAGCGTAATAGAATTTTTGTGGATAATCCTTCTATTGCCATTCATGCAAACTTCACGAATGACCCCATGTAAGAAGCAATCGAATACCCCTTTCAAGCAAAGAAATCAACTGAGCCGCTTCGAAACTTCGGAAACAGTTGTTACACAAGGAAATGGCAATGCATAACCCCTAGGAAGTCTATATCCCTCCTTTATTCATGCAAATACGGTGATCAAAAAGTCCTGTTTCTTCTTACCAGGCTTCCACGGAAAATCAGTTCACAAACTTATGGATGAATCTACATTCTCAGCAATAGATAGCAATATAACGAGTCACTCATGACTCCACTGAGTCGATAAGAATACAGTAATATGTAATCTATATTATACACAGTCAAAAGTAGTCCCGTCCAACAATAACAAGAAAACAACTTCCGCTAGTTCGTATAACTACGTAACCACACAGTTGTACCTTTTCCTATCAAAATTAGAAGACAATGAAAACCCAAAAGTATCCTTATACACTGTCACAAAAACCACGACAGAGTTCCAAAGAAGCAATAATTCTAATCAATCTTACAGTATCCATCAAAATCATTCATACAGTTTCCACAACAAGAAACAGCGACAACAAATCAGCAACATACAGTGGTCTATTTCAACACAAGTATATCTTTGGGTTCACGCCAAACAGGCCGAGCATTCATGCTCTTACATATAAATATCTCATATATTTAAACCAAAAAGAATACACAAAGGAATAGAGCCACAATTCAAATTTAACAACACCCATCAAGAGGAAATTGAAAAATCGAACCAGAAGAGACACAGTACCAAATTTAAACAAGATCTCCATAGAAAATCCTTTATTTTCACAAAACATTTGAACAAAGTTGTTCTAATGAAATCACTTGAAAGACAGCAAGATATTAAAGGGTTAGGGCCTAACATGCCTGTATTTTTGATCAAATTTCCGAAGCAGACCACTGGAAGAGCTCAAACTTCCTTTTCTTTTTCCAAGATAAAGCGACCAACAAAATTTCGCTGTCTCCATCACATATATATATAATATCTTCCATGACAGAGAAAAGAAGCCAGAAGAAATTCATTCTTGCCATGCAACTCAAGGAGAACTGGTGCGAAAGAACCAGTAAACAAGCAGAGAGAGAGAGAAGACCGAAAATCACGACAAACCAAACAAACCTTCAACTTCCCGTTTGCATGCCTTCTCGCGAGTTTCGAGCTCGTCTCCCTAGAAATTGAATGTCATTAAACCAACTTTCCCGCTTAAACTCAACTTCCACCGACCGCCAGAATTGGCGACAGTCCAACTACAAACTCATGCTTATTCCAAACTTAGCGACCTGCCACGTCTGCATAGGTTAGCCGTCGCCTAAACCTCCGCCATGACCTGTCCCTCATCCTTATCCCAGCATTAATTGCCATAGAAAACGCCGCCCATGGTTCGCACCCCCTTCCATAGGCCCCTTCATAATCTTCCTCATTAGTTAGGTTAGTATCTTAGGTTAGAATTTAAGGTAATACCCATACTAACCAATTTACACATAGATACTATCTTAGGATATTATCACATAGCCTAGGTCTAGGTTAGCTTAACAATAATCTAACCCCTAGGTTAGGTTTTAGTTTTTTTTTAGGTTACTAACCATTAATAATTCCAGTTAGGTATAACATTTATATGCCAGAAAAGACCTAAAATCATGCATCTCCGAACAGGATTTACTCCTATACAGCCGTTAGGCTACAGGAATATACATGACAGAATTATTACTTGGTCCACGTCCGAGACCTTCCAGATATACCTCCATATCGGGAACCAATTCATTTCTCAGATCAGCCTGGGTCATACTCCTGACCAGCTTAATAAATGCTTCCATACCTTGCAACCCTGTTCAAGGTCTGTGATCTAATTTATCACAAACAGATTTAAAGCATTACTTGGATCAATTCCATTGATCCAAGTCTAGATATTATAGATGAATATCTCTATAATTCATTTCGTGATCAGATTAATATTCAGACACAAAATGAAATAAATAAAAGAGTCTAATCATATTCTGACTCAGTCAAGATCTGCAATCTGCAAGAAATTCAGTACATATCAAGCATGATTTCTGAATCGAGGAACACATCCTTTTACAAGAAATCACATATCAACACTTGAATGCTTAGGACAAAGTAACAACAGTTCAGGGTGTTACACATACAGTTGATAAAATCCTATCTACTTAAGAAACTTTTCCCCAACATTGTCATACACTTACATATCTTCCACCGTGCACTTTTTGGTCTTTTTATTCATAAAATCATCCAACCCTCCCTTGTTATTAGTGGTGTGGTGGTTGTAGTCATTTACTTTGCATTTTCAGATATGGGAATCCCAATCTTGTCTGACTATTACTCCTTTTGGGTAATACATCTCTGAAAATAAGCTTTCAGGAGCAATTTCAACCTCAACTTCCACCTTCTATTTTCCTTTTGTGCCTGTTGCAGGTGCTTTCTTCAGTGCCATCGTAAAAATCCCGCATTTATCTTTTTTGTCGAGTAAGTTCAAACCCTAGCTCGAGATAACATGCCCTAGCTTGAAACTGTGTCTGCTTCACTCAAACCCTTCACCAATGGGGATGTAACCCTTTTCTGCACATAAATATGCTCTCCACATCTAGTTTCACAACTCTCTACACCTCAATACAATTCACTTAGATCGGTTGCACTTAGATCACTCAAATACTTCTTATTTCAAAGGTAAAAATGAACCCGCATCATGTCCTTATACAAATTTTCAAAATTTTGGTGCATTTATTACTCCTTAACCTACCAACAATCCTTTCATTAATTGACCTTTTTCAAAAATTTCAAAAATTTCCACTCAGCACAATTTTGCACCCTAATTATAACCTTCTAGCGCACCTTCCTACCCTATAGATTTAGAATTATCTTTCGTAGACTTCCATGCATTTATTACCTTGCCACTGCGCCCTCTCATATTAGTTTCCATGGCCACTACTTACCTCATGGTATATTGTCCCTTCATTCATTTTCATATATGGTCTTCTTTAGAGAAATATCCTTTCTAACAGATTCTTTCCATAGTTAAATAGCACCTGTAACAATATATTCTCATGTGTACCCATTTGTGAATAACAAATAATAACCACCCCATACCAATGGTATGTGCATTCCTCTACACATAAACATACTTCAAATTGTAATTAACTTCCAGCGTGTAAACGCACTTATTACACAAAACACCAAACTAAATTGATAAAGAAAAACGACAAAGAAGGAAATACATTAAAGGAAATACATAAAGGAAAACCTATACTAAATGGAAACGCTGCCTTATTACAAACACTAAGAAGACTTATTCATAGTAGGGCTTCAACCTACTCCCTGTTAAAGTAACCAGGTAATCGTATTCCATCAGGTGCCTCTAACCAAAAAGTGCTTGATTCAATTATATGAGTAATGACATACAGTCCCAACCAATGCACCTTAAGCTTTCCTGGATGGCATAGAAACTTAGAATTGTAAAGTTGTACCATATGTATAACCTCAAGTTTCTTTTCCTTGATGTGTCATTCATGTCATACCTTCTACCTACCATTTTCCTTCTTCTCACTTCAACATGTTATGGCGTATCTCTCATCTAATTGTATTAACCTTTCAATTCTTTCTTCTAACACTTTCTCATCATCTAGGCCTCCAACATGAACAATACACAAAGAAGGTAACATGAATTCCATAGAAAGAACTATTTCTGAACTAAACACCAGCTGAAAGGGTGTGGCTTAATCAACCTCTTGTAGGGTTATTCTATATGCCCAAAGTACAGCGGAAACTTTATCATCCCAATCTTTCCTTCCAACATCACAAATTTTTGTCAAGGTCTGGCTCAATATCTTGTTGAAGGACTCAACAGTACCATTTTCCTAAGGATGATAGGGTGTGGTCTTATGGTGTGTAACCATAAATTCATCCAATAAAATCTTGATTCTCTCATTCAAAAAGTGTGTGCCCCTATCACGTGTCAAGCTCAATGGACATCCATACCTAGTAAGAATATTTTCTGATAAGAACATGGATGTTATAGCTGATGTACAATCATGTGTAGGTGTTGCTTCTACCCACCTTGTAAGATAATATGTACAAGTGATGATATAACGTGATCTAGTTCTATGCGTGGCTGGGGAAATAGGACCCACAAAGTCTATAGCCCATTTCTCAAAAGGTTATGCACTAGTAATAGGCCAGAAAGGCATTTCATTTCTTTTCCTAGGTTTTCCAATGCACTGACAGTGATCACACGCCTTACAATACTCTTTACAATCCTTGTACAGGGTCTCCCACCATAATCCAATGAGTAGAATCTTACACGCAGTGGCGTCACCCGCATAGTGCCCATCTACAATACCACCATGAGCCTCTTCCATGATATATGTGTGCTCATGTTCTAGTACACACTAACGCAATACTTCATCTCATCCTAGTTTGTATAAGTCACCACTGATTAACATAAATGGTGCCACGTGATTTGCAATTTTTTTCTTCTCCAGTGTTTTCATTCCTATTAGCATCATACTTATGCATAAAAAGACAGCAATATCCTCTAAATCTAAAGGTGCGTGAAGTAAGTTGTTCAACTATGCATCCAACATTGTATCTTTAATTGTCTGCATGTCCTCCCCAAACTGGATTCTTGATAAGTGGTCTGGGCCAAAATTACTTTTACCTAGTTTTACCACAACTGTGAAATCAAATTCCTAAAATAAGAGCACCCATCGACATATGTTCCCCTATAAAATGGGCTTATTTACCAAGTATTTTAATGCCATGTGATCAATATAGAATACAAAATGTTTTGTCAACAAGTACTATCTGAATTTATGGAGTATGTTGATCATCGACAAGGCCTCGCTCTCTATAGTTGTGTAATTCTACTCTGCAGGAGTCAAACTTTCTACTAGAAAACTAGATAGGATGATCTATAATACCTTATCTATGTTGCGCTAACATTGCACCAATGGTTGTGCTAGAGGCATCCACATGTACATGAAATAGTTGGTTCTATGAAGGAAAACACAGAATAGGTGTTGTTATAAGTCACTCCTTCAATGCCTCAAATGTGCATTATTGCATTTCTCCCCAATAGAACATCCCTTTTCCCTATAGTAACTCTTCTAGGGGTGCGGCAATCTTCACATATCCTTTGATAAACTTTCTATAATACCCTGTGTGGCCCAAGAATCCACGCACCTCACTCTGACTAGTAGGCTCTTCTAGGCCTACAATAACTGCAACCTTAGCTGGATCCACTAAAAAACCTTCCTTGTAGATGATGTGCCCCAACAAAGTTCCAAAAGGTGTAGCAAACACACACTTCTTGATGTTTAAAGAGATGTTTACTATCTACATCTTTCAAACATCAAGCACAAATTGTCACAATGATCCTTAACAAGTCCATGCACTGTCTAATCATCCAAATAAACCTGCAGGAAGTTGTGAATAAAATCTTGAAATGCTTGAACAACTATACATGAAAATATAGTAGGTGCATTTTTCAAACCAAAAGGCATCACAATATATGTAAAAATTCCCCATTCAATGGTGAAATTCATCTTCTCTTGATCCTCCTGTCTAATTCTAACTTGATGATACCCAGAGAATCCATTTGTAAAAGAATAAACTTCACGCCTTGCAATGCCTTATAAAATTTCCTCTGTGAAGGGTGTAGGAAAAGGATCAATCACACATACAGCATTCAATTCCTTGTAATCCACACAAATCCTCATCCAACAATATTTATTTATGCTAATTACCATGGGGATAATCCATTATGATTCCTCTAGGGGCTTAATGATGCCAAATTTCAACATTTTGTCAATTTCCTCCTTTACTTTGATGTGCATGTTAGGGTTCATCATGTAAGGTCTCTTCCTGAATAGTTGCACTCCTTCCTTTAGCTTAATATTCATCTCTCTTAATGACTCATGCACTCCTTTTAACTCATAGTATCCCCTAGGAAATAAGTCCTGAAAATCCCATAGTAACTCAATTATCTTTGCCACTTCATAATCAGCCCAATAATCCCCAATTGTTACCTCCTTAGGCTCAGCATCCATGCCAATGTTCACTTTCTTGGTCTTCATAGGTTCATGATAGGCATGCATGTTTTTATCCACACTGTCTAACACTTCACGCATACCTATTGAATGATCAATGTCCAAATATTCTACTTCTTCATCTTCCACTATGTAGACAATCTTTCAATTTTCCTTCTTAAAGCAAGCTCAATTAAGTAATGTGGCATCTATCTCTTCTACTTCATCAAAATGCACTTCTAAGTATTCCTCACCAAATAAATCCTGAATGATTTCTTCAGCCTTTGCACTATCTCCCATAGTTAAGTGCTTTATAACCTTTAATGCCTCTTCCACTGAAGGTTTAGTAGCGAAGTAGTCAAAATTCTGGGTCATTCCTGCAATCAAGTCCTACCAATTTCTAGTCTCCCTATGCTTGTGTGTAGCCTTGTAAAGTGGAATAAAGTTTGTGCACCCAAATTGAAGGTGGTAAAGCTTCCTTCCCCTCTATCCAGAGTCTCTCACACTACTGAATTTGGTGTTAAATAGGTTGATTGCCATGATATATGCAGATTGTAGTAGGCACATTTCTCCTGAACAACTGAGTGGCTAGAGAAATTTTGACTTCATTCCATTCCATAATATTATCCCTGTTAACCATCCACCAGCACGTTGCTATCTCGCGCAAGGTATATACCAACATATTCCTTCTTTCCACTTGATTTGTCCACTGCTCCTTCATGGTACGTAGGAATACTGTAGGATCTCCTTCTCCAGTGTACCAAGGTATAGGGTTGTTTCCTATCCTCCAAATACATCAAGGTATGATTCTCCACACAAATGTGCTTCTTACCTCATGCCCAACCATCTCATAAGTGCCATACACCCAATTGTCACAAGCAATACTTCTAGTATCACTAATAGACTGTGCATCTTCCCACTAGAGAATTCTTTCGTTAGATGGCTCAAGTAATTATGGATTCCGAATGACGCGTACATAAATTTTGTTTAGGTCTTCCTCACTCAAAGGTTCAGCATAAAGTGTAGATTTCCCACCTGTCAAAGGGATAATCACTATTTCTTCCTTGTTCTCAAAATTTATATACCCCTTGTTGAACTGTAGATCAGCATTATTTGCATAACACAAAGGGCTCCCAAGTAGAGCTGGGAAGCTTTCTAATTCTGAAAGTGTTAAGACCTCAAATTCCCTAGTGAACTTGGCTCCTTGTATAGTAATGGATGCATTCTTTAAAACTCCTATAGGAGTGGCCTTAGTTTGATTGGACATGAACAGTACATTAGAGGATGGCTATAATGGAGGTCTTCCCATATTTACCCATGCATCTAAATTAAGCACATTAACTTTTGTGTCTGTATCAATCAATATATTACTCACGAGCCACCCATCCACAATAGCATTTAGAGTGATATCCTTGTCATAATCCAAGCTATGAGGAGGTAGATTAGCATGTAGGATCTTCCGTCCATTCTCTATACCTTCACATGGAGTGTTTCCCTTTAGCCAATTCCCTAGTAATGGAATGATATTCTCTTGGCACAACATCTTGCATACCTCTTTTAAGTCATCAATATTTGATTGGATTGTCTCTTCTACCTTCTTTTGTTCTAACTTTCGTGATTGTTCCTTCAAACATCGTATTTCACTGTGAATATTTCTGAGTACCTCCATAGTTTCCTTGTAAACCTCCTTTTGATACATAGGATTTGGGTACCTTACATGTAAAACTTCCTCCTTTGTGATGGTAGGCTTTTGTTGTAATGCCTCTCTGGCACATACACCTTCAGTGCATGTAGTAATCTTCATAGGTAATACCTTAGGTTCTGATGTCAGCTTTGGCATCCAATGATTTTCCATAGAATGTTGTATTTTAACCATCTTGGCACCTTTTTTTTCATGTTTATGTTGCTTGATAATATTCTCATATAAGTCCGAACAGTCCTCATAGTTTGATTCTTCCCACAAAAAAACAAGTATAATTTTGAGGACATTAGCACTTGTAGTGGTCAGGGGATCTGCTTGTAAAACATGTTCTGTGAGGGAACTTACTTCGTCCACCACCACAGCCTCGGCCCCCGAAATCCACCACAGTATCCTTGACCTCTGCCACAACCTCCTTCAAATTTCCCTTCATTCCGATCATAGTGCACTTGAGTGTGATCACAATCCTGGTGCTCACTTTTTCCTTTAGAATTATTTAATACTCCGGTCTATCGCACACCAATATTTATGGCATCATGGATTTGACCAATCAACCTACAGTCTTCTATATCATGAGTTGTGGAATGGAAACTTTTGCAATAATAAGATACATTCTTCCTTATCGCGCATTGTAATAATGGGTAGCGGCTTGCATCATAGTCCAAATGGCATATCTCACAGTCTAGCAGCAATGAACGCACTGATCTACAAGGACAACTATCTTTGGTGTGCCCTTCCACTACACAATCTATACACCAAATCTTAGTACACATCTCATGTGGTGAATTTGTTGATATTTTCTCCAACTACTTTTCCGTAGCTGTAATTTGTGCCTCTATGAATGGGCTTACTCCAGTGTCTATACTCTTGATTGCCTCAGTACACAAGGTTGCTTCAAGTGCTTCGTGTGGATCCGTATAAGTCTTATGTGACAAAACCCTCCTAAAAGGTGTGATCAAGCCCTCAATGAACCACTGTGCATGTTGGCTTGTATGAATATTATAAGAAGTATTAGACAACGGTGTCTTGAAATGGGCATCATATTCTCAAATGCTTTCAGTAGTTCCCTACTTAATATCCTTGAGCATGCTTATACTCTTATGCTCAAACTCAAGGATATGAAACTCCTTAAGGAAAACATCCTTTAATGTTGCATAATCTATGCAAGTCTGATCAGGTTCAAACTTCCTGTACCAACTGTGTGCATGTTGTAAGTTGACTTGACTTGCACTCAAAAGCCATAACTCCTTTTGCATGCCATAGTATCTCACACATGTGTACATGTTCAGCAGCATCTTCTATGCCCCTATACTCTAGAAGATAAAGGGACATCTCCGTGTAAATATTTTAGGGTTGGTGCAAGCCCTGCCCACCTAATCTAGAACCTCTTGTGTACCTCTGCCTCCAGAACCACCAAATCCACCAGAACTAGAACCACTTATGCCCCCTGATCCCCCACCCGTAGCCGGAAGTGGACCATTGGATGTACTTCCATATGTCCCCATAGTGGTACTAACTGAACTCCTACAATTTGTGAAGTGGTACTACTCCTAGAAGTGAGTCCAAAATTTTGTGTGCTTGAGTTTTGTGCTGATAATGTGCCTAAAAAGGTACCTCCAAGAAATAAAGAATACATTTTCCCTGTCATAGATGTACTTTCTATCTAACTTACTCTGGCTCTTCTACCGCTTAAACTAACTTGCTAACTACTTACTGGTTGTACTAGATACTGGAAATCTAAATGCAAGGGCTAGGTTGCCAGGTAGGTCCAGATGCACACCCGCATCCCATGTTGTCTCTGTTTGTGTGCTTCTATGTGAGGTCGAGGATGGTTCCCTATTATTCTTGCCCAAATGGGGGAGTTCCAGATGCTCTTGCTCCATGCCTTTTACATGATCTCCAAATCCTTCATGAGCCATCTCTCTCCTCAACACCATCCTCTCTGCAATATCACATTGTTTCTCTATCTCCCTCTCACGCACCTCATTATACTTGAGCCACCTTTCTTCTCTGTTCCTCTCTGCCACTAGGTCCACCATCTTTTACCAAACCTATTCCTACCCCCGCGCATGGTGGGTTTTTTGCTATCCATCGGCTTCTCTTCCAAATTCAGGGTTACCATCAATATTTTGATTGCTAATGGAATGCCTTACAAATAATTTCCCCTTAGGTAGCATAAAAAATGGAACTCATCTACCTCTATGCAAGAATAAGTGGAAATTGAGTACTCCAAAATATAGCTATTCAAAACACCACAGAACTAAGTATCCACAACGTGCATCCAAATCAGATCAGCATCATAAAGGGCCTAAAATTCTTCCTACATCCAGATAAGCATCTGATACCTCCAATTCCTTTTAGATGCTTAAGAAACCAACCACTCGTATAGCTATACCGGAAAGATAACAAAGACACTCTCATACAAATAGTCATACAAATTCTACTCCACCCACACACATGCGTCAAACTCAAATCCAATGTTGAACCTCTGAGTGTACTCTTCTTCTAGATCCTTTATCCACTCCTCAACACTTGCTAAAGTCAACAGGTATGTTTTCATCATGAAACATCCTCAAAACAACTGAAAAAGAGGTCCTGGCAATAGAACCAATGATGCAACCTAGAATGCACTATATAAACCCCAGGTGCACTGGCACATCACCCATCCTGAGCTAAGCACTCACCCAAAGTGCGCAAAGGTATTAGGCCTCTCTTTAGAGTTTATTATGTAGGATGTTAGCGTGAAGAAGATACAACATATTCAGAACTATAAACATTCCACATAGTATATTCCATATCTAGATCTTAGAGTATCATGAAGTAAACAATAACTATAAAATAATTTTAACCATACAAGAACCAGTTACAATCATGCTTAACACCGTTATCCATCCAATATACTTCATTATATTAAACATTGTAATACATAGAAGCTTCTTACATTACAAATCATTACTATAAGTTATGCACATATCACATCCAACAACATAACTCTACAATAATTCATTATTCAGCCTCTCTCTAACTACACAGCTCACTACATATTTATAGGGGTAGGGACTTATCATTCACCTCCTATGCACTTCCCAAAAATAGGTTGCATGTTGGCAATAGCCGTGCACCTTTACATTAACATGCACACATGAAAGTGTGTTAATAATAAACATCCTAAAGATAATAGGAAGAAGTAATCCTATTATTATCTTGAACTCATGCATGGCGCTTATCAGATGCTCATTTCCAAAATAGCATTTTCATGTTACGCAAGACTCCATGCCAATGTGTGCTCCACACGCTATCTCCAAAAATAGCTTGCATCTATGAAAATGGATAAGTCCCGAATCAACTTGTCCTGGCGCTGGTTTCCTTTCCTATCATTTCACACCTTCACATACGCCTTGTTCCCCATGCACAAATCCTATGTGTTTCTTGTCCTTAGAACAATATTGTCTGCTCAACACATGAATTAAGTTTTGTGTCATCACAAATGGCATGAATCTAATGAAAGGAATGTTTGTCTTTGAGGGAAACAAATAATTCCTTTGAAACATAATCTCAAACTTTGAGCGAGTGAATGTGGGCATGGATTTTAGCTCCCCAAGAATTGTAGTTATTTGTGATTTAAATCTTCTGGAAAAGATTTACCACCTGAAATTGTAGATTTTCATAGAAAGCATTTCCCTTGAGGACCAAATCCACCTGGCTAAGGGCAGAGGAGGTGGAAAAGTATGATATGTGTCGAATGTTGGTCATCTTAGTCATTGCATCCTCCCAAATGTAGATTCTAAGAAATATGGCCATCTTAGTCATTGCATCCTCCTGCCATTGATTCCATCTTGATTGAAGAGGTGGGTGGTAATTTTATAGGTGATGTGGCCAAGGTGTTAAATTCCACACCTACTTGATGTGATTGATTGTGGGTCCATGTTCCATCAAGGATGTATAGAGAAAATATTGGCCTTTATGAGAAAAAGGCCTCCTATCTTTCCAAGTGATGCGAAATCAAATAGGGAAGTCGTCAAAAAGGATGAATTTGGCATGACTTACACTGGAAAAGAATAAGTGTTTTCAAACTCAAAAAAATCATGAGTAGACTGCATGGCCCTATTGATCCATTTAATAACCTGATCCGATCCAGCTCGGAGATTGGACTAGGTGAACCATGTTGTGGAGGTGGGTTTACGAGAAGCGTTGCGGCCATTAAACATGAATTTATTACACATATAGTACCACACCTCCCTTTCACTAGTTTGCCATCACATAGGTAGGTTCTCATACTTATCTAACGACATCTCAACCATATTAAATTCATTACATATGACCCAATAAGCATTAATAATTTCATTTGTGATCCACCGCCAAAGATAATCCCTTTCAGCTGCGTCATTAGAGGCATAAATGTTGATGAATCCAAAAGGGAGGATTTTAATATTAAATAAGGTCCAGATGGCGCGGTTGGTGGGGTCAACACCCTGGCCCATTAAGAAGTGCCACCATTTGGGAGAAAAAATGGAGATCAATCCCCCATGTCCTCCATCATGATTACTGATAAAAGCTAGGTTGTCGGGCTAAATGGATTTTTTGAAAATATTTGACAAGCATCATAAATGACATACTTTTGATTGGATTCTATGAGACCCTACACATTCCATGATATACAATTCATAAGAAACATTGGTTGAGGGCCATACCATCTGCATCTAAGCCATCTAAGGCATCAAATTGATTTTGTAGGAATCCAGTATTATTGTGCTTCAAAAATTTCTACAACTCAACTTTCCTTCTCCTAGTATACTCTATATTATACTCCTCCTGTCTAGACTCCATATTGTGTTTCAGGATATGATCTTGACTGGTCATGGAGTGTCAAGAAGGACTTCAGGACCTTTTGGGTGGGACCTATGAACCAGTTGTTAATAGCAACTGTGAGGTTGGAATATTCAAAGAGATTCAGATGGAGTTTTTCAGTTCCATGAGAATCATGGCCACCTTGAGCATGTTGGAAAACTTAGGAAAGGGGATTGAAGCATATTCAAAAACATGCTCCATGGAGCGATGTTGGCCAGAGGATTGTTCCTTAATAGCAAGCTCTTTTGAGCCAATATTTCCAGACACCTTGGCTTGATCCGTTTTATTCTTGTTGTTTCACCCTCAAATGGTTTTCCACCCTTCCTCCTACGGGGGTTTGATAGATTCAGATGTCACCTTAGGCACAGGGTGATTATGTGGAACATAGAGGGGGAAATCCTTGATCTTATGATTAAAGGCCTAACAACAACAAAAATGTGATAGGAAACTTGATGTAAAGAACACAATGGGAGTAGTGAATATCTTCCATTTGGATCTCCACAAATTCCTTCAACTCTTAAGAGAGGCCAACTTTAACAAAAACTCATTTCTAAGGGTGAGAATTGTAGCACCACTACGGTTCCATGTAAATGACTCACCAGATAGAGGAAGTGATTTGGTGTAAAAAGTGAACACACGGTAATAGAAAGCCAGAGAACTCCACCCAGATAGGGACTTTGAGAGCCACATATTCAGACACCAAAAAGTATTTATTCTAAAGATAAAAAACCAAAAGGGAGTTACACACATACCAAGTGGTTGAACAATTCAAAATAGCAGAGACATGCAAGGGGTCAGAGAAATAGAAAATAAAAATTCCTTTATTCATATTTTACACACTTTCAAGTCAAATGTTGTGAGCTACCTAGGGTGAGTTAACACATGAATTTAACATAATTTTAGAGGGGATATAGCCCACAAAATTTCCAATAAGGCATAACTTTTCTAACCATTGGAATGTAGCATTAAATTCAAAAACAAGTAATACAACATTAGGAGGAGAAACATTACCTCGTGAAAGACATTTGGAATGAATTTCTGGGCGCGTTTCTACAGCGGCCCCATTATTTTAATCCCCATAAGCACCATCCTCGGTAACAATATTTGGGCTCAATATGTAATGAGGGATTATATAGGTGCTCCTAGGGTGTGAGAAACCCTAGAACTTACCAAAAGAGGTAAAATCCCGCAGCACTCGAAGAGGTCACGGTATGACATGCAAGAAAAAAAACCTAGCATATCCAATAGCATCTGGTTAGTCAATCATTTACTAATATTTTTTCCAAAAGATTCATTTTGAAATGATTTAAAATGAAAATTTTTGAAATACACTAGAAGTTAGACTTGAAGATGTGCATTGGCTATCTCAATATTGTAAAAGTTGTAAATATGATGGGTCACTATGTGAGTAGGTGGTTTACACTATTATTAAGTACAAGTGTAGAAACCAATAATTTGTATCCCTTGTCCCTCACTCCTAAGTAAGATCCACTTTTTCATCATTTCCTCACACATATGCCTCTCTTCCCGCTTAAACCCCCTTTTCCCTTCTAAATTTCATTTATCCCTTTAATTTTTTTGTATTCTCCATCTTTAATCCCATCATAATCCCATTATTAATTTATCTTTCCTAACCACCGTTAATCAATCCTAAATATAAATCTAATCCATTTATCATCCCTAAATGCCCTTCTTTTATCCTCCCTAGGCCTTCATTTACTAGTTTTACCTCCCCTTTTCCTTTATTTATTTTTTTCCACCGCCCACCTACTTTTTTATCTCCCTAGAGAACCCTAGCTTGTCTTTATCACCTGAAGCCCTAATCTTCCCTCTTAAGGCCCATTTTTCCTCAATTTGGGAATTATTCCACTGCCCAAATGGATGGACATCCACAATCACCGGTGACCCATCCGGGTTGTCATTGACCCTATAAATCCCCCTTTCCCCTCCTTCTTCCAGGATGCAACTTTGAGAGCTGAAGTTAGCTTATGAATTTCACTATGATTTAGTGTCTTCCTTGGATTTTTTACTATCATATCGAATCTACTTTAGAGTCATTACAATATTTCCATTGGATATCTTGGAGATTTGAAGCCTTGTTGAATTCCTTTGGCTACCTCATCATCTTTGAATTATTTTATTTACAGATTATCAGTTGTCCCAAAACCCTTTCATTCATCTACCACCTATTTATCCTGCTTCATCTTCTTTTTCTAGCCCATTTCCCTATCTCAAACCCTCATTCCCTCCACAGTCGATGTCATCCTTTTCTAGACTTCTTCAACTCGGCTAATGACTGTCTCATTATCTTCTATATACCCATTTTGTAATCTATTTTCTGAGCCTGCATTCCTTCAAATCCCCAGATCTGGTTATTCTTCCTACCTTTCATTTTCCACAATTAGTCCCCATCGACTCAGCACAGTCACCATCAATTGGATCAATATTCATCACAAGCATCATCATATTTTGTAATTTTCTTACATTATGCCTATTGAAATCATGTCCAAAACATCTTTTCATCACCTCAACTCCATCACAACATTATTATTGACTTCAATTCATCCTCCAAGTCACCTAGATCTTCTCTATTTTCTCATTGTTTAGCTCATTCTGTTGCAGTCATCATCAACTAGGTTCGTCAACCTTGGGTCATTGTCAACCCAACCAGGTTTGGTTTGGTTTATCTTTACTTAGATCAGATCTGCATTCTACTTCATCCATTTGGATCTTAGCTTTTCTGTTTCAGTTTAGTTATTTTCTACATCCAATTTATCAATCATTTATCTATATATTTTATCATAAATTAGGTTGACATCCATCCTAGGAAGTTTTCACATCTCAAGACCGACATTGTCAGGAAACCCACTCATCTATCTACTAATCCATTTTTTTTGTTTCCATTTCTCTTTGTTGTGTAGTTCATCAAGCTCACTACGAGGAGGACTTCTAATTTCCACCCGTATTCATTTTCATCTCATCTAGATGTACCTTAAACCCTCTCATATCAAAGTTGTTTGTTCTCTTTATTACCATTTCACTAATCAGAAATAGGTACAAGAATACTAGTTCAATATTCTAGTATGCTTAATGAGACCACCCTTCTTTGATGAGTTCTTTTATTGACTTTCATTTCCATCTTTCATTTTTTTGTCTTTCCACTAACGTTGTAGCTAGGGTCTTTCCTTTGATTTCTCACTTGGTGGAGTGCTTGTTTGGATCAACAACATGTTGGTTTGCTTAAAAATAAAATAAAAAAGAAAATAGCATTATCCAGGTATTCTTAATTTTTTCCCTATTTTCTCCTTTTGCATTTTATTTAGTTTCTTGGCCGTTTGCCTTCATTGAATTTCACATTTTGTTTTCAGGGTCTAAAAATAACCTTCTCATCATTCTTGATAACATAGCTTAACTAGGAGGTTAATACTTTGCATTCACATCTTCCAAAAAGACGTATCAAAACTACACATCTTAAACATCTTCTGCCCATGTGGAACTATTGGGATTTCTTCACCCAATTGGAAATCCACCATGGTGTTCAGGCCACGTTAGAAATTTTTTTACTATCAGTATATTGGCTAAGTGCCCAACACCCTTAACGCTATAGTCCGTAACATGTAGGGGTAGGCCCCAATATCAAGCCTTGTACCGATAGTCATCACATATTTTAACCTCATGTACCTTCGGGTATATCAAGGAATCCGGACAAAAATACACGAAACCATCCATATTTTGGTCATTTCTTAGGTTCCCCTCTGAGCCCATTTTCTCTTTTTCCTCACACTTTTCTAATAATCAAGATATCTTAAACTTTGCTACGTGATTCTTTTGGATTAATTAACAATTAGCATATTTTTATTTCATTTTTTGTTTCATGCTTGTTATTACATGTTCTGAAAGAAGAAAAAAGGAATAAAACGTGATATTTGATAACATTCCCACTTCTACTATTGTTTCCCAACAAACTTCAACAATTTCTATCATTTCTTCCACCCCTTTGGCCCTCTCTTTCATGGTTACTCAACATATGGTTTCCATTCCCCTCTTTAAGAGTCTCAAGCTATCCAATCCAACACTCATGTCAAAACTATCCCCTTCCTTTATCACCACTTAGTCCCATCTAGACCGGCTACTCCCCCATTTGTTGTTTTCAT
This sequence comes from Taxus chinensis, assembly GCA_019776745.2. Classification (NCBI taxonomy): domain Eukaryota; kingdom Viridiplantae; phylum Streptophyta; class Pinopsida; order Cupressales; family Taxaceae; genus Taxus; species Taxus chinensis. Next base: position 615,807,860 of record CM034152.1, on the reverse strand, counting down.
GGGGAATTTTGGACCTCCTATTATTCCTCGTGGATGGATGGAATTCCAAGATCTTCTGGATGTCAACTTCATTTCTTTGGATGATTATCTCCTTCGTAAATATACCAATCTCCCCATCAAGGGTCCTCCTCTTCAAAAAAAATATACACCTATCATTCTCAACCCGAATCTTCCAAAGTCCTTACATCACAGCTTGGTTTTTCTTCCTGAGAACCATGAATGAACTTTCTATGGCACAACATGAGCTTGGATCTCACCAATATTCTTTTGTAATCCCTCAAACCCATAAATCCACTTAATTGGTGGATCCCATTCCTCCCAATCTTCCTCGTATAAACACCACCCCTACTTCATCCTTCCCCATTAATTCCTCATCTACTTTCATTAATACCATCCCCACCCAAACTCTACAGGAATCTCACTTGCTTCTTCCACTACCATAACAACACGCTCACACTTCATTCCCTATTTCTACATTTTATTTCCATGCAAACATTACCATATCACAACCTTATCCTTTAGAATCTGTTCAAACCCACCAAGCTCTCCCTAGAAGTGCCTTCCACTACTTCCTTAATAATGAACCTACTCGAGTATCTCAACCATCCCATACTTATATCCCTACTCATCTTGTGAAAAACCAATCTATCTTTCAACAACCAACACAATGTTATTACATGCTTATCTCCCAACCACCTCATATTTCTCAGCCAATTGAATCCTAACCATTTAACATTCCCCCTCCTTATCAACTACATCTTCAAACACCTACTTACCAATAATCCCATCAATCTTATCCACAACACCACCAATCCCTTCCACAACATAATCCATCTACTTTTTATATCTCACAACCATATCCGTATACTTCTCATACATCCACATATAATGATCCCATGCATGCGTTATTAAATAGATTGGCCAACCTTGAAGCCGCTACCTTAGGGTCCAAGGCCACATTTTCATATGAACATATTTGTAACAAACCTATGAACCCATCAGTCCCTGTAAAGCCATATCCCCCACATTGGGAGTTACCAAATTCTCTAAGTTCAATAGCAAGGAGGATCCACAACAAAATATTTGTGCCTTTAGGCACACATGCTACCTCATTTCTCATAATCAGGACCTTATGCTCTACACCTTCCCCATGTCATTGGTCAGTCCCGAGTTGGATTGGTATAGTGACATTCCACAACACTCACTATTCTCCTTCACCCAACTCGCACAACTATTTTTTTAACACTTCTCAATTAACATTGCACGTAAGATCGCCATCATGGACCTCTACGCCATTAGACAATTTGATGATGAATTGAAAACATATTTCATCACTAGATGGTGTGGCATAATCAACCAACTATCCTTCTCCCTTCGAAAAATAGAATTAATATAACTCTTTGTGCGTTCTTGTGTGAATCGCATTTATTCTACTCTTCAAATAAAGTCGTTCCAAACCTTTGAAGAATCATTCACCATGGCTCACAAACTTGAAATTCATGCCCTTGAGCAAGGCCATCTCAAGCTTAGATCTAATAAACCAAAATTTTATTTTATGAAGTCATCCATGCATAATGAAAAGAATAAAATTTTAGCCAACGTGATGTAGAGAATCTAGTACCTTCAACACACTTCCAACAAGGTGGATCAGATAACCTATTCCAATTTCATTTATATCTTACAAAATGCACCAATTTCTTCAATGTTAGGAAGCAAAAAAGTTTTACATTATGACCTATGAGCTTTAAAAAGTGTCTTAAATGTTTCATTAAAGTGTAATACCTCCTACTCCACCTAGCTTAACCATCTCAATCCTTGGAAACCACAAAAATTGATCAACTTACTCTCTTTTGCAAAAATTACCTATTTTGGTCTCTTGAGAACATGATTAATGGAATGGAGTTAGTTATAATGATCAAATTAGTATCTAGAAAAAATGAGGATAGTTTTGAGTACCCTTTACTAAGGTATAGGTGTGGTTAATTTTTTTTTATCCAACTCCTAAAACAACTACTACTTCCTTTGCAACTACTCCTCAAGTTTACTTCTTCCTACCACAACTGTCTTAGAACAAATAGTAGTGTCAATTTTAATTGCAAGGATATTTTCACTATCAAAAAAATGATTCAGATACCCATTTATCCAAAGAATTAGTTTTCCCATTTTCACTATAGTTTACTTTGTAAAGATTACTTCAAAAATCACAGAGACATGGTCTGAGTTAGGTCTTCATGTACATTTAGAGTGCCTCAGTCCAAACTATCGTGAATTTTCAGGAAAACGGAAGATCCTCAAGGATCTAAGCTTCAATAATATCTTTCTTTAAGTCTCCAATAGGCTCACTATAAAATATGAAGGATTGATTATCTGTGGTGTGTAAGTTAGGAGCTAGAATTTCCAAACCCTAGTAGGGTTTACTTAGAGATCCTGAGAGTACATTTTCCTCACCAAAACGTTGGCTCTCCCCTTTAAAGGTTAGAATCACTTAGAGAAGTTTGTTAATAATTAGGAACTATATATCTTGCTATTAATCACTATTCACTCATTGGAGTGTGGGTTAAGATGGTTTTCCATTGTATTCTACCTTTCCAAACAGGGTACATTACAATTCGAAGTACATGTCACTAGGCCTTAATAGTAAACAACTAAGAGGGTTCTTAAGATATTCAATGATTATGAGAACGTTTCATTTCTCTCCTATCATTAGTATCATCTTCCAGTCCCAACCTTCTTCTTGAATCTCAGTCTTTATTCAAAATTTCACTTGTAACCTTCAAGTTCAGGCCTCTCAAACTTGTGTACCCTTCTTAATATATAAAAATGAACATGATATACAAACAATAATCCACACAAAATGAAATTGAAGACTTCTTACTAGTATTCAAGCCCTTAAGAATTTGATAACTACTATAGCATGACTGATTCATGCTTAACTCGCCCATACATTGTGTGCATACAACAAGAACACATAAATCTTATAACTTCTTCTTTGACCTCCAACACTCGAATATTTGATTGATCAATGATCAAATACAGTTACAAAAATAATTTTCATACCTTACTATTTGAATCCCTTCATGTAACTGCTTTCATAGATACATGCCCAAGGTCACATGTGGAGTATTAACTTGTAAGAAGTGGCTTAAATGAAGCTTTAAGAACTTATTACACCACCTTAGAGATAAAGAAGAGGCTGCAAAAACATAAAAAGACAATGAAAACATATAGACATGCTTGAAAAACACCTAAAAACCCCTACACAACCTAGGAATCTGAAAATTGTCTCCATTAAGATTCAAATTTTCAAATTGCTAAAAAGGAGGGAAACTCCATATTTGAAATTTAAACTTCTTGAACCCATCAAACCAAAATTGAATGACACCTGGGATTCCTAAAGGACCCTTACAAGCCAAAATTTATCATACTAACCCTAGACTAGCCCTAGTAATGATGCCCCTGTATCACAATGCAATCATAGTCAAGTCCTCATCCACATCTACATCTCACACCAAACCTCCACAAAGGCCTCCTCAGTCAACCCCTAATTATACTCCCCTTGGAGAATCATACAGCTCCATCTTCGACAAATTAATGATTGTGCACCTCATTGAACTTCCTACCATTCGACCCTTTAATGAATCACGACCTAAACCCACATGGTATCGAGAGGAATATTATTTTAAGTACCACCAATTTTTCAGGTATGAAATAGAGAAATGTCACACATTCAAGGACCTCATACAAACACTCATAGACTGTGGTGATATTCAATTAGACAACCCCAACGCACCACCCAATCAACCCTTAGACATTTTTAAACAACCTTTTCCTAACCACCCACCCAATAGTCAAACACCTCCTCCTACATCCCAACCAGCCAATGCTCATACTATTAGCACCCTAAGTCATGAATCAACCTCACCATCTACACCCATCATCCCTTCAACCACTTAACCTATATCTACTTCAACATCTCTTACAACTATTTCTACATTTGTTTCACCAGTCACTATTACACTTGTGTCTATCACATCTACTACACAATTTGTATTGATGTATACTATTTCCCCATCCATATCCATATCTATTACTTCACCCCCATATATATTAACACCCATCTCAACACCCTTATCACACATCCCCACCTCTATAACTACTCCTACACCCTTATATTCAACTACATCTACAACTATGATCATGCCCACATTAATATCTAAGCCCATGTCCACGTCCACATCATCTCCTAAAGCATCTATTGAACAGACACCCTCACAACCACAAATATACCTACACCACCTACAAGTTCAACCACTCATATAACAATACCCTCAAAATATACACGTTCGACAACTCCTTCTAACTTCATCAAACCTATCATCTAAAAACCACTACCATATTTGATATCCACATCCATAAAGACATCTACACAATCTAATTCTATTTTGAAATATCCCCTAGTTGAAATCATCAGTATCCCTACCAAGGGAAAATCCTCATGGACAAAGTCTTAAAACTTTGGTGTGCCCCTTCAAAAATCTCTCACGCACCCATGCAAAAATTTGGAGCTCCCTACTCCCAAATCTAACCTCCTCTTAAATTTAATGTTGCATCATCACTTTTAGGGACATCTACGTCTATCTTAGGACCAAGTCCTTCACTGACACTCCCTATTATCAACAAATCCCAAATAAAACAATCTAATCCTCCTTCCAAATCTGATCCTCCTATAAAATCATCCAAATCTCCAATCATCAAAACCCAATCTAGGTCATCCAATCCCCATCTTCAAACTACACTCAAATCACAAACATCAAATCCCTCTACCACATCTAAATTTGAGTCAAAGGCACCCATTTAACCTCATAAAGGCAAAAAACCTCTCTTTCCCTCTTCCACTACCCCTAAATCAAAAATCCACACCACCCATTCTTCAAACACTTCCATTGGTTCCTACGCAGATATCCTTCAACATCTATTTCAAGAATTCACAATCACACTTCCCCCATCAAATATTTTGACCCACGAGGAAAAAAACCATCATCATTTGATTCTAGTGTCATTTTTTCCTACCATCGTACCCCTAAGCATAATAATGAACATTGTAAGTCCCTCCAAATTATCATCCATAACGTCAATAAAGAACACAATCTCCTCATTGAAGAGGATCACCCTCTTCCCTCTACTAGTTCATCCACAACCAATCTCAATCCTTCACCCCAATATTCATCTACTAAGACTTTTAAGTCACCTCATTCATCTAGAACCTTCGTTACCATTATTTCTCTGAATATTGTTTCACCCAAATAATCCATTGCTCTCTTTATCAATGTTGTTTAGGTCACCACCCATTCTCACACCCATGATTTCCAATCACCTACTCAATCCAAGTCAAAGGTTATTGTCGCCACTCCCTCTAGTGATCTTACTCTACCCCCTTCTTCATCAAAACCCAAAGTGTTTATCATATCTACGTCATGGCTTGTTTCCATTGAACAAAGTGTTATGAAACACCTTCATTAGACCCCAGTTAAGATGTCCCTCTATGATCTCATCCAAAGATCCCCTAATCATAGAAAATCTCTCATCAAAGCTATAAATCGTATTCCTGCCCCTAGCGATGAGACTCGGCCTTTTGTGGCCCTTGTTGGAGTGATTTCTTCTTATGTCGCCATATCTTTTGACAATTCTGAAATTCTAAACATCACTTGAATATCATGACCTCCCACTTTTTATCAATGTGCATATCAATGATACTTTCATCTGATGCTCTATGATAGACAACAGACCTAGCATAAATATCATCTCATCCCACACCTTTGATAATTCAAACTCCCTAATTCCATTTTCACCCAATATCCCGTTTTCCTTCACATTTTCAATGATGTCGTTGCCCTTGCTTTGGGTATAGTTATTCTCCCTATTCATGTCAGTGAAAAGTTCCTCCATAAGGTCTTCTATATTTTAGAGGGGGAGTTTCAATATAATATCTTACTTGGATGACCATGGATTCACACCATGCATTGTGTTCCTTCCACTCTTCATTGTTGCATCAAATACAAGCGTGAACGGAAAATCCTAACTCTCCCCTCAAACATTCCATTAAAATCATGTCACATGACTTATCGACCTAACGATGTGCTTATTCCCAAGAAATATTTTGTTGAAGCATCCACTAGCTCATCCATCTCTACATCAAAACTTCCCAATGATGACTCTTTAGACAAAGTGATGAATCGGTTCTTGTTGGGGGAGTATCATCTCCTCGCCCTCAATGCTTTTCCCATGCTTCATGAATTTGGTAGACCAAAAAAAGATCCAATGTATCAACCTGATGTCGGGGATGTCATCTATTTTGGTCCTCCCCATCTTCCTACCAACCTCATCTATGGTGGCATCGATTTCCCTTCCTCTCACTTTGATGCTAAACCACATACCAAGCCTTATACCAACGGCTTTGAATTTCTTTACAAAAAATTATTTTCCTATACTTATCTTTGTCATTGCGCATGGAAAGGATTTATAATGGATTGCTATGAACAAGGCATAAATGACCTAATAATTGATCAAAATCATAATCCCCATAAGAATTTAGGATTGGGTTTCAAGGAACAACCTACCAACTCTCTAACACCTTCTTCATCTTCATCCTTTATGGACGTCTTCTCCATCCCACGAACTCATGGATACGAATGACACTGTGTCTGTTTCCTCTAGATTTTTTTAATCTCTACCATCAGTTTAGGACATATCATGTATCAATCTAAAGATGAAATTTGGTCCCTCCCTCTTAAGTTTCTTGATATGGTAGGGGAAGATTCCCCTACCATTAACATTCTTCAATGTACCAACAACAACTCCATCTTTTCTTATATGGGGGCAGAAGATTCCTATCTTTATAAAACCTTACCTCTAGACACATCCACTCTTCTCAATGAATCCACCATCAAAATCAATATAGGGACTCCGCAAGATCCCTACATCCTCAAAGTAGGTCATTCCCTTGATCCACAAGAGCTTAAGTCTTTCACCGCATTCCTTTCTAGAAATATCCAAGCCTTCATGTGGCCATACACCAACATGATGGGCCTTGTCCCTACTATTATTTTCCATAATATCATCATTGTCTCTGATTCTAAGTCGGTTAAACTGAAACTTTTCCACATGCATCCTAAAGTTTTCCTCCTTGTCAAAGAGGAGTTGCAGTGCCTTATTTCTTCCAATTTCATCATTCCTATCAAATATCCACAATTGGTTTGTAATACCATACTCGTTGCCAAATCCTTTGGAAATATTTGTATCTACACTGACTTCTAGGATCTAAATATTTATTTCCCTAAAGATGACTTTCCCGTTCCTAACATCAACCAACTCATAGACATCACCAAATGCCATGAGATGTTTTTTCTTATGGATGGATTCTCTGGGTTTTGAACACGTTTCCTCGCTACCTATTTCAGATTAGTGAAATCGCAACAAGATAACAAATAACTCCAAGTATGAGATGGTTTATAGTACCTCTAGATCGGATGATGATGTGTACAGGTGCAAACAAGAGATCCTCCTCCTCATAGTGAGCTAGATGACCTGTAAATCAAGAGAAACTCAACAAAAAATGGATTAGTAGATAGATGGGTGGGCTTCCCAATAATGTCAATTCCTAGAAGTGAAAAATTTGTAGGATGGATCTCAACCCATGTTTTGATAAAGATAAGATTAAATATTGATAAATTGGATGTAGCAGAGCCTAAGCTATAATAAAAAGTAATTGTAATAAAATATGATAAAATGTAGATCTAATCTAAGAAAATTAAATCAAAACTATGTCGATGGTGACTGAAGCAGATAAACATAAAAAAAAATGGAAAATACATATCTAAAGGCCTTGGAGGCATATCTGAAGCTGGTGATGAAGTTGAGATGAGGAAACGAGAACCTGCAAGAGATCTAAAACATGATCTAACAGAAAGGATTAAGAAAATTATGAAATATGAGGGTGAATGGAATGAGGAAAATTTTGGTTGATTGCGACCAAGATGAGTCAGAGGTGACTAGGGATGAGCTAGGGTTAGCTAAAAAATGATGCATAAGGATGAGGACCTACAGATGTAAAATGACGGCTTGAGGAGACATAGGCAATACTTATGGATGATAATTGAACCTACACAATATCTAATGAAGAATGTGATGATAAATTACAATAATAGACCCAGGCATGCAAGGAAGAAAATGGAGGATTAAAATATCCAAAAGTGCACACAAAATCTCCAAGAGAAATCAAATATGGTTGTGTCAGCTAAAAAAGATATCAACAAATGAAAGCAAGATCACAAGAAAGCCCAAAGTCTCCAAAATTACATCCTGAGAAAAGGAGGGGTAAGTGCAGCTTTATAGGGTCAATGGCAACCTATATGGGTAACCACCAATTTTGGGGACCCGTCTATTTGGGTGGTGAAAAGGTGACAAGCTCAAGGCAATGAGCCCTTGTGAGGCAGGAATATGGTTTTAAATTATAAGGATGAGTTAGGGTTACATAGAATCGATAAATGGGTAGGTGGAGGGTGAAAATATTAAATAAAGGCCATTGAGAGGTAAAATCATTAAATGAGGGATTATAAAGGATAAAATAGAGGATTTAGGGAGGATAAATGAATTAAATGGAGGTTTAGGATTAATTAGAGATGATTAGGGATGATTAATAGATGATTAATTAAAGGGGTGTTTAGGGAGAAATGAAGGTGGGAAATAATGGTAAGTGGAATAAATTGAATTTAGGAGGGAAATAGGATTTGAATGGGAAGAGAGGTATGTATGTGAAAAGAAGACGAAGAGAAATCGCGAGGTGAGAGGTAGAAATACCAAACATTGGTGTTTAGAATGGGTATAATCAAATTCTCATTGCACCAGAAGACCAACATAAGACTTCTTCCATCAGTCCTTGGGGGACTTTATACTATCACACCATGCCCCTTAGTTTGAAAAATATCGGAGCTGCCTATTAGTGTGCCATGACTTACATCTTCAATGACCTTATCCACAAGATTGTAGAGGACTATGTCAATGACCTCTTGGGTAAATCTAAACATCAATAGGATCGTCTTTTCATCCTTCAAATCATTTTTGATTGCCTCGTCAACTTCTTCCTTCATCTCAATCTAGCCAAGTGTGTATTCAGAGTTTTAATTGGCAACCTCCTTAGCTTTATCATTTCTATTAGGGATATTGAAGTCGACCCCGCCAAAATCAAGGCCATCCCTAAGATGCCTCGTCCTTCTAATCTAAAGCAAATCCACAGTCTCTAAGGATGATTTTAATCAGTTCGTCATTTCATCTCATAAATTTATGAATTTTTCCAACCTTTCCATCATCTTCTTTACAAAGATATTGACTTTAACTAGGAAGATAATTGTCAAAATTCCTTTGATGATCTCAAGCAGTATATTGTATCCCTGCCTCTTCTCACACCTCCACACGAGGGGAAACCTTTCTATCTTTACATCGCTACCACTGATCATGATTTGGGTGCCATTTTAGCACACCAGAATGACCAAGGTAGGGAGAAAGCCAAATATTAGATCATTCGCACCCTTCACAAGTATGAGACCCGCTACACTAAATCCAAAAAGTTGTGTTGCGCCCTTTTTTCACTACCTCCAAGATCCATCATTATCTTCTCAATCATAAGACCTATGTCATCATTAGCTTTCAACTTCTAAAAACTATGCATTCTAATCCTTACCATAGTCACTACATCACTCAATGGCTCATGCTCATGATTGATTTCAACCTAGAGTTTATTTCTTAGAAATCTATCATCATTGATAAACTAGCTAAAGCCCCTCTTTCTGACAATCATCCTCCTCACAAACAATTTCCTAATTAGTTTATCCTTACCACTGATCTCGAGATTTTTCCTCTCAAAATGAAACTCTTCTTTAATGGTTCTAAGTGTCAACAGTGGAGAGGTACAGGTGTTATCATCATTCCTCCTTGGGATACTCCTATTCCTATCTCTTATAAGCTTAATTTTGAATTCACTAAAAACATGGCTGAGTATGAAGCCCTCATCTTGGGTCTCAAAACCATTGTCATGATTGGTGTACAAATACTTGATATCTACAGTGACTCTCAACTCATCATCAACCAAGTCAAAGGAGTCTATCAATGTAAAAATGAGGTCCTTTAAAAATATAGGGACATTGTCAACTTCCTTCTTGAAGCCTTTGACTTTTACACCATTCAAACCATCTCACGGTCATCTAATCATTTTGAGGACACGATGGCCTCTCTCATATCCCTCATCCCATGGGGAAACTAGAGGAATCTAAGATTTCCTGTTGTCGTTCCATCATCTTGATCAACCATCTCATGTTCATGAGATTCCTCACATGTCAATCACATGCAGATACTAATCCATAAGATATTTGGTACCCTCAGATCTTCAAACTATTTATCTCATTCTAAGCTATCCCATCTAACTTATCCAAAAATGGTAGAAGGTCCTTCCTTCAATGCACGCTAACTGCTATGTCATCCTTAGTGCAGTATCCTTTATAAATGTGCGGAAATTTGATGAAATCCTTGCTTCGTTTCCTTAAAGTCTTATGAATCCGATTGTGCTACATCCAAGAATTCCATGACAGGTATCTGTGGTGGTATTTTTAATGACTTGGTCATTGTGAAGCATGTGTCCTTCGTCATGGGTTATTATTTTGCCTTCCCTCAATCAAAATTGTTGTGAATATGTTAAGAAAGTGCGTCAAATGCCAACAATCATTCTAATCTCATCCACATTACTAGCCAGGCCTTACAACTAGCTCAATCCTGGATATTTGGCCTCTTCTCATAATGGGGGACTTGAACCTCATCAGCCTCATCAATACTGCATTCCTCTTAGTGCCATTATTCTATCATCACTGCTAATTGAATACTTCACCAAATGGGTGGAGGCCATTCCACTCGCATCTACAAAAGTTAACCAAATTGGTAATTTTGTCTATCAGCACATCATATTACAGCTTCGGTATTCCTCATAAAATCATCATCGAAAAAACGGAAATTCCTTTAAAAATAAAGATACCTTAAAAATATTGTGCAACTCTTTCAATATCAAGCTTAACTTCTCTTATCCTTACTATCCTCAAGCTAACGAACAATCTGAAGCAACTAACAAGACTCTTTGCAACATCCTTGCCAAAACTATTGATAGATTAGGTCATAATTGGCATCTTCATAATCCCTTTCGCTTTTTGGGCTTATTGGACTAGCATATGCACAGCTCTACAGTGCGCTACTCCCTTCTCTTCTTTTCTATGGCTCTGAAGTCGTTCTTCCTCTTAAAGTCCAAATCCCATCTTTACACGTTTTTCTCTTCACGACTTTGTTTCTGACAGAATACTATCACCAAGATCATCTAACACATCTTGAATTATTAGATGAATGTCACCTTCTAGCCCTTGAACATCATCATGTCTATTAAGAGCACGTATCAAACATGTGCCTACAAAAAACATATAAAAGAGAATGACTTTAATATCAGTGATCTTGTCCTTAAAGAAAATCAGAACGTCACAACTTTAGAAAGGAGTCAACGTGGATAAATTTTTCTCCCAACTAGATTAGACCTTATATTATCATGCATAAGTATGGGTTTAGAAGCCTATCGTTTAACATATCTTGATGGTAAACTAGAAACGGAGCCTATCAATGCCTTACACTTACAACATTTCTATTGTTAATATATCTACCAACATGAGTCTTAGTCATATCAAATATCTTATATCCATCATCAAAATCTTCCATCTCTTATCTGTAATGATTTGGAATTATGTGGTCTACCATCACTTTAATATCCACGACCTTGAATATGGGCACCATGACTCTTACCCATAGCATATTCCTTATGGAAAAGTTCCTCCTTTTAGGTGGGAACCCTATAATCATTACATCCATCTCACCCTATTATCTACCTATTAGAACCATGTTAAGGGACCACAAGTGTCGGTTGTACATTTTATCTATCCCCTCCCCAAGTGGTCTATGTGGCTATCCCCAACTCTATCCATAAAGTCAAAATTTCATGCATGCTCATATGAAAAAGCTATCATATCTAAAAATAGTCTGCTTCCTCAAAGGAAAATTGTTCATGTAAAGAAAAATTGTCAAAAATGTAGACCAATCACTCGAAGGACATCTATCATGCATATCTTATCCTTCCATCTAAAAAGTCAAAAATCCAAAAATCCAAAAGCAAAAATATTAACGTAGACCACTCCTTGGAAGGATGGTTACTCATCTTATACCATGGTAGTAAAAGGCTTCCCACATTGGTCAACATTCTAAATCTCTAAAGCAAAAGAAAAATATCAAAAGCAAGCATCCTAAGAAAGCTTCCTGCATGGATCAAATTTCTCCTATAACAGAGGAAAAATTCCCACATAGAATCAGTTTGTGCCATATTGCTCAGAGTTGAGGTAATAGAATTATGGAACGACCACCTACGGAGAAAAACCTATTTCTCCCCGCTTACGAGTTACATCCATATTAATACCCTTGGTTCTTAGTGTCCATAGTTGGGTCTAGAAGCATCACACCTGATCCATGGTCATCTTCCATAAGATCTTAAGATGTGGCTAACTACCGTTAGTTATGTGTTAACCCCCACCAATGGTTACAAGATGTGCATTGCTGAAATTGTCTCATTCCCTATTTCACACTTTACCTCCAATTCAGTCTAAATCAGCATATATCCTAAGTGCGATCCTTCCTATGTTGGAGTTTCCTTAAATCTACATTTCGGTCACTTGTCCTCATAAGGTCATGTTTTATCTACCACATCTGATCTTCAATCCAATCACACCATCCGTTATATAATCTCATCCATATCTATCTTAAAATTATATCTGATATTTTTATCTCATCTTACCCAATCAACTTAGCATATCATCAATATCTCATCCAATCTATCTCATCAATATATTATCTTATCTAATCTCTTCATCAATTCCTTTTTTCTCTTCCACTTTATGCTTGTGTGTTTTCCATAAACACACTGATATTAGATGCCTTAACATGGCATCATTTCGCATATCTTCCAGCCTATCATACTTATCTAGTAGTGCAATTCTTGATCACATCTTAAGCCCATCGTTCATGGCTATATCTGTGTTTCCTTTCAGGACACCATCTCTCATCTCAAAGACCCCATCCTTGTTGCTATCTCTCGAGGGCACCTTACCTCATTTTAAATAGGCCCAATGCTATGGCCATCTTTCAATAAATGGAACGATAACTAGATCAGTACCAAGCCAAGAACACAAATGCTAATCAAACACCACAATCTATAAGATGAAAGCATATTCACCAGAATAAACATGTCCTCCTTCACTACATAAAACCTTTGCAAACAAATGAGAAACAATATCATATATTATCTATGGTCAACTCAATGAACGTTGATATAATGAGAATGGGCCTTGATTTTGGTGCTTTTATAACTTGTCCCATGATAGGGTTGAATTCTGTTATATTTTGTCTTGAGAGGGCCCAATGTTGGTATGTTTCATTGTATCAAGAGAGCTTAGCTCAGGTATTCTTCATTATCTAATGGTGGGGCTTAGGTTTGGATATACGTTCCTTGTTTGAGATGGACCTTGTCCCGAGTTTGCTTGTTATTGGTTTGAATATCCTTGGTCGATATTGAGAGTTCTCTTGTTTGAGATGGACCTTCTTGTCTGAGATGGAATAAAGTTTGCATTTAGGGCAATTATTGAATTGAAGTAATGACTAGATTGCTGTTTTTTTTTTTGGGCTGGATGAAGAAGACAAGTTGGTTGAAGTTCCAAATTAGTGATGCCTTGCAATGATTAATGTCAAGGAAGTTTGACTTGGGACCTGGATTTTGATGTTTTTCTTCTTCTGGCCTAAACCTGTTGGGTTCAAGTACTAGCTTGGGAGGTGTATATTGAGGGCCCATGAAAGTTCCAGAATACTTGGCTTGTATTTTTTTTGTTGTAGTACAATCATCTCCATGTGATGATTGTAACATTGACAACACTACCAAACTAGATTCCAAAGAAAACCCATAGAAGAACTTGCACTGGTAAATTTATCCTTGGAAAGATAAAAAACTAAAAGGAACATTAAAAAACATCAAAAAGTGACCCTCAAAACTCCAGCCTTGCTTTTTTACTTTCACATATATCTCAGTGAGAGTAGATGACCATACTAATCGATTATTTAATAACAATTGTAATCCTCCAGTTTAAGGGGGGAGCACCTCCAACAATTGAATGTGAATCTTCTCTATGGTTTGTCTCCTACAATACTTTTGAAATGAAATCACTTTCAAAGATTCAAATGGATATACGAGTGTAAAGAGATCAGTTTCCAGTATCCTATGTCCCTTCACTTTGTATTCATCAATTGAAATCATTAGTGGAGAGTTTAAGAGGATCTGGCTTATATGAAACCCCCTTTGAAATGTTAAGAATGTTGAAGAACATTAATTTTCATTTTTATCAAGTAGGTTTTCCCAGGGGTGGGGAATGCCTCCTTAATTTAACCCCCTAGAACTGTAGGGTAATTATCCTAAATCATTGATCTAATCCATTTATCATTCCTTCAAAAATGGGATGTTTCTTGCTTGCTTGGGAGGATGTCAAGAGGTAGCTGACGCCATCAAGGGGGTTAATGGATACCTCTCGCCCCTTATTACCAAAATACTGGTTAATGTTTTTAATTTTACTTTCTCGTGATTAAACCTATGCCCAACATAACACTTTACCCTATGTATGCATCATCTTTCATGAAAGAGAAGTTGCAACCTTAAGTACCCATTTGTCTAAAATAAGTTGAGAACACACCGATATCTGTTTACAATGAAAAAGCTATCATCATTTTTGTTTTCTTTGTTTTTATTGTTCTATAAATCATATTCCTTTTAATGGAATTTAAAATTCCGATATATATATTTTGTAATATATTCGGGGTAGGGTCACCAGTTCCTCATTGTTCCCTAAATCTTGGGAACATCTTTCCACATGATCCTCTGTTCCTAATATTTGATATTTGAAACTTGGGGAAACATACTTTGTATCATTATCTTTTTCATCTTGTTTTGAGGTTAATTGTCATTAATACCCATGCCATCTTCATCTTCATTCAAACTTGCTTTATCTTCTACTGTTTGGTTTATCAAGCCAGGTCAGAGGGTTATTCCATCAAAATTCATCTTGGATTTGCAGCCAGGCTCGTTAGAGTGCGGTCATTATTATCACAGCGCATTAGCATGGGATCATGCCATTTGGGGCTTGAACTCTGATCGTCATCATGGCAATTTACTCTGCCTTACCTCTAGATGTCTCCTTGAAATTCAGTAATTTCATCTTGTTGCATACAATTTATTCTTATGATTGATTCTTTGTGATATGCACAATTTTATATTTTTGTTAAGTTTCTTCCAAACCTTTCAGAAGTTTTTGAGCCCCTAAAAACCATCATATCGGTGAGAGGGAGGGAGCCACAGCATGTTGATGGAAAATCATCTACTGTCTTTCAACAAAATGTATGTGTATTGACAGAATGCAATTTTCATATTTGTTCTCATACTGGCCTAGTTGACTGTTGACTAGAAAAGCTTTTCCATCCTAGGTCATGTCAAGCTGAAAAATAACCAAATAGGAATGAGCAAAATTGGTTTAAATTTCTGTATATTTTGTTGTAGGCATGCTTTTGTTTGGCATTGAGTTTTGATTAGTACTATGTGGTGGGGTATTATGTAGTCTACTTTTTTGCTACATCCTAATTTATCAATCATTTTATCTAGATTTTTATTAAAAGTGGGTACACAATGCCGATCAGTAAATTTTCAAAAAATATGAGACAAGATTTTAGATTTGCCAAAATTATAAGTATCTAACAAAAAAATTTTTTGTTTTCCCCTAAATGTTGGCCTATAGTATGTATATTTGAACAGAATGAGTTTCCAGCTATATACAATTGTAATTACTTTTTCCATCCTTCAAAATTTTCCCCGCTGTGCAGATTTAGATAGTTTGGATTCACACATGTTGGACCATCTGAAATGGGTTGGTTGAAGCATTACATTATTTTTCCAAATTTGTAATTTATCATCAAAGAATTTGGAAGCTAGCCCATTGGTTGCAAACATGTAAGAATCTGTTTGTGAAACTGTGTCAACAAGGTCATTTGGATGCTATTTGAAATAGACAAAAACTGCACATAAAGAGCAAACGACTCCGCTATTGTTTTCCGAAGCATCCTGTTTTCCTGTTTTTCATTTGAGCTATAAAAGCCTATGGAATAAGACTATGGCAGCACAGGGCTAAACCACAGCTGGCTTGAGGATGATCTTAAATGCAAGCATGAGAAAGACTCTTGATGGCTGCTTTTATGAGCATCTTCTTTGTATGTAGCAGGTAAAATGGCATTTTAAGTAAAATTAGGCTTTTCTGTAGTTGCAGCCTACAGTTTAAAATGGATTGGTATCATCCTTATGTGCTAGATTGATTGGTATCATCCTAATGTGTTAGATTGATTGGTATTTGTTGCAATCACTAACACACAGATTCAAAACTTTTGATATATGCCTTGGTAGTCTTGTTTACACCCTCAAATTTGGGCGATTTAAGTTGAACAATCGTGAAGTCCTTGTTCATTTGCAGTTCATGTCTCATTTCCTGCTGGTTTTGGCGGATACATATATTCAAATGTAGATTAACAAGACTTTTAAGGCATCACTACTATCTTCCTTCAAATAGGAGGACCTCATTTTGGCACAGTTTTGCACAAGATTTTATTGAATGGAAAGTATATAAGCTTGACTGATTAGCATTTGAGTTGAGTTAACCCTCTGAATCTGTCTGTCTTTTCAGTATGTCTTTTCGTTCACACTTTTATACGGAAGTGTTTTTGCAGAATTTTTGTTGAATATGTAAATAAATTACTGTGTTTGAAGGGACACATCTTGTCTTTGTGTATGTCAAATTTTATGCTGTGAGTTTCAAGAGTTCAAACATTCTATATTAAACAAGTGATTTCTAAAGGTGTTTCTTGGATTTGGTGCATAGTTATAAAAGTCCTTGCGAGGTGTTAATTACGCCTAAGGCGTTGCTAAGTTGGATTGAAGCCATTGTGTTTGACACACGGCAGCCAATGGACGGTCCAGATGTTTTTGGTCGTTGATAATTGAAGCTGTTGGTTTTCACAGTAACGAACAATTGTTAGGAGCCTGCATTGTACACAAACCAGAGCTGATTTGAACTACCATCCACTCGACGAAGAGCAAAAGCCAAGCATAAGACAGAGCCCTGGTCATTAGCAGGAATTGAAGTGTTTTTCATGAGCAGAGTAAACTCCACACTGGATGAGATGGCCTCACTGCCGTTTTTTTCTTGGCCGTTGTTTTTTCTCTGTGTTAGCTCTCTCTGTGACCGTGTAGATCCAACATACTTGAAGTTCAAAACTTTCCGATTTATATATGGCTACTTATTCTTTTCTTCACGAATTCCACAGCTAGAATTGGCAAGAAATCAATTGCTTCAAACTAGAGTAAGTACATCAGATTTTAAATCAAGAAAACAAGGAATCTCTTTCACATTTGGACATTACACGACACACTTTGATGATTTTATTAGTAAAAATATCTACTTGTAAATCAAAGAGCAATTTGCTCTCAAAAAGTAAGAAATTGTATGGAGTCTTAGTCTAAAAATTTCCAATCAAAAAATAAAATATACATTTTTCTCATATGATTGACCACTAGTGGGGTTTGATTATGATAATTATATGTGAATAACCTATTTTCCTGCAATTTTCGATTTTAAAACTAACAAAGGGGTTAAAAAGTGCTACAAGAAGTAAGCATTGTTCTTGGGTTTCAAACCTAAAACCTGTTGTATTTTCCCCATTTTTTATTTTGGCCCCGTTAAGAAAAATAAAGTGGAGCACATATAATAGATATGAATTGGGTAGGAACAATCTAGGTCATGAAATAGTTGTGGAACATGCAAGTATGTAATCCCACCTTTTTTATTTCCATCTTTCCATTCATGTCTTCATCTTATCTAACAAATTAATTGTCATCCAATCAAAACCTTGACAATTGTTATAAACATTAACATCTCCTTCACATAACCACTCTCTTGGGTCATAGTCCAGTTACTACTTATAGCAATTTGGTCGACATTGTTATTCTTACTGACTTGAATAGTGTGGGTAATAGAATTTCCACACACACATTTTCCTTCATTGTTGGTGTCAATATTGTGACTAATGTTTGGATGATGGGAAACATGTGTGCAAACATAGTAATTTCCAACCTCAATCCTAAGAGTGTTATTAGAATAGGCGGGGGAAAAAATTGGGTCCAACAACTCCAATTTATCTGCGGACACGAAATGACGCTCAAGTAATGCTCCCATGCAGGGATCAAAATTGAACCCATCCAATCCTGTCCCAGGTGCTCAAACCTATCAGAAAAGTGTTACAAGAAAATTGCCTATAAAAAAAAAAAAAGCAAAAACTTAAATTTAAATGACATTTTTGAAGTATGGTTTATTAATAAAAATGCCAAAAGTAGGGCCCAGTCAAAGAATTCTCGTCAACAAGAAGAAATATTCTTGCAATCTTGAGGCATATAGATATTAGAGACAACATGGCAATGGCACATAGTAAGTTAATATTTAGATTTATTAATAGTCCCACTCCCAGTCGTGTCACTTTTTCAACAGCTGGCAAGTGGTAGCCCACCTCCATTTAATAGAAAATCTATAATAATTTTCATAAAATAAAATCAAAATCTCACAACTACGATTTACAACCGCTGCAATTAATAAAATCTAAGACTTTTACCCAGTCCATGACTGATTTAATGAATCACTATTTTATTAATTAATTACGGTGCTGAGTCCTGCTCTATTTGAAATGTAACTCAGAGTCGGACTGTGGAAGGAGATATTTTTATGCTTCATTTGATGCCATTAAATAGAAAAAAGTTTCAAAATACCATTACCAGATCTATTGGAGCCTCGAGGAGAATAGCGTATTTCTGCGCACAATTGGGAGTGGGTGAGGTAATGTTTAAGGATAATTTGTTTTGGTGTATTTCTTATTTTTTGGCATACGATTATATAGTTTACCTTAACATTTTGATTCTCAAAATCAGGTATCTGGGAATAGGGAGGAAGAGAAAATAAGAAAAGCAGGAGCCATTTCTCAACCAATGTTATGATTCGTGACTGGTATTTTATTAATATCATGATTCTTTCAAATTGAAATGTTAGCATTTGAATTAGAATGTATCATTACAAGTGATGGGTAATTATTTTGTGAATATGACCAATAGCAATAGTCATTTCGAAGTAAAGAATTAAATCTTTTTTAAAAGTGTATTGTTATCAAAGTTTTAAGGGAAATATTTTAAATGATCCAATAAAATAATAGGCTCGGAAAAGTAATTTTGTTACACTCAAGTAATATTTTTGAAATATTATGTAAATTTTCACTAAGCTTAGTGAACTACCTACATTTCTTTTGTTGAACTTTTTTTGAGTTAATAATATTGGCCACATTATTAGCTTCATTCTTGTTGGTCCAAAAATCTGTCCGGAGGGCAGATCTATGGATAGACGAGCCAACAGTGTGCAGGGCATAGCCCCTCTTTGATACGATAAAGCGAAACTGGTTTATTGATATTCTACCAGCAGGAATCTGCGCAAGTCCTACAACATTCTGCCTTCAGGTGTTTGGGATCTCATCCCAGTTGAGGTATTTCTGACTGTGAGCAGAAAGGGATGAAGGGAAGAGAGGAGATATGATAGTTCTAAAGGGAGAAAAGAAATGAATTCCAAAGCAGAAAGGTCAGAGGGTTTATGTTTTGGGTTGGTAGTAAACAGAGCCAAACCTACTTGCATAAACGAACAAAGCAATACTGATGAGCAAATGACAAAAAAGTAGAGATAGATCTAATAGAATAAACACACAGATCTGACGTAAGAAAGATCTGATGCACATAACACATGTATTCAGCACAAAGTCTTAATATTTGTATTAATGTTTTCTTCTGTTACAAAAAGTAAAAAGCCTTTTCTTCTCACTTCTATTTTTCATCTAAAAAATGCCTCTCTCTTTGAATACAACAATTATCCAAGTATATATAGAAGGAGAAAGACAAAGAAGGTAAAAAGAAACCAACAACTAATTACAAAATATTTACAAAATATCTAAAATTCAACTGTTGACGTTGGGCAATTTGGTAGATAACAACATCTCATGGTGTAACATGGATGATGTCATCACTTGTGCCAAAAAACTTTTAAATATTACAATAAAGAGAACATCCTAGGAGAAAGGAGCCTATTTGTCATCATCTCGAGCAACTGGAAGGGGAGTATCCTGCTTCTTCTCAGGAGGAGGAAATATGAAATTAAGCACGATACTCCAAGAATTTGCTAATCATCAGTTGAAGTTGATCCTGAGTAAGACCCTTGGTGTGATCACTGATGACTTCACAAGTCTCCCGTTCATCTCTGATTCTCTCTAGGAGCTTGAAGTATTCATTACCTGTCTCCATCAGGTATCCAAAAAAATTGCGGCAGGCCAGAAAGTTGATAGATTCTGCATCAAAAGTCAATTTTGACCCTAACCCTTGCGGGAGATGGGATGGTGGGAACTTCAGCGGTTACAACAGTGGTAACATCCTAAGTGGATGTGCCCATTGGAACACTTAACGCCTGTTCTTTTTTTTTAGGAGACCAGGCTTACGACCTATTCCTGGGTGGCGGAAGGAGGACTCTTGGGAGCTTACTCCTGAGCAATGCTTGACTCTCCTTCTTTTTCTTTCCCTTTGCCCTTTGGCAAGTGTTTTGGTCTAGCAGGTGTATTGCCCAAAGGAGACGTGGTGAAGTCTACCCCAAGGTAGATGAGACCGTTATACTTGTACCAATTCTCTGTGCACTGCAAAGTGCCCTTAACCCTCTCCTCAATAGTCTGAGGTGCCCTCGTTCTATAAATTTCAGCAAATGGCCAATTGTCCCCGTCCGTATCTAGATAGACCTGATCAACTTCTTGATTAGTCATTTGGAAACCTTTCGGGACAATGGCCACACCATATTGGATAATTTCTACCAGGGCCATGCGGGATTGATCCTTCCTTCTGAGCTCAACCTCGTGATATAGATCGTTGTAGATATCCTCAATCTATGGGACGTGGATTGGATCGAGCTTTGCCTTTGGGAGGCAATTGCGAGGTTCGAAGATTGGACTTGTCGAGAAATTGTGTTTCAAGTTAAGCAGCTCTAGTTCTGCAAACATTTCTTGGGATTTGGTGTGAGAAGTGTAGGTGTACCTGCCCACTATGAGGGGGAATGGAGTTCCACCCTTCTTTCTTTTCAGGCACTTCTCGCGGTATGTGATAAGCTTTCTAGACATCTCCAATAGGATCAATTTGTGTCCCACATACCTTGGTAGCTTGGTGGCCTTGAGATAGATGAAAGTGGGGAATTACGTAAATAACGCCCCCCACTTCTCTGTAGTAGTCACCACACTCTTGGTCCTCTAACCGTGAGTCATATTGGGCCTCAAGAGGTAGATGATGCTGTATAAGAAGGCATCATTGATCTTGTTGAACTATGGGATGATGTTTTCCTGTCTCAACTCTAGACAATATTCATATATTTTTACTTGGGGCCATACCCCGCATCGACTTAGCGCTGGGTAGTCTCTTTTCGAGGCAACAGTGTAGACCACGTAGGAGTTCATGTAGAACCTCCCCGTTGTTGAGAGTTATTGGAGCTGCTCAGAGATGGTGCTACTGATGATCTCTGCCCATTCAAAACATTGGTCGGGAACATTTTTTCTCATTGTTTCTAGATACCTGAGCATCCACTTGTGGAAGTAATGGGCATCAAGAAGCCCAAATACCCTACTTAGGAAGGTTATGGTGTCGCTCAGCTCCTTTGAGAAGTCGTTGCGGTGAATAAGCTGCGGCCACCTGATTATTACCTTCTTGTTCTTCAGATACACTTCATTCATGAGCTGCATGCATTTGTCCTCATTTTCATCCCATGCCTTTATGCAGTCTTCTTGGCTTATTGCCACAAAATGTTGGTGGTGGGGGGATGCCCAACATGATTTCAAAGTGTCGAGCAGTGAGGTTGATTATTACCTCATCCTTCTCATTCTCAACACATCTTATGTATTTATTGTAGTAGTGGGCTACCACCATCATGAATTCATTGTTTACTGCGCTTACAGGAATTCCCCTAGCAAAGTGTAGACCACTACCGACAAATTTTTCCATCCATGGACTGCCTGTGACACTTCTAGTTTTGGCCCAGAAGTCCTCCATATCAATGTGGCCGAGTTCTGATTCCCTGATGGTCTAAGTCACATTTTGTAAGGGACTCGAGCATCCTAACCCTTTGGTATTTGTACTTTATTTCCCCTTTTGTGAGTTTAGGCTTTACCCTTAGACTTGGTTGGCCTCTTACTTGATGAAGACATATGTGAATCTGAGTTCAGCTACTGATCTGCAAGAAGGAGCAAGGAAGTCCATCACAGAAGAGCCATGTTAGTTTTTAAATCATCCATAAAAGCTTTACAGAATGAAGAGTTAGCAATTTCGAAACTTCTGGGTGCATGGCGCATTTCTATATTACAGGTTGCAGGGACAGAAAATCAAGGCACAATGCTGGAGAGTGTTACATGGATAAAAACAATGCAAAGGGGTGCATAGGTGCATAGAAAAACTACACAAAACATTCAGATGTTGATGTCAAAGGATGTGCGCCTGCACCATATGAAGGGTTTAAACATGTGCAGGTAAATTATCTTGGTGTTGCAAGGCGGCAGGGTGCGCCAATGGCACAAATATGGAACATGTTGTCATAACATTTTTATGTGCCAAAGGGTGCATAATTAAAGGATGCATCATTGAATTAAGGTGCGCCAGTTCTTAGATTTTGGCACGGCACAGGAAAAGTATGCATGACATTGAGATGTGGATGTAGGCGGGATTTGCGCTTGCACCAGTGTTAGGGTTTTTAGAGTTTTTATAAGGTGCAGGAGAGGGTGCATGCTGTAGGTAGGGACAGTGTGCCCAATGGCATGACTGTGTTTTGTGAAACAGTGATGGCATTTGCACTAAAGGAAAAAGCCATGGCTTTGGATATATTAACTTTTAGATTTTCTCTCTCTCTCTGACAGGTTCGTGGTTTTCGGCCTCTTTCAACATAGATTTTGATAGTAAGGGGGAACAGAGCAAATAGGATCCTGGATTCATTTTCAAGACAAAAGCCCTCCAGGCCAGCAGATCTGGAAGGAGGGTAAAACTAGTTTGGGGGGAGAGAAGATTACAAAATGGGTTGGAGGTTGTGTTTTATTTCTTTAGATTCATTTCTTTGTTTTTTAACAACAACCTCTGAAAACAATACAAAAAACCCACAAACAATCAACACAAGAAGAGCAAGGACCACTTACCAGGAATATATAGGATGGAAGAAATGATGTGGGGTCCATGAATGTGACGTAAAGTGACACGGGGATGATAGGAGCACTGAACAGGTGCAGAGGAATTAAACTTTTCACATTTTTTCAATCGTGAAAATGACAGGTCAGATGCGCCTATATATAGAAAAAGGTGTAATAAATGTGCCACCAAATTTTTCAAAGGGCGCACCAAAATAGATGCCAACATGAAATTATTTGCGCCATTGGCGCAGTTTCAGGACTGTCGACATTTACCTTTTTAGTGCTTTGGCGCACCATTCAGGGGTGCAACAATTTTAATGTCGACAAGGTGGCGCATGCACCTTGGTGCAGGCAATGAGAAGGGCACATCATGGGAAGGCACAACATTTTTAATGTTGACACTCCAAAGGATGCACCAAAGGAATAGAAGGGGCAAAATTCATTTGATGTTGCATGAACAAAATTTGTGCCCAGCCAAAAAAGGACCAAATGACTAAGTTCGAAAAAATAGATTCTCTGGAAAGGGATTTTTATGCATTCCGAACGCTAAGGGACCTAGGCGGGGAACTGAAACAAAATTTTGGTATGGTTACCTGCAAAATTTCCCTTGTCAATTTTATAGGATAACAGCTGGCTCTTTCTGGGGACTATCTTTGAGCGAAGCTTAAGGGTAGAGAATCCCAGATCAACATGTGCCTATCCATTGGGTTACAGAGTCAAAAACAAGGGTGACGACAAAAAGGAAAACACATAGCAACAAACAAAAGCAAGACACAACAAAAAAAAACACACAACTAAAGAAAACTGTACAAAGAAGAGAGCAAGCTCTACTTCCTGAATATTTTGAGATGTACCCTGCTATAGGGAAGTGGGAGCTCAGTTCCATCTAGATACGAGAGATAGAAGCTATTCTCTCCATTGAGCTGCTTGATCTTGAAAGGCCCTCTCCATAGAGAATCAAATTTTCTGTGCATGCCCTTTGGCTCTCTTCACTTGTCCCACAAAAGGATGAGATCTCCCACCTGAAAATCTCTCTGCTTGGCCTTCTTATCGAATAGTCTCTTGACTTGATTCTGATGTTCGGTGATCCTGTCGACCACTTTTACTCTCTTTTCTTCAAGCTCTGTTAGATACATGACCCTCTTTTCAAGAGAATTCTGGAAAGTCTCATCTTCAATCGCTCGTGCCAAGCGCAGAGCAGGAAGTTCAGTAGAAATGGGAAGCTCAGCATCAGATTCCATATAATACTTGAAAAGGTGACATACCGAGGGACCTCTTTGGAGTAATACAGTCTACCCACAAAGCATCATACAATGACTTGTGCCATGACTGCTGATTCTCATCAACTAGCTTCCGTATGATGGTCACTAAGTTCTTATTGTTGGATTCTGCCTGACCATTTCCCTGGGGGTAATAATCCAAGGCGTGGGCCAAGGTTATCCCATATTCATAGAAAAAACTGATAACTTCCTATGAGGAGAAGTTGGAAGCATTATCAGCAACGATCTTGTGTGGAACGCCAAACCTTACAATGATACTTTCTTTGATAAAGTTGCAAACAATTTCAGAGGTGGCATTCTTAATGGGTATGGCTTCCACCCATTTGGTGAAGTAATCTATTGCTGTTAGGACATAACTATGTCTGGCACTTGATTGGGGATGTAGTGCTCCAATAAAGTCAATTCCCCATTTCCTGAATGGTTCGTCAATAATGACGGGCCTGAGGGGAAAAGTAGCCAATTTTGGTTTGCCAACAAACTATTGGCAGAGCTCACATTTTGCTACCCAGGTGGCTGTATCCTGAAATAGCGTTGGCCAATAGTACCTGGCCCTAGATGATCTTGTGTGTTGTCACAGATGAGGAAAAGTGACCACGCAGGATGAGTCATGAAAACTTTCTAGCAATTTTACCTGTTGTGGCTTGTCAACGCATCGCAAGAAGATGCCATCAATCCCATGCTTGTATAAACCGTCATCCCAGATGACATATCTGGCTGCTCTGAGCTTTACGGTACGCTTCTCCTTTGAAGTTAGATGAGCTGGACACTCACCATAAGTGAGAAATAAAGTGATATCGGAATACCATTCATCGCTAGTCGCAATGAATAGAACCATAGGTAGAGAATCAGCTTTCTCCAGCTGGCCTTGCATTCCATCGATGCAATCATCTTTTTCTTTAGGGACCTCTGAATCTTTGTTTTCAGCCATAAGCTGACATAGGCCCTTGCCTCTTACCAGCTTGGTTGGTTTTATGTCTAGATCATACTCTTGGACCTTTGCGATCCAATTCCCTCGTAAGCTTCCTAACTCCTGTTGAGTTAGGATAGACTTAACTGTCGTGTCAGGAACCAACACCATCGTATGAGAGTTCAGGATGTAGTACCGGAAATTCTTGACTGCTTTGACAATGGCGAAGGCATGTTTTTCCAACTGAGACATCTTCAATTCATGAGGCTTGAGAGGAGAACTCATGAATGCTATTGGAGATTCAACATCCTCAGAGTTCTTTTGCATTAAGATGGCCGATATAGTATGCTCAGATGCATAACTATACATGATAAAATCCTTGGAGAAGTCGGGACATACCAGGACGGGTGCATGGGCAACATAGGCTTTTATATCCTTCGAATGACGTCTTTCCTTCTTCACTCCACCAGAAATTTTGTGACCCTTTCATCATATTTGATATGTGGCAAGTCTTTTCAGCAAAGTCGGGAACAAAGCACCTGAGAAAATTCACTTTTCTGAAGAAAGAGTGAACACCGGTCTTGCTTGTAGGTAAGGTAAGGCTCTGAATGGCCTTAACCCTTTCGACATCTATCTTTTTCCCTTCCTTGCTGACAACGTGTCCCAACAACTTTCCTTCAGTGACCCCGAAAATAGACTTTTTTGGATTTAGGGAAATCCCATGTTCTCGGCATCTAATCAATACTTGCTCCAAATGATCACAATGATCACTTCACTTTTAGAGAACACAGTTAAGTCATCTAAGTAAACTATGATGACCTTTCCCATCATACCTTTGAATGTGAAGTCCATTGCTCAATGAAAGGTGGCACCAACATTGGTCAAGCCAAAAGGCATCCTGTTATAGGCGAATGTGCCCCAGGGAGTAGTGAATGTTGTTTTGAATCGGTCTTCAGGTGAGACTTCAATCTGATTGTAGCCCAAAAAACCATCAAGCATGGATAACATCTCTGAACCAGTTACTACCTGTAGAATTTGATCCATTATGGGTAGTGGGTAGTTGTCCTTCAAGGACGCTTGATTCAGGTTGTGGAAGTCTACGCATATGCGTATCTCGCCATTCTTCTTTCGCACTGGCACGATGTTTGCTACCCAGGTACTGTGATGGATAGGAAAAATGATCCTTGCATCCAAATTTTATGTATTTTCCACCTGGATGGTACCCAAGATCTTGGGATTATAGTGCCTCTATTTCTGGCGGAAAGGTTTGACATCATCTTTTAACGGGATGTCATGCTGAACGTCCTTTGGTTTGAAAGACTTTAGATCAGCATAAGACCATGCCAATACGTCCATATATTTCTTCAGCAATTTGACAAACTTCTGACTTTTCTTCGGGTGTGCAACACTTCCCAATGTTCACAAGCTGTGGGTGTTCCATAGTACCCAGATTAACCGATTCGGTCTCTGGAGAGGAGTTAGGATCATCTTGCCGCTTCTTTTTTACAAAACGATCATGTTTGTCAAACAATCATTCCAGAGAGACTAAACCTTTTGGGATTTTATTTCCCTTGAGCTGACATATGCCATCACCTCCTATTGATTCGTTTGCTTGATCAGTGACAGATTCATGGCATGCAGAAGTAGATCCTTCAAAATGAAGCTCACTGAAATTTTTTGCTTTCTCTAGAAAGGCAATAAGTTGATTGTCATCGTTGAATACCTGTCCAGTGCTGAGAATTGTCTGGCACACTTGGGTGGAAGACTACCTCAATAGTATATGTGTCTATTTTTAACCCGGGGTGAGGGAGCATGAGAGATGCTGAGATGGCCAGTGAATCAGCCATGTCATTCTGAGCTCTTGGAACAATTTTATTGAGAAGGTGTCAAATTCCTCAATGTTGTCCCATACTACATTGTGGTAATGCCTGAGCCTTTCATTCTTTACTTGGTATATTCTTTTTACTTGATTTACGACTAGCTCAGCATCACCCTGTACTTTTAGGTTCTTGATTCCCCTTTCTTTTGCAGCTTGCATGCCAAGTAGCAAAGATTCATATTCAGCAGTATTATTCGTGTTGAAAAACTGCAACTTGAAAGAGAGAGGAAAAATCTCCTCCTCGGGAGATATTAGCACAGCTCCAGCACCGCATCCACTAGTTGCACAACTGCCATCAAACTGCAATGTCCAAACCTTGTTAAGGTCTTCTTTCTGGATGAGAACATCCATTTTCTCAGGCTCAGTAGATAAGAAGTAGTTCCCCATCTCTGATGATTCGAAGAGAATTTGGGCTTTGGGGTCGTCAGAATCAGTGACCAAGTACTTCTTTTGTGATTCAGGCTCCAATGTCTGCATTACACCCTTGACGGGGATTCTGGCCTTGGACCAGTCCATATAAATTTCTCCACCAACTTCTCTGCAAAAGCTCCTTCCTAGTAGAATTCCATATGCCACTGGAATATCAGCAACAAGGATGGTCATCTTTACTCTTTTCTCTGGGAATGCCGCAAAGGTGAACTGTGCATCTTTGATCTGACCAATCAATGGAACCTGTTTGGTTTCCATGGAGTAACATCTACCGAAAGGCTTGGTAAGAGTGAGGCCCAAAGCATGGGCGACCTTTGCTGGCATGACATTATCAGAAGCCCCAGAATCAATTATGCAGTTGCTTAGCTTGTGACCATTGATTAGGAGGGAAAGATAAAAAGGTTCAATTTTTCCTGACACGGAAGTCGAGGCCACATTTATGTGAGATGTAGGAGGAGTGGAAAGGATTCCTTTCAGGGAGACATGGGAAGTTACGGCAGCTTGGTTTTGGATATATTTGGTCAATCTTACAAGTTGCTCAGGGTTTGACTGAAGATATTCAGCCTCAGACATTTGAATCTTGGTCTTCTTAGCATGATCGATTATGTCGAATGCAACCAAGGGTTGCGTTGATGAGGGAATGAGTCCCTCACTTCGCGGCGGAAGGGTAGGATTACTGGTCTTTATGGGAATAGAAGAAGGCTGATTTGGAGGAGAGATGGGGGGAAAGATATATTTTGTAAAAGACTTAATAGGAGGTTGAGCAGGAAGAGGATTACCTCTTTTAGCAATGGTTGGAGGCATGTTTGACATAACCTTCTCTTTTTGTATCCTGGTAGCAACTTCTGCTTCTTTTCCTTGAGAGCGGGTGAAAACAACATATGACTGTCCACTTGCATACCCTTGGGTTCCCTCTTCATCATCAGATTCTTCATCTTCAAATTCCATATACCCGATTGTAGAGTCGCCAGTCGGTTCACTGACATCTTGATCATTTCCCCTAGGGATGAAGGTTCTTCGTAATTTTTCTCCTCTTCTTCTACCTTGACCAGGGCATTGACTGGAGGGGCCTCAAGTGCCAACCGTGGAGCAGTTGCAGGCAAACATGGCCTTTGAGGGGCGTTGTTGGAAGTGAAATTTCTCCGTGGGATATCTCGGTATGAAGTGTTGGGAGAAGCTTGAGCTAATTGCTTCTTCAATGCGAGCAAGTCGTTTGCCATCTTCTGGAATGTTGGATCTGATGAAGTGGCTTGAGAAGGAGTTGAAGCTTTAGGCTTGGATGGCTCACATTTTAATTCACTAGATATAAGCAGGTTGTCCTCTATCCAAATGGCAGCAGCCTGAGTGAGAACCAGGGTGGTAATTTGTTCTTGTAAGAGTAAGAAACTTACTCTTGAGCTCATGGCGTTCATAAAGAAACACTTTTGATTTTCTGGCATTGGCAGCATGGCAGGCGGCACATGGTTAATTAGTGAATTGAAATGAGTGATAAAATCATGCATGGTTTCATTGACTTCCTTCTTTAGGTGAGTGATCTTGGACAGTAACACAAATGCATCTTCTGAAGGCTTATACCTTTCTTCAAATGCAGTTCGTAATGTGGCCCAACTAGTGATAGATCCGGCCGGAAAATGTTGGAACCACTCTGCTGTGGGTCCTTGCAAGGTCTCTAGAAAAAGGCGTACTGATACATCTTCATGGGTCACATCTAGGATGTTGCATGACATGATGAATGCAGATATATGTGAATCCATGCTTTGGTTTCCACTCCCATCAAATCTTGGGAAATTCTTTCGGTTTCCATGAGGGAGTGCGTGAACAGGATGTGGTAACGCAAGAGGGCCCATAGCGTTTCCCCATGGTACTACCATTTGAAAAGCTGGAAAGAGGACGTGATCTGGGAGCACAGTTCCACTGAGAAACAAAGCACTGCAAAGGGATGTGGAGGCTCCTTGCGAAAAATGGTTCTTTCGTGGAGGCGAGACACTTCTGGCTGACCGATCGGCTGAACTCAATGATGAGAAGCATGCTGGTGTAATACTGAAGTTGTGCCTTTGAAGCAGATCAAAAATAGGATCGACTTCCCCATGAGCTCTCCTGCTACGAGTAAATGGTTCACCCGCCAGTGTATCTTTCAGATCTGCAATGTTTTTAGAGCAGATTTAAAAACTCTTTTTGGTTGTACTTGCTGATTTTCTGATTTTTCTGACAAAAATCAGCAGTATGTACTTTTCTAAATATTTAATTTTATCCTTCTTTTGAAAACTGATTGCGGTTTAATGACAAAGATCAACGAGGATAAAATGATGGTTAAACTTAGCAAGCTGATTTTCAGATCTTAGAGTTGACTTTTTGCAAGGGTTTGAAATTTTTGTAAAACAGTCAGAAACTCAGATCTACGGAAATATACGGGTTTTTGTAAAAACTCAGTGAACTAAAGATCTCTGACTAGCCCAGATCTATGGATCTCTGAAGAAAATTTTCAGTTTGGATCACTTTTGCAAAAAAATTGGATTTTAAGCAAAAAGCTAAGATTTGCAAACAGGTAGTGATTTTTGCAGTTTTATCAATTTTCTTAGTTACTTTAGCAACCTGTTAGTGTCCTTTAACCAACACAACACTCACATAGATCTGTCTCGATCCCCAGTAGAGTCGCCAAAAACTGTTGGTCTGAAAATCTGTCGGTTGGGCAGATCTATGGATAGATGAGCCAACAGTGTGCAGGGCATAGCCCCTCTTTGAGACAGCAAAGTGAAACTGGTTTATTGATATTCTACCAGCAGGAATCTACGCAAGTCCTATAGTATTCTGCCTTCAAGGGTTTGGGATCTCGTCCCAGTTGGGGTATTTCTGACTGTGAGTAGAAAGGGACGAAGGGAAGAGAGGAGATAGGATAGTTCTGAAGGGAGAAAAGAAATGAATTCCAAAGCAGAAAGGTCAGAGGGTTTATGTTTTGGGATTGGTAGTAAACAGAGCCAAACCTACTTGCATAAACAAACAAAGCAATACTGATGAGAAAATGACAAAAAAGTAGAGATAGATCTAACAGAATAAACACACAGATCTGACATAAGAAAGATCTGATGCACATAACACATGTATTCAGCACAAAGTCTTAATATTTGTATTAATGTTTTCTTCTGTTACAAAAAGTACAAAGCCTTTTCTTCTCACTTCTATTTTTCATCTAAAAAATGTCCACCACTTGAATACAACAAATATCCAAGTATATATAGAAGGAGAAGGAGAAAGAAGGCAAAAAGAAACCAACAACTAATTACAAAATATCTAAAAGTCAACTGTTGACTTTGGGCAATTTGGTGGATAACAACATCTCATGGTGCAACATGGATGATGTCATCATTTGTGCCAACAAACTTTTAAATATTACAAAAAGAGAACATCCTAGGAGGAAGGAGCCTATTCGTCGTCATCCCGTGGCTGGAAGGGAGTATCCTGCTTCTGCTCAGGAGAGGAAATATGAAATTGAGCACGATACTCCAAGAATTTGCTAATCATCGGTTGAAGTTGATCCTGAGCAGGACCCTTGGTGTGATCACCGATGACTTCACAAGTCTCCCGTTCATCTCTGAGTCTCTCTGGGAGCTTGAAGTATTCATTACCTGCCTCCATCAGGTATCCAACAAAATCACGGCAGGCCAGAAGGTTGTTGATAGATTCTGCATCAAAAGTCACTTCTGACCCTAACCCTTGCGACGCGATCTCCTTAAAGATCTGAATAGTGTCATCTGCCTTCCTCAAGGCATATGATGGGGTGAGAAAGCCTGGAGACATCCTTAGGATGATCTGCTCCATTTGATGCATTGCATCCAAGGCTTCCTCCTTGATTTTATCAATTTTCTCCAAGACGAATTCCATCTGATCGACCTGATAGTCCAAAGCAGCAAGGACTTTGTTGGGTGCTCTTGGGTGATCGAAGACGCTGAATTTCACTAAGTCATCAACTGGGTAGTCGAGCATCTTCTGGAATGTCTCATGTTGTAACCTAGCATGGTCCAACTCTTCAGAGATAGGTCCCGCAATCACCTGGAGTTCCTTGTTAGCCTGATCAATATTCTGATATAGCTCTGTGAACTTTACGATTACTTCCTCACTATCCTTGAGGATCTGGTCTCTCCAGGTGGATACTGCCATACCTTGTTCACCAATCTTGGCATATTCATTTATCTTTTCCTGGCTAAGGGCCTCAGGAGTTTCAGTGGCAGTTGTAGGAGGTGCACTGCCCATTTTCTGTAGGGCTTGGAGAAGATGTCTGTTCTGTTCTTTTAGTATCCTCTTCTCTTCCTTTGCCTCCTGAAGCTTTTTGCAAAGGGCATCCACTGCAGATAGGGCCTCTCCCTGTAGGCTTTCTGAGGATGTTCCCATCGTGACCTGTGTCACTGTATAATCTGTAGGAGACAGATCCTTTTTGTCCTTTGTGGGATCGGGGTATGCGATCTCCATTACCCTTTCACCTGAAGCACTCTGAGAGAAGCGGGTTATCGGATTTTGCTTCTTAGCTCCTTTTGTTGGAATGACGGAGAAGTCCATAGGTGCAATGGGGACTTTCCTCTTATGCTAGCTCAGGTGCTTGGAGATCCATTCTGGACTTAAGGGAGTGTGACCAGAGGGAGAAGAGGGAATGGAGGAAGAAGAAGGAGCAACTACAGTGAACTCGGGGAAATGTGTCGAGACGCTTGGTGGCAGGCATTGATAAAGAAGCCGAATCTCCAACACTCACAGGGGTAGGAGTCACTGTAGGAGAGGAAACCATGGGGGTGGAAGGGATCTGAGAGATGAGGGAAGAAATGCTGGGGGACAGCTCCGTGAGGGAAGAGAAGATGGAGGAAGAGGAAGGGGGAATAGTAGAAGATGGGGAGAAGACACAACCAGAGGAGCGGTTGCTTGAGTGACGTGAGGAGGGGAAGGAGGAGCGGGAGATGGGACGGTGGGAACTTCAGTAGTTACAGCAGTGGCAACATCCTGAGTGGATGTGCCCATTGGAACACTTACCGCCTGTTCTTTTTCTGGGGAGACCAGGCTTACGACCTACTCCTGGGTGGTGGAAGGAGGACTCTCGGGAGCTTGCTCCTGAGTAGCGCTTGACTCTCCTTCTTTGTCTTTCCCTTTTCCCTTTGGCAAGTGTTTTGGTCTAGCAGGTGCATTGCCCAAAGGAGACGTGGTGAAGTCTACCCCAAGGTAGATGAGACCGTTATACCTGCACCAATGTTCTATGCACTGCAAAGTGCCCTTAACCCTCTCCTCAATAGTCTGAGGTGCCCTCGTTCTATCAATTTCAGAAAATGGCCAATTGTCCCCGTCCGTATCTAGATAGACCTGATCAACTTCTTGATCAGTCATTTGGAAACCTTTCGGGACAATGGCCACACCATATTGGATAATTTCTACCAGGGCCAGGTGGGAGTGATCCTTCCTTTTGAGCTCGACCTCGTGATATAAGTCGATGTAGATATCCTCGATCTGTGGGACGTGGATTGGATCGAGCTTTTCCTTTGGGAGGTAATTGCGAGGATCAAAGGTTGGCCTTGCCAGGAAATTGTGTTTCAAGTTAAGCAACTCCAGTTCCACAAACATTTCCCGGGCTTTGGTGTGAGAAGTGTAGGTGTACCTGCCCACTGTGAGGGGGAATGGAGTTCCACCCTTCTTTCTTTTCAGGCACTTCTTGTGATATGTGATAAGCTGTCTGGACAAGCTCCAATAGGATCAACTTAGGCCCCACATACCTTGGCAGCTTGGTGGGCTCCCCTAAGAAGTTGGTGGCTCTGAGATAGGTGAAAGTGGGGAATTACGTAAATAACACTCCCCCACTTCTCTGTGGCAGTCACTATGCTCTTGGTCATCTGACCGTGAGTCATATTGGGCCTCAAGAGGTAGATGATGCCATAGAAGAAGGCATCATTGATCTTGCTGAACTGTGGGATGTTGTTTTCCAGTCTCAACTCTGGATAATATTCATATATTTTTACTTGGGGCCATACCCCGCATCGACTCAGTGCTGGGTAGTCTCTTTCTGAGGCAGCAGCGTAGACCACGTAGGAGTTCATGTAGAACCTCCCCGTTGTTGAGAGTTGTTGGAGTTGCTCAGAGATGGTGCTGCTGATGATCTCTGCCCATTCAAAACATTGATCTAGGAACATTTTTTCTCATTGTCTCCAGATACCTGAGCATCCATTTATGAAAGTAATGGGCATCAGGAAGCCCAAATACCCTACTTAGGAAGGTTATGGTGTCACTCAGCTCCTCTGAGAAGTCACTGCGATGAATAACCTACGGCCACCTGTTATTACCTTCTTGTTCTTTAGATACACTTCATTCATGAGCTGCATGCATTTGTCTTCATTTTCATCCCATGCCTTTATGCAGTCTTCTTGGCTTATTGCCACAAAGTGCCGGTGGTGGGGGATACCCAACATGATTTCAAAGTGTCAGGCAGTGAGGTTGATTATTACCTCACCCTTCTCATTCTCGACACACCTTGTGTCCTTATTGTAGCAGCGGGCCACCACCATCATGAATTCATTGTTCACCGTGCTCACGGGAATTCCCCCAGCGAAGTGTAGACCACTTCCGACCAATTTTTCCATCCATGGACTGCCTGTGACCCTTCTGGTTCTGGCCCAGAAGTCCTCCATATCAATGTGGCCGAGTTCTAAATCCCTGATGTCCAAGTCACATTCTGCAAGGGACTCGGGCATCCTGACCCTTTGGTATTTGTACTTCATTTCTTCTTCTGTGAGTTTGGCCTTACCCTTAGACTTGGTTGGCCTCTTACTTGATGAAGACATATGCAAATCTGAGTTCAGCTGCTGATCTGCAAGAAGAAGGAGTGAAGTCCATCGCAGAAGAGCCATGTTAGCTATTAAATCATCCATCAAAGCTTTACAGAATGAAGAGTTAGCAATTTAGAAGCTTCTGGGTGCAGGGCGCAGCTATACTGCAGGCTGCAGGGTCAGAAAAGCAAGGCGCAATTGGAGAGTGTTGCATGGAAAAAACAGTGCAAAGGGGCATAGGGCAGAAAGATTACAAAAACACTCATTCAGTGTTGATGTTAAAGGTATGTGCACCTGCACCATATGAAGGGTTTAAACTGGGCGCAGATTATCTTGGTGTTGCAAGGCTACAGGATGCGCCAATGGCGCAGATATGGAACATGTTGCAAATATTTATAGTGCGCCAAAGGGGCGCAGGTTCAAAGGATGCATCATTGAGTTAAGGTGCGCCAGTTCTTAGCTTTTGGCGTACAGCGCAGGAAAAGTTTGCATGACATTCAGATGTTGGTGTAGGCGGATTGTGCTTGCGCCTGTGTTAGGTTTTAAGAATTTTATAAGGCACAGGGAGGGTGCATGCTGCAGGCAGGGACAGTGCACC
This sequence comes from Taxus chinensis, assembly GCA_019776745.2. Classification (NCBI taxonomy): domain Eukaryota; kingdom Viridiplantae; phylum Streptophyta; class Pinopsida; order Cupressales; family Taxaceae; genus Taxus; species Taxus chinensis. The sequence goes on along the minus strand of CM034152.1, from coordinate 615,772,489 downwards.
CAATGGCGCAACTGTGTTTTGTGCAACAGTGATTTTGTTTGCACCAAAGAAAAAGCCATGGCTTTGGATATATTAACTTTTAGATTTTCTCTCTCTCTGACAGGTTTGTGGTTTTCGGCCTCTTTCAACATAGATTTTGACAGTGAGGGGAAAAGAGCAAAGAGGATTCTGGATTCATTTTCGAGACAAAAGCCCTCCAGGCCAGCAGATCTGGAAGGAGGGTGAAACCGGTTTGGGGGGGGAGAGAAGATTTGCAAAATGGGTTGGAGGTTGTGTATTTATTTCTTTAGATTCATTTCTTTGTTTTTTAACAACAACAACCTCTTAAAACAATATAGAAAACCCACAAACAATCAACACAAGAAGAGCAAGGACCACTTACCAGGAATATATAGAATGGAAGAAATGATACGGGGTCCACGAATGTGACGTAAAGTGACACGGGGATGACAGGAGCGCTGACAGGTGCAGAGGAATTAAACTTTTCACATTTTTTCAATCGTGAAAATGACAGGTCAGATGCGCCTATATATAGCAAAAGGCGTAATAAATGTGCCACCAAATTTTTCAAAGGGCGCACCAAAATAGATGCCAACATGAAATTATTTGCGCCATTGGCACGGATTTGGGACTGTCGACATTGACCTTTTTAGCGCTTGGCACACCATTCAAGGGCGCAACAATTTTAATGTCGACAAGGTGGCGCATGCGCCTCGGCGCAGGTTTGAAGGGCACATCATGGGAAGGCGCAACATTTGTAATGTCGACACTCCAAAGGATGTGCCAAAGGAATAGAAGGGGGCACAAATTCATTTGATGTTACATGAATAAAATTTGTGCCCAGCCAAAAAAGGACCAAATGACTAAGTTCGAAAAACTAGATTCTCCGGAAAGGGATTTTATGCCATTCCGAACGCTAAGGGACCTTGGCAGGGAACCGAAACAAAATTTTGGTATGGTTACCTGCAAAATTTCCCTTGTCAATTTTACAGGATAACAATTCTTAAGTTCAAATCCAAGTGTTTTATGTCCATCCTTAAATTTTGTCTTATTTGAAAACTTTATACCATTATAATTCAGTGTCTTACTCATTCTTAAGCACATGCATCCAAAATGTTGACTTCAAATCTCACCAAAAGAGTGACAAGTTTTTGAATGCCACTTCTTTCTTAAAAATTGAAAGTAAACTATAGAAAAATACTATGAAGTTAACTTTTCTGTGGTTGATTAGTCATTTTAGTAACTATAGTCTTAAAGTGAAGCACATACTCACTAATACTCTCATTTGGTCCTCTTTTCTTGTAACTAAACTTACGAATATAACTTTTACACCAATATTAATTTGAAAATGAGTCAATAAATTTTCAATTAATGTTGTAAAAGAGTTTACAAATTTACCTGGTAAAATGTAGAACCAATCAAGTAGATAATCATTTTCAATCCTTGGAAAATAACTAAGTCAATAATTTACCATCATAGGAAATTTCAAGACCAAAATCATAAAATACCCTAATGTGATGAGAAGGCTCTTCCTTTCCATTAAACAATTCACATTTTAGAGAAAAAATCCTATACGGATTGGATATACAAGGACTTCATAACCCAGGTTATTTTGGAGAATTTCATTATAAACAACCCTACTATTTAACTTTTGATACCCTTGAGAAAGAACCTTGATTTTGAATAGGAAAAATCATATAAAATCATAATAGCCATTTCTAGAGTTGGAAAATAAACCTAGAAGTAAGATGAGTTGAAATAGAAAATTATTACAAAATAGAAGGATTTAAGAAATATGTGAAAAAAAAAATGTTGACCATAAAAAATAAGAGGTTATTGAGAAACATAAGAAAGAATGGAAGCATGTTGAACAATTTTCCGTAAATTAGTTGAGAAGCAATAAATGTGTGCTAAGGAATAGAAGGCACATGAAAAGAAATGGAAACGTGTCGAGGAAAGGAATTAATTGAAACATGTTAAGAAATTCAAGAAACTTGAGAGCCAATAGAATCTTGTTGAAAGATAATAGCATTTTAGGAGATTGCATAAACAAATAGAACAATTGAATAACATTGTGAAAAATAGAAACTTTAGTGTTGCTAGGTTTGAAATAAATTTGAGAAATGAAAAAATGAAAATGCAAGGGTTGCAATTCTTGAATGAAATTTATTAGAACATGCCTTATAAGAAGTTATTTCAATTTAAGCGTGATAATCATTATGAGCACTCATAAATCTATTATTCACATTATAGGGTGAATTTTCAACTATAACTTTATCTTGGTTTTCTAAGTGAGCCCCTTATCTATGTTTTGACTTTAAAATTATTTTATTACCTTCATTAATCTAGTTATTTCATTAATTTTTTCTATGACATGTTTTCTAAAACATGAAATATTCTCACCCTTATCTTGTTCATCTAAGAAATCATGTTCACCATGGTTTACTTCACATGTATTTTTATTTTAAGATCCATTCACACCATCATCATTCAAATTGGGCGCCTCATTCCCATCATTTCTAATAGAAAAAATAATTTTGGAACAACATTAACTACCTTTTCAAATTCTATTTTTTCAATCTAACATTGTTTCAACAAAATCAATGTTTTGTTGATTAATCCTATCAAAATTCATAGTTTAGTGCTTATATTTTTTCAAATTGAATGGTATAAATACATATAAAATATGGAGCATACCATATAAGCACCCAAGGTTTAAGAAAATCCAAGAAAATTAACTTAGGGTTTGAAATCAAGACTAAGGATGTTATGGCCTATATGACGGGTAAAAGAGAGGTTCCCAACTAGGTTTGTAAGTATATGGATCTAATCTAAGATTGGCCACATAGTGTACATATAACAGTGCTCAAGGAGTGTTAAAGTCATAAATCTAGAGGATAGTAGCCCTAGCCCTAGGATAGCTATTTTTAGGTCGTATCCTCCTTGTTTCTCTCTGATTCTCAGCAGGATTCCCTCTTCTCAAACTATCCTCTCCTGCGATATCAAAATGATTTCTCAATCATGACTATCTTTGGTTGTTCTTTATATATGCTTACCTTCTTAAAATCAATTTACTCAATACTCCAAAGCATATCTTGGACTTTTTACTATCATTATAAACACTAGTAAAAATTCTTGTAAATTATGAGGCATGCTCTTTCATAACCAATGACTCTAAATAGAACTTTACATTATCATGTTTTCGTATCCACAATTTTGAATATAAAATATACTTATTCATATGTTGGTAAAATGTTACAAGTAGTGGCAATATAATTTAAGATAGTGAATTACAACTTATACAATAGTAGAGATAACAGATCACAATATAAAATATATATTGATATTTGTTTATAAAAATATTTCATTATGATTGTTTATAAAAATATTTCATCTCTTTTATTGAACTATGAGCTCGTAGTTATGCTCATTGTAAGGAATTGAAATTGTCATATATGTTCCAAGAATATATTTCTTCCTTGTCTTGGGATTATTTTTATAAATTGTAAAATTTATATTCTTGATATTTATTTATAATTATTTCTATGAATAGGTATAATTGTGAGAAAATGGCTTCTATTGGTCGTCCTAAGAAGGATAAAAAACAACTATCACTTGTTGTTGCATTTGGTTTCCCTCAACGTTCATGTCAACAAATTCATTCCCAAAATGAAGACGTTGTTGTTAATTCACATGAAGAACATGAATCAGATGGAGCAAAACTTCTAGAAGTGGAACATGTATCAAAGAAACGTAAAAAAACATTCAAGTCTAAATGGAAAACTAGATTTCCGTGGGCTTATGCTATAAAAGATTGCAATGGAATTGAAAGGATAAAGTGTTCTTGGTGCGTAAAATATAAGAGAGATACTCCATTTGCTAAAGATGGAAGTACCACCCTTCAAGTCAGTGGTCTAATTACTCATGCAGAATCAGAGCCTCATAAATTTTCTTCACAACGTTTAGAAGGGGAATCTAAACAAACTAGTATTCCAATAACCAAACATGTAGAGCTCATGGTAGATGCTGAGAAGGAGAGAATCATATCAGTGATTGAAAATATATATTTTGTTGTCACCCATGATTTTCCTTTAGAATTCTATAAGCCAATTTGTGATTTGAACAAGTACAAGGGAACTCCACATATGCCTCTAACAGATGAATACTCAGCATATACAAATACTACTTCTGGAAAAGAGTTTCTACAAGTTACTAAAGAGGTATATTGGAAAAAGTTAATAGATGAGATTGTTTGTAGTCCATTTTATTCAATTTTAGTTGATGAAAGCACTGATCGGACTATGGACCAACATTTGATAGTTTATATTACATATTTGACTAATGAAGGGAGAGGTCAATGTGTAACAAAATTCATATGCCTCCTTCAAATAAAGGATGGTACATCTCAATCTATGTATGATGTTGTGATTACTCTTTTATCAGAGATGGGATTATCCTTGATGAAGCTAGTGGGATTTGGATCTGATGGGGCTTCTGCAATGAGGGGTATTCGTGAAGGTTTATCTACTAAGCTTCGTCGAAATGCTCCTCATTTACTTGATATTCATTGCATAGCTCACCGAGAAGCATTGGCAGCCAATGATGCTTCTTCTTATTTTCCAGAGTTACAATTTATTGATAAATTTGCAAACAAAGTTTATTCATGGCTTGGGAAATCTACTAAACGTCATGGAGCATTAAGAGAGTTAATGGATTCATTTCAAATAAATAGGTTGGAGGTGTTACAAATCCATCAAATCAGGTGGCTCTCTAGAGGAAAGGTTATGGAAAGACTTGTAAAGGTCATGCCTACTTTGTTAAAAGAATGGGAGTTAGAAGAGAAAAAAATGTATGATTTGGCAACAATATTTCAAGTGCAGTTTTGTATCCATTTACTTGCAGATGTGCTTACTGAGTTAAATAAGTTGAACAAAAAATTCCAAGATGATCATGTTGACATTACTTCCATTGGCACTACTTTAGATATTACAGTTGATATGCTTCGTAGGAGATTTCAAAGAGGAGTATTTGGGGCAAGTACTATACACATGTCATCTTTTCTAAGTAAAACGCAAAGAGGAACTCTTGAGTTTGCAGATGAAATAGGTATGATACATGTGCATACATTAAGATTTGAAAGCTTGCCTAAGTCACAAAGATCAGGGACATTGGATGATTGTATTTTATTGGGAAAAGATTTTATAGTGAAGGTGATTGATTCTCTAGATTCAAGGTTCACAGATTTACCTATATTCAATGCTACTAATTTTTTCAGTCCTCGTAATTATTATGAGGAAATGGATGATAGAGATTGACAAACAAAAAGATGGTTAACATGTTTATGTGAGAAATTTAGTATTGGGGATTCACCTATTGTGGACACTATTAAATGTTTGGGTGAGATGGATGAATTTGTTTGTACTATTTATAAATCATATCCAAAAAAACATATGTTTGGAGCATGGGATCTATGTGGAGGTGAGCCTGAATGGTTTGAAGGGTTTCCATCTTTAATGCGACTATGGCAAGCTATTCTTGTTATTCCAACAAGCACAGACAGTATGTGAAAGAGGTTTTTCAAAGTTAAACAAGATAAAGAATGATGAAAGATCTAGACTATCTTTGAATACATTGGATATGTTGATGTTTCTCTCTCTTTGTGCACCTCATGCTTTAAATGAGGTAGATTGGAATTCTATCTATGATGCATGGAAGCATATGAAATCTCGAAAGCCTATTTTGCTAGGCAAATAACTGGTGAGTTTATGAGCCCTTTGAATATGAAACACGTTCTTTATTATTTTTACAAAAATAAATCTAATTGAGTTATGTATATAATTTTTTGTTTTTTCCATTCTAATGAAATTCAAATTGTATTTGCAGATGGTTACTACAATTCTGGACAATACCAACAAGGGGATTTTATTTTGAACTTTTTTTTTGGGACTCCTCCCATAAATAATGTGAATATGCATATACCCTTTGAATATGTGACTCAAAGGAAATGTAATATGTTACATTTTAGGTGGAGTTACTCTTCTTAATACATTTGATATGAACTAGTATATTTATTATTAACTCTCTTAGTATGGAAAACACTAGAAATATTTGAAAGGGGTTTGAAATTAATGTGTAATGCATCATTTACTTTATTGTAGTCATAATACTATGGACCAAAGTTTTTATGTTTTTATATAATCACATATTTAATTTTAAAAAGGTTCTTAATTTTTACGACATGTTGATTAGATTTGCCATTGTCATATGAAGTGTAAGTTTTTACATTGCTTTTCATCATGGAAAGGCTACTTAAAGATGAGCCCTTCAAGATAAAATTTTGACTAGCCCTTCAAATTTTATCCCTGCTCCCATGTTATTATAGAGATTGGTGAAAGAGGAAACTTTATTAGAGAATTCATATGCATAAAGTAGTTTTATGTGGTTTGAGGGAAGAACCAATGGGTAAAGTAAGAAAACTAAAAAGGTCATAGAAATCATTTCCTACCTTGATGTATATAAAACATCACATTTTATTAATCAAAGAGCGTACATTCATGGCTTCTGAAATATTTTTTTCCATCCTTAAAGTGCCAAGATTTTAACTGCACTCATATAAGAGAAGTGAAAAGGTTTGGGTAGATACACATTGCAAAATGCTAAATCCACATTCCAGCAAATTATAAGGCATTTGTGAGGATAAATGGAAATAATAAAGGAACCATGTTTGTCTTCAATCAAACACATGTCCCTAAAAGTTATACCCTGATCTTGAACCCCTCTCCCTAATTAACTGTTAACTTTACCATTTATGTGAACATTTGTTCCAAGATCTGGATCAATGATCTAGGCTGCTAGGTAATAAATCTACATGCCAAAAATTCAGTGAATGAATGATGACGAATTGTAGAAATGTGCTTGTTGGAGAACGTTAATGAAAGTTATGCATGCTTACGTAAAATCCTTACACATTTTTCATGTTTCTTACCCTAAAGTACTTATAAATTTTTATTATTGAATTTCAGTTTTCCTATATCTACTTATAATACTTTTATTGTTAAATTTCCTACTATTTTTTATTCAATTACACTGAAGGCATTTTCCAAACTATAGTGAGTTGAGGATGACAACTTTAACACCACCCTGCCATGGTATTAACAACATATAGTTATTTATTTTGTAAATGTCAACAGTTGTTTGTTTAATTTTGATGTGTTTTTGTCTCTTTCTTTCTAATATCATTTTTGCCATCATTTTTCTAACCATCATTTTTCCTTACATGTCATTTCTCTCTTGAACCATGTTTAGATCCAGCATGCTTGCAGCTCCAAACTTTTTGACTTTTATATGTACCTACTTTTTTCTTCATGAATTCCACGGCTAGAATTAGCAATAAATAAGTTTCTTCAACCTAGAGTAAGTACATCAAATCTTAAATTAAGAAAACAAGGACTATCTTTCAAAACTGGACATTACATGGTACACTTTGATGGTTTTATGAGTACAAATCCCTCCTTGTAAATCAAAGAGCAATTTACACTCAACAACATAAGAAATCGTATGGAGTCTCAATATAAAAATTTCAATCGACAGATAAAATCTTTCTTTGGATCCTATGGAGTCTCATTATTAGTATTGTCTGCAGTCGCAAAGTGTAACTGGCCCATAATTGCTCTAAACTCTACCCATGGTGTATTATAATTTATATAACCTTGACTACATCCAATTTCATGAGATTGAAAATAGCAGTGTGAGAGGTAGGGGAAAGGACCTCATAGTTTTTCCCTCTGTTGTGCACATAGATATCCCACCCGTGTTGTATACAACAATACACTGACATCATTATGTGCTCCCTCCTCTCTAAGATAATCAAAGTGTATGGTTTGGGGATGTTTGATTTCACATACCATAGATCTTGAAGAGAAAACTTGAATAGGGAATCATAGTTTGCTAATGATGATAGATGATGAGCCTCTAAATGTCACATGTTTTACCACTCCCACTTAGACATGAGATGAACACTCCAACGTTTGTATTTTCATTTCAATTTGGTAACAAATATGCTGATATAACATGTTCCCCTCCCAAATTTGTGACCCACACCACCACAATCAAAATAATAAATCTCAAACAAATATAGAGTGATATGATAAATATATTGATTTATAATCTTTGAACCCATTAAATGAATTTTTCCATGTTTATTACTTTGAATGGGCTAGAGCATCAAAGGAGGACCTAATAGCGCATACAAAAAATACATTTTCTATTTTTCCAATCCCTCAAACACTAAATACGTCCATAGGAATTTTCAAATGAGAGTCTCAATGGTTTTTTATGAAACGTGTCGGGGAAATAGACAGTTGAAACAAGGAAATAGGTGTTTGAGGTTTTGTGTTTGTGGTCGTTAACAAATGACACCTTTGAAGGAAACCTAAACATAGAGTTTTCATATCTAACATATGCAGAGTTTTGGATTCAAACATATGCAAGTTTCCTTTTCCCGCAAGTGATGACAAAGGAGAATCTACGATGTGACCAGTTGGCCTTCCTCTCCTCATAGTACACCAATGGGTTCCACTCAAAGAATAATTAGATTTATCCTCTATTTGGCGACTGAACCAATGAGGTAATCACTATAAGAACAACATCAAGTTGTGTGTTCAAACCATAAAAATAATATTACTAGTAATGACGAAGTCAATGAAAGAGCGGCGAGACTAGAAAACTTTCATGATATAGATACACGTGACAATGCTTCGAATTAATGAGTGTTATGAACCTAAAATGTTGAGAAGGCAGTGTCAACTGCAAACCCACAAGGAATTCTCTTGCGTATGATATATGTTGTTCATTGGCAAAGCATGGAGGATTGCCTAAGATAATGGTCTATAAAGATGACACAAAGCAATCTTGTCGGCCACGTTTTTTGGTTATCAAAATCAACTATTACTTTGACTCAACATGGTATGTCAATCCCACTCTACATGTATGTATCTCTGAAGTGTCGTGGTACATGTGCAAGTGAATTCCCCATAAATATATGTGTGCTCTAACTACCCACAAATCACCAGTGTTGAGATTGCAAATAATAACTAGTGACATTGACACTACTGATCGACCACTCTTTCTTTATGAGATATCTCCAAAGTACATTGCCTTGACAATCTTTGCACCGCACCTGCTTTCTCCTTCAAACGATTCAAAAAAAGGCACACGGTTCATATGTGTGTACTACAATGTTTCAATGCCTTACAAGTTTAACTTTTTTTACACCATTTGCTTGCGATTGCTAGTATAATTTTTTGACCAATAATTGTCTACGACCACCCAAAAAAAATCACTGACCATATACAGTCAAAATCATGAAAACACTCACACACATCATTTTCTAAGTAGACTGAATAAATAGATAATCTATTTAAGAATTTAGAGAAGACATTCAAAGTAATTAAGAAACTCTGATAGGTTGCACACATAGAGGGCCAAAGCGCGTTGTAGTTCACTTCAAGCCCTTTAATGTTCATCTGTATAGAGCTTCGATGCAGCACATGATGCAGCGCAATTCCCCTCTATATGTTCTAACAGTTCTGTCACAATTTGTCAATTTCAATACAAATAAATTAATCAACTATTGCCACATGCGCAACTTAAACAGTACAAGACCCTAAGCTCAATTGTTTTACAAAGTCCTCATGTGTGAATGATAGGGGCAAATACCATGCGACATCATTAAAAAATTCTTCTAAAGCATGCTTTTTCTTTTGTTTTTTTATGAAATGGATCTTATATTATATTAAATGCAACATGATACAAGAGTCTCTCAACAAAAAAAATGGGCGGTATGAGAGCATGCCCACAAAAAAACTAGGCCAAGCCTAGCAAAACAACAAGCAAAAGCAACTACAGGGGTGCTTGAGGAGCACCAAAAACAAAATTACTCAAGTCCAATGGAGAATGAGAAACATGAGACTTAAAATGCCCCTTCTTCTCCTTCGAACGTGTGACAATGGTCCATGGCGCCTGTTAGGGTTACAGGTCAAGCGGAGGATCAAGGCATGAGTCATCCTGAGCGTGGTCAAAATCAGAAGAGTGAGATACATGTGTCTGCTTAGCACCACCACCAACATGGGGAAGCTCGACCGTCATGTCGTTTGGTTGAACTTTGACTTCTGGCCGGTCTTGGGCTTTTGACGTAGAGAATGGTGTCCAACCCTTATGTCGTTAAGAGGCCCCTTTGTTTTTCTTCAGTTTATTTAGGGTGGGTGAAAGCAGGCAAGCCTCATGAAGGTGCCCAGATTGATGGCACAATCGGCATCGAAAGGTCGTGTTCTCATAGTTGAGAAGTTGAATCCACTTGAAGCCATCATGGATTAGTTCCAATTTATTTGGAAGACCTTTACTGAAATCCACCTCAATGCAGATACAGGTGTAGGTAAAGAGTCCTTGTTTAGATTGCTCATCATCGAACTTAATGAATCAACTAAGAGAATCACCAATAGCTGCACAAACTTGAGGATGTCAAAAGGGAAGAGGAAGATTGTGTAGCCAAACCCAAACCGACATTTTTGAGATTACCATAGAAGAGGGATCAAAGTCCAAAAACTATAGTGTTAAAAAAAGCCAAGCCCGACCCCAAAACCAGGGACCCTCACTAAAAACCCGTTGATAATCTCTAGGAGAAGAGAACTGAACAATAAAAAACCCTTGGCACATAACTGGACCTCACAATCATGGGACCAAGTAGAGTAAATCCATTGATGCAACTCTTCACTTTGAGGCCAAAATCTGTTAAACCTACAGATAACGACTGAGCTTCGAAGAACACAAATTGAATCAATGACCTCTGGGAGTGAAAAGGTAACAACAGGGGCGTCTGTCGCTTTTTCCACAATGAATGGTGCATCAAGAGCCCTTGAAAAAACTTGTGGTCCCATTCCAATACTAGTTGCCAGGAAAGATTTTGGAGGAGCCATTGGAGGGCCACAAGGGGGAGTATAGCCACTGTTGTGTCCGTTGTCTTCCCTATGGCCATCTAAATTGGTGCCCGCCAATTTTTTTTTCCCCCATCTTCCTTCAGCCCTGTCGGTAGCGGTTTAAGGTGAATGCTCAGAGGTGCTTCTTCTCTATTGATTGCCCCCAGAGTTCCCAGCAAACCCACGGCCTATTTTACCCTGTACCGGTGCATTTCTCCATTGCTCAGGCTGGTGTGGCGGTGGGCAGCGGCGTAGCATCATGCGAGCTAGGGTTCCGACGAGCCATTGTTCGGGTCACGCAATTTTGACAAGTTTTCACGCTCTAGGTAATTTGAAAATTTCTTGCTACCGCGCTTTTTATTATTTATGTGCACAGGAAGTGTTCAAAATTGAGCCCTTCAGAGCCCGTCAAAGGGCTTCTAACCCGTCAGAAAAGTGCAGAAACATTTTGGCCCGTAAAAAAAAATCAAAATATAAAAATTGCTTGACAATGTGGAAGCGTAGCATTTTAGTAAAAATGTCATATGAAGGGCAAAATTCGAAAATGTCACTTAGGTTACAGGTAGTTGAGAATTTGGAGGGACAGGCTGCGGAGGGACAGTGACAGTGGACACCAATTAGTGAATCACCATTGACAAAGAACAACATACAGCTGAATCAAATTAATTATGTGTCATTGAATTTGCTAAAACACGGCTTTGGAGGGAGTCGGGACAGTGACACCATTGACAAAGAACAGAGTGCAGTTATCATATTAATTATGTGTTGTAATTTGTAAAGATTTGCATTGACAATTTGACACCGTCCAACTCCACAGTTGAAGCCTGGAACTGGAAGTCCACATAAACATTAACTCAAACTGTAAGTTTGTATCCCATCACCATGTGCAAATGAATAAAAAAAAAATTAATTGGAGATTCAGCGCACTGTATTGAATGCCATTGAATTTGCCAATAGAGGACAGTGGACTCGGGAGTCTAGATTCCTAGAATCTAGATGCTATTGCTCACGAAATTGGGAAACTGTTAGTCTGTTACAACTTATGGTGTTACCTTACCTATAGCCTGCTGCCAGCGGCCCGCAAGACTTCAGTATTATCACGATTCACTATTATTTACAATTAAAACTATATATCTGCGCAGATAATCTGTTATCTATATCATATCATGTATGACCTCATTTCCTTTTCGCACAGACTCAAACCAGTGAAATGTGTGGCTAATGGGCAATCAAATTTGCCGCAGGCATGTGATTTGAAATCAGAGCAGCTCGTTTGAACATCTAATTGGAAATTGGGAGACCGCGCAGGGTGTCTGGTTTTGTAACCATGCATTGCTTACAATCTTTTGGAGTCTTAATAGTTGACAAGATGAAGGCGTGATCGTTGAGCATAGGTACCAATGCCCATACATGCTTAAGTAGTACTTAGCAGCTTTCATACAAATTGAATCAGAACTTATTATGTGTTGTACATACTACAGTGTACTTAAAAGGGTTAAGCAGGATTCGGGAATGAGCATGAGTAGTTAATGCAGCTACACATTAAAAATCTCATTTGGATTGTGGAACTGGAGAGGGCCAATACGCTGTATGAGTTTGTAAGTTAAATAAGTATTTCATCATTTTCAGATATCTATTCAGCACTGAGGGGCAGACTGGTTTATACAAATTAAGGTACAGAATCAAAGGGACCAGTTGGGGTATTGCTTTCATCTTGCTTCAGACATTGAAACAGGTACACTTGTGAGTCAGCTTATACTAAAAAATAGAATAAACTCTGCACAGTTTATATTTTCATTACTAAAAGTATTGATTAAACACTTCTCCATCTTAAAATTAGATATTATTGTTAGTGCAATCTTATATTTGAAATTTTAGTGTTGCATGATTTTACAAATTACTCTAAATTATTTTCTTAAATATTCTCTAATCTCTAATTGTAAATTATCAAAATAATACACAAAAATTCATGTGAAAACACTATTTTGATATTTTTATAATTATTTCATTGGAATAGGTGACAAGTGTCGTGTAAGAAGTTTGAGAAAATGGCTTCCATTGGTCGTCCGAAGAAGGATAAAAAACAATTATCACTTGCCGATGCATTTGGCATCTCTCGGCGTTCTAGTCAACCATGTGATTCTCAAAATGAAGAATTTGATATTCTTGCACAAGAAGAGCATGAGTTAGATGGAGCAGAATTTGGGGAAGAGGAACACCCATCAAAGAAACCTAAAAGGACATTCAAGGCCAAATGGAAAACAAGATTTCCATGGGCTTATGCTATAAAAGACTGCAATGGTGTAGAAAGGATAAAATGTTCTTGGTGTGTCAAATATAAGAGAGATACTCCATTTGCTAAAGATGGAAGCACCACCCTTCAAGTTAGTGGCCTTCTTACCCATGCAGAATCAGATCCTCATAAATTTTCATCACAACGTTTGGAGGGAGAAAATAAACAAAGTAACATTCCAATCACTAAACACATAGAACTAATGGTAGATGCTGAGAAGGAGAGAATCATATCAGTGATGGAAAATATGTATTTTGTTGCCATACATGATTTATCTTTGGAGCTCTATAAGCCGATTTGTGACTTGAACAGGTATAAAGGAACTCCACACATGCCTCTCACAGATGAATATTCTGCATATACAAATACAACATCCGGAAAAGAGTTTTTACAAGCTGCTAAGGAGGTTTACTGGAAAAAGTTGAAAGATGATATATTTCATAGTCCATTTTATTCTATTTTAGTTGATGAAAGCACTGATTGTACTATGGAACAACATTTGATTGTTTATATTACATACTTGACAAATGGAGGAAGAGGTCAATGTGTAACAAAATTTATACGACTCCTTGAAATAAAGGATGGAACAGCTCAAGCTATGTATGATGCCGTGATCACTCTTTTGACAGAGATGAATTTATCCTTAATGAAGTTAGTTGGATTTGGATCTGATGGGGCGTCTACCATGAGGGGAATTCGTGAAGGTTTGTCCACAAAGCTTCATCGAGATGCTCCTCATTTATTAGATATTCATTGCATAGCTCATCGAGAAGCATTAGCAGCAAATGATGCTTCATCTCATTTTCCAGAGTTGCAGTTTATTGATAAATTTGCAAATAAAATATATTCATGGCTTGGAAAATCTGCTAAAAGACATGGAGCATTGAGAGAGTTGATGGAGTCATTTCAAATCAACAGATTGGAAGTGTTACAAATTCATCAAATTAGGTGGCTTTCTAGAGGAAAGGTCATGGAAAGACTTGTCAAACTCATGCCTGCTTTGTTGAAAGAATGGGAATTAGAGGAGAAAAACATGTATGATTTGGCAACAATATTTCAGGTACAATTTTGCATCCATTTACTTGCAGATGTGCTTATTGAGTTAAATAAGCTGAATAAAAAATTTCAAGAGGATCATATTGATATTACTTCCATTGGGACTACATTAGATATCACAGTTGACATGCTTCGTAGGAGATTTCAAAGAGGCATATTTGGGACAGGTACTCTACATACATCATCTTTTCTAACCAGGGCACAAGGAGGATCTCTTGAGTTTGCAGATGGAACAGGTACATTACATGTACATGCATTGAGATTTGAGAGCTTGCCTAAGTCACACAGATCAGGGACACTAGATGATTGCATTGAATTGGGGAAAAGCTTTATAGTTAAGGTAATTGATTCTCTTGATACAAGATTCACAGATTTACCTATATTTAATGCTGCTAAATTTTTCAGTCCTCGTAATTACTACGAGGAGACAGAAGATAGAGATCGTCAAACAAAAAGATGGCTAACATGTTTATGTGACAAATTTAGTGTTGGAAACTCACCTATTGTGGACAGTGTTAAATGTTTGGGTGAGATGGATGAATTTATTTGTACTATTTATAGATCATATCCAAAAAAACAAATGTTTGGAGCATGGGATCTATGTGGCAGTGAACCTGAATGGTTTGACGGGTTTCCATGTCTGATGAAACTATGACAAGCTATTCTTGTAATTCCAGCAAGCACAGCCGTATGTGAAAGAGGTTTTTCAAAGTTAAATAGGATAAAGAATGATGATAGATCCAGGCTTTCTTTGAGCACATTGGATATGCTAATGTTTCTATCTCTTTGTGCACCTCATGCTCTAAATGAGGTAGATTGGGATGCTATTTATGATGCATGGAAGAATAAAAAAACTCGAAAACCTCTTCCTTTAGACAAATAGATGGTGAGTTTTTGGAAGTTCTTTCTATAAAATATGTTCTTTATTGTTTTTTATTTATAAAAAAAAATCTTTGGAAGTTTAGATAAGTGTTTTCAATATTTTACTACTAATTTAATAAGATTTTTTTTCGAAATAATTGATGAATACTTGTCAAGAACATTTGACTTGGTCTAAATGTTGATCAATGTGTCTTGTAATGACTTATATCTCATTTTGTGTTTCAGGTATTTTCTTTTTTGAAGGGAGCCTAAAAAATTTGTTGGTGATATGTTTTGCTTACATTGAGGTGAACACGAGAAACTTTCTATTTAGATCACAATTTTTTTGGTAGTTTGATATTTTTCTTGATACTATTTATTAGATGAAACATGAATTATTTTTATACAACTAATTATTTTTTCTCTTATATTTAACAAATTAAATTTGAGTAAAAGAACCTTGTGTTGTCATTAATTTTTAGGTTCATTATGTGTGTTAAAAATTTTGTTTGTCACTGTGTAATTCCAATGTCAATTAACAGAGTTTAATTTTAAATTTTTTATTGGATCTCGCAATATAACTTATTCATACATTATTTATGAAATGGAATTTATTACATTTTAAGGGGAGACACTCTCTTTGTAAAAAGTGTTCAAAATTTTTACGACATATGTGATTTCTTTACTATTTTCATATCCAAGTGTAAAATGATTATAAAACTTTTCATAGTTGAAGGGTTGGTCCAATATTTACCCTTCACAATGAAATTGGGACTAGCCCTTCAAATTTGATCACTGTCAGCACAAATGAGTAGCGTCCAACATTTATTGTTCGTTGCATTTTAGAATAAATTAAACATTCGAAGAGCATTCGCATTTGTATAAACATTTATTTCATCTTCATTCAATTTGTATTGGGATTTGGAATTCATGGGGTCACGAGCCATGACAACTAAAATACAATAACTGTAAGTGGGTACAGTAAATATCCCGTGTTTTCATCCTTTCGAAAAGTTCACAGAATCCATACACCATATCTATAGTACAGATTTGCTCCAAACGCGTGGGAGACGATCTGCACGAGTGATGTGATTTCTCCCGCGCAATACCTGCAAATACTCTGTGAACTGTAGACTTTGACAAATCTGTATCGTTTTCCAAGACAATGGAGCCGTCAAAACTGGCACATACATCGTCATCTTTTTAAAAGCTTCGTCACTCGTCATGATGGGAAATTAAATAATCAGGCTCCGTAGCTTTCATCACCAGCTGGACGCGCCCTCGGCATTAGAATTTAGCAGTGCACAAAGATTGAAATTTCTCCATGCCTGAGTTGTCGTTTTCCTTCCGTCTTGTTCTACAAAATTTGTAAATGTGTGCAGGTACCTAGTAGTCTCAGAAACTGACGCACACCAGCTGTAATTACAGTTGTGAATTGCTTTTGACAAGAAAGGCTCTTGAAAGTCAAGTAATTTAAGGAAAATCACGGCGGTTCTTCACAAGTGGATTTAAATATGGCACCTACACAAAGTCTATACATTATCATTACACTTTTTATATATCAACTCCAATATTCTACTAATCACATGTGAAAAGTGTAATGGAGATGTTGACAGTGATGCCTCAAAGAAGTTAAAATTGAGGGAGTGGAGCATTGCAAGAGGAAGAGGGTGATGAAGTAGGGGTCCGAGAGACGAGAACTATTGTATAGGGAACTCAATGCAAAACTGTTCATTGTTACGAACATGAGTATTTTGTGTTAATCGTGTGAAGGAGGACGATGGTGCAGTGGGAAGGCCGTAAAGGTAACGTATTGTGGAGATATCTCAGAACACAAGGAGTGGAAGAGCAATACTGGCAATGTAAGCAACTCATGTTTTCAATGCTCGCCGTTGTGTTTTATGGGTACTAAGCATACATGTCAATGAAGGGCAAATCGCTTGTACGTCACACCAGACACTTTAGAGACAAGGATATGTGGAGTTGACTTGGCATCCCAAGGTGGTGATAACATGCACATTTGTTATTAGGGTCTCCCTCTAGCTATCAGGGTTGTGATTAGGGTTTCCCCTATCAACAGTCTTGATGATGTTGTCTATCTACGACTACCGACATAAAACAAGCTTAGCTCTTTTTTATTTACATTTTTTACCACATCAAGGCTTTCAATAGGACGACATTTATTTTTTATCTAAGATGAAGACATGAATGGAAAGTTAGAAATAAAAAGGTGGGAATTAAATACTTGCATGTCTCACACCTATTCCATGATTCATATTGTTCCTACCCAAATAATATGTTATGTGTACTCTACTTTATCATCTCAATCTCTCCCACATTATTCACGTGAGTGCAATTTGCGCTTAAAGGGTCCAAAATAAAAATTGAGAGAAATCAAAGAGGTTTCAGGGTCGAAATCCAACTGCATTACTTGCTTCTTATATGACTTTGTAGTCCCCCTTTTTACTTTTAAGCTCGAGTAATTACAATAAGCATGTAATGCACAAATAATCATAAAGAATTGAGCCCCTCTAACAGATGGTCATATGAGTGACCGATACAATTTATATTAAAACTTCCTTGTACTTTGTTCATGCATCCGATATGTAAGATGACAAAAACTACATAATAACTAGCGACCAACTTGAGTAATTGCAAAACAATAGGTGATGCGTGAGTAACCATCAATAATCAAGCTTTGTTATTTGTTATTTTATTTTGTACGATGTCAAGGTTTTCAATTGGATGTTGATTAAGTTATTAGATAAGACAAAGACATAAATGGAAAGTTGAAAATAAAAAGGTTGGAAGTAAATACCTGCATGTCCCACACTTATTCCACGACTCAGATTGTTCTTACCCAAATAATATATATTATCTATGCTCCACTTTATTATCTCGATCACACTCGCATTATTCGTGTGAGTGTAATATGAGCTTAAAGGGGTCAAAATCTAAAAAGTGGAAAATCCAATAGGTTCTAGGGTTGAAACCTAACTGCATTGCTTTCTTCATATAACATTTTCAACCCCTCCTTTTCAATGTTAAGTTTAATAATTACAAGAAAACAGATGATGTGTATAAAATCATTGATGTAGGAACAATCATTGATAATTGAGGCCCTCCAATAGATGGTCATCTTAGCGACAAGTAGATTTTATCTACCAATCGAGATTTGCTATTTTTTTTTAGTTTTTTACGATGCCAAGGTTTTTGATTGGACAATGTTCAATTTGTTAGATAAGATGAAGACACAAATGGAAAATTGGTAACAAAAGGTGTGAATTAAAACCTTGCATGTCCCACACTTATTCCATGACTCAAATTATGGCTACCCAAATAATATCTGCTATCCATGCTACACTTTATCGTCTCAATCTCGCTCGCATTATTCACATGAGTGCAATTTGCGCTTATAGGGGCCAAAACAAAAATTGGCAAAAATCCAATAGGTTCCACGTTTGAAACCCAACCACAATGTTTTCTTCTTGTAGCATTTTGCAGCCCCTCTTTTTTAGCTTTAAGATCAAGTAATTGTTGGAAAATAGGGGATGCACGAACAATCATCGATAATTGAGCCCCTCTAGCAGTTGGTTATATAAACGACTAGTAGATTTTATCATCCAATTAAGCTTTGCTTTTATTTAATTTAATTTTTTTTATAGTGCCAAGGTTTTCTATTGGACAACATTTTATGTGTTAGATAAAAAGAAGACATGAATGGAAAGTTGGAAATAAAAAGGAGGGAATAAAATACCTACATGCCATGAACCTATTCCACAATTCAAATTGTTCTTACCCAAATAATATTAGTTAGTTGTGCTCCACTTTATCATGTCGATCCCATTCTCGTAGCATTTTGTAGCCCCCTTTTCAATTTTTAGCTCAAGTAATTGCAAGAAAACAAGAGATGCATGAACAATCATAGATAATTGGGACCCTTCAGTGGTTGATCATATAAGTAAGAATTAGCTTTTATCTGCCAATCAAGTTTTACTATTCTATATTTTCTTTTTGTAAATACCCTTTAGTTGTTGGTCATATAAGTAACATGTAGCTTTTATCTACCAATCAAGATTTGCTATTTTTTATTTTATTTTTTATGACATGAAAGGTTTTCAATTGGGCGGCATTTAATTTTTTAGATAAGAAGAAGACATGAATGGAAATTTGGAAATAAAAAGGTGAGAATTAAATACCTACATGTCCCACACCTATTCCAAGCTCAAATTGTTCCTTCCCAAATAATATATAATATGTGCTTCACTTTACCATCACAATCTCATTTATGTTATTCATTGTTAGTCAGTCAAAATATGACACTTAGCGAAAAACATACAGAAGGTTCCCGCAGAAGAACAAAGTGCGTTCAAAGGCACGGAAGGTTGAGGAAAGAATCATGAGAAAAGAAGAGAGATAGATTTGGGACTTAGCCATTTTCACGTGTACGAGCTATTTTTGGAGATAGCGTGCGGAGCACACAAACGGGTTAAAGACTTACGCGACACACATTGGCTATTTTTGGAGGATCGGCTATACGAAGCACTTTGCATGGGTACAGGCTGAGAATAGATTTACTACTGACAGTTAACTAGAAGAAGTCTATTGTTAGCGCACTTGCATGTGTGGCTATTATTATAATGACGGTGGCTAATAATAACATGCAACCTATTTTTGGGATTGGATAAGCGATGAAGGGAAAGTCCCCACCCTTATAAATATGTAATGGACTATGTAGTATGAGATATATAGAGGTGGATATAAGTATGAGAGACATGTGAGAACTGAGTTATTGTGAGGTTATGCTGCCAAATATGATGCGTGCATAAAATATGGTATTATATATTGTAATAAGCTTCTATGTATTTATCATGTTTAATGCAATGGAGTGTATTGGCTGAATCAGAGTATCAAATCCTTAGTATAATTAGTTATTGCATGTTTGATTTCATCATGATTATCATTTAAGTATGTTATTCTTTAGATCTAGATCTGAACATGCATTGTAGAATGATATATTAGTCATGGATTTGAATGCTTTAAGTCTTCATCATGCTAACATCCTACAACAACAACCCTAAAGAGGGGCCTGGTACCTTTGTGCGCTTCAGGTGAGCACTCAGTCTAGGCTGAGTGATGTGCCAGCGCGCCTGGGATTTTACTAGTAAATTCTAGGCTGCATCATTGGTTCGTTGTCGGGACCTCTTTTTCAGTTGTTTTCAGGATGGTTCACGATGAAGACATACCGGTTGACCCTAGCAAGTGTTGAGGAGTGGATACATGAACCTAGAAGAAGAATACACACGAGGTTTTAGCACTGGATCTGAGTTTGAATGCACACACTTGGGTGGATCATAATCTATATGACTGTTTGTACGAGAGCTTCTTTACTATCTTTCCAGTAGAACTGTATGAGTGGCTGGTTGCTTATGCGTCTAAATGGAATTGGAGGTATCGCACACTTGTCTGGATGCAGGAAGAATTTCAGACCCTTTATGATGTTGATCTGATTTGGACTCATGTTGTGGATATGTGGTTCCATGGTGTTTTGAACAACTATATCTTGGAGTACTCAATTTCCACTTATTCGTGCCCAGAGGTAGTTGAATTCCAATTTTTATGATATCCCAGGGGAACTTACCTGCAAGGCATTCCACTGGCGATCAAAATTTTGATGGTAACCCTAAACTTGGAGAACAAACTGATGGTGAACTAAACCCCACCACACGTAGGGGCAGGAGCAGGTTTGGTGAAAGATGGAAGACCTAGCGAAAGAAAGAAAAGAGAGGAAAGGTGGCTTAAGTATAATGAGGTACGTGAGAGGGGAGATAGAGAAGCAGCGGGATGTTGTAGAGTGAATGGCGTTGTGGAGAGAGATAGTTCGGGAAGGGTTTGAAGTTCACACAGAAGACGTGGAACCTGAGCATCAGGAACTCCCCCATTTGGGAAAGCATGATAGGGAACCCTCCTCGGCCTCACGTAGAAGCGTGCCAATAGAGACGACCTGGGCCACGGGCACATCTGAATCCACCTGGAAACCTTACCCTTGCGCTTGGTTTTCTAGTATCTAGTACAAAAAATAGTCAACAAGCTAATTTAGGTAGTGGGAGAGTAGGAGTGAGTCATATAAAAATCACAATGATGGTAGTGCAAAAATGGATTCATTGTTATATGGGAGTACCTTTTTGGGTGTATCATCCACACAGAATTTAGGCACACAGACTTTTGGACTCTCTTCTGGGAGTAGTAATACTTCACAGACTATCGGGGTGTAGTTCAGTACTACTATTGGGACATAGGGAAGTACATCTTCTGGTTCTGACTCTAGCTACGGGGTTAGGATCAGGAGGTATAGGTGGCTCTAGTTCTGGTGGATCTGGTGGTTCTAGAGGTAGAGGAAACACATGAGGTTCTGGATTAGGTGGGCAAGGTCTGCACCAACCCCATAATATTTACATGGAGATGTCTCTTCATCTCCCAGAGTATAGGGGCATAGAAGATGCTGTTGAACACATGCACATGTGTGAAATACTATGTGGCACAAAAGGAATCATGACTTCTGAGCATAGGGAAAGTCAATTTGCTACTATGTTACAAGGGTGCACACACAGTTGGTACAGAAAGTTTGACCCTGATCAGACTTGCATAGACTATGTAGCTTTAAAAGATGCTTTCCTTAAAGAATTTCATATCCCAGAGTTTGAGCAAAAGAGTATAAGTGCGCTCAAGGATATTAAGCAAGGCACTACTGAAAGTGTCAGAGAGTATGATGCTCATTTCAAAACACTGTTATCCAAGATTTCTTATGATATTCATGCAAGCCAACATGCACAATGGTTTTTTGGGGGCCTAATAACACCTTTTAGAAGGGTGCTATCACATAAGACATACACTGATCCACATGAAGCACTCAAAGCAACTTTACATGCTGAGGCAGTTGGAAGTATAGACACTGGGGTGAGCCCATTTTTAGAAGCACAGATCACAGCTATGGTGAAGCAGTTGGAGAAGCTATCGAAAAATTCAGCACATGAGACGTGCACAGGGATTTGGTGCACAAATTGTGAAGTGGAAGGTCACACAAAGGATAGTTGTCCCCGCAGATCAGTACACTCATTGTTGTTGGACTGTGAGATATGTCACTTAAACCATGATGTCAGCCGTTGCCCATTGTTACAACACATGATAAGGAAGAACATCTCTTGCTATTGTAAAATTTGTAGGTCCACGACTCATGATACAGAAGACTACAGGTTGATTGGTTAGATCCATGATGCCATAGATATTGGTGTATGACAGACAAGAGTATCAGATAACTCTCAAGGAAAAGGTGAGCATCAGGATCACAATCAAGCGCGCTATGATCGGAATGAAGGGAATTTTTGAAGGAGGTCATGGTAGAGGTTGAGGGTTTCGAAGGAGGATATGGAGGTGAGGCCATGGTGGTGGAAGAAGTGAGTTCCCTCGCGGAACATGTTACACATGTGGATCTCCTGACCACTACAGGTGAGAATGTCCTCAGAATATTACATGTTCTTTTTGCGGAAAGAATCATAGTTATGAGGAATGCCTAGACTTGTATGAGCATCTTAGTAAGCAACATAAACAAGAAAACAAAGGTGCATGGATGGTTAGGATACAATGCACTATGGAAAATCAGTGGATGCCCAAGTTGGAAGTAGAATCTGAGGCATTGCAGGTAAAGATCACGACCCACACTGAAGCAGTGCACGTGCCAAAGAAGCATTGCAACAGAAGCCTACCATCACTAAGGAGGAGGTTCTACATGCATGGTACCTAGATCCTTCCCATCAGAAGGAGGTTTACCAGGAAACCATGGAGGTACTCAGGAATCTTCAGGGTGAAATACAATATTTAAAGGAGCAATCATGAAAGATGGAGCAAAAGAAAGCATCAGAGATGATCCAAACTGATATGGATGACTTGAGAGAAGTGTGCAAATTATTGCGCCAGGAGAATATCATTCCACTGTTGGGGAATTGGTTAAAAGGAAACACTCCACGTAAAGTACTGAGACTGGATGATAGATCCTGCATGTAAATCTTCCCCCTCATAGCCTAGATTATGACAAGGAAATAACTCTGAATGTTGTTGTGGATGGGTGGCTATTGAGTAATATACTGATTGATACAGGTGCAAAGTCAATGTTCTTACTTTAGATGCATGGGTACAAATGGGGAGACCTCCATTGCAGCCATCCTCTAATGTATTGTTCATGGCTAACCAGACTAAGGCCACTCCCATCGGAGTTTTAAAAGATGCATCCATTACCATACAAGGAGCCAAGTTCACTAGAGATTTTGAGGTTTTAGCACTGGAAGAGTCAGATAGCTTCCCAGCTCTATTGGGGCATCCTTGGTGCTATGCAAATAATGTTGATCTTCGGTTCAACAAGGGTTATATCAGCTTTGAAAACAAGGAGGAAAGAGTTATTATCCCTTTAACAGATGGAAAATATGTGCCCTATGTTGAGCCCTTGAGTGAAGAAGACCTGAATAGGATTTATGTACACGCCATCCGGGATCCAGAGGTGCTTGAGCCATGTAAAGAAGGAATCCTTCAGTGGGAGGATGCACAGTCTATTAGCGATACTACAAGTGTTGCTTGTGATAATTGGGCTCATAGAACTTATGAGTTGGTAGGGCATGAAGTAAAGAGCATATTTCCTAGGGTCAGCAAACCATGTTATATCAGGAGAATAGGTAACAACTCGATACCTTGTTACACTGGAGAAGGAGACCCTATGGTGTTCCTGTGCACCATGGAAGAATAATGGATAGACCCACTGGAGAGAAGGAATATGCTAGCATATACCCTACACGGGACAACAGCACGCTGGTGGGTGGTCCACAAGGATAATCTTGTAGGATGGAATGAAATTAGGATTTCTCTTGCCACTAGGTTCTTCAGGAGCAATGCACCTACTCAAATATGCACTTATCATGGTAATCAACCTGTTCAGCACCACGTTCAGTAGTGTGAGAGACTCTGGACAGAGGGGTAGGAAGCTTTACCACCTTCACTCTGGGTGCACAAGTTTTATTCCACTTTACAAGGTTGCGCATGCTTGGTATGTATATGCAGAACTCCATAGAGAGACTGGAAATTGGTAGGATTTAATTACAGGAATGACCCAGACATTTGACTTCTTCTCTACCAAGCCTCCAGTGGAAGAAGCATTAAAATTCATAAAGCACTTAACTATGGGAGATAGTGCCAAGGATGAAGAACTCATTCAGGATTTATTTGATGAAGGAAACTCAGGAGCGTGTTTTGTTGAAGAAACAGAGGCCGATGCCACACTACTTCAGCACACTTTCCTTGAGAAAGAAAAAGGAAAAATGGTCTACTTAGTGGATGATGAAGAAGTAGAAAATTTGGATGTAAACCATTCAACAGGTAGGTGTGAGGTGTTGGACAGTGCAGATAAGACCACGTGTGCCTATCATGAACCTATGAAGACAAAGAAAGTGAATATTGGATCAGATGTTGAGCCTAAGGAGGCCATAATTAGAGACTATTGGTCAGACTCTGAAGTGGAAAAAATCATAGAGTTACTACGGGATTATCAGGATTTATTCCCTCGGGGTACCATGAGCTTAAAGGTGTGCATGAATCATTAGGGGAGATGAGGATAAATCTTAAAGAGGGTGCACACCCAGTTAGAAAGAGACCCTACAGGATGAACCCCAACTTGTGTGAAAAGGTCAAAGAAGAGATTGACAAAATGTTGAAGTCTGGAATTATCAAGCCCCTGGACGAGTCAGAATGGGTTAGTCCAATGGTGATCAGTATCAAGAAGGATGGTCAGATTAGGATCTGTGTGGACTACAGGGAGCTGAATGTTGCATGTGTGACTGATCCCTTTCCTATGCCATTCACTGAGGAAATACTAGAAGGCGTTGCAGGGCGTGAAATCTATTCATTTACAGATGGGTTCTCTGGGTATCATCAGGTTAGGATTGCCCAGGAGGATCAGGAAAAGACTACTTTTACTACTGAATGGGGTAGCTTCACCTATACTGTGATGCCTTTTGGTCTGAAAAATGTGCCTGTTGTATTTTCGTGCATAGTTGTTCAGGCGTTTAAAGAGTTTATTCACAACTTCTTACAGGTTTATTTAGATGATTGGATGGTGTATGGACTGGTCAAAGACCATTGTGACAATCTGCGCTTAATGTTTGAAAGATGTAGACAGTTGAGTATCTCTTTGAACATCAAGAAGTGCATATTTGCTACACCATTTGGAATATTGTTAGGACACATAATCTGCAAGGAAGGTTTGTTGGTTGATCCAGCTAAGGTTGCAGTCATTATCGGCCTAAAAGAGCCTACCAGTCAGAGTGAGGTGCATGGATTTTTGGGTCATACAGGATATTATAGGAAGTTTATTAAAGGATATGCTAAGATTTCCACCCTTTGGAGGAGTTACTCAAAGGAAAAGGTATGTTCTATTGGGGAGAACCGCAACAATGCATTTGAGGCATTAAAAGAGAAACTTACTACAGCGCCTATTCTGTGTTTTCCTTCATGGGACCAACCATTTCATGTACATGTGGATGCCTCTGGCACATGGCATTGGCATAGTATTGGCTCAGCCAGGGGAAGGTATTATAGATCATCCTATATGTTTTGCTAGTAGAAAGTTGACTCCTGCAGAACAGAATTACACAACTAACAGAGCGTGAAGCTTTGTCAATGATCTATGCACTACATAAATTCAGACAGTACCTGCTAGCTACACCATTTGTGTTTTATACAGATCACATGGCATTGAAATATTTGGTAAACAAGCCCATTTTACAGGGGCGCATATGCAGATGGGTACTCTTATTTCAAGAATTTGATTTCACAGTTGTGGTAAAACCAGGGAAAAGTAATTCTGGACTAGACCATTTATCCAGAATACAGTCAGGAGAAGAAGCACAAGCAATTGAAGATACCATGCCAGATGCACAGTTATATAGGTTACAACGAGCGCCATCAGAATTAGAGGACATTGTTGTCTTTCTACGAACAGGTATGACACCAGAAGGAATGAAATCCTTAGAGAAGAAACAACTTGTTATACATGCAACACCCTATATGTTGATTAGTGGTGACCTATACAAATTAGGTCAGGATGAAGTATTGTCCATGTGTACTGGAGCATGAGTGCACAGATATTATGGAAGAAGCTCATGGTGGTATTGTAGGTGGCCACTATGTAGGTGACGCCACTGCGTGCAAGATTCTACTCACTGGATTATGGTGGGAGACCCTGTATAAAGATTGTAAGGAATTTTGTAAGGCATGTGATCACTGTCAACACCTTGGCAAACCAGGAAATGAGATGAAATGCCTCTAAGGCCTATTACTAGTGCAGAACCATTTGAAAAATGGGCTATAGATTTTGTGGGTCCTATTTCACCAGCCGCGCGTAGGACTGGATCATGCTATATCATTACTTGCACAGATTATCTTACAAGGTGGGTAGAAGCAGCCCCTACAAAGGATTGTACAACTGCTACAACAGCCAGGTTTCTATGGGAAAATATTATTACAAGGTATGGATGTCCTTTAAGTTTGACCAGTGATAGGGGAACACACTTTCTGAATGAGACAATCAGAATTTTATTGGATGAATTCATGATTGCACACCATAAGACTACACCATATCATCCTCAGGAAAATGGAACTGCTGAGGCTTTCAACAAAATTTTGAGCCAGACATTGACAAAAATTTGTGATGTTGGAAGAAAATATTGGGATGATAAATTTTCTGCAGTGCTTTGGGCATATCACACAACATATAAAAGGTTGAACAAAGCCACACCATTTCAGTTAGTGTTTGGCACGGAAGCAGTTCTTCCTATGGAATTCATGTTACCTTGTTTTGCATATTGTGTGTGCTGGAGGTCTAGCTGATGAGAAAGCATTAGAAGAATGGATTGAAAAGTTAATCAAGCTGGATGAGCGATGAGAAATAGCATGTTGGAGTCAAAAACAAGAAAAGGCTAGGCAGAAAGCATGGCATGACAGGCACATCAAGGATAAGAAGCTTGAGGTTGGACAGATGGTGCTCCTTTATGATTCTAAGTTTTTGTGCCATCCAGGAAAACTCAAAGTACATTGGTTGGGGCCGTATGTTATCACTCACATACTTGAAATAGGTGCTTTCCAATTAGAGGCACTTGATGGAACACTGTTACCCGGTTACTTCAATGGGAGTAGGTTGAAGCCCTACTATAAATAAGTCTTCTTGGTGTTTGTAATAAGGAAATGTTGCCATTTAGATTAGGTTTTCAATTATGTATTTTCCTTAATGTATTTCCTTATTTGTCGCTATGCTTTGTCAATTTAGTTGGTGTTTTTGTGTAATAAGCATGTTTACGCGCCAGAAGCTAATTACTATTTGAAGAATTTATATGCACAGAGGACTGCACATACCCTTAGTGTGGGGTGGTTATTGATATCCAGGTACAAGACTGTTGAAAATAAGTACACATGAAAGGAACAAACTACTACGGGTGCTATTCAAAGTTGGAGAATTGTTAGAAAAGAGATTTCTTCTAGACAAGATGACCATAGATGGAGATAAATGATGGAACAATATAACACAAGGTAAGTGGAGGCCATGAAGACTACCAGTGGAAGGTGCAGTGATGAGGTACTCGGGTGCATGGAAGCACACTGAAGAGAAGTCTGCAGCCAAAAGGTAGGAGGGTGCACTAGAAGGTTATGACTGGGGCGCGAAGATGTACCACATGGAAAATGGAAAAAAAAATCAATTAATGAGGATTGTTGGTAGGTGAAGGAGCAATAAATACACTAACTTTTTGAAAATCTATAAAAGGAGGGGATGTGAGTTCATTCTTACCATTGTAATCATGATAATTTGAAAGATCCAAGTGCGACCGAGCTGTGAGAAGAGTATTCAGGTGTGAAGAGTGTGAATCAAGACATGACAAGCAGATTTGTGCACAGAGGAAGCTTGCATCCCCAGTTGTGAAGGGTTTGAGCAAAGCAAGGCATTGCAAAAGAGCTAGGGCATGTAATTTCAACTAGGGCACATTGAATCAAGCTAGGGTTTGGGTTTGCACATTGCAGGAGATAGAAGGTGAGTATTTGAAGTTAGAAGATTAGGTTATAGATGGCACCAAAGAAAGCACCTACCACAGGAGCTAAGGGGAAGAAGAAAGTGGAAGTAGAGGTTGAAATGACTCCTGAGAGTAATTTCTCAGAAATGCAGTATCCAGAGGGTGTGATTGTGGGTCAGGAATGGGATTCCCACATCTGAAGAGAAAGATCAGTGATTACAACCATCGTACACCTGAAAATAAGGAGTTGGATGCATTATTAAACACAAAGACAAATAAGCACACAACAGAAGACATGTCGGTGTATGACGACACTGGGGAGAAGTTGTTGAAGCAGATTGGAGTTTACCAGTTGTATGAGCTCCCCTACTTTGGTAAATATGAACCCTTGTACCAGTGGTTGATGAGCAGGGTACATGAAGATTTCTTCTACTTTGCAGGACGTAGGGTAAGGATCACAACCACATTGATCTCAACAGTAACAGGGTTGAAAGGCACAGGGGTAGATCTAGATGGTGATTTAACTGATAAGGCCGCAATCCTGGAGACAAGGAAGGAGTTGGGGTATACCAAGGGTCTGCGTGGCATGGACATTGATAAACTAAAGAAGTACCCAATCATACAAGCAGCTGCACACTTAGTGACAAAGTTGAATGACCAAGAAAGATGGTCACAAGTAAACACAATGTGGCTACACATTGTGAAGAAGATGTCACAGGGAGTGACTTACAACATCTCCAGTTACATCATGGAAACTATCATTGAAGAAGTGTGCACAGGAGAGAAAATCAGTTTCGGGGTTGTTCTATTGTCTCTGGTGTTTATGGAAATCAGGGTGCCCGATGGGCCAAAGGAGAAAATATGGGAATACCCTATGGAGAACAAGTCACTTGTGGAAATATTTGGCAAGTACTTGTGTGAAAGGATCAATGAGTAGACCATTCAAGTAGAGGGAAGAGAAGTGGTATGATAGGCTCCATGCAACATTTGAAGAAGAATGGTGCATACCCAAGGAGTTACCTTTGGTAGTAGGGAAGGAAATGTAGTTTGCGGTATACCAGCACTTTTGCATCACGCGGTTCACCATGAAAGATGGGACTTGGAGCCCATGGTGCAAATTACCATATGCCTTCACAACATGATATTTCTAGGCATCAGTTCACCATTTTTTGGATGTGCGCCACCTAAGCTTCAATGCAGACAAGGTAGATTGTGACTACCATACACTGAGAAAGACATATGTATATCCAGGACGGACTGCCTACATTGAGAGGCTAGTCTCAGATGTTATAAGCATGAAGCCTTTAAGCTTGGCCAGTTGGGGACACCAGGAGCAGCGCTTGTGTACCTTCAACTCAAGCCCAAGCTAGAGAACAATAAGTATGTGGAGAATGAGTTCGCGCTCCCAGGGCCGCCAAAAGGTAAGCATACAATGGAAAATGTTCCAACACCTAAGCCCATAGAGACAATAGAAGTAGATGATGAAGAAGAGGAGCATGAAGATAGTGGTGGTTTGGAGCACAGAGGTAGGAGGCAGCCTACAGATAGGGTAGAAGCTGAGCACGTGACTACTCCACCCCAGCCACAAGAGGAAGGTGATGAGGACTTGGATGCAGTCCAAGGAGAGCACCATTTTTCAAAAGGGTATTTAGGAGAACTAGGACCCAAGGTGCTACTCCACAATCAGTTCACAGATCACCATGACTCTCTCCATAGAAGGAGATAGCTGAGAAGAGAAAAGAGGAAGTTGAGACTGGGTGAGGAGGCGGAAGAGTCTGAGAAAGAGCACCCGAATCCCCTACACCACCAGAGGATGTGGAAGAGCCAAAGAATGAAGAAATGAAGGATGGAGAAGAAGGAGAAAAGGAGGCAGATGAGACAACACAAGAGACTACTCAGGGCATAGCAAAACAAGCTCCAAATCTTGATGCTCAAGTTCCTAAGGGGCCAAGATCAAAAAGAACAAGTGGAGAATATGTTGCATCAGTCATGGGCTATGCTGAGGACACAGGTAAAATTGTCCATGCCCATTTTCAAAGCACAGTGACACCAAAGGAGTTGTATGGGTGGGAGCTGATGGATGAAGATATGGCAACCATGCACACACAAGGAAGCAGTTGTCATGGTCTATGCACACGCACATGGATGAACCAAACTTTGATGTATGTGAAGAGTCATGTGTATCAAGGAGGTTGAAGAAGACACCTCAGGCCAGACACATAATAGTAAAGCCTACTTGTTATGTCAGATGAACAAGTGAGTAATGCTTTGGTAAAAGTCTCGACAGAGGTGGCATGATGAAATGTGGATAAGGCTGTAACAATTAGGGTGCTAAGAGAAGAAATCAAAACTAAGGATGTAGAAATAACATGCCTAAAGCAAGAAAAGGACTTGGAGAAAAAGAAGAATAGTGCATTTATAAGCATGGCAGAGGAAATTGGAGACCTTGTCCTGAAGGCAAGACCACACCTGGAATCCAAGGTACCAGAAAAGTTTCCTTCAGCGATGCATTATGTACGTACCTTGGTGGACTTGGTGCTTGAAGATGGACCTTTGTGCATGCCAGCACCAAAGGATCCAACACAGGAAGCAGAGAGGGAAAAGGCTTCAGTGATGAGGAAGATTGCATCATATGAGGCATTGCTCCAAAGCTTGCAGGAGGAGCTGAAGAAAAGTAGACCAGACATTGAATATTTGTACAGCTCTGGAAGCAGTCATCAGGATAAGGACCATGGTAGAGGACAATGAAGTCCTAAAAGCCATGAAGGATGAGACCTTGGGCCACACAAAATGATTAGCACTTGTCAAGTAGAAGCGTGAGGCCCTTACAGCAGCACAAGAACCACACAAGGAAAGGCTAGATGAGCTTGGGAAACTCATCACACAAAAGATGGACTTATTAGAAGGAAGAATGACTGCAATGTCCAAAATTGTTTTGGTCTTATAGAATGAGAAAGGAGAGATTGCACAAGATGAGCTAGAGTCAATTGCAGTAGATATCCCAGAAAAGGTAGAGGCCGTCACTTAATGATTGGAAGACTTTAGAGGTGGAAATAAAAGAAGAATATCCAGAATTGATTCTTCTGGTTGAAGCAGAAGATGCTGCAGGGTAAAGTAATTCTTTTATTCATAAAAATTCTTTCTATTCTTCTATTCATATTCTTTGATTCATTTTGGAGACAACCATTTTCGGGGCGGCAATACAATTAGTGTGGGGTAATGTTGGTCAGTCAAAATATGGCACTTAGCAAAAAACATACAGAAGGTTTGCATGCGAAAGAACAGAGCATGTTCAAAGGTGCGGAAGGGTCAGGAAAGAATCACGTGCAAAGAAGAGAGATAGATTTGGACTTAGCCATTTTCACGTGTACGAGCTATTTTTGGAGATAGGCATGCCGAACACACAAACAGGTTAAAGACTTGCACGACATGCATTGGCTATTTTTGGAGGATCGGCTACAAAGCACTTTGCATGGGTACAAGATGAGAATAGATTTACTATTGACAGTTAACTAGAAGAAGTCTATTGTTAGCGCACTTGCATGTGTGGCTATTATTGTAATGATGCGTGGCTAATAATAGCATGCGACCTATTTTTGGGATTGGATAAGTGGTGAAGGGAAAGTCCCCACCCTTATAAATATGTAATGGACTATGTAGTATGAGATATATAGAGATAGATATAAGTATGAGAGACATGTGAGAACTGAGTTATTGTGAGGTTATGCTGCCAAATCTGATGCGCACATAAACTATGGTATTATCTATTGTAATAAGCTTCTGTGTATTTATCATGTTTAATGCAATGGAGTGTATTGGCTGAATCAAAGTATCAAATCCTGAGTATAATTGGTTCTTGCATGCTTGATTTCATCATGGTTATCATTTAAGTCATGTTATTCTTTAGATCTAGATCTGAACATGCACTGTAGAATGATATATTAGTCATGGATCTGAATGCATTAAGTCTTCATCATGTTAACATCCTACAACAACAACCCTAAAGAGGGGCCTGGTACCTTTGCACGCTTTGGGTGAGTGCTCAGTCTAGGCTGAGTGATGTGCTAGTGTGCCTGGGATTTTACTGGTAAATTCTATTTCATTTTTAAGATTAGTAATTATATGAAAATAGATCGTGAATAATCATTGAAAATTGAGCTCCTTCAGTAGTTGGTCTTATGAGTGACATGTGGATTTCATCTTCCAATCGATCTTTGTTAATTATTCATGTGAGTGTAATTCACGCTTAAATGAGCCAACATAGAAAATGAGAAAAATCCAATAGGTTTTGAGTTTGAAAACCAACCGCAATATTTACTTCTTGTAGCACTTTGTATCCCTCTTTCAATTTTAAGCTTGAGAAATTATGAGAAAATAGACGATGCTCGAACAACCATTGTTAATTGAGCCTATATATTAGTTTGTCATATTAGCAATCTAAGTAAATTTTATTTGCCGATCAAGGTTTGTTATTTTTTTATTTTTATTTTAACAATGTCAAGGTTTTCAACTAGAAGGTGTTTAATTTTCCATATAAGATGAAGACATTCATGGAAGGTTTGAAATAAAAACGTGTGAATTAAATATCTGCATGTCTTGCACCCACTAGTTAAATTTGACAGTCGTTTTGACGTTTTTTTATTTTAGCCATAAAATACTTACAATTTTTTAAAATAACCATTGCATGTAACTTGAATATTTAAATTATGACTGTCATTTTTACATAGAGTTATATGTGAATTGTATTAATAACGATTATTTAACTAAATTTGGACTTATTCCAGTCCGAGCAACTAAAAAATATAGCCAATATTGGAATTCGATATTACTAGTTTTGGAATCCAAAATGTTAAATATTGGAATTATCTGCACTCCAAAATCGTGTATATTGGAATCCAAAATCACATATATTGGAATCCAAAATTACATATATTGAAATTCACTATACTCCAAAATCACATATATTGGAATCCGAAAATCAAAATATTGGAATCTATAAATTAAAATATTGGAATCCGCTATACCTCCTTCCAGAGTCCAATATATCTGATCACACATTGAATTAATGAATTTGGGAAAAATCATTTAATGATTTTAGGGAATCCAACATTGATATGAGAAATAATTCCTGACGACCGCTAGCCAATATAAAACATAAACATGTTTTGTTTTATACGGGCTAGTGGCCGCTATGCTTAATTTTTGCCTTGGAATAAGGATCTCATCAGTTTTAAGATGTCTTTAAGATTAAACATATTCAGATTTGAATATTTAAAACACCTTGTTGCCTAGCGACTGCTAGGATAATGACATTCACGAGATGTGAGACAGTTCTAGATTCATTTAGTATGGTGTGATTGAACCTCAACGCAACTAGAGAATTATCGAAGATATTTCGAAGAAACTAGCAGAGGGTGACGATCCATTGTAGGAGAATGTAATTAGTTGTAAAATAATTCCATATATATTTTCATATTCAAATTTAGATATCAAATTAATTTCATTTACTATGGTGTGATTTAATCTCAATGTAAGCACAAAATTACTGAATAAACTAGCAGAGGGTGACGATCCAGTGTAAGAGAATGC
Source organism: Taxus chinensis (assembly GCA_019776745.2). NCBI lineage: Eukaryota > Viridiplantae > Streptophyta > Pinopsida > Cupressales > Taxaceae > Taxus > Taxus chinensis. The sequence goes on along the minus strand of CM034152.1, from coordinate 615,738,617 downwards.
AACTAAATGTAAAACCATTCCAGATATATTTTCATGATTAAATTTAGATATCAAATTAACTGTAAAACCATTGCATATATATTTTCATATTTAAATATGGATATGAAATTAACTTAAATTAACTGTAAAACTATCCTAAATATATTTAAGCAGTTAAATATAGCTATGAAATCAATTAAAATTCCTTTACTAAAGGTAGAATTATAGTAAAACATTTTAATAATATTTTGAATTTTACTGTAACACTATTCCCAAAGATGGGCTCCCAAATCAACAATAGAAATCATAGTAAATCTCTAAAATATAAGCTCCATATAATTGGGTTTTTGATCTAATAAAATCCCGAACATCTTCGACATCCTTCAATGGTTGCAATAAAGACTACAACTCATTTAACAAGTAGTTGTCTTTTGAATTATAAAATATGTTTAATATTCTAGCAATTATGTAGTTCCCCACATCATTGAACTTTTTTTTCTCTGAAGAGTCATCTACAAGTACTGTATTTTTACAATAGTACGATGCATTAAACCACCACCAAACAAAGTTAATATTCTTGAGATGTAATTTGGGATTCCCAGAACCTTCATAATCAGTGCATTTGGTCTTGACGCAATCTTCTTGTGTAACAAAGATTCCAAGCTCTAGGCCAATGTTTTGAAGGAATGAAGGCATCATGCCATCAACATTGGAATTTCTTGCCGATGTTTGGAGTGCTATTTTGAATTTTTTTTTGCAACATTGCAAGAACTCTTTCATAATCAATATGAGAAAATAAATTTTTGTTTTGAGCTCGATGCCACCAAATTTTTTTAACTTCTTGTATAATGAATCATCCTTATGGATGGTGTGTGACAAAACAATGTTTATGTCAAATATGATCGATTTCATGTCGCATGCGTTCTTATCTACAAATGAAGCAAAAAAAAATCAAATGGTTGAGGGTGGTGAATCAATCCAAAAATAAAAAACACGTCCCTTTTTTATTGTTATATCTAAAATCAAATGGTTGTAGGTAAAAAATCAAATGGCGTTCCTCATTTCTTATTGTACTAGGAATATTGTTTTTTGAATCGAATGTAATGTTTCAGCGCAACGAGTATTTACAAACCATATCATAGTTATTTCATTTAATATGAATGTGGTATAAGTTTTCTATTTTCGAAGCAAAAAATAGTATTCAAACATGCTCAGAATTAATTTAGACATACATATTTGATTAATAAAAACTGCTCAAAGTTTTGTTACAATAAAAATCTTCTGTTAATTCTCATACTCAACTTATACACTCAAACTCTCAACTTATAATAAGTGAAAATATAAATACTCCCAACTTATATTTGTACAATTTCAGCATACAAAATAGTTAAGAATAACCATCATAATAACATATGAATGTATTTTATTTACAATGTTAAGCAGTACCATCATAATAACATTTTGAAATGATAACTTGTTATTTAACATTTTCTTGCTTCAAATATTTGACACTCTCTACCTCATTCAATCCTTGTAACACTATTAGTGATAAGTCTTTGTACAAATCGGTCATCAACCACATATATTTTGAACAATATTCTCTACTGCTTTTCATCCCTACCATATAATTTTCAGGAGGGTTTCCCTTTGCACCTAATGTAATACACAATGTGTCTTTAGAATTGTAGGAAACATCGTCTCTACTCCAAACATTTTCTGGATATTTTATTGCAATTTGGTCAACTATATTTCAATGTTCCTTTCCCTAGGTGAGTAGCGGATTTAATTCAGTCGATAACTTTTTATTGAAGGCCTTTGTCATCTTTTCAACATCAATAGAAGTGAGTTTTTTGGACCAGGATCCCATTTCAATTTTTTTATAATGACTTTTTATAAATTCTTTTAGGCCACCTTGATGATTGATAGTCTCCTTGATGAACTTTAATGACATCACCTTAGAGGGAGATTGGTTTTTCTCATATACACATCCCTCCAAATCTAAAATAAGTAAGTGATTCTTGTGGTGAACTATAGGGAAGTAAATAATTTTTATTTGAATCGGTCGTATATCAATTTTAACTAATGCAAATAATCAAAATTTTAGCTTATAACTACCACTTATAGATTGAGCTTGCGTATAGGATTGCATTGTCTTTACCCACATCTAGATCCTTTGATGCAAGATCTGTTTCAAATAAACATTAATCTATTCATAATATAGTTATTGCCATGGAAAATGAAAGCGTAATTGAAAAAATATAGTGGTCTATATGGTAATATGTTAAGTTCAATATCAACACTTTAGGAGGCTACCACTTATTGACTGAGCTTGTGGCTTAGGTTGCATCGCCCTTACCCACAGCTGGTTCTTTTGATGCAAAATTTATTGCAAATAAACATTAATCAATTCATAATTGATTTTATGTTATGAAAAATGAAAGCTTAATTGAAGAAACATACTGCTCTCCATGGTAATATGGTAAGTACAATATCAATTGTTCTTTGTCTTGTGAATGAAGTTTAGCGGTGGCTAGAGTATGCTTATATTCGCTAAACCACCCTTTGGTGGGAAATAGTTCTGATTTATTGATGTGGATTAATAATAGCTAGGTTATGAAATCATTGGTTGGACTAAGCATCGAAACTAATGTTTGTTAGTTATGAAATGGTAACTACAAAATGTGGAGCATTAGATGGAAATTTGAAATAGATTATTTGGTTATTTATCCTTTGAAAATGGTCCCTCTTCTAGAGTTAGCTAATATCGTTTTATATAAATTTTCAGGGCCTTATAAATAGTTTTTTAAAAAAGACACATGGCCAACATACCAAGTTCTGACTACATATTCGTGTTGGATACCCCCATGCACTCCACAGTTACTTTCTCCGGTTGTTGTTTGTCTACATAAACCATTAATTTTATTATAAATTTGTGGGGCTTATTAGTGGTTTTTATTTATAAATGCACATGAATAACATACCAGGATTTGAGTGCGTATTCATGCCAGATGTGTTCGAGTTCTCCTCAGCTGTCATCAAAATTGTAAAACATAGAGTTTTTTCAAATTAACGAAAACCATGAGAATTGAAAATAGAGATCATTAAACATATTTATAAAATGATTGAAGGTTAATCACCATGTTTAACTAGTTGTGTAGCATTAAGTTGAAAGGGTTGTAAATCAAATCCTATAGTTTTTTGGTTGTCTGCATAAATAATAAATGTAGAAGTAGCTTATATTGGTTCAAATCCATTAAACAAAATCACTTGTTCAAGTTGTCTTCAGTGAAAAACCTTTCTTCATATGAGAACAGTAATGTTTCAAAAATGGATAAGTGAAACAAGTTAGGAGGCCAAAAATGGGTCATAAGTGGACATCATATTGCCAAATACAACAAAATCTCAATTTGTAGGGATTATTAGTAATGCGTGCACTCAAAATTAGAAGAAGTTATAAAAGTATGAATCGTAGCATCTGGAATCTAGTTTCTAAAATACTATTTTTTTAAAAAGAGACAAGTTTAGCTATATTAAACACTCAAAATTCAATGACTTGGTATTTTTCTTTTGAAAAAGCCTATAAGATTATAGTCGGTTTGCCTGCGATTTGGATGACCAAAACTTGATATATGTTTTTTCTTTTAGTAAAAAGTTAGATGCCACTATCTATCTTGGGATAGCTTTTATTTTGTAATTTTTTGAGGAATATTTTTTTAATGATTTTTTTTTGTGAAAGTGATATAAAAACATAACGAAAACGGAGCACTTTCTATTTGCCTGTCATAACTTCATCAAAAACTATCAAAATCAAATATATTTTTTTTGAACGTGTATAGAATTTCACCATGGTTGGGATGGTATATGTTTTATCACATTTTGACAAGTGAAACAAAAGTTTCAGTCTTAAATTTAGACATGAAAATTCACGGAAAAAAATGTCTTAAAGACCTACTATTTGTAAAAAAAAATCTAAAATGATATTTATCATATTTTATTCACTTCAAAATCAATATTTATACAAACCTAATAGTCACCCCTGCGCGATGGTACTATTTTTGTGAGATGTTTTCAATTTTTTGGCGTGGTTCAAGTCCGCAGAAGAGAAAATTTGATGTTTTTGGCCTTTCACAAACCATAATGACCTCCCAAAGCTCAGGTTCGGGAAAAACAAATATTTCCCGAGCCTTGAGGGTCATATTTGTTAGGAATTAATACTATCTAATGCAGAATAATTCCTCAGAATCGCAATAATAAGAAGTATAAATAGAATTATAGAAATGAAAAATGCACAACATGAAGACAATATTTAACGTGGTTCACCCAATGTGGGCTACATCCACCAAGAACACTTGCTCAGATTTTATTACAAGCCAACAGTATTCACAAAACACACTCAGATCTTGTTTGGAGATGCGCTCAACAAACCCTCTAGAATTCACAATTGAATTCACACACCCTATTCACCTTCACAAAACACACTCATAGAAATCCTATTGTATGTCCATCTATTTATAAGTACATCAATAGGTAGCCAAAGAGGTGCTTTTACAAAACAATGGGTACCGAAAAACCATGGGCCCAAAAACAACCCATAACGGTTACCCATTACCCATGGGTTAATAAACCACCCATGAAAATTTGCTTTGGGGGCTTCGCCCCCGAACCCCCTTAACCCACTCACCGGCAAGCGGGATCACCGTAAAAATATCCGAGTGTAGGATTTGATGACAGTCAGGACCGCAATCGTGGTTTATAAAACTGTGATCATGGTTCTAAATAGACCTATTGGCGAAGAACTATGATCATGGTTCTTAGAATCATATTTACACAAATCCCAACATCCAATTCACCAAGTGTTTTTATTGTCTGACCTGACTATACGAATTTATGTGAAATTATGCTACTTTATGTACTTTTTTCTTGTCATCAGAAGTTATTTTTTTAAAGGTGCCCTACATCATTTGGATTTGTCCTACATCGATTGAAACATCATGAGAGACAAGAAACAAAGTTCAAAATTGAAATCAATAAGTAAAAAAACACTGAATGAATTAGAGGCAAAAATATTGAAAGATTCAAAGCGAATACGGAAAGTTCATTAATCAAAAAGAGGTTCATCTTCAACCCCTACTATTGTAAGCAATGAGGAACAATGAATATTTTTACTTTAAATGTTGAAGATGAATTAAATACTTGTAATGAAGATGAATTAAATACTTGTGATGAAGATGAAGTAAATACTCGTGATGTATTTGATGTTGAAATTGAACAAGATAATGAAAATGTGAATCAGGAAATTCATTTTAAAACTGTAGAAAACCAAAATTTGGCAAAAACGCCTCCTAGGATTTTACAAAAGAGACCTAATTATTTTACTGAAATTGATGAGAAAATTTTGAAACCAATGTTTGAAAAAATTTATGAAAGGTAAATCAAAAGAAAAGCCACTGAAATTTGGGATAATCATTTTGACATTTTAAATGATTCCCAAAGATGTCAGTTGTTGGTTAGTTTGATGAAATTGAATAAAATGAGACCTACTTTAAACACCTTAGGATTGACAACATCTAATATACATGGTCGAATCTCTGTAATTGTTGAAAACCTACATGATGCATATCACACTGTTGGTGTCAAGAGACGCACAAGGGATAATAATGTCATGCGTCGTGTACTTGCTAATAATTTTGTAAGTGAATAAACAAAAAATGATGTTTGATTAGAAAAACCAGTCGAATGTTGAAAGTTAATCGAAAAAAATCAAATGAAAGCAATTGAAAGGTGTAATATCCTTCAATCATCCAATAACACTGATTTTTGGACATATTTTGCTAGAGCACTGCATAAATATAAAGATATATCTGATGCTATAAGAGAAGTTGTTCAATTTTGGCATGGTAACACTAGAGTTTCACCTAATACAAGAGATGTTGTAAAACCGAGAGTTGGTTCTACTAATCATGAACCACATCCAAAGCATTTCTTAGATATGACTCAAACTCATTTTTTTCGTAAGTTTGAACATAAACATCCAAAAACTAAAATTAGTAAATAATTTTTTGAAATGTTGAAACCAGTCTATGTGAAAATCAACCATGCTCGCACCACTTGTTGTAGGAAACATGTTGAATTTGTGATGCATTTTGATAATTTTCGACGTATTCATTCTTATTTGAATTTTGAAACTATGTTACTGGAATGTGGTGTTCAAGTTCCATCAATATCTTTCAGGGATTTCATTCCTACGATATTTTGTGAAAGAGAAGTTGGACATTTTTTTTATAGTCAGGATTGTTTAGATGGAAGTTATGGTACGTGTGTCAGATCACCTAAATTGTAAATTTATATCCATGAGAAAATTGGAGGTGTAATCTGACATAATTTAGTTGGGTTTAATAAATATAAATCAATACCATACCAATTGAAAGATGGAAAGGAGTCTAAACGGTGTGAGCTAGTTATAGAACATATACATGTTTTTCAATTTATGAGAAAATTTAAAGATGGAATTGTTTATAAGTATGCTAGACATACACACATAGCTCAATGGTTGGATGAAAACTTCAATTTATGAAATGACACATTTCCTATTGGTACTATTATTTCAGTGGTCGATTTTATAGAGAATTACACATTGCAACCACAAATGGAGGTTTAATTGCAATATTACAACTCAGTATAGGTTGCCATTTTTTGCATATAGCATTTATACATTCTCTTGACAGTACAAAGAATGATCAAAGTTTTTAAAGAGAGTAACACTTTTATATCAGTGATGATCGAACTCATTCTACTGAATTTATGCAAGGGTGTTTCTAGTTATTTTATGAAAAATTGTCTGATAGGGACATCCACTTTAATCAACATTATATATGGTAATATAATTACATGTCTTAGTTTAAGAATACACAAATGTTTTATTGGATGAGTAAGATGCATGTCAAGATGAGTGTGTAACATATTTGGAGTTTCAATGAGGCTGGACATGGAAAAGGAGAGCATGACGGTGCAGGGGCATGTGTGAAAAGAGCTCTTGCAAGAGAAGAGTTGAAGTACAAAGATGGTGCTAAATTGAAAGATGCAAATAGCATAGTGGAATGGTGTATTGAAAACATGGCCCATGGTTCTAAAAAAAAATCCACAATTTGTAGATATTTTTGGTTGATAGAGGGACAAAAAATTGCTAACTATGAGGATTGTATGACACTCACAGGGTTTAGTGATCTACACTCATTTTTTACCTCAAACACTTTTTCATGGGCCACATGGAAAAGAAATTTAGCACGTTTTTGTGCATCTTGTATCGAATTTGTCACTGCTGAGTGTGATTCACAAGAATGAGTGGATGGATGGATTTGTAGGCCTCTAACTCTGCTTCCCAGTTATCAACTTCCACAGGCATCATGACTTGTTTCTCTGGATGAAGTTGCAACATCCAAGGACTTTGAAAAAATTTCAATTTTGGTGCAACAAGGTAAATGGTTATTTACAATTTTTGTATTGAGCTATGTCCATTGAAATTAATATGTAATTTAAATTTGAGTTGAAGCCTCTATTTTTTTGTAGGACATGTGTTTACAGTTATTGCAACAGAAGATAATGAAGAAGGAACATAATATTTCTTATTTTCTTGCATCAAGGAAAGAAAGAAGTTTCCTTCTCTTGTTATAGATGGTAAAGATATTGAGTACCATAAATGGTCAATGGTAGTTACTGAAACTTGGCTTCAAATATATCCATTAAAAAATTCCTCTATTTGGGTGTTTGAAGACTTTAAGACACACATGAAAATACTTTTATATTCGCATCTATTTCTAACAACAAATATTCAACTGTATAGATATCAAGGAAGGCCTAATAACAAGATTCTTTGGAAGGTTTGAGAGTCAGATCATGAAGCAATCATGTCCACTATTCAAATTAGATCTGATCCCGATGGTTCATTGGAATGAATTTACATGCTTGAGTCTAATATATATTTATTTGAAGTTTTAAAATTTGTCTAATAGATTCAAGTTCATATATTTTATTTAATTTGTGTATTTTGTATATATCTAGTATGGTTTTGATTCAACTTAAATTACTTTGAGTAACACTTTTATGTAGGTTAACTTGGTGCCATAAAATATTAGATACCTTCATGTGGTTGGCACTGTTAGTAGATCCAATCCTGATGGTTAATTGGAATGAATTTACATGCTCGAGTTTGGTATATATTTCTTTGAAGTTTTAAAATTTGTATACTAGATTCAATTTCATATATTTTATATTAAATTTATGTATTTTGTATATATCTAGTATGGTTTTGATTCAACGTAAATTAATTTGACTAATAATTTTATACAGGTTAGTGGTACCATAAAATCTTCTACTTTCATGTGGTAGGCATTGTTAGTAGATAATTTTATATCCTTAAAGCTAAGAGAAGCTTTGAATGTTTTCTAAGCAAAGAGAACTAACAATGGTTTATGTACTTGTGAAGGGGGTTCTTGGCTCCAGATCGGGTGGTCTGACTCTAAACCTGACCTACCTGGAACCCACCATAGCACCCAAAGGTGTATGCCCCCCAACCGGATGCGCTGAGTTCGCTCCCACGACGTCCCAGGCATGAATTCTCACTACTCGGCTCTGTTCATTGCCCAGGACTACCTAGAAAAGGTAATTTGCAAAACAATTATGCCATGAAGGCTTAAGGAATGCCATGAACTTGAATTATTGGGTGCAATTAGAGGCATCATTTTCTCAAGTTTTGGTTCAGACTGTTCTTGGTTTGGATGAATGACTTCCAAGTTGCGACCGCCAGAATTTTGCGCTGAAAATGTGAATTGGGATCAATGGGGAAGGGGTTCTTAGCTCCAAATTGGGTGGTCCGACTCCTAACCAGGCCTACCTGGAGCCCGCCATAGCACCTAAAGATCTATAACCCCCTGATCGGATGTGCTGACGGTGGTGGTTTTCTCCCATGACATCCCAGGGCATGACTTCTCACTACTCGGATCCGTTCATTTCCTAGGACTGCTTAGAACAAGCAGTTTGCAAAAAATTATGCCACGAAGGCTCAAGGAATGACACAACCCTGAATTCTTGGGTACGATTAGAGGCCTCCGTCACTCAAGTTTTGGATCAGATGGTTCTTGGTTTGGATGACCGAACACCAAGTTGTCACCGCCAGAAGTTTGTGCTGAAAACATGAATTGGGATCAATAGGGAAGGGGTTCTTGGCTCTAGATCAGGTGGTCTGATTCCAAACTGGGCCTACTTGAAGCCCGCCATATCATTTAAAGGCATATACCCTCCGACTAGATGCATTTGTGGTGGAATTTTTCTCCATCTCATTTCAATTCTCTTGGTGTTTTATTGTTTGCAAAAACACAAAATAGTGTAGTTTGAGTCAGTGTAAGGATGTCAAACACATTATTTTGTGACAGATGGCTCTTGGCACTAGATGGAATGTGCCAACACATCTAGGTGGCTTGATAAATGCATGTGCAGGCTTCATTTTAGTGCCATATGGTGTCGTTGCTTTTGGCCTACTTCGTTCAGACATAGTCCCTTTAAGAGCCCGGAGACCAAAAAAATACTATAGCTTTGATGGGAGATATATCGGTCTCTATGGACCCTAGAGACCTCTTGTTTGACCCTACACCTCCATGTTACGACCCTATAGAGAATCCTATCTTTGTTTTCTCCACCTCCTTTCGGTTCTCTCAGTGTTCTATTGTTTGCAAAAGCGTAAAATAAGTGTAGTTTAAGTCAGTGTAAGGGATGACAATCACAATTATTTTGTAACCGGTGGCTCTTGGCACCAAACCGACTGTGCTAACATGTCTAAGTGGCTTGGTAAATTATTTTGGAGGCTTTGTTTCAGTTCTAGATGGTGCCATTGATTCTATATTGATGTAGTCCCCTTAAGAGCCTGGAGACCAAAAAATGCTATAACTTTGATGGGTGATATCTCGGTCTCCGTGGCGGTTAGAGACCTCTCATTTGATCCAAAACCTCCATATTAGAACCATATAGAGAAGCTTATCTCAAGTTTCTACATATCCTTTCGGTTATCTTAGTGTTCTATTGTTTGCAAAAGTGCAAAATAGTGTAGTTTGAGTTAGTGTAGGGCTGTCAAGCACAATATTTTGTGATCGGTGGCTTTTGGCGCCGAACCGACTACGCCAACACGTCTGGATGGACTAGTAACAAAATTTGAATGTTTTTTTTTATGCTAGTTAGTGTCATTGCTTTTGGGCTACTTCATCCAGACGTAGTCCCTTAAGAGCCTAGAGACCAAAAAATGTTATAACTTCGAAGGGTGATATCTTGGTCTCCGTGGCACCTACAGACCTCTTATTTGATCGTACACCTATGCATCAAAACCCTCTAGATATTACTATATCAGATTTTTCTATATCCTTTTGGTTCTCTTGGTGGTCTATTATTTGCAAAAGTGCAAAATAATGTAGTTTGAGTTAGTGTAGGGATGTCAAACACAATATTTTACGACCAGTGGCTCTTGGCACCGAAACGACTGTGCCAACACATATGGGTGGCCTGGTAAACACTTTTGGAGGCTTCATTTAGGTTCCAGATGGTTCCATTGCTACCATGCTACTTCTTCTGGACGTAGTCCCTTAAGAGCTTGGAGACCAAAAAAATGCTATAACTTCGATGGGTGATATCTCGGCCTTCATGGCACCTAGAGACCTCTTGTTTAATCCTACACCTCTGCGTCGAGACCCTCTAGAGAATACTACCTTGGTTTTGTCCATATCCTTTTAGTTCTCTTGATGTTCTATTATTTTCAAAAGCAAAAAATAATGTAGTTTGAGTTAGTGTAGGGCTGTCAATATTTTGCTACCAAAGGCTATTGGCACTGAACCGATTGTGCCAACACATCCGGGTAGCCTAGTAAGCACTTTTAGAGGTTTTTTTTTGGTGTTGGATGGAGCCATTTCTTCTGGGATACTTTGTTCGGAAGTAGTCCCTTAAGATCCCGAAGACCAAAAAGTGCATTTTGTCCTTGAAACTATTAAGCATTAACATTTACTCCTTCCTACATCATTAAGAATGATTAGAAGGTGATTTTTGATAATATAAATGCATGAACCAGCCAATGGACTGAACTTTTTAGTTATCACTCTCTCTCTTTCTTTCTACATCATTCTCTCACACTCTCTCTCACTTTCGCTTTCACTCTCAATCTCACATAGTCAATATTGCCAATAGGCTCCAAAGGGTCAGTCAAGAGAGATGGAAATGAATTCATTTGGTTGACTTACTATTTGGGGGATTTATTGTTTCTCTTCATGGGTCTTTTATTCTTTAGTAAAATTGTAACTACCTTCAATTGAACAAATAGCTGAATATTTTCACTATATTGCAAACCGATAAGTATATGGATATGGATTTCCATGTGGGGGGAGAAATACCAAGTCTTGAAAAGTCAAGGAAAATCTAGGCTATGTGCTAAATTTATGACTACAAGAAGGACATAACACCATTCATTGCTAAAGAAATGAAGATTGAAAATCAATAATAAATATTCCCTTTCAAGTTGATGTTGTAATGAATATCCAAATAGGGTGTCATATAGATATGTTTTAATGTATTTTACTTGTTAAGTTTGGATTTTATTCCTATTATTGAAGGTGACACATAGTTGTGGTGTTATAAACTTGAACAATTATATCATAAAATGTGAATATCTCCCTATTTTGATAAGCTTATGTGAATAATTATTTGTATGGCCTAAAATAATGCCGTATCATTTGAATTGAATAAGGTCACATCAAGGAGATTGTAACAAGGTAAACACACTACCATGTTGTGTGAACAGTTGAATTTAGAATATCCTATCTTCATCCACCACATGTAAAGATAAACAAAGACATAGATTACATGAACATGTGTGTGTGTGTGTGTGTGTGTGTGTGTGTGTGTGTGTGTGTGTGTGTGTGTGTGTGTGTGTGTGTGTGTGTGTGTGTGTGTGTGTGTGTGTGTGTGGTGTGTGTGTGTGTGCGTGTGGTGTGGTCGTGTGCGTGTGCGTGTGCGTGTGCGTGTGCGGTTGTGCGTGTGCGTTGTGCGGGCGTGTGCTGTGTGTGTGAAAAAGCAAAACAAAGATGATTATGTTTACATATCAAGAATGTCCATTGTTATGAAATATTCCAAAGAAAAATTTTTATTATTCACCACACCAGTAGTGAACTTCATATATGACTAGCCTTCAAGGATATTAAACAAGGTCACAACAAAGACATGATTGTACACGAAGCATATAAAGAGAAATAAAGACATGATTACATGAAGAATATGAAGATAAACAAAGACATGATTACATGAAACATATATATGAAATCACAAATACATTTCATATGTGTGACAAAGTGAAACAAATATGTTTATGATGTCATATCAAGAATTTGTCCATTGTTATGTAATCTTCCAAATCACAAGATGATTATATTATGTGCAAGCTTCCTATCTTCATCCACCAAAAAGAGAAACAAAGATGATTATGAATCATGTGTGTGTGTGTGTGTGTGTGTGTGTGTGTGTGTGTGTGTGTGTGTGTGTGTGTGTGTGTGTGTGTGTGTTCTAGAAAGAGTGCAACAAAGATGTCAGATCATGTCATTACATCATCACAATACATGTCATTTAATGAAATCATGTTGTCACACATCATCATACTTCATCAGGTCACACATTTATACAAAAATGTCACACATCATCAACTATGATCACATGTCAATTTATATTAGTACAAAAAAATATCAACACATGAGATCTCAAGAACATCATAAAAATTATATCATAGTGGTCCAGGAACAAAATCCACATATATATAATATACCTAGTACACATAGAATACACACACATTCATTTGAGCTAGTGCCACATCTATGAAATATAAGAATAATGTATCAAACTAAGAATGCCATATATATAAGACCACGCTGTCACATAAGATTGTGTACATGTCTCCATGGAATGTCTAACACAAGATCATATATATCAAGCAATATATAGGCACAAAAAAGTGTATCACATGTCCAGATCTGACATATATATCTATACATCCTATGAAGAAACATGAAACATCCTCCTTCTCTTGGCCCTGCTAGTAGAAACATGTCCACAACCTATAGATGTAGTGGAGGGAGATGTCATTATGGGTTTCATCCATGTGGTCCTATGCATAAAGTTCACCTGCATATTCAGAAACATCAAGTTTTTAACACCCAAAATTTAAAGAAGTGGATATATTAAAAATACATTCATAATTTAGAAACTTAGAAATTTTAATGCATGTAAAATCTTACTGCAATCTCATGATCCCTATCAATTTATCATTGATGCTCTGTAGGGTCAAGGGTAGACACTTCCTGATTTGTACCAGGATGCATACAAATAAATAGTTCAAATTAAATATTTCATGTACAATTTGATATTGTGGATTTAGGTTGACCAACTAAAATATGTGCATTTGGTCTAGTCTATGCATAGACACCTCCTTGACTGTAAAACCCAAAAAAGTCAAAATAATTTGGGAACCCATTAAGCAAAAACTCACAATATAATTTATTCAAAAAATAAAGAGGAACCTCGTTGTTGTTGCATGATGGATGATAAAAAACCATCCACCATCGGTCCCAAAAAATGTTCTTAATACGGTCGACATGACACCAATGGATAGGGAACTATTTACAATTAGTTGCGAGGGGGGCATTGGTTTTGGGGTCCGTAAATAGTGCACAAAAGCAATATTTTCCATTTTTTTGTCTTTCACGACCGTATGTGACAATTTTTCTACATACCAATGACTACAATCAGATCTAAAATTATTCCATCTATCTATTTGGTTTGTTGTAGAGTCAAATTCACTAATCAATGTTTGAAGTGTGTTTGATAAAGTCATGCGACTTGGATTTGTGGAATGATTTTGTCTGATAGTGTCACTAAGGTTTTGAATGGAAATTTTATTTTCTCATATTTTTGTAATGATATAATCTTGGGTTCTTGGTGGTTCTGTGGGGATGGTAGGAACCACAGGAGGCATAGGAACATTTGAAGGAGGTTTTTGAGGAAGTGGAGGAACATTTGGATGAATTGGAGGATTAACAGCTTGTTAAGCAACTGATAAAACAAAAAAAATTTATACATAAACAAAGGATTGAAAAACCGATGAAAACCATAAAAAAACCTAAAACATAAGAAAATTGATCAAATATGAGGGCTTACCTCTTTATCTCGGTGGCATTGTGTAATTTATCATGATCTAGAAGTAAAAATTACAATTTGGAAGGGTAATGTAAAGCGTGAGTGTCAACAATGGAAAGAAAAATATGATTTAGAGAAAATGGTGGGGAAAAATGAGGGCCGCGACTGTTTATTTTTGTCTCAGAGGACCATGATTGTGGTTCATTAAATTAGGGATTTAATGTGCACTTTTTAGTCCCCCAAATTGCTACACTTACCCTTCTGCACTTTTGAATAATGAGAAATCCAAGCCACGAACACGAACAAGCAATAAAGCAAGGCCTCATGCTTACAATGTTTGTAGAACACAATAAAATACAAGATATAGAAAATAAATGGATCACCAAAAGGGTGGTCCCACTGAGCATGCTAGGAATTTTGTCCAAATTTCTCGTTCTTAATGTAAATGAATACACTAGCTACTAAAGAAACTAGTCAACTCAAATTTTTTGGAGGGTTTATGTTACCTTGTATACTTTATGCCTGATACGGGCACTGAATGATATTGTTACTATTGCAAACCAGATGAAATTTTCAAGTAAGACTAAAAATTATTTTGATGAGATGATTGGGGGTGGGGGTTTCCCACCAAAGTGGACCCGGGAAGAGTTAAATTCCTTCGTGGATGTCAACCCCCATAGTAAAACAAGAAATATGTAATCAAAAGGATATACTGATAATATACATAGATTGAAAGAATCCAAAATATTAAAGAAAAATTAATTCATTTATATATTGATCTGATTAAATAGATAAAAGATAAATGTACTTGGTCTAGTTTGACAGTGACCCACACTATGTAAAGGCAGGTCGACGGTGACCTGGAAGGCTAGATCTGATAAAATGAGAGAAATATGCAGAATGCACATGATCTGAGTGTAATCAGGAAGCTATGGGAGTTTGAAGATGTTGGGATCTTTCTGTAGAGAAGATATGAAGAAACAGAAACCAGGAAAAATAACAGAAAATAAGGTTCATTAGGGTAAGATTGAAACCAAGACCTTGGTCAATGGTGACTAGGGTAAAAGTAGGTTGATTTTGTTGTAATAGAGGAGATGGATGAGGGATTAGTAGACTAAAATAGAGACTAAGAACATGCAGGGACTGAAGATCGATTTCAGAACATAAAGTAAGGGCTTCTGGGGCTGAGTCGACGGTGACCTGACAGGGTCGACAACGACTAGGACAAGGATGGATAAATACAAGGGAAGGGAAGCTAGATGATCAACCTGCATGAATGTATTCATAGAAAGAATTTGATGATGAAGGTGTAAGCTCTACTGCTAATGATCTAGACTTGCACAAGGTTAGATGCAAAAAATACAAGATAATATGATTAAGCTACTTAAAGCTATATAAAACAATGAAAATCTCATAAACAAGTTGATCTCGATTGCCACATACATGCTTCCAGGGGGTACGGGAGGTTTGCAATGGATTATGTAATGCTCAAGCACGAAGGATTGTCTACAAGCTTCCAGGGGAGCTTCAGATTCACATGCACTTTATGAAGAATAGCAATAAAGCTTGTAGCTTTATAGGGTCGATGGTGACTAGGCTGGGTCGTCACCAACTGTGGGGAAAGGTTCCTTAATGGGAGGATTTTCCTAATTTTTTGTGATTTCATATTTGTTTAGGGTTTTAACTGAATGCTTTAAAGCATTAGGAGGGAAGAGGTTGATTGGGGATGAGATGTAGGTGAGTTGGCGATAGTGATAAATTAGAAAAAGTGTAGTGGAAAGCAAGGGTGTAGATTTGGAATGAAAGCATTCCAAAATGAGAAGTTAGTTATGACATGATCAATTAATTAATTAATGAATGTTGATTAAGTAGGATTTAAAGGCAATGGGAATTTTAATTAATTAATAGGGATTGATTAATTAAATCCAAATAGGGCATTTGATTAAATAAGGAGGATGAATAATAAAATATGTGCACGCAGGCGATGAGGGGATAAATACCAAATTTAGGTTTCTACAAAAAACATGGAAGTTGGCATTGGGAATCCGAACGTGTTTAACTCGGTCTTCAAGAGGGATACATTAGTACACTAAACAAAAAATAATGTGGGGTATTTGGGGTCCAACCCTAGAATTATGTATCCAATTGAGATGATTAAGCCTAATTTTAGGAGAGGAATTTAAACGCCGTTGACAATTTAATTTTCAGAGAGCGGAGGAAAAATTGTTCAACATCTAATAAAGTAGATTCAATGAGTAATATTTTAAAGTGGTGTCAACATTCTACCACTGATATTTTCTTCAAACAACTAGGGGCTATAACCCAAGCTTATGTAACATCATATCTAATAAAATATCCTAAATTATCAAGATGGAGGAAGATCAAAGGTGAAAAACCTAAATTTTTAATATAGAATTGATAAAGAAATGTAATCTATGGAAAAGAACAAATCCCTAATAGTGATAATGACTTTCTTGAAGAATATAAGGGATTTGATACCTAATATTTTGAGTAAAGAGGTGTGATTTCTAGTCATAGTGGGAGACCACCATAGGTTGTGGTCATTAAAAGAGAGAAATTTTGAACCCATCACCTACCCAATTCGAATAAGGCTTTACCAATTCATACGCTTTCCAAAGTCTTTTAGCTACAAAAAAGACTTCACTTTGCATGGGCATATAGGTGTTCAATAAAATGTGCAGCCCTATATTTCTCTAGGAAATATTTGCATATGGAGCACCAAATAATATGCAATGCCTTGAAATTATTTTTCAAGCTTCATTTTCGCTGATGGATTTAATCTTCCACTTTGCACATAAAACACTATGGGAATCTAAGTCCCTCTACATTTGAATGGTGCAGCTCCCATTGTTTAGCATGTAAAACCGAAGTGGATTTTAATGGTGGTTTTTCAACCAGAGATCCATAGGGGCACTCCACTGACCCTATGGAAAAGCCTAGCAATTTCTTATAGGGAAGAAATTAATCTAAGTATGGGAAAGGGAGTGGGAAAGAAGGCAGGGGGGTCAATGATGTGGGTAGAATATCAGATGCCTATATGCATTGATCAGGAAGTTCATAACATGCATTAACTAATAGAAGAAAGACAAATTTGTAATTTCTGAGCACAAGACAGAATAAAACACGCTGGTTACAAAGCACCAATCGATCTTTCCATCCAGGGGACATAAAATTCCTTCCTTTTTTATTGATCTCAGAGTTCAAACTTGTACAATGAGTGGGAATAGAAGAAATAATACAGAGAAGGAGAATAGAAGAAGACTGACTGTCATTTTTGTCCTCTGTTCACAAAAAACATGCTTCCCATTTCCAAAATCAATTGCCAGCCCAAACAATGACTCTCAGAGGACAAGAAATAGCATGTAAGGGGTGGTTACAACTTCCCCAAATGGCCAAGAAGTGGTTACAAACAAATTTGATCATTTTTCCTTCTTCCAGATTCCTCTGCAGCAAAGAAAATGCTTCTGACGAGCCCAAGAAGAGCTTCTGCATGTAAAAATGTGTTTTATATTTCAATTTTCTAGTTTGCATATGAACCGTTCATCCTTTTCCCTAATTTCTTTGAAATCGGGCCATCCACGTGGCAGGAGAACATTGGAGCGAAGTCGGGAGGAACTTTTTTTGTTTTTTGCATGCCAGAGACATTTTCTCAATTTTCTCCCACAAAACACCATCAAAATTTAAAATTGAAGTGTCCATCATGTAGAGAATTTCAACAGCTTTCCATTGATACCAAAAACACAAAAAACTGAGCTCTGGTTCGAAAGATATGGCCTCTTGAAGATTTAGGGCAAAACTGGTCAAAATTAGGGTTGGCGGGGTCAAATTTTAAATTTTTCCCTTTTGGAAAAATTTCCCAAAAAACTCCGCAAGTCCGCCACTCTGAGACATGTGGCACCTTCTGGTTCACTCATGGGCCAAAGACCTGTCCTTTTCCTTCATGTTTTCATATTGGGAAAATTTCCTGAAAACTCCCCGTGCCCCACCGCTCCGAGACACGTGGCACCTCCTGGTTGCTTGGGGGGATGCACCTCCATTTTTTCCTTTGAAATTCACATTGGGAAAAAATCCCAATTTACCTCCACACCCCGCCGCTCCACCATGCACTTCTCCCTTCTCCTCCATGGGCTGCAGGCCCAAAAAGCTAAGTGGCAAACTTTCGGTTTGTAACTTTGACTTTGTGCCACTTAGCCAAAAGGGCTAAGTGCCAAATTTTCCCCCTGCCTCCGCTCCACCTTGACACGTGGCACTTCTCTATTGGATGCGGGCCTGCCTAGGGAAAATTTCCCCATTTACCTCCACCGAGCCATAACTCAAAAACTACAAGGAGTTAGGAGGACTTCCATACCTTTCTGGAAAGGGGAAAGAATTCTCTATCTGATGAAGGTGTTTCTAAGAATCCTTGATCCCTTGGGAAGTTCTAGATTTCAAAAAACTCAGACTGGACCATTTTCAAAGGGTGACAACTCAAAAATCTCTAAGTCCAGACTTGGGAAAAAGAAGGAAAATTTGAGGGGACAACAGTGGCTCTAGCTTGGGGACATGGCATGGATTGAACAGGGAGAAAACATGGCATGAGGATCCAGAATCTCAAGTTTTAAAACATATAACATTGACCAGTGCCTTATCCATTGGGCCTTGCAGAGTCATGTACAATTCTGAGGAAAGGAAGAAGGAAGGAAGGAAACACACCAACCAAAACCACACCAAGATAGAAAACAAACCAAAACACACACAACAGAAAAGGGGAAACAACAAAAACTATGGTACAGGGTGAGGGACAACTCACTTTCACTGATGGTACAACTTCAAATATTGCCCACTTCTAGGCAATCCCAGTGGAGTTCCATCCAAGTATGATAAGAGAAAGGCATTCTCACCACAAGCTTCCTAAATTTGAAATGGACCCAACCACAAAGAATCAAACTTACCATGACTACCCTTTGGCTCTCTCCTCTTATCCCAAAGTAGGACCAAATCTCCAGCTCTGAACTCCCTTGCTTTGGCTCTTCTGTCAAAGAGCTTCTTCACTTTCAGCTGATGTTCTTTGATTCTGTCCACTACCTGGGATCTTCTCTCTTCTAGCTTCTCAAGGAAAAGGATCCTCTTGTCAATTGAATCTCTGTATTGGCTGTCTTCCACTATTTGAAGCAGCTTGAGAGCTGGCATTTCAATTGTAATAGGAATCTCTGCTTCAACTCCATATAGCAGCTGAAAAGGTGACATGCCTATTGCCCTCTTAGGAGTGATCCTATCAGCCCACAATGCATCATATAATTTTTTGTGCCAATTCTTCTGATTCTCATCAACAAGCTTGCGGATAATGGTCACAATATTTTTGTTGCTTGACTCAGCTTGACCATTCCCTTGAGGATAGTAGTCAGAAGAATGAGCAAGAGAAATGCCAAAGCCATAACAGAATTCTGTCAATTCCTTCAAAGAGAAATAAGTAGCATTGTCCACCACAATCTTCTGAGGAACTCCAAAATGAACAATGATATTCTCTTTTATGAAATTGCAGACAACTTCAGAGCTAGCATGTTTGGTTGGAATGGCTTCCACCCATTTGGTGAAGTAGTCCATGGCAGTGAGCACATAAGTATGCCCAACACTTGAATGGGGATTCAACATGCCAATGAAGTCCAGCCCCCATTGTTGAAATGGTTCTTCAATAATCACAGGCCTGAGAGGCAATGCAACTAACTGTGGTTTTCCAACAAATTGCTGGCATGCTTTGCATTTAGAAACCCAGCTCTGAGTATCAGCAAAAAGAGAAGGCCAATAATATCTACCTCTGAGAATTTTGTGGGCAGTCACCATGGCTGAAAAGTGTCCACCACAAGCTTGATCATGATAGGCTTTGAGGAGTTTTTCTTGTTGTTCCTTGTCAACACACTTGAGAAAACAACCATCTATCCCTTTCTTGTAGAGTGCATGATTCCAAATCACATATTTGGCTGCTTTCAGCCTGAGAGTTCTTCACTACTTGTAATCTAAATGAGGAGGGCAGTCCCCATAGGTAAGAAAGAAAGTGATGTCTGCATACCATTCCTCTGTAGTGTTCACAAAGAGAACTTGTGGGAAATCTTCTGAGCAGGTTGGGCAAGTGTCATCTCTTTCTCCAAGCTGAACTTTGAGAGATTCATCTTCAGCAATCAACTTGCACAAACCATTTCCTCTAACCAGATTAGAGGGCTTAATCTCCAGGTCATACTCTTGGATCCTTGCAATCCAATTTCCTCTTTTGGCTCTGGGATCTTGTTGTGTCAAAATGGACTTGATTGCACTTCCGGGGACCATCACCATGGTGTGAGAGTTGAGTATGTAAAATCTGAAATTCTTCACGGCCTTGACCACTGCGTATGCATGCTTCTCCAATTGACTGTAATTTAGTTCATGCTTCTTCAAAGGGAAGCTCATGAAAGCAATAGGTGCTTCCAATTCTTCATCATTCTTCTGAACTAGGACAACAGAAAGAGTGTGCTCTGAGGCATAACAGTACATGATGAATTCCTTGCTGAAATCTAGAGATACCAGTGTTGGAGCTTTGGCAATGGCCTTCTTGATTTCTTCAAATGCTGATTTTCCTTCACTACTCCATTTGAAACTTGTTTGAGGCTTCATCATAGAGGTGATATGCTTTGTTAGTTCAGCAAATTCAGGGACAAAGCGGTGAAGAAAATTTACCTTCCCAAAGAATGAGTGCACTCCTTTCTTGCTGGTGGGAAGAGATAGTGCTTGAATAGCACTTACCCTCTCAGGGTCAATATGTGCTCCATGCTTATTCACGATGTGTCCCAACAGCTTGCCTTCTATGACTCCAAAGATACACTTCTTGGGATTTAGAGAAATGCCATGTTTTCTACATCTTGCAAGAATCTGCTCCAAGTGGAAGATATGCTCACTTCTCTTCTTTGAAAACATGGTTAAGTCATCAAGGTATATGACAATGCAATGCTTGAGATCTTTGAAAGCCAGGTCCATGGCTCTTTGGAAGGTGGCTCCCACATTGATCAGGCCAAAAGGCATCCTGCTGTAAGAAAAAGTGCCCCAAGGAGTTGTGAAAGCCATCTTGCTACAATCTTCTTTGGCCACTTTAATTTGATTATACCCTGAGAAGCCATCAAGCAAAGAGAGCATCTCAGATCCAGTAACTGCTTGTAGGATATGATCCATGATCGGAAGAGGGTAATTGTCCTTGAGAGATGCCTGATTCAGATTTCTGAAATCTACACATATTCTGATCTCCCCATTTTTCTTTCTGACTGGTACAATGTTGGCCACCCATGTTGAGTGGTGAATGGGGAAAATGATTCTGGCATTCAACATCTTGTTCACTTCTTCCTTGATAACATCAGCAATCTTTGGATTATAGGGTCTTTGCTTCTACCTGAAGGGCTTAGCATCCTGCTTCAGAGGAATGGAATGATGCATTTCCTTCAGTTGAAAATATTTGAGCTCATCATAAGAGTAGGCCAGCACATCAGAGTAATTTTTAAGCAAAGCAACGAACTTCCTTTTCTCTTCAGGTGAGCAACATTTTCCAATGTTGACCATCCTTGGATCTTCAGAAGTCCCAATGTTTTCCTTGTCAAAATCAGATGGACAGCGAGAAGATAGCTTTTCTTTTTCACGAATAAATCTGTCATGCTTGTCAAACAGGTCCTCCAGAGAGACTAGACCTTTGGGGATCTTGTTACCTTTCAATCTGATCATGCCTTCATCATCCACTCTTTCAATTTCATCTGATGCATCTTCAGCCACAACTTCTCTATGTGGATTAACACTTCCCTCAAAGAAGAGATTATTGAAGTTGTCTCTTTGCTCCAAGAAGGCTAAAATCTGATTGTCGTCATTGAAAACTTGCCAGTGATCTGCGTTATCAGGTACACTTGGTCTGAAAACCATCTCAATGGTTATTTTTTCCTTGCCAAAAGAAGGATGAGGAGTTAATAGGGATGCTGATACTGCAAGAGAATCAACTCTTTCATTTTGCTGTCTTGGGATGGCTTCAATAGAGAATGCATCAAAGAATTCAATGCAATCCCACACTCTATTCCTGTAATGCCTGAGCCTTGGGTTCTTCACCTGGTATTGCTGGCAGATTTGCTTCACTATCACTTCTGCATCACCAAGGCATCTCAGCTTTTTGATTCCCATGTCTTCCGCTTCACTTATGCCCAAGAGGAGAGCTTCATATTCTGTTGTATTGTTGGTGTTGTCAAACTACAGTTTGTATGCAAAAGGATGCATCACATTGGAAGGAGAGTACAACACAACACCAGCCCCTGAGCCTGCTTTGGAATGGCTTCCATCAAACTCCATAGTCCAGACCTGATCTTTCTCTGATTCCAAGGAAAGTGGCAAGTCTTCTTCTCGTTGTGAAGTAAGGAAATAGTTTCCTAATCCACAATCTTGAAAGAGGATATTAGCTCTTGGGTCACTGGAACTTCTTACTGTAAACTTCATTTTTCTTACTGGAAGTAACCTCTTCATCTCACCCTTTACTGGAATAGTTACAGAGGTCCAATCCATCTTTATCTCTCCACCAAGGTCTCTACAAAAACTTCTACTCAAGAGCATGCCAAAAGATGTTGGAATGTCAGCCACTAAGATGGTTAGAAGTACTTTCTTATCAGGGTATTCAGCCAAAGCCACTTGTGCATCTTTTATCCTTCCTACTAGTGGTACTTGCTTGGATTCCATTGAGTAACAAGCTCTGTTAACTCTGGTTAGTGTCAGGCCAAGAGCATTGGAAACTTTGAGTGGCATTACGTTATCAGAAGCTCCAGAGTCAATGATGTAATTGTTGAGCTCAAAACCATTCATGAGAAGAGACAAGTAGAAGGGTTCCACCTTATCTATTTTGGAAGCACTTAGGGCCAGCATGTTTTGAGTGGGTGGTGTAGATGGTGTCAGGGAGTAGACCTTTATAATTTGAACTTGAAGGTATAGAACTGCTGCTGAACAACATTGATTAGTCTATCAAACTGAGCAGGGTGTGTTTGCAAGTATTCAATCTCTGAGAGCTGCACTTTGGTCTTACTTGCATGTTCCACAAAATCAAATGGGACAATGTTGGATGAGGGGGAAGTTCCTGGAGTGAGGGAAGGTTTACATGGTAAGGGTCTTTGAGGAACTTTGGCTGACTTAGGATAGACTTCATTGGAGGGAGGAGTGTTTTTAATAACTTGTGAGCTAGAAGAAGGAAAAGGTGACTTACTAGATATAACAACCTGATCTCTAGCAGCCATTTGGCCTGGTTTCATTTTGGTTGAATCCATTGAGGGTGGTAATGGTGAGCCTCTGCTGATGATCTTCTTTTGTGTGGCTACTAGAGTGGGACTTCTTTAGTTTTCTTTTCCTCTTGAGCCACGGAGGGTAGAGCATCTTTCTTGGATTGAGCTCGAGTGAAGACAACACATGAGAAGCTTGGGGCTTCCTCTTCTTCTTCCCCATCATCCACAAACTCAAACAAGCCATTGTGCATATCAACTTCTTCAATTTCAAGGTAGCCTTCATAATCCTCTACTATTTCTCCTTCAAGTTCATCAATTTCAGCATCCTCTCTTGATTCTCTGGTGTCACAGATAACATTGAAAGGAGGTGCTTCAAGGGAAAGTTGGCGAGGAGGTGGTGCAATTCTTTGTCTATCAGGGAAGTTTGGCCTCCTTGGAGCATTTCTCATTGTCATTTGGGACAACTGTTTCTTCAAGGCAACCAGATCATTTGCCATTTTCTGGAACATAGGATCTGTAGTTACTGAAGCCAAACTCTGACCCTTCTGCTTCCCATTTGGGCCTTTCACCTTTCCAGAGAGGATTAAGTCATCATCAGTTTCAATGGAAAAGTTTTGAGCTTCCCTCAGTGTGTTTGGTTGGGCTCTTCTGAGGAAGAAACCAACTTCTGATGGCAAGGCACTGATGAAGAATCTTCTCAGGTGGTTCTCAGGAGGTAGCACATCTTCAGGGACTCTTCTTGTCAGTCTGTCAAACCTTGCTACAAAGTCCCTCATGGATTCAGAGCTTTCTTTCTTTATTTGGACTAATTGCACCAGCAGCTCTTGACCATCTTCAGTGCTCCTGAATCTATTTTCAAATGCTTTTAATATCTTCCCAACCAGTAATAGATCTTGCAGGAAGCATGTAAAACCATTCAACAACCTTTTCTTGGAGTGACTCCACAAAAAGTCTAACTGACACATCTTCATCTTCAACACCTAACACACCACAAGTAGTGATGAAGGCTGCTACATGTTCTTCAGGGAGTTGGGAGCCATCTCCTTTGAATTTGGGAAAATTCTTTCTCGAACCTCTTGGCAGATCATGGAGTACTCGTGGGAGAGCAAGTGGACCAGTATTTCTTCCCCATGGTACATTGGGTGCACGTGCTTCACGTTCATTATCAGCCATTCTGTTTCTATTTCTGGCTTCTTCAGCAGCTAGGGCTACTTCTCTTTCCTCTGCTGTAGCTTGGAGTCTTGCAATTTCTTCAAGTTGAGCTCTAATCTCTTCCTCTCTGTCAAACCAAGCTATAACCTCTACTTCTTCTCTCTCCAACTCCTCAAAAGTAGGGTCAATCACTCCTCCTTGCCTCAGCTGGAGTATACCTTCTATCAGCCAGCTTGAAAGTTTATTGTCTTCTCTGAGGTGCTGGAATCTATTTTTTTCTCTTCCAACTCAAAAGTAGGTTCTTCTTCTCAGTCCAAAATCTTTGTAGCAATAGAGTAATGTTTTACACTCTGCCTACTATGCCAAATAGCCTCCTTCAGGTCTAAAATGATATCTTCTTTGATATGAAAGAATGAAGAAGGTCTCTAGGAGGATTTGCAAGAATAGTCATACTCGTATTCATGTGGATCACAAGGAACTTCAGACTTCAAAAACTTTTAAGAAATACTTTAAAACCTTGTGGTCATTTTAGGGTGCAGATGCTGCAAACTCTGCCCCACGGTGGGCGCCAAAAACTGTTGGCTAGAAAATTTGTTTTGTGGAAAAATTTATGGATTTCAAGCCAACGCTATGGGAATCTAAGTCCCTCTACATTTGAATGGTGCAGCTCCCATTGTTTAGCATGTAAAACCGAAGGATTTTAATGGTGGTTTTTCAACCAGAGATCCATAGGGGCACTCCACTGACCCTATGGCAAAGCCTAACAATTTCTTGCTAGGGCAGAAATTAATCCAAGTATGGGAAAGGGAGTGGGAAAGAAGGCAAGAAGGTCAATGATACAGGTAGAATATCAGATGCCTATATGCATTGATCAGAAAGTTCATAACATGCATTAACTAATAGAAGAAAGACAAATTTGCAATTTCTGAGCACAAGACAGAATAAAACACGCTGGTTACAAAGCACCAATCGATCTTTCCATCCAGGGGACATAAAATTCCTTCCTTTTTTATTGATCTCAGAGTTCAAACTTGTACAATGAGTGGGAATAGAAGAAATAATACAGAGAAGGAGAATAGAAGAAGACTGACTATCATTTTTGTCCTCTGTTCACAAAAAACGTGCTTCCCATTTCCAAAATCAATTGCCAGCCTGAACAATGACTCTCAGAGGACAAGAAATAGCATGTAAGGGGTGGTTACAACTTCCCCAAATGGCCAAGAAGTGGTTACAAACAAATTTGATCATTTTTCCTTCTTCCAGATTCCTCTGCAGCAAAGAAAACTTCTGACGAGCCCAAGAAGAGCTTCTGCATGTAAAAATGTGTTTTATATTTCAATTTTCTAGTTTTCATATGAACCATTTCTCTCCTTTTCCCTAATTGCTTTGAAATCGGGCCATCCACGTGGCAGGAGAACATTGGAGCAAAGTCGGGAGGAACTTTTTTTTGTTTTTTTACATGCCAGAGACATTTTCTCAATTTTCTCCCACAAAACGCCATCAAAATTTAAAATTGAAGTTTCCATCATGTAGAGAATTTCAACAGCTTTCCATTGATACCAAAAATGACAAAAAACTGAGCTCTGGTTCAAAAGATATGGCCTCTTGAAGATTTAGGGCAAAACTAGTCAAAATTAGGGTTGGCGGGGTCAAATTTTAAATTTTTCCCTTTTGGAAAAATTTCCCAAAAAACTCCATGGTCCGCCACTCTGAGACACGTGGCACCTTCTGGTTCACTCGTGGGCCGAAGACCTGTCCTTTTCCTTCACATTTTCATATTGGGAAAATTTCCTGAAAACTCCCGTGCCCTGGGAGACACGTGGCACCTCCTGGTTGCTTGGGGGGATGTGCCTCCATTTTTGCCTTTGAAATTCACATTGGGAAAAAATCCCAATTTACCTCCACGCCCCGCCGTAAATTCCTTCCGCCACCATGCGCTTCTCCCTTCTCCTCCGCAGGGCTTCTGGGTCGGTTTGCGACTTTGAGTTTTTTTTTTGTTTGCCCAAAAGGGCTAAGTGCCAAATTTTCTCCCTGGCCTCCGCCAGTGTTCTTCCTTCCCCTCCGGGCCTTGACACGTGGGCAAGTGCTTCTCTATTGACACGATGCTCTATTGGCCTGCCTAGGGAAAATTTCCCCATTTACCTCCGCCGAGCCATAACTCAAAAACTACAAGGAGTTAGGAGGACTTCCATACCTTTCTGGAAAGGGGAAAGAATTCTCTATCTGATGAAGGTGTTTCTAAGAATCCTTGATCCCTTGGGAAGTGCCAAATTTCAAAAAAAAATCAGACTGGACCATTTTCAAAGGGTGACAACTCAAAAATCTCTAAGTCCAGACTTGGGAAAAAGAAGGGACAATAGCCCAGTAAAAATATCTTAGAAAAATATTAATTTTTTCATATGATTCCTTGAAGGTAGACTGACAAGAATAGTATTAAATTTCATTACAACAATAATTTTTTACACATAATTGGAACTTACCAGTGAAAGAGAGAGGCCTAGAAATATAGAAAGATGTTTTATTCTCAATTCACTTAAACAATTCAGAAGTTTTTTTTATTATAGGAAAAATGAGTGCTAATTAAATATGCACTATGTTGAATTCACTTCCAAGGATATTTCTGCCAATCTAGTAAAGGCATCATATTGTTTTTAAGTATTGTGTTTTGGCCCAATATGGATTAGATCTCAATACTTTCCAAAATAAAAATCAAGACACTGGAGTGCTTCTTTGAATGAAACTTCACTTTCGATAAGAATAAGAAATAAATCATATGTAAAATGTCCATTTTAAGTTAAGAAGTCTTATTATGGAGCATAATGCCTGAATAAAACTACACTCAGCTCGATGCATGATTATATATCAAAAGGATTCTTCCATGATAACATAAAGAGATAGTAGAAGTATAAAAACCTATCAAATGGAGCGAAAGAGCCCAAATATTTCAGTCATTAGTCATTTATTGTTAAGTAAGCTGAGGGTTATAAGAAGATACTTTGCACATATAATAAGAAGAAATATCCAAAGACAAGAGCTTTGATTATGATGAGAATAAAATGCCATTCAATACGATTATAGGATTTTTGAAATTCTAATTTAAAAAAATGTTCCCCTAATTGAGAAGAGAAACCCATTCCATACCTTCTCAAGTACCCTATGATATTATCAAAAACATATCTTCCTAAATAATAAAATATGTTTTCTTAGTTTTGATAAGTGTACGAAGAATATGGAGGGGTAGAGAACTAAACCCTTGGCTATTATTGTATGGAATATGTTTAACAAGGTTACGAGTCTCTAACTTGTGAAGAGCTCATGATCACTAGATTTAGGTATAAATTTAATATCTCCTTTGTTAATAAATTTACCTAATCATTATGGAGTGGAATGAAAATCAAGGACCACATTCCTTTGGTGGCTTGGAAATAGGTATGTAAACCAAAAATACTTGGAGGATTAGGTTTAAAGGACTGGGAAAATTGAAGAAATCTCTACTATCAAAAATAGGGTGGAGATTGATTAGTGAAGAAAGTGAATGGACCGGAATTCTAAAATAGAAATATTGGAATGATGTGCATGTTGATAGATGGGTTTTTAAATCTCCTAATTGCAATGGATCAAGCATATGGAAGGCTATCAATCCGGCTAAGGATATATTAGGAAAATGATGAAAATGGAAAATAGGAAGTGACATCCAAGACTATCTTTTGGAAAGACAAGTGGGTTGGTCAATTTACGATGGAATAAAAATTTCTAGCACTATCTTAGCTGTCTAGAAAGAAAATATTGACATCACGGTAAGAAACTATTTGGCTGAAGAAGGAAACTTTAAAAATTGGAAGCACTTGAGAGGTGGATAGACAGGACTTAAATCAACAAATGGATACATTGAATAAAATCCTAAATAATCAACTTACCTTTACAATTAGAGGGAACAAGATATATTAATATGGGATAAAGAAGAAATGGGCATATTTTCTATCAAATCATCTTACTCTCAGTATTTTTGAAGAAGAAGAGAATACAAAAGATATTCAATGGGGAAAGGTTTGGAACAAAAATGTCCACACCTAGAGTCAATATATTTTAGCTGGTTAACTCTTCTCACAATAAGATATTGATACAGTGGAAAATATAACCAAATGAGGATTACTACATGGCAAATATATGTGTTTTATATGAAAATGACATTGAGACAATTGACCAATCATTTCTTACAGTTTTTCCCTTTTCTTCTCTGAGTCATTAGTATCTATCTTATCTTTATTTGTGGTTTTTTGGGTTAGCCCGCAAGAGGTACAAGAGTTATTGGGATTCAATGGACAACTGCCCATTTATAAGTACAAGGAATAAAAATTATGTGGGTCCTGTAGCCTTGGTAATTTTTGGTGGGAAGTTTGGAAAGAAAGGAAATATGAGGGTTTTTAGGGGGAAACAATAAGACCTCACAAAAAATAACAAAAATATGTGTCCAAGTTATTAGAAACAACATTTCTATTCTAAAAAACAAGGAGGCCAAAATTTTGGAGGGGGAAATCAATAAATCAAGAAAATGAGGTTCTTTTGATTGAAGGTACGACTTATAAAAGAAATCCAAGAGAGGGAGTTAGATGGGTAAGACCTATGAAAAAATTTATTCAAACTAAACTTTGAATGGCGTTACAAAAGCGAATCTTGGTAAAGAGCGAGAGGAGTTGGAGTGTTTCAGGACTCCAATGGATAAGTTTGTGCTTTCCTACTTCATTAATCTTGGGACCCAAACCAATCATGTGGTGGAAGCTGTTGCAATGTACTGGGGGGTAAATATTTCCATGGAAAGAGATTTTAGAACCTTAATTAGTAGAATGAGACTCCCAAAATATAATATCAAGCATGAATGGAAGGAATATAATCTTAGTTATGATTAAATAATTTATTAATGATACAAAGAATTAAATTCCATTCTTTAGCCCTATCACATTTGAACACATTTATCGGGAAGATAATGGGATTTTTGATAAATTTGCAAACATGGGAGTGACAAAAACTGATCTTTATATTGTTGAAAACATAGAAGGTTTGGATGAAAAAATTAAATTACTTCTTGAGGAGGACATTAACCCCTAACCCGTGCCCCCTTCTGGGTATTTTGAACTGTTGTAATAATAAAATGGAGAGAAGGAAGGTTGTCTTGTCTAAAAGACTTTTAAATGATAAAAAGGAGTTGAGTTGTACAATGATTAAAACTAATGAAAGGAAGAGACAGGTGCAAGATCTAGCTATTCATAAATGTCTGGATTTGAAGTGTGGGAACGAGCCTACCAAACGAAGAGTTAAAATATTTTGGAATAGGAGAGCTCGTTGGAGTTTGGAAGCTACGAGAACCCTTGGTCTAGACCTACATCTCTTGCATAGAACACTAAGATTAAGAGGGGATACTTATTTAATCACAAGAATGGGAGGTAATTTAGTAAGGATAAAACCTAAAGCTATGATTGAAGTCAACAAGGAAGAAAAAGAGTTTATCAACAAAGACGGTATGATGAAATTCTTCAAAATATTGAAAGGTAACGATGATGAAATTCTTCAAAATATTGAAATTCAAGGATTGAAGGACAAGTGTGTATGGAAGGATTCTCCTTTTAAATCATGCCCAAGATGATTGAAAAAGTTACAGGGTTACCGATGGAGGGTAGAATGATTTTCAAGTCAAAAACTGACTGGAGTATGAAAGTGGAAAATTTATTGCAAGGTAAGAAGAATTTAAAACAAAATTTTAATGGTTATGATAGGGACTCTCTTACCCCTCCTTTTGAGGAAATTGCTTTGCTTTTGATGCAATATGTTACCCTAGAAGGCAAGTTTAAAGTTGTATATGCCTATCATTTCCCGATGCTGAACCATATCAGACATGGTAAGCATTTTTGTTTTCCAAAATTCTTGTTTAGATCTATGGTTAAGTCTATTGATCAAGTTAAAAAAGGGAATTTCAAAGTCCCTTTGCACTAAGGGCTTATTAAATCATTGGTTTGAATAGGGACCCCTATGGTACAAAGGGTCAAGAAAATTGGTGCAAATGAGATGAACCCTAGGATGGAGGAAGTAAGAATCTAGGGAAGAGGAAAATATATCACACAGTTAGGGAGAAATATCAGAAGGAAAAAAGGAAGGAAGGTATGGGTGGGAAATAGGGGAAAAGGAAAAAAAATCCTAAGACTAAGGAGAAGGAAATGAAGGAGACTATAGAGGATGGAAGGGACAATGATTCCCAGGAGAATAATTCTGAGCCTAAAATGGAAGATGAGGAAATGAACAAGGAGAGACCTCCCAAGGGTTTGGAAAATGAAGAAGCATTTGATACACAAACACCGAATAATGAGGAAGACATTGCAAATCTTAAGGCATTGAAAGTAGTGCAAAAATATTTATTTGCTGCTCAAGACTCAGTGGTCAAGGCTAATGCTTTTAGGAAGGAATTTGAAAATTGTAGGTTTGATATTGATATTAATAGAAACAAGATCAGTATGGTTGTAATTTAACTAAGGGAGGCACAAGAGAAGATTGAAAAAATTACCTCTATTGTGGTCAGTGAGAAACTGCAAAACGCTAATGAAAGATGCCAAACTATGGAAAAGGAAATGTTTAAAATGAAGGAGACAATGATGCACATCAAAGGAATGAATATAATGAACATGAAAAGTACTATAAAACACCTGAAAATGATGGGATAATTGGTCTACACAATGTAGAGGGCCAAATAGATGGAAAAATAAGGTGTTATGACCAAAAAAGAAATGATTGAACCTGACTAAGAAAAGTGGAGGGTGAATATTGCAGGGATGGTTAAAGATTGGACTGATTGCATGCATTCAGTGGAAAAAATTGTTTAGGATTAAATATGGGTCCTAAGCTTCCTTTTTCTGTTAGTTTAGAATTTTTGTTTTGGTAGTATCCTTATTTTGGTTTGCTGTTACTTTGGATCACTGGATATAGTGGTTGTTAGTTTGGATGGACTATTGTTATATTCTACCTGGTTGTGTTTTGTTGGCTTCAATGGGTATACCCTTGGCCATGGTTTAATAGTTTTATCTATATGGTTTGCATGGGATAGGGTCCCCGTAACCCTTATTTACTGCTAATAAAAAAATCCCTAATCATTTGGTACTTAATCATTTACTGTAGACCTATAAGTTTTCAAGAAAATTTGAAACATTTGCAAAGAAGCCCATAAATAATTGGTGTTTTGTCACTAGCCATACAATGCAATACCAAAATATGTCCTTCCAAGGTGAGAGGGGCTTTGCATTGTTTCCTAATTGTGGGATTCTATTTTCTTGGAACCATTTCAAGGTATTCCTAAATTATTTTATGTTGTTCTTCCATCATTTCACAAACCCCTTTATCTTCCAGTAAAACTTTGACATAGTAAATGGATTTATTTATGTGGATGGCATTGATTATTTTGATTAAATATAATTGAAATTTAATTACTTATGAGTTGATCATGTTATTTATAATTAATGTGGATTATTTAACATGCTTTATTTATCATTTATTGTGATTTGGATATTTATATGCCTCAAACTAATTACTCTTTTATTAATCTAAGTCATATGTAACAAATGATCCCATTGTTTACCGAGTTTCTCATTCTTAATGAAGTTCAATGCACTAGCTACTAAAGAAACTAGAAAACTCAAAATTGATGGATGGTTTAAGGTACCTCTAACACAATATGATAGATATGGGCACACAATGATAGTGGACTCCGTTGCTACAAATTAGATGAAACCTAAGAATAAGAATAATTAAAATAAAAATGATTAGATAGGTTTATTCGAGGGTTTCCCAAAAACACGGACCTGAGAAGTGTTAACTTCCTTGGTGGATGTCAACCCCCATTGTTAATTTTTTTTATATAAAGCAAAGATAAGATGAAAATACGTAGAAACTGAAGGAATTATAGAATTTGAAAGAATTGTTGATTGATTTGATCAAAATAAAATAAAATTAAATGTACCTGGTCTAGGTCGGCGGTGACCCAGACTATGCATAGGCAGGTCAACGGGGACTTGGGAGGCAGATCTAGAAAATAAGTGAAATATGTAGATTCTGTAAGATCTGGATGTAATCTGAATATAACATAAATTGGTGAATGTTGGGATCAACCTGTAGAGGGAATATAAAAAATAAAAAATAAGGAAAGTGACAGAAAGCAAAGTCTGAGAAGGGTAAGTTGGGTATCAGGACCCTGGTTGATGACAACTAGGGTGTAGACAGATAAATTTTGATATAACAGAGGGATTTTATGAGGATTCAAAAAACTAGGGCAGAGACTAGACACATGTAGAGGCTAGAGAAGGTTCTAGAAAAGAAATCAGAAGATGCAAAATTCTGAGTCGGTGGTGACCTGTCAGGGTTGATGGCGACTATGACAGAGTTGGATAGAGCTAAGAGAAGGTAAGCTAGAAGAGCAACTTGTAAGTATGGATCTGAAAGAGGAGGTTAATGATGAAGCTGTGAGCATTGCTATGGATGATCTACTCCTCCAAAAGGTTAGATACTAATAAAGTAATGATAAAATGATAATATTGAAATAAAGTAATTCAAATATACCGACACACTCATGAGGGATGATCGTGAGGGATGCAAGAACATTCCAAAGAGGTTTGAGAGGTTTATAATTGCTTTTGGAATGCACAGGCGTGGGAGGGAGATTGTAGCTCACAAGAAAGTTTTAGGATTCATATGTGTTTGATGAAGAATGGAATGAAATCACTTAGTTTGATAGGGTCGATGGTGACTGGGCTGGGTCATTGTCGACCACGGGGAAAGTTTCCCCAATGGGATATTTTTTTTTATTTTGGCATGATTTCAGGTTTTTAAAAGATTGTGAAAGTGCTTTATAGAATTAGGTGTGAAGAGGATGTTTAGGGATGAGGTGTAGGCGGGTTGGCAGTAGAGATAGGTTATAAATAACATAGGGATGGGAAATAGAAAGTCCATTAAGGAAAGGGATAGGATATTAATTGATTAATAATAATTAATTAATTAAATTAAATAGGGATGGGATAAATGGGGGCCTTTTTAATAAATTAAGGGGGAACGAGATAATTCAAAATTAATTATGCAAACGTGGGAAAACAAAGGGATATAGATACTGATTTTATGTGTCTACCTTTTACCTGTTTTTGTTGAGTGGTTTGTGCTAGCAAGGCATGAGACAAAAACAATGAGATTTGGTGGAGAATAAAAAGGATTGATGATGATCTCCCCCTCAAACAGGGGATCGATGACGAATTTGAAAAAAAATTAGTTGATGAAGTGGGGGTGGGTGAAGAAAATATGGGCGAAGGAATAACCAAGGCAAGATGCCCCAAGCAAAAAGGATCATAATATAAATAAAAACTATGGTGGTGACTCCAATTGTAGACACCTATAATTTAGCCCTAGTGATTTAAAAAACTTAAAATTGCGCTAATCATAACCCTTTCCACAAATTGATGACATATCATCAATATCACACATTTTTATCTTCCATCATCGTTAATTAATTACATCATGATCATCATTAATTAATTACATCACGTTAGTTAATTGACCCTTCTATCTAGCAAATATGAAAATTAATGACCTTATGTTAATCAAACCTCTTTCTACCTACATTAATTAATGGTTCTTATTTAATTAAGTTTCCTCTTCTACTAGATCAATAAGTCACCATTTATTTGATTGAATCATTATTATCCTCTAAATCATACTAATTATTCTTCTAAAAAAATTCTATTAGCTTGAACACCTATTAATTAATAACTTTGGTTAATTAATAAATCCCCTCAAACCTCATGAGTCACTAAAAGAAAAATTAAACTCTCTTAAGGTTGACTCATCCCCCTTTCAACCATGGTCATCATTGACTAACTAAAACTTGCTATTATCCCACATGTAAAGAGATGCCAAGCTTCTTTTATCCATTGGGCTATATAAGGATACCTCCTCCTACCTTTCTACTTACACTTAAATGAGCATATAGCCTAGACTATAGCCATTTTATAATCTTAGAGCATTCTTCCATTAGAGGAGCTAACTATATTCATTTATTGCATTCAACCATAAAATTTTGAAGTCATATGGAGATATGTCAAGTGATCTTATAGCCATGGATTGACAAGAATCCATTCTTGAAACCTTGGGATTCAAACATATAATCAACCCTTTGATTTATAAGGTTCTAAATAGGTTCATTTCATTGATTGACATTCAATAGAGACATAGATTAATTGCTTAGCATATTAGTTTGGATGTTTATTCATGTTCTGATGCAAATATGTTGGTAGATTAGTCTTGTTTAAGCTCTAAAAATGATGGTGCATAGATTTTAGTTTAGCTTTGTTTTAGGACTACTAGGTGTTAGTTCTAATTCTCTTTGCACAACTAACTAATTCATGTAGAAATTGGGATGCCTGGTGGGACGAATCCATAGTCCCTTTGATCTTAATGAATTTTTCTAGTTTTCTCATATTTTTGCTAACCCATATCATGCAAATATGAAATAAATTGAGATTTTTAGTTTATTTCATCATCTTTATATGAATTATATATCATTTATGTGATTTATTGTGATGGGTTACTCTTTGATTTGAGCTAATTTGAGATTTTTTTTAGATTTTTTAAGTTGCCTATGTCATTTTCCGTGTTCTTTGACATTATCTCTAGGTACAGGCATACATGTAGATTTGTTTTGTAAGGGGCGCGTAGACGTCAAAACCTGAGCACAGATGTCAAAATTCTAGTGTACAAGACATAATTCAAGTGTATACATTTTACTGTTAATTGTACCCTGTCAACGTTTTAGTCAGGCTAGTGTATGCATTCAAAGTCATGTGTATGCATCATTCTTCCAGCGTACATGATATTCTGTCCTCTATGTTTTTCTGGCTTTCTATCTGCTAGCGTATGCATCTAAACCCACACGTAGGGGGTCATACTTGAGTGTACACATTTGGTAGTGATTTTTATTTAACCATGTTTGACTCTATGAGTGTATGTGTCAAATGTTAGCTGTATATATCTCTCTGGCCGCATACCCGTTTAGCCCACTGTCTTTTTCCATAGAGGCGCGTACACATCCTAAAGTGTGCGTACACACCCAAAGTTGAGCGTAGGCATCACAATACGGAGTTGGGAGTTGTTTTAAAATTTGTAAAGACATGTTTTATGGATATACTAACTCCTTGTAGGTTTAAATTGAAGATTAACTTATGTTTTGCAAGGGATATTTACATGATTTTTGGTAACTTGGTTTGCTTATATGTTAATGAACATTGCATACTTGGTTAGGAGATTAGAGTCGTGTATGTTCTTCCCTCATACCTTTTAGGTGATCTTGGGAATCAAAAATGATTTCTATATCTTTTATCGCTTTGAAAAACATTTGTTGCTTAAGGAAAGAATGCAAATTTGGTTAAAATGAATGAATTTTGCGTTTGAATTGAGTATTTTCCATTCTTGATTGCATAGTTGGATGCTACATCACGTATGCTATTCTCCTACGTCTTAGAATGATCTTGAGAATCAGAAACAATGTTTTATCCTCTTTTGTTTGTGGAAAACTACTAAATCTATCATGCATGACCTAAACGCTTGTCAAAGAAAGGTGGTTCGAAACATAAAACTACTAATAAATTTTCCTTGCAGGTTTCCAAAAGGTTTACAAGAAAACCACATTAAGTATAAAAGATAAAAATCACACCACAATCATGTATTCACAGGTTTGGATAAGGGAATGCCCCATCTGCTTAATCAGGACATAACCCCTTTGGTATAAGCCTTAATCTACAACAATGGGGGTGGTCCTAGGAACCCCAAAGTAGTCCACGTAAGAGGGAAACTTGTGGAAAAAATGGGAAGTGCTCTGCACACCCACTTGACTAGTATACATGTGACATTTAGGACCAAAGTTATCCATATCACAATCCCAATGAGAACATACAATGAACGCATGTATTTCTCACTATGTTTGAAGGGAGTAAAGTAAATCTGAGATAACCCAATACTAGTTAGTGTGAATTTTTTAGTAAATTGAACTCACATTAGATAACTTGTGATACCTAGTTGAGTGAACCACCTAGGCAACTATCTTGTCCAGGAGTGAACTTTGACCATATCAAAACCAATTTGAGTTGAAAGCCACTGCAAATGGATAAATTTCTTGGAATCAAAACCTTTCTTTTCAAATAAGGGGAGACTACATTAAATTTCAAATGGCACGTCATTCATCATGAAGACTGTGAAGCATTAATTTTGTTTAGTTTTTCACTTGTCCTAAGGTGAGGTGAAACTCTACCGTAGTGAGGCCAAACTCTCTTTAAACCGAATTGATCTACTTCCTTCACTTTCTTTTGACACTTTTTTTATCAATAGAAGAGTGAATACCCATGTGTTACTAATTGATTGTATTTGCCACTTTTGTGTCTTTTTATGCTCATCCATGTTTATGGCTGAGTTGCTAAATGTCTAAAGTGTGTGGACATGTTTTCATATCATTGGTAGCCTTTTTGATCTTAATATCCAAGCTGAGATCGTCATCGTTGTAAGGCTTGTTTCTTCACTAGACTCTCATTTGAATTTTTACGTTGTTTGTATCATATCGCCACAATTTTTATTCTTACGTCTTTCTTCTTGCAAACTTGGCCTAAGTGTCTAGATTGTAACGTTATGCTATGCACACCCTAAAAATTACTTGGTATACTCTAGCATTAGTCTATTTTCAAGAATTACCTCAATTGCGAAGGGTGTTGTTGTTACTTTTGTGTGCATCATATCAATATTATTTTGATATTAATACCTTATTTTTCCATAAAGTTTGGTTAGCATATCTTAGCGGTATTATTGCATTGTTCATACTCGTAACTTCCACTTTTTGGGATATAGGTGTTGATTGGAATAAAGCTCGCTTTTAGTATACTTTGTTTGGGGATCTTATCAACCTCTTGTTATTACTTACTCCTTGTTCATTTCTTTTAACTTGACATAAGTGGTGACATTTTTTTGATCATCTTAAACAATCAACTATCACTTGGAAACAAACATAGGAAGTACCTCATTTAATCCATTGGTTTTGAACAAACATTGTGTGATTATGTCTTGGTTGTCATTTTGACTTATTCATTTAGGGAAATCACTTCGAACTATTGCCATTATTTGACATTCATAATTTTTCACTTAGGTTTGACCAATACCTTTTTGAAAAAATTCAAAACACCTAAGTGGAATTTTTATTCATCACGGCCCCCAAAACAAGAATGGGAGCTAAAAGACAAGAAATTGAAAAACAACCATGGGAAACATAAAAAAAAGGTTCAAATCCCTTTATTGGTCACGATTTAGGGCCCATATTCGCTGTAGAAAAATAAACAAAAGAAATGGTTGATCATAGTGGTGACGAGGTGGGATCACCACGTGCAGAGTTTGACTTTAAACCCACCCTATTAGATGAATTCCTTTTCATAAAAAAAGATAGGGTACTTGCAAGAGTGGTGGAATTAGTGGTTATAATGCCAATAGAACATGAAACTATTCCACCCAAAAATGAGGCTAATGAAGATGAGTCACTTCTCATCAACAAGGATGACATCTTAGCACATGGACATGATTCCACATCAAATGCAAGAAATGACAACACGGGGGGTTATAAAATGCCGCTTATCAAAATACCACGTAGAATAAGAATAAAACATGAAAACATGGAACAATCTCCATTCAATGAAGATGAAGAAGAAAATCATGAGAAAGAAGTCACTATACTGTAATAAATTCAAAACCTTAGTCGGCAACTAGCTTTACTAATATCTCATGTACAAAAGGAAGCAAAAAAAAATACATCGAGAGAAATCTAAGGTCAAAAATAGTGAACTTCACGTAGAAAACCAAGAAGGAGAAACATCAAAAAATAGTCAGGTGTGTATGTCGCCTTCCCCCACGAAAGACCAACTTCTTTCACAAGAACTACAATCTATGAAATAAACACTCACAAGCCTCTAAGAAAATAATGGGGGACATAGCGAAAGGTATCAATACGAATAAATATGACCTCACCCACTTGATAAGAATATGTTGCTTTAAACCTTTCCTAAGAAATTCGATATGCCAAAATTTGATAAGTATAGAGGGAAAGGTGATCTATGGGATCATGTGAAATATTTTTACATGGCATGCCAAGAAGTGGCATACAAAGCAAATTACCTCATATGAATCTTTCCAAAAATTCTAGGAGGAAAAATCTTGGAATGGTTTACTCGCTTACCTCGTGGGTCTATCTTCACATGACCTAAATTAGTAGAGAGAATTCATGCGACATTTATCATAAAATATGGAAAGTGACATAACCATGGAAGAATTATGTAACACTACACAACGTCATAATGAAACCTTTACAAGTTTCCTATAAAGATGACAAGGAGTCGTTGTTACTATCTACTTATACTTTTTAACATTTAATGCGATAATACACTTCTAATCCCTGGCTAGCTAGCCGCTTCCCTTTCTCATTTCCTAAAAAACAACTTGTTAGCATATTTATACCAAATCTAAATCTGAACATCACTTTACATTTATAAATTCATTTTGTTAAGAAATTTGAAGAGGTCATCGAGAAGGGAATACAAATAGAAAATTCCCTAATTGCAAAAGGGACAATCAAATGATCATCCAAAGATAATCAACCAAATAAGCCTACAGATAGAAAAAAGATCGTCAACAAAAAAAGAATTTGGTAGGAGATGGAATCAAGGATTCCAAACGTATACAAGCAGTCCAAGTTGGTCAACCTTTTAAACTGACCAAAGGACCAATCCAACCATTGGTCAAACATAGAACATTCAATCCTCTTACGGACTCTTTGTTCATAATCTTGAAACAATTTGATTCAGTTCATATGGTGACATATCCTACAACACAACCCTTTGATGAAAATGCTCCTAAACCTTCATGGTATAAAGAGAATGAATATTATCACTTCCATCATGTAAAGGGACATATGACAAATAAATGCCTAAGACTTCTCCACTATATCTAAGATCTTATCAATAGTGGAGACATAGAAGTGGGCTTACTAGAATCAAATCAAACAACTAATTAAAATATGGGAATATTCAAGGAACCATTCCCGAAACATGGTAGACCAAGTGAGAAAAATCTCGATTAGAGAGATTCATCCCAAAAATACAAAGCCACAAACTATCTATATACCAAAAGTGATAACAATAATTATAACTCACTCATTGGATGTGTTTTGCTCTTCTGATGAGCATGTGAATACCATTAGGATCAAGGGAAAAGATTATGCTACGGTAACAAGACACGTTCATCTCACGATCTTAGAACCTCCTCTATATACCCCTTAAGATGGTCAATATAATATCCTAGAGAAACTTGAGAAGACATCTGCTAAGATTTCAATTTCATATCTTCTCAAGATATCAAATGTACATAAAGACATCCTTTACAAAATCCTTCAGGGGTCAGGAGTGTGGACGGAAGTAAATCCTTCACACCTACAAGTTGTGGTGGAAAACATTACACCAAATGAACACATTTCTTTTAACCAAAAGGAAATCCCTAATGAATATCATACACATAACCTTCCTCTTTATATAGAAGTATTTGTTACTCGCCGAAAGATAAAGAGGGTACTTTTGGACAAAGGGTCGGGATTGAACATATACACATTGAAACTAATAAAACAATTGGGATGCCTAAATAAATATCTAGAGTCCCACATTATCACCATAACCGCATATGACAAGGTGGAGTGGGAGTCAGTTGGAACGATAAAACTTCCGATGGAAGTAGGAATTACTTTCCACAACACGAAGTTTCATGTCTTAGATTTGGAACTTCCAAACAATATGATTCTTGGCCACCCATGGATCCATACCATGCAAGACATACCATAAATATTTCATCAGTGAATTAAATTGAAACATGAGGGACACACTGTTACCATTCAAGGTGATCTAGAACCCTTCTCTCATTGTAGAGATCTCAACAAATTTGCATGTAGGGGTACATTTACATGTCCCTCCACTGATGTTGTTATTCCCCTTTAGCCAGAAGCTCCTGAATCATGGGTAGATTCAGAATTCCTAAGTTCTTGTGCTCATGAGGCTTATACGTTTACCTCTCCCTTTGATTCATGGGAGATGAAAATCCTTGAGTATGGTTGTGGAGAATACAATGTGCGACAGAGCTCTCCTAGTTTTAGATCTATCTTTGTCACCAAAAACAAGAGGCAGACCCAATTATTGTTTTAAAACGGACTAGAGATGAATGTACTATTGGGACATTCTTGCCTAGTGGACTACTCATAGAAGAGAAATTGTTGGACACAACTACAACTTGGGTCCCCGAGGACACTAAGCCTACTTGCTACGAAACCACAGAATATACCAAATCTAGTAGAATGATGTATTCTATGGGCTACAATGGGCTTGAATTTGGAAAGTTTTGAACAAGGAGAAAGAGAACCGGTCCCACTTCCACATTTAAAAATAGAATTTTATGGTATTGGTATTCCTCCATATGGGTCACATCCCATAGACCAAGATGATACCTACTCTGAATGTGAGGATAGATCTATTTATTTGGATAGTGACACAAAATCCCATTCTATCCTATACGATGATCTTGCCTCCACGAACCTTTTCATGGATACCACTATCATTACCATAACCACTGTCGATTCCAAAATTGACCTTGTATACACTACCCTTGTCAATTGGGACCAATAATGTCATGTACCATTGTACCTCT
Organism: Taxus chinensis; assembly: GCA_019776745.2. Lineage (NCBI taxonomy): Eukaryota > Viridiplantae > Streptophyta > Pinopsida > Cupressales > Taxaceae > Taxus > Taxus chinensis. Next base: position 615,697,224 of record CM034152.1, on the reverse strand, counting down.
TTGAAAATGATGAGGCTATTGAAGAATTTATGGGCATATGTGATACTATTCCTATCAGAGATCAGAAGAAAGGTTTCTTCATTGACTTATATACTTGAGCATACTTCGGCGAGGAAGCAAAGCTTCACAGTCAACAAAATTTAAGAAAAAGCAAGGGAAAAAGTTCCAAAGAAAAGCCTCAGAAAAAACATACGTCCAAGTCACACAGTGAAAACCTCTTTGAGGTGTTGTATTACCAACAAGTAAAAAAATCAATGAAAAAAAGAAGTGACCACACTGAGGGTGATAATATCATAGAGAAACCCTTGGAAGAAGATATCAACCTTCCTCCTGATCGTACACATATGGAGGATATGTCAAAAATGCTCGTAGAGGAAATTGATGTGAATATTGGAACAGAAGAAAACCCAAAGATAGTCATGTTGGGAGCTTCACTTTTAGCACAAGAACATAAGACATTCAGATTGCTTCTCAGAGAATTTGTGGATATATTTGCATGGTCTTATAAAGATATGCCATGCTTAGATCTGAATTTGGTGGTGCATAACTTAGTAGTGCATGTAGACAAAAAGAATATTAAATAAAAGCTAAGGAAAATGCATCCACGAGTGGTTCTTCTAATTAAAGAGGAATTAGAGAGACTGTTAAGGACATGGTTCATCAGACTCATTGAATACTCTGAGTGGATATCAAACATGGTTCCGGTATAAAAGAAACCTGTTGGAATCAAACTTTTCATATACTTTTGAGACATCAACAGGGCATGTCCAAAAGATGATTTTCCCTTGCCTAACATTGACATGATTATTGATTCAACTGCGGGCTATTAAATTCTATCTCATATGGATGGAATTTTTAGGTTATAACCAAATCAAGATAGTAGAGGAAGATCAACATTAGACAAACTTTACAACCCCTTGGGGGACATTTTGTTATCAGGTAATTCCCTTCAACCTAAAAAATGCCGGTGAAACTTATCAAAGGGAAATGCTAGTAATATTCCACGATATGCTACATGACATCATGAAGGACTATGTAGATGATATCTTAGGGAAATCAAAGACTAGAGAAGATCATCCTGAAGTTTTGAGGTGTATATTTGAACATCTTCGAGAATAAAAGATCAAGTTAAATCCAAAGAAGTGTGTCTTCAGGGTATTGCCAGGAAATCTATTGGGATTTATTGTAACAAGAAGATGGATTGAGGTAGACCCAGCCAAAGTAACTGCTATCATTGAAATTCCTCCTCCCAAGAACATCAAACAATTACGCAGCTTGCAAGGGAAAATACAAGCCATCTGCCACTTTATCTTGCATCTTTCTGAAAAATGTCATATCTTTACACATCTGCTTAAGAAAGATGTTGAATTCATTTGGGGACAAGAGAAGTAGCAGGCCTTTTTCTTGCTAAAAACATACTTGGAAAATCCATCAGTCCTCATGCCTCCAACCCCAAGTGAATGAATTTTTATATACATATCTGCAACCCAGTTTTCTATTGGTGCTTTGTTTTCTATTGTCTCCCAATAACCACTTTTCATTTTCCAAGTTAAATTAAAAATTTCGAGCTCTCGCCCTCCTAAAGTATTTAAGCCAAGTTGAAAGTTTGAAGAGATAGAGAAATCCATGCCCTATAGTTGTTTCAAATCCCCAGTCTGCTCGTTTTGATAAATTTTTTGTTTTCCTGTCTGGACGCATGAAAATTTTATTATTGTCCTCATTTGAATGAAATTATCAATATTTCTATGCCCCTAGATCGTCGAACCTTGTATTGTTTTCAATTCCTTGGCTCATGCAAAAAAAATTTGAAAATCGGGCGCGAAACGGTGGAGTTTACTCCTTCTCTGCATTTTTTACAGTCGGGAAAGATGGGCATTTTCGTCCCCATCAAATTTTTGCCCCATCATCCATGGGTACATGGATATACCTAATTGGAAGTGGGTCGGTGGAGAAATTTGTGTTTTTGAGCCTCTTTGTAAAAATGCTGAAAATTTAAAAAGTGACCCGCTGCCTTGATTAGGCTTAAAGGAAAAATTCAAATCTTGAGCCCATCGTTCAAAATTTAAAGCAAGGAGGTGGATCGGTGGACCAATTTGTGTTTTTAAACCCACATTTAAAAAAAGGTGAAAAGTTAAAAAGTGACCCGCTGCCCTGATTAGGATTAAAGGAAAAAGTCAAATCTTGAGCCCGTCGTTGAAAAATCAAAACAGGGAGGCGGGCCATCGGGGAGATTTGGGATTTTGATCCTCTTTCTAAAAAAGGTGAAAAGTTAAAAAGTGACCCACAGCCCCGATCTTGCTATAAGGGAGAAATTCAAATATTAAGCCTGCATCGAAGGTCAAAGCAGGGAGGCGGGCCGACGCAGAGGAATTTGTGTTTTTAAGCCCACATTACAAAAAAAGGTAAAGTTAAAAAGTGACCCGTGCCTCCTTCACTAATCAAGTGAAGCCACGTGTCATGACCATATCAAAATCAGGTGAGTGGGCCAAAATGTTCCAAAATTCCATTTCTCCAAAAGGCACAAAATGCAAAAGGCATCCTCTGCACCTGTTCTAATAAATTTCTCCCACGTGTACAACTTTGATTTAAGGTTTCAAAGGCAAGACGAACGGTTCAAATTCAAAGTTACAAAACAAGTGTAATGGCTATATTATGAAAAGTCTAGTTTTTCTACCATTGACATTTCTTCGCAAATCAAGAATCTGAATGGACGTGAATGATTGAAAAGAAATTGTAAACTATTTCTTGCTAACAAAGAAGAAGTTGTAACTATTTCTTAGAGGAGATTTAATACATTCTTCACTGCCATTGTAGAGCATTCGAAATTGATCTTGGAAACTCAAGAGTATATCGTAATTTGAGAGAATAAAGGAGATAGCCATTTTCTTCATCTCCCCCCCCCCTTCTTCTTAAATTCCTACATTTCTCCACTATGTACAATTTATGTTTTAGAAGCAATACAAGAAGATGGATTTTGTAGCCTCTTTGATGAGGAGATTTTAGAAACTTTGAGTTCACAATCTTATCTCATCTTGTTGCCATTTGTAGGGTTGTTTCTTCTCATGAATGCATGTGACAAATTTTCTAACTAGTGTGTGCAGGAATCTGATTTCCTACCTGCAACATTAGTTCTCCTACCTCTTTTCTCACTCCCTTTCCCACTTTCAGACAAAGTTCTCTCTTACAAGTATTGCAAGCTTTGTCGCATAGGGTCAGTGGAGTGCCCCTGTTGGATCCCCAGCTGAAAGGCCACCACAGAAATCCACATTTTCTCATGCATGCATATATGGTAGATGCACCGGTTAAGTAGAGGGACTTAGATTCCTAGAGCATTGGTAAGGAATCCACAAGTTTGTCCACCGCGAAAAATTTCCTCACCAATAGTTTTTGGCACCCACCGTAGGGGCAGATTTAGCAACATTTGCACCTGAATGCGACCGCAAGGTCAAAAAATTCAAAATTCAAAAAAGAGAAAATTTCTAGAATTTGAATGGCTATATGAGCCACATGGATTCAAATCATATGGCTATTTCAGGAAATCCTCCTGTTGAAAGACCCAAATTTCTCTTCCACATCCAAGAAGAATTGCTTCATATTTGAGGGAAGCTATCTAACATAATAGACAAAGTGCCAACCACTACTTCATTGCCACAAGAATTCTGGACCTTGAAGAGGAACGCACTGCTGAATTGGAGAGGCAAAGACAAATTCCAGCACCACAAAGAAGAGCATAGATTTTTAAGCTGGCAGATAGAAGATATACACTGACAATAGAGACAAGGAGGACAAAATGATCCCATTTTTTAGGAACTTCAAAGGAGACAAGAGCTACTCGGAATCCAGAGGCCTCCTTTTCAAGCAACCGATCCACGTTGGGAACCTGAGTGTTGTTAATCCTTTGGATGGTGAATTTCCATACATCAACGAGAACCTTAAAGATTTCACTGACGTAGAGACTGAAGAAGAAGTTAGAGAAAGAGAAGCAAGAATGACAAATAAATAAGAGCTCAACTCGAAGAAATTGAGAGACTTTAAGCCGAGGTAGATGAAAGAGAAGCAACAGAAGCCACAACCTTAACAAGGCTAGAAGATAGAAATAGACACATAGAATGGGGGATCAAGATCATGAGTGTGAATGTGATCGTGAAGCCTGTAGGCCTAATGTACCATGGGGAGGAAACATTGGTCCACTGGCTCTTGCTCAACCACTCCATGAGCTACCAAGAGGCTCAAGAAAAAACTTCCCAAAATTTAGAGGGGATGGTTCTCAACTCCCTGAAGAGCATGTAGTAGCATTTATCACTCTTGTTACGGTGTGTTGGGTGTTGAGGATGAAGATGTGTCAGTCTGACTCTTTATGGAGTCACTTCAAGAAAAGGCTTTCTGAAATGGTTCTACATGCTACCCCCGAGGTCTGTCACCTGTTGGGAAGATATAAGAAGTGCATTCGAACATAGGTTCAAGACCATGGAAGATTGTCAGGATCTTTTGGTCCAATTGGTACAAATGAAGAAAGAAACCTCTGATTCAATGAGGGACTTTGTAACAAGATATGATAGAGTGATAAGAAGGATCCTTGAAGATGTGGTGCCTCCCAAAAATAATTTGAAGAGGTTTTTCATCAGTGCTCTACCATTAGAAGTAGGTTTCTTCTGTTAGAAGAGCCCAACCAAGAACATTGAGGTAAGCCCAGGACTTTGCAATAGAAACCGATGATGATCTAATCCTTTCTGGAAAGGTGAAAGGCCCCAATGGGAAACAAAAGGGTTAAAATTCAAACTCTGTCACCACAGATCTGATGTTCCAAAAAATGGCAAATGACTTGGTTTCCTTGAAGAAGCAACTATCTCAGATCACAATGTGGAATGCTTCAAGGAGACCAAACCCTCTAGATAGGCCAAGGATTTCTCCACCTCCTTGTCAGCTTCTCTTAAAGCACCACCAGTCAATGCCATCTATGACACCAAAGAGCCAGAGGAGGAAGCAAAAATTGATGAAATTGAAGAAGAAAACATGGAAGATTATGAAAACTATCTTGAGATTGAGGAAGTTGATATGCACAATGGCCTGATTGAGTATGTTGATGATGAAGATGAAGGTGATGAATAAGTTCCAAGTTTCTCATGTGTTGTTTTCACTCATGCTCAATCTAAGAAAGGGATTTCAGCCCCAACAATTGCAGCAAAGGATAAGAAGAAGAATAAAGAAGATTTTCCTCCATAGGTTACACAAAATAAAATCATCAATAGAGGATCACCATTACCACCTTCCATGGAATCAGCCAAAGAAAAACCAGACTCACTGGTTGCCAAAGAGCATGCTACTATACCAAGTAAGTCATTTGATTCTTCTTCTAGCTCAAAATTTGCTAAGAATAATTCTCTTCTAAATGTTGGTCCTACAAAAACATCTAAAGTTCAGTCAAAGGCTACACCCTCACCCCCTTCCAAGCCAATTGTTACATCTGAAAAGGAGAACCCAACACCAAAAGTAGCAAAGTATCTACCATGTAGATCTTCCTCCATTTCAGGAGCCTCTTCCTCACCCACCATTGCCCCATTTGACTTTGTAGAACATGCAAGCAAAACCAAAGTCCAGCTCTCCGAAATAGAATACCTATAAACACATCCTGCCCAATTTGACAAATTCATCAATGCAGTTCGTGGTGGTAACCCTATCTCTTCAAGAATAAATTCTAAAGGCTTACTCCCCACACCATCCACACCACCTTCCCAAAACATGCTAGCCCTTAGTGCCTCCAACACCAACAGGGTTGAACCTTTCTACCTATCACTCCTCATTAAAGGCTTCCAGCTAAATAATTGCATCATAGATTCTGGAGCCTTAGACAATGTGATGCCAGCCAAAGTTACAAATTCTCTAGGCCTCACTTTGACCCGGGTAAATGGCACATGCTACTCAATGGAATCCAAACAAGTTCCATTGGTAGGAAGAATCAAGGATGCACAGGTGGCACTAGCTGATTTTCTAGACAAGAAGGTGCTCTTGACCATACTGGTAGTAGACATCCCAACATCCTTTGGTATGATTTTGAGTAGAAGTTTTTGTAGATACCTAGGTGGAGAAATAAAAATGGATTGGTCATCTATAACTATCCCAGTAAAAGGAGAGATGAAGAAGTTGCTACCAATAAGAAAGATGAGATTCATAGTAAGAAAGTCTGATGATCTGAAGAGCTAACATTCTCTTTCAAGATTGTGGGCTAGGAAATTACTTCCTCACATCAAAAAAGGAAGAGAACTTACCACTTCTCATGGAGGAGGAAGAGGATCATATTTGGACAATGGAATTTGATGGTAGTCATTCCAGAGCAAGTTCAGGAGCTGGTGTAGTATTGTACTCTCCTTCCAATGAGGTGTACCCTTTTTCCTACAAGCTACAATTTGATAATACAAACAACACTACAGAGTATGAATCATTACTCTTAGGCATGAATGTAGCAGAGGACATGGGAATCAAGAAGCTGAAATGAAAAGGTGATGTAGAGATTGTGGTAAAGTAGGTCCGCCAATAATATTAGGTGAAAAATCCAAGGCTCGGGCATTACAGAAATAGAGTGTGGGATTGCATTGAATCTTTTGATGCATTTTCCATTGAAGCTATTCCAAGGGAATGAAATGAAAAGGATGATTCCTTTACAGTGTCATCTTCCCTAGTGACACCTCATCCTTCTTTTGGTAAAGAAAAAGTGACCATTGAAATGGTATTCCAGCCTAGTGTACCAGACAATGAAAATCATTGGCAAGTATTCAATGATGATAACCAAATTCTATCCTTTTTGGAGCAAAGGGATAATTTCAATAATCTCTTCTTCAAAGAGGTGAAAATCCACACTCAGAAGTAGTCCCCAAAGAAGAGAAAGAATGAATTGAAGGGATTGATGATGAGGGAGTAATCAAATTGAAAGGGAACAAAATTCCCAAAGGCCTAGTCTCTTTAGAAGACCTCTTTGACAAACATGACAGATTCATTCAAGAGAAAGAAAAGCAATCTTCTCGGTGCCCAGCTGATTTTGATAAAGAAAACATTAGTACCCCAGAGGAGCCAAGGATGGTCAATATTGGAAAATGTTGTTCGCCTGAAGAAAAAAGAAGGTTTGTTGCATTACTCAAGAAATACTCAGATGTCTTGGCCTACTCTTATGATGAAATCAAATCCTTCCAGCCAAAAGAAATGCATCACTCAATTCCTTTGAAGCAGGGTGTTAAGCCCTTCAGGCAGAAACAAAGGCCATACAACCCAAAGATTTTTGATACCATCAAGGAGGAGGTAATGAAGATGCTTAACACAAGGATCATATTTCCCATCCACCATTCAATGTGGGTGGTTAAAATTGTGCTAGTGTGGAAGAAGAATGGTGAAATAAGGATATGTGTAGATTTTCACAACCTGAACCAGGCATCACTCAAGGAAAATTATCCTCTTCCTATCATGGACCATATCCTATAAGAATGGTCACCAGATCTGAAATTATTTCATTACTTGATGGATTCTCAGGATACAATCAAATCAAAGTGGTAGAGGAAGACCGCACCAAGACAACCTTTACAACACCTTGGGGCACTTTTTCCTACAGCAGAATGCCTTTTGGCCTAATCAATGCAGGAGCTACATTCCAAAGGGTGATGGATTTGGCCTTCAAAGATCTGAAGCATTGCATTGTCATATATCTTGATGATCTCACAATATTTTCAAAGAAGAGGGGAGATCATATCTATCACTTGGAACAGGTACTTACAAGGTGTAGGAAACATGGCATATCACTAAATCCAAAAAAGTACATTTTTGGAGTCACAGAAGGCAAGTTATTGGGGCATATTGTGAACAAACATGGAGCACACATTGATCCTGAGAGGATTAGAGCCATTCAAGCATTATCCCTACCCACAAGCAAGAAGGGAGTTCATTCATTCTTTGGAAAGGTAAACTTTCTTCATCGTTTTGTGCCTGAGTTTGTTGAATTGACAAAGCACATCACTTCCATGATGAAACCTCAAGCAAGTTTCAAATGGAACAATGAAGGGAAGGAAACATTTGAAGAGATCAAGAAAGCCATTGCCAAGGCTCCAACCCTTGTGTCTCCAGATTTTAACAAAGAGTTCATCATGTATTGTTATGCATCAGAGCATACACTCTCTGTTGTTCTTGTTCAGAAAAATGATGAAGATGTTTAAGCACCTATTGCTTTCATGAGTTTTCCTTTGAAGAAGCATGAGCTAAAATACAACCAATTGAGAAGCATGCCTATGTAGTGGTCAAGGTTGTAAAAAACTTTAGGTTTTACATCCTCAATTCCCATACAGTGGTGATGGTCCCCAACAGTGCAATCAATTCCATCTTGACACAGCAAGGATGTCGGAGCTAAAAGAGGAAATTGGATTGCAAAGAATCAAGAGTATGACTTGGAGATTCGACCCTCCAATCTGGTAAGGGGAAATGGCTTGTGCAAGTTGATTACTGAAGATGAAACTCTCAAAGTTCAACATGGAGAAGAAAATGGTACTTTCTCAACTTGTTCAGAAGATAACCCACAAGTGCTCTTTGTCACCACTACTGATGAGTGGTACGCTGATATTGCCTACTACTTGACTTATGGAGAATGCCCTCCTCATCTTGATTACAAAAAAAGAAGAACACTCAAGCTGAAGGAAACCAAGTTTGTGATCTGGAATCATGTACTTTACAAAAGAGGCCTGGATGGTTGTTTCCTCAAGTGCATAGATAAAGAGAAACAAGAAAAGTTGCTTATAGCATACCATGACCAAGCATGTGGTGGAAATTTTTTAGCAATGGTCACTGCACACAAGATCCTCTGAGGAAGGTATTATTGGCCCACCATCTTTGTAGATACTCGAGATTGGGTTTCTAAATGCAAAGCATGCCAACAGTTCATTGGAAGACCACAACTCACTGCATTACAACTCAGGCCTGTGGTTATTAAAGAACCATTTCAACAGTGGGGGATGGACTTCATTGGTGTTCTGAACCCTCACTCAAGCACGGGGCACACCTATGTACTCACAGCAACAAACTACTTCACCAAATGGGTGGAAGCCATTCCGACCAAACAAGCCAACACTGAAATAGTATGCAACTTCATCAAGGAGAATATCATAGTCCATTTCAGAGTGCCATAGAAGATTCGTAGTAGATAATGCTACCTATTTCTCTTCAAGAGAGCTGACTGAGTTTTTCTATAGCTACGGAATCTCCCTAGCTCATTCTTCTAACTACTATCCACAAGGAAACAGACAAGGCCTGAATCAAGAAACAAGAACATTGTGACCATTGTCCGCAAGCTTGTAGACGAGAATCAAAGGAATTGGCACAAAAGGTTGTACGATGCATTGTGGGTAGATAGGATCACTCCCAAGAAGGTGATAGGTATGTCTCCATTCCAACTATTGTATGGAGTTGAAGTAGATATTCCCCTCACAATTGAGATGTAAACTCTCAAGTTGCTACAGGAAATAGAAGATGGTCAATACAAAGATTCCATAGACAAAAGGATCCTATTTCTAGAGAAGATGGAAGAAAATAGATTCCAGGTGGTGGATCGAATCAAAGAACACCAATTGAAAGTGAATAAGATATTTGACAAGAGGGCTAAGGCAAGAGAATTCAAGGTTGGAGACTTTGTCCCACTATGGGACAAGAGAAGAGAACCAAAGGGAAGCCATGGAAAGTTTGATTCATTATGGCTCGGCCCATTCCAAATTCATGGAGCTTGTGGTGAGAATTTTTTTCTCCTCTCATACTTGGATGGAACGCCATTGGAATTTTCTCGAAGCAGGAAATACTTGAAACTATATCATCAGTGAAAGTGGGTTGTCCCCCACCTTGTACCATAGGTGTTTCTTGGTGTGTTTCCCTTTCTGTTATGTGTTTTGTTTCCCCTTATGTTGTCATGTATTTTTTCCTTTTGTGATGTGTTTCCTTATTCTAATATTTCTTTCTCAGAATTGTACATGACTCTACAAGGCCCAATGGATAAGGCACTGGTCAATGTTATATGTTTAAAAATTGAGATTTTGGATCCTCATACCATGTCTTTGCCATGCTCAGTCCATGCCATGTCCCCAAGCTAGAGCCTAGTTGTTGTCTCCCAAAAACCACTTTTCATTTTCCAAGTTAAATTTGAAATTTCAAGCTCTCACCCTCCTAAAGTATTTAATCCAAGTTGAAAGTTTGAAGAGATAGAGAAATCCATGCCCTAGAGTTGTTTCAAATCCCCAGTCTGCTCATTTTGATAAATTTTCCATTTTCCTGTCTGAACGCGTGAAAATTTTATTTTTGTCCTCATTTGAATGAAATTGTCAATATTTCTATGCCCCTGGATCATCGAACCTTGTATTGTTTTCAATTCCTCAGGATCATGAAAGAAATTTGAAAATCGGGCATGAAATGGTGGAGTTTTCTTCTTCTCTGCATTTTTTTCCACAGTCGGGAACGATGGGCATTTTCTTCCCCATCAAATTTTGGCCCCATCATCCATGGGTACATGGACATACCTAATTGGAAACAAGTTGGTAGAGAAATTTGTGTTTTTGAGCCTCTTTGTAAAAAGGTGAAAAGTTAAAAAGTGACCCGCAGCCCCAATCAGGCTTAAAGGAAAAAGTCAAATCTTGAGCCTGCAGTCAAAGGAGTCAGAGAAGGGAGGTGGACCATCAGGGAGATTTGAGATTTTGAGCCTCTTTATAAAAAAAGGTGAAAAGTTAAAAATTGACCTCAACCTCGATCAAGCTTAAAGGAAAAAGTCAAATCTTGAGCCCACTGTTGGAAAATCAAAGTAGGGAGGAAGACCGTTGGGGAGATTTGAGATTTTGAGCCTCTTTGTACAAAAGGTGAAAATTTAAAAAGTGACCTGCAGCCCCGATCATGCTATAAGGGAGAAAGTCAAATATTAAGCCTGCATCAAAGGTCAAAGTAGGGAGGCAGGCCGGCGGAGCAATTTGTGTTTTTAAGCCTGCATTAAAAAAAGGGTAAAGTTAAAAAGTGACCCGCGAATCCTTTTATAATCAAGTGAAGCCACGTGTCATGACCATATCAAAATTGGGTGAGCGGGCCAAAATGTTCCAAAATGCCATTTCTCCAAAAGGCACAAAATGCAAAAGGCATCCTCTACGCCCGTTCCAGTAAATTTCCCCACATGTGTACAACTTTGATTTAAGGTTTCAAAGGCAAGATGAATGGTTCAAATTCAAAGTTACAAAACAAGTGTAATGAATGCATTATGAAAATTTTGGTTTTTCCGCCATTGGTGTTTCTTCGTGAATCAATAATCCGAACGGATTGCAGATGATTGAAAAGAAATTGTAAACCATTTCTTGCTAAGAAAGAAGAAGTTGTAACCATTTCTTGGAGGAGATTTAATGGATTATTCACGCCATTGTAGAGCACTGAAAATTGATCTTGGAAACTCAAGAGTATATTTTACTTTGAGAGGAAAAAGGAGATAGCCATTTTTATTCCATCCCCCCCTTCTTCTCAAATTCCTACATTTATCCACTATGTACAATTTTTTTTTAAGAAGCAATACAAGAAGAAGGATTTTGTAGCCTCTTTGATGAGGAGATATTAAAAAATTTGAGTTCACAATCTTATCTCATCTTGTTGCCATTTGCAGGGTTTTTTCTTCTCATGAATGCATGTGACGAATTTTCTAACTAGTGTGTGCAAGAATCTGATTTCCTACGTACAACATTAGTTCTCCTACCTCATTTCTTACTCTCTTTCCCATTTTCAGATAAAATTATTTCTTGCAAGTATCTGCAAGCTTTTCCGCAGGGTTAGTGGAGTGCCTCTATTGGATCCCTGGCCGAAAGGCCACCACAAGTATCCACATTTTCTCACGCATGCATATACGGTAGCTAAAATGGTTAAGTAAAGGGACTTAGATTCCCAGAGAGTTTGCAAGGAATCCACAAGTTTGTTCACCTGACATATTTCCTCACTAACACTTTCTTAGTACGACCTAATCTAAAAAGAGAAAACAATGTACCATCTCAACCGTACCCTAATTCATGAGCGCAACTATCCCCAAATTGAAAAATCTTGTTTGGCTGTAGTTTGTACCTTCCAAAAAAAATTTCATTTCCCATTGAATAAAAAAACCAAGATTATAACCAAGGTTGACCCACTCAAATACCTATGGTCAAAACCCTCCCTTACTAGCAGGATGGCTAATTGGATCATCCTACTCAGTGAATTTGACATAGAGTACATACACCAAAATTTAGTCAAAGTACAGGTGCTTCCTGACTAATTAGCAGAAGCACCCTTACCCAGAATAGATCTTATGATTCTGGATCTACCCACCACATCATTGATTTATATTGAAGAATCTTTTATATAACAAGTACATTTTTATGGATCATTTACTTTCCATGGTTCGGGGGCAAGTGTAGTGCTAATTACTCCTTCAAGAGACCCCATACCACAGACTTTCAGTCTTGTCTTTCCTTGCACAAACAAAATTGTAGAATATGGGGCACTCATCATTGGAATGAAGTTGGATATAAACTAGAATATCCACCACCTTAAGGTCGTTGGCGACTCACAACTAATTATCAAACAAGTCAACGATGAGTACAAGGTCAAGGATGAAAAGCTCATCCCATATAAAAAGTTGGTGGAAAATCTGAAATAATATTTTGTGCACATTACCTTTGAAAATTTTTTAAGGGCACAAAACCAATCTGCAGATGCAATGCCAGCAGTGGGTTCAATGCTGTGGATTATGCCAAAAAACAATGATAGGCCATTTTTGTTGAAAATCTACATCAGCTTACATACGACATGCTAGATTATTTCCTGGCATGTGAAGTTGTTGGTCCCCACTCCCCATGGTATGCCCATATACCTTTCCTCATTCTGAAAAACAAATCCTTATTCACCAAATATCCCGTTACACCCTCCTGGGAGGTATGCTCTATCGTCTTGGATATGATGGGAATCTATTACGTTGTCTAGATGTAGCAAAGTCATTACAAACAATCAAAGAGGTACATAAAGGAGTGTGCGGAGCCCATACCAACAGAATGGTATTAGCAAAGAAGTTGTTTAGGGTAGGCTATTACTAGCATATTATGAAAACATATTGTTGCAACTATGTAAAGAAGTGTGTTCTATGCCAGGAATATGGAAATTTCATCCATGCGCCGTCGCAACCATTACATCCAATCAAAACACCTTGGCCATTCTCTAAATGGGGATTGGACATGATAGGGAAACTTACCCCTACTTCATTCGATGGGCATACCCACATTATAATGTCCACAAAACACTTCATGAAGTTGGTGGAGGTTGTTCCATTGACGTATGTTATAGGTTCTCAAATATCGAAGTTCGTCATGAATCACCTCATCTTCTGTTGTAGCATCCTGACCACGATTTTTGCTGACAACAAAAAATATTTCAAGAACAAGATGGTGAAATATCTATGTCAGCGCTTTCAGATAAATTGAAGTGGTCCACACTATATTACCCCCAAGGTAATGGGAAAACAAAAGCCACTAATAAAACACTTGTTCAAATAATGGAGAAGGTGAGTAAAATAGGTCGCAATTGGAATTTACAAAATCACCCTGCCCTTTGGGAGCTAATAGGACCTCCATTCGTACCCCTACTGGTGCAACACCTTATTCAATAGTATTTAGAACTAAATCCATCATCCCATTTGTAATAGAGATTCCCTCCCTAAGAATATATCTTAAGGATTATCTAGATAAAGATGAGGATTACAGAGTGGCTAGACTGACAGAGTTGTAGTTACTTGATGAAAGGCACATCCACACACTCAACCATCTCAAAGTGTATCAGAATAGAGTGTCCCAGAGCTAAAAAAATGATAATACTTCATCAGTTCGAGGTCAGATATTTGGTAATGAAGGAGAACCAATTCAACACAAGAGCAGAAAGAGAGAAGAAAGGAAAGTTTGAACCTCACTGGTTAGGACCCTATCTCATTATTGCTAAATTTGGGTCAGGAGCATATAAACTTTCTCATCCAGATGGAGATGAGCTCTGTGAACCCATGAATTCCATTCACCTAAAGTGGTTCTATGTTTGAACATGGCGCTAAAATCAGAAAATACAAAAAAATCGAAAACTCATAAAAAACACAGAACAATCAAAAAAGAAAAAAAAAGAAAAAGAGAAAACAGGTCATCTAAAAGTGAAAACCACACAATTGTGGCACTTTGGATAGGTCCTTAGGTGAAAACCAGTTTTCGGCACCTAAGGAGGATTCATTGTTCACAAGAATCTTACATCTAGGGGGTACTTTTACTCAGCTTAGGGCTAGTTCCACACCTGCATATGAGATTCTTTATGATCCTATCCTATCAACACTTGATCTGATTTGTTCTCTTCTTACTTATATATGAAAGGATTTCCTTTGTATATTCCATGTCTAACACTTGGTAAACCTTCATGATTTTAACTTATTATATATATCACGTGGTATTTTCCCTTGTATATTCCCCTCTAACACTGGGGACATCCACATTTCTCGGTTTCTTGTACATAGCTTCAGAAAACCTTTGTAAAACAAAAAAACATTTGAATATGTTGAAAAGGCACAAAAACAATTAAATAGGGTGAAAATCATAGAAACATTCAAATATGTTAGAAACCACCAACAACACTTGCATAAATCTTGAAAAAACCCAAAACAATAGAAAATTGTATCACAACACTATAAAAAAAAACAGAAAACACATTAAAAACAACATCACGAAAATATAGTTTTAGTTTACTTGCTTTGCTTCTTTGTTTTATTTCTTGCTTTGCTTATTTGGTTGTGTGCATTTCATTTGTATAGTTTTTACTTACTTGTACATTTGTATAAAGTGTTTCTTAACATACCATTTTAGATTGATCTTTTCTTACTTATATTAGATGTAATCGTGTGTGTACATATGGAGTATGTTTTTACATGCTTGTAAATAGTTCTACATAGTTTTTTTTGTTTAGGTTGTGTTAATGTGTATATTTGGTAGATTTGTTAACATTTAATTGTCTTTGTTTATTACTTGTACATAGTTTTGTTATCACATCTAACATCATCTACGCATCTTATATAAATAAAATGATAAATATACATCATACATGTATACTAAGCTAATAATCATATGCCATATCATCAATGGGAACAAGAGGGGTCACAAATATCAAAATCTACCCCCCTCGCACTAGTATCATCATATCATATTATATACTAATATAGGAAATCACATGTACAATACAATTGACATCATATATGGATATAACATAAAAATAAAACACATGTGATACATCATCAATAGCCATCATGATACATACATAAGAAATACAATCAAACAACATCATGATAAATAACCATCCATAACCTTAATAGTCACTATGAATAATATAAATGTCCATGTACATGTATATGATGTCTTTCTCGAGAGAATATACATCATTGATGCAAAATCTACCATCAAGGGCATCAATTAAAAAAGAGCCTTCATAAGAAGCATACAATCCAAAATAATGCATACATCGATTAAAAAAATGAACCTTCATAAGAGGCGTACATCCAAAATGTATACATCAAATGAATCTATATCAAAAGAGTCAAATCTGACTTGATCCCTCATGACCACTTGGAGGCCTATGATCTCGAGGAGGAGGCATCGGCCATGTGTTTGATTCTCTTATCTATCACCCTGTATGGGGATCTTGTGGCTGGTCCATGGATTTCGATGAAGACTCAGGCATTAGTGACTTGTCCATCGACTGCTCACTAAAAATGGGTATCCTTTGACCCCTTGGAATAACCTTTGTAGTGCATGGCCTTATAGTATGAGGCCCTGCCATTGGCCGTAGCTAATTCCATGAATACGTGCAACATCATTGTGGCCTCATTTGTCCACTAGAATGAATCCACCTCAGACCATACCATCACATGCTTGGTATGTCCTGCTGATCTCTCGGATATCAATTGATCCCTCTCCAATGTCACCCGATCTCTCTCTGCGGTAACATCCTATGTATGTTCCTGGGATTGTTATAAAAATCCCATAATATGTGCACTCTGTGAGGCCAACTGTTGAATGTGCTGGAACCAAGTGGCCTAATCTTCGCCACCTCCCTAGTTAGCCTGCACTATGGCCCGCTCTCACTCTATAGTAAGAACTTGTATTTGAGCCTGAGCCTGGTCCCTCTCGACCACGACTTGAAGCTAGATGACTATATATTTTTTAACTACTACTATAATGTAGCTACATGTCTCTGATCACCATCCCATCCACCTCTCAGTGGACTATGTGGTGGGGTAGGCATGGGACCTTGCTGTAAATCTGGCCATGGAGGAGGACCTTGTGGTGCTATATGTGTTGCCACCTATTGTAGAGGAAAATGGATACCAACTGGTATGCCTACTTAGGGCATCTGTATCTTTCTGATGATGGGTACATGTCTCTGTCTCTATTGGGGTAAAGGTGAAGGACCTTGTCCACCACTACCATCAATATCATCATCATCCTCATTGTCGTCACCCTCCTGTAAAGTCTCATGCTCATCATTAAAAGGTCCCCTAACTACGACATCCCATAAATCGTATAGAATAGTAAGATGATGTGGTAGAGCTGTCAGATAATAATTTCCATACTCAGGTGTGATCCTAGGATCTCTGACATGTCTCGTAGGTTCCCATACCAGTGCCACCATCCTATACAATTTGCCTCGGGCCCTATCAGGATGAATAGTCAGGCCCATGTCGAATCTCTTGGCTGACCTGTGTGCATACCACATGTTGGGACCTAGTTTATCCTGTGCTATGCCAAACTGTCTTTGGCACCTTTCTACCGTATAGAATTCCATAATGTAGCCCTGATTTTTAATCAAGAAATGCTCCACCATGGATATGCCAAGCTCAAGAGCATCCTCTGCCCACTTATAATTATGGTAGGACCGCTATAATATGTCATGTTGTTGCATATAATCAAAAAATATGTGATACTAGTATGTATCACCCTAGTGCCCAAGAAGGTCATCACGAATGGAGGCCCATACGATTACTGATGGCTCCTTAGGATTCCACACTCGAAGAGTACCTATAGGGAAACTAACAAAAATATGATCCCATGCCCAAATTTGTAATAGTGTAGTGGGCCCTATGGTCTTCTAACCATGGTAAGTGATGAGGTGTAAATCCCAATACAAAGGTTCTAGAATAAATTGGCCCCAACAATAGAACTCACCACAGAATATCACATGTATCATGATAATCAATCCAAGACGATGACAATGAAATGCCTCCCCTTGAAGACGTCCCATTGGAAAACCTTGAATATGTATTACTGAAAGTAAAACATTTCAAATCTAGTGTTGGGATTCCAAGATCTACTTGATTGAATGATGGAAGAGGAATTTTTTGTAGTCAACAAAGTTTCACCATGCCAAATAGTCTAGAAAATACTCTTTTTTAGTAGAGAGAGGAAGAAAAAAATGGGACTTGGAAAGGAGTTTTAGGTTAGAGTGGGTTTCTAAGTTTCCATTTATTGAACCTATTACAAATGAAAATAACAATTTAACCTCCTAAGGAATGTAAATGTAATATTTGTATATGTAAATTGGGTATTAGCAAGAAAATTCAACTAAAGTTAGATACTATTGAGAAGCACTAAGGAAAGATGTATGAAAAGTAAATTGTCGATTGAGTTGTGAAGAATGTTATAAGATGGAAAACTATAGATGATTGTTTACATATGAGGTATGAAAAACATAACAAGGACCACATGAGAAATCAAATAATACTTGTTAAAATTGGAAGGAAAATTACATATCAATTTAAAAAGGTCATTTAAAACAATATTTTAGGTAAAGTAGTTCAACTAGCTGTTTATTTTCACACTTTAAAAAGAGGTCATCCTATAACATGCTTTTCTATAAATACGAGGATTACCTCTTTTCTTGGTGTCCTACACTTTCCTCAGTATCACTGGTTAGAAACTAGTGGTTGGGATAGGGAAAAATTCAAAGATATGGTTAAGAAAGAAGACTTCAAAGAGAAACTTAAGTGTGTACGATATGTTTCTTTGTTTGTTAATGAGGTTACATTAGTATATAATAATTATTTAGTATGTATGCATGTTTATACTATCTAAAATCATGTGAGACATCCTCACTTACTTTCCATTCATAATATGAAAGAAAAATCCAATGATGAAAAACTTTTTGAACTTGTAATAAGAAGTTTGAAATAAATTGATGGCATGAAGGATTCTTCAATTGCAAAAAAGTTGGTGTAGTTCGAGGTAGATATGAAATCTATAATGCAAGGTAATTATAATAGTCTATGTGTAAGACTCCAAACATCCCATTGCATGTATATTATTGGCATTCATTGTATAGATCATATAATGTTCATATAACATAAAAAATAGTCAGCAAATTTAAACATATACTAAAAGTGGAAGAACTTATTCGATAGGTGCATGCTTATTTCTATCAAAGTTCTAAAAGAATGAATGGAATTCCAAATATTTTTATAATGACTTAAAAATGGGCATAAATTGTTAAAAGGTGTCGACATTGGGTCTCATTATATCAAACGATTTACAGGTTGTATGATGAATATCCATCCTTATTAGGGAGTAATGTGGTAGAATCACATGGAAGTGGACAAGGATCAAGTTTTGATACATCATTTGATTGATAATAGATACATAGCTAATGTTTTGTGCTCTCATTCCCATGATGGATGTGTTGGCGAGAAAATTTATTGGGAAAAAATTGGTGAATTTCTTACCAACGCTCTAAGGAATTTAAGTCCCTCTACTTAACCGATGCAGTTGCCGTATATGCAAACATGAGTAAAAAGGTGGATTTTCTCCTAGTGGCCTTTTAGCCAAAGATCCAATAGGGGCACTCCACTAACCTTGAGGTAAATTTAGTAATTTCCTGCTAGAGAGGAATTTGTCAAGAGAGCGCGAAACTAATGCTGCAAGTAGGAAATCTGATGCTTACAAACACTAGCTAGAAGTTTCATCACATGCATTGAAATTAAGAGGAAATAACTCTGGAAGTAGCGGACAAGATCAAATAGAATTTAATGATCACAAAGTATTAAGAAATCCCTTAGCTAAGGAAAGCTAGAAACTCTTTCTTCTTGTATTGATTGCTTAAATAAAAGTTGTACTTAAGTGGATAAATGAATAATTTTGAAAGGAAAAATGGCTAACTCTTTTCACTCACAAGTAAGAAAAATCTCTCACATGAACCTACAAGAATCAAACTAGCTAGAAGAATATCAAAATTATTACCCTTTGGAATGAGGAGCTCATTAAAATTTATAGAAAATAACCCAACTCCTCATCTCCCTGAAGACCTTTCACATTCCTCATTTTTGGCTTTAGACCATTCATATTCCTACTCAAATATTAAGTCCCTTTTATAAGAACAAGGAAAATTAAATTTTACATCATGTTCCTAAAGTCACTTAAAGACATATAAAAAGTGTAAACCCCAACGCTAGATTATAATATTGAAGAGAGAGAATGTTGGGAGGAAGAAGAGAGAGGAGGAAGGGAAAGGATGGTCACTTGTGATGAAGTCCACTGATTCTTTCAAGGAGATGAAACTTTGAATCTTTGAATCCATTACCTCCTTAGAGAACTCCTTAAAACTTGTGCTTGATGTTGAATCATTCTCTATCCTGTGTTAATGAGAAAATCCCCTCCCTCGAATTCTTTTTCTGTGAATGATTTACTCATGCTATAGATAAGAAACTACCTTTTGATGGCCTATGGACACCATTGAACTGAGTGTTTATAAAAACTATTGAATGTAACCTCTAGTGACTGTGGGCATTGCTCTTGGAGACCCCCTCTGAAGATATTGAATCTTCGGGAAAAATATTTCCCTGAATTCTTGCAACAATTCCACATTGCTTGGATGATCTAGACATGATCCTGATGAAACATACATATTAATTGCAACATGAGATAAAACCTAAAGACACTATTGATATCCCTACAAGTGGCCTCACTATCACCTATTATTGAATATTCTGATGATAGAGATTGTACTGTTATCACCCCTACGAATGTGATCTTCATTTTTTCTTGACACCTACTATATTTGGAAAAGGAAACTATTTTTTAGCAAGTGTCGATAGTTTTCTTTCTTTGGTCTCCAACTGGTGATGTCAACTTGAAATGTTCAACTCCTAGTGTGCTCCTTTTGTGAAATCCACCCTTTGGAATAACCTGTTAGTTTTAGTAAGTGCCCACAGGACAACTTACTATTTTAGACAAGTACACAAATTATCTTTTCCAGACCTCAAATGATTATGGTAGCTTGAATTCCTTCTTCAAACTGCATTCCTATCACCTTCTAAACCAACTGACCATTTATAGCAGGGGTGTTTCAGCAATAAGTTGTGTATGTAAGAGAAAAACAAATAAGGTAAAGGTGAGGAGGAATACCTGTGAAATGAAGGTGGAAGGTAGAGTGTGCATGTTCTGATTTCCTGATCCAGTGCTAATTGTGAGAACCTCATTTTTTCTAAGAGGAATTACCTGTGAATGTACAACAAGACCATAAGAAGAATATTAAACAATATATGTCAATGGACTACCTAGTGTATGTTAGATCCAGGAAGTGTGATACTCCCTAGATGGTTGTCAATCCACTTTTTAATACAAGGAATAACGTAAAAAAAATAACATCCTACTATATTTGATATGATTTATGTATCTCATTCAAATACAATAAAAAAATCTAATCTAACAGGTGGGGTTATGATCAGATATGGAGGTTGGGTATGTAGCCAAAGTGATTAGAACAAGTCAGGAATAGATTTTGTGTGGTTTTGGGTCATTTGGGTGAAGGTTATTTAAGTTGTTGTTACAGTCAAGATTACAAGTTACAAAGACTGATGTCGTTCTGGTATGACTGATACCGGTTGAGAGGGAAACTGATAACGATTTAGGTTAACCGACGTCATTAGAGGTGGAATGGTAGAAATAATAAAATTTTGTTTTTGGAGATTCTCTGTGATTTCACAGAGAATTGAAGAAGGATGGATAAGTTGGTAAAGGTGTTGAGAATGCTCAGAGATGTCTTGGGGGTTGAATATGAGGAGCCAAAAGGTTATGGGTCATTAGATGGGTGGATTGACAGGAAGGTAAGAATGATAGGATGCAAAAGAGAATAGGATTTACAAGAGAAAGCTAAAGAAATGATTATCTAAGTAAGTATGGAATGATGCAGATTAAAATGCACTTACTTGTATTTACAGACCTGGTGGTTGGATGAAGGTGATGGTTGATCTGTGAAACTGGTGATCAATTCCATGGTAGTGCTTACCAAAATACCACCGTTATTGCCAATTTCTTCAAATCAGTCTTGGTGCTGACTAGAATGTGTCTGGAATGTGAGACAGGGCTCTCGGTCCATGCTTGCATGCAGATATCTCCCTCTCCAAATTAAAATAATTCTTCTAACCTCTGGAAAAAGGTTACCAAAATGAATATATGGTAACTGATGATGGTTTAGGTTAACTGGCATTGGTGTAGGGTTAACCGGTGTCGATTATGGCAGGAAATCATAGGTTTTCCAAAATAGCAGATATTGGCTATCTTTTGGCCAATTCTGCCCATTATTCATGGTCAAAAATGGTATTTTTTGCTTCAGTAAGTGGGCATGCTGTTAGAGAAAGGATAGGCATCTAATGTTAGGGTTAGACTAAGTCACAGTTAGTTATGGTGAGTAGAGATTGAGTCCTAGTTAGAATGAACATAGCTAAGAATAGGTCCATGATGAGGTGTCTAGGTGATGTGGCTAGGTGAGGTGGTCAAGTGAGGAAATTAATTAAATTAATTAAAGTAATTAATTCAATTAATCATGTGCACTATGGGATATGAATATGTAAGGTATGGTTTATTGAATTAATGGGGCTATAAGGGTGGTACTACCTAATTTTGGTGTCTACATTTTGCCCCTTTTTGTTGCATATCTTGTATTGGTAAGTGACAATAAAAATAAGGTAGTGTATTTCCCCATTTTTGGATGAGACCAGGGTTTCCCCCAGGTGTGGGTAAAGGTGATCCCCCTCAAAACCATGAACCGATGAGGTGTTATACAAAATTAGGTAATGGTTTGATAAATGTGCAGTTGGTGAGAGGTAATGTTGGTGGGGGAAGAGTATGGGTGATTTGGGAAAAAGGGTAATAGTTAAAATCGGGTAATAGGTAATAGGCCAGGGTCAAATTGTGTAATGGGTAAGGGTAGTCAAATGTACACACACGTATACACAGAAACACGATACTAGGTTGAAGATCTTGCAAACTCTACATTGTCCAAGGTTGATAGGTTTATTCCAACAAGGTTGAAGTTATTCAGGTATCTAAGGTATATGATATGGTCTAGAAACACAACGTAGGTCAGGTGCACAAATGTTTAGGTATGTTCCAGTACACCAAAATTTTGGGTTGGGATAAATGAACACGACAATAGGAAAGGTTTGGTCATCAGGCCAAACAACATGGGTAACAACATCGCAAGGTATAACGAGTACACATGATCGATGGTCACATAAAGTAGGATAGGTCCAGGTAAATAGGTCATGGAAAGTAGTTTGGGCTTATATGTAGGTTGCAATAAGTGTGGGTAAGGTCAAAGTGTATATGACAATAAGGAGTTGAGGTCTAAATGGGGAAAATGGGGTGAAAATGGTAATGGCAGGTAACCAATGCCAGTTATAAATTAACCGACATCGGTCAGGTCAGGTTTGGGTTAGTAAAATGAAAAATCTATATTTTATGGATTCATTTTAACATTTTGTCATTTGGGAAAATGACAAAGTGGTAGAGTAAGAGTGGAAAGTGATGGTATGATGAATTTGAGATGAGTTGGTGAGTGACTAGAATGAGATTGGCATTCGGTAAGCAGGTCCACAAGATCGATTGGAGATATTTGATTGGTGGCGAGGTGAGAAATTGATTTTTTGCATGACAGAGGTGTGAGAGGGGTTCAGGTGGGCCATTGGCGCAAAGGCTAGATGTACCACCATGCAGACAACACCAAGAAGAGGTAGGATTCAATCCACTTCTATCTTTGGGTTGAAAATAATGTGTTGAAATCGTTTTGGGTTAAAAGGGATTTTGGGTGGGAGTTTTATTCTGAATTTGTGGGTATAATGAAGTAAATGAGGGAGGGGGAAGCTCTAATGTAGCTTAAATAGGGTTGGCAATGAAGTTAGATTATTTATGGGTAGGGGAGAGTAGGTGTGTAGGTCATTTTTAGGGATTTTGGTAGAAGGGTGGGGGGTTTTCAGTTTGGGTGCCACAACAAAGACCAATGTTAGTCTAAGTGTGGCTGACATTAGTTTTTCTTTAGCCGATGTCTGTCAGATCTTAGGTGACTAAAATCAACTTAAGAGAACCAATTTCAGTTATAGGTAAACTAGTGACGATCAAGGTATATGAAAATTAGGGGTAAGAAAGGCTAAGTGGGCAAGAAAAACAAGCCATAGGGGGGAAGGGGAGGATACATGTAGAGTGATGTGGGTAGAAGGTTGGCATTGGCATTAATAATAGGTAAGTAGGTGAAATGATGTTTTTAAAATGGTGAGTCATGATTGCAATGGGGTAGGATGCTGGTATGTGAATTAGGTAAACTGGGTGAGTAGAATTGGTGTGATTGGGTATGGTTTGGGGGTAAATAGATAAGTGCAGGTTGTTAGGTTTGTAATAATGTTATGGTTTTATTGGATGCAAGTGAGGAATGAGTTGCGGATGCGGGAAAAGTACCACCTTTGTTGCTAGCGATACAACCGAGTGTGACCACGGAGGAGGTGGATGCACGTGACTGATGTTGGCCTGAGTGGGATTTGATGCTATAGGGGTATAGCTCGAGATCCGAGTTTGATGGTCACACTCATCAACAGATGGGATTTAGTGACCTAACACATTCCACTTACCCACGGGTGAGATCACGGTCACCCTAGAGGATGTATATAAGATCTTGTGGATATCGATAGTTGAGGCACATGTATATTCTATTTCTTTAGAGGTTTCAGAGAAGCTAAGAGTGGTAGTTTTTGGGGTGGATGATGGTGAAGCAGAGGTACTGTAGTGCAAGTTTGAGCTATGGAGATGTGTACGTAACTCAACCTAATGAGATGTGGTTATTAGAGTTACTGATGGAGGCAATATGTTTTTTTTCTTGCTAGATGTGGAGGGTGGAAGATTCCCACAAGCACTGATGGGGGTTCTCTAGGACATGATGGAGGAGTGGGTCTATTTTTCCTGGGCGGCGACAATCTTGGTGTAGTTATATAGAGAGTTGTGGGGCTATGGGAGGCTATAAAGATTCAGTTTATGTTGTACCTTCCTTCTACACTGTTGGGCGTACGATCACATTGTATGCGTACATCCAATTAGCTTACCCCAAAAAGATTGGTTTGGGGGTGGTTTAGTTAGGGTTGGTTTACAGGTGATGGGTACCACTTGGTGGAGAGCACTGTACGATGAGAGCCACCCATGATGTAGTATATTACAAGTGAGTGCTGGAGGGGTTATCAGGGCTTTATATTATTTAGATTCCATATGTAGCCTTTCCTTTATACAGGTGCATGGCCAAGGAGTTAGAGGATCTACTGTTGTTTAGGTGGATAGAGGGGTGCAGTGCTGGTGAGCATGAGATGATACCAGTGGACAGGGTTAGACGAATAGGTTGGGCTGTACCAAGTCGTGCCATCCACCATTCCCATAGTATAGGAGAGAGGACATGGAGAGGCCTATGCCTCTACCAAAACTGACTATGCTGATAGGAAAGGAGGATCAGGTGGTGCACAAGCGAATTAATGATGCCAGGGTCACAGATAGATATGTGTAGTGGTGGGAGACGTAACTATGGGAAACACCACCGAGGTAAGGGTAGCCTAACTTAGCTATTATCACAGTATAATGAGATACCTTGTAGGTCTAGGTGGCCACCCTTTTGACACAACTTGGAGTATTACAGGGGTAGCTCATAGGATCAGAGGCACATGTTGCCACTTTAAAGGTGCATATTGTAGCCTTGCAGGCCCAGGTTGCATAGGGACAGGTACCTGCATAGGGTGGTGATGGAAATGGGGGACACATAGCCACCCTACATGCATAGATAACAGGTTTTTTAGGGTCAATTGGCCACTACACATGGCTCATATTGTGGCCCTAACAAGACTAGGTTACAACGTAGGAACCTCCACAGGTAACAACGGGGCACAATCCCAAAGTACAAGGAGGAGGACAAGGGGTACATAGGTACAAGGTCCAAGGCCAACCCTAGTAGGAAAGAGCTCATAGGTTGCTATGAGAAATATGGCGCCACCCTAGATGGTTCTGATAACAAGGTTTAGGGATGCCCTAAATGAGGCGTGGTATTACCAAGATCACCTAATGACTGCTGGAATAGATGTCCCCTCCTATGTAGAGTACAGGGAACAACAAGGCTCGAGTGACAGGATGAGCTCCTTAAATCATAGTGTAGAGAGTACATGGGGTTAGTGAGCCATGAGATATGGTCAGGGTGAGGATGATAATTCACGTAAGCTAGACCCTGTTATGGGCCAGGCCGAGACTAGAATGTGACCCATGGGGGGTGGAGAGATGCTGGCAGGGTGATAGACAGGTAGAGAGGAGGAGACAGATGAGACTGGACCCAAGGGTCTCAGTGGGGTGAAAATTAGTCACCTAGTATGGTTATTTATTTTTTGAGATTTTGATATATTTACTAGCCTACGAGCTAAAGATGGTAAGGATGCACATGAAATGTTTTGATATTTTTGATCATATACTAGCTTGCGTGCCAATGATAGTGAGGATGCTGTAGACACTTAAAATTGGTTACTCAATTTAGTGTCCCTCACAGATAACCTGGGGCACGTTTATGTCGCCACTATCCCCTTGGGATATTATCCGATTTGTGATTTAAACACCTATCTTAAATTTAATTCACCCCATTGTATCTTACCCCTGAGTAATTAAATATTAAACGTTTAAATTACACCTCTTCCCATGTATCCCAATCACTTATCTACCCCAAATTTATTCTATCTATGTATCACCCCTATTTTTCCTCTTCCCCAAGCGGGATATTTTCCGTATTTGGGGTAATTCTCATCTTTCTAGAAATCAATCATTTTAGCCATCTCGGGAGCCTGTCCCGCGATCGGCGCCGATTTTCTAGGAGCGGCGCCGATTATAAAAGCAAGTCCAGAACTCAGTTCTAGGAACCGAAAAAAGACCGAAAAATAGACGAACGCACGCATGAATAGAGAGAGACAGATCGCGAAAGAGACACAGGTTGTAAGAAAGATCTCTTAGCATCAAGGGTATCAAATGAGGGCAGATCCTGTCTGCATCAATCCCTGAGAGGAGCACCGTTACTCTGATTCCATCACATCAACATCATATGCATCCATCGATCCTCTGGTGACTCTGTTCCAGTATCTTACCGATTTCGGCACATCCAGCGGACGTCGACTATCTGTCCATCACTTCCCAATTCCCAAATCTTCTTGCACTGTCACTGATCAACGGGTCTACTCTCAGTCGATGCCGATCTTACACAGTCAACGCCGATCTTACACAGTCGACGCTGATCCTTCATCAATCGACGCCGATCCTTAATCAATTGACGCTGATCACATAAGTCGACGCCGATCATCCTGCAGACAGGTAAAAGGTCACAGGTAAACACAAATCCAGCTTTATTTTCATAGTTTCCTATTTTCTGTAACTGTCTGTCTGCTGTTTAGGTTCTGTTTCATTACCATAATCAGAAAATCAAGTCTTTAAGTACATATTTTATCATGTATGCTTCTTTACTTAATTGAAAATGTGGAATGACATCCGCCAAGGAAGCTTATCGCTTCCCGGACCCGCTTCTCAGGCAGTCCACCCAAATATCTTTTAACGCCATCTTTTTCTGTCAAGCATTGGTGTCTTGTAGGTTACTCAGATCTATTGTGCGAATTGCTCATGTGCGCCCATCTTATCTACATCAACCTCCTTATCCGTCTACATCTTCGGATCTTGTCCATCAGGTATCAATTTCATTGGAGTTTTTCAGGGTTTTTGTGTTTAGTTTGGTACATTAACTTGGAAAGGTAACAAGCGCGAAATCCTTGATCTACATTCTGGCACGCCCGGTGGGACCCAACCAAAGTCCCTTATTGGTAAGTTCATTTCTTTTCTAGTTCTGAGCTTTGATTCTTTTTCTTCACTGATTTTTATCAGTTCTGCTTGAGCATTTCTTTTCGTCATTTCAATCTTGCTTTTTATGCGGAATCGTTATCTTGAAATTTTTCTATTTCCTTAGAATAGAAATTTTTCGTTTCATCATTATCTGGATACATCTTTCCGGATCTTGTTTGCTGTTTGCTTAACCTCTTCTTGCGGAGCACTTTGCTTGATCGTGGGATTGTTTGAGGGGAAGAGCTCAACAACGCACTTTTTGAAGTCCACACACCTTGGAGAGCTAAATCTACAGGTATTTCTCTTTTGAGGTGTTTTCTCCTTTTTAGGATTTCTTTGTTGGTTGTTTATCACATCCAAACATTTCAATTTTCGGTGCTTAAGAGGAATTTAATCACATTTGGGAAAGAATCTGTTTGACTTGTCTTCATCGAAATCAAACACTTCGTTTTTAAAGTGCTTAAAAAGTACCTTTTCTTTTTCATTACTGCATATTTCTCATCTAGTTTTAATTAGGCTGGAAAATTGATCAAAATCGGTAGTGACACTATTTGATTTTTATTTTTAACCCTTGCACACAAAGCCAAAATCACTAGGTATAAAGCATTTAAACAAAACTCCTTCCCTGGCCTCGCCTACTTGGAAGTGATATCCAAGAGGAAGAGCCTACGTGGTACTCAGGCCGCTGCTATAAATTCACAGAAAGATTCCTGGTATATATTGGCAAAGCACCCGACTCCCTTATCGCAGCGGTGTGTGAAGTGCGGGGGTAGGCCCCTATATCAAGCCACTGTACCGGTCTTTTACTGAAGTGCCTTCGGGACTCCTCACCAAACATTCCCCAAACCATCCTTAGTTTGGCTATTTGAGTAGTTCCTGTTCTAAAAAGCCTTCCCTAACATTTTCTTTCTTAAAAGCATCAAAACTTAAAGGAGATAATCATCTGCGCTACTTGAATTGTCTGTGCATTAGTTAGGTCAATTTTCTTTTCTACGTGTTTATGACGGTCATCACTCAGTTACAATCTAGAAGAATGGCTCAACTGGCTCCTTCTTCTTCCGAGATTACCACTAGTGTGGATGTTTCGGCACCCCCCAAATCTTCCTCGGGACCACTGCTAGTTGGTTCCCCATCCTGGTCATATAATCCTTTCCATCAAGCCAAAGCAACCCCATCACGTCCAGCTTCCCCTAGTCCTTCAGAAATATCATCTGACTCAGAGTATGTTCCTCGCGGGGATCCTGAATTTCAGGCTTTCCTCGATCGCAATCCGGTAGCCCTTATGGACTACCTAGTACACAAGTCTATTCAAATATCTGATCAAGGACCACCAATCCAGCAAGTGTACAATTATTCTCGTGAACCATCCCAGGCCTTTGTAGAACAGTTTGCATCATCTCTCTTGCCTCGAGTCATGGAGAAGGATGGTGCCCCTGTGCCTCCTTTTTCTCTTCCACCAACCATATCGACTAGTTCTCAAATAGTCTTACCTATTCCTAACACCGCAGTTACCTCGAATATTCCACAACCTATTTCTGAGAGGTCCTCTGCCCTGGCTATAATGAATTCGTCTGCACACCTGCATATTGCTGTTAATTCATCTATGCCCTCCATCGTGTCCCAAGGTCAGTATCTCTTTATGAGCCAACCCCCTTCGAATAGTCAGTTGGCTCCTACTTCTCATCCTTCAGTGGGTCTTTCTTCCAATATTCCAGCAACAGTGACCTTCACCCATCCTCTAGTATCGGCACCCTTAATGCCTAATCCGGCAGTAGAAGGCCCCTTTCAGGTCTTGTTCCCCAATATGTCTAATCAAGTCGGCACTCATGTTCCTCAATCTGTCCCGATTCAATCGACAAGTATGGGAGTCCACCAATCACAGGCTCCATCCGTCATCCAACCTTCATTTTGTCAACCACTTATTATCTCACAGCCTACCTATACACAAGGTACTTCACAGCAAATACCCCACCAGGTGTCACCCAGAACGCCTGGTTACTCCTCTTATCATCCTATCAATCAATAGATGAATCCCCCGTTGACACCTCAACAACATCCACCATTTGCTTCTTATGTAGGACATACCAATGTGCCTCCTCCCCAATCTGACGTGGTTCAAATTCTCTTCAAGAAAATCGTAGACTTGGAAGCCTCCACAAAAGGGGCTCGTCCTTCATACTCCTTTGAAGAAGTGTGTAATGAACCCATTCACCCCCTCAGTGGGTTTTAAGCCTTATCCTCCCCAATGGGACTTCCTAAATTTTCAAAATTTCATAGTCGAGAAGACCCTCATCAACATTTACGAGCATTCAAACATGCTTGCTACCTCATAGTCCAAGATCAGGAGCTTATGCTCCGTACCTTTCCTATGTCTCTGCAGGTCCGGCTTTAGACTGGTATAATAACATTCCTCAACATTCCTTATTTTCTTTCTCTCAATTGGCCCAGATGTTTATTGAAAACTTTTCAATAAATATCACGCATAAGATCTCGATTACAGATCTTTATAACATTTGTCAATTCGATGATGAGTCTATTGCAGAATTTGTCACTCGTTGGAGAGGGGTAATCAACCAATTGTCCTTCTCCCTTCCCCAATCCCAACAAATCAAGTTGTTTACTCAATCTTGTGCTAATCATATTTCTTCCACTTTAAGGATCCAAACTTTTCATACCTTTGAAGAAGCCTTTACGATGGCACGTAAACTTGAATCTCGCGCCATTGAACAAGGGAAGCTAAACTTTGCTCTAAATCTAAACCCGATTTTTCTCGGTTTACCAAACCAAATTCTTCCCCTTCTAAGGACAAGAATCAGGGATCCACCAACGCTATCGTATTAAAAACATCACGAGCCGATAATACTTCTAATCAAACACCACGGAGAGACTCCTCATCTTCTCGAAAAGGGACTTCATCATCTCGATCCTTCGCTCCGTTGGGGGAATCATATGCCTCTATCTTAGAAAAAATGTTGGAAGTTCGCATGATCGAACTTCCCCCCATTAGGAATATCGATGAGAGCCAAGAACGTCCATTCTGGTATAGAGAAAATGATTTCTGTCATTATCATAGAACCAAAGGTCATGACATCGAATGATGTCAGACTTTCAAAAATCTTGTCCAAAAATTCATTGATAAAGGTGAGCTCATTCTGAATAACCCAAATGCTCCCCCAAATCATGCAATGGATGTTTTTAAACAACCCTTTCCTAATCATTCCCCGAACCATAATGCTTCAGAGTCACAAAAACCAAACACTCATACTATCAACTTCATCTCTACTGAAGAATATTCTTCTGAAACCAAGCCATCCGCGAATACATCAACCGAATTAGAACCTCCTTCCACTTCGCCAATCACTAAAATTCCACCATCTTCAGATAGCCCGTCTTCGAATATTCCTACATTGCGAGATACGGGTTCATCTCTCTCCGCTCCTTTGTCCGACCTTCCATCCATACCCGAGACAGTGTCATCCTCATCTGTCTCATCATCAAACATTCTTTCAATGCTCGAGGCAATTACATCCCTTCGAGTTTCCACTGCAGATACATCTACTTCTGTTGCTCCCATTCTCGCTGCAACTATGCCCCTGGTGAATGTACCTATAATTGTGCCAACACCGACGAAAGCGTCTTCAATTTTGACTCTTCCTGTCTCTTTTCCAACAGTAGTTCCACCCCTAATTACTGCACCAGAAGTAGTCCCTTCGCAAGAAACTGCTTCTTCATCACTCACTTCTTCCACCACTAGTGCTGCTTCACCCATTAAAGAAAAATCAAAAGAAGTAGCACCAACACCTATACGCTCGATTCCTGAACTTAAACCAAGACAACCAAAGTCTAACGTTGCACCATCGGTACCTCCCCACTTGCTTCCTCCGAAAAGGTTACAATCACCTTATGCCGTTGAAGTTGTCACCATCCCTGAAAAAGGAAAGCCCATATTCCGAACCATCAAGACCCTTGGTGCTTTCCCAAAAAAATCTCTCTCTACGCCCCATAAAAGATTGGATTTATCCGCTGAGAAGGCATCTTCTTCTACACACTTATCAAAACCATCATCTTCTTCTACAACACATTCTTCACCAACACCCCGAAAAGCGGATTTACCTACTAACAAGATGCCACCTCTTCTATCAGGATCATCATCTTCATTACCAAAAGCCAGGGTGCCCTATGTCCCTCTAATTACACCTACTTTGGGAGCTTCTTCCTCATCTAAATCGACATTATCTAAATCGTCAGTAAATTCGACCAAGCAACCTCCTTTATCTTTGAAGACCACAATACTTGTCACATCTCCATCATCTTCAAAATCTATTTTAGGGGCTCCTCCTCCACCAAAATCAATCATGTCTCACTTACTTCCATCTCAAGTGCCCAAGACTACTCCTCCAAGTGTCCAAAAGAAAAAGATGATCCCTAAAAAGACTGTCAAACCTAACATGCAGGTTCTTTTGACTCGACAGTTTGTTAAGGCAAAAGAGGCACCTTCATCACCTCTATCCTCATCTTCATCTACCGGGTTCTACACCGAAATCCTTCACCAAATTATCCAATCTTCATCCATATCCCTTCCTCTGATTAAACCTTATAACCCTAAAGGAGTTAAGCCTACCTGGTTTAACTCTGATATGATTTGTGCTTACCACCGTACCCCGGGTCATGATACTGAGGGATGTAAAGCTCTTCAAGCTGTTGTCAACAACCTTTTGGAAGAAAGTGATCTTTTGCTGGAGGAGGAGGAACAAGTATCTCCTGCCATCTTAGCCCCATCTGAGCCCCAACGATCCACTCAGACCTCTAGTGATTCCACTCCAATCGATCTTCCACCTTCTCAAATTGACACAATCCATATCGCCACTAGAACCCAACACTATGATAATTTATCTTCATCTACAGCATCTCGACCACGGGTTGTCATTTCTACAGCCCCTGAAGGAGTTCCTCCTTCCTCATTAGCCCCACGACCTAAGGTCTCTATTCGTGCTGCCCCTCGGGCTCAAATTCCCGTGTCAGTTGAGGAGAGTGTTATGAAACAACTCACCCAGGCTCCGGTCAAAATGTCTCTTTTTGACCTCATCCAATCCTCTCCCACAACATCACCAGGCTCTGATTGATAATCTACGTCGCATCGCAATAAATTCAGATGAGCCCCAGCCCTATGAGTTGGTTGTCGGACTAAATAGACCATCAACCGCCATTTCTTTTGAAGATTCGAAAATTCCTCCTCTTTCTTCAGAGGATTTGGAGGCTCCCCTCTTTATCACAGTCCAAATCGACAACACTACGTTAAAACGCGTTATGATCGACAATGGAGCTGCACTCAACATCATCTCCTCGCACACATTCGAGCAACTTAAGTTACCTAAGAACGTAGTGTTACCCCCGCCTTTTGCCCTTCGATCATTGTAACGATCAGCTAGCAGTTACTTTAGGAACTGTGGTCTTACCCATTCGAGTAGGTAAGAAGCTGCTTCATGAACTCTTCTACATTATCGAAGGAAAATTCCACTATAATATGATCCTCGGGTGCTCTTGGATTCGCGCAATGCATTGTGTCCCATCCACCCTCCATCGATGCTTAAAATATCAATATGAGGGAAAAATGTATACTCATCCAGGAGATCCCTTTCCCTCCGCACAATGCGACATGACCACAAGGTCTGCCCCTCTAAAGGAAAATGCCTGTTCTCCTGATGGGGCCTCATCTTCTTCCATATCTGCAACCAAACTACTGGATTTACAAAATCTAGAAGAGACATTGCAGTGTTTCTCACTGGGAGAGCTTCCTCTCTTTTCTTTTGACGCCCATCTCAATCCTAGTGAGTATGGTAGACTGGACAAACAACTTGAATATCAGCCAGGTCTCGGTCGCATCGTCACCATTGGTCTGCCCAATCAATAGAGTAATTTCATCTACGGTGGTCTTGATTCACCTCACTATCGCCCGGATTCTCCTCCTAGAACCAAACCTTACTTAACAGGGCTCGATTATCTACAAAATCCCACGTTTGTAAAAAACTTATCTATATCGATGCACGTGGAAGGGTTTTGGTCTAGGAAAATATGAGCAAGGTGTGCATGACCTCACATCCATTCCTACTCTCATGCCACATCAAAAATTTGGTCTAGGATTTAAAACCTCTTTCAAAAGCCACCGTCACTATTCTCGATGAGCCTCTTCCTATTGAAGAACCATCTTCTCCCGCTAAGTCAGAAGCATCACTCGATGTGGATGACGACATTTCCATCCCACCTAACTTTTTTTTTTTGATCAATACCATTTCCTTAGGGCCGCTAGCCTATAAGACTAACAACCGGTCCGCTTCCATACCATTAATATTCCCTGAAATAGTTGGAGACAACTCTCCTACTATCAACACTATCCACTGTGCGGATGATGATTCTGTCCTCACCTATATGGGGGGCAGAGGATTCATATCTTCCCAAGACTATTCCTTCTGACACGTCTACGCTTCTCAACGAAGCCACTGTCGACCTTAATATAGGGACTTCTGAAGACCCTCGCATCATTAAGGTTGGCCAATCCCTTAATCCACAGGAATTAGGGGACTTTACCGCTTTTCTTTCCAACCATCGTCAAGCCTTTGCTTGGTCATATGAGGATATGTCAGGACTCGATCCTGATATTGTGGTCCACAATATCGTTACTCTTCCCAACATCAAACCAGTTAAACAAAAATTACGTAAAATGCACCCTAGAGTAGCCCTTCTTATTAAAGAAGAATTGCAGTGCTTACTCTCGGCTAACTTCATCCAACCCATCGATTATCCACAATGGGTTTCCAATGTAGTACCAGTAACTAAGGCTACTAGGAAAATTCGAATTTGTATTGACTTCCGGGATCTTAATCTTGCTTTTCCAAAAGATGATTTTAATCTACCTAATATCGACCAACTCGTGGATTTAACTGCGGGTCATGAGATGCTTTCTCTTATGGATTGGTTTCTCTGGATATAATCAAATTCTCATCGCACTAGAAGACCAACATAAGACTTCTTTCATAACTCCTTGGGGGACCTTTTGTTATCGCGTCATACCTTTCGGCCTTAAGAACGCAGGAGCAACCTATCAACGAGCAATGACCTACCATCTTCCATGATCTCTTACACAAAACTGTGGAAGATTACGTTGACGATCTCCTCGGCAAATCCAAGCGTCGTCAGGATCATCTTTTCATCCTAACACCTCTCTTTGAGAGGCTTATCCACTTTTATCTTCGTCTAAATCCAACTAAGTGCGTGTTTGGCGTTCTCACTGGTAAAATTTTGGGGTTTTATCATTTCCATCAGGGGTATTGAAGTGGACCCCGCAAAAATAAAAGCTATCCTTGAGATGCCCCCCCCTTCTAACTTAAAGCAACTCCACAGTCTCCAAGGATGTCTTTAATCAGTACGTCATTTTATCTCACAATTGTCGGACCGTTGTCAACCTTTTCATCATCTCCTCCGTAAGAATGTTCATTTTGAATGGGATGAACATTGCCAAAAGGCCTTTGATGATCTCAAAGCTTATCTTCTTTCTCCACCTATGCTTACACCTCCACACGAGGGGGAGCCTTTCTATCTTTATATCTCTGTGACTGACCATGCTCTGGGAGCCATGATTTCGCATCGGGACACTTGTGGTAAAGAACAAGCTGTCTATTACATCAGTCGCACCCTCCATGAGTATGAAACACGTTACTCCGAAGCTGAAAAGCTATGTTGTGCTCTCTTCTTCACGACTTCTAAGCTTCGTCATTACCTCCTTAATCACAAAACTTACATTGTCACAAGTGTCAATCCACTCAAGACAATTCATGCAAAGCCTTATCACAATGATCGTATCACTCGTTGGCTCATGCTTATGACAGAATTTGACCTCGAGTTTATCCCACAAAAGGCTATCAAGGGTCAGGTTATTGCAGATCAATTAGCTGATGCTCCTCTTCCGGACACTCAAGACCCCCTTGCTCAATTCCCCGATGAATATATCCAACAAATTGATTTTGGTCTATCTCCATTTAAAGTAAAGCTCTTCTTTGATGGATCCAAATGTCAGCAAGGGGGAGGTGCGGGTTTCGTGATGATTCCTCCTTGGGGTACGCCTATCCCAGTCGCACACAAATTAAACTTTGAGTGCACCAATAATATGGCTGGAATACGAAGCTCTTGTCTTAGGTCTTCAAAATGCCATTAATCTCGGCGCTCGTCATATTGACATCTTTGGTGATTCTGAACTCATTGTTAATCAAGTCACGGGTGTCTATCAATGCAAGAATGATATCCTTCAAAAATATCGTGACATCGTTCTTGCTCAACTCCAATCTTTCGATAAATTCACTATCCAAGCCATTCCTCGCACTGCAAATCGATTCGCAGACACAATGGCTTCGTTAGCCTCACTTATCCCACCTTTTACCAAAGACTCGCTAACTTTATGTGGCTGTGCAACGATTAGATCAGCCATCTCATCTTAGGCAACTAACTTCAATCCATGCTGTCACAACCCATACTCAGGATGAGTGGTATCAACAGATTGTTGATTATCTATCTCATTCAGTGCTTCCCCCATATCTGACTTCCAATGGTAGAAGATCTTTTATCCAACGCGCTAATCGCTATACTATCCTAGGCGGGACTCTCTACAAGCGCGGCTTTGATGGTATTTTTCTTCGGTGCCTCAAAGCCCATGAATCATCTAAGGCTATCCAAGAGGTCCATGACGGTATCTGTGGTGGACATTTTAGTGGCTAGCTGTAGCTAAGTGCATCTTACGTTTGGGATATTATTGGCCTTCTCTTAATCGCGATTGTTGTGAATACACTAAGAAATGCGTCAAGTGTCAACAACATTCCAATCTCACACACATCCCTAGTCAAGCTTTGCAACCTACAGCGGATTTGTGGCCTTTTTCGTAATGGGGCCTTGATCTTATTGGTCTCATCAATCCTCGTTCTTCACAACGTCATCATTCTATCATCACTGCCACTGAGTACTTTACTAAGTGGGTGGAGGCTATCCCTCTTTCTTCAACAAAGGCTAAACCCATAGTTGATTTCGTCTATCAACACATCATTTGTCGCTTTGGTGTTCCACACAAACTCATCACAGATAATGGCAAGTCTTTCAAGAACGTTGATTTGCAGAACCTCTGCAACGCTTTCAATATCAAACTCAGTTTTTCTTCTCCATACTATCCTCAAGCTAATGGTCAAGCCGAAGCTTCCAATAAGACTTTGCGTAATATCCTCGCAAAGGTAACTAGTCGAGCTGGTAGGGATTGGCATTTACATATCCCTTTTGCTCTCTGGGCTTATCGGACTAGCATTCGTACTCCTACTGGTGCTACTCCCTTCTCTCTCGTCTATGGGTCTGAGGCTGTTCTTCCTTTGGAAGTCCAAATCCCATCTCTCTCGGTGTTTCTCTTAGAGAATTCGTCTCTGATGAGGACTATCGTCAAAATCGTCTAGCACAACTTGAATTATTAGATGAGCGGCGTCTCAACGCTCTTGAACATCATCAAGTCTATCTTGAGCGTGTCAAACGTGCTTATAACAAGCACTTGCAGCACCGTGACTTCAAAATTGGGGATCTTGTTCTTAAAGAAAATCAAAATGTCACTACACTCGAAAGGAGTCAACGTGGTAAGTTTGCTCCCAACTGGATGGGCCCCTACATTATCACTCATAAATATGGGTCTGGGGCTTATCGTTTATCTTCCATGGATGGTGTACCTGAAGCGGAACCTCTTAATGCCTTGCATCTACGGCCCTTCTACTGTTAAAATCTATCTTACACAAATCTAGTCGCAACACAGATCTTTCATCCGTCTAAAACAACCAGTCATATACTTTCATGGTGATTCGAAACTATGTGGTTCTCTGCCTATTGCCTCGTTTACCTTAAAATATGAGTACCGCGGCTCTACTCATTGCATGTTTCTTTTGGATATGTTCCTCCTCATGGTAGGAACACCTTAATCACCACTTCATCTGTCCCAAGTGCTTATCTTAATCGGATCTACTCGGGGCATGAGTACATGTTCTTCTATGTCCTCTTCCCCTCCGTCTGATCTACCTAGGTCTAAACTCAGCTTCTCCCAAAAAGATTTTCAAAAAAAAAAAAAAAAAAAAAAAAAGAAAGAAGATGCTATCCAAAAAGATAGACTGATCCCTTGAAGGACAGCTATCCCTACATTATCAAATGAATCAAAAAGAAAAAATATAGACCATACCCTCGAAGGATGGCTATCATTAAAATTCAAAATACAGACCGCTCCCTTGAAGGACGGCTGTTTCTCAAAGATATATTCAAGGCTACTTACAATTAATCAGCCTTTCAATCAGTTTATACACTTTTTAGCATCACTGAAAGACTTCCCGTATCGATCAGTCTTTCCATATCAAGCAAACTTCCCGCATTGATCAGTTTGCTTTTCTGTCAAAATCATGAAGCTGAGATTTAGGACCTTTTGTAGATCATATGGAGAATCCTATTTTCCCACTATGGACATGTATTCTGTCCCTTGTAAATTCCGACAAGGTACTTACTTACTGTTCCTTTCATTTCCCTCCTAGATCTGTTTTGCGGCTAGTTAGTGTCAGATTCATTTTAACCTCATATAGGGCCTTACATGCATGATATTGTGATTTCCTATCTAGATTCTATCTATGGTCGGTTGGGAGTCCAACTTGTCATTTTCTTTCTTATCCGGGTATATTTTCTTTATTCCTAGTCAAGGTCGTTTTCATTACCTCCTTGGCTCTCGCAAAGAGTATTCCCCATTATTCTTTGTTTTTCATCTAGTCAAATTGACATTTCACATGTTAATTCAATCAAAATTTATCTTCTATCTAATTTCATCTTATCTATCAAAGCATCTATTATCAACACATGTGGATCTGGCTATCTATTTTCATCAAAATTAAATTAACATCTCAACCATGCCGAGTACATCAATCACATCTATCTATCTATCCATCAAAACATCTAAAAAACTGGTACATCCAAGGTTACATTACATCTATCTATATCTATTTTTCATCAAAATTAAAATCCATACATCAATCACATCTATCTATCTATCCATCAAAATATCGAAAAATACTCATCCAAGTTACATTGCATCTATCTATCTCTATCAGTTTCATCAAAATTATATCCACATATCTATCATCAATCAAATCACATCTATTTCTATCCTCTATCAGTCTATATCTATCCAATCACATCTATTCATCATCTATCAGTCTATATCTATATCCATCACAATTACGCCACATCTATACATGTATATCAAAATCAAAAGCATGAGATCAATTATATGACAAATAAAATGATGAATCTATATATACATGTGTGTCTGTACAACAAAAATGGGTGGCTTTCAATCAAGCCATCTATACAATGCCTTCCAATCGAGGCTACATCACTATACAGATACAAAATATATCAATCTCTATATCGTAAAGTCTGATGCATGGAGGACACTATCTCCTCCACCCTCCTCTGGACCAGGTTGTCTCTCCTGACCGCCGCCTATCGAGCTGGATGCACCTGCTGCTGGAGGTCTCGGCCCACCTCGGTCTCTCCCGGTGCTCCCTCCACCTGAGGCCCCGCTCGCTGTAGCCGTCGCTGCCCTCCTCCTCGCCCCGTACCGCGGCACATCTGGGGCATGCTGCGCTAAGGCATCCTCATAGTATCTCACCTCAGCAAGGAGAGACTGATATGTGCTCAAGCTCACAGTACCAGGTGCTCGTAATGGTGCTGCTGGTGCTGCTGGGGCTGCTGGCGCTGCTGGTGGAGCTCCTCCTAGGGTCGTACCCTGCGTACCAGACTCTGACATGGTACCTGTCTCCCCATATTTGGCCCTGAGGGCCTCCCTGTGTCGAAGGTAGCGATCCCTCTGCTGGATCGCTATATCTCGCTCCTGGTGAGCGGTGTCTCTCTCCAAAATCAGGGCATCCCTCTCCTCTGTCAAAGCCCTGATCTCCTCAAGAGCTACCTGATGTGTCTGTGTCAGGGTGGCATGCTCTCCCTCCAGTCTATCCAGCATAGCAGCTATATCATCCTCGTCGGCATCTATAGATGCTGGGAGATGCCGTGGTAGCTCTGTATCATACCATGCTGCATAGCCCTCATCTACCCCTACGTCATCATCACTGTCTGTGGAGGGTGGGGCCTCTCTCAGTGGGTCTGCCGGGATCAAAATCGGCAGATCAGTCTCCCTGCTATCCCGCCTATAAGGCGTGTAGGTGGTCGGCACTGTCTGCACTAGGCCGAACTGTCTCAATACCCGCACAAACGGGACTCGCTCCCACATATCTGGCCTGCGGCCCCTAACCACCCTGCTCCGCCTCAATGCTACCAAGTGCACATCCTGACCAGCCCATGTCGGAAATGCCCGATATGGCCTCCAGATGACCTGATCCGGTGTCAGCGTCCTGAAACGCTCGCTGTACCAATCGGCCGATCTCCCTGTATCCCCTGCGGCCATGTCTGCCCGCCATCGCCGGAATCCATAATCAACACCTCCCACTGCTGCTGGCATCCAAGGAAGCCCGGATGGCCTGATCACTGCTATGTGCTCGTATGCCCAGCAATGGAGCACAAAACTGACATCTATACCCGTCCTCCGGCCTGTGGTGTACATCCATAGCTCATGGTATATCTGAGCTATCAGGGCATCAGCAAAGGCGAACACCTGCCTGAACTGCAGAATGTCGCAAACACAGTCTAATAGCAACAGTGGGAATCTCCCACCTCCTGAATCTGGAAGAGCAAAGTAGGATATAGCCATCTGAATCAGCACTATCCGTCTGCTCCGGGGACTATCCTGTCTGTACTGTGAGGCTATCCTCACTGCCCCGGACACTATCTCTGAGTCATCTGCCCTGTCTCCGTATAATCGAACTAGGGCCCTCTGCTGCTGCTCTCGCGGTGTAATCTCGATAGGGTCCCCAGTGATCGGCAATCTCAGAATCCTGTATATGTCCTCATGGGTGATGGTCATCTCACCCGTCCTAAACCAAAAAGTGCACGTGTGGCTGTCCCACCGTCGCACTAGTGCCCGCATCAGCTCCACATCCCGCGGCACTCGTCTGTAGTATCTGAAGCCCCCGAGCCCGGCTAGCTCTAAATGACGCCAATCTGCCTCGGTCACATCTGGGAGAATAGTCTCCAGTAACTCGGGAATGGCATCCCTCATGTGTAGAGCCTCTCGTGCCTGCACCCACGACAGCAAGAACAATATTAGTCTCAAATCACAACATCCAAAACAACAACAAAAAAAAAATTCATCTATTCCAATCGGCGTCGATTTAATAAAATCGGCGCCGTTTGTTTCTAGTCGACGCCGATTAATAACAATCGACGCTCGACCACCAATCGACCCGATTAATACCAATCGACGCCGATTATACCAATCGACGCCGACTGACTGGCCCGACAAAAATCGGCCCCTGGCCTCCCGAGCAAACAAAAAATCAAACAAAAAAAAATAAACTAAGAACAACGAGGTTCTAGAAGAGCCACTTACCCCAGGTCGTGTCCTCCTGCGCTTCTGACCGCTCCCAGAGGCTTCCATGATGCTCAAATCAAAATTCTGACTCTCTCTGAATCAATCGTCACGATGAAAATAAATCGTTTACGTTTTCCGTTCGCATATTTATATGCGCTACTATTGGTCGACGCCGATTTTTTTGATCGACGCCGTTTATCTGGGTCGTCGCCGATTTCTATGATCGCCGCCGATTTTCCGTATCTATTTGCCATAGTGTTGATGCTTGGCTTGTTTGTCTATCTGATCATTATTGTGTGCTGAATATTGCCTTTCGGCACATCTTTCCGATATCATTGTCTATTTCGGGTTTGTTCCCTTTGCGTGGGACACTCGTACTTTTTGGCAGCTTAGAGTTAAACGGGTCTGTAGGCACTAACGTCGTCTGCTTTGCAGACCGTCTAGTGGTCCCTACCAATGTGTCTCTCTTTAGGTGCTGACTTTTTTGCAGTTCTCCTTACACTCATGGGTCTGTAGGCACTAACGTCGTCTCATGAGGAGACCGGCTAGTTTGCCCTACCAATGTGAGTTTCTTAGGTTGCTGCCTTTTTATTTATTTTTATGCGTCATCAATGATCAGATCTACTCCAGACATCCGACTGGGGCATCCTGCATTTTCATCTACCTCTTTCAAACTTGGGATCGTCTGTTCTATCACCCATCCCATCCCTAGTTTGAGGGGGATCACATCATCACTTGTTCTTCCCTTCTTCCATCTCTTTGTTTTTGTCTCATAACCTTGCTTATCGCAAGTTACTTGACAAAAAGGGGCAAAATGTAGACACTTAAAATTGGTTACTCAATTTAGTGTCCCTCACAGATAACCTGGGGCACGTTTATGTCGCCACTATCCCCTTGGGATATTATCCGATTTGTGATTTAAACACCTATCTTAAATTTAATTCACCCCATTGTATCTTACCCCTGAGTAATTAAATATTAAACATTTAAATTACACCTCTTCCCATGTATCCTAATCACTTATCTACCCCAAATTTATTCTATCTATGTATCACCCCTATTTTTCCTCTTCCCCAAGCGGGATATTTTCCGTATTTGGGGTAATTCTCATCTTTCTAGAAATCAATCATTTTGGCCATCTCGGGAGTCTGTTCCGCGATCGGCGCCGACCCATACGGTCGGCGCCGATTTTCTAGGAGCGGCGCCGATTATAAAAGCAAGTCCAGAACTCAGTTCTAGGAACCGAAAAAGACCGAAAAACAGACGAACGCACGCACGAACAGAGAGAGACAGATCGCGAAAGAGACACAGGTTGTAAGAAAGATCTCTTAGCATCAAGGGTATCAAATGAGGGCAGATCCTGTCTGAATCAATCCCTGAGAGGAGCACCGTTACTCTGCTTCCATCACATCAACATCGTACGCATCCATCGATCCTCTGGTGACTCTGTTCCAGTATCTTACCGATTTCGGCACATCCAGCAGACGTCGACTATCTGTCCATCACTTCCCAATTCCCGAATCTTCTTGCACTATCACTGATCAACGGGTCTACTCTCAGTCGACGCCGATCTTACACAGATCTTACACAGTCGACGCCGATCCTTCATCAATCGACGCCGATCCTTCATCAATCGACGCCGATCACATAAGTCGACGCCGATCATCCTGCAGACAGGTAAAAGGTCACAGGTAAACACAAATCCAGCTTTATTTTCATAGTTTCCTGTTTTCTGTAACTGTCTGTCTGCTGTTTAGGTTCTGTTTCATTACCATAATCAGAAAATCAAGTCTTTAAGTACATCTTTTATCATGTATGCTTCTTTACTTAATTGAAAACGTGGACTGACATCCGCCGAGGAAGCTTATCGCTTCCCGGACCCGCTTCTCGGGCAGTCCACCCAAATATCTTTTAACGCCATCTTTTTCTGTCAAGCATTGGTGTCTTGCAGGTTACTCGGATCTATTGTGCGAATTTCTCGTGTGCGCCCGTCTTATCTACATCAACCTCCTTATCCGTCTACATCTTCATCAGGTATCAATTTCATTGGAGTTTTTCAGGGTTTTTGTGTTTAGTTTGGTGCATTAACTTGGACAGGTAACAAGCGCGAAATCCTTGATCTACAGATGCATATGAGAGTTTTGAAATAATTTTTTGTATTTGTATCTGTGTATATGTGTAGTGATACAAATTTTTTTTCCTAGTGATATAGATGGTGATATTTATAGTATGGAAGATGTACTTGTGTTGTAATTTCCTTTGTTATTTGTGTATGGATGGAAACTAGTTGAATTAGGCATGGTGGAGTCGAGGTCATGTAGGCATGGATGAGTCATGGATGAGTCTATGTTAGGCATGATTGAGTCTAGGTGAGTTAGGCATGGTGGAGTTTAGGTCAGTTAGGCATGGTTGAGTTTTAGGTCAGTTAGGCATGGTTGAGTCTAGGTGAGTTAGGCATGGTATAGTTAAGGTTTGTTGGTTTTAATTTAATTTCCAAGTTATTGGTAACATGGGAAATAAATGATGATGTATATGTATTTTATGGTGTAGATTTCCAAGATATTTGATATCATGGAAATGTGAAATGATTGATTGGATGTTTTGATGATGTGATAAAATGGTAGGTATGCATGTTTGTTGATTGTTTAACTTCGAAGTGTTGTGAAAAATGGAAACTAAGTAAGGTAGAATAGTTATAAAAAAACGGGGGAAATGAGTTAGGGTAAAGAGTGGCCAAGCTAACCTTCAAGGGCCTCATGCCTCGAAGTGCTACCTATATAGCCCCGGAAAAAACGGGCCTCACACTGATGTAGTTCTCCCATAAGCTAGGTAAGAATAAGATGAGGTAGAGGGATGGTT
The DNA here is from genome assembly GCA_019776745.2 of Taxus chinensis. NCBI lineage: Eukaryota > Viridiplantae > Streptophyta > Pinopsida > Cupressales > Taxaceae > Taxus > Taxus chinensis. Next base: position 615,653,595 of record CM034152.1, on the reverse strand, counting down.
TGGTAGGTTTTTAGGGATGATTAGGTCTAGGTAATTTAGGCATGGTTAGTGAAAGAGGAATTCTTAAAATGTAGGTGTTGATGGTCTAATATTGTATAGGAGAATCAACATGTAATTAAGGAGGTGAAGGGTAAGAGGTGACAAAAATATATACCTAATTGATAAGAACCATAACGAGGCTACCATACCAAATATTGGCTTATGAATGTAAGACCCTAAATACATTGCATGATTGACTATACTAAGGGTGAAGAAAGTCACATGATCACAAAATGTCATTTTTGCAGCAAGTCCCTTGAGAAGATAGGAAATTAGGGTGAAAAGGAAATGATGTGAAAATGTTGGTTTTTAGCATAACTTAGTGTAAGACAACATGTTTATTTGGCAAGAAACCCATGATCAAAATAGACAAGTCCATGATGAAAAATTTATCATTTTTACTTTTTTCTATTGTGTTTGATAGGTTGATTGATGCGGAAAGTCCACATGGGATGAGTATATTATCTCCTTGAGGTCTTCATGAAGATGATAGATACATGAAGCTTATTAATATTTTATTTTGTTTTTTTAAGGATAGTCCCTTTTTATGATAGAATATGTACAATATGGATAGCTTTGTATAGTTGTCCTTCGAGGGAGTAGTCTCTTTATAGTGGTGAGATAGAGAGAATTGATGTCCCTTTTGAGGGAGTCATCTCTTTACTGGAAGTTTGACTCAAGGAGTTGAATCCCATTTTTCTTTTTAGATGGTTTAAGTCATGGACAAGACTATAGTGCAAGATTAGGCTCTTTTTTAGAAGAAAAAAACCATAGCACACAGAGGTTAACTATGAAAGATATGGTTTCAAATGATGAACAACAGTGGGATTCCATCTTGAAAAAGATGAAAAGTATCCATGAAAATCATGCCATGAGTAGAGTTGTGGTATTCATATTTGAACATAAGTCTGAAAGGTGACGGGTAATCACATGATTTTTGTTTAGTCATTGACTGCAAGAATAGGTAATATGAAAAGGTAAAGGGTGATCAAGGGATGAGTTTAAAATAGATAGGAGGTGATACATGATTTTATTCAACAATAGAATAGTCAAAGATGCAAGGCATTCAGGGGTTTAGGTTTGGGTTTACCTTTGAGTGAAGAAAAATGATAAGCACTTGATCCATAGGTATGAGTAAAGAAGGTCCAAGCCAATTAGGAGCAAATTTTCCCCGTTTAATTTTCTCTTCTTTGGTTACATGTTGATTTTCCTTTAGGATGAGGTCACCAACCTGGAAGGTTCGATCATGGACACGTTTTTCATAGGAAAATTTGATACATTTTTGGTAGATTTGGAGATGATCAAGAGTATTGAGATGACGCTCATCTAATAACTCCAGTTATGAAAAATGGTCCTGGTGAAAGTCATCATCATTGAGCATGTCTTGGAGTGAGATGCGGAGAGAAGGAATCTAGATTTTGAGAGGTAAGACATCCTCGGTACCATAGAGTAGAGAGAAAGGTGTGGTAGTATTTGAAGTGCGAATAATAGTGTGATAAGCCCACAAGGAAAAAGGAATGTGCATATGCCAATCCTTCCTAGTATCATCCACTACTTTCATAAGAATTGTGTTCAATATTTTATTTGTTGATTTTGCTTTTCCATTTTTTTGTGGGTAGTAAGGTTAAGAGAAATTGATTTGAATGCCAAAAGAATTACAAAGATTTCGTAGGGTTTTGTTTTTGAATTTCTTTCCGTTATCAGTGATGAGGTGGTGAGGGACACCAAAGTTTTAAATAATGTGATGGTTGATGAATTCACAAATTTTCTAGGCTTTTGTAGAAATGAGGGGGATGGCTTCTACCCATTTAGTGTAGTATTCAGTAGCAATTATAATCAATTTATGGCATTATGAAGAATGAGTATTGATCTCTCTGACAAGATCCAAACTCCATTGAGAGAAAGGCCACATATCTCGTGTGACCTGTAAGGCATGAATAGGTGTGTGATGAAGATTAACATGTTGCTGGTCACACAATGTTTGACATAGTCACAAAATTCATGGTTGAGGGTGGGCCAATAATATCCTAGGCGAAGGATGCATTTAGCAACTACTAGGCCATTAAAATGACCTCCACAAATTACTTCATGAGCTTCCTTGATGGTATAAGGAACCTCAGAACTTGTAAGGCATCGTAAAAGAATACCGTCAAAGCCACATTTATAAATAAGACCACCCATTATGACATATCGAGAGATGATTTTGAGAAAGGTGCGTTGTCCATTACAAGTAAGATTGGGAGGTAGAATGGAAAGGGAAAGGTAGTCTGCTAACTGCTTATACCAAATATCTTGTGGGTTAGGTGTAATAGTTCTGACGCAGTTGACATCTCAAGATAAATAAGAAGGTGTTTCCAACCTTTGTATTGTGACAAATATTTTGGAGTCGGCAGGCGAAGTGCGTATCTGAGAATCCAGACAGGCCATGGTATCTACAAATTTATTAGTAGAACATGGGGTGGTTTGAAGTTCGTAACAGTCAAAGGTAGTTAGAAGTATGTCAAGATGGTGTTTTTACTTTTTAAGTATTTCGTTATGACACTAGTATATACCATTGATTGGGTTTACAACTAGTTGAAAATACCCAAAGATATTAATTGATTTGACATCTACAGTGATGACGGTTTGAATACCTAATACGAGTGCTTCATATTCCGCGATGTTGTTAGTGCAATCAAAATATAGTTTGAAGGATAAAGGCATAGATTCACCATCAAGAGGAATGAGGATAACACTTGTACCACCTCCTAGCTGACATTTGGAACCATCAAAGAATAAGGTCATTTGGTAAATGGTATCATTCAAAGACAGGGTAGCAATGATTCATCTAGAAAATCAAAGTTAAAGGGTTGATTTCTAGAAAGGGGTGTGTCTGCAAGTTGGTCATCGATGGTTTGGCCTTTGATAGATTTTTGATGGATGAATTTGAGGTCAAGGTCTACGAGAAGAATGAGCTAATGTGCAACACGTTGATGTTGGTAAGGTTTGGCATACATGTAATGTAAGGGGTTAGTGTTAGTGACTAAGGGGTTTTGTGATTGAGTAGGTACTGACAAAGTTTAGTGGCAACAAAAACTAAGGCTACGTTTTCGACATGGGTGTATTTGGTTTCAAGTCCAAAAGGGTACAAATTTGTAATAAACCACTTTCTCCCTGTGTTGCATCACGATGAGAGAGCATGGCCCCTAAGAAATGCTGAGTAGTAGAAATGTATAGGTAAAAGGGTTGGTCATCCTTAGGAGGGGTTAGTGTTAGTGACTACAAAGGTGTTAGTTTTAAGGTGTCAAAGGATTTGTGGCATTCATCACCCCATTTGAAGGAGACATCCTTTTTGAGGAGATGATGAAATGGTTGGAAACAATCATAAAGTTAAAAAATAAACTGACAAATAGATTGCAAATTACCTTACAAACTTCAAAGTTGGTGGACATTAATAGGAAGAGAAATTTCGAGAATATCCTTTAATTTAGTAGGACCGAATTCTATGCCACGTAAAGAAATGATGAAACCAAGGAGCTTTCCTAATAGTAGAGTGAAGACACACTTCTTAGGTTGAAGGTGAACACAATACTTGATAAGGTGGTCAAAGATGACCTTAAGGACTGTAAGGTTTCTCGCCAATGTTTGGATTTAGTAAGAAGTTCATCTACGTAATCTTCCAATATATGATGCATTATGTCATGTAATATATATGTCATAGCTTACTGATATGTAGCACCCGTGTTTTTAAGGCCAAAAGGCATGACTCGATAGAAGAAATTCCCCAAAGGGGTGATGAAGGAAGTTTTGTGTTGATCCTCTGGAGAGAGTAATATTTGGTTATAACCTAAGAAACTATCCATGAGTGATTACATCTCATGACTAGTGGTGATATCAACTAGTTGATCAATACCTGGTAGAGGAAAGTCATCTTTGGGGCAAGATAAGTTGAGGTCATGGAAATCTGTGTAAATGCGAAGTTCCCCTATTGCTTTTGTGATAGGAATGATGTTATAAATCCATTAGGGATAATCAATGGGTAGGATAAAGGAAACCGAGAGAAGGTAATGAAGCTCCTCTGTGACAAGAAGGGAAATGCGAGGATGCATTTTCCGTAGCTTCTATTTTATGGGTTTGGATTCAGGAATGGTTATGATATTGTGGACCATAATGTTTGGGTCAATACCAGGCATATATGCATAGGACCAAGCAAAGGTGTTTCTATGATCCCGAAGGAAAGAAGTAAAATCTTCCTATTTGGTGGCATCGAAAGATTGGCCTATCTTTAGCATGTGCAGGTTGTCCTTAGTGTTAATATTGATTTCGGTGGTCAATTCATTCAACATGGTTTGCGTCTCAGAAGGAAATGACTGGTGAATATAAGAATATTCCGCACCAAGGTAGGTGAGGATAGACTCATCATCTTGACATTGGATGACATTAATAGAAAGTTTATCATCATCGATCATGTCAGGATACAGGGGGAAGAGAAGAGGGAACCTTGCCATTGCGTTGATAATTCAGAGGTCCCAGGGAAATTGTGTTCACAATTTTTTTAGGAGGAATAGATTCAGTAGCTATGGACTCTGTGGGTGAAGGTGGTGAACATGATGAAGAAGGTTTTTCATCCTCAATGAGGTCGATGCGGGTCTTATTGGAAAATGGTTCAGGAAAGCCAATAAAAATATGATATTTATGTTTACGGGTGGTACATGGGAAGACGGTATGAAAACCTTGTTCATAAAAACCAAAGCCAAATCCTTTCCATGCGCAACAATGAATGAAAGTGTGGGCGAAGTGGAAATTAGTGAGATATTGAAGGTCAGGTGAAAATGGTCATGTTTGGGATGGTGGTTCTGTCATCACCAATACGGCACTATGATAATTCTTCACCAGGAACTCCTCGTGCTATGATTATTTACTAATGCACAACCTTTAGTTTGGTGGATGTAATCTGGAAACAAAGCAACGAACGTAACATAAGAATACCATCGACTATGATAAGATGGAATGATGACAAGTCTAAAATATCAAAGTAAATTATAATATTAACATGAAATTGTTACAATCTCACCCATGAGGTACTTCAAGTGTTATTGACTTCACTTGCCTTCCACCAATACTATGGAAGAAACTTTACAATTACACCTCTTAATGGCTTCTTCAACACACCTTTAAAATGATGGCTTCCTTTACACACTTCATACAATATTTCTCACTACTTCCTTCTATGCTAAATGAGGGGGGGTGGCCTATTTATTTATAGAACTTCCAGGCTTATCCATCTTATCTCTAAGATAGGATAAGAAATCCATTCTGACAAATCATATTCCATACCTTAACTCTTATCTGTACATGAAAGCTTATCTCTTAAGATAAAATAAACCTTATCATTTCACATGGGTTCCACATTTTTAGACTTTTTACAAATAAAATACACAAAATATTTATGACCTCACTCCTTGTCCTTATTACCAATATAATATTTCTAATTCCTAATCATGTAGACCCTACTTCTCTACTTATCCCAACTTTGATATTTTAACATTACCGGACCACTTACGACAAATATTTACTTTTTATAACATTCCTATTGTACTTTGACTGTTACCATACTCTACATTATTGGTGACACCGTACTGACAGCGCTGTTATCTTCTATTAGACGCTACTACTAATTACACTTAACAACATCCTATTCCTAATACATACATTAATGAAATAGAAATTATGGAGGAAAATTTTAGTGTCGAAAGTTCTGGTAAATAGGTGGAAGTATCAAGTCCCCCATATGTTAAGTTGGTGCGAAGGTGGGGAGGACCATAAGGGAAAACCTCTCCTATGTGATAGTCATAATGAGGATGTTGGCATAGGTTGCCATACTCTTGCAGAGTGAGGAATGTGTTAATATTGTAGAGGTGTTATTCCCCCATAGTGAGGCATTGAAAAACACCTTCTAAGGGATCGGTAGTAGGTATGTGGGTAGAAGGGATAGATGAATTACTAGGAGATTAGGTAGGAGGGGTATTAGTTGGTTGGGAAGTAGAGGGGCCAACTGCAAAGGTTGCGGAAGTAGTATGACTAGAAGAGTAAGGTGTGGGAGAGGTGGAGGAAACATTGGTGGATGGGGATGTGGGTGAAGGAGAAGTGGGGGTAGTGGTAGATTCCTTAACTGGTACAAGGACACCATTAGGTCGGTACAACATGCTACATGTTTTGAATGGTGATGGTTTAGCTTGGACGGTATAGTTATGTCCTTTATGTTTAAATTTTACACAACTCTGTAAAGTTGAAGGAACACAACCCATAACATGAATCCAAGGTCAGCCAAGAAACATGTTATACTAGAACTCCCCCTCTAATATGTAGAACAATTTATGGACATTGTGAGAGCCCACACAAACGTGAAGAATAATGGTGCCAAGGGTGGTAGTGATGTTATCATTGAAGGAGCACAACATAACTGGGTTATTATACATGTAATTGTAAGGGATGTGCATTTGATTGTACGTGTGGGAGGAGATAAAGTTGATGCTAGTACTGCCATTGATCATAACACGTTGTATGTGTATATTATTGATATAGACAGAGCTAAAAAGATAGGGATCAGGGTCATTTGGTTAGAGAGGCATGATCTCCTCATCAGAAAAACTGAGGGCAGATACTTGATGAGTAGGCATGGGGGTAGAAGATGAAAGGAACGATAACCAGATCGTACCAAGCCAAGAACACAGATTCTAATCAAACACCATGATCTATAAGATAAAAGCAATTCACCAAAATAACTTTACGTAAAACCTTTGCAAACAAATGAGAAACAATATCATATATTATTATGGAACTCAATGCAATACATTGAGAATGGGCCCTTCTTAAATAGGAAAGGAATAGAAATCTAAGAACCAGTCAAGGTCGTAGATCAAGCCATAAATCAAGGAAATAACTAGTTATCAAAGAACTAGTCAAGACCATAGAATTAGGAGAGAACTAGACATCAAGGATCTAGTCAATACCATAGATCAAGGAAATAACTATAACTAACAACTAGATAATATCTCCTAATATCTAAATAAGATAAAAGAAATATCCACACACATAAGTGGGTGAGAATAAATACAATAAAGGTAAATAAAGTACCTAGGTGAACATGAGATAAGGTAAATACCTACTCTAACACCCCCCCCTCAAGTGAAGCTAGGGGTCAAAATAGAAGTGGCATGTCCACAGTATGAGTCTCAGTAACTAGGCCTGATGAGGTATTCATGTACAATATCTGGGAAAAAATGGACACTGCAAGGAACCCAAAAACCAGTAACAAAAAAGTAAAGAGAGTAAAGACCCACTCCAAGGCATCCTAAGAATCTTAGCACAAAAAACTCGTACAATGATGAAGAAGTTTGGTGTGCACTATGGTTTGAATCCACTACTCAATCACAAAACTCAAAAACAACTGACACTGGGTTTCACCAGAATAGCTCCATACAAGGAGACTGTCAATAGAGTGATGTCAAAAGTGAAAAGAAAACACCAAACATAATTCGATCAACTTTTTCAAATAGGTTGTGCCACGATCCAAGAACAAAAACCAAACCAACAAGGTAAGGACACAAACTCCAGAGTGTCACGATCCAAGGAAAGCCAAGGTAACAAGGTGAGGACATGAAACCCGAAGAAGTAGGATCAACACCAGACCCTCCTATACTACTAAATGAGTGGAGTGATGCTACAAATCTATATGAGTTGTCAAAACAACTACTCAAACACTGACAAACTAACACTGGGCTCCACCAGAATAGCTCCCCCATAAGAGAGACTGTCAACATACCAAAAGTGTTGAAAATATATATACAAAATCTCTTAACAAAGAAGAGAGATACACTACACCTGCTAAAGAAAAATGCTCAAAACAAGAAGCATCACAATGAATAAGGTATAGAAAGTGGAGCAAGAGGTTGAATGGTGTAGGAGCCATGCCTGTAGAGTCCTCTCAATAAATTCCTATGTCACCGACCATGACTGATCAGATATCCACCCCAAATCAACACGGATGGATGAAGAAGTTACTCTACATATGACTTGGTGTAAAATGCACAATGGGTGCATGTAAAAGAACATCAGAATGTGTGTTAGGTTGATCATGTTTGACAGCTGAAATCTCAGGTTTCTCAAGCCTGAGTGAAGATGTAGAACTCATGTGTTTCTCATGATCCTAAAAAAGAGTTGAGTGAACAAACAAAAGGAGCTCTATCAATGTGTGATCCCAATGAAGTATCTGCACTTGAAAACCAATGTCATGGTGAGAATTCCACTTAACATGTTGAAGGGAGGAAACAATAACCTTGTGAATGTCTACCAATGACTCTTCTAGTGAGACGCATAGAATGAAGCATGCGAGAACTGAATGAAGTGGTATGCTTCTTAAAAAATCCATGCAGCTGAGTAGAAGTAGGAAACACAACATGTGGTACTTTAATAGGCATAGATGTGGAAGAGCATGCAATAACAAGCCTCACAGGTTTAGAAGCATCAAAAGCAAGTTTAGGCTCAAAGGCTTGTAGATCAATGTTAGTGGGTATAAGAGCAATAGCTGCAAGTGGACTAGAAGCATGTATATGGTTGTCCACAATATGATGGTGATGTTGTAGGCTAGCAAGTTTGTTCTGTAGGGAGTGTATTATTGTATCCTTATCATGAATGAGTGATTGTAGAAGATAATTTCACTTCTTGAGCAATCTATTTTCTTCCAAAAATTTTGCAATATCCTCTTGAAGTCCACATACTTTAGAGAAAATCATATCATTCTCAGAATCCATGATAGGTACAAACTATAATTCCTAAAAGGTTTAGGACGTCGGGCTTAGCTGAAATTGCATCCATAATTGATTACAACACTCCTCTGTATTTGGTAGTTTATAATTATAGTGCAAGTCTCAAAATAAATAACTCCAATGGAAAGATCATGAAAAAACAAGCACTTTTGCAAAAAACGACACTCAAAACTGAGTTATCGATCAAAAAATACAAGCTTTTTAATGTTTTGCTCATAGTTATTTATTTTAGTTGCCACTAAAACAAAATAAATTGTTCTTTCCTTTACCACACAATTAAAATTAAAGGGGGCTGAAGCTAAGCACCTACTAGTAGGAATCACAAGTTCTTGTGTAGATAGTGACCTTCATTTGCCGAAAATAGCAACCTGCGGATTTGCCCAAAATAGTAAATACGTGTACAACATCCGTGGACCCTGCCAAAAGAGGAAAGATCTGAAAACCTTCCTGTGGCAAACTGAGATAGCTATGCTGTTTCCCTACATAGATCTCAAAAAATAAAATAGACCTAAAAAAATCCTACGATTTTTTTTTAGTGGGCACAAATCCCGAGGTAAACCAATGTGCTTCTCTGCAACAACAAAAAATCCACAAAAAATGATTGTCTACAGAAACGCCGAGTTTACAGTCAATCTTAGGGTTTTCACACCTTCCAGATCCAATGGAAGCCTCTATTTTGCAATAAAAATGTACATGCAACAACAAAATACGACCAAATCATAAATATATGAATACACAAAGATTTTATTTACAAAATAAAATTTACAGATGGATGCTCAACAACAATCTCCTACTCTGATACCATGAAAGGAATGATAACCAGATCGTACCAAGCCAAGAACATAGATGCTAATCAAACACCACAATCAATAAGATGAAAGTAATTTTCCATGAATAACTTTACATAAAACCTTTGCAAACAAATGACAAACAATATCATATATTATTATGGAACTCAATGCAATACATTGAGAATGGGCCTTGCTTAAATAGGCAAGGAATAACAATGTAAGAACTAGTCAAGGTCGTAGATCAAGCCATAAATCAAGGAAATAATTAGTCATCAAAGAACTAGTCAAGACCATAGATTTAGGAGAGAAGTAGATATCAAGGATCTAGTCAATACCATAGATCAAGGAAAGAACTATACCTAACAACTAGATAATATCTCATAATATCTAAATAAGATAAAAGAAATATCCACACACATAAGTGGGTGAGGATAAATAACAATACAGGTAAATAAAGTACCTAGGTGAACATGAGCTAAGGTAAATACCTACTCTAACAGTATATCTTACCATCATTATATTCCATAAAAGAGGCTTAAAGATGGTGATTTTGTGAAGCCCTTCTCCAAGCTTGTACATTGGTGTCAAATCAGTTAGAACTAATTATTACCTTTTGATAGAGATTATCAAACCTGCTTAAAAGCTTGTTAATGCATGGTAAACATCAGTTTTCCAGATTTATGTACTGGCGTACTTCCCCTGTTTTAAAGAATCTAGATTGGATGCAAGTCATTTTATTGTGTACACTGATGCCTCAAATGCAGCACTAGGAAGTAAGGTATGTAGGTCCTCGAATGGATGAAAATGGGAATGAACATGCTAGATTGTACTATTGGGAGCATGACAAATGAACAGTTGCTGAGGCTAAATTATACTGTAACTAAAAAAGAGGCTCTAGCTATCATTTTTGTTGTAAGAGGCAAGTTTAGACCATTTTACTTTGCTGGAAGGAGGTAGATGCAGAAGGTATGTATGAGTAGTGTAACAGATCATCAAGCTCTAAAACCTAATATGAGGTAATAAGCCTAACCCATCAGGGAGGATAGCAAGATGATAATTTTGCTACAAGAATTTGAATTCGATACTATAGATAGGCCAAGAAAGAAGCATGTCAATGCAGATGCACTCTCTCGAGCCTATGATGGTTTAGGTTCATCTTGTGATGATGATGATTTCCCAGATGTAACATTGTTATCCCTTGACACAATCCCTAGTGAATACATAGATATTTGGAATTATCTAAATGAATTCATGTTTCCTGATGGTGTCAATGCAAAGATGAAGAGGAAGATTACTCAATCCAGTCTACGTCGATATTCTATTCTGCATGGATTTTTATTTTGAATAGGACCTAATGGAAAGTACAAGAGGGCAGTTAGACATGATCAAGGGAAGGAGTTGATAGAATAATTCCACAATCGTACATGTGGAGGGAACTTCTCTAGACAACATATAGCAAAAAGGATCTTGGATGCAGGTTATCACTGGCCCACTCTTTTTAAAGATTGTTATAATTATTGTAAGACATGTGGTATTTTTCAAACACATGGTAACTGTAAGACTTCATCAGCTCTATTATGTCCTATTCTTCCACTTGTTCCCTTTGAAAAGTGGGGAATAGACATTGTAGGTCCACTTCCAACTACCCCACGCCAAAATAAGTATATTGTAGTTGCCACATATTATTTAACCAAGTGGGTTGAAGCTAGGCCATTGAAAACAACATCTATGGATGAAGTGGCAAGGTTCATATATGAACGCATTGTAACCAGATTTAGTTTTCCATTAGAAATTATAACAGATCAAGGAAGCCACTTCATTAATGAGGTGGTGGAAGCCCTAGTCAATAAGTTTTCTATTAAGCATATGAAGGCAACAACATACAAGCCAAGCACAAATGGATAGGTGGAACAAACAAATTTTTTGTTGTGTCAAATTCTAGCAAAAGATGCATCCTTGCAGGTACATAAGTGGGATAAAATGATTCATGCAGTATTATGGGCATATAGGGCAACATCAAAGTCAGCAACAGGATACTCCCCATTTCAGTTGGCTTATGCCATTGATCCAATTCTTCCTGAAATTGAGTTTGATATTCCCACCGTGAGAGTTATGAAAAATGAAAGGATGGATGAAAGTGATTCAGTAAAAGAAAGGTTGGTACATCTTCATTTGCTAAAGGAAATGAGGGAAATAGCGAAGGATATAAGCTATAAGAAGAAAATGAAGGAGAAGGAATACTTTGATCAAAAGATCCATTTGTCTCCATTTCATGTGAATGACTTGGTTCTAGTGTATGATTCCAGATACAAAAAAAGAAGACAGAGAAAAATTTCTTCCAAAATGGATGGGGCCCCTACAAAATAGCAGCTGTGCATGAAAATGGTATGTACCGACTGGAGGAATTAGATGGCACTCCCATTACGAAATGGGTCAACCATGACAAGCTGAAGATTTTCCAAGCACCAAAATAGTCTACTCCGAGGACAAGTAGAAGCTAGGAAGGGGGAAGATGTAGACAATAAAATTTTCCTCCGTAATTTCTATTTCATTAATGTATGTATTAGGAATAGGATGTTCCTTAAGTATAATTAGTAGTAGCGTCCGATAGAAGATAATGGTGTTTCCAGTACAACGCCGCCAATAATGTATAGTATGGTAATAGTCAAAAATACAATAGAATGTTGTGGTAAAAAGTAAATATTTGTCGTAAGTGGTCCGGTAATGTTAAAATGTAAAAGTTGGGGTAAGTAGAGAAGTAGGGTCTACATGATTAGGAATTAGAAATATTCTATTGGTAATAAGGACAAGGAGTCAGGTCATAAATATTTTGTGTATTTTATTTGTAAAAATCTAAAAATGTGGAACCCATGTGAAATGATAAGGTTTATCTTATCTTAAAAGATAAGCTTACATGTATAGATAAGAGTTAAGGTATGGAATATGATTCGTTAGAATGGATTTCTTATCCTATCTTAGAGATAAGATGGATAAGCCTGGAATTTCTATAAATAAAGAGGCCACCCCCCTCATTTAGCATAGAAGGAAGTAGTTAGAAATATTGTACGAGTAAGTGTGTAAAGGAAGCCATCATTTTGAAGGTGTGTTAAAGAAGCCATTAAGAGGTGTAATTGTGAAGTTTCTGGTCCATGGTATTGGTGGAAGGCAAGTGAAGTCAGTAACACTTGAAGTACGTCATGGGTGAGATTGTAACAATTTCATGTTAATATTATAATTTACTAATGATATTTCAGATTTATTATCATTCCTTCTTATCATAGTCTATGGTATTCTTGTGTTATGTTTGTTGTTGTGTTTCTAAATTTCATCCAGCAAACTAAAAGTTGTGCATTACTAAATAATCATAGCACGAGGTGTTCCCGGTGAAGAATTATCATAGTGTCGGATTAGTGATGACAGTGCCTCTTATAAGACTCACTCCTACTCTCCCACTGCTTGAACTATCTTGTTGAATGCTTATTGTACTAGATGTTATAAAACCAAACACAAGGGCAAGGTTACCAGGTGGATTCAAATGTTGCACCCATGGCCCAGGTAGTCTCTGCAAGTTTGCTTCTACATGAAATGAGGGGGGCTTATCATGCTTTTCAAGATTTCATGCCATGATAAATGTTTTGTCCAAGGTAGCTCCTGATGCTTGGGCTCCATGTATTTTATGTGAGCTTCAAATCCTTCATGAGCCATCTCTCTCCTCAATGCCATACTTTCTACAATGGTACACTGTTTATCTATATCCCTCTCGCGTGCCTCGTTATACTTAAGTCACCTTTCCTCTATCTACCTTTCCGCCGCTAGGTTTGCCATCTTTCACCAATCCTTCTCTTTCCCCCGTGCATAGTGGGGTTTAGTTAGCCATCAGTTTACTCTCCCAATTCATGGTTACCTTCAGGATCTTCATCGCCAGAGGAATGCTTTATAGGTAAGCTCCCCTTGGATACCGTTAAAGTTGGAATTCAGCTACTTTTGGACAAAAATAAGTGGAAACTGAGTATTCCAAGATATAACTATTGAAGACACCATGAAACCACATATTATCAAGTTGAGTCCAAATTAGATCAGCATCAAAGAGGGCCTAGAATTCTTACTGCATCCAGAAAAGTGTGTCCATACCTCCAATTCTTCTTAGATTCATAAGCAATCAGCCACTTGTACAATTCTAATGGAAAGATAATGAAAAATATATCATATAAACTATCATATATATTCTGTTCCACCCATACACGTGCATTAAACTTAGATCTAGTGTTGAACATGCGTATGTATTCTTCCTCCAGATCATGTATCCACTCTTCAATACTTGCTAGGGTTAACCGGATACGTCTTCATCATGAACCATCCTGGAACAATGAAAAAGAGGTCCCAGCAATGGAACCAATGATGCAGCCTATAATTCAATGATACAAACCCAATGAAACCCTATGCGTGCTGGCACATCACTCAGCCAAGACTGAGTGCTCACCTAAACTACGCAAAGGTACCAGGTCCATCTTTAGGGTTGTTGTTGTAGGGTGTTAGCATGATGAAGACTTAACATATATAGTTCCATTACTAACACATCATTCTATAGAGCATACCAGTTCTATATTTGAGGAAAAGTAGAATTAAGTACTAACCATGATGAGATCAAAAACATACTAGATTCAGATACACACAGAACTAACACTTAGATTAAGCCAATATCCTCCATCATATTAACTGAAATAAGTTTACAGAAGCTTCACTACAATATCGGTAGTATGTGCATAGCAAATTTAACAACAGATCTCTATATATCTCAATCCCGCTCTATTACATAGTTTACTACATATATATAGCGGTGGGGACTTTCCCTTCACTGCTTATCTATTCCAAAAATAGGCTACATGCTATTAATAGCCACATGCCATTTATAGGCATAGCCACACATGCAAGTGTGCTATCTATAGACCTCTTATAGTTAACTGAAGTGACAATCCTATTCTTATCTCGTCTCCGTGAAAAACACTTGATCCAATCCTCTAAAGGTAGACAATGTGTGGTGCGCACGTCTCTACATCGTCGGTGTGTTCTGCATGCCATCTTCTAAAAATAGGTCTTCATGCTCAAAATTGGATAAGTCCTGAAAGTTGAACTTGCCTTCTATGCGTGGGTCCTTCCTGTCCCTTTGCACCCTTGATCCTGGCCTTCTCTCCTATGTGGAATTCTTGTATGATCTCTGAAAATTATTCTCTGATCAACATTACCCCACACTAATCTCATTGTCGTCCTGACAATGGGTATCTCAAAAAATTGAAGTAAATAATACAAAAATGGAAATAATAAGAATGAAAGAATGTAGATAAATAAAGAATTTTTATGAGGCTATGAGGCAGCCTCCTCTATATCAGTTTGAATTATCAACTCTGGATACTCCTCCTTTATTTTAGCCTCGAAGGCATGTCATTCAATGAGTGTTTGTTCTATTTCTCTGTAATGTCCGTACAGTAATGGATTCAAACTAATCCCTCATAATCTCTCCTTTTTCATTCTACAGAACAAACAAAACATTGGAAATTGAGGTCATTCTTCCTTCTAGAAGATCCATCTTTTGTGCAATTTTCTTCCCAAGCTCTTCCAGCTGAGCCTTGTGTGAATCTTGTGCTACTGCTAGGGCCTCGTGCTTCTGCTTAACTATTGAAAATTTTTCTATGTGGCCCAATGTCTCATCCTTCATTGCTTTCTAGACCTCATTATTTTCTTCCAGGGTCTTCATGTTGATAAGTGCCTCTGGAGCGGTGCAGATGTTTAAATCCTAGTCTACTTTCTTCAATACATCATGTAGCACTTGCAGCAGCCCTTCATAGGATGCAATATTTCACATCAATGAGGTTTTCTCTCATTTTGTCTCTTGCTCTGACTTCCTTAGCGTTGTCATGCACAGAGGTTCATATTCAAGCACCAGGTCCACCAAATTTCCTACATAATGTATCGCTGAGGGAAACGTCTATGGTACCTTGGTCTCCAAGTGTGGTCTAGCTCTTATGACATTGTCCCCAATATCCTCTGTGATGCTGATAAATACTTCATTCTTCTTATGCATGATGTCCCTCTCTTGCATTATGCACTATATCTCCGCATCCCTTTTCTTCAGCTCCTTGCACAATTCTATGATTGTTGCATATTTATTCATGTTTCTTCTAGCAACTTCAGTAGAAAACTTCATCAATACGTTGTTGACCTGCTCATTCGACATGATAGTAGGCTTTACTGTCATGTGTCTAGCTTGGGGTGCCTTCTTCAGCTGTCTCGAAATGTATGAATCTTCACATACATGAAAGTCAGGATCATCCATGTGGGTGTGCATTGACCATGATAGTTGCTTTTGAGTGCACATAGTTTCTATATCCTCATCTATTAGCTCCCAGCTAAATAAATCCTTTTGTGCTATCGTGCTCTGGAAGCGGGCGTGGATAATTTTACCTGTGTCCTCTGCATACCACATGGCTGGTGGGATGTACTCTCCACTCATCCTCTTTAATCTAGGACCCTTGGGAATTGTAGTTTCAAGGTTAGGAGCTTTTCCTGTTACATCCTGAGTAGTCGCATGCATGGATCCAGAGATTTCCTTTTCTTTTTCTTCTCTGTCCTTCATCTCTTCATATTTTTTCTCTTCCTCATTTTTTGGCTTGTCTTCTTGCTTGAGTGGGGTAGGATATGCATGGTCACTCTCTTCTATTTCCTCTGTTTATTTATCCAACTTCAAATTTCTTCTCTTCTTTGGTTTAGCAGTATCCTTGTGTGGAGAGAGACGAGGTGATTTTCGTACCGTTTGTGGGGTTCCACTTTGAGTCCTTATGCAACTGAACACTTTCTTAAACCTATTATCCCCCTATTCAACATCAATATCTTCCTCTTCATTTTGTCCTTGAGGTGGAGTGGCCACGCACTATGACTCTTATCTATCATAAGGTTACTTTCTTCTGCGCTCCAAGCCTTCATTATCTTCATTCTCCTCCTCTTCACCCTGTACTTCAACAAATTTTGTGGGCCTTTGTGCCGGTATGTTTTCTATTGTGTGCTTACCCTTCAGTGGCTCTGGGAGCACAAATTCATTCTCTACATACTTATTATTCTCCATCGTGGGCTTCAATTGAAGATACACCAATTCTACCCCTACATCTGCTGTAGCCAGACTTATTGGCTTAATATTCAACACCTCTGAAATGATCCTCTTAGTGTAGGCACTTCTTCCAGGGTACACATGCTTCTTCCTCAACATATGGTAGTCATAGTCTACCTTATCTGCATTGAATACCCATCGGTGCGTGTCTGTAAATCTATGAATAGATGCTTGGAAATACCTTTTAGTGAATGCGTAAGGAAATTTACACCAAGGGCTCCAGATTCCATCTCTCATTGGGAAGCGTGTGATGTAGAAATTCTGATATATAACAATATGAACTTGTTTTCCTACTACTGATGGTAGGTCCTTTGGGATGCACCTCTCTTCTCCAAATTCTACACAGAGCCTGTCATACCATTTCTCTGCCATTTACTTGACGTCATCTATCTTGGCCCATTTACATAGGTACTTATTGAACCTTTCAGCTGGTGACTTATTCTCCATGGGGTATTCCCATACCTTTTCCTTCAGCCCGTTTGATACTCCAATTTTCATGAATACGAGTGATAGTAGAACATCCCCAAAGCTGATCTTCCCTCTAGTGTGCATTTCCTCTACTATTTGTTCTGTAATATAGACTACAATATTGTAGATTTCCCCTTCTGACATCTTATGTGAAATGTGTAACCACATAATATTTACCTATCACCACTGCTCCTGATCATTCAACTTTGTAACAAGGTGTACTACTACTTGCACAATTGGACAATTCTTCAATTTGTCTATATCCATACCGCGCGGACCCTTCAGGCACCCCAACTCCTGTCTGGTGTTTAATATTGTGGATTTATCTATGAGATCATTCTTTATGTCCTCTCATATGGCCTTCAACCCTGTAACTGATGAGATAAGCACAAATGAGATTCTAAATTTGCGTCCTGCAAAGTAGAAGAATTCCTCATGCACTCTGCTCATGAGCCACTGATACAAGGGCTCAAAATTCCCAAAATATGGAAGCTCATATAATTGGTAGACCCCAATTATCTTCAGAAGCTTTTCTCCTACATCATCATAAACTGGCATGTCATCCGCCGTACGCTTGTTCATCCTCGCAGTTAGTAGGGAATCGAGCTCCTTCTTGTGTTTCGCTGTCCTGTGATTGTATTCGCTCACTTTTCTCTTTTTGATAGGTGAATCCCATTCCTGGCCGATGATGAATCCTTCTAGATATTGCATTTCTAAAAAATCACTTTTGGGTGCCATCTCTTCCTCCTCGACGACCACTTTCTTCTTTCCTTTTGTTGCTGCTGCAGATGCCTTCTTAGGTGCCATTTTTACCTTACAAGCGTCTCCTCTTTAACTCTACAACTTGCGAATCAAACCCTATTTCGATTCAATCGTGTCCTAGGTGGAAACTTCGTGCCCTAACTCCTCTCTGCCTCCTTGATTTTCTCAAAACCTTCACCACTAGGGACGCAAGCTTCTTTTCGCACATATTTATTTTTCATGCTTGGTTTCATAGCCTTTGCACCTAAACTTGATTACTCGACTCTTCGCACTTAGCTCTTTTCTCAAATTATCTTAGTCGCAACTATAAAATTGAATTTGCATCCCATTCTTATATAGATTTTTCAAATTTGGATGCATTAATCCTTCGCCTACCAAATATCCTCTCATTCATTGACCAAATTTGTTCGTTCCATGCGGTACATCTTTTTGCCCTAGGTATAACCTTATAGCACACCTTCCTACACTTTGGTCACAGATTTCTCTTTAGCGCGCACCCTTGTGCTTAAGTACCTCATCACTATACCTTCTCCTAGAAGTTATCATGGCCTTTTCTTACCTCGCGTTATACTGGCATTTCATTCATCTCCATCCTTGGTCACTATTGAGAAGTAATCTTCTTTTGAATTAAAGCACACCCGTAGCAGCTTATTCCCTTCACCTTTCAATTCCCACAGTCTTTTACTTAGAGAACTACAACCACCCCACACTAAAGGTATGTGTAGTCCTCTGCACATAAACATTATTCATATAGTAATTAGCTTCATGCGTGCAAGCATGCTTATTACACAAAAACAATAACTAAATTGAGAAAGCATAGTGACAATGAAGGAAATACATTAAGGAAATATAGAATTGGAAACCTAATCTAAATGGCAATACTGCCTTATTACAAACACCAAGAAGACTTATATATAGTAGGGCTTTAGCCTACTCTCATTAAAGTAACCGGGTAGCTGTGTTCCATCAAGTTCTTCTAACTGGAAAACACCTGATTCAAGTATATAAGTGATGACATACAACCCCAACCAATGTATTTTGAGCTTGCCTAGATGGCACAAGAACTTAAAGTCATAAAGAAGCACCATTTGTCCAATCTATAACTTCTTATCCCTTATGTTTCTCTCATGCCATGCTTTCTGCCTTACTTTTCTGCTTCTGACTCCATCGTGTTATGGCTCATCACTCATCCTATTAAATCATCTTCTCGATACGTTCTTCTAAATCATGTTCATCAGCTAGACCTCCAGTGCACGCAATGCGCAAAAAAGGTAACATAAATTCTATAGGGAGAATGACTTCTGTGCCAAACACCAATTGAAATGATGTGGTTTTGTTCAATGTCTTGTAAGTTTCTCTATATGCCCAAAGAATAGTTGACACTTTGTCATCCCAATCCTTTCTTCCAACATTACAAATTTTTTCCAAAGTCTGGCTCAAAATCTTGTTGAAAGCCTCAGCAGTTCCATTTTCCTGATGATGGTATGGTGTAGTTTTATGGTGTATAATCATAAACTCATCTAATAGGATCCTGATTGTCTCATTCAAAACATATGTGCCCCTATCAATTATCAAGCTTAAAGGACATCCATATATTGTAAGAACATTCTCTCATAGAAACCTAGTTGTTGTAGCTATTGTACAGTCCTTCGTAGGTGCTTCTTCTGCCCATCTTGTGAGATAATCTATGCAAGTATTGATATAGTGTGATCCAGTCCTGCGCGTGGCTAATGAAATAGGTCCTACAAAGTCAATGGCCCATTTCTCAAATATTTTGGCACTAGTGATTGGTCTCAGAGGCATCTCATCTGTTTTACCTTGTTTTCCTAGGCACTGACAATGATCACACGCCTTACAATATTCTTTATAGTATTTATATAATGTCTCCCACCATAATCTATTAAGTAGGATCTTTTGAGAAGTCACATCACTTGCATAATGGCCTTCTGTAATACCACCATGGGCTTCTTCCATAATATCCTTGCGCTCATGCTCTATTACACAATGGTGTAATACTTCATCTCTGCCTAACTTGTAAAGGTCACCACTGATTAAAAAAAATGATGTCGGCCGTATAGTAAGTTGTTTCTTTTCTAATGCCTTCAATCCTTCTAATGCCACACCAGTCCATAGAAATAAACAATGTCTTCTAATTCTATGGGTGGGTGTTATAATCTATATAACTGTGTATCTGGCATGGTTTCTTCAATTGTTTGTGCTTCTTCTCTTGAGTTGATTCTAGATAAATGGTCTAGTCTAGAATTGATTTTCCTTGGCTTCACCACAACTATGAAGTTAAACTCTTAAAATAGGATTACCCATCTGCATATGTGCCCCTGTAATACGGGCTTGTTTACCAAGTACTTAAATTCCATGTAATCCATATAAAACACAAATGGTGTTACTAGCAAGTACTTTCAAAAATTGTGAAATGCATAGATCATTGACAAAGCTTCGCACTCTGTAGTTGTATAATTATGTTCAACAAGAGTTAGCTTCCTACTAGTAAACCAAATTGGATGATCGAAAATACCTTCTCTAGGTTAAGCTAACACGAAGCCAATGGACATGTTAGAGGTGTCCACATGCACATAAAATGGTTTATCCCATGAGGGAAAGAACATAATGGGTGCGGTAGTAAGTTTCTCCTTTAATATCTCAAATGCGTGCTGCTGTGGTTCTCCCCAATAAAATGTACCTTTCCCCTTTAGTAACTCTTCCAAGGGTGTAACAACTTTGGTATACTATGCACTTCTTGATGTTTAAAGAGATACTCAATTGTCTACACCGTTCAAACATTAAACGCAGATTATCACAATGATCTTTCACAAGCCCATATATTGTCTAATCATCTAGGTAGATCTGTAAGAAGTTGTGAATAAAATCCTTAAATACCTAAACAACTATGCGTGAAAATACAACAGGCATGTTTTTCAGTCTAAAAGACATCATAGTATAGGTAAAAATACCCCATTCAGTAGTAAATGTTGTCTTTTCTTGATCCTCCTAAGCAATCCTCACCTGATGATACCTGAAAAACCCATCTGTGAAAGAATATATTTTGTGCCCTGCCACTCGTTCCAGTATCTCCTTAGTGCATGGCATAGGGAATGGGCTTGTTATACATGTAGTATTTAGCTCCTTGTAGTCCACACATATTCTAATTCATCCATCCTTTTTGATATTGATCATCATTGGACTAACCCATTATAACTCATCAAGTGGCTTGATAATTCCATATGTCAACATTGTATCAATTTCTTCTTTTACCTTTTCACACAAATTGGGGTTCATTCTATAAGGTCACTTTCTAACTAGGTGTGCACCATCCTTAAGCTTTATATTTATTTCCCCAAGTGATTTATGCACACCTTTAAGTTCATGATACCCTTGAGGGAATAAGTCCTTATAATCCTTGAGTAACTCAATGATCTTTACTACTTTTGAATCTAACCAGTAGTCTCCAATTATGGCCTCCTTAGGCTCATCCTCTAACCTTATATTCACCTTATTTGTCTTCATGGGTTCATGATAGGTACTTGTATCCTTGTCTACACTGTCTAAGACCTCGCACACCCCTCGTGAATGTTCAATATCTAGGTTCTCAATTTCCTCATCATCCACGATGTAAACCATATTTCCTTTCTCTTTCTCAAGGTAAGCGCATTCAAGTAGTATGGATTCCATTTCTTCTTCCCTTTTAGAACGTTCTCTGAACTTTGCCTCACCAAATAATTCTTGAATATGCTCTTCTTCTTTTGCATGATCTCCCATAGTTAAGCGCTTGACCAATTTTAATGCCTCTTCTACTGGAGGTTTAAGCGAGAAGTAGTCAAAGGTCTGGATCAATCATGTAATCAAATTCTACCCATTCCTAGTCTCTCGATGTAGTTCTACATATACATACCAGGTGCATGCGCATCCTTGTAGGGTAGAGTACACTCTATGCACCCAAAGTGAAGGTGGTAATGCTTCCTGTCTTGTTTTCCAAAGTCTCTCACACTGCTGAATGTGATGCTAAATAGGTTGATCACCATGATAGGTGAAGATCTACATAGGTGCATTGTTCCTTACAAATCTAATAGATAAGGTGACTCTAATCTCTTCCCATCCTATAATATTATCTCTATGGACCACCCACCAGCGCATTGTTGTCCCACGCAAGGTATATACTAACATTTCTCTTCTCTTAATATGATATGTCCACTATGTTTCCATGGCTCTCAAAAATACAGGAAGATCTTCTGCCCCTATATACCATGATACTATGCTACCTATCCGACAAACTAAATGAAGTCCATTCTTGCACGCAACTGCACTTTTTACCTCACACCCTACTAGTTCATATGTACCATGAGCCCAATTATCACAAGAAATACTTCTAGTATCACTAATAGAATGAGAATCCTCTCAGTGTAGGATGCCTTCTTTTGATGGCTTATTGACCTCTAGGTCCTGAATAGCGCGTACATAAATTCTGGTTAAGTCCTCCTCACTTAGAGGCTAAACATATGGTGTAGACTTCCCATCTATTAGAGGTATCATGACTATTTCCTCCTTGTTCTCAAATCTAATATACCCCTTATTGAATCTCAAGTCAGAATTATTGGCATAACACCAAGGGCATCCAAGCAAGGCTAGAAAATTGTCTGCTTCTGCAAGTGCTAATGCCTCAAAATCCCCAGTGAACTAGGCCCCTTGTATCGTTATAGATACATCCTTCAAAACTTCTATGGTGGTGGCCTTAGTCCTGTTTTCCATAAACAACACATTAGATGATGCCTGCAATGGAGGCCTCCACATCTGTACCCATGCATCTAATGTAAGCACATCTACTTCCGCACCTGTATCAATCAAAATGTTTCTCAACAGCCATCCATCTACAACAACATTCAAAGTAATTTCCTTGTCATAGTCAATGCTATTAGGGGGAATATTTGTATGCAGGATCTGTCATCCTGTCTCAATACTTGCACGTGGAGTGTTCCCTTTTAACCAACTTCCCAATAGTGGAATAATGTTATCCTAGTGCAAAATTTTGCATACTTCTCTCAGGTCATCGATATCAATTTGGACTGTCTCTGATGATTTATTCTGCTCTTTGAGGTACTATATCTCACCCTGAAGATTCCTGATCACTTCCATGGTATCCTAATAAAATTCCTTCTAATGAGTAGGATCTTGGTACCTTGCATGCAAAACCTCCTCCTTGGTGATCGTAGGCTTCTAGTATGATGTCTCTCTTGTGCGCGCCACTTCAGCATGTGTGGTAATCTTTACAATCAAGGCCTCATGTTATGATACTATCTTGGTCATCCATTGATTCCCCTCCACGCGTTGGATCCTAACCATCCCTATGCCTTTGTTTTCTTGCTTATATTGCTTACTCAGATGCTCATATAAGTTCAGGAACTCTTTATAGCTATGGCCTTTCTGCATAAATAACATTTAATATTCTAAGGACATTCATGCCTATAGTGGTCATGAGATTCACACGTATAACATGTTCTATGAGGGACTCACCTCTTCCTCCACTATGGCCTTATCCTCCATATCCACCACGATATCCATGTCTCCTTCCACGACCTCCTTCAAAACGGCCCTCATTCCTATAATAGCACATTTGATTATGATCTCGATCCTAGTGCTCATTCTTACCCCTAGAATTATTTGTTACACTTGTCTGTCATACCCCAATGTCTATAGCATCCTGGATCTGACAAATCAACCGAAAATCTTTAGTATCATGGGTTGTGGACCTAAAAATTTTGCAAAAGCTAGATACATTCTTCCTTATCACATGTTGTAACAAAGGAAAGTGACAAGCATCATGATTCAAATGATAAATCTCATAGTCCAATAGTAATGAGTGTATTGTTTTACGAGGACAACTATCCTTTGTTTGACCTTCTACTTCACAATTTGTACACCAAATTCATGAGTGCATTTCATGGGGCTGAATTTGTTGATAACTTCTCTAACTATTTAGCCATAGCTACAAATATGTGCCTCTAAGAATGGACTAACACCATTGTTAATGCTCCTAACTACCTCAGCACGCAAAGCTGCTTCCAGTGCTTTGTGTGGATCAGTGTATGTCTTATGTAACAGTGCTCTTCTGAATGGTGTAATAAATCCACCAAAGAACCATTGTGCATGTTGGCTGGCATGAATATCATAGGAAAGCTTAGATAGAAGTGTCTTAAAATGGGCATCATACTCACATACACTCTCAGTGGTGCCCTACTTGATATCTTTGAGCACGCTAATACTTTTTTGCTCAAATTCAGGGATATGGAACTCTTTCAATAAAGCATCCTTCAATGCTACATAATCCACGCAAGTTTGATCAAGGTCAAAAATTTTTACCAATTGTGTGCATGTCCCTGTAATGTAGTAGTGAATTGACTTTCCTAGCACTTAGTAGCAGTGATCCCTTTAGAGCGTGATAATATTTCACACATGTGCACATGCTTAGCAGCATCCTCTATGCCTCTATACTCTGGAAGATGAAGAGACATCTCCATATAAATGTTATGTGGTTGTTGTGGACCTTAACCACTTGATCCATAACCTCTTGTGTTTCCTCTACCCCCAAAACCACCAAATCCACTAGAACTAGAGAAATGGATGTGGACGTCTCAGGAAGTCATGAGATTATCCAACTAAAAGGAAATAAAATTCCCAAATGTTTGGTATCTCTTGAGGAAATGGTTGATAAGCATGATCAAATGCTTAAGAAAAATGAAGAAAATGAGGAAGGTTATTCCTCCGACACACAATTGCTAAATTTGGGAGCTGGCAATGATCCCAAATTAGTAAATCTCAGTAAGTGTTGCTCAGAGGCCAAAAAAGAAGCTTTTACTAAGATTCTTAAGAAATACATGGATATTTTTACCTGGTCCTACCAGGATCTAAAAACATATCAGCCTGCGGAAGTTCAACACTACATCCCACTTAAACCAGAACAGAAAGCCTTTCAAGCAGAAGCTGTGGCGGCACAACCTTACCATTTCAGGAACCATCTTTTCAGAAATCTGAAAGTTGTTAGACGCAAAGATCATATATCCCATACATCATTCGGAGTGGTTGGCTAACATAGTCCATGTAAGAAAGAAGAGCGGTGAGATTAGGCTGTGTGTGGATTTCCGCAACCTTAATCAAGCTGATCACTGAAAGACAACTACCCCATACCCATCATGGATCACACCCTGCAGGTGGTTACTGGATCTAAGATGCTCTCCATGCTTGATGGCTTCTCAGGCTACAATCAATTCAAGGTTGCCGAGGAAGATCAATACAAAATGGCGTTCATTACACCTTGGGGAACCTTCGCATACCAGAAAATGTCATTCAGCCTGATTAATGTTGGTGCTACATTTCAAAGAGTTATGGATCTAGCCTTTGCTCATCTCAAAGATATAAGCATAGTGGTGTATTTGGATGATCTGACATTCTTTTCCAAAGATAGAAGCACACACATTTCAAACTTGGAAGAGGTTTTCATACAATGCCGTAAGCATGGTATCTCCTTAAATCCTAATAAATCCATCTTTGTTGTAATAGAAGGGAAACTTCTGGGACACATTGTCTCTAAATAAGAAACAAAGATAGATCCAGAACGCATCAGATCCATTCAGACATTGCCTTTTCCTACATCCAAAAAAGGAGTTCACTCTTTCTTTGGAAAAGTGAATTTTCTCAGAAGATTCATTCCTAACTTTGCTGAGCTAACCCGTCATATTTCGAATATGATGAAGAAGACACAAGATTTTAAATGGAGCAGCAAAGGGAAGGAAGCTTTCAAGAAAATTAAAGAGGCCTTGTCAAAATATCTGGTCTTGGTTTCACCCAACTTCAGTAAAGAATTTATTCTTTACTGTTATTCCTCTGAACACACCATGTCAGCAATACTAATGCAGAAAAATCGAGAGGACGCAGAAGCTCCTATTACTTTCATGAGCATGCCCCTTAAATCCTATGAGTTAAAAAACACTCCCATGGAAAAGCACGCATATGTAGTAGTGAAGGTGTGTAAGGCATTCATGTATTATATTCTTTCCTCACACACTGTGGTTTTGGTTCCAGATACTGCAATTAAATCCATTCTTACTCAACAAGAGTTAGGATTATTGAGAGGCACATGGGTGAAAAAAGTTCAAGAATATGACCTGGATATTAAACCAACAAAGTTGGTTTGAGGAAGAGGTCTGTGTGAATTAATGACGGAGATGAAAACATCAGTGCCTAAAGTGGATCAAGATGAGATAGATGGAGATTTTCCTGCAGTACTTTTTATAGATCTGGTAGAAGAGTGGTACAGTAACATTGCTTACTTTCTGACGTATGGAGAATGCCTAGATCAACTTTCCCGAAAAGAGAAATGAACAATCAAACTTATATCCAAAGATTTTGTTGTTATCCAAAATTCCCCCCAAGGTAATTTTGATAACATGCATCAGATTATTCAATCCCGAGAAAGTATATTGATTCAAAGCCCAAAATCATGTTTTTTGGGGCCCCCTCGGCTTCTTTCTAACTCTCCTGTCCAAGAAGAAATCCCAACGGGTTGAGAAAATGGAAGAAATACAAAAAATAAGGTTGTAAGACTGTGTTAAGGAATTTCGGGTCTGAAGGGCTTGGGTTGTACCAGTTCACGTTGAACTGAGGTTCGTCGTACCAAGCTTAGGGCCAAAAAACAAGAAAATCAGCTAAGTCCTAGTCCAGGCAGTCTGCAGGGGACGTCGGGAAGCATGGGACGTGAAAAGCCAAAAAGGCCGAAAGCAAGGGAAAAATGTCTAAGTCTTCGTTTCACGCAGTTTGGGACACCCGGGACAAAAGTACGCGAAGGATGCGGATCGTCCGGTTTGGCGCAAGTCAGTCCATTTCGGGCGGTTCGGAGATATTTGTCCCAGGCAGTCTGGGACAGTTGGGACAAGAGTACGTGGAGGACGCGAACCGGCTGGTTTGGCTGAAACAGAGGACTTTCGTTTGGGACATTCGGGCCAAAAGTACGCGCGGGACGTGAAAAGCCGAAAGAGCCGAGAGCGAATGGAATCTTGCCACGTGTCTTCACCGCAAACAGGAACAAGGAAGCCCGAATCGGGCAGTTCGGAGATATTTGTCCCAGGCAGTTTGGGACAGCCGGGCTAAAGGTACGCGAGGGAAGCGTGGGACGTGAAAAGCTGAAGAGCCGCCAACGAATCAGAACGTGCCATGTGTCAGAAGGAAAAAGTTGCTAAGTGGTTGGTAAAAGTTTCAAAGGGGAAAATGGAATAGAGGGCCCGAGCCAGGTGACACAGGACGCGTGTCCTAAGAGGAAGGGGAGTTCGGAGCTCGGGGAGAACTTTGGAAACTTAGCAAAGTTTTGGCCAAAAAACTAAAAGGTAAAGGTTTTCCCCGCGCCCCTGTCGACGAACCAAACGATGCCACGTGTCCCAAGTGGCGGGGCGTGGGGGGAAAATAAAAATTTTCCAAAGTGTAAGAAAAGTCAAAATTTTCAAGGAAAACCTGCAGAAAGGGAAGGAAAGAGAATTGCGCGGCCAATCAGCACCTGACACGTGTCATCCAAGTGGCAGAGCGCGGAAAAAATTCAAATATTTTCTCGCCGATCCGTTTTGGCCTGTTTTTTGCCCTAAATCTTCAGATCGCCATATCTTTCGATCCAGAGCTCAGATTTTCACGTTCTTTATATCAATGGAAAGTTGGTGAAATTCTCTACACGATTCCTGGGTCAATCTTGCATTTTGGTTCAGTTTGGAGAGAGAAAATCAAGAAACATCTCTAGTGCGTGGTAATGGCCAGAACTGACGTTTCAACAACCAGCTTTAATGCAAGAAATAGCTCGCCGCTTTTGCTAGGGTTCTCACCCACCGCCATAATGAGATGAACTAAATGCGACCTAGAAGTGGTTGGGGTAGATCTGGATTTCCTCTCTCTTCCCTCTCTCATTCTTCCTATAAATTGTAAGGAGGGGCTTCTTTTCTAAAGGTCGAACATTCCTGTTTTGCCCCTCCCTTCTTCTCTTTGGCAGGTGAATTTGTGGAGTTCAAACCTCCCATTTAAAACTGTAATGCAACTTTTCCTCTTGGCATTTTGTAGTGTATTGTATCGATCTTTGGAGCAAGTAATACATGTCTGTGGATGATTCTCAACCCTTTCTGTGTTCATTTGCATCCTCCTGATCTTTCACTACAAATTTTGTTATATGTGCATGATCTTGCATCACATTTGAATGGTTTGTGTTTATTGGCAAGATAGGTGTTCTTCATTCCTCGGTGCATCACCTCTGTTAGCTTAGGTTTATTTTTATGCATCTTCTTACCCTGTCTCCTTGGCAAGATTAGATTAGGTTTTGAGTAAACCCTCTGCATTTTTCATGTGCATCTGAACAGAGGAATAGGAACCAGCCTTCTCTGGAGAATCCTTTCTCATTTTACAAGTCCCACACTTGGAGAAAGGATTCCATGTTGTGCAATCACACTGGATGCTAGTATGATCAACCTAGAAATCTGATCAACATCCAGGGGTGCTGTGATTTTGCATCTAACAGTTTTGGCACGCCCGGTGGGACATTAGAGGTCTTCACCTTCATTACAACAAGATCGATGTGCACTTGTTCCACATTCCAGCTTTGAAGGAGCTTTGAAATTACACATCTGGCGACTCCAAAAGAGGCATAATCCGCTGGTTTCAGCAGTCCAAGCCTGGAAAATTTATGAGAAGAATACAGACCAGGTCAAGAACTAGGGAGGAAGGATTGTTTGTTCATCTACACCTATCCCCAGGCAGAGAAAGAAGGGGAAGAAGAGCTCAAAGATCACCATCTCCACCTAACCGGACTTTGTCTACACCTCCACCTGGTAGACCTTTTCTCGCATCAACAAGAGTTCTCAGGCCAATCAGAATGGCACAACCACCGAATCCCTTTGTCAACTTCACTGGTAGTAGCCCACTTGCCCTCAATGCATAGAATCCAGTTCCAATCGCAGCGTTGAAGAACATTCCATTTTTCACTGGAGAAAATCATACCACTCCTGGTGATCATGTCAAAGACATTGCTAACGTCTGTGCAATCCATGAGATAAATGAAATGGATGTGGCTGTCAAATTGCTGGCATCTTCATTCAAAGGGAAGGCATTGCAATGGTTTAGGAGCCTTGCAGCTGGTTCTATCACAAATTGGAATCAGTTATGCATAGTTCTCCATGAGCAGTTTGGGGAAAAGGGAGACAATTTGTCTCTACTAGAACAATTGACAACTATCAAGAGAGCTCCCAACGAGCAGCTGACTGACTTCAACTTCAGATTTCAAAGGTCTTGGGAGAGGATTCCAGTGGCAGTAAGGCCAGCAGCAGAAGGTGCTTTTCTATACTATCTTAAGGCTTTGAATTCTGATATTTCTATGTTAATTCAATCTATGGGAGGCACAACCTTACCTGCTGCTTATAGCATTGCCATTAGAGCCGAAAATTGTCTTATTCAAGCTGGTAAACTGGCTCCTAGGCCTCCCATGCCCTTGTATCCAAACTTAGAAAATCCAAGCACTAGTCAAGCACCCACTTTGGCTCCTATTCCCATTCCTAGAAATCAAAGTTCAAATGAGACTTCTACTTCATCCTCTAGTACTTCAAATGAACTCCAAGAGGTCATGAAACAATTACAAAATTTGGGAAATGAGCTGGTTACTATCAAAAGACAGCAAGCTCAAAGTGCTAGACCGTATCAGCCTCAAGTGCAGTACAGGGCTAGGCCCCCATACCAACAAAATAGGTCACCAACTCAGGCTGCAAATCAAAATCAAAGCCAAGTAAGGCCTCCCACTAATGGACCATTTCAGCCCTATAACCCCAATGTCGTATCTGCTTCTAAAGCATTAGTGCCAGTCCAAAATAACATGGCCCAAGAATATGATTGGTGTTTCCCATGCAGTCAGCCACATAACCAATCAATGTGCTTTAACGGTGCATTAAATCAGGCTCTTATGGTGCAAACCATTGGTGGGTCGCAAGAGTCTAGCCACGAAGAGGATCAGCAGCAAGAAGCACCTCAACAAGGAACATCTCCGAATGAAACTACTCTTGTCAATTGGCAGGCTGAAGATTTCTATGGTATGAATCAAATACCCTCTTAAAGTGTTGCAGCCAACACAAGGTCAAAGAGGAGAAATTTGGGTGAAGAACAGCCATTAGCCCCAAGTAATCCACAACCTTCTACCACTCCACAAGCCGTTGGCAAACAAAATGTAGTTCCAAACACGCAAGGGGCACCTAAAACAGCCCCTAGGCCAACCCAAATGCCAGTTGCTACCACCCATGTGCAAGGGATGAATGTGCAAGTTAAGGGACAACAGAGGGATACTTCATCTCCATTCATCATCATTGATCAGATGAAGAAGACAAATGTAAACATATCAATGTGGGAGTCACTATCCATCCCAGGCCAAAGAGATTTGCTACAAGCTGCCATGAAGGACTGGTCAACTTCAAATCAAAAAATCCAAATGCAAGAGAAGGTACTCACAAATGTTTCTCAACCTGAAGGGAATCATGGAGGACAACAAGGTAAAATTTTGAAACCTCCTCCATTCTATGTTTCATTAATCATCGGGGATAAATTAGTACACAATTGCATGATTGATTCTGGGGCAAGTAGTCGTGTCATGCCCAAGCAAATAGCTGATCAGTTGGGTCTCCAATATGAAGTCATATCAAAGGGGGTAGTGCAATTGGATGGGACAGCAGTAGAAACCGTGGGAGTAATCAAAGGTTTGAGCCTCACACTGCACGCATGTCCCAACGTAATAGTATTACAAGATGTGTCAGTCATAGACCTGCCACCACTCTTTGCATTGTGCTTGTCAAGAGACTTCACTGCTAAAATTGGAGGCTATCTTTCGGCAGATTGGTCACACATGTTGTTTAGAACAAGGTATGGAACTAAGGCCACAATCAGGTCTGAACCTATCGCAAACTTTCACATTGAGCCTTACACTCCAAGCCAAATCAATACCAACTGTTCAGCGTTTGATCAAGAAGATTATCCAAGCACTGATGAAGCTGACACCAAGGTTGGAAGCATCCCAGATTTGACTCTTGATGAATGGGCAAGCAAGGTGCATGCTTTTGATCCTTATCAAGAAATAGAAGAATCTGAGCTAGGAGTTTATTGTTTACATGAAGAGAATCAACCTCTCCCCAACATCACCAAGCCAGATCATAAGGACAAGAATGAAGTATGGCAATTGTTCTTTGATGGGTCAAGGAGTAGACAAGGTGCAGGAGGAGGAGCTATGCTCATTTCTCCGCAAGGTACAAAGTATTACTCAGCCTTCCATTTTCAGTTTTCTTGCTCAAACAATACAGCTGAGTATGAAGCCTTAATTCATGGACTGCACTAGGCAAAGAAGAAAGGCATCAAGAATTTGCAAGTATTTGGTGATAGTGAGCTGATCGTAAACCAAGTTAAGGGGCAGCATGCTGTCAAGAATAATCTGCTCAAGTGCTACAAAAATTGGGTATGGGATCTTATGGAAGATTTTGAAGCTTTTAGCATCAATTCCATCCCAAGAAAAAAGAATGAAGCAGCGGACAGACTGGCAGCAATTGGGGCTGCATTTGACGTTGTAGAAAATATCAAAAGTGAAAAATCTCAGCCTCATATCAAAGTGGTTGTGAGACCAGCTGTTCCGGATAACAACACAAGCTGGCAAGTCTTCGAGAATGATCAGCAGATTGTTAATTTCCTGCAAGAAGAAGCTGAGTTCTCTGCTAGAAATCAACAGGCAAGCTATGGACCAAGTGGTGCAGCTGAGAACTAACAAATTACCAAAAGGCCTCATAACCTTGGAGTCAATCTTCAACCCGAATGATCAGTTCCGGAAGGAGAAAGTGAACATTCAAGTAAAGGGTGAAGATTCAGAGCCTATTTTAGTAGATGAAGGCAAGACATTGCAAATTGGCAAAGTAAGTACTCCACAAGAGAAATCTGATTTTGTTCAGCTTTGTCAAGAGTTCCCAGATGTCTTCGCTTGGACTTACAAAGATTTAAGAGGTTTCAACCCAAAGTTGGCACAACATACTATTGAGTTGGATCCGAAATCTAAGCCTGTCAGGCAAAAGCAAAGGCCAGTAAATCCTCATATCAAACCTCTCATGAGAAAAGAGTTAAGCAAGCTCATTGAGGCCAGTATCATCTTCCCTATCAAACACTCAAGTTGGGTTGCAAACTTGGTGCCGGTAAGAAAGAGAAATGGAGAAATAAGATTGTGTGTGGACTTTCGCGATCTAAATAGAGCATCACTCAAAGATCATTATCCGCTTCCATCAATGGAACAAATATTGCAGGTTGTAGCTAGTTCAGAAAGGTTTTCATTGCTAGATGGATATTCAGGCTATAATCAGATAATGGTGAAAGAAGAAGATCAATTCAAGACGGCCTTCACTACAAAATGGGTCACGTATGCTTACAAGAAGATGCCATTTGGAGTGTCAAATGCCGGAGCAACATTCCAGCGAGCTATGGATATGGCATTCAAAGGCTTGATCAACAATATAGTGCTGGTATACCTAGATGATATCACTGTCTTCTCAAAGAATGCAGCAGACCATCTCTTTCACCTCAGGCAAGTGTTTCAGAGGTGTAGAAGGTTCGGAGTGTCATTGAATCCAAAGAAGTGTATATTCTTGGCACACGAGGGAAAATTGTTGGGTCACATTGTCTCTAGGGAAGGGCTAACAATTGATCCTGAAAGGGTTGAAGCCATCTGAACACTCCCATTGCCACACCACAAGAAATCTCTTCAAAGCTTCTTGGGAAGGATAAACTTTGTCCGCATATTTGTGCCTAATTTTTCCACTCTTGTGAAGCCTTTAACAATGATGTTAAAGAAGAGTCTGGCATTCAAATGGACAGCAGAAGGCAAAGAGAGTTTTGAAAACATCAAGCATGCAATATCACAAGCTCCAACTCTTATCAACCCAGACTTTTCAAAAGACTTCATGTTGTATGCGTTTGGAGGATCAGATACAATCTTAGCTATTTTGACACAGCTGAATAGAGAAGGTTCAGAACAGCCCATAGCATTCTTCAGTCAAACCTTGGAAGATTACGAAATAAAGTATTCTTTCATCGAAAAGCATGTCCTTACCGTCATCAGGAGCTTGAAGAAGTTTAGACACTTGGTCTCAAACAATAAGATTCAACTGCTGGTGTCTCATGCTGGTGTCAAGGACTTCCTCCTAAACAAGGATTTAAATGAGAAGAGAGCAGGTTGGATCACTCGGGTGATGGAATATGATATTGAAATCAAAGTGACCAAGCTAGTTCATGGCAAAGGTTTGTGTGAGCAGCTCGCTTCCAAACAACCAGACGGCTCAAAAGGTGAAGAAGATGTTGTCCTACTACTACAGAATGATCAAGAACAACCAGCTGATGATGCACTCATCCCATGTTGGACTCAAGACTTGGTGCGTTACCTCCAAATAGGCTTGTGCCCTCCAGAAGTGAGCAAGGCGAAGAGGAGATACTTTAGATTACAAGCTATCCCGTATGTACTCATTAATGGTATCTTGTTCAAGAAAGACATCCATGGTGTTCTATTAAGATGCATTGGAACAGGTCAAGTTGAGAGGATCTTACACGAGTTCCATGACGGGGAAGCAGGAGGCCACTTTGCCCCACGAGTAACAGCTCTCAAAATCATGAAAGCTGGTTACTATTGGCCTACTGTATTCAATGATTGCTACTCATGGGTTAAAAAATGCAAGAAATGTGCATTCTTCACAGGGAAAGGAAGGTTAGCAGCGCTGCCCCTTCATCCAATTTCAGTAGATCAGCCATTCATGCAATGGGGACTAGACTTCATTGGAGTCATCAATCCCAATTCAAGTCAAGGTCACAAGTGGATACTTGCAGCAACAGACTATTTCACCAAGTGGACCGAAGCAGTGGCACTCAAGGAGGCAAGTGAGTCTAACATACTAGACTTCTATGAAGGAATAGTGACCAGGTTTGGTGTGCCAGCCACTATCATATCAGATAATGCATTAGCATTCATAGGTTCCAAGATTACAGAATGGGCTGTCAAGAATGGAATCTATTTGAGCACCTCTTCAAATTATTACCCACAAGGTAATGGACAGGTAGAGTCCACGAACAAGAATTTGCTAAGGATCATCAGAAGAACTCTGGATGAAAACCAAAGGACATGGCATACCAAGCTAAAATCAGCATTATGGGCTGATAGGATAACACCAAAGAGGTCTACAGGTAGTTCTCCCTACAAATTGGTCTATGGGAAAGAGGCAGTATTGCCTATATCATTAGAATTTCCAGCATTGGAGCTCATGAAGCAGTTGGAGTTGTCTGAGTTCAAACCAATGGAGGCCAGGTATGCAGAGTTGATGGAATTGGAGGAAATAAGAGAACATGCAGTTCTGATGATTGAAAAGGATCAGACCATAGTAAAAAGATGGTTTGACAGGAAGGCAAGAGCAAGGACCTTCCAGGAGGGGGACCTAGTTCTGAAATGGGATGCAGATCGGGTGAAACCTGGAAGGCATTCCAAGTTTGATGCCATTTGGAGTGGCCCCTACATGGTCATGAGATGTAAAAGTGGTAATGCCTTCCAATTGTCTGCATTGGATGGAGAAGAACTCCCGATTCCAGTTAACGGGATCTATCTTAAACATTGCTACTAAAAAGGAAAAGGTTTACCCTTGTAAATATTAGCCTAGATTTCAATTCCTCTAAGTGTGTATGCACATTGTCTTGTTGTAGTTAGGTTTCTTTTTCCCTAGGTGCTTTGGCACAGGTTTTGTCACTCTCAGGATGAATTTCTACAGTTCAGAGTGCTCCCGAAGAATGAGTTGCGGTATCAGGATCGGGATCAGAGATCAGGTTGGTTTCAGGTTATTACTCCATGCCCAATGGATTGTTAAAAGCCCACTGATCTTCTACCTAGCAGGCAGGTGACCCCGTTGAGTCACCAAAATTGTTATCCAAAATTCCCCCCCAAGGTAATTTTGATAACATGCATCAGATTATTCAATCCCGAGAAAGTATATTGATTCAAAGCCCAAAATCATGTTTTTTGGGGCCCCCTCGGCTTCTTTCTAACTCTCCTGTCCAAGAAGAAATCCCAACGGGTTGAGAAAATGGAAGAAATGCAAAAAATAAGGTTGCAAGACTGTGTTAAGGCATTTTGGGTCTGAAGGGCTCGGGTTGTACCAGTTCGGGTTGAACTGAGGTTCGTCGTACCAAGCTTGGGGCTGAAAAACAAGAAAATCAGCTAAGTCCTAGTCCACGTGGTCTGCGGGACAAAAGGGATGTCGGGACGCGCGGGACGCGAAAAGCCGAAATGGCCAAAAGTAAGGGAAAAATGTCTAAGTCTTCATTTCGCGCAGTTTGGGACACCCGGGACAAAAGTACGCAAAGGACGCGGATCGGCCGGTTTGGCGCAAGTCAGTCCATTTCAGGCGGTTCGAAGATATTTGTCCCAGGCAGTCCGGGATAGTTGGGACAAGAGTACGCAGAGGATGCGAACCGGCTGGTTTGACTGAAATAGAGGACTTTTGTTTGGGACATCCAGGCCAAAAGTATGCGCAGGACACGAAAAGCCGAAAGAGCCGAGAGCAAATGGAATCTTGCCACGTGTCTTCGCCACAAACAGGAAAAAGGAAGCCCGAATCGGGCAGTTCGGAGATATTTGTCCCAGGCAGTTTGGGACAGCCGGGCTAAAGGTACGCAAGGGAAGCGTGGGACGTGAAAATCCGAAGAGCCGCCAACGAATCAGAACGTGCCATGTGTCAGAAGGAAAAAGTTGCTAAGTGGTCGGTAAAAGTTTCAAAGGGGAAAATGGAACAGAGGGCCCGAGCCAGGTGACACAGGACACGTGTCCTAAGGGGAAGGGGAATTCGGAGCTCGGGGAGAAATTTGGAAACTTAGCAAAGTTTTGGCAAAAAACTAAAAGGTAAAGGTTTTCCCCACACCCCTGTCGACGAACCAAACGATGCCACGTGTCCCAAGTGGCGGGGCGTGGGGGGAAAATAAATTTTTTTCCAAAGTGTAAGAAAAGTCAAAATTTTCAAGGAAAACCCGTGGAAAGGGAAGGAAAGAGAATTGCGTGGCCAATCAGTGCCTGACACGTGTCATCCAAGTGGCAGAGCACAGAAAAAATTCAAATATTTTCCCGTCGATCCGTTTTGGCCTGTTTTTTTCCCTAAATCTTCAAATCGCCATATCTTTCGATCTAGAGCTCGGATTTTCACGTTCTTTATATCAATCGAAAGCTGGTGAATTTATCTACACGATTCCTAAGGGTCAATCTTGTATTTTGGTTCAGTTTGGAGAGATAAATTCAAGAAATGTCTCTAGCGCATGGTAATGGCCAGAACTAACATTTCAATAACCAGCTTTAATGCAAGAAACAACTCGCCGCTTTTGCTAGGGTTCTCACCCACCGCCATAATGAGATTAACTAAATGCGACCTAGAAGTGGTTGGGGTAGATCTGGATTTCCTCTCTCTTCCCTCTCTCATTCTTCCTATAAATTGTAAGGAGGGGCTTCTTTTCAAAAGGTCGAACATTCTTGTTTTGCCCCTCCCTTCTTCTCTTTGGCAGGTGAATTTGTGGAGTTCAAACCTCCCATTTAAAAATGTAATGCAACTTTGCCTCTTGGCATTTTGTAGTGTACTGTATCGATCTTTGGAGCAAGTAATACATGTCTATGGATGATTCTTAACCCTTTTTGTGTTCATTTGCATCCTCCTGATCTTTCACTACAAATTTTGTTATCTGTGCATGATCTTGCATCACATTTGAATGGTTTGTGTTTATTGGCAAGATAGGTGTTCTTCATTCCTTGGTGCATCACCTTTGTTAGCTTAGGTTTATTTTTATGCATCTTCTTACCCTGTCTCTTTGGAAAGATTAGATTAGGTTTTGAGTAAACCCTCTGCATTTTTCGTGTGCATCTGAACAGAGGAATAGGAACCAGCCTTCTCTGGAGAATCCTTTCTTATTTTGCAAGTCCCACACTTGGAGAAAGGATTCCATGTTGTGCAATCACATTGGATGCTAGTATGATCAACCTAGAAATCTGATCAACATCCAGGGGTGCTATGATTTTGCATCAACATTTGTTCTTTGGGATAATGGTTTGTACAAAAGGGGAATTGA
Organism: Taxus chinensis; assembly: GCA_019776745.2. Classification (NCBI taxonomy): domain Eukaryota; kingdom Viridiplantae; phylum Streptophyta; class Pinopsida; order Cupressales; family Taxaceae; genus Taxus; species Taxus chinensis. The sequence continues at coordinate 615,616,390 of CM034152.1, read as the reverse complement.
TGGCGTATTGCTCAAATGCGTGGACAAGGCTCAACAAGATCAGCTAATACAACAATTTCATGACATAGCTTGCGGTGGTCATTTCTCAGCCCGAGTCACTGCACACAAGATCCTTAGAGCAAGGTATTACTGGCCAACCCTTTTTCAAGATACTGCAGAGTGGGTAGCTAAGTGTCAAGTATGCCAACATTTTGTTGGGCATGTGAAATTGTCTGCATTACCTCTAAAACCCATTGTGATTGAAGAACCTTTCCAATAGCGGGGAATGGATTTTATTGGTATGCTTAACCTGGCCTCTAGTGTCAGTCACCATTATATTCTAATAGCTACTGATTATTTCAGTAAGTGGGTAGAAGCTATTCCTGTGAAGAATGCCACTTCCGCCGAGGTGTGCAGTTTTATAAAAGAAAATGTTATTGTTAGGTTTGGCGTGCCCAGCAAAATTGTAGCAGATAACGTTCCCAATCTTTCTTCTGAGGAGCTGGTGGAATTCTGTTACACTTATGGGATCCAGTTGGTTCATTCCTGAAACTACTATCCACAAGGGAATGGTCAAGCTGAATCTAGTAATAAAAACTTGGTAACTATCGTGCGCAAGCTTGTAACGGAAAATCAAAGGACTTGGCATAAAAAGTTGTTTGATGCATTATGGGCCGATAGGATCACACCAAAAAGGGTGATAGGCATGTCCCCATTTCAGCTGTTGTATGGTAGGGATGCAGAGCTGCCTCTTACCTTGGAACTACCTGCCCTATGACTTTCTAAGACCCTAGAAGATTCCACTTTCACGGATGCTATTGATAAAAGAATTATGTACCTGATTGAATTGAGGGAAGTACAAACTCAAGTTGCAGAGAGGTTGACAGAGCATCAAAGGAAGGTGAAAATCATTTTCGACAAAAAGGCCAGGGAAATAAAGTTTGAAGTCAATGACTTGGTCCTTCTATGGGACAAAAGAAGAGAAACAAAAGGCATGCATGGAAAGTTTGATTCACCATGGAAAGGGCCTTTTGTGATTAAAAGGATCGCCAGAGCTGATAGCTTCATTCTTGCTCATCAGGATGGAGTTGAATTGTCATTTCCTTTCAATGGGCAACACTTGAAGCTGTTCCAGACATGAGAAGCAGGGTAAAACTTGTATGTACATAAATAAAACTTTGTTTGTTTTCCTTGTTTTGTCTTGTTTCGGTGTTGTGTTGTGTTTTGTTTGTTTGCCTAACCCCATGCCTAAAGGACAAGATACGAAACCAGAGATGCTGGGATCTCATCTTTTCCCTTTGTCATTCTGACAGAGAAAAAGATGTCCATAGACGGAGCCGACTGGTGTCACCAAGATTTCACCCTGAAATCTGCGACTACCCTATTCGAAATTTTTTTGTACTTTTAAAATAATGGGTCGTTTTGTGTTTTTATTGCCTGAAAATTCTTGTATTACATCAAGATAATCCCAAAGAGCCATATTAGCCTTTTTCGCCAAATACTCAGATGCCCAAAGTTGTTATATTCTGTCATCGGTATTTGTCTGCGGGAAATTTGTATTTAATTATTTTGATCCCTGTATGAGGCTATTTGCGCTCCATTTTAACTCTGTTTATGAGTGAATATGTTATTATTCCTATGTGCCAGAAGGGTTTTAACTTGTATTAAGTTTTGGGCTTTATTTGTAACTTTTGGCAATTTTTCATGTTTTTGTGGAGTCCCGTTTCATTTTTTGTGAAATTTCTCTGGAACAATTCCTTTGCCAGGTAAGCCCGATTTTTGACCTGGAGCAGCTGGAAAACATATACGCACATTATGCCCAGAGGAAGTCGCCATCGGAGGTCTGGATCACTGGGAAAAAGCAAAGTCATGCACAGAAAAGCCCCTGCAGGGATGGGCGCATTTTTGGAAAACAAAGGATTTAAGCTGCGATGGGAAAAATATAAGCCACAGGCAGGGTGGGAATTTTATATCTGCCTAGCAGGGTACTTTTTCCCGTGTTATAAAAGTCACTTAAGCTGCAGTGGGAAAAATAGAGGCTGCAGGCAGGTGGGAATTTATTGTCTGCCTTGCAGGGTAAAAATTCCCATGATAAAATAAAAGGAAAGTGACTTAAGTGAAATCATGGGATTTTAGCGCCCTACCTTGCAAGGTAAATAATCCCATTGTCAAAGTCAAATTGCTTAAGTAGATCACGGGATTTTGGTGCCTGCCTTGCAGGGTAAAGAATCTCATTATGAAAAAAAAAATTAAAAATAGAATTACATGTGCAAAAAAGTGTGCCCCCCTTTGGTGAGAGAATGGCAGCCTTAAATTGATTATTTTAATTAATCTATTCTCTCAAAAAGTGCGCCGAAGCTTGGAAGAAGTCAACAAGTCAAATTTGAAATAAAAGAAAGGATTTAAAAGTATTAAAATTAATTTATTTAATGGTTGCCCTCTTCCTCTCAAAAAGTGCGCCCCATTTAGGAGTTGTTTAATGTTTTTAAAGGCATTAAAACATTAAATTAATTTCTATTTTTCAGTGGCTATGGTCAAAGCACACTGTGAAGCTTAAGTGAAGTGATGTGTGAAGGATTAAATTGGATTAATTTAATTTATTGGATGGCTATCCTTAAACATGTTATTTTTAAAAGAGAAAAGCATGATTTTTAATTAATTAATTGCCTTTAATTGTTATGGCAATTATTAATTATAGAATTGTGAAGGTTATATAGGCATGGGCAGCCATATGGGTGAATTATTCAAATCACATGTAAAGAATTGCAGCCAAGTGGAAAAGTGCGCCCCCATTAGAGGAAGGATTTTGCTCAAACAAGGTGACAACAAGGCTAAAAGCTTCCAGATTTGGCGCATGCTTTAGAGGAGGTTGATCTTTTTCTACATAATTGTTTCCACAGGTGTTACAGGAGCTCAGGTGTTGATTGAAAGGATTCATGCTCTCTTTATGTGTAAATTAAACACCATTTTTTGGGACAGCAAGCTTGAAAAGTACATATTTTTACAATTTAAATTCACTATTCATGCTCCGGTGGCCATGTTTGTCTGAATAAATTGCAGGAATTCATTACAGGTGCTTTACAAAAGAAAATGAGTTTTTATCAATGTCCAACACATTGCAAATATCCTCTCAATCTGAAGAATTGTCCAGATCTACACCAGTATTGAAGAAATCCGGTCAAGTAAGAAGAAAAAGAATTATTCAAACGAAGATAGACAAAGCTAATGGCGAAAAGAGATGAAAAAGAAAGCATGATGGAGTCATGCATTGCTTCCAAACTTGCAGACATAGGAGACACAGATCTAAGCCCGGAACCTCTTTCCGATTTGATTGACAGATCCAGAGTGGGAAAGACTTCACTCATGCGTGCGGTTAAAAGCAGTGGAATTATCCAAGCAACAGCTTTTCCATGTATAGCCCAATTTCCCAAGTTCGTGATGGAGTGTGCTAGATCTTATCACCCTTCATCCAGATAAGTGCGTGATGCTGCAGGAAAGACAATAATTCATTTGGATGCAGAGTTCATCAATTATTGTTTGAAGATTCCAGTGTGAAAGGTGGTGACTTCCATTAGCATTCAGGATGCTGATAGTAGATGGGAGAAACATAGAGCTGATTGCATGAGCATAATGAACAACTGATTCATGAAGAAGCCCAGATCTCCTTCGAAGTACCCGAGAACTCTTCCGCAGTCCAATTTGGTGCAGGAGGCAAATGATGTCGTCAAATTGCTATGTAGGATGAATGGCGAAGCGAATGCCTACACTTTTCGTACATGGATGTATGCTTTCATCAGGACCATTGAAATCAACAAGGTTGATTCCATAATCAATTGGTCAGAAATTATTAGCAACAACATCGGTGAGAAACTCCGGAACGTGAAGCATACTTTCAGCTTTAAGATGACTTCATACTTGGTGTATGCTACAGCTTCACATGGCGTCTTTTCCAAGCTGGATAGATGTGGTGTTCTTTCCAAAGGACCCCCATTTTTGAATGCTACCCGCAGCTTACTGCACCTGCATGCGAGAAAGACTTCAAAGTGATCAACGATGACTTCTTCTACGATTTCATCTACAGGTTAGACAAAGACTTGAAGGCCAACAGGGTAAGCAAGGAAGCGTGGGAAGTTGTGTCCAAGATTGGTAGTCTATTCATTCAATTTACAGATTTTCACATACCTCAGGGTTACGGGCTTTTCTGGAGAACCAACAAAGATGCCCAGGTATCCGAATGATAGATTGATCACCATGGAGCTGAGTAGGCAACTTGTGGAGTTACACGAACTTCAGTTAAAGCGGCACAAGTCTATGGGCTTCTTTCCAATCACTGTGGGATATTTCAGCTGCATTAGCATTCACAGAGCTCGAGGGATGGAAGCACAAATGTTATCCGAGTATGAGCAAGATTTTTTCCCTGCACTGCTAAACTTCGATCCATTTGGAGTAGCCAGGAAGACAATCTCCCAGGAGTATGCACATGTGCCTTCATTAGAAGATTTCTAGATGAAGTGCAAAAGTGAGTAACGAGGTTAGAAAGAAAGATTTCAGCAGGCTATCAGCAAAGCAAGTGTTCGACTTTGGACTAGCGTGGATACCTGCGGATCTTAAAGATTATGGGAATGTGGTACTTGACACTTACCATCAAATGGGAGGAGATAAAGCCATACTACAGAATAAACATAGGAGGCTGCAACACAATTAAAGAAAGGTCGAAGAAGCTAGTGTTGGTGAATACTTCAAACTGGTTGCCTGACGAAGGGATATTGCCTTGATGAAGCATTGATGAATCAAGTCACGGGAAAATTTTGGCGCAGGAGATTCCCTCAAGCGAAAGCATGGAAGGGAAAGCAGAAGGAAAGTCGAGAAGTTGAAAGTGCATAGAAGATCTCAATCCAAGGAGAGGATCACTTCTACGACCGTGACTTTAACTCCGGTTTCTCCAGTACCCAATGCTTCACCAACTATTGCACTGCAGCAGCAGGAATGCTTCCATGCCTCCACTGAATCCAGTGACATTTATCTTCTCCCCTCAGCCACTTCGTTTAGCGCCTTTTCCAGAGGATATGTTGAAGCTACAGATGGCGGAATTTGAAAGGGCTTTATCTTTGGATGACTCAGAAGATGGTATCCATAACACTATGGCACTTTATGATAGAGAGGATGTAGAGCGGGAGATGGTAGTGCCCTCAGCCACTTCTCACTCTCCGAGAAGTAATTTCTCGAAATGGTTAGCTTTGTAGTTTGTTCCAGAAGCGAGAATGGAGATGAACTTAGAGGAGCACGACTTGCAGCTACTCCAGGATCTGAGCAGAAGAGACAGAAGGCCTAAAGTTGCTAAAGTAACTTCTAGGCTGATCATCAAGGATTCGGGGAGAGAAGTTTGCTGAGATATCAATTCCGGAAGAAGGAAAGATAGAAGAGGAGCTCACAGCAGAAGATGTGACAGTGACCAAAGTACCACTCGGTCAAGCCACCACTGAAGGATTGAAGTAGGACATCCAAACATTGATAGATGCTTTATTCCTTAGGCTTGACAGTGAGAAGGTGGAGAAAGAAGAGTTACAGAAGCAAGTATCTCAATTATGTGAGATCATAGCCAAGGTTGCTAAACCTTCTATTCAGCCCATTTCAGAATAGGTGAGTGATCATCTTATGCATAAAATGGAAGACGCAAGCAATCAAGTAAAGGCTATTGACGAATGGAAGGATTTGATTATTCATCAAGCTTCTGTACAACTTGGGGAAGTGCCAGCCTGCCTAAAGGTTATGGAAGATGTAGCAAATCAACTAAAGCAACTGATGGCAAACATAGAAAGGCATGAATACAGTTGCAAAGAGTAACCTAAAGTATTTTGGCCGAGATCAACAAGCTGCCGGGAGATGTATTGATTCCAGAGCAGATTGTACTGGATGGATCAGTTGAGAAGGGGAAGCAGTTAGAATTTGCAGTATCTTTCCGTTTGGAAATCTGCAGAGTTTTGCTGAAAAGGATGCAGGCACTTGAAAGTAGGACGTCATCCTTACTCGACAGTATCATTTCTTTCACGGAAGAGGATGTGGTCGGAGGTGTTACTTTTTACGTGTGGATTGTTTCTAACGAGGTGCCTAATTCCCTGGAAGGGTCTCTCCTGATGGTATAAAAGAGAATTGATAAAGCTACCAAACCTTTCACAATGAATTCTATCAGTAAACTTGGTAGCACTGCAGGTAGACATTGCGAGGTTTGGGCCAAGCTTGGAAGATGTGGAAGCGGTGCATCAAAGTGTTGAATGAAGGGTTGATGTAATTCAGGACAGAGAAAGAATCAGTGGCTAAAACAGATGGAAGGATGTTGAATTATATGTTCGACGAGTATATCAGATATCAAAACAAGAAGATGTAGACATTACAGCTGGCATGACTTCTTCTATTTTCTATGTTCCCGGATGAAATTGTAAAACTTCTAAGTTATTGGTTTTGCAACCATTACTTGAAGTCATGTGGAACCATTCTATTAGTTAAGTGATACATGTGTCACTTAAGAAGAAGTTAGTTGAGGATGATTGCCAAATTTCATCTTTACTTGTTGTTCATGCTTTAGTTCAGTTTGAGTTTTCCATTTGTACTTTCCCCTCCTACATTCTATAAGTAGGAGAAGAACCTCCGGGTTAAGTATCGATCAGAATTTGTAAGCAGCAATCTTGTGTTCTGGACTTTGTGCTGAAACCCCTGAGAGCAACTTAGAGCAAAGGAATACAAAGGAGCAGGTTTCCGGAGAACTTTGTGTCACGGTTGTACTTTGTTTCTCACTTTTAATCTTAGATCTCTTAGTAAAACTTTGTGTTATTTATAGATCTGGATCTAGAGCTACCTTTGTTTTATAATTCTGTGTGTTTATATCTATTAAGTTTCTTCTATGTGCATGCAATTAGCTCTGCTATCTACTAATTGGGATGCACATCTTCCCCATTTCTTCTCTGTATTTCCTTTACTTCCTTCTTCTATAATTTTCCTTTCTTGAACAGCTACTTACTTGCTGCAGAACTTCTTAGTTATGGTTCATGAACTAAGTGGTTAAAGTAAAACCCCTGATAGATAATAACACATTTTTATTGACAAATCTGACACGGGAGCCTCACCGGTTAAATGAGGGAGATTTATCTCATGACTGCCTAGGTTTGATGCTATGCAGAAAATCTAGCCAGCAACAATAAACAATAATAAAATGATGTAAGTGTAAAACACAAGAAGGGATGAATATACTAGCAGTGATATGTCAACCTCTAACTTTACAGAATTTACAAGACCACAAAATATGAAAATTATTGTTCTACTTTTACCTTTGAAAATGACAGATTTTCGCTTGGAGTTAGTGATTGATTCTTATATGGTTTAGAACTAAATTGCAGAAGTTGTGAAAATGAAATTCAAGAACACAACATGTAGATTTTTATCTTGGAAACCCTTGATGTGAGGGAAAACCAGTCGAGAAGGGAAACTGCTCTTTCTTCCCACTTATGTATTGGCCAATAATTCAAGAATACATAATACAATAAGTTTTAAAGGAAACAACAATGTAGACCTTCCTCCCAAGTACTTGTTTGTTCTGCTCTCATGCACCTTGCTCCTACAAATCAGTTCCAACACTAAAGATTCTTTTCTCACTTCTCTCATGAATCAAATGATGAACTCCCACTTACTCTTCTCCTTAATACTTGCTTCACATGTCCTCATGTGCACTGGAGAATCAAGGAGACGTCCAAGGAAGATACATGGTCGCATGTTTTGAATTACATTACCGTTGGGAGCTCTATTTTATTTTTCTATCAAAAGTGATAAGATTGCCACCATGTGCATACCAGTGGTTACAGGACCGACACCCTGCACAGGGGGGTGGTTACAGGACCTCCACTCTACTGAGGGGTGGTTACCAGACTGCCGCTCTGCACAGGGAGGTAGTTCTTTAAGAATACAGCCTACTCCTTGTTTTCTTCATTTTCTTCTTCTAGTACTAGATGATCTGATGAAGTTGTGTTGCTTTAGATCCCTATGGAACATATGTCCCTTGTTTAGGAGGCTTTTAGGCTTTAGATCCCTATAGAACATACGTCTCTTTCTCCTTCGAATACCACTGAGCCTGCCTTGGTGTCTTTCCTTTCAGTTCAATCTACCAAGACTCTTATGGATCTCTGATTTTCTATTGCAGCACGAAATCCTCCTTCAATTTTCCTTGATAATCCAAGACCCAATCTTCTACAAAAGATAGCAGCTAAATTTTTTCTTTTTCAAGCATGGATGGCTCATATAGGTGCAAATTTTTGTAGTATACTACTGAGTGCATCTGCGTGAATGGTAACAAGTCAAGTCTAAAGATTTTTTCTCCAACCTGCTCAAGTATGGTGAAGGGTCCATACCATAGTGGATTGGTTCTTATTGCTTGACCTTGGTGTTCCTTTACCTTGAGATGGATTTTTCAGATCCTCCCAATGAATTTCGTTGTGTCAGTCACCTATGAAATATGTATCGCCTCCTCTTCCTGCTCCCTAATTTTCAGGTCTAGTGGATTAGTAGGTAGATATTCTAAGCATGCCTCAAACGACGACTACATCATGGAAGTGTGAACTGCCCCTTGGTCTAAGATTTCTTGAGGTTGTCTCTTCACCTTTTTACTCTCTAGCAAGGACTTCCCATACAATTTGATGTTTGGTAAAGGGAACACTGGCTCATTCTCTACCTCTCATCTTGGTCAAATCTTACCAGGAGTCTGGAAATCTTCTCAAAAAAACTGAATAGTGCTACCCAAACCTTCCATCCTTTTGTTAGTAATCTCTAAAATCTCTACTCCATATTTTTTTTCCTTTGATGAAATTAAACAAAAATGATTTACCTGGATCAGTCTCTTTTCTTGGTTAGCACTTACCATAATAATTCTTGACTTGTGTTGGTGTGCTCAAATGTTGAAACTGACCCCATCCTTGACCCATCTGTATCAGTTCTCCCTTCTCATGAACACAACATCCCTGATATACAAGTAAGGTCTCCCAAAAACAACATCAAAACACATCAAGTGGAATTACATCAACTTCTAATACATCTATATATTGGGAATTTATCCCAAAATTGAACTTACATTTCCTTATTAATTGAATTTATACACCCTTCTTCACCCATCCCAATGGGTATGAATGTGGATGTTTATAAGTTTCAAGACCAATATTCTTCACAACCACATCAAAAATCAAATTGGATTGAGAACCAAAGTCAACCAAAACATTTACCTTAGTCATCTTGATTTGGATTTTGATCTCGAATAGCTTACTCATATCTTCTTCTTCTTCATCGATGTACATGTTAGTGGTCATGCATCCCAGCCTCTTGTCTACATCCGATTCATCTTCTATCTCCACCTCCCCTTCTGGATTTATAGTGGTCATGGATTTATTAGAATCCTTGGTTTGGTGCTTTGGGTGTAACTCTGGATGCAACTTCCAATATGTGGTGTCAATATGACCATTGATATCACAATGCTTATCAAAATTACTAGGATCTTTACAAGTATTCAAAGCAGTGGTGTCCTGTTTACCTTTCCATTTACCTTTGTTACTTGTTGATCCATGTTCCTTTTGCTATTGATTTGTTGATTGCTCTTCCTTTGGTTTTGTTTCTCCTTGATTCTTCTCATCATCAATGTAGTATTCTTGTACACAATCTTTGTTGAGATCCTTGGGCTTTGTGGAGATCAAATTACTCCAAAGGTGAGTGTGAAGTCCTCCCAAATAGTTAGTCATAATGTTCTCATCCTCCAAATCCATATTCAGCAACATGGCTTATCTCTGAAACTCAGTAGTATAATCCTACACACTTTGACCATTGCCTTGTCTAAAGTACTACCATTTAATCATCTGGTCAATCTTATGGACAATAAGATAAAAGTTATCTCTAAGCAATTCTTTAAGACCATTCCAAGTACTGACAATAGGAGGTTTCTTCTTTTCACAATTGGCTAGATGGGTTTCCCACCAAACCATAGCATGACCTTCCATTTTGAGATGCACAAAGGTAATCCTTTATGCCTCTGTGACATTATGCACACTAAAGTAAACCTCCAATTGTTTTAACCATTTTTCTAATAACTATGCATCTAATTTTCCTTCAAAGTTCTTAATTTCAACCTTAGTTTCAAATTTAAAGGGAGTATGATCAGATTTTAACTTTTCCTTTACAATTGGGATTTCTTCTTCATGCTCTTCCATATCTTCTTCTTCTTCATGGCTCTTTCCTATGCCAAATGTTTCGGCCAACGCTTGAACCATTGAGTCCATGGAATATTTCTTAACCGAAGTCATCTTTTGCAGATATGAGAGTTCTTGTTGTTGTCTAAACAACCTATCCATCATGGTCTCTAGCATCTCGACTCTATAGACCAAGTTCTCTTCCTCCATTTTCACTCAAATTCTCCGTTTCCACTTCTTCATCAAAATTTTTAGTTCCCAAGGTAAAAATTCTTCACCTTTGGACCTTATCATTGTCATATAAATCACAGGAATGAATACCATAGTCTTGGATATATAATCAGCTCTGATACCAAAATGATCTGTAAACCTCTAACTTTGTAGAATTTATAAGACCACAAAATACGAAAATTACCTTTCTACTTTCATCTTCGAAAATGAAATTTTTTTCTTAGAGTTAGTGACTGATTCTTGTATGCTTTAGAACTAAATTGCAGAGTGTGAAAACAAAATTCAAGAACACAACACGCATATTTTTATCCTGGAAACCCCCAATGTGAGGGAAAACCAGTTGGGAAGGGAAACTACTCTTTCTTACCACTTATGTATTGGCCAGTAATTCAAGAATACATATTACAATAATTTTGAAAGGAAACAACAATGTAAACCTTCATCCCAAGTACTTGTTTGCTATGTTGTCATGCACCTTGCTCCTACAAATCAATTCCAGCACTAAAGATTCTTTTCTCACTTCTCCCATGAATCGAATGATGAATTCCCACTTGCTCTTCTCCTTAAATAATTACTTCCCACATCCTCCTGTGCACTAGAGAATGGGAAGAGACGTCCAAGGAAGAGACATGGTCACACCTTTTGAATTTTGTGAATGTTGGGAGCTTTATTTTATTTTTTCGTCAAAAGAGACGGTACTCCCGCCTTGTGCAGGTTGGCAGTTACAGGACCTCCACCCTACACATGGGGGAAATTACAGGACTATCACTCTACACAGGGTGGAGGTTCTATAAAAATACAATATGCTCCTTGTTTACTTCATTTTCTTCTTCTGATTACTAGATGAATCTGATGAAGTGGTGTTGTTTTAGATCCCTATGGATCAAGTAGAGAGGTACATGAGTGATTTGGGTTAACATACTAGTATAAATGGATAATCAAAACCTATAAATGCTTCATTCATGAGACTATAACTAGAACTTATCTTGTTTACAATTGTATAGAACTAGCTAGGGCATAATACGGTCTAGTTCTACTTTATACATAAAAGGAACAATGACCAGATCATACCAAGCCAAGAACACAGATGTTAATCAAACACCATGATCAATAAGATGAAAGCAATTTGCCAGAATAACTTTACACAAAACCTTTGCAAACAAATGGGGCAGCAATATCATATATTATTATAGAACTCAATGAACTACAATGATAATGGGCCTTACTTATATAGGAAAGGAATAATAATCTAAGAGCCAGTCAAGGTTGTAGATCAAGCCATAAATCATGGAAAGAACTAGTCATCAAAGAACTAATCAAGTCCATAGATTTATTGAGAGAACTAGACATCGAGGATCTAGTCAATACCATAGATCTAGGAAAGAACTAGTCAATAACATAGATGAAGGAAAGAACTATACCTAACAACTAGATAATATCTCCTAATATCTAAATAAATAAAAAGAAATATCCACACACATAAGCGGGGTGAGGATAAATACATTAAAGGTAAATAATGTACCTAGGTGAACATGAGCTAAGGTAAATACCTACTCTAACACCCCTTCCTCAAGTGCAGCTAGGGGCCAAAATAGAAGTGGCATGTCCATAGTATGAGTCTTGACAAATAGGGCCTAATGAGGTACTCATGTACAGTATATCCATGAAAAAATCTTGAACCAAAAGAAGAAAAGAATCCTGCTATAAGGAAAGAGAAGAAGAAGAAGGAAGATGTTCTCACGAACATTCCCCAAGAACAACTTCTGAAACCCCAAACTTCCACGCAACTCAAGGTAGCCGAGGTGATGCAAAAGGCTTCATAAAGATGTCTGCAAACCTGTTACTGAGTCAGAAGGTACTCCAAGCAAAGAACTCCATTCTGAATGTGTTGTCGAATGAAGTGGATGCATATCTCGATATGCTTGGTCCGCTGGTGCTCAACTGGGTTACGAGAAATGTGAATTACACTTTGGTTGTCACACCAAAGTATAGTTGGTGAATCCTGTGGGAATTCAAAACTCTATCAATAACTGGCAAAGCCAAAGAATCTATTTAATCGCTGTAACTGTTGCCCTGTACTCTGCCTCTAAAGATGAAAGTGCAATAGCCTGTTTCTTTTTGCACGCCCCAAGCAACTGGAGAAGAACCAAGATAGAAAAGATAGCCAGAAGTAGAATTCCTGTCATCAATAGAACCTACCCAATATTAATTTGTATACCCAACCAATTGAGTAGAACACCTAGTGTAGTGTAGGCCAAAGTGGGAAGTTCCCTATAAATTAGCACAAAATCCTTTTAGCAACTTGCCAATGACTACTATGAGGAGAATGTGTAAATCGAGATACAAGCCCTACTGCAAATGAAATATCAAGGTGAGTATGGGTCAAGTACATGAGACTCCCAACCAACTGCCGTATACAACATAGGATCACAAAGTGGTGTGGTACATGTGGATGTAAGAGTAACCCCAGACTGAAAAGGAGATGGACTTGGCTTGCAATCAGCCATATCAAAGCACCTAAGAAGATCATGGGTGTACTTTTGCTGACTCAAATGAATCCCTGAATCTATCTGAGAAATCTACAAAGCAAGGAAATAATGCAATAGCCCAAGATCTGTCATGTCAAACTATGTAGAAAGAGCCCTCTGAATACTCTGAATGTGAGAAGAAGAGCTGCCGAGTAAGTAACAGATCATCAACATACAAGACAAGTATCACAATATCCTCACCGACATGATGGAGATACACTGTATGATCGGTAGTGGCAATGAACAAAACCAGTAGATAGAAGAAAAGAATCCAACTTCTCATACCAAGCCTGAGGGGCTTGTTTGAGATCGTAGAGAGACCTTTCGAAGCCGACAGACAAGAGAAGAATCCTAAACAAATCCAGGCGGCTACTCCATATATATTTCCTCTTGTAGATCTCCATGTAAGGAAGGGCACTCTTCATTTCCATCTAGTATATGGCCCACCCATGTGATGCAGCAATAACAAGTACAAGGTGTACAGAATCCATCTTGGAAATGGGAGGCAAAAGTCTCAGAGTAATCAATACCTTCGACTTGTGAAAAACCCTTTGCAACAAGACGAGCCTTATACTTGTCAATGGACCCATCAGCTGTGTATTTGGTTCAGTATACCCACTTACACCTAACCATCTTTCTTCCTTTAGGAAGAGATACCAAATCCCAAGTATGATTCTTCATCAAAGAAGAATACACAGCTTTCATTGCATCATCCCACTCCAGTATCCCATGAGCCTTTGAAAAAGACTGTGGATCCTCAGAAACTACCTGACACAAAAATCTAGAACCAGTCAAGGTGAGACAATTTGGATTCTTCCCTAGTAATTCTTTCACAAAATGTTTCTAAGTCAGGCATTTTAAATGTGTCACCTAAGGCATCCATGCTAGAGAAAAAGGTAGAAGAAAATATTTGAAATGGTCCTCTCAACTTAGATAGAATTAAATAAACACACTCTTCATCTTTCTTATCTCTTCCACTCCCTTTCAACTGTGTCAACAAATGCTTGAACTTAGTAAGATAGTCTATAATTGTTGGAAAATCTTCAGGATTAAGAGAGGTGATCTCAATTTCAAGTTGCATGGCTCTCATATGATCCACCTTACCAAATAAATCCTCCAATTTCTCCCATATTTTGAAAGGAGAGTCACATTTTTCTAAATAAAACAAAATTCTGTCACTTACATAAGTTCCTATCAAATCCATACACTCATCAAATTTGCATTGATACTGAAATTTTTCATATTCTCTAGTGAATACTGGTTGTTCTGAAGAAGTTAAAGCCCATAATCCTTTCCACTTAATTAGTGTTTCCATTCTTGGTTTCCATGTGTGGTAATTATGCGTTGTTAATGGCTCAACATGATCTAATGCAAAAGTAGATGCCATCCTCAAAAAATCACCAAAATAAATGCAAGAACCAAGCAATGCAACAAGACGCCCAAGCAATGCACCAAGAGCCCCCCCAGATTTTGGCACTTTATAATGAGTGCTGTGTTACAATATGGCACTTTATAATTATAGTGCAATTCTCAAAATAAATATTTCCAATGGAAATAGCACGGAAAAACAAGTGCTTTTACAAAAAACGGCACTCAAAACCGAGTTACTGATCAAAAGTTACAAGCTTTTCAATATTATGCTCTACTATTTATTTTAATTGCCACTAAAATAGAATAAAATGCTCTTGCTTTCACCACACAAATAAAATGAAAGGGGGGTTGGAGTTAAGCACCTACTAGTAGGAATCACAAGCTTAAGCCTTCATACGACCATACCATATGACCAAGGGCTAAGGATTTTTATGGGTGTCGCTGGTTTTCAAGAACCTGCGCTTTCCGAAAATAGCAGGATACACACTTTCCCAAAATAGCAAAATCCAATCTCAGTCGTCTTGGTACCATGCCAAAGGAGGAAAGTTTTGTCCTTTCGAAAACATCTTCTACACCGTAACTCGAGAATAATATGTAACAACAGAAAAATGCCCTGTGCAGATCTCGAATCATACAACAAAACCCATAAAAAATTCATTTTTTTTCCTAGCTGACGTGAATCTCGAGGTGAACAATGCCTTCCTCTGCAACAAGAAAAAAACCAAAAAAAATGACTACCTCTAAAAAATAGTCAACTTTACAGTCAATCTTTGGGTTTTTCCGCCTTCCAGATCCAACGGAATACTTTTTTTTGCATAAAAATGCACGCATCAACAAAATATGGACAAATTCTGAACATATGAATATAGAAAAAAATGGTTTGCAAAGCGAAACTTACAGACGGATGTCAAGAACAATCTCCTGCTCTAATACCATAAAAGGAGATGATAACCAGATCATACCAAGCCAAGAACACAGATGTTAATCAAACACCACGATCAATAAGATGAAAGCAATTCGCCAGAATAAATTTACACAAAAACCTTTGCAAACAATGAGCAGCAATATCATATATTATTATAGAACTCAATGAAATACAATGAGAATGGGCCCTTGCTTATATAGGCAAGGAATAATAATCTAAGAACAGTCAAGGTCATAGATCAAGCCATAAATCATGGAAAGAACTAGTCATCAAAGAACTAGTCAAGTCCATAGATTTATGAGAGAACTAGACATCCAGGATCTAGTCAATAACCATAGATCTAGGAAAGAACTAGTCAATACCATAGATTAAGGAAAGAACTATACCTAACAACTAGATAATATCTCCTAATATCTAAATAAATAAAAAGAAATATCCACACACATAAGTGGGTGAGGATAAATACAATAATGTACCTAGGTGAACATGAGCTAAGGTAAATACCTACTCTAACAATACACTTTTAAACCTGCAAATGGTGGGCATATCTAACTTTTTTTTCCTAGAAATTTTCTTAATTATCTTTCATTCTACTTTTCACACCTTTGACACCGCATGTGATGACCCATAATAAATATAGATACTAGCAACAAACTTTATCAAATGATTAGTTGACAAAAGGAGAAATATGTGTGTGGGTAAGGCTAGGATGACAATGATAGTCAACCTCCTACTAAACAAATCCATGCATTGTACTACATCCCCTTGAGTAGGATTAAGCCCCATGTAATTCTCCTAATGTTGGTGGAATTAGTGTATACAATCTAGGTCAACCCCCTTATGTTGCGCTTGCATCTCTTGACATAAAGAGTAGCAGGTTTATGTTAGAAGAAAAATGGACTAAATTGGGGGGTGAATCAGTCCTACAATTCCTTCAATTAATTTACCATTAATTGAATCATATAGTAACATCTATCCATTCATATGCATTCAACCATAGCTTATTAAGTGTGCACAATAATTCAAATAACCATAACACATAGAAGATAGCTCATAGATACAAGATTTAAGTGGGTAACCCTCATGGGGAAGAAAACCCACTAAAACATAAACATTATATTTCCATGCTTCAAATTTATTGAGGCACCAAACCCACAAGGAGCACCAACCCATAGTTTAGTAAAGCACTAACCATAAAAGGAGCACCAAACCCTAATTTAATGAAGCACCCACTCCATAAGAAGGCTACGATCCCCTAGAATGATTAAGCAAAAACTTAGCCACCTGATGATGTTTGAACTTAGATATTTTTGCTTCCACAACTGACATAGATCTCTACTTCAGTGCAAAAACCCTTGCTCGAAACCCTATGTCTTCAATCTTGCTCTATATCCTTCTTCTTTGGCTTATCTTTACTCTATAAACTTATGCACATGTTGTCAAACATTCCTCAAAATTTCATGTTATTTCTTAGCCTTCAAATCATGCACTCATACCTGAAAAACACTCTCCTCTAGGTCACATTTTTTCACACACACAACTCTTCCACAAAAGCACCAAAAACATCACTTTTATAGCATCTCCTTTATTCAAATTCAAAAGAGTTCAGTTTCACTCCTTTATCTCAACTAAATCATCTTTAAAACATCCCATATAAATCACCACAATAGTCACATATGACCCAAGTAGGTCGGCCCTAGACAAAAAAACAATTACCATGCACCAACAATCCACATAATCCCATCACTAAAATGAGAAAAATCCCCTCATGCCAAAACTATTTTTATTCAAGATCTAAAAATTACCACACATGAGTAATAATATAACATTTAAACATCATCCATGGTCGCAATTTTCTTGAACCAATCAAATTATTTCATTGAAGGGGCCCACTGCCTCATTACCTTCACAAAACACCTATTTCTAGCACCTTGTCTTTACCTTTTGACCTCAAGACCATCCAAGATGAACTCAAATATGGCATATGACCACTAAATAGAAATTACAGAACTTGTAGAAAAATTCTATGAAATTTACAGCTCATGAAACAATCATATGTTCAAACCACATCAACTTTTTCCTTCACCAAATCAAGTTGCTTACAAAGAAATTTTACAAATGTAACCAGTTAACACCCTTCCTAACACATTCAAGACCTTAAAATAGATTCAATGAATGAAAAATTCATCCCTCTTTACTTTTCAGGTGATATTAATCATCACCCAATACATTCATGCACTAACCAACTCAATCTTTTAGTAAAATCAGTTGTCCTGAAAATCAAGAAACCTTCTTGCTCACAAACTGAAATAGAAACCACATCAAATAAATTCATCATGAGACACAATTTATACCATTGTAAATATATCTGAATTACCTTTCCATAACATATTATAACTCCTTCCAACTCTAAGTGGAAGGCCTTCAACCAAGCTCTTCTCTACAAACTACATGAAACTACCCCAAAACTATCTACATAGATAGGGCACCCTTTTCCACTTTTCAGCTCAACCATGACCTGAAACCTTCATGGACATCTAGATAAACTCTTGGGCTATCATAAATTCCAATTTAGCCATTACCTTATTTTGAGAACTTTTCCACAAGCCGTAACTCTTCAAAAACAAGCAAATTCAATCATAACTCCACATGCTCTATCTTACCTTTCATTCCTCTATAACATCCAATCATCAATTTTTCACTATCAATCAAAACAAGCTCAGTATACTCACTCTTTTGCAAGTTGTTCCTAGCTAGGGTTTAGCTAGGGTTTCAAACCACTTTACCTTCTTAATGATCATTCATAAAAATGTGACAATCAAAACGCCTCATTATTGTTTCAAAAGCTTCATAATCGACCTAATAATATATTCCAAATATCTCATGTTCCTATGCAAAAAATTCAATCCACAATGAGCATCAAAAGGTCAACATTTGCTCTAAAAACACACTGTCACTTACCCAATTTTACCAAAACTTGCATATATTTAAATTTTTTCAGCATTTTGACTTGAAACTTGTCATGAAGCATCATGAAAACCATCCTATAACTTCTAAAACTCACCACATAGATCAAATGCATTTGAAACTCTCCAGCCACATCGACTTACCTATGTTTACATGTATGTTGACTTCCCAAGGACCTCATAAATGCATCATACCTCTTAATTATGACCTAAAACTTCACCATACACCTCAAGTACACTTCCACCATCCTATTACCATGCTTGGAAAAGATTGATTTGGTCCAAATTTCACATATACATCTCAATTTACATGCTCCAGGACTAGAAACAAGCCTAGAATAACCTGACTCAACCATGTAACCTCATGACATTACCATGCTGACCTCATACAGACTTATGTACACCCAATACACATCATATGTACAATCAATGACCTCTTGAAAGAAACCAATCACCTCAAGAGAGCTCAAAAAATGACTTAGCTCACTCAACCATGCATCAAGACCTCCTAAAACACCTCCAAACATAAACATTACCAATCAACTTCCATGTGTGACACTTGAATAACATCACATGGAGACACACATGACCACATGACATCCTTTTCCATTAATGGAGTTGACATCAATGACAACACAAACACACAATGGCCAGTAGTGTAACTATAGATAAAAAATAAATGTACCAAGCATAGTAGTAGTGTGGTGTGATGTGCTTCAAATGCTACAATTAATTCCCTTTGTTCTTTGAGACCTTTGGAAATGCTTGGAGTGACTTGTTTGTGCTAAGGCATAACTCTGGGACATTTGAATTCTTGGTAATAGAGGAAGATAGACTCTTGAAACCTAATGAAAGTGCTTCAATCTTATGTGGTGGCTACTCTAAAGGTTGTGCCTCTACTGTTGGAATAGTTATGAGAGTTTTGAGTTCTTTAGTGTCAATATTTTGCAATAGGATTTCTTAAGAATTCCAATTAAGTTATGAAGAGAATTTAAATTGTTTATATAGATTTATGAAGGTTAGGTAGTGTATTCGGGCCAACATAGGGAAGATGAAACAACATACATAAGATGTTAAAATTGAGAAAATAGTCATTGGAAGAGAGGGAACAAGACAATGCAGGTCGACCCAAACTATCATATGGTCTATCCCTATTCTATATGATCCTATATTGTGTTGGTGGTCATTGATGGGTGATGATCTTAGGATTTTTGATGGGGGAAATCTTAGTCACCTCTTTAATCATGAAGGGAAACCTAAATTGAAAATGTGCATGAAATTGGTAACTAAAGGAACCCTAAACACAAAGTTTATATATTCGACATATGTAGTTTTCGGGATTCAAACATATATAGTTTTCCATATCTACAGACGGTAGTGAGGGAGATGTTAGAACATAATCTTAAATGGGTTATTAAATCCTCATTAAGTTCCTAAAAGATTATATTCAATGTGTATATTAAATATAATTATAACCTTTAGATTATAGTTCATAAATAAAAATATGAATATTTTTTATTAAATATAACTTGTGGTTTATATTAATTGATTTTATAATCAATTAGGTTGAAAGAGTGTTTTCGGAAGTCGTACCCAATCACCCAACATAAATAGCGTACTCAAGGCTTGTAAAAAAGCATGTGGGTGAGAGGAGAAGTGAGGTAAAAAAGTGGAGTTACTGGACTTGTAATGTTACTATGATTTCTCATTAAAACAAATCTATTATTTGTGGGGTTTTTTACCTCATAAAGGTTTTCTTGTGTTAAATAATGTGTTGATTATTTACTCTAATTTATTTGTATTATATTGTTATGTTTAGAGTTTATTTTAACTTTTATTTATAACTCAATCCTCTTATATGGTACTAGAGTAGGATAATTATATTTAAGCAAGATTAATTTATCAAAGTTAGGTTTATTAATTTAATTTATTAAATTATTAGAAAACTGTTAAGGTTGTTAGGTAATTATTTATTAGTAAACAAGTTTTTTTAATTTTTTTTTTTACAGTTGACAAGACTTTCAATCCTAAGTTTTATAATCTAAAAAAGAAAGAAAAAAATCCACCGAAATAAGCTTCAACCATTAAACTTAGAGAACTTCAGAGTTTACAAATAAGTGATGTTTCTTTAGTTTCAAGAATTCAAATAAGAAACCATTACATATAACCAAATCTGAAACATAATTTAGAATTTGAATGTTTTGAATCCAAATTGAGCATTTGTAAAAATAGGGTTTCAATTAGGAGGTGTGGCAGTGTAAAGTTGATTAAGTTTTAAATTGTTTTGGTTGGAGTTGTCATGTTCAATAAGGCTAGCGATGTTAAATCCCTTTCAAAGGTTATCTGGTGCAGACCCTAAGAAGATGAGATAGGATATCTGAGAAATATTTTCAGTGGTACCTGATGCATACATTAAGGTTATCCTTCTACTCAAAGCAGAAATAACAATAGAAAATCCCACAAATCCCGTGTAGGTATTGTCAACACTAAAATTTTCCTCCGTAATTTCTATTTCATTAATGTATGTATTAGGAATAGGATGTTGTTAAGTATAATTAGTAGTAGCGTCCAATAGAAGATAACGACGCTTCCGGTACGACGCCACCAATAATGTGTAGTATGGTAACAATCAAAGTACAATAGGAATATTGTGGTAAAAAGTAAATATTTGCCGTAAGTGGTTCGGTAATGTTAAAATGTAAAAGTTAGGGTAAGTAGAGAAGTAGGGTCTACATGATTAGGAATTAGAAATATTATATTAGTAATAAGAACAAGGAGTGATGTCATAAATATTTTGTGTATTTTATTTGTAAAAAGTCTAAAAAGGTGGAACCCATGTGAAATGATAAGGTTTATCTTATCTTAAAAGATAAGCTTACATGTAAAGATAAGAGTTAAGGTATGGAATATGATTCGTTGGAGTAGATTTCTTATCCTATCTTAGAGATAAGGTGGATAAGCCTGAAAGTTATATAAATAAAGAAGCCACCCCCCTCATTTAGCACAGAAGGAAGTAGTGAGAAATATTGTATAAGTAAGTGTGTGAAGGAAGCCATCATTTAGAAGGTGTGTTAAAGAAGCCATTAAGAAGTGTAATTGTGAAGTTTCTCCCATAGTTATTGTTGGAAGGCAAGTGGAGTTGGTAACACTTGAAGTACCTCATGGGTGAGATTGTAACAATTTCATGTTGATATTATAATTTACACTTATATTTTAGATTTTTCATCATTCCTTCGTATCATAGTCTATGGTATTCTTGTGCTATGTTTGTTGTTGTGTTTCCAGATTACATCCACCAAACTAAAAGTTGTGCTTTAGTAAATAATCATAGCACGAGGATTTCCCGGTAGAGAATTATTATAGTGCTGGATTGGTGAGGACAATATATGTAGTAGGAGGAGGACCTCCAATTGTGTTTGACATGATTGGATGAGGAAGCGATATTTATTTTAAACAGTTTATGTGCTTTTGAAGGCACCAAATCTTCTACCATCATTTGTACTCAAAGATGGTGAAGTATCTCACTTTGTCACATGGTGGAGTTGTTTTCCATGGTTTGCACATCTTCCAATATATATCTCCTTAAATAAATTATTTGCCTTTCATTCTGACAGAGCATGAAATTATCTAATCCACTCATCCAAGATTTTCCTATCCCCACATTCTATAGTTGGATCTAGATAAATATACAAACTCATTTTCTCTGATTGAAAATTGTCACCTCTATGTTTTATATGTAGATTCCTATATGGAGTCTTAGTCCTTTATTGAGCATGCACAAGTCCATGTGGAAAAGTAAGGTCTTTATTTACATTTATATAAATAAAAATATTGTCGTGTTCCATTATTCCTATCAGCATTATATATTTCCTTCTCGACTTTATTGGATGATATTTCAATAAATTCTTGTGGCATTAAAAATTAGCATCTCCTAGTAGTATTAGGCTAATTGGAAAATATGTGCACAAGACAATATAACCTTTATGAAATTTTTGAGTGTTAACTCAATTTCTAAGTGTTAACTCAGGTTCACAATGATCAAAGGAAATAGCCATTTAAATTGTCAAAAATAATTAGGGTTCACAAACTTGGAATGGAAATGATTAGTGTTCAAAAAGTATATATTTAGTTATTATATATATAAATTAGTTATTTTAGTCAAAGCATTAGGTTGTATTTTGGGGAAAACCCCAACTTTTATTTAAGTTCTTTAATCTAATTTGGATATGGGGACATGAATAATTGAAAGTATCTAGTGTTTGGTTATAGGGAAGGATTGTGGTAGTTTAAGAAACGCCTTATTAGGGAAGAATTCTTGTATGTATATATTGAGACAAATAAACTAAATGAATAATCTACATGTATTGATATTTTTATCCATCCATTCTAGGGTTGTAACATCATATACACAAATTCAATCTTCTTTACACAAATTCAATCTTCTTTTAGATATGTGGGATAAACACAAATCTGGCCCTTGCATTATATAATTTATTCCTTTTATGATCCTAACAATGGAAGAGTCTGTCTACTTGCACTTATTTCAAGAATGTTTAGATGGTTAATTACCAATTTTAAAGTTTAAATTATAAAATAGAACATTAAAAACTATAGTGTATTATTTTTGATGTTGACCTTTACACCAAAAAGCCTTCGTAGATAATAAATTCAAATCTTTTTTGTTTTAAGTATTATTTTAATTAATAAAATGATGATTTATGATCTCATAAATCATATATAGAGAAACACTGTGTGTGTGTGTGTATGTATGTATAGACATACATACATACATACATGTTAGTATAGATATAAAGTCTCTAACATATATGTGTACTAACACACACACACACACACACACACACACACACACACACACACACACACACACACACACACATATTTCCAAGAATATTTAGATGGTTAATTACCAATTTTAAAGTTTAAATTATGAAATAGAACATTAAAAACTATTGTGTATTATTGTTGATGTTGATCTTTACACCAAAAAAACCTTTGTAGATAATAAATGCAAATATTTTTTACTTTAGGTATTATTTTAACTAATAAAATGATGATTTATAATCTCCTCTATATATATACATAATTAGCGGATTGTTTTACAATTTAGTATATACAAACAATTAAATAAGATTTCATTAATTTTGAAAAAAAAGATTTTATCATTAAAAGAAACTGGTCATTTTATAAATCTCTATGACATTAATTCTTTATGAAAGTTGATTAATTGATAATAGCCCATGTATATTTTTATTACTATTGTTCCTTAAGTAATAAATCAGGTGATACATAGATTATTTCAAGCTATTTTTTTTTAAAGATGTCTCTAAAGTGTGCATGTTTTAAACTTTAAAATTTGTTTACTGAGTATTCTCAAGATCCTCAAAAATGGTTGCCAAAAGAATATTAATTGTGTCGGGAAGGAGGAAGACCCATTTTTTTTACACACAATCTTAAATTGACACATAAAATAACAAGGAGTTGTTTAAAAATTTGCATTTAAAAAATCTTGTTTTTATTTTGTTTTTAAAATGAAAAACTGTCATCAATTCATTTTGTCAATGCAACATTATTTTCAAAAAGTGCATAATAAGGTCTAAATATATGTTTTGAATCACGAAATTTTAGATTTTAAGTTGATTTTTTCACTCATAAATTAAAATAGTTTCTAATCACTTTAGCATGGATAAGTCACAAATGTTAAATGGATCTAACCACAACTTCTGGAAGATTAGCTTGAAAGCAAAATTTATGGCACGTAAATTATGGGTAGTAGTGAATGGAACAAAAAAGACACCTACATGTAGACAAGAAATGTCAAACAACATTTATAAATTTTAATAGAAAGTACACGAAGTAATATCGATCATTCTGTGGAGTGTGCATGATGACGTTCTATTACACATTGAAAAATAGGAAATCCCTAATGAAGGCTAGAAACCGCTAGAATCGATGCATGAAGGTACAAGACTTTCTAAAATCATAAAAATTATACTTGAATTAATGAAAACTCCCATGAAGGGGGATGAAAAATTCATCAATTTTATTACTAAAATTAAAAAATATTAAATCTCAATTAGATGGATCCAAATGCAAGCTAATTCAAGATAAATTGCTATATTTTATAATTCAAATGAACATTCATGAAAAGTTTAGTAACTTTATTTCAATCCTAAAATCTAAGTATCAAACTGAGCAAGATAGTCCTGACTTATCTGAATTTAGTGCTCTCTTGATTCAGGAAGAGCAAGTTATGTTGAACTTTGATTCAAAAGAGAATGTCATTCAGACACTTCTCACTTAAAATCTAATAACAACTTTTTTATGTGTAATAAGAATAAAAAATTCAAATCAAAATTTAAACCCCCCAATAAAGATAAGAAACTAGTGAATAATCACATAAAATTCAGTTTTGATGGAAAATTTGGTCATAAAAAGGAATATTATAGGGAAAAAACAAATGTTAACAATCAAGAAGAAAACAATTGTAATAAAAACAATGCAAGAATAATAAAAAACTTAATGTTGTTGTTTTATATGATGCTTTGGTTACTGCAAAAGAAAATTAATGGATCCTAGATATTGGTGCTTCAAGGCGCATGACCTATATGTCAGATATTCTCTACAATATAAGAGAATGTCATGATCAAATTTATCTAGGCGATCATTCTATTCTTGATGTACAAATTCAAGGTAAAGATAATGTTTTCAATGGCTATATTAATGTTATTTTATGTGTCTAAACTAAAGATGAATTTTTTATCATGATCTTAGTTAACTTAAAATAATTATAATGTCATCTTACTTAAGGATAAATGGTACATTAAAATGAATTAGATACTACTATTGCAAAAGGTATTCAAAAGAATGACTTATATATCTTTAAAGGTTTTGCATCTGCTTCTTATTTTACTAATAAAACAAGGCAATTTACACCTATGGTATGAAAGGTTAGGACATGTTAACTTTAGGAGCATGTATGATAAGTCTCGTCTTAATCTCCTTGTTGGATCACCTCTTATATCCTAATCTCGTGAAACTTGTGAAGGGTGCTTACACAGTAAGCAATTTACAAACCCCTTTCATAATCATCACGGTGGAAACTCCTCTAAACCAAATGAACTTGTTCATAGTGATGTTAGAGTATCTGTAGACAAAAAATCACGCACATATTACTATTTTATTGTGTCTTCAAGTATGTTGTTATATGCATAAATATTGAGTAAGAAAAGTATTCACTGGTGACACAATAATTTGTCCATCTACTTTCCTTGATTATTTCTATTGTCTTTCTCTCTCACATCTATCATTTCTGTACTCTATTTTGGTCAAGTCACAAGGATCCATGTTTGTCAATATTTTCACATCTTTCATCATTTATCCTAGGGCACCAGCACCCACTCTGGATAGAAGTGCCCATGTGCTTCTGTCCTCTTTGTTATTTTTACATGATATTCTATCTCTCATGCATGTTATTGTCACTTTGCAATCTTAAGTTCATACACTCACCCTTTAAATTAAATCCTATTATGATACCATTGACAATAATTCTTTTCATGGCAATAATATTCATAAAAATATTCACATTTCTGCTTTCCCAGAGGACTTCATCGTGCCTAAATTCTCATGTTTTGATGGAATTAGCAATCCTTATTTACATCTTAAGCAGTACCATTTAGCCATGTCTACTTATTCCAATGATCGTTTGTTACTCAAATCATTTCGGCATAATCTTGTTGATCCTGCTATTTAATGGTATACTCATTTTCCTTATGGATCCATTAGTACTTATTATGATATGGAGGATGCTTGTATTAGACAATTTATTTCTAAAAATGGTCCTAAAGTCGCATATGAATGCTTTCCTTCTTTTCATCAAGGAAAGAATGAACCAATTTTAGATTACATTTTATGCTTCAATTCTTTCATGCATCAGTTATTATTTCAGCCCATTGATTTAGAAAGGTAATTTATCTTTTGTCATTGTTTAATTTTTTCATTGAAAGAAAAACTATTATATGATACATGTGAATCTATTACTCTCTTATGCTACAAAGGCATTGATTTAGAACAATATTTAATTATTGAACATATTATACCACCCCTTCTACTTATTCTACTACTTCTTCTCCTTTTCCATTCATTAAGCTCCATCCATGGTCCCCATCACTGCCTCCACATAAATGTATTCCTTCCTCTCCACTGCATCGTCATTCACCTAAGTCTTCTTTATATCCCACTCATGAACAATTGCACTTCTCACATGATGAAAAACCACATGATCTTATGCAAACTTTACTTAATAATAGGATCATCAGGTTACATTCTAATCAACATCATCCACTTCACCTCTTATAGTGTCAGCATGACCATCCTTTCTGTAATTTTCACCGCATCAATGGCCATCATGATAATGACTTTTGTGCTCCATGTACAACAATTAGAAGACAAAAGGTGACATTATTTTCCACTCTCACTCTCGTGAGTGCTCTCTCTCCCTCTCCAATTCCTCATAAATGATATTACACCACTGTTCACTTGTCTCCTTTGCCTCCATCTAAAGTAGTCATCCGCCCACCTCCTAAGGTCATTATCCATCCACGTTCTCTATCTAATCCACATATGGTTGTATCCTCTCATTCTTCACACATTGTTACAGTGCCTCATTGGCTTCCTAATCCCCTTACTTTCGCACTTCCTCCCACCACACATTCCATTATTGTCTTCATTCCCTCTGACATCTAATTCGACACTTACCCTCATATCGTTGTTGCTTCACATGTTTGTATGCTTGGGTACACCCCGCCTCGTCAACTAGTTGTGCTCCTGTCGAGCTCAGCCTCATTCCTATTCGTTTCGCTGCTCTAGTAGATCTCAACCATATATATAGCTCCAGGGGCACATCCTGGGCCATGCCAAACTGTCTAGATACTCACTCACCCTAGAATAACTCTGTTACCTCTTGGAAGCAATCCTCTAACCACATGGTACACTGACTACACCGCAGCTCCACAACATCCTCCAACCAACCTCCATAATCTTTGTACAGTCTCTATATAATGGCCACATGACCCATATGGTTTATCATTGACCTATAGGTGGTCGTATCCATCCTCCTGCTACGAGTGCCTACCCACCTCCCTGTAAATATCTCGGGTCGATCCCAATCAACATGTGGTCCAAAAAGTGGCCTCAATATTGCTATATGCTCATACACCCATACGTGTAATAAAGGCGTCACTCCTAGGACACCCCATGATCATCCTAATTAAATCTATACAAATATCTATACAAATGGGTTGATACACACTGCGCCCATGCATACCTAGTCCCATCCTCCTCTATCCCGCAACAAATATCATGTATTTTATACTATATCCCATCTCTGCCACCCTTCACTGCCACTGACGATGCTAGAATCACTACAATAAACTTCCTTAACCATGAAACACTGGATCTCAATATCACATCTAAATTGATATGAGTCTCTACTTGTACTCGTGTACCTATGAAATACCAACTCGCTGCCCTCATATTGACTATGTGCATCCACTATAGTCATCACATGTACTCTCTCTCCTATAATAGGCAACCGCAATATCTGGTATACATCCTCTAGGGTCACTGTCATCTCACCTGTCAGCAACCAAAATATACATGTATCTACACACCACCTATCACACAAAGCAGTCAATATAGGAATATTATGGGGTGATTCCCCCAATCTAGCAATGTGACATAGGTAGAAACAGTCCAATATATCCCACTCGGCATTTGACAACCCTAAAGTAAGCAATGTACCCAAGTGATGACCCGCATGGAACTCTTTGGAGTGAATATCCCTCTACAAAACACATCACATCAAATAAAACCTTATATCACTACACAATACAACTCATCATAGAAAAAAATTAATCAAAATTTATGCATTTTACATCATAGTGCCCAAAACCCTGCTCTGTGATGCCAATGCCTAGGAGCAGGTCATGGGCACCCATAAACAAGTCACTAACGCCTGCAACTGGGTGCTAGTGTCCTTGTTAGGGTTAGCACAAGGTTGTACATATAATATATCAGATCTAAGCATACATGTAATAAAATCAGATGTTCTACCAAAAGAAATATACAAAACAAGAGATATAAATCAACACCAAATTTAACTTGGTTCACCTAGTGTGGGCTACATCCACCAAGAAACAAGCCAATCTATTATCCAAAGCTTTCAGAAGATATACAATGAAGATTTACAATCTTCCACACCTCTCACAATGTACAATACTTTCTTTCTCTCAAGCTTCTCCTTCTTCTCCAACAATTCTCTCTCACAATTATTTCACAATAATCATCAACTCTTACAATCCTTACTTCTAAACCCTATCTTTCATGCTTATATAGGCATATACAAACTTAGGGCACTTAGCCATGCAATTACAATCAATAGATATACCTTAATACTAAAAATACATCTAATTCCCATAAGTTAAATAAAACATCCCCACACAGGTAATCGGCGCCGGTTAGCCCTAATCGATGTCGGTTCCTACTTTCCTGACCGATGTCGGTCATAGGTGACCGATGTCGGTCCCTTCATAACCAATGTCGATCCCTTCATAACTGATGTCAGTTACTATTTTTTCCAACAACTTTAATATAACATTCTAAACTGAAGTAATTGAGCTCCACAACTCAATAGTCCCTAGGGACAGAAATGCCTTGGCCACTTCTACCCAGCTTAGAAATGTTGAAAAATACAAAAAAGTGAATTTTACTAAAATTGACAAAAACATACATATTTGACAAAATTTTCTTAAAATAATCACGCTTGCCAACTCATCAGTTGTCTGCAAAGCCACGGTTGCCGCTACTCTCTCAAATATAGTCAAACTCACTACTCTAATGCGTGGCATTCTTACAGCTCAAAGCTCCAAATTTCACTTGAACTCGGCACAAATGAAAATACTATTCACTTTTCACTATTAATATATATAGTAATTCCAATTTTGCATATATTATAGTTACTATTTACAATCATCCTTATAACTAATACACGACATAATTTTGCTCATATCTTGAGCTTCATAACTCCGTTTGTCTCGTCGTTTGTGCCGTACAGTTCATAATTTCCTCTAGCATCGTACCTTATAAATTTCAACATCTCATATTCACATCTGGCTCATACACTAGTTTACATATACTCAGACTTTGACAACATTGTCCCATACTATTTCTAATTTAATATTAAAACATCTTATACGTATTAATTTTGGCTTAGTGCTCATTTCTCTATCCTTCACCCTTTCCCCGAAAGGGGGGCATACAATTGGGATCATCCCATAATCCCTCTCAGGTTACCATACAATCAATCGACACTCTCAGCATATTACTATTACAACTTGCTTTGCTCTCCTTTGAACAAAGGAACAATCATTCTATACTACAATCAATAATTTCTACTATTTCAAATATATTCCCCCAAATGACCTAACCTAGGGGCCAAGCAAAAATCTCTTTGTGAGTAATATATCAAGTACACAATTTTAAGAAATATTGTATCATTCAAAGCAAATCAATCAATTGGTTCAATAAGCATACTTTACTATCTCTCCAAGATGACCTAACTTGGGAGCTGCATTACATTACTATCACTTCTAGATGGCCTAACTTAGAATCCATCTAGCACTATTGAAATTGGAACACCCGTTACTGTAGGGGTGGGGGCAATGAGACTTCATTGCCTTTCCTAAACTGCTCATATATGGGTTCTTCAATCAAAACAAACAATTTTTCAAATGAAACTAATCGGAACTAAAATTTGGTTTCTATTCATCTGCATCGGTTGGACCTTTTGGGGATGCAGTCATGGATGAAGATTAAAACTAGACATTTCTCCCGAACACTCTTCCTTTGGGGGCAGGATGCCAAATCCTCCCATTTACAAACAAAATCAGGTGGGGAATTGATCTCTCCCTACCTCTTTAATCTCCTTTGGAAACAATTCAAAATCTCCAAAATCTCCAAAGCATTTCAACTATTTCTCTAATGTGCTCCTCATGAGGCTTTTCTACCTCCACTTATGCCACATGGGCCTAAAATTGTTGATCTATGCTTAGTCACGATACAAGTTTCTATTTTTTACACGCACTTTGCAACATGGCTTCTTTGGACTCTATATAGGTATGTTCCTTACTTCCTTTACACTACTTGAATTCCATTCAAGTAACATAAAGGGGGAAAATGTAGAAACAAAATCATGCACATATTACTATTTTACTATGTCATCAAGTATGTTTTTATATGCATGAATCGTGAGTAAGAAAGTATTTACTGGTGACATAATCCTTTGTCCATCTACTTGCTTTGATTTTTTCTATTTTCTTTCTCTCTCATATATATCATTTCTGTACTCAGTTATGGCCAGGTCATAGGGATCCCTGTCTTTCAGTATTTTCACATTTATCGTCATTTATCTTAGGACACCAGTGCCCACTTTGGACACTAGCGCTCAGGCGCTTTTGCCCATTCTGGGCACTTATGTCCTCTTTTTTATTTTTATACTTTTTAACATTTGTGGTCATCATTTTTAGTTTTGTTACCCTTAACCCGAGCTCATAGTCAACCTTTCGTGTCACTAATGTTGAAATTAAAACAAGATATCCATATATACACACACCATACACTATTATTCTGACTAGACAATTCTAATGGGCAATCTCATCTACATACTATCACTACCATCAAAGGGAATACATTTTTACGTTGCATACACTGCATAAGAAGGGGAAGTGTTCAATTCTATACCACACATTTACATCTTATCTAGCTACATCCCACTATCTTGACGTCATTGGCGCAAGGGTAACCTAAGGACATTATTTCACACACAAACACAAAGAACTACATGGAGTATGGAATATAGTATAACATTTGGTTATAAGTTCACTCATCAGGTGACCACCAGGGTTAGTCTGGCTTCACATATTGCATATTTCATTATGATGTGTTTGTGAGCTTATGCACGTTTCTAGGGTTTTTTTTACAGGTTACAGGTACCCTAAACTATCAAAGAGTGAATATCAAGAGACTGGCATGAATTAGAAGCAAAACCCTAGCGACACTGAAGAAAAAAAATCCTTAGCCCTTACACAGTCACCCACGCCCAGAACAAGTCATCAGCGCTCGGAAGCCCATGTCCTACACCGGGTGCCCCTGTCTAGCATAATTCTCGAGTTCCAAAATTTACAGGGAGCAGTTGTGACATTGTTTTCATCTTGTCCAACACTCTACATTGCCCATATTAGTTCTATACCACAAAGGAATCAGCTAAGTCATTTATCTCTCCCACTTACTCATAGTTTTACATTGCTTGAGTACTTAACATTTGTATCTTTATTGTATTTTATCGTATCGGTTACTCTGTAATTAGATTTAATTCATTTTTTTATTAAATCATTACCTTTAAGTACCTTCATTAAATGGTTCTTTATATGCAACTATATTTATTGATGATTATTCTAGTATGATTTGGTCATTTTTTATTGAAAACAAATATGATGTTTTATTTAAATTTAAAGAATTTAAAGCCTTAGTAGAAAATAGTTTTAGACATAAAATTAAAAGGCTTAGAACATACAATGGAGGTGAATATGTTAGTAAATCTTTTGATTCATTTTTTTTTTAATGTGGAATTCATAAGGAACTTACCACTCCCTATTTTCCACAACAGAATGATATAGAGGAAGAAAAAATCGCACCATTCTTGAAATAGTCAAAATCGTGATTCACTTAGACCATGTCCCTAAATTTATGTGGCTTGAAGCTATGAATACTACATTTTACGTTCTAAACAGAGTCCCTACTAAAGTCTTATTTCAAACTACACCTTTAGAAAAATGGACCAATAAGAAACTCAATGTGTTTCATTTGAAATATTTGGTAGCCCAACCCCCATCTTTATTCCTAAAACTAAAAAGAAGAATTTAGATCAAACTTGCAATCCTTTCATTTTGGTAGGCTACGGAAGTAAAATAAAAGGTTTAAGGATCTATGATCATACTAAATGAGAAGTTATTGAAAACAAAAATATTAAATTCTTGATTTTTTTATAGTAATTTTTCCTTTGTTTCTTCTATTTAGAATGATTCTATTGAGTTAGAAAATGATGATCATAATGAATGTAATAATAATGAATAGACGAATTATACTAAGGATACATACACTAAAAATGAGTCTATTCTTATGTCTTTTATAACTAAACAACCTAAATGAGCTCACTTTATCCTCCAAAACACTAATCCTAATAATATTCGTAAGATGGTCCTAAAAGTCATTATACTTACTATGCCTTAAAGACTATGTATGAACCGAAAACCCAATATTTCAAAGAGACATGTCATGACGAAATATGGATAGAAGCCGTGAAAGACGAGTACAATGCCTTAATTAAAAATCAAACTTGAGATATTTTCCATCTGAAAAATGTAGTATTGTTAGATCTCAGTGGCTTTATAAAATCAAGTATAATGTTGATGACAATATTGATAAGTTTAAAGTCATGTTAGTAACTCGCAGGTTTACTTAAAAACTTGGTATTGACTATGTGGAAACCTTTGCTTCTGTTGTAAAAATGAGTATTGTTAGGATTCTCATTGCATTAGTTGTTCGATATAGTTGGGAAATTCATCAGATGGATGTTAAGAATGTCTTTTTAAATGGTGATTTGAAAGAGGAAATCTACATGAACCAACCAAAATGTCTTGAAGTACTTAGAAAGAAACTATTTGTTTGTAAACTAAAAAATCTCTATATGGCTTAAAACAAGCTCCCAAAGCTTGGTATGTGAAAATAAATAGTTTTTTCAAAGATATTGGTTTTAATAATTATTTTTTTATATTGATCTATTTGTTAAAACTGAAAATAATTAGATTATATTTATTGTATTGTATGTAGATAATTTTTTTATTACTAGCAATTCAAATAGTTTAATTCTTCAAATTAAAACTAAATTGAAACAATACTTTGAAATGACCAATCTAAGATTATTGTATCATTTTTTAAGCATGGCTATTTTTTAATATAAACATTCTATTGTTGTATCTCAATCACAATATTTTACTAGTCTACTTAACATATTAAATAGCGTTGATTATAAATATGTTGTTATTCCCATTGAAGTTGGTTGTAAACTAGATCCTAAACCTGCATGTGAGGAAGCAAACCCTACTCTTTATAGGCAATGTATATGTAGTTTAATCTATCTTACTATCACTAGCCCTGATATTGCATATGTAGTAGGTATTACTTTCAGAGTTATGCAGAAACCATATCAGAATCATAGTAGGTACGACCGACCATGTATTTTATTTTTCGCCTCTATACTTCTCTATAAAAGCATTGTAGAAATCTTTATGATCTAAGTAAACTTCTCTATTTAAGTTTACTGTGTATTCTAGTAACAAAACATCATTTTATAAAGGAAGTCCTTACTTTATAAAAGGCTCCTAAGCTACTTACAGATTATTAATGAGAAACCATGAGATGTAGTCTCACAAATCATGTTTAGCCTAAATCACCACTTCTGATTTATAGAATCCAATTCCTTCTATACAAAAATGTAAGTTTAGCATGATGAAAGCGTATGAAAGCTTCAAAAGTGATATGCTAGCCTAAAACCCTCATCATGATTTCAAGGATTGTAAATCATGTTATATAAACATGTAATGTAGGCATATATCCCCACTTACCATTAAGGGGGAATGTTGGAACATAGTCTTAAGTGGGTTATTAACCCCTTACTAAGTTCCTAAAAGATTATATTTAATGTGTATATTAAATATAGTTATAAACTTTAGATTATAATTAATAAATACAAATATGAGTATATTTTTATTTATTAAATATAACGTAAGGTTTATTTAAACTGGTTTTTAAATAAATTAGGTTGAAAGGGTGTTTTTCAGAAGTCACACCCAATCAACCTAAATAAATAGAGCACTCGGAGCCCGTAAAAAAACATGTGGGTGAGAGAGAGGAGAAGCGAGTTGAAAAATTGTCGTTACTGGACTTGCAAAGTTACTGTGGTTTCTCATTAACGAAAATCTATTATCTGCGTGTTTTTTACCTCATATAAGTTTTCCCACGTTAAATAGTGTATTGAGTATTTACTTTTATTTATTTATCTTATATTGTTATGTTTAAAGTTTAATTTAACTTTATCTATTTCTACCCTGATCTTCTCACACGAGACTCTACAATGTGACCAAACGGTCCACCCCTCCATGTATGACACCAATGGGTTCCACTCTAAGACCAATTAATGGTATACTATATTTGTCGACTGATCGGGCAAGGTAATCGTTATAAGAGCAATGTTAGGTCACATGTTCAAACCTTCACGATCATAGTGCTAACAACAATGAAGCCAACCAAATAGTGTCAATCCTAAAAACCTTTTGTGATATAAATACACGTGACAATGCTTCAAACTTAATGAGTGTTAAGAACCTAGAATGTTGAGGAGGTAGTATCGACTACAAATCCAATGAAAAATATTATCCCTGATATCTGTTATTTCCCGGGGAAGCGTTAGGAATGGCCTAAGATAATGTCCTTTCAAGATGGCGTAAAACCACCTAAATGGCCATGTTTTATAGTTATCAAATTCAACTACTACATCGACTAAACCAAATATGTTGTGTCCACTCCAAAAATACATGTCTCTAAAGTTTCACGTAAAATGTGCAATCAAATCCCCCTTACATTGATGTGTGTTCTAACAACCCACAAATTACAATGGCTGACATTGTAAATAACTAATAATAATGACAATATTGATTGACTAAACCTTCCTTTCTGGGACATCTCCATAGCACATTGCCTCAACAAACTGTGCATTGCACCCCCTTTCTCCTTCAAATGATTGACATAAATGTTGTGTGCTTCATATGAGCTTGGTCCTAATAAAAATGAGTTTCGCATAGGTTCCCCCCAACACTTTCCCTTCATGTGGACTTCTTATCCGTTAAACCCTTTCTACATCACCCCTCTTCCCCTTGTAATGTTTTGCTCTTTCATATTTAATTTCTTCAACACATCCCCTTCGACGTATCCATTACACCATTCGTGTGTGATTGCTAGTATTATAATCATTATAAATTGATATTGTTGATATATTGATACCTCCCCATTTAAAAAAAGAGTGGCTCCTACCCTATAAGGTTCATAGCTAATCTTTGAACACTTTATGCATGATTTTTGAAGGTGATGCACACCTAGTAAACTCATACTCATGACACATGAGTAAAAACTCACAATTGTGGAAGGGCGCCTCAAGGTGACATCAAAGGGCTAAAATAAGGGTTTTGTGTACATGTAATTGTAGTGCCCCATCCAAGGCTTTCATTTTTTTTTAATATTATAATTAAGAGATAAATATTAAAAATGAGGTGACAACCTGTGACAGGGTTAAATGTTCTGTTAAATATTAAATACATGTCTTAAAGATGCATTTTACGGAACATAGACATAAGAAAGTGCATTCTATCAGGGGAATAGCCATCGCCCTCCGTGAACCTCTGCAACGACAAACACTACTAGATAGTGCACATTTACTCTCGAAGGGCGCCTTGGAGCACACATTTGTGCTTTTTCTTCCCGCCATGTGCGGGGCCCATTGAACGACTTAGATAAAAACACTTCTTATAAAGACGTTGACTCATAAACCGCTATTCACCATTAGCTTCCACGCGCTTTTTCATTTCGAAAAATGGGTCCCCCAACCGTGTACGAAATTTTGCTTTAGAATTTTCGTTTAATGGAGGTCGCGGAATCTGTTATGCGCTCTCGATGACACCATTCACTGTTTGTTGGCCCCAGCTGTAATTTGTAGGTTTATGAAGGTCACTTAGCGGGGCACCAGGTCTTCCATTGATTGCTCACTCATTTTCAACGTCACTCTCCCCGATCATGGCCTCACCTTTTATTTTCTGCTTCTCAATCTGCTTCTCCTCATTTCTGATACTTCCTGGAAAAATCTCTGCAACCCATCAAGAATTCCAAGCCACCACCAATTTTCTGAATGTAAGTCACGACCTCCGTTTACTTACAAACACGACGTCTTTGACATGGCCTCTCTACTCCATCCCCGCAACAAATTCTTCTTCGTTCCTCATCAATGCTCTGGCTCGGCAGCCAAACGCCACCGCCGCGTCCAAAACAAAAGCGGCCGCAAACCGAGCTGCATTTAGCTACGACGACGTTGCTCTCATGACGGAAGTGATGGTGGGAAATCCTCCCCAAAAGCAAAAGATGGTTCTCGACACTGGCAGCGAGCTCTCCTGGTTGCATTGCAAAACAGGCAGGAATCCCTCCTCCTCCTTAAATCCAACTCGCTCCGTTTCCTACGCCCCAATACCCTGCAACTCGCCCCTTTGCACGGCCAAAACCAGGGACTTCCCAATCCCCACGAGCTGTGACGCCAAGCGCCTTTGCCATTTTACTTACACCTACGCAGACGGCACCGACGTGGAAGGGAACCTGGGAAGAGATTTCATCAGTCTTCCCGCTCTCAAAATCCGGGGCTTTGTCTTCGGCTGCTCATCCTCTGCACCGGTGGCGGAAACCCCTGGTCTAATGGGGCTTAACCGCGGCTCGCTCTCCTTGATTTCTCAGCTCAGCACTACCCACAAATTTTCTTACTGCATCACAGACCGCGTTGTCTCACCCGGCTCCGCAGGCGTGCTGTTATTCGGCGACTCGCCCTTTGCCAAATACTTACACTACACGCCCCTGCTCACCATTTCCATTCCGCTGCCATACTTCAACAGGGCCGCCTACAGCGTGAGATTAGAGGGCATCAAGGTGGGAAACAAGCTGCTCCCCATCCGCAAATCCGTGTTCCTTCCCGATCACACGGGCGCCGGGCAGACCATGATCGATTCCGGCACGCAGTTCACTCTGCTCCTCGGAGAAGCGTACACGGCGCTGAAGCAGGAATTCGTGCAGCAGAACCGAGGGCGAATGTCTCCCATGAGGGAAAACGCGGGGTTCCAAGGTCCTCTGGATCTCTGCTACGACCTTCCGGCGAGCACCGCGGGGTTTCCGCAGGTAACACCGGTGACTCTCCTCTTTAATTCCGCTCAGCTCACGCTCGACAGCCATCAGTTGCTCTACCGAGTTCCCAAAAGCGGCGCCAGAATCTCCAGAGGACGGGCAATCTACTGCTTCACGTTCGGGAATTCCGATTTGGTTCCGGTGGAGGCGAACATCATTGGGAATCACCACCAGCAGAATCTGTGGATAGAGTATGATCTTCAGAATTCTCGCCTTGGATTCGCAAGGGCTCGCTGCAACGCCAAGTATTGATTCCAAGATTCAACATTTATGTTGTATTCTGGGGATTCATGGCTCTGCAGTCGTTCCGGATCGCACTAGGTTTTCAAAATTGGGTTTTCATCGCGCTGCAGGTGGAGACAATGTACAGACACATCGAAATTTACTGGGATTGGATCTGCACCGTAGTCGGTGATTCCCCAATGTATTTCACGAGTTTTTATAAATTATATTTTATAGTTTTCAGTATATATATCTCGATATACAGTGAATTATTGTGATTCTTAAAAGCTTGCCATTCTCGAATGGGCCAAAGACGCTGCTCTTACTGTAACCTGCAATTTTTTATGTTGTACTTACTACCTGCTTTTTTTACTACTTTCAGTTTTGGCGAGGCTCATTCTTTTCAAACCCTGCTCATTTCAGTGCCATGTCATTTTGTATGGAATTTGGTGTGCTCTTTAGCAGAATGCAGGCCATGATTTTACGGGCTGGAATTGGACTTTTTTTTTATGATTCCACATGAGATTCATGAGAAAGAACTGTTTTTGCAGGCGCCAGAACTGAAACAGAGTCGGGATTCGGGAATAACTTTAGCAGATAACGAAGTTACCTAAAACTTTTTCTATGCCGGGAATTGAGGTTTGCCTTGGGCCCCTTTTCTTTCGTTTTTAGTTGGGCCCTATTTACTTTGCCGAAGGCAGCTAATTATGGAATCAACTTGACAAAATAAATTTTCCTTCCCTTTTTCCCCTACGTGTCACGTGTTGTATTGTATGAATGGAGCAAAAATAATAATTTGCAAAAAATTTAAGTGCTCATCTATCTGTTGTTTTAGTGGTCGAAGTGTCTTCTCAATTAAAAAACAGTATTTTTTTTTTGAGACCATCATGACACTTTTTTTATTTTTTTATTTGTGAGGACGCGGCTATTGTTTGAGAGTTATTTTTGGGGGTTTCATTACTGTTTCTTCAGTTCTCACTGGTCGGGCTTTATTTTTATGGGAAAGGTGGTTAATTTTGATGGTAGTTTTTATAATTTTAGTTTTTAAAAAATTGAATTAATTGTCTTTACTTTTTTGGGATCAGTAATATAGACTTTCAAAGAGTAAAATTTTAACCTAACGTGTATAAGGCGAATGCTACTCAACAACCTTATTTGAAATATAGCATACACCAAACTACAATAAATAAATAATTATTTTTTACAACTTACCTATGTAAAATAAAATAATTATTTTTATATAAACTATATTAATATACATAAATATATATTAAAAATAACTAAATAAACATAAAATATTCTTTTATGTATTTTATTAGTAATATGAAAATAACACTCTTTAACATTTTTTAAAGGACATAATTATAAAATTACCATCACCTAAAAATTGCTTGATAGACATTGGTGGCTGTCAAATTTAATCCATGGTGGTGGTTGTCTTGGTTTGTGTTCAATGTGAGGACAAGTGTTGCTGATTCTAGCACAAGGATGGTACATTTGTCTATGTTAGTGCTTTTATTCCTATATAAATATGTTATCCAAAGCAAACAATATTGTGTTGGATAAGTACGTTGTGGTGGAGAGCATTGCAGTGGTAGTTAATATTGATTTGTTTTATTTTTACTATGTGTAGCAGAAAGTGATGTCGGTTCTTCTATTTATAAGTTATTCCTCACAATATTTATAACATTTTTTTGTTGGTTTCTATTTGGTAGGTGTATGTTCCAAATCCTTGTTGGGAGGTTCTTTATTGTTTTTAGAAGATATAAATTTTTAAGTTAAGATAGTTTTTCTTTTATGTGTTATAGCCAAATTTAAAATTTGATGGATTTAAATTGTTTGTGTGTAAGATCTAGCGGGTCTTGCAAGAGGGAGTTGAGAAGAGTTTTTGTTTACTAGGTGGGACAATCATTCTTATATTTTTTATTTCCACAATTTGCAAGAATCTAGGGAGTTTGTTCTTTATCGGATTATGTGGCTTTTCTTGTTGTTATGTAACATGTTTAATGGTTTTAGATAATGTTGGTTATTCGTTTATTGTTGGAGATTTTTGGCATTATTTACAATGTTTTTTATTGGTTTTTATTGATAGGTGAATGTTTGAGGTTCTTGTTGGTAATGTTTTTGACACTGGATTTAGAAAATATGAAATTCTAAGTTTAATTTGCTTAGTTTTATTGTGTGCATTATACGTTGTACATTTCTTTTATGTGCTCTAGTTGTGCATGGGGGATGTGGATATGAGTTATTAAAATTTTCATTTAAAATATCTCTGTAGTGTGTAGAAATTGGTGGGGTTCACAAGGCAGGGATAGATTTTGCTAATTTGTTTTTCTTGTGTATGCCTTGTTTATATATGAATTTATTGTTTTCCAATTATTTTTTTCATCTAGGTCCTTTATAATGGACAATTTTTTTGTTTGTAAAGTGAAAAATTTGTGGTTGCACTTTTTTGTTTTCTCTGTTTGCAGGAATTTGGAGAGTTTATTCTTTATCAGTTATGTGTCTTCGCTTGTCATTGTATGTCATTACTAATGGTTTCACAATTTTTTAGCTAGGTTCTAAAATAATTAATAAACAAAGTCTTGTAACTAAGTGTTTGTTTAGAAGCAATCACCAATTTTTTTGATGTTTTAATCAAAAAACAATCTTGATCCAATTTGCTTGTTTTTTATTGTACGAGTTCTTTGTAGTGCAATTTTTTTCATATGTTTTTGTTTTGAACGTGTACAATGGACGACGTTCTAGAACATTCGTAGGTTTTAGCTTTTATGTGTTGTTTAGGTTTTACAATGTTCGTAGTAATAGAATAAGGTATTTTCTAAGGATTTGGTTATATTATATTTCAAAGCATATAATACAGGAAAATGTAGAGAAACCTTGTATTTTTAGTTTGATTTCTCTTTGTTTTTAAAACCCAATAATTGTAGATTCACATTGCATATTTCTCTTGTATGTGAATTTCAATATGAATATATTTGGGTTCTATGTGTAGTGGATGTAGACTTAATTTGTGAGTGTTAATTATGTTGCAGTCGTGGTCAATGGTCTCAATTAAGAGATGTCTTAGACCACACAACCCTTAGGGTGCACAATGGAATTAAGCATAAATAATGAAATGGAACCCGAACTCTTTATTGATTCAACAAAATGGAAATATATGGCCTCAACACAATCATCTTACAAATGAAGATGTTTTCAGTATATACTTCAAATTTTATTGGGTATACAGTGCACTAGTGCTACTGTAAATTGTTTTGATTTTTGATTCTTGCCATTGTCCAATGGGGCAAAGACACTGCGATTTAGTACCTGCAAATTGTACGTTGTACTTCCTACTTTCGGTGACGCACATTCTTTTCAACATTATTTTGAATCATATCAATTTGTATGGAATGTTGTGGGCTCTTGAGTAGAATCCATACCGTATTGTTTTCACGGGCTGGACATGCGACTTTTTTTTAATTAATTCCACATGAGATTCATGAGAGCTGTTTTTGCAGGCGCCGCAACCAAAAAAGAATC
Organism: Taxus chinensis; assembly: GCA_019776745.2. NCBI lineage: Eukaryota > Viridiplantae > Streptophyta > Pinopsida > Cupressales > Taxaceae > Taxus > Taxus chinensis. The sequence continues at coordinate 615,575,304 of CM034152.1, read as the reverse complement.
GAGAATAACTTTAGCGGATCACGAAGTTATGACCTTTTCTATGCCGGGAATTGAGGTTATCCATGGGCCACTTTTTACTGTGTGGAAGGCAGTCGTAGGTGTTATGGAATCAACTTTACAAAATAAATCTTCCTTTCTCGTTAATCCCTACGTTGTCTTGTATGGATGAGCAAAAATATTTTTTTTCCCAAAATTTTCGAGTGGTCAAGTACCCAGCCAAAATGGTTTTCTGTCTCGGGGAGAATATTTCAATCGAAAATTGGTTTGGCAATGTTTTTTTCGATGCGGCTATAGGGGAAAGGGACAAGTGGCTTTTAGGGGTCTCTCAATATCAACTAAATTACATTTTGTGTTAAAAAACGACTTGTGAGCATAACTCAATAAGTTGACTTGTCTTATAGGTATTTTTTTCGATTTCTTAAATGACATGTATCTGTTTAAATTGTGTTTTCCTGCAAACTCTTTATTTTTAAAAATTTTCTTAGTGGACCCAATAAATATGCATTAAAAACTTTAAATATATATTGAAAATATCTAAAATAATTGGTGCCTAAAAATACGAAAAACAATCCTTCAATACCATTTAAGAGCCTTTATTTTTGCATGCATTGCATTTCATGCAGCGGCCAGTGCTACCCACCTACATTCCATCGCTGATTATTGTGACTCAAATGTTGTAACAGGCCCCTTTCAGTATTCTTTTATTTACTCCTTGGAGCTGATTTTTGCTTCATTCTTCCCTGATATTGATTTGTTCCATGTGCTTTGTAGGTGGAGATGGGCGTGTTGTTCCCAGTGTCGAGTGATGCGATTGCAAGTAATTGTGTTTTCACGCCATCATTGTGTGCACATGTTTTATTTTACACCCACGAGTTGTTTGTTTGTGTTGTATGGTTTTGTGGGTATTTGTATCTTCGGATATTTTGAATTAATGGGGGCATATTTTCGTTGCATGATTGGAATATAGTGTTTAAAATGAGGACTGTTATTACAGGGATGAAACCCACAATTGATTCCACACCATCACAACATGTAGTAGTTTTATTTTGCACCAGACTATTCTTTATAAGTGTAAACTAATATTCTCCACCATAGATTTGAAGTGAACAATCTTGCATAGCTTGCATGTGAGCTTATACAACATTAAACTTTGTAATGTGCACATTCTGCACAACATGAATTATTAAAAAACCCATATATCATATTTTTTTCTTGGATTTTTGTAGTCTTTTAGTTTTTTGAAATTTTGGGGCATGTTTGAGTTGCACGATTGAAATAAAATGTTAGAATTGAGGCATGTTATCTAAGGGATAAAACCCAGAATTGTGAAGCGAATGCATTGTCCTTACATTTCAGTATTGCTTTCCTTTATTCTTTGCACCCACTTTGTTTCTAATTCGAAGTTGTTGGTTCATAAAGATTGTAGTCTTTAAATATGTTATATTAACTTGAATCTTACAATTCTTTTCACTTTACCAAATTTTGTTTATAGATCCCAGTGCAAGGATGTTTCCACATGTGTTTTTAAATGAGGAATAATGACCAGGAGGTTTTTGTACCTTCATTAAATGAGGAATACTAGATATTTTGCATAGATTGTCTGCAAATTCATATATTGCATAACATTTGAATTCAACATTCTTGTGTAACTTACCTGTAAACTTATGCTTTGAATAAACTTTGAATTGGACAATCTTGCATAAATTTCCTGTGAGCTTATACATTGCATAAACATTGAAGTGTGCACATGTAGGAATTAGTTAAAAACCCATATATCATATTTCTTTCCTGGGTTATTGCAGTGTTTCAATTTTCTGGAATATTGGAGCATAGTTGAGATTTATGTTTGACATAAAAACTTTGAAAAGAGATTTGTTATCTCTTTGATGAAACCCATTAGGTGTTACTAGTTTTCAGTTGCATGATTGAATTTTTTTTTCTAGAAATGAGGGTTGTTATCTTAGAGCAAAAACCCATAGCCGTGAAGAAAATGTATTGTTGGGAAATTGGAGTTGGAAACTCCCCGACGAATATCCAGGAAGCACTTTCGTGACAGGAATTTTTTTTGTGAAGAATTTTCGTTGCAAAGGCAAACATCCCTGGGCTGAGACAAGAAAACAACAAGATGCGCATCAAGGAAAAACATTGTTGTGCACCAAGACGAGTCTAGTTGTGCATCAACCAGAATATTGTCGCATGTCAACAAGATTCTTGTCACATGTCACCATCCCTTCATTGTCGCACATCCCAATGTTTTATTTCCACACTTCCCTGGACCCTTGTGTCACATGTCCCTGAATCCTAACCCTATCCCTAAATCCTAAACCACTTTCTTATAAATAACCCCTCCCGCACTCATTTCTCACAATTCTCATAACTTATTTTCCACAATTCTCACAAGTCACATGTTTCCTATTTCAGGTTTTCAACATAGTTTTCAAAATTCTCACAGGGCATGACGTCACGACAACTCAAACCAGCCAGGCCTTGCCCAAGATCCATTACAAGAGCATAACGTGCTCGCAAATTAATGTCCTCTTATAATTGAATGAAGCGTACATGAATTTGGTCTAAGATTACGAGTTCAAAGGACTCGTTAACTTGCCACAATTTGAGATAGATGTCCACGTCATGAACTATCTCCTTTCACCATACAATCCAGTAGACGGACAATTCACTGTGAATTTGTCAGATCGCACATGCAAATTCAGTGTCAATCCTCTGGATATTCATCGATTAACAAGAGTTCCTTTCAAAAATTGTGAAGTTGTTACAACCAAAGACACTTTGTCTAAAGCCGATAAGATTTTCCTCAATTCTTATTACAATTTCCATGTAGATGGTACGTGTTGGAATTTTTCTAAATTTATTAGTTTTATTTAACAATTTAATTTTGATGTACATTCTGCTTGATTTTTATTTAATAATGAATTGTTTTGTGCAGCAAATCGCAACAAATCAAGACGAGGATTCGATGTACAAGGACTTGCAAACAATTTTCTTCAAGTCATGATCACATTTTTTCAAGCCATAATAGTTTTGCAGGGTAGGCAAGAAAATCTTCCTCATTGGGTTGTTGCATATATTCTCGCAACCATCCGAAAGAAGAAAATTTGATTGGTGCACATTCTTATCAAATATGATAAAGGTTGATCTTCCCAATATTTGAGTTGCTGAAAACCCTTGTTTTTCTTCTACAAACCACGTCCTTGCTCTTTATTTTGAGTAATTTCATAATTTACCCACTCCTACTTGCATGAACTAAAAGCTCAAGGAATTGTCCCTTTTAATTGAAGAACAACAGGTTAATAAATTATACAACTATTACAAATTAGATTTTGATCATGACGTTTGTTTGATTACTCACTTCTGTTTGTTTGATTACCTTATGCAATTTTTTTTGACCTCCATTCCACAAAGAATAACATCATCAAGAGGAATAGGTCAACAACATGCCGAGGTGTTGGGAAATTCATAGTCTGACATGGATACTGAATCATCCCCTCTTCAATTTCAATTAGTAAAATGACAAAGACGTAACCACTAACATTAATCATGTCACTAACATTATTGATTTTTTTTACATTTTAAGATTTTTCATCTTCCTTTATTATTTACCATTTTACAGGGAATTTCAACTACCATCCTTTACATCCTGAGCAAAAATTATCACCCACAACCAATTCAGTCGTAGTGATGTCAGGTTCAGGAAGGTATAAAATTTAAAATTTGTTACATTTTGTATTTTTCTTTGAATTTATTGTATATGTTTGTAATGTTTTGTTTTTTACAGTACGTGCCTCGCCATCTATTCAATTGCTACAACCTGTTCCACCACCACTCCGATCATCCGCACAATCATATCAGTCACAGTTGTTACAAGTTCAACAAGGTATACAATTGTTACTTTTTGTAATTTTTAAGGATTTTTATATAAGTTAGTAATGTTTTTGGTTTTTGACAGTGTGTGCCGTCGCCATCAATTCAAGTGATGGTACCTCCTCCTCCATTTTGAATCCGAACTCCAACAAGAGGAAAAAAATACCATTGGTAAAAGCATGACCACTTCCGGCCACCTAGTGGGACACTCAACATTGTGTTTGAATTTCCCAATCTCTCTTTCGGTGGCATGCCTAGTACAACAAAAAAAAATCTATTTTAAATCAAATTTCTTTAAATGAAGATTATTTGGGCATTGATATCAATGACCTATACAAGTTTATTTGATATGCGCGATATGATTCAGGGGCACATAGGTATGTTTCGACCTAATTATTTTTAACATTTTTCTATATTAATTCCTTGTCAATTTTTAATTTTTTCAATCACTTTTAATATCTAAATTTATTTTTAAATGCATAAATAGGATCAGGGCACACATCGACAAGAAGAGAAGGCCTCACAAATACACAAAGGCCTCAAATGTTGATCCTTCAAACCCCCCATCCTATCCATCCTCTTCCGAAAAATAGAATAGTAGACTACATTTTCTTTGGATAAACTGATTGATAATGATTGTGATGCCCCATGCTAGAGAACATTATTATGGCCTAGTATAAATCAACTAAAAGAGTGGGAGAAAAAGGGAAAAAAATATTAATTAATGAGATAAATAATTTTTTCTCATAATCATACAGCCAAAGGTATAATTTATATGTTGTATCAAAATCATCCAACTAAGATCGATATCTTATTGAACTAGAGCACAAGCCGGAACTGTGACATATAATAATAACTATTAAGACAATATTTTAGATATCATTTTAAGTTTATTAGATAATATTAATGTTGAAATCCTATGGTAAGTGCAAAAAGATGGGGGGCCCAAAAAGTGGACAAAAGTACGTTTTTTGGTCATCTTTTCCATAACACGCTCGCTATAATATAACATATAATGGGAAAATCTGAGGCTAGGTTATGATGCAAAGCGTGTTTCAACTGAGATACGACACATTCGAAACATGAGAGCTTGTTTTCATTCCATAAAAGTAAAAAAAGAAAAGCTTAGAAGAGGAAACATGCAAGCAGGGAAAAGTGCGAACATGCATTTTGTGGCATCCAAATCCTTCGACACCTTGAATTAACTATGGAATTGATCTTAGAAGATCAGTTCTTGTTGATTTTAGGTTAATTTTCTTTATTAATACTTATTTTTTTACATTATTGATTGATTTTTTATTTTCATTTTTAGGAGGTTTCAATAGCTTCAATTCAAATACCTCATTCACCCATAGACCAAAACGAATAAGAAAACATTCCAAAAACAACCCCTTCAATAACAAGACATCCTTCAAACACCTAGAAAAACATTTTAGGGGAGATTAAAAAAATAACAAAGTTCAAATTGAGGGTTTAATAGACACCTTAATAAACCCCAATGTGACCAATCCACATCGCCAAAACCTCGCTACATCATTAGAATCATTATTATCTAATATCGATAATGTGGTTGATTAAATAAACACGTGGGAGAGTTTCAAAACCAATTATCAGCAATTTTTATGTAGACAAGTTATATTATGATGCAGTGAAGAAGAAAAAATTCACAAAAGACAAATTATGTGCATTGTTTACTGATCCTAAAACTAATGCACCATTACTATTGAGTTGTAAAATATTCCCCATCCATTGGTGTAATCATGAGGGGATAAAAAATAATTTTTAGGATAGGTGGTGGATGTTTTTTGACCAACCACCTTGTAACAAGTTTTGATGTGCCACAATATTTCTTGAGGAAACTCTATTGTGAGTTCATCCTCAATGAAATACCAAACTATTTTGACATTCGAGATTTTCAAGGCAAAGGCAAAGGATTTGTATAGGATAGAGTGGGTGTACATCATTTAAAAAACCAACCATCTAGACGCATTTCTCACCCATCTATTCATCATGTTTCAGTACCTTTTGTTGTGAAGGAGACATTATGGAGGTTGAGACTCTCAATTTTATCATGTCATTGACACATTCATTACTTTAGCATAGCCACTCATATCTCCTAGGGTGATGAGGTTGGTCCCTTCTAGGCACCAAGACATCCTATAGCATAACTTTTCATGCTTGTGGGAGTATAGGAACCTACATGGTTGACGAGGTAGACTCCATAGCCTAGTGATACAGCTCCATAGGCTAGCGAGGCAGGCCCACAACCTTATGAGGCAGATCCAAAACCTAGTCAGGATGTTCCATAGGATTGAGCATGGTGTTTGATTAGAGGAGGAACATCATGATTCTATGTTGGAAAATATCATAATCATAGATGTTCTATTGGATTCGACATTTGGTATTAACCAGTTGATCTAATTTTACATGAATTTTAGTTAGTAATTGTGCATATACTTAACTTTGTTTTGTATTGATATTTTGATATACAAAATTTAATAATTATATCAATATTAATCAATTATGAATGAAAAGTAATTGTTTTCCAATTTTAGGTATCCCTGTGTGAATTGGAAACAGTTAACAAATCTGAGGGGTAACACATGAATGGCTCAGGTGAGTTGTGACACAAGAATTGATCTTAGGCAATGAGTTGGGAAAGTTGCATTGGCCTAAATGACTGAGTTGGTTATGGTCGGGAGGATGAGCAGGTGGATGGTAGCATTTTTACATGCTACCGGTCAATAACATTATAGCCTGCTACCAATATGGTAGTACAGAGAAAATAGCAGTGCCAAAGTTGGAGGAACGGTCATAGGTGATGAGGTAGCGTGAATGTTCCAGTAGAATTTATAGGATGGTCATCATCCGGTACTTTCAACTAAAAATGCTATCGGTCACTAACATGAATCAATGTTACCATTCAATAGCACATATAAATACTAGTCGACTGGTAGCATGTTTAGTACTAGTGGTCAATAAAATAAGCTAGGACCTTTTGGGTAAAAGTGCAGTAAGTGCAGTAGCATATGGATGCTACCAGTGGCAGGAAATGCCTATTCTACCGGTTGGTAGTGGAAGAAATAGTGATCATGGGTGAAGGATCCCAGGTAGACGATGATGGTATGGCACACTTTTTCGAGAAGTAGCAAGGATTATGTGTTATCTTCCGATTGCATTAAGATGCTCTCATCTACATCAAGAATTCAATATAGAATACATGCTCCTAGTATAGGTGGCATAGTGTTATGCAACCGGTCGATTAGCTAAAGAGATAGTGCTATCATCCGGGGGAAAAATACATGTAACCAGCTCAACTACATAAATGATTGGATGACAATCCAAACATTAATGAATATAGTAAAGAATACTGTGCAACAACCATTTTAATGAGGTATGGGGTCCATGTCTTCTCTTGCAATTAAATGTACCCTTGGAAAGTATAAGGATATATGGTTGCTCATACCTCTTAATTGGAAATTAATTAATGTTGGTTGTTGGTTGGTGGAATTACTTCTCTATATAATGGGTGTAAAAAAATTTTTCATTTGAAGGGGGGTGTTTTTAAATTTATGTTTCCAGGAACTCTTTCAAAATTGTTCTAGAACTTTTGTGAGTTGTAGGCCTCAAATTTGACGCATTCTGTAAAGTGATTCATTTTCTGTGTTTCTACTTTGTAATGGATTTTGCATCCTTTTGAGCAATAAAATTTCATGTTTTGTGGATTTTTCTACCCTATCTTGTGTTATATTAGCATTTATTTCCTTTCAAACGAGATTTCGACGGTATATTAAGCATACTTTTTCTTCTTTCAGTATTCAAATCTATTATGAACTCCACAAAAATGCAGATTTGAATGTTTATTTTGGACTGTGACACTCGGTGTCTCTCCTATCTTAGGATTCATTTTCTCCCTGGATTTTCACTCACTTAGGTAATTTTACATGAAGTTAGTACTACAATTTGATATATATATATATATATATCTATATATATATATATTTCGTACAAATTTTATAATTAACAATGTTAATCAATTATGAATGAAAAGTTAATGAGTCATGTGTGTATTTTTATAAAATTACAGGTTCAAACTATACATCCAGTGTCACATTCCCCTTCTCCATAGTTTTTTGTGGGGCACACGTCAACCCCTCAAGTATAAATTGGTAATAAATTAGTAAATTTATTGTGTTAATTTTTTTTCCATATAGGGATGTTATCCTAAAATTATAATTTGATGTTGAATAGGTGAATGTCGGTATGAGTTCACATGTTGGTGAATTTACTAATGTGAGTTTTATTATTTTTATTCATCATATACATGAAGAGAATGAACTATAGTTAACGTATGAAGATAATGTCATGTAACTTGTATGTGTGTTACCTTTTTCCTTTTTTAGTTGATGACATCATTACAGTCTCCTATTGAGATTTGACGATCATTAGATATTGGAGTTATTATGGGCATAGCTTCTACCGCGCCTCTTACATAGGTATGCGCTAGTAAAGTAATTTTCATAATGAATTGATTGTATTAAATAACATCATGTAGTATAATTAAATGACATTCATGTGTATTCTAATTTTTTTCATCATGGTTTCCACAAGAGGAGTTGACAACTCTAGTTCATGCACCTCCTACTGATGTTGTTGATGATATTGAGAGGAAGAGGATGATTGCGAGTGATCATCAGATTGCAGTAAGTATTATTTTTAAGTAGTATTTTATATGTCATTAATTGTATACTAATGGGTATGTTGTTTATTTGTATTAATAGATGGAGCTACAAGCATCCTTTGAGCGTAGGAGGTCTGATTGGAATAAGGGACATTCCACTGATGTTCCTGAGTCATCTTCCCGGTGACCGAAGAGAACTAGATTATTTGATGATACCCCATAGTTTATATGTATATGGATTTTATTGTCTTCCTTCATGGCATATTGGCGTATATTTATATTTTATCGATGTATATCATTGTATATGCCTACATGGCTTTGTTAAGACATTGATTTTGATCAAATTTTGTATGTTATCAAGGATTTTTGAATCAATATAATGTATGAGAAAAAAATTTTGTTTTAAATATTGTATAGTGGATGAAACATGCTTTATACATGTATCTAAGTGGATTGATATGATTTCATATGTATGTTATGTTAATATGTATTATTAGTGCTATTTTTTATGTTTTAAACATGGGAATTAAAATATATATGTAACTAATTTACAATTTTTCCACTACTATAATCATTCAATGCCATCAATTATAATAATATAATGTCAATGTCATCCACTTCTTAGGAATCTCAATAATTCAAATGAAACATATGTAAGGAGACAACATAATATTACATTAATTCTAATAATTAAAATGTAACTACAGAGAGAAATAGAGAGAGAATGTAAGAGGGATAGAGATAGAGAGAGAGAGAGATAGGAGTGAAAGTGAGAGAGGTTCCCAAGAGATAAGAGATAGTGGCGTAGATTAAAGTGCCTTGAGAGAGAGAGTGAGAGTGATATATATAGATAAATAAAGTGTAATGTGAGAGAGAGAGAATAGAGAGATTAAGATAATAGAGATAAAGAAAGAGAATAGGGTGAAAGAAAGAGTGTAATATTTCCTAATGGCAATATAAAAATGGACTGTGCAGAAAATTGGGGTGGCTGGAGAAGATAGAGAAAGAGTTTTGAGAGTGTGAGAAGAAATGTCGAGTGCTTCCAGACTAAGAGAAAGGATAGTCCTGAGAGAGATATGAGAGCAAAAATGAGAGATATAAGTTCAGAGAGAGAGTGATTTCTTCAGAGACAAAACAAGAGACAAGAGAAAGAGTCTCGTCTGATCCTAAACCTCCATGTTGGGACCATGAGATTGAGAAAGCATGTCTCATTTTGTGAGAGAGATAAATTCGGTGAGAGAGAGTCCTATTGTTTAAAAAGTGAGAGAATAATAAGTGTGAAAGTCAGTGTAAGGCTGTCCAATGCAATATTTTACAAATGAGAATAGTGAGACCAAACAGAGTGCACACATGTGGTTTGTGGCCTAGTAAATGCTTGGGGAATGATTTGTTTTCAGTGCCCAACGGTGTCAGTTCTTCTGGCTATGAGTCAGTCAGAGCATAGTCCCTTAAGATCCCTGAGAGAAAAAATTCTATAAGTTTACCAGGTGATTTCTCAGTCTCCAAGGCACCTTGAAAGGTATCGTCTGATCCTAGACCTCTACGATGGAGACCCTCTATGAAATCCTATCTCCATTTTCCATCTCAAGTTTTCCTCTTGTTGTCCTATTAGTTGTAACTGTGTCTGAATAGTAGTGAGTGTGAGTCAGTGTAAGGCTATCCTCAATGTAATATTTTACAAATAGAATATTGTGGCACCAAACGACTATGCACACATATTGGGGTGGCCTAGTAAACGCTTGGGAAGCTTCATTTTAGTTCCCAATGTCAGTGCTTTTGAGCTACGTCAGTCAGGCGTAGTCCCTTAAGAGCCCTGAGAGCAAAAAAGGCTATAAGTTCACAGGTGATTTCTCGGTATCTGTGGAACCTTGAAAGGTATCATCTGATCCTACACCTCTACATTGGGACCTCTACAAAATCTTGTACTCATTTTTCTCCATCTCAATTCAGTCCTCTCGTTGTCCTATTATTTGCAATAATGTTGAATATTAGTGTGAGTCAGTGTAAGGTTGTCCAATGAAATATTTTGCAAACGAAAGCTCATGGCACCAAATGGACTACATACACATGTTGGTGGTTGCCTAGTAAATGCTTGGGGAGGCTTTGTTTTGGTTCCCAATGATGTCAAGTGCTTCCAGGCTACACCAAGCGGGCATAGTCCCTTAAGAGCCTTGAGAGCAAAAAAGGATATAAGTTCACAGTGATTTCTCGGTCTTGAGGAACCTTGAAAGGTCTCATATGATCTTACACCTCCACATTGGGACCCTCTATGAAATCCTATCTCAATTTTCTCTCATCTCAATTCAGTCCTCTTGTTGTCCTATTATTTGCAACAATGCCAAATAGTCCAGTTTGAGTCAATGTAAGGATATCCAATGCAATATTTTGCAAACAAAATCTTGTGGCACCATGAACAGACTATGCCAACACATTGGAATGGTGGCCTGGTAAATATTGGGAGGCTTATTTTGGTGTCCCAATGGTGTCAGTGCTTCTAGGATACATTGGTCAGGTGTAGTCCCTTAAGAGCCCTGAGAACAAAAAGGGCTATAAGTTTTCCATGTATTTCTCGGTCTCCGAGGCACCTTGAAAGGTCTCGTCTAATCCTACACCTCTGAGTTGGGACCCTCTATGAAACCATTCTTTGTTTTCTCCATCTCAATTTGGTCCTCTCATTGTCCTATTGTTTGCAACAACATCGAATAGTCTAGTTTGAGTCAGTGTAAGGTTGTCTCAATGCAATATTTTACAAACAGAATCTTGTGGCACCAAACAGACTATGCCCATGTATCAGGGTGGCCTGGTAAATGCTTGGGGAGGATTCATTTCAGTGCCCAATGGTGTCGGTTCTTCTGGGCTACGTCGGTCAAGCATAGTCCCTTAAGAGCCCTAAGAGCAAAAAAGGCTATAAGTTTTCTGGGTGATTTCTCAGTCTCCAAGGCACCTTGAAACATCTCGTCTGATCCTACACCTCCACATTTGGGACCCTCTATGAAATATCCTCCCAGTTTTCTCCATCTCAATTCATTCCTCTCGTTGTCCTATTATTTGTAACATGCACTAAATATTGCAGTTTGAGTCAGTGTAAGGTTGTCTAATATAATATATTGTACAAACAGAAGCTCGTGGCCAAAATAATGCACCCACACGTCAAGGTGGCCTAATAAACTTGGGGTGAGGCTTTTTTTTGGTGCCCAATGGTGTCGGTGCTTCCAGGCTACATCAACCAGGGCATAGTACCTTAAGATCCATTGGAGAGAAAAAAAGGTTATAAGTTCACCAGGTGATTTCTTGGTCTTCATGACACCTTGAAAGGTATTATCTGATCCTACACCTCTGTGTTGGGACCCTCTACAGAAATCCTATCTCAGTTTTCTCCATATCAATTTTATCCCCTCATTTTCCTATTGTTTGCAACTGTGCCTAATATTGCAGTGTGAGTCAGTGTAAGGTTGTCCAATGCAATATTTTACAAAAAAAATCTTCTGGCACCAAACTAACTGCACCAACACATTGAGGTGGCCAGGTAAATGATGGGTGTTGGGATTCATTTTAGTTCCCAACAATGTTACGGGTGCTTTCGGGTTACGTCAGTCAGGTGTAGTCCCTTAAGAGCCCTGAGAGAAAAAAAGGTTATAAGTTCACTGGTGATTTCTCAACCTTTGTGACACCTTGAAAGGTCTTGTCTAATCCTAAACCTCCATGTTGGGACCCTTTATGAAACCCTGTCTTGGTTTTCTCCATCTCAATTTGTCCTCTTGTTTTCCTATTTTTTGCAACCATGATGAATATTGTAGTGTGAGTCAGTGTAAGGTTGTCCAATGCAATATTTTACAAACACATGCTCATTACACCAAACCGATTGTGCCCATGCATCATGGTGTCCTGGTAAATACTGGGTGAGGCTTCGTTTTGGTGCCCAAAATCCTTCAATGTGAAAAAAGTACTAGGAAACATGTTAAGAAGATATTGTTCATACAATATAGGTAATGAAATGAGAATTTGAAGAAGATATTTTTCATACAATATAGGTCATGAAATGAGAATTTCTACTTGTTTTTTGTTTCCAATATTTAATTTTCCTTAGCTTCTCTTAGCTTTGAGAATAATAATTCTCTACTAACAATGTCAACCACGTGAAGGTGGAAGCTTTTTTGGCACCACTAACCTACGTAAACATGTTAGTAAACAATTAAATAGAATTTTAAAACCTACAAAATTTAAACAAAATCATTAAAGTAAATATTCAAATTAAATTCATGTAGATGTATATCTAATCTTAAGTGAACATACCTTTGGAAATTCAATCCAATGAACCACAAGGATCAACTCTACTCTTGACAGTAACAAGAATTGCTTCATGATTTGATTCACGAACCTTCCACATATTCTTGTTTGATGGCCTACCTCGATATTTGATCAACTGAATATTTGTTGCAAGAACCAAATGTGAATAGTGAAGTATCTTTCTATGTATTTCATAGTCTTCAAACAACCAAGTATTTGATTTTTTGATAGGATATCTGTCGAAGCCAAGTTCCAGTGACTACCATTGACCCAGTGGGATACTCAAGGTTTTCACCATTAATGACTGTGGAAGTCAATTTTTATTTTCCCTCTACACAACGAGACAAGAAGTAGTATGTTCCCTCTTTGTTAAATTCGTTCACAATAACTGCAAAAACATGCCCCATTTCATCACAAAGTAAAACTCAAGTCAAATTTAAAATACATTAAGAGATTATCATTTCATAATTTATAAATTTATAACATGACATGTATGTACCTTGTTTCACTAAATCATAGACTTGGTCAAAGTCAGGTGATGTTGTCATATGATCTAAAGACACTGTAAGTTGTAATGCTCATGGAACTTGATATGTGTCAAGTGGAATTAGAGGTCTACAAGTCCATTCATCCACCCACTGTTTGTGACTCACATTCATTCCACACGCAAAATCAATGCATGATATACAAAAAACATGTCATGCACCTAGTATGAATAGTGTAAGATCTTGCATTTTGAACTACGAAATGAGTGCATATCACTCGATCATCTAACTACTCATATAAATATTCATAACTTGCCAAATTTTCTTCCTCTATCAACCAGAAATATCTAGGACCTTGTTGAAATCTCTTGATATTTATGGCCCATATTCTTATTACACCAATCTACATATGCTATCTACACCATGTAAATTTAACATCAATCTTTGAAATTTAATTCTTCTCTTGCAAGGGTTCTATTTTCACACATGTTCGCCTAGCACCAGTCATGATCTCCTTTCCCATGTCCTACCTCAGTAAAACTGCTAGATATGTTGTACACCTAGTTGTTATGTGCATCCTGCTTAGCTAATAAAAACATCTGTGCATTATAGAATTGTGATCTGCAGTTGTCTGACCAAATGTAATGTTGATTGAAAATAATATTCCTTTCAGTCAAAGTTTGTATAAAACAACTAGAAACAACCCTTGCACATATTCTGTAGAATGTGTTTAATCATTAATGATGTAGAAATGATACTCTCTTAATATTTTTCGATCTTTCTCAGTGATTTTCCGGAGAGTGCATGAATGTTATATGCACAAAAATGAACAACTTGCACTGAGTTATAAATATTGCTACTGGAACCTCCATTTGTGGTTCGTAATGAGTAATTCTACTACAAATTCAACTACTAAAACAGATAGTACCAAGTGGGAATGTGTCCTTTCTTAACTTTAATTCTTCATCCAACCATCGAGCTCCATGTGTGTGCATTGCATACTCATAAACAATTTCCTCCCTGAATTTGACCATATATTCTAATACAGGTAATTTGTTTTATAACGAGCTCACATCTCTTAGATTATTTTCCATCTTTTAATTAGATATGCCATAGATTTATATTTTCTGAAACCAACTAATTATTTTCCTACTAAATGTGTACTCTCTTCATGGATACATACTTTTCAATTTTAGCAAGCCACCACATATGTTGCACGTTCCATCCAAACATGTTTTGTTATAAAAAATTGACCAATTGACCTTTCAAAAAATATTGTAGGAATAAATTCCCTTACAAATTTTGGTGGGACAAGTTAATCTAACACTCCTACAATAATGATGTCAATATGCAAAACACAACCATACTTGACAAAAAAAATCATAATGCATTGAAAATTCAACATGATGGCCTACAACAACAAGTGGTACGTGAGTGATTGATTTTTACATAAAAGGGTTTGTTCATTTCAAAAAATATCTTAGATAATGTTAATTTCTTGAGTTTTTACTCTTAAACTTAGAGAACAATTGTTTTTCAGTCATAATCCAAGAAATATTTTTGCATGCACTTCACGATTACGAGAACCTATTTTTCTTTTTATTGTATCTCTTCTATTCGGTGACACCCTTTGTGTTCTCATTCCGACAATTTTACAATTAATTATTTTAGAATATTAGATGCATACTTGTATTTTTATGGGATTCTACTATGAGAATTCCCCAATAGTCAGTGTTATTCGCTGACTCAAAGACTTTTGCATCTCAACTACTACTTTCATTAAAAAAAATTTCTGTTTAGCTTCAAGTCTCTACTTGTTTTTCTAATCAAGCATTTATTAATTGTTTTATCACTTAATATATAATTAGTAAGTGCACGCCGTGTATCATTACTATCTTTGGATCGTTTGTTAACACCTATAGTATGGTATGTTTTATGTATATTTTCAACAATTGCCGCATTTCGATCATCAACATTAGATGTTTTTAACCCTAGGGTATTCATTGTGGGTATGATCTTGATTAATTTCATCAATGCAACAAATAATTGACATCTTTACATTTCATTTAAATTCTCAAAGTAATTATCTCAAATTCCCATAGCTTTTCTTCTCACACTTTTTTTTAGAAATTTTATTACGCATTGGTTTTATAGTGTTTTCATCAATTTCAATTAAGTGACTAGGTTTTCTATGCAAAATGGAAGGAAGTGTTCTTAGAGGTAAAGATTCATTATCAATATTACTTTTTTCATTAAGTGTTTCCATGCAAATTTTAGGATTAACATTCTGAATCTCAGGCAAAGGTTCAATATTATCATTCATACCAAATTGTTTATCCATAACAACATTATAATTTAATTCATTATCAATACTCATTGTAAAATAATTATTCTCCCAAATTTTGAAAAGATGTGGTTGGATCATCCAGATATTTTCAATACAATTCAGGAATGGTGGGGTATCTAAGTTCATGGTGTGGCTAGTTTTAGATTGAGTTTTAAACTGAAGAATATTAAAAGTAATCTCAAAATATGGAATAAGGAAACCTTTGGGAATATTTTCCAAGAAAAAAATAGAATTGCCAAGGATTTAAGAACTATTGAGGAACTAATGGAGGATGATGACCTTAACCCTATTCTCAAAGATCAGGAATAGAAACTGTTGATTGAATATCATGATATTTTGGCTAAGGAAGAGGTTTACTAGAGACAAAAATCAAGGGTGAAATAGCTCAAGGAGGGTGATATGAATGCTAAATTTTTCCACTTCACAACTACTTCAAAAGCCAACCTCTTGAAGATTAATGAAATCAGAAGAGAGAATGGGGTGATCTATTTAGATAGCAAGGATATCAATGATACAATAATAAATTACTTCAAGGATCTCTTCCATGTGGGGCATGCTATGGAGGAGAATGATTAGAATAAAGTTCTTGATATTTTTTAGAATGTGATTTCTCCTCTTGAAAAAAAAGATCTCTTAAAGATACCCACAGAGGAGGAAATTCGATTTGTTGTCTTTGAAATGGAACCAGATAAATCTCCTGGTCCTTATGGATTCCCTACTTTTTTCTTTGAAAAATTCTGGGAGGTGATCAAGAAAGAGGTTATTGAGATGGCGCAAGACTTCTTCAACAATGGCCACCTTCTGAGATAGATGAATAACACTTACTTGGTCCTCATTCCTAAAGTATCTCGGACCAAAGAAGTTAAGGACTTTTTACCTATAAGTCTCTGTAATACCAATTATAAACTGATTACCAAAATCATTACTAGTAGGATTAGAATTTTTTTAGCCAACTTCATCTTGGCGAATCAAGGATCCTTTATTCTGGGAAGGAAAATTATAGATAATATCATTGTGATCGAAGAATCTATTCATTCTATTGAAAACTTGGGAAATTTTGTTATGTTTTTCAAGTTGGATATGTATAAAGTATATGATAGGATTTCTTGGTCCTTCCTTTAGGACATTTTGATCAAGGTGGGCTTCAATATCTCCTTTTTTGACATGATCATGACCTATATCTCCATAGCTAGATTTTCGGTTATGGTGAATGGAAAACTGGAAGGTTTTTTTCCAAGCGCGATGAGGTTTGAGATACGGAGACCCTCTCTCACCATTTCTTTATGTTATTGTGGCCGATTATTTAAGTAGGATTTTTCAAAAATATTTTTCTTCCAATATTATTCAGGGTATTAAAATCTCTAATGGCCTTCCTAATTATTGTCTTAATTAGTTTGTTGATGATAATTTCTTACTGGGTAAAGCATCTTTCTAGGAATCCACTAACTTTAAGGTTATTCTAAATGAATACAAATTGGTCTTGGGATAGTTTTTTAATTTTCATAAAAGTGATGTTTTTTCATTAATGTGGAGCATCTAATCCAAGTCAGATTAGCTCGCATCCTGGGGTGTCAGATTAAGAAATTTCCTGAATCCTATTTGGGAATGCCCCATGTCCAAAAAAAATCCTAATGTATCTATCTAGAATACCCTATTGGAGAGAATGAATAGAAAATTATATTCTTGGAAGGGTATCCTTCCCTCTCAAGTAGGTTAGATTAAATTAATTCAAAGTTCCCTTCAAGGAATTCCTATTTATGTTATGTCCCTCTTTAAGCTTCCTTCCAAAATCATTGGGTCCCTAGAAAATTTTTAGAAAAGATTCCTATGGGTGAGAGAAGAGGATAAGTTCAAGTTCCCTCTTGTGGCTTGCGAAAAAGTTACTAAACCCAAACTATGTGGGGGCCTAGGATTAAAAAACATCAATCTCATGAATGAGACACTGATAGCTAAAGCTAGTTGGAGGATTGTTAGAAAAGAGGGTCTTTGGGTGGACATCATCAAGAAGAAAGACATGCAGAATATAGGTAGATTGAACTCCTTTTTCAACCAAAATGATTTTCCTAGAAGATCCTTATTCTACAATTCCTTTATGGTTCCTAAGGACATATTGAACAAAGGTTGATATGGGAGATTAGCAAAGGTAACAGAATCAATTTCTAGAATGATAGTTGGCTTGAAGATTATCCTCTAGCTACCTTAGAGTCTTGGAAAATGGTAGCACAACACTATGAAGATAGGGGAAAATTTTGGATACAAGACTTTTGGATTCAGGAGGAAGCCATCAGCTGGGAGGTCATTACCCCTCATTCAGATTATAATGGAGACCTCCATCCTTTTTGGGAACTCAACAAAAAATTAAGGAATTTCTATATACCTAATTTAAAAAACAAGGAAGATTCCATAAAATGGAAAGAGGAAGAATCTAGGAATTATTTAGCTAAATCATCCTATAGACTAAATTTAAAATATTCTATTCAAAAAGAGTATTGGGGTAGACTTTAGGTGAAGGATCTTACTCCTAAAGTAAATATATTTCTATTGGTTGGTGGTCCAAAACAAGATCATTATGGTGGATAATCTTAGGAAACATGGTATGAATCTTCCAAACAAATGTTCTCTTTGTCGAAAAGAGGAGGAAAATGTCAATCATCTTCTCCTTTATTGGCCCTTCTCTCAAAAGGTTTTTGTGACTATCAAGGAACTGTTCAAAATTTCAATAGATCATGCCAAATATTATTGAGGATTTTTGCATACAATTAGAGAGCCCCTTCATGTTCCTCATTTTAGCGATGGCCTAGAAAATTTCGCTCCCACATATGTTTTGGGGTTTATGGAAAGATAGGAATGACTGTATAGTTTGTGACCAGAAAGAAAATCTCAAGAGAGTCTGAAGTAGAGTCATATCAACCATCAAATAAAATACCAAATTGTTTGAAGGCAAGGTAAAAAAAAACCTGTCTAAGATGGGAGGAAGAAGTTCTTAAATTTTTTTCCCTCGGTCCAATGGAGATCAAAAGACCAAGAATTCACACCAGATGGACCAAGCCAGAGAACAGTGTGGCATCAAAAGGTAATATAGGTCCTTCTGGGGGAAGGATCATTATAAGTAGTGATGGTGATTGGCTATTTTCCTATGTTGTTCCGTTAGGGAGACAAACTAACAATTTGGTGGAGGCTAGAGCTCTTCTGTGGGGTTGTCAACTTGGCTAAGGATAGAGAGATAAAAAATATCTAGATTGAGGGGGTTACCTCATTATTGTTAATTCTCTTAAAAATAAAAATACTATTAATTATACCTTAATAAATGTTATTAGTGATGTCATGGAAATTTTAAAATATTTTGACAAGGTTTAAATTAATCATTCCCTACCTCAAGGTAATACATGTGCGGATAAGCTGGAAAATTTTGGCATAAAAAGCCATGATTACAAAATTTGGAGTAAAGGTGATAATTTTCCCCCCAACAATTAATGAAACAATTGGTAGAGATAGACTACACTAAAATTTATGATTCTTTCACGAGTGAGCATTGGTATCACTTGAGCTGAGACAACTTACTTAAGGGGAGAAGTTTCAATTTATGTCTCGATGGCTCTAAAAGGTTTCTAGGCATTAGAAATGTGAGCATGTGTGATAGGTTTTACATTGTGAATATGGGTGGTGATAGAATCAGGGTTGAATCGGTGAGTCAAGGTATCGATACTTTTAATCAACATTTGTGGAAAAAGCTTAGGATTGGGGGTTTTTGCAATTTATCTCTAAATTGCATGGTTACGATCCTTCATTGTCGAAGGATTTTGGTATGACTTGGAAAGAGGGTAAGTTTACAGTGAGAGGTATGGAAATTTAAGTCATAAATAGTACCATTTCTCAAGCTATGGAGATGCAAATGGAAGGGCTCAAGATTTTTAAAGATAGAACCCATAGAGAGCACGAAATTGAGACATTTTTTGTGGGTAAAGATAGGTGTTATTTTTTCACTAATGACATTGCTAGATCTTGTATTCGGGTCATATGGAAGGAAGTGTTTCTCCAAATTATTAATTAAATTAATTTTGAGGGAAAATATCGTACAATTTACAAACATCATCTATCTTTCCTTAACATGTTTAGACATAAAATCATGGTGACCATTTTTTTTTTCCTTTTCATGTCGTTAACTACTTATTTGAAAGTCTTCCAAAAGGAAAAGGATACTTATCCATGAAGATATCATCCTTGTGATGTTTGAGAATGGGAAACCCATCCCTGTCATTTCCTTAAAAGATAAGGAAGAGGAGGAGGACATCACCCTAGAGGAGTTCCTCACCAAGATGAGGGCTGAAAATTTTTTTGTGGATAGGAATGTTGTGGAGGAAAAAGGCCTGGATAAAGTTGTGGAAGGCAGAGGTGAAGCTAGCACTGTTAGGAACAAGGGTATAGATGGTGGTGACAAGGATCTTGAGGGGTTGATCAACAAGGTTTAGTATTTGGATAGGTTTATTCAGACTATGGTGGAGATAAATGTCGGCTATCGGGAAACCATGATGGAAGTTATTCGAGCTTCCAAACAAATTTGTTCATCCCAGGTGAATTCCAAGCATAAGATTATTGTGCTAGAGAAATAGGTCAAATATTTGAGTGACATGATGGATGTGATGGAGGTGGGCATGAAAAATATAAAGTTCAATTTGTGTATTCGTGGCTCTGAGAAATATCTGGAAGAAGATACAACTAAGATGAGAAAAGAGGAGGGACTCAAAAAAGATAGTCATGTTGACAACAAGGAAGTTTCCCCTAAAAGTTAAATGATCTTCTAGTCCTGGACTGTTGGTAGCTTTTTGTGAACCATCTCAACCTAGTTTTTTCTGGTTGTTTCATTTTATACCTTTGGTTTTTTTTTCATGGTCCTGGCTTTTCATTGTAAGAGTTAAGCTTGTTTAACTCCCTATGGACTTTTCTATCTCTTTTTTTCTTGTTGTTTTTTCCTCCTTTATAAGGCCTCTAGGAGCCGATCCCTATTTTTACCTTATCTAATAAAAAATATTCTCCTCAATTTCATTATGTATTTCATCATCATTTTCTAAAACATCAAGTACATTTAACACAGTAGATGTACCTTGCCCTCCACGAAGTTTTTGCATCTGCTTTACTTTCTTTATTCTAATCTCTTCTAATTTATCTAGTGTCTTGTTCTTAACCTTATTTGTGTCCTTACATTGGTTTTTATCCCCCGTGATTAGAAAAATATAGATATTCAGGTAGGGGAAAACCTCAAATACTCAAAATTTGTGTAGGAATGTATAGGAATGTGCATAACAGATAGAGCAGGGACATAAATCCCATGAAATAGGTGGAAAAGGACATTGGAGGGTAGGGGATGTACAAAAAAGGAAACACACTATTATTTCCTTTCTCCACTTTTCAAGGCCCAAAGCTCTTTCCTTGGATCCGGGTTAGATCCTCAAACCTGAGGCATGGACCTGCTAAAACACAAATAACCACATGTTTTCAACAAATAATGATAAAATCCATCTTCCTCAATAATAAATCCTGTAAAAATGATCAACACATTTATTAAAAATTTGAATACGATGTCAAATAAACTTTCTTCTTTCTAAATATATGATTTTTAATTTTTCTAACTATTATAAGGTTTCCATACTTACTATTTTCTAACTATGTCTTTTTATGTCTATTTTTTTGAATTTATACATGTCTATCATTCATCGTGTATATTTTTATTCACTCATCCAAATTGAACAAAAAAATATACATTCACAAACTAGGACTAATTCTACACATATTAAAAAAAATTCTAATTTTTAATATTTTTTGAGTTAGTTAGGGGGGGCACGGTCAACTATCCCTTAATTTTCACAATTTTAAATATTTGTAATTGAGAAATAAAAAAAATTAAATACTCACTAAAAAATTCTATCACAAACTTGATGCTCATATCTATCTTTCTACCAAAGGGTTTTTAAAAATACTAAATAGTGCTAAAAAAATGGGGGCGGGGGTGGGCGGGGGCCACAAACGACTGTCTACTATGTTTTTTAACAAAATAGGAGAGCCTATTGGTATTTTAGTTCTTTAACCCACTTACAATTATTCATTTAAAAAAAATAGTAGCTTAGAAACTAGACTCAAAATGCTACGATTCATGTTCTTATATCATCTTCCAATTTTGAGTATAGCTATTTCAAATAACTCATAGAAGTTGAAGATTTTTTATTATTCAGAAAAAGTGTCCACTTAAGACCCCCTTTTGCCCCCCCATTTCCATGCACTTACCCCCTAAGCATATTATAATAAATGGTCGAAGGATAAAGATCTAGTGGACATTTCCAATGCTGAAAAAGGTAAAGCTCTTGTAAGTATTATGAATTACAACATTCAA
The DNA here is from genome assembly GCA_019776745.2 of Taxus chinensis. Taxonomy (NCBI): domain Eukaryota; kingdom Viridiplantae; phylum Streptophyta; class Pinopsida; order Cupressales; family Taxaceae; genus Taxus; species Taxus chinensis. The sequence goes on along the minus strand of CM034152.1, from coordinate 615,553,240 downwards.
TTTTAAATCATAATTATTATTACTTTCAATTCGTAATAATATGTTTGAATTGATCTCAACTTTTATTTCATTGCAGTCCAAACATGAAAATATAAAAATTCAAGCAAGGGTCCTCCAGGCTCACTTGGATAAAGCTCGTAAAAATTTATCCGCAACAATTCAACTTAAGAAGACTATTGTTTTGATTAACAAGAAAAAAATACACTGAAGCGGATTATAAAAGAAAATGGCATGGACGCCAATATTTTGTTCAAGACAAAGACAACTAGAGATCCTTCTTTGTTATCCCATGGAGATGTTTCAAAGGAAGATAAAAAATTGTGAGTAACTTAAATATTACTGTGGATGATCTTGTCACTTCTAGAATTCTCGAATCAGGGAAAAGTGACACAGAAGTCGAAAAAGAAAAAGAAAAGGAATCTGGGAGTGGGGAATCTATTTGAATATATGTGTATTTGTTGACAAAACTTTAAAGTTGAAAAATGTTTATTTCTATGTTGAAACTTGAATTTTCATTTAAGTTGAAGAATATTGGCTACTTCTATAAGAAATTCATTTTATTTTTCAACAAGATATGCTTGCAAGTTGCAATGGTTTTCAGTGAATATATTTTATTTTCTATACAAGATGCGCTTTTACTGGATTTTATAGAATCTAGTTATGTTAATATACAAGATATGTTCGTGAATTTGGATTATTTTACACACATATAAGTACTATGATGGAATCTGGTTAAAAGTGTCATGGAATGCAATGATAACATGATATGTATAGAAAGATAAGAAATGAATTTATATTAGGTTATATATAGGAATACATAGATTGTAAATTGTAATGATAGTAAAATATGTATGCAATGTATTTGGTAAATAAAAAAATACTATGCTTTAATGTTGAATGTTTAATTATTTACAATTTTGAATGTTTAATTATTTACAATGGTATTATTACCATGTGAAATGTGAAATATGGAAGATGGATAACTCAAATGGTGTTTGATTCATTATGGAAGGATGTATAGTTATACTTTATTTTCTTACATCTAATTACAATATTTGAAAAATAGTGTTATAATAGATTATGTTATCTTAAAAAAAATGCATGTCACAAACACAACATCAAAACAATTTGAAAATACAAAATTAGGTAAAACATGATTATACATACAAAATACAACATAAGTATAATAAATAATTGTATTTGAATCTATTATTATGAAATTGAATTGAAGTAGGAACATCAGTTGTATAATTGAATAAATATTGGTTTTTGGGTTTTCTAGGTATTAGGAGGTCATTTGGGTGTCTTAGTGTGTTTTGAGTCCTTGAGGACCTCTTTTGCACTGTGAATTCAAAATTACGAGATTTCCCTTGAAAAGTGAGAATTTAAATATTTGAAATGTGAAGCTTAGTCTAAAGATTTGTCATGAAGTAAATGTGGTCATGTAATGTTATAAAAAATCATTTAAGCCCTCAAGGGGGTATTAAAGGTGTCTTAAACTTAGTCTTAGGTTATCTTGACCATATGTCATCATAAAACATGGTTGGTTAGTCATGTGACTACCTCCTCCTTTGATAAGAAAGGGGAAATTTGAATGGAAAATGGAGTTAAGTTTGGAAGAGAGGTGAAGTAGGTAGTTATGAGGAAGAACCTTGTATCAGAGCCCAAGGGCTCAATAAGATTTGTAGAAAAGAGTGTTGTGAATCAATAAAGAAAATTATTTTTGTAATAAAAACTATGTATGTTTGATTACTATGGTATTTTGATGAAATGCTTTTGAACTTGTCAATGATTTCCTTGGAGAATGTTTGTAGAAACTTTGTTGTAGGTTTATAAAGATAGAACTTCCATAAGAAGGGTTTGACAATACTCTGTGAAGGAATTCATGAAGATAAGAATGGAAATGAAGAAGGACATCATGACAGTTGATGGATTAATAAGGTAAAATATTGTGTTATTATCAAGTGCTTAAAAGGATGGCTTTCCAATAAATCACATTTGCATGTTGAAATGTATGTGAGATATTGAATAATTTAAGTCCTTGGTGCTTGTAGAATGCATGATTAGGAATTCCATTTGATTGAAGATTGTCTCAAAAAAAGTGTGTACGACTATATTTTATTGATTTGAAAGCTTTTTTGTAAACTTATGACCTAAGCAAGTTCTCAAAACTCGCTATAGTGGTAAGAGGTTTAGACAAAGTTAATAAAACTTTAGATATTGCCTTAGAATGTGTGAAATCTCTAATTAGCTAAAAAATTAGTGTTCTTGGTCTGTGATCAGGCATAGGGTTTTGAAAATTGTTAAAATTAACTCATCACTGAGCTAAAGGAAATTACCTAGAATCGTGGATAAGGGATTGACAGAGTGAGAAAAAAATTGTAAAAAGTTGGAAGAATAGTTGATCCCAAACGATAAGAAAAATAGTAAAACTAAGTAAATTGTACAATTCTTTGTTAGGAGAACGACATTATTGGAAGGAATTTGGTTATTAGTTATCATTTAATTATACCAAGGATTTAATTTTCCATTGTATATTCTTGAAAAGGTTGTATAAAGCATAAGGATGCTTTGAGGAATAATTGAGGAGTAAATGAACTAGACAAGTTAAAAAACATAGTCTTAACAATGGATAATCTATCTTAAGGATTTAGAGGACAAGAAAAAATGTTTAAATGCCAAGAAAATGCCACAAGAACCTGTGAAAAGTGATTAATTAGTTAATAAAGGTAATTTTCAAATGTTCAAAGAGAGTCAAACTAGGGGAAGGAAGAGCGGTAATCCAAAATTAGAAGATATTTAATTGGTCTGTCACAACCATTACAAGAAACTTGAGGAGAGCCATGGAGTTTATAAAGATAATATTGAGGAAATCAACAAGAAAGTGACTTGAGAATTTGGTAAGAAGGTGGATAAAGGTGAAGTAGAAGTGTCCTTAAATTTTTAAGAGGAAATTAATTGATTACGTGAGTTAAATGTAGAAAGGAAAGCCCCAGTTGTACAAGTGTACCATTTTTCAGGGATTAAGGCATCATTCCTACTTATATAATCCTATACTTGAGACCTAAGGATCCTAAAGAACTATGAAAATAAGAACGCAAATACATTGAGGAAGTGTATAAGACCTAAGGAAGCCATCAAATTAGTCAACATATGACTGTGTGTTGAAGAAACCTAGTGGATATAGGTGCTTTTAAAAAGTTGAAGATGTCTTGATAAGAGTATATATTTGGGATGAGAAATTAGAGAATGGAACAAATAAAGGGAAGTGGATATTATGATGACAAGGAACTTAAAATGCTAAGAAATGAGAAAAACACAGTAGAGGTTTGTTAAGAAGAGCAAGAAGCCTAAATAGGATAAAACATGAAAAGTTGAGAAGATGATGCCAAAAAGGTAAGAGGATAGTGTGGATAGCTTGAACTCGTTGAGAGAAGGTGGAAAAATGAGTTTTAGTGGTTAAAGTTATTTGACAATGAGTGAAACCCTAAAAAGGTCATCAAACCTTAAGGAGGCCTAATTGACTAGTTGAGAAAAAGGAGGAAGTTAGAGCTGGGAAAAATACAAAAGGAGTTGGAACTCGAAATTAACCCTGAAACAAGAAGATCTTAATGGGTATCTGAATCACTAATTACATTTTCTTAATTTTGTAGAATGATCCAGACACATCGGTTTGTGTGCTAGAAGGGCTAGTAGGAATAGGGATAATTCTGGAGCTAAAAAGAGAATAAATTTTTATGGGGTAATAACTAAGATTTAAAACTTTGTAAACACCTCAATGGGAAAAAGGGCATCTAAAAAGTTTACCACTCAAGCCTAGTTCTTTGAATTTTGTCCTTTTCATCAATTTTTGACCTTTTTGAGGGCTATAAGCAAGATGTAAGGTCTAAAAGGAAAAGTAATGGAAATAGTGAAATAAAACTTGTTGAATGGCTCAGTAATGTTAGATTGGAGAATTTGATCATGTTGAAGTTGAATTTGGCCTTTGGTACACTCATTTAGTCCATTTTTGCCTTTTGAGCCAGTTTGGCTTCTAAAGCAAGAGCATAGTTTATTGATTTTTTTGGGTGATTGAACAAAGTGATTTGATGTTTCTAATGCTATTGTCAGTGTAGAGGGGTACAAATGCAGGGCTCTACATCATGAATACATATTTTTTTTGAAATTTTAGGTGACAAACAATAAATGTTAGATAATACCTGTAATATTTTAAATGATAGCTAGAGTTGAAACAATCCATTTTCAATAGCCTCGTTGTAGTTGATATTTAAATCTGTAGAGTTAGATAACGCACCAAATCTAGTCTCATTATTGAGATCATTTGTATTTGTAGTTTAATTAGTAATATCTCTTCTTTCAATAAGGGAATTCCAATGTGTAATTGCTATGTCATAAGGAAACATGTCCATGGAGTAGCGCGAAACATACAACCTATTACAAATTTCTATATTTTTATCCACTTTACTTCATAGTTTTGATTTTACAAAATATAAAGCAATGAACACCCTTTCATCCTCCATAGATCCCAAAATCATAGTTTGGCACAAATCGTATAATCGAAAATATTCACTAATATTTTCCTATAACACACTACTAGGGAATATTTTTCTCCTCAGCCTTGTAATTGCACCATTCTTTTGAGGTTCATTTAAACAATGATATTGGTCAACCATTGTTAGTACAAAATGAGTTGATTGAGATTTTATTAAGTCCTTATTCAAAATACCTTTAATTTTAACACCATTGACATATGATGTCTTTGTGAAATGAGCCATTATAGTACCAATGGATTCATAGATATTTGTATGATCACCCGTAGTATTCCAAAATATTGAATTCATCACTTGCATAGATTCAAGAATGTTATCTTTATTAAAACGTTTTCTGATTTTGGAAGTTAGGGATTGTGTAATTATTTTAAGCTTTATTTTTGTATAATATTATTGGTGAGAAAATTTGTCGGGTAGAAAAATTTGTGGGTTTCTTACCAACGCTCTGGGAATTTAAGTCCCTCTATTTAAACAATGTAAATTTTGTGTTTACATTTACACGAAAAGTAATTTCTGTGGTGGTCTTTCAACCAAGGATCCAACAGGGGCACTCCATTGACCCTATGGAAAAGCTAACAATTTCTTGCTAGAGATTACTTTGCAATAGAAGGGGAAGGGAGTGAGAAAATGAAAGGAGGGGGTTAATGCCATGGGTATAGAAAATCAGAGTCCCACACCCATTAATCAAAAATTTCCAACACGCATTAAATTTAACAAGAAACAACCCTATAAATGGAAACAAGACCAATGAGGACTTTTGAGTACAGAGAATCAGTAAATCCCTCAGTTAAAAAGGATATAAAATCCTTCTTCTTGTATTGGTGCTCAAGTAGAAATTTTACGTAGAAAGAATAAAGGAATGCAAGAGTGGGAAAATAGAAGAATATCAGTTATTTCTTTGTTCCTTCACAAGAATTACTCTCTCATGAGATTACAAGTTGACAACCATCTAAGAAGAAGCCCAAATGAGAGGCTCATTACAATTTATAGAAGAGAGATGCCTCTTCCTAATGACACTTCATATGCCTTTTTATAACTTTAGACTCTTGATATTCCTAAGAAAATATTAAGTCCCTTTTATATAATCAAGGTGACTTAATTTACATTATGTTTCTAAAGTTGTTTTTTCAAATAACTTAAAGGCATATCAAAAAGTACAAACCCCAACGAAGAACTAGAATATTTGAAGAGAGAGAAATTTGGGTGGAGGAAGAGAGGAGAGAGAGAAGGAAGATGAAGTGGGAAGAATGATGTTGACGACGAAAGATCTGCCTCTGATGAAGTCCACATCTCCTTCCAGATGACTCGATGGAATGTTCCAATGTGATGATCTCTGAATCTCTGAACTATTTACACCCCGAGGAGATCCTATGGATGGTTCAAGGACACCTTGAGTTAAGTGTTCAAAAACACTTATTAAATGAATTCATTGATGACCAAAAACAATGACTCATAAAAATCCTTTCCGAAGAGATAGGACCTCAGAACCATTCCTGTCAAGTTGAATGAACTTGTTTCGCTGATGACCACAACTTCCACCCTGCACATGTTATACCTGTGCCCCAAACCATGAAGTGAGTGTCGAAAGACATTGTCGAGTTCCCTGAGATGGATCTCAAATGCCCTATGAGAGATGCCTACGATGATCCCGAATGATGAGGTTGACCTGAATGATCATCCCTCTATGTTCCATTGTGCCAAAACTACCCTTTGAGTATGAATTGTCATTAATAGTGAGTGCGCAGATGAGAGACTTACTATTTTTGGTAAGAGGTGATTTTTGCCTCTTATTGACAATCTTGATGTGATGAACTTCTTCATTCACTCCTATGCACACTGCCTTCGCCTCAAACATTTCTTGGGGTGACTTACTATTTTTAGTAAGCACCCATATAGGGAAGTTAATATTTTTAGTAAGCATTCATTATCACTAATTTCTGCTCTGGACAATCTTTCTGAATTTTGGGTTATCTTAGATGCACAATCTCTTCACCACAACCACATTTGATGATGAATTTCCAAACATAGCAAGTATATATAGGAAATATTACTATTTTTGGAAAGAGGATTTTGAGTTCTTGGTTTGTGACGGAACACATATTTTTAGACTCGGCTCGTCGTCACGATCTTATCCTCCAAATTTCACTTGATTTTTCTCGCTAGAAAGCTTGAAAATAAATAAAAAAGATTTTTTCACCTAGTAGTGGCTTCGGGAACAGAGCTTTCAAGGTGACCATTAATGGAGATCAAAATTTACAAGTCTATTTTTTTCCTACGATCATGATGAAATTAAATCTATTGTGATAGGTTTTTCATTTGGAGTCTGTGTGCAAGTATTAAGCACGATTTGACCATCAAATTGGTCAAAAATCTGACGAATGAGAGCTAGGGCACCAAAATAAGTTTTCATTGTAGAACATAATATGGAGCATCATTTGACCCTCAGTTTTTTGTGTCATGATGGCCTTAAAAAATGAGGAGGTTTGTAAAAAATTTAATCTCAATCCGTTGAATGGTTCAAAAGATATGAATGAATCCTCGTCTGACGACTTCAAGGGTTTCTTCAAAAAAACTTTGTTTCTTCACCATTTTTTCATTATTTGTTTTTTTGATCCATTAATTTTCTGAAATCTATATCTTTTCAATGTGAGGGCACTTTCATGGAGTTTGTTGAGTGCAAAAATGGAGGTAAGAAGCTCTAGAAAAAAATTGGTAGCATGCCAACAGGGTATGGAGGTGTGGGGGATGAAATGGAGTGAAAAATGACTAAGTTTGGTATATATTCATCCAAAATGAGAAAGCATGTGAGCTGGACGAATTTTTGTGTCCCTTATGTCCCTTTTCTAAAGGGACAAAAGGGACGTAAAATTCCCCATTGAGCTTGGTTGCGACACTTGGCAAAATTTGGCTGGGTGTGAGTTTGAGCGAGGGAGTTTGGGAGAAGCACCTGGGAGCTGGGTTAGGGTGTATGGAGAACAAAATTACATAGGTGGGGCAGGGATCATTTTTGTATCCCTTATGTCCATTTTCTAAAGGGATGAAAGGGACATCAATTTCCACTTTGCGAGCTTGGTATCGATGGGCTTTGACATAGAGGGTTTAAATAGTGTCTTGTTTGGAAAACGTGAAGAAGAGGAAGGTTGTTCCTTATACTTGAGTTTTCCATTAGAGAGAAGCTTAGATTCTTGAAGATTAAGGGTATGTCATAGCTGGTCAAAATATGAAAAGGTTTCAAAGAGAACACTTTGGTAGAGAGGTGGAAAAAGACTTTGTATAAATAAATCTTACAATTAAGAATCGACAAGGACATTAGTCATTTAGGCAATATTATGTTTGTAGTGCAAGACATAGTTAGGGAAGTGCTCATTGGGTCCCTATCTGAGTTGTGCTAATTGAGCATAGGTCACCTTAGAATTGATGTTGATGGAGAATTATGTGACAAAATAATCGACGAGATGGGTAAAGGAAGTGATGGAATGAACAGGTAAAACATAGAACTAACACATGGCGTATTCATGGAGACTGTGAGGACAATGTTTGGCTAAAAGGATGTGGTCATCAAAAAAATTGAGACAAGCAACATGAAAATTCCCGAAGATGTTCTTGTGGGTCACCACATCCATTAAAAATGGGAAATTTAGGGGTGAAAAAGTTAGGAGGAATAGGGTAAGTAGAAATAAGAGGTGAAAATATGGTATGCAACAGCAAGATAGAATCTAAAGAGGTAGATGTGGTGGATTGTTGCAGATTATGAATTTCAACCTAGAGATCAAGATATAAGGAGGCTAAATCTTGATTGGCAACAAAGGATGTTTGTCACTGATGAGAGACCAAGGGAGGGGGTGAAGTGATTAGTTGGAGTGGGAATTAAAACCAAAATAGTAGAAATGGGTGGAATTTTAGAGGTGGGAGGTTGAGTGGTAAAAACTATAGAAGGGTTGAGCTCAGCCAAGTTAGTGGCCTCTTCGTGAGCTACATGTAGAAGTAAATCTAGGTCTTGTGGGGTGGTCAACAAGGTTATCGTTGATGGATTTGAGGTGAGATTCAGTAAAGGATTCATGAGTGTGATCCATGGGAAAAGAGGAAACTACACCACAAAAGATGCGATAAGTAATCATCGGGTTTACCAAAATGATTAAAAAAAATAGGTCCTAATGTAGCCTTAAGAGGAAAAACTAGGGTATGTATGTTAATCTAACTAGGAGGACTAAAATGTTGTAAATGAAACTAGAGTAGTATGGAATAAATGAAAACAAACTATTATAAGTAAATCAAAATCCTAATATGCAATAGGGAAGAGAGAGAAGTGAATTAGATGATAATAGGAGATTGTCGCACAATGTTGTAGATTTTGGGAGTGGAACTCGGTAGTGCAGAAGAACACTCAAGAACCCTGTAGAAGGTGGATTTTGGCCTGTTTGAGATGATAGAGGTGCTTGAGAGGGTACTGGGGTGCCCCATTCTACCATATGGGCATTCTAGACACTTTATATGCTCATAATCGCAAACTGGTATGGTCGCTAGGTGTCTCTGAATAATTCTCGTCTGTAATGTTGGATTCTTCGCATGAACTGGAGAATGACCTGTAATGTAAGTAGAAGTAGTAAACCATAGAAAAATGAAAGATGTAGATGAATGGGTTGGATTGACCTCAGTTTCCAAGATAGTGGGATTTATAACTGAGCGTTACACTACATTACAGACCCTGATGTAGTTTTGGTTTGTGTGTGCGTGTTGTTCCCTAGGTGCTCTCGTGTCAGTCACAATTTGTGAAGGTAGCGAGAAATAATAGCTACAGAAATGTAAGTAGCATGTGTGCATGGAATAGAATGAATCTCACCCCTTATGAAGTGTGTGTGATGCAGATATCCTAGCTCTAATGCATGGCACTATGTGGATGCAAGCGATGCAATGGATGTAACCCTAGATGGAGTGAGGGTAGTGATAGGATGCAATGACCTAGGACCCTTATTATGGTCTTATTGTAACGCCCACATTTTTTCACACACAAAAACAACAGTAGAATACCAGGATAATTTTTTTTGACTTACATTGCTTACTATACAACACAACAAGCACTCCAAATATAGAATACTCAAGGAGGCATGTGACACTTACAAGTCATCGACTCACCTAGACACATGACAACACCATAGACATGTCGATGCCACACTTTTTCCCAATAAATGAATACTATCAATGACCTAACCACAAGAAAAGGACTCAAGGATGGGAAAAACCACAACACATCTTTTCTTTAATTGCATCTTAGTTGTGATTATCATTTCAAGAGCATTATTGTGTAAGGATAATTTTCTCATTTGTCCACCTACAGATTTTTAAGTTTTATTCCACGGTTAAATTACAGTTCGACCATTTTGAGTTGGCTTCTTATCCTTTACAAAAATTTTCATAACTGACATACTTATTTGGCATAATTCAAATGCATATAAAATACTTAATTATCTTGTTCTTATATTAAGAATATTCCTCTCGAACATTTAGTCAATGTCTACCTTTTACCCCTTACAACTCAAGTGAATGTGACTTGATGTCCAGAACACAATATTAGGATTTAAGGGAGATTTAGATACAAGATAATTTTTTCTTCCCAAAAACATTCTTTGATCACAGTATAATTATTTCCCTCCCATAGTTATTCTAATTCAATGACTTGTGGAATTCCATTTTGATATTATATCTTTTGTTTTCCTCGAAGTTTGATCACACCAAGGAAATTCATATTCTTTGTAACTCATGAAAATGTTTGATTAAGTTATAAGGACTCCAAGAGTGGCATTATTCCTAACCTCAATTCTCATTTTTTTATTTTTACTCTTCTATGCTTTACTTTTTTTTTTTTTCACATTAAGGTCTCATTATTACCATTGCATTATAACAAAAGAGTTACAAAAGTACTTGTATGACATCTTAAGAAGTACATGGTTTAGAAGCATTATAAACTAAACATGAGCCACAAGTGATTTGTGTTCAAGGTAAGGTCCCATGTTTCTGCATTTCACGATTTCCACAATGCGAAATATTATTTATTTCTTAATGACTTAAAATGACATAACAAGGTTTTAGAGGACAAGATTTCAGTTTCTTGGGTTCTCTAAAGTCAACATCCTTCAAATCAATTTTGTTTGCTTACACGTTACATTGTTAATTCGAATCAAAAACTTCACATGTTAAATATCCTAGAGTTTCTCAAAGCATAATTTTATGTCATGGACCTAAAACCAATCTTCACTTTGGGATTTAGTTTCGCTACTTATAGACTTACCCATGAATTATCCAGGCTTGAATCATGTTCTAGCCCTTTATATGTGTCCTTTTCTTCAATATGTAGGCACTATATTGTCACAAACCATTGTTAAGTCTTTTTCTTCAATGTGTGGATTTTAGAAACTTTAACTAGCATTCACAATTTTGACGCTCACTATTTCATTTTTCTTGTAGATTCTTCCAAATATTTATCTTTGAGGATCTACACGATATTACCTTTGATACTATGTTTCTTTCAGGCACTGTAAAAGTAAAAAGACTTAAATAAGTGCATATATCAAACCCTTTTGAAAGATTGCATGAGACTCAATATTATCAGATACAATTAATTCTAACACCTAGCAATTATAGAAGTTCATGTGCACTAAAATTTCTTCCAAAGAAATAGATTTATTCTAATGGAAATAGGTTTTTAATTCTTTTTCTCTTTACCTTATGAACACTATGACACATTTCCTATGGATTAATCATGTATGGATGGTTTTTCTTCCAATACACGATTTATGCAGACGGTGTTTAGATTTAGGAAGGTGATTTAGACACGCGGCTCATTTCTTTCTGAGTATTTATATCTCACAGATAACAATATCTAAGTTGCATCTCATTTCTATAGGGATAATTATTATACCAACCCATATATCAATAGTACTCATTCTCCTTGTGAGGACCATAAATATTCAAAAAATTTAAATGTGTACTAATTTTAGATATGTTTTCATACATCATTTTTTAGATATCCCTAAAAATTGAACATTCATTGAGAAATTTGCATAATTATTCAAAAAAAACCTTTTGTATCATGAGACTACATTATACATATATTCATTTTATAATGAACTATATAAATTTTACAATGATAACTAATGAATTACACATCGCCTTTTTGCCATCATTCTTACATCCTGAAAAACCACGTGAGCATGAAATCAGTGATAATTCATTGACATGGCATCCACCCTAATCTAACATCATTAACATTTCTCAGTTTCCCATTTTACATATAATAATAATTACAATTTACAACCGAAAAGAAAAGGTTTAGTGACATGTATTCATTACATTTCATTTCACTTCATTTCGTAACCCAGGAGAGAGAAAGAGAAGGGAAGAGAGAGAAAACACCATTTTGTCAAAAGTTCTATTTCAAACAACAAGTTACACTATTAGAGTTTTTTGCCAAACAGTTATTTACATGTGTCAAAAGTTTCCACGGTGGTTTGGCAACTCGACGAGGGTCCCACAACTTTCTCTTTTTAAATTTTATTGTTATCTACAAAAACGTTCAAAATGGGCTTGGAGGCTAAGAAACCACTTTCAAACGTGGTCTTCCCGATGAGAAAAAATACACCATGATTAAATTTATACATGTCCACTTATATACCAAGAGTTCATAGCAACTGACATAATTTGCAACTTTGGTGGCGAACGGTTTACATTTGGCGGCTAGTTTTCCAAGGCCCAACGATCGTAATTGACCTAGTTGCAAATGATTAAAAGTTAGCTCAAGGGTTCAGTAAACCACATCCAAAACTAACATTTGATGGATGTATGTGCCATAATAAAATTCCTACAAGTTCCCCCCATACATGGATAATTCATCAGAGTTGACGAAACTTAAACACTAGAAAACTGTTTTCAACGGGCGAAAAGTTTTCTGGAGTGACAAGTCATAATTAGTCCAGTTTGACCTCGTCAAACTGCAACTAGAGGGCTACAAAATAGATTTTATCCAAACTATCCAAAAAAGTGTTTTTCCCTAAATTGAATGTTCCATGTAATTGTCTAGTAAGAACACTAGAGATTTGCAAAAATGGATAATAATTTCTCTATCCTTGTTTTAAATAGTGGTTCAAAATAAAATCCAACTTTATAGTTTTAGTAGCTTCTTACAACTACAAAACGATGTAACATTGCTCCCAATATGGCATCAAAAATATCACAAATGTTCATTCTGGGGTCAGACCAAAGGTTAAGGTGACTCCTCACATAACCAGGTTCATGAATGAAGCTTAACATCCCATTTTCAAAGTTACGAAGGGTACTTAACGAGTCTCTGAAAAATGCAAAAAATATCTATTTAAAACAGGGAGATGGGCAACATTTTTACTGGGAAATCAATTTTCGTCTTGTCGATAAAACAATATTGTAGCGATCTAGTTGGGTAGGAATTTTTCTAAATCACCTTAGAATGAGGGTGGAAGTTCATGGTTTAATGCAAAAGAGTTATTTTGATTTCATGAGTTACGACATGACATTTCATTGTTTTTTCAACGAGTTAATATAAAAAAATTAAATGTATTATAACCCCTAATATTTTAAAATTCTATTAAGTTGCAAATGGAAACTAAAGCACGAGAGTTATGAAAGATAAGGGGAGATGAACCATGCCTAGGAACGAAGCCGGTCGAAACCACGGGATTCGGTTTAGCATCTCCCTTAAGCATTTTATCAAATAGATCACCAGAATCCACAATTTTACCATTTTTACTACCTTTGCTTGAAATCCTCAAGCTTTCCCAATGAACCCATTTTTGCAATGAACCAACGATAAAACCACATGTTTAAATGGTGTTGGAAAATAAAAGTTTGGAGCTCCCTCAAGATAGCTAGCATGACTAAGACGTCCATACATACCCGCATACAATATGTTTTGGGTATATTCCATATGACCACATCTCCCGAGGTATTTGCAAATACAACATCTGAAAAAAAATTCCACAATATTTTTATACTTTGTTGGAGGTTCATCCCTGTCCCAGAACTCACATTTGGCATAGGCCATGAAAGGCAGGCAAAGGAAGTCAAATTTCCATTATGCTCTGATGGATGTCTACCTATACTAAGCCCTCATTTTACACAGGTAGGGAGGTTACCTGAAGGTTTCTAAACCTTTTCAATAAATACATTCATGTATATAATTATATCATTGAAGTCTATGACACCACATTTATGTCAGGCATTCAGTCAAGCATTTCACATGCCAAATGCATGCTTCCACTATTGCATACATATATGTTGTAGCACTTGCAACAAAAACATCTAAAAACCCATTATTCTTATAAGTATATCACTACACTGCTCAATAGTTCCCATTGCAGTGCACGATGGGAGGATGCTGGCGAAGGAGAAGGAAACCATATTTGCACTTGCCAATTGCATTTTCTTGAAAATTTCTGAGCTTTTTTAACAAACCCATTTCATGTATCCTGTAGCCGTGGCAGTCCCAAAGGCCACATTGTTTTTAGGTATTCAGTCAAATAGTTCACGTGCCAAGTATATTCTTCCACATTTTGCATGCATGTCTGCCAAGGCGCTTCAAAATTGTAGCATCTGATAAACCTAAAACTTGGCACACAGGTTGGGAGAAAGATGGAATAACTTTGAATTTCCAATATGCTTTGATGGATGTCCATATTATTTTGTAGATCTCATGCTTTTACACAGGCTAGGAGCAAGCGTGCAAATGAAGACTGCTCAGGTTGGAGATCTATATGCAGCCTTCCACGCATCAATAGAGATGAGCCTACCATGAGGAAAAACCAAGTTACATGTGCACTGCACTATCCAAAAGCCGCTAGTTCTTTTTTTATTGGTTTCACGTGGTAGATTCATTGGGTTATGCAAGGAAAATGATATACATGATGGTATTTTGAGGCACCCACATGCTTGTCAGAGAGCCCACATGCCTTGGTAGTTGAAAATATTATTAAGCAGTGGTAAATGATAGGTTTGAATGGACATTACTAGAAGTCCATGCCCTATCCACATCTGAAAAGGACCTCTCTCCTCCAATCACGCCTTTACTAACTCCACTCACCCCACCATTCATGCACTTCACTACTTATATATTTTTTAAATTTTATTTTAATGTTATTTTATAGTTGGCACTACACTTATAAGCTTTATATTTATAAGGCTCTCAAGTTTAATTTCATAATTAATCCTGACAAGGCTGATTGAGAAGAAGATAAGGATGACCAACAACTAGAAGTTACCCAAAAAGGAGTGAAGGAGGTTGTGCACAAACTGAGGCACCTTGGGTGGGACCAGGGTGCCTTGAGGTGCCCTAGTATAGCTTGAAGGCACCCTAATTTAGGGTTAAAAACTTGGGGATGTTAGAAAATAGGTCGATAAGCATTGGAAATGACCTGAGAATGATGAAATAAAATACAAGAATAAGATATTCAAAATGTGGGATTAATTAATACTTTATACACTTGAGAACATTCTAAATAGTAGTATAAGACCGGGATAAATATTTGTCTACTGTGTTATATTTATGTCTACATTTTCCCCCACTTTATGTTGGTGAGTGGAAAGCTCAATAACATAAAGTAGATAGAGATGCGTACCTGATAACCATGTAGATTGTAGAAGATGACATACCAATGGATTGAATCAGGCGTGGAATGAAAAAAGAAAAATGTGGAGGAGTGTGGATTCTAAAGATGAAAAATGTGTATAAAAAGTGTGAGAGTGAACCTAGGGTGGAACGCGTGTGTAGATGATGTTGTGTGCAATGTACTTGCATGGTTAGTATAGAAAGTACATGTCGCGGTGTGTTGTCATTGTCATTTCCACCATTTTTGTTGTTGTTTCCCCTAATTTGAATACTTGTTTCTCATACGACAGACATGTAAGGAGAAAATGATCAAGTACTCAAATATGTATGTATGTAAAAATGTTATGTAAAATAAGCAACTATAAAGTACATATAATAGAAAATGTAAATAGTAAAATGGAACATGTGAACCTGATCCATATCAAGAAAAAGGGTGTAGAAGGATATCATGTGTTACCGCATTTTTTTGGGTGATGTCACGCCACCCTGGCTAAAGAGGTGTAGGGAGGAAATACTTTGTGTCATCCAACTCTAATTGCTTCTGCTATAATTTTTTGAAGAAATATTTGTACTGTCCTGGTTTTTTTGGGTGAAATGATGCCACTTGATAGAGAAGTGTAGAGAGGCCACCCATTGTAACCTCTAAGCATGTAACTGCTCCGTATAGTTGCCGAAGGACACCATGTCTTATTAAGGCCGCTATGTATGGAGTTCATAGACTAGTCTTAAATAACTCGTTGTGTCTGATCCGGTATTAATAATTTGTGTTAGTAGAATCCCTCAATTATGTGCCCCTCTTTGGCCCCCCTCTTTGGGGGTGCATGCGATGACCTTAGTAGGAGAATATGGCCCCAAAAGAGGATCAACCGCACTCTGACCTTTAGAAATTTTCCCTGTAGGGGGAAAGGGAATTTTTTTTAGAAATAAAGGTGCACAAAAAAAGGGTATGGTTAGCCAAAAAAATTGTTAGTCTGCAAGCACATGCATGTAATCAGTGTAAAAATGTAAACAATGTAGAAAAACTAGCAAACATAGTAGTGTAAAAATACAATAAATAACATGAAGGCTATATAAAGAGGGTTACAAACATGGGACATCACTCACGATGTCCCAAGACACACAAGACCATCATGGCCATAAACAACAGACAAGTGTGCACACATGCAAAGGGAAAAGCCCATAAACAATGGCAAACAACACAGACAAGTAGAAACAAACAAATAGTCATGGAAACATGTAATCCTGCAAAACAAGTGTTGTACATGGAACACCCATTAGCATGTTAGAGTGATAAACAATATGTCAAATCATGGAAGAGAAAGTAATAAGATGTTAAGTATGCAATGAAATAAGAACACCTCGATATGATAAAAGAGTATGCCCCCAAAAACTAGTATAGGAAGGGTAGAAGGCAATCATCCATGCCGCATATAAATGCCATGTATCTATGAGCACACTAAACAAAGGGTGTGAACGTGCATGTGTGTATGATAATGACATATAAGAAATGAATCTAACATGTGTAGTAGAATGAGCATGCAAAACATTAGTAAGTAAAAGTAAATGCTACCAAGTCAATGCAGTATGCTATGAATGGATGGAATGGAATGCAAGATGAAATGATAGGGGAAACATTCCCCTCGAGTGTATGGGAGTGTATGCAATGAGGTTCATTTAGTTTCCCCCTCAGTAGTCAAGAATGAATCGTAAACGAGAGTGCATCATTGGTAAATGGTCCAGGAGTGTAGGCCGTGTTTAGCGAACTGGGATGAGTGTGTATGTGTAGTGGGGATGAAATGTGACATAGGGAGGAGATATACGTGGACCCTATAACGTAAACGTATACCATGAATTTGTTGAATATACTAGTGATGATTTATCCCTAAGTGTATATCACTATGGAATAAGTATATGTCTAGAAGACATTTGGAAAGGGTAGCGTGGATCCTATAGCCTAAGCGTATACCACGACATGTTGAATGGATGAGTGATGATTTATCCCTAAGTGTATATCACTACATGATGAAATAATAAGGTGATGATGTATCCTATAGCGTATGTCACTACGATATGGGTGATGAGGGTGTATGATAATATAAGGTGTTGATTTAGCACTAAGCGTAGACCACTACATGATGAAGAAGGAAAGGGTGGTGATTTAGCCTAAAGCATATACCACTAAGTGATGAGGAAGGAAAGGGTGGTGATTTATCCTAAAGCATATACCACTAAGTGATGAGTGAGAGTAAGGTGGTGATTTAGCCTAAAGCATATACCACTAAGTGATGAGTGAGAGTAACGTGGTGATTTAGCCCTAAAGCGTATACCACTAAATGATGAGCAGGATAAATGATGACAAAATGTCGTAGAAGAGGATAATAGAATAGGTGATGATAGGATGTTGATGAAGGGAATGTTGATTTAACCTAAGGTGTAGATCACTATGTGATGATTGACGATGTGATGATGAAAGGTATGATAGTGTAACATATTGATTTGGAATGGAGAAAATGTGATAGAAGGAGATAATAGAAGATAGTATCATGTAATAGGATGATGCAAAAGTGATGAAAAATAGTGTCGATGTAACCTAAGGTGTATACCATTATAGTATGTGATGATGCGTGTGGGTGATGATATAACCTAGTGTGTTGGTCACTAGTCCAAGGAGTGTGGTATGATGACATGTCGCATATAGGTAAGGTTTATTTGATTAGTAAAACCTCAGAAGTCAAGTAAGAAATGAGGAACTAGAGTGCATCATAGGGTGGTGAGTGCATTGCGTAGTAAACAAAATAGTGTAAATGATCATGGAAGGAGTAGGCTATGTAAGTGCGAGGTGTAGGCAATGTAGTGTAGAATGTATAGCATGTGGAACAAAAGAAAGGAACTGATAAGTGTTTATAAAAATGGTATATATGAAAGATGATAGATGGAACTAGACCTATATACAATGGAATCTAGTGTAGTATATAGAATGTATGTAATGAATAGAGGTGCTATGTAATGTAGAATGTTGATACAGATGTAGATAAGAATATTTAATGATGAAAGGTAGGGCTAAACATAAGTAGAAGGAAATCTAGTGTAGTATGTAGAATATGTGAGGTGTATGAATGTAATATGTAGGATGTACATGTAGTGTGGGGAAGATGATGAAAAGTGTAGGTACATGGATAAGATGTGGTAGTAATGGCTAGACTCATAATGTGACCTAGCGAAAATGGAGGATGAAAGGATGGAATGCAAAACAAGGATCATAAATGATGACTAGTGTAGTGTGTGGTATGAAGATATAATGTAGGAAGATAGAATGAAAATGGATAGGTCCTATAGTGAAGAGTGTGTGGTTCATTATAATGGTAATACATCAAAATTCTAGTGTGAACCAAAGCACTAGAGTGCATCATTGGGTAACGAGGGTGGGAAATCTTGTAATGGTCATACAACTGTGGTGAAACTAGTGTAATAGGAAACAAAGGTAATCAAATGCTAAGGTGTGGAGGGGGATGTGTATATGTTTTATACCCCCAAGTAGTCAGGAAGGATAAATCACCCGATAAGGTTGAAGGATGAAGGACCATCGAACATTGGTGAGAAGGAAGAAACGAGAGAGTGACATTCAAGCAATGGTGGTATGTTAGATAAGCGTAGGGCTAAGGAATGAAGTTGATAGGTATGTGAAGGGTTTACATAAGATGAAAAATGAGGCATGGTAAAAAGTGTAGGTGGTGGGGATCAAGAACCCATTGTGTGTAAGGGAGAGGAAGGACCATGTGGAATTTAATGAGGTGGTGATAGACAACAAGATATGGTAGTGGTCTTAGGAATAGGTTTGTGCTGGAGTATAGGAATGATGGGGTCACATGGTGGTGTAGGAGCTAATCGAGGTAGTGCAATAGGAATAGGGTGCTTTATGGAAATGACAGAGGAGCAGAGTGAGCAATAGGGGAAGATAGATTAGTATCAGAGCAAGAAGGTGTCGATAATGGGAGTGAAGGAGGAATACTGTTAATAAATATAACCTGATGGTTATATATATACTTGAGGTACAGATGGTTCATGGAAATAATAGCTTGGGATTTACAAATCCAATTGAGGCCAAGCAAGAGATCACATCCACTGATGGTTTGACTAACAAGGAAAGGGATGACAAGTCTGAGTGGACCTATGATGATGTGTAACCTTAAAACACCATATGGTCAGTTGAATGGATAGTCAATGTGAGATGGAGGGTACCTAATAGAGTGTAAAAAGGACAAAGAACATGCACTAATGGGGGAGGAGGAATCAACCATAGTTTTCTTGATATAGGTGGAGCCTATAGATGCATGTATGTGTAAATGTTCGGAGATAAACACATCGTGATAGTCAACATGAGAGAAGGAGATTAACAGGAGGGGTGACATCAGCGTTGGTGATTAAGAAGTCAAGGGATCCTACATCAGGAGGTGGTGTGGTGTGATATACATGATTCGTAGAAGAGTCCACAATATTTTTATTGTGTTGGTTGGGTTATTTTCTAAAAAGATTAACTTTACCCTTTTCCTTAGTGGGAGAAGAGCTAGGAGCCTCAGGGAGTTTGAGTTGGTCATTGTCAATTAGATCTTGAATAATTTCCTGAAGTTTCATACAATGGTTAGTAGAGTGGCCTACACAGTGATGGTAATAACAACATAAGTTATCATTGTAATTACGCCCTTTAGGACGTGATGGGTCTAACTTGAGTGGTGGTGGGAGGGTGATAAGGTTGTTATCGAGGAGTTGTTGCAGGATGAGGTGTGGTGCCATAGGGAGGTTGGTAAAGTTATGCCAAGGTAGGTGGGACGGTGTCTCCTTAGAAGGTCTAACTATGTTAACTGTGAGTTTGGTGTCGATGGGCTTAGACGTAGAGGGTTTAAATGGTGTCTTGTTTGGAAAACTAGAAGAAGAGGAAGATTTTTTCATGATACTTAAATTTTCCTATGGAGAGAAGCTTAGATTCATGAAGCTTAAGGATATGACATAGCTGGTCAAAATATGAAAAGGTTTCAAAGAGAACACTTTCGTAGAGAGGTGGTAAAAATAATTGTATAAATAAATCTTGCAATTCAGAATTGGTAAGGATGTTAGTCATTTGGAAACTATTATGTTTGTAGTGCAAGAAGTAGTTAGGGAAGTGCTCATTGGGTCCCTATTTGAGTTGTGCTAATTGAGCGTAGGTCACCTTAGAACTAATGTTGATGGAGGATTATGTGACAAAAGAATCGACGAGATGTGTAAAGGAAGTGATGGAATGAACAGGTAAATCATAGAACCAACACATGACATATTCATGGAGACTGCAAGGAAAATGTTTGGCTAAAAGGAGGTGATCATCAATAAAATTGAGACAAGCAACATGAAATTCCTGAAGATGTTCCCATGGGTCACCACGTCCATTAAAATGGGCAATTTAGGGGTGAAAAATTTAGGAGGAAGAGGGTAAGTAGAAATAAGAGGTGAAAATGGGGTATGCAACAACAAGGTAGAATCTAAAGAGGGAGACATGGTGGCATGTTTCAGCTTACGAATTTGAGCCTAGAGATTGTGATATAAGGAGGTTAAATATTGATTGGAAACATAGGATGTTTGTCGCTGATGCAAGACCAAGGGAGGGGTGAAGTGATTAGTTGGAGTGGGAATTGAAACTAAAATAGTTGAAATGGGTGGAAGCTTAGAGGTAGGAGGTTGAGTGGTAAAATCTATAGAAAGGTTGAGCTCGGCCAAGTTAGTGGCCTCTTCGCGAGCTACATGTAGAAGTAAATCTAGGTCTTGTGGGCGGTCAACAAGGTGATCGTTGATGGATTTGAGGTGAGCTTCAGTAAAGGATTCATGAGTGTGATCCATGGGAAAAGAGGAAACTACACCACAGAAGATGCAATAAGTAATCGTCGGGTTTACCAAAATGATAACAAAAATAGCTCCTAATGTAGCCTCAAGAGGAAAAACTAGGATATTAATGTTAATCTAGTTAGGAGGACTAAAATGTTGTAAATGAAAGACTAGAGCAATATGGAATAAATGCAAACAAACTATTATAAGTAAATCAATACCCTAATATGTAAGAGGAGAGAGAGAAGTGACTTAGATGATGATAGGAGACTATCACACAATATTGCAGATCTAGGAGTGGAACTTGAAATTGCATAAGAACAATCAGGAACCCTACAAAAGGTGGATCTAGCTTGTTTGAGATGACAAAGGAACCTAGGTGGGTACTAGGACACCTAGTGGCACCCTATTACGCAATTTGAGCACTCTAGACACTGTAGATGCTCAGAATCTCAAAATGGTATGGTTGGTAGATGTCTCTAAATACTTCTCATTTGTTGCACTAGATTTGTTGGATGAACTAGAGAATGACCCATAATGCATGTAGAAGTAATAAACCCTAGAAAAATAAAATATGCATATGAATGGGTCGTACTGACCTTATCCACTAAGCTAGTGGATTTATAATTGAGCGTTTCACTACATTAAGGACCTTGATGTAGTTATGGTGTGTGTGTGTGTGTGTGCGCATGCGCACGCGTGTGTGTATTGTGCCCTAGGTGCTCTTGTGTTAGTCACACTTTGTGAAGTAGTGAATAATAATAGCTATAAAAATGTAAGTAGCAATTGTGCATGAAATAGAATGAATCTCACCGCCTATGAAGTGCGTGTGATGTAAATATCCTAGCTTGAATGCATGATACTATGTGGATGTAAGTTATGCAATGGATGCAACCCTAGATAGTGATAGTAGTAATAGGATGAAATGACTTAAGATGCTTATTGTGGTCTTATAAGTTGTATATTTTTAAGGCTCTCAAGTTAAATTTCGTAATTAATCCCAACAAGGCCGAATGAGAAGAAGATAAGGACGAATAATAGATAAAAGTGACCCAAAAAGTAGAGGAGGTGTTGCACACATCGAGTCACCCTAGGTGGGACGAAGGCACCCCAGTATAGCCTTGGGCACCCTGATTTAGGGCTAGAAACTCATGGATGTTAGAAAATAGGGTGATAAGCATTGGAAATGACCCGAGAAAGAAGAAATAAAATATAAGAATAAGATGCCTAAATGGTGGAATTAATTAGTACTTTTTACACTTGAGAACCTTCTAAATAGTAGTATAAGACTGGGATAAATATTTGTCTAATGTGCAATATTTATGTCTACAGTTTCCCCCACTTTATGTTGGTGAGAAGAAACCTTGGTAACATAAAGTAGATAGAGATGCATACCTGATAACCATGTAGAGTGTAGAAGATGATGTTCTGATGGAATAACTCAAGCATGGAATGAAAAAAATAAAAATGTGGAGGAGCATGGATTCTAAAGATGAAAAATGTGTATAAAAAGTGATGAAAGTGAACCTAGGGTGGAACACGTGTCTAGATGTTGCTATATGAAATGTACCTACATGGTTAGTATGGAAAGTACATGTCGCAGTGTGTTTCTATTGCCATTGTCATTATTGTTGTCGTCGTCATCGTTGCCCCAATTTGACTCCCTGTTTCTCATATGGTGGACCTACAAGGAGAAAATGATTAAGTAGTCAAATATGTATGTATGTAAAAATGTTGTGTAAACTACGCAAATGTAAATGGAAAAATGGAACATGTGAACCTGATCCATGTCAAGAGAAGGGGTGTAGAAGGATATCCTGTATTATCGTGAGTTTTTCAGGTGATCTCACGCCACCTTGGCTGAAGAAGTGTAGGTAGGAAATACTTTGTTTCCTCCAACTCTAATCGCTTCTACTATAATTTATTGAAGAGATCTTTGTACTAACCTGGTTTTTTGGGTGATCCGATGCCACTGGATGAAGAAGTGTAGAGAGGCCACCCACTGTAACCCTTGAGCCTGTAACTGCTCCACAGAATTGTCGAAGGACACCATGTTTTGTTAAGGCCAATGTGTATGGAGTTTGTATAATGGTATTAACTCACTCGTTGTGTCTAAACTAATGTAAATACATTTTCTTATTATAAACCCTCAATGTTTCCCCCCTCTTTAGCGTTCCTCTTTGGGGGTGCATGCAATGACCCTGGAAGGAGAATGTGGCCCCAAAAGAGGACTAACCGCACTCTGACCTTTAGAATTTTTCCCTACAGAGGGAAAGGGAAACACTTGGTAGAAACAAAGGTGTGGACAATAGGTGATGGATAGAAAAAATGAGTGTTAGTTTTCAAGCACATGCATGCAATCAGTGTAAAAATGTAAGCAGTGTGGAAAAACTATCAAACACAGTAGTGTAAAAATGCAAGAAATAACAAGAAGACTAAAAAACATGGGTTACAAACATGGTACATCACTCACAATGTCACAAGACATGCAAGGCCATCATAGCCAAAAACAACAGAAAAGTGTCCACACACGTAAAGAGAAAATCCCACAAAAAATGGTAAACAAAGGAGACAAGTAGAAACAAACAAATAGTCACGGAAACATGTAATCTTGCAAAATAAGTGCTACATATGGAACACCCATTAGCATGTTAGAGTGATAACCAATATGTCAAAGTGTGGAAGAGAAAGTAATAAGATGCTAAGCATGTAATGAAACAATAACACCTGGATATGATTAAAGGAGATGCCCCCAATGACTGGTATAGGAAGGGTAGAAGGTGAAAATCCATGTCGCGTGTAAATTTTATGTATCTGTGATCACACTAAACAAAGGGGTGAATGTGTATGTGTGTATGATAATGACATATAAGAAAGAATTCTAACATGTGTTGTAGAATGAGCATGCAAAACACTACTAAGAAAAAGTAAATGCTACCAAGAAAATGTAGTATGCTGTGAATGGATGGAATGGAATGCAAGATGAAATGATGGGGGTAACGTGCCCTTGGAGCATATGGAAGTGTATGCAATGAGATTCAATTTTTTTTTCCCCCAATAGTCAATAATGAACCGTAAACGAGAGTGGGTCATTGGGAAATGGTCGAGGAGTGTAGGTTGTGTCTAGTGCGCTGCAATGAGAGTGTATGTGTAGTGGGAATGAAATATGACATGGGGAGGATATATGTGTGGACCCTATAATGTAAGTGTATATCATGACTTTTTTGAATAGACTAGTGATGATTTAGCCCTAAGCGTATATCACTATGGAATAAGTATATAATGAGAAGATGTCTGTAAAGGGAAGCGTGGATGCTATAGCCTAAGCATAAACCATGACATGTTGAATGGATGAGTGATGATTTAACCCTAAGCGTATATTACTACACGATGAAAAAAATAAGGTGACGATATATCCTATAGCGTATGCCACTAAGATATTGGTGAGGAGGGTGCATGATAATATAAAGTGGTGATTTAGCAATAAGCGTAGACCACTACGTGATAAAGAAGGAAAGGGTGGTGATTTAGCCTAAAGCATATACCACTAATTGATGAGTGAGAGTAAGATGGTGATTTATCCCTAAAGCATATACCAATAAGTGATGAGCAGGATAAATGATAACAAAATGTAGTAAAAGAGGATAATAGAATAGGTTATGATAGGATGTTAATGAAGGGAGTGGTGATTTAACCTAAGGTGTAGACCACTATGTGATGATTGATAGTGTGATGATGAAAGGTATGATAGTGTAACATAATGATTTGGAATGGAGAAAATGTGATAGAAGGAGATAGTAAAATATGGTAGCATGTAATAGGATGATGTATAAGTTGTGAAAAAGAGTGGTGATTTAACCTAAGGTATATACCACTATAGTATGTGATGATGTGGGTGGGTAAAGATATATCCTAGAGAATTGGTCACTAGTCTAAGGAGTGTGGTATGATGACATGTCACATATAGGTAAGATTCATTTGATCTGTAAACCCTCAGCAACTGAGTATGAACCAAGGAACTAGAGTGGGTCATAGGATGGTGAGTGCAACGCATAGTAAACAACATAGTGTAAATGATCATGGAAGGAGTAGGGTATGTAAGTGCGCAGTGTAGGTAATGCATAGTAGAATGTGTAGTGTGTGGAACAGAAGAAAGGAACTAATAAGTGTATATAAAAATGGTATATATGAAGATGATAGATGGAACTATATGCATATACAATGCAAGCTAGTATAGAATATAGAATGTATGAGATGAATAGAGGCACTATGTAATGCAAGATGTGGAGACAAGTGTAGATAGAATATGTAATGATGAAAGGTATGGCTAGACCCAAGTCGAACGAAATATAGTGTAGTATGCAGAACAAGTGAGGTGTATGAATGCAACTTGTAGGATGTACATATAGTGTGGGGAAGACGATGATAAGTGTAGGTACATGGATAAGATGTGGTAGTAATGGCTACACTCATAACGCGACCTAGTACAAATGAAGGATGAGAGATGGAATGAAAAAGGAGGATCATAAATGATGACTAGTGTAGTGTGTTGTATGAAGATATAATGTAGGAAGATAGAATGAAAATGTATAGGTCTTATAGTGCAATGGTTGGGGTTCATTGTAATGATAATCCCTCAATAGTCTAGTGTGAACCGAAGCACTAGTGTGCATCATCGGGTAAAGAGGGTGGGAAAGCTTGTATTGGTCATGCAGCTGTGGCGAAACTAGTGTAATAGGAAAGAAATGTAATCAGATGCTAACGTGTGGAGGGGTGGATGTGTATATATTCTATGCCCACCAAGTATTCAAGTAGGAGAAATCATTTAATAAGGTTGAAGGGCAAAGGACCGTCAAACATTGTCAAGAAGGAAGAAATGGGAGAGTGACATTCGAGAAATGGTGGTATGTTAGATAAGCATAGGGCTAGGGATTGAAGTCAATAGGCATGCAAATGGTGCACATAAGATGAATTTCATGACGTGGTAAAATATGTAGGTGGCAAGGATAGAGAACCCATTATGCGTAAGGGAGAGGAAGAACCAAGTGGAATAAAGTGAGGCGGTGATTGTCGGAAAGATACGGTAGTGGTATTAGGATTAGGTTTGTGCTGGCATGCAGGAATGATGGGGTGGCATGGTGGCATGTGGGGAATGCCAGAGGAGAGGAGTGAGCAATTGGAGAAGATAGATGAGTATCAGAACAAGAAGGTGTCGATAATGGGGGTAAAGGAGGAACACCGTTAATAGAGATAACTTGATCAATGTGTATAAAATTGAGTTGCATATGGTTCATGGAAACAATAGCCTAGGATTTATGAATCAAATTGAGGCCGAGCAGGAGATAAAATTGATTGATGGTCTGAACAACAAGGAAAGGTATGAGAAGTGTGAGTGGACCTACAGTGATGTGTAACCTAACAACACCATATGGTTGGTTAAACAAATAGTCAATGCGAGATGGAGGGTACCTAATAGAGCTTAAAAAGGATAAAAAACATGCACTAATGGGGGAGGAGGGATCAAACGTAGTATTGTTAATAGAGGTAGAGCCTATAGATTATTATATGTGTAACTTTTCAGAGATAAACGCAGTGTGATAGCCAGCATGAGAGATGGAGATAATAGGTGGGGTCGCATCAACACTAGCAACAAAGAAGTCAAGGGCTCGTACATCGGGAGGTGGCGTGGCGTGATATGCATGATTTGTAGAAGATTCCATAGTCTTTTTATCACATTAGTTGGGTTATTTGCTAAAAATATTAACTTTACCCTTGTCCCTAGTGGGAGAAGAGCTAACAGCCTCATGGAATTCGAGTTGAAAATTTTCAATTAGATCTTGAATAATTGCTTGAAGTTTCATACAATGGTTAATAGAGTGGCCTATACATCGATGGTAATAGCAACAAAAATTTTCATTGTAATTATGCCCTTTGGGATGCGATGGGTCTAACTCAAGTGGTAGTGGGAGGGTGATGAGGTTGATATCAAGGAGTTATTTCAGGATGAGGTGTGGTACCATAGGGAGGTTGGTAAAGGTAGGCTAAGGTGAGTGGGAGGGTGCCTCTTTAGAAGGTGTAACAATGTTAATTGTGAGTTTGGTGTCGATGGGATTTGACGTAGAGGTTTTAAATGGTGTATTGTTTAGAAAATGAAAAGAAGAGGAAGGTTGTTCCTGATACTTGAATTTACCAAAAGAGAGAAGCTTAGATTCGTAAAGCTTAAGGGTATGGCACTGTTGGTCAAAAGAAGAAAAGGTTTCAAAGAGAACACTTTCGTAGAGAGGTGGAAAAAGGATTTATATAAATAAATCTTGCAATTCAGAATCGACAAGAACGTTAGTCATTTGGGAAAGATTATGTTTTATTGTAAGACGTAGTTAGGGAAGTGTTCATTGGGTCCCTATTTGAGTTGTGCTAATTGAGTGTAGGCTACCTTAGAATTGATGTTGATGAATAATTGTGTGAGAAAAACATCAACGAGATGGGTAAAGGAAGTGATGAAATGAACAGGTAAATCATAGAACCAACACATGGCATATTCATGGAGACTGGGAGGAATTTTTTTGGATAAAATGAGGTAATCGTTAGCAAAATTGAGACAAGCAAGTTGTAATGCTCGAAGATGTTCTTGTAGGTCACTGCGTCCATTAAAACTGGGTAATTTTGGGGTGAAAAAGTTAGGAGGAAAAGGGTAAGTAGAAATAAGAGGTGAAAATGGGGTTTGCAACAAAAAGGTAGAATCTAAAGAGGGAGATGCGGTGGCCTATTGTAGCTTATGAATTTGAGCCTAGAGATCATGATATAAGGAGGTTAAATATTGATTGCGAGTAGAGGATGTTTGTTGTTGATGCAAGACAAATAAAGGGGTGAAGTGATTAGTTGGAGTAGGAACCAAAATTGGAATAGTATAAATGGTTTAAAGCGTGGAGGTGGGAGGTTGAG
Source organism: Taxus chinensis (assembly GCA_019776745.2). NCBI lineage: Eukaryota > Viridiplantae > Streptophyta > Pinopsida > Cupressales > Taxaceae > Taxus > Taxus chinensis. The sequence goes on along the minus strand of CM034152.1, from coordinate 615,525,265 downwards.
TGGTCAAAACTATAGAAGGGTTGAGCTCTTCCAAGTTAGTGGCATCTTCATGAGCTACATGTAGAAGTAAATCTAGGTTTGGTGGGCCGTTAACAAGGTAATCATTGATGGATTTGACGTGAGCTTTAGTGAAGGCTTCTAGAGTGTGATCCATGGGAAAATAGAAAAATACACCATAGAAGATGCTATAAGTAATCGTCGGGTTCACGAAAATGATTAAAAAAATAGGTCCTAATGTATCCTAAAGAGGAAAAACTAGGGTATTAACATTAATCTAGATAAGAGGACTAAAATGTTGTAAATGAAAGACTAGTGTAGTATGGAATAAATAAAAACTATCCTAAGTAAATCAAAACCCTAATATGCAAGAGGAGAGAGAGAAGTGACTTAGCTAATAATAGGAGATTGTCGTACAGTGTTACAGATCTAGGAGTGGAACTTGGCAGTGCAGAAGAACACTTAGAAATCCTGAAAGGTGGATCCAACATGTCTAAGATGATAGAGGTGCTTGGGAAGCTACTGGGGCACCCTGAGGCTCCTGGTTTGCAATCTGGGAACTCTAGACACTATTGATACTCAGAATCTCAAACTGGTATGGTCACTAGATGTCTCTAAATACTTCGTATATGTCACGCTGGATTTTTTAGATGAACTAGAGAATGACACGTAATGCAAGTAGAACTAGTAAACCCTAGAAAAATAAATTATGCATATGAATGGGTCAAAATAACCTCAACTGCCAAGCTAGTAGATTTATAGCTGAGTGTTGCACTACGTTACGGACCCTGATGTAGTTATGGTCTGTGTCTGTGTTGTGCCCTAGGTGCTCCCATGTCAGTCACACTTTGTGAAGTAGCAAGTAATAATAGATATAGAAATATAAGTAGCATGTGTGCATGGAATAGAATGAATCTCACCCCTTATGAAGTGTGTGTGATGCAAATATCCTAGCTCTAATGCATGGCACTATGTGGATGCAAGTGATGCAATGGATGCATCCCTAGATGAAGTGATAGTAATGATAGGATGCAATGACCTAGGGCCCTTATTGTGGTCTTATAAGCTTTATATTTATAGTGATATCAAGTTTAATTTTGTAATTAGTCCTGACATGGCTGACTAAGAAGAAGATAAGGATGACCAACAACTAGAAGTGACCCAAAAATGAATGAATGAGGTTGTGCGAAGAATGAGGCACCCTGGGTGGGACTAGGGTGTCAGTATAGCCTGGGGCACCCTGATTTAGGGCTAGAAACTTGGGGATGTTAGAAAATAGGGTGATAAGCATTGGAAATGATGTGGGAAAGATGAAATAAAATATAAGAAGAAGATGGCCAAAAGGTGGGATTAATTAGTACTTTGTACACTTGAGAACCTTCTAAATAGTAGTATAAGACCAGGATAAATATTTATCTAATGTAAAACATTTATTTCTATAGTAAGGCTTGGTGTTAAGAATGGGTAGACCTGGGGTGTCTTAGAAGGAAAGACTTGAAAGTTTTGACATAGGGGTATCATTGTCCTGATCTCTATTTAATGTTTTTCCCTACAAAAATCTAGGACAATAATTGTCTTTAGCTTAGGGGTCTAGTATGGACTGAGCACAATGAATACATGACATGAGGAATCCCATAATCTTGACATTAACCAGTGTCTTGTCCATTGGGATCTACAAAGTTTCTTACAAATGTAAGAGATAGCTAGGAAGAAAACACACACACAAAAAATGAAAAAATGAAACACACAACACACGAAAGGGGAAAACACACACAACAGGAAGGGAAATACACACTTAAATCACATATGGTATAATGTGAGGGAAAAACCTATTTTATTGAAGAACTTTCCTTTTTAGGAGTTACCCCCGAAGGGGTAATATAGAATGTTGATGTTCTGCGAAGCCATTGATTGGATCCAGAAAGTAGCCTCCTATTTTCAACTGTTATGAAAACTAGGTGCTTTCACACTTTCTTGTATACTTTGTAGGAGCAGGCCTACATAAGCTTCTTGATGCTTAAGTCTTCACTCTAAGATTCCGTTTCCTTAATTTCCTTTGAAATCTGTTTCTATGCTTATCTGCATTGTTGACTTTTCTTCTTCCATATCATTACTACTCCAAGGCCGAATTTTGTTTGAATTGTTTAAATATCCTAAGATCTCTTCAATCCCACATTCATGTTCATCCAAATGTTTTCCGTGGGGATCCTTGAATTCATCTTTCTGAATCATGTCTTTATGACATATTTGTAAGTTGAGTGAAGAATCATACACAACTTCATGCGCATCTTGCATGGCCTTATCTTGAATGAAGAGTTTGAGAATCAAATCGGGATCTTCGGTGTTTTCTGCTACTTTCAAGATCTCTTGTATTGAATCCTTATCTGGTCTTCCAAAAGTTTAGCTATACCATTATTTGTAAATTCTTCACTTTGAGATCCAAACAACTTGTCAATAGGAATTAATTCGATATCTTGAGGTTCATTATATTCTATCACTTCTTCATATGGAGGAATTTCACTTTTGAGGGATTTAATACTTCTTGATTCAACTTATTTACAAGAGAAAGAATTATCATCTTTGAATTTGAAATAAAATACATCAATTTCATAATTAACTGTCTCAGGAGGGACATCAGGAACTTCCCCTTGCTTTTCTTCATCATGACTAGTATTTGAATCAGTGGAGCATCCTAGATTAAATTCACACTTGTCTTGTAACTCCATAGCCTGCATCATGAGTTCAAGACTGAGCTCAGGGTCTTCTATTTCTTCTATAGATCTTATAAGATATTTCATAGATGGTTCTTTCCACCCATTCAAGGGCTCATAGTAGGCTAGCTTGGTCTCTTCCTAGGTGTCATGATCAAGAGAATCATCATTTTCGAATGGGAATGAGAATATCTTCCCATCATGGATAAGCACATAAGCTTATTTTTCTGCTTGAAAATTTTCAAGAACCAGTTCCTCTTCTCTATGTTTCACATCATCTATAAATTCAGGGCTATTATCTTGCATCTCAAACTTCCTCAATGCTTCCTATAGATCCATATTCCTCGTGGAAGGAAGGTTTGGTCCTATCAAAATTGGGATCTCATCCTCTTCTTCAGTCGTCATAAAATAATTCATCCTCTTGCTATTTTGGTACACAATGTTGGCTCTTGAACTTCCTGACTTTCACACTGTGTACCTCATCTTCATCTCTAGAAGATATTTCTCCATGTCTCCCTTCATTGGAATGTTTTTTGAGGACCAATTCATTCAGATTTTCCCTCCCAACTGTTGGCACAAACTTCTACTTAGCAACATTCCAAATGAATTCGGAATGTCTACTACCAATATCATTATTGAAACTTTTTTGTTTGGAAATTGGGTGAGAGCCACCTATGCATCTTTGACCTTCCCTATAAGTGGGATTTATTTGGACTCCATGGAGTAACAAGATCTACTGGGCACAGTCATGGGAATTTTAAGAGCTTTGACAACCTTCACATGCATCACATTATCTGAGGCACCTGAATCTATTATGTAATTGTTCAATACATATTCCCCAACAAGAAGAGAGACGTAGAAGGGATCAACCTTGTCAGTCTTTGATGCAATCAGAGTGAGCATGTTCTATGAAGAAAGCATAGGTGGGTTTTGTAGTATTCCATTATAACTAGGAGTTACAACATTCGGTGTTAAATTACCATTCCTGATATATTAGAAAAATCTCTCAAATTGTTCAGGGTGAGTCCATAAATATTTAATTTTAGTAATCTGCATTATGGATTTGTTCGCATATTCTATGAATTCGAAAGGAGTAGATGTAAATGAGGGTAATGAAGGGATTTATGTTGGAGTTAGGACATGTTTGGAAGTAGGGGTAGATATTTGCGGAACATAGGGAATTTTGAAAGTACACTAGGAGCTTTCAAAGTACTAGATTTTATAGGATTAGAGTTAGATTTAGAATTAGAAGAGGCATTAGAAGAATTAATTGGAATTGCAAGAGCCTTCTTACTTGCTACAGGATCAGGTTTCTCAATTGTGAACTCCATGCAAGGTGGAAGTGGTGATCCTCTATTGATTTTTTTTTTGCAGAGTCACCACAGGAGGATCTTCAGTCTTATTCTTATTCGCAACCATGGAGGAAGAAGCTCCCTTTTGAGACTGGGAGTGAGTGAAAAAAAAATTAGAAACTCAGTGCCTCTTCCCCATCATCTTCACTCCCTAAGTGATATTTAATGATTCCATTTTTAGTGTCACCACCCACTTCTTCTGTCTTTAGGAAATTTTCAACTTCGCTTTCTTTTTTGAGTCCTTTATCATCTTCTTGGATTCTACCAATCGTAATGATGGGCAGAGCCTCCAAGGAAAGTCTTTGGGGTACCTCGATAATCTGATTCCTTCTATTTATTTGAGGTGATATTCATTCAAAAAATTACTGTACGATGGAAAGTAGCAAGCGAGCATGGGAATCTACAAGCAACTCTTCCTCGCACCCAACCTCTCAAGGTAGTGCCGAGACAACCGGTGGGGATGAAATATATGTGGGGTGTAGAAAAATTAGTTAGGTAATCTTATGTCTTTGATGTGCACTAATGGAATCTATGAATTTAAGGAAAATAAGGCCCTCCTAACTTGAATTGGCATGATAGATCGTTTGGCGAGGATGACTACTCAAAGGCTCTAATCAATATCGAGCTCTGGCATGATCCGATCTATAGGTTGTGGAATACATGGAAAATGACCTGTGGGTGTTTCGTAGATATTCCCCGACATGGTCATGAAAAATGGATGATGGATATATAGTGGATTATATGGGTGATTCTCTGGTCTAGTCCATAAATCTTTAGCTTGATTAGCTGCTACGTCTAGTGAGGATAGTTGTGCGATAATGTTTGGTGGAAGTGGAGAGGACCTAAATACTAATGTGCATAAACCAACATCAATGTTTGATTGTCCTGTGGGCCCATTGGGTTGTGGGACCTGTGGATCACAACCGTAAGTTTGTGGTCATTGTGGACCTCCTATGGTCATGTGAAGAATCAATCCCTAATCCCTAATATCCAGTGTCATATGCCTTTTTGGCCTCTATGTTTAGAACTAAAAGTTGCTCAATCTTCTCAGAGTACCTTACAGGCGTTCTGGAAACTTAAATTTTTAAGCTAGTGTCTATGTCAATGAGGATGTCTCCTGTGTCTGGCTGTGGGACCAAAGGATCATAACCAAACATTTTATCTCTTTTAAGCCCTTCTACAGTCATGCGGATATCTATTTAAGGCAATTTGTAGTTTGGCTGGTTTGACCAAAACGTATGCGCTTTGTCGTCTTCTATGTTTAATCCTCTTAGCTGTGAGCTGATTTCTTGTAGGTCTGTTGTTGTTCGGAAGATTTGAATTCTCAGATTTTGGTCTATGTTAGTTATTGCTTCAACCAGATTGGGTTGGGGCATGATTGGCTCGAATACATATTCTCTGGGCTCCCTAAGTGCCGTGATTTTCATACAAGATCAAATAATATAAATCTAACTAAAGCAAAATAAACTAATTATGCAAAGTATATCCACAACATATATAAATTCTCTATTTTTGTATTTTTGATAGAATATTTAACAGGATTAAGATAACAACTATTAAAAATATCTAGAAAATGACAACTAACCTAATAACATAATTAACAACAAACAAGGTAATCGAGTATAGCTACTTGTCTGTGAAATTGTGAATCTATTCTAAATAACTAAATAACTGATCTAATTTAATTGAAAGATTTTTGATCCTACCTCAGAAGTGAGGAATGAATCATAGTTTCTTAGAAACTATCGATCCCCACGGCTTCCCTGACAATATAAAAAATGAACGTAACCAAAATGAAGTAATTCACTACTCTATTTGGTATATTTTAACTAAAACTTTGAAAGCTTGAACCTGGATTTTGTAGAATAGTGGCGAATCCAATTGTGTGTGGCTTTGTCCCTTAGTGTAGTCTCCTCATTCCTTCGTGCTCACGTGAATCCAAAAAAGCGTGTAATGCTAGCATTAACATAAGTAGATATTGGAACAATGGTAGATTTGGATGTAGACTGAATATAATATGAGTAGGAGAGGGATAACGCAAGAGAACAGAGCTTGGCTTATGTAATTCCTAACGGGATTTATTGTGAGTCATACAACACAAAACATCCAGAACCTGAAACTATCCTTCTTGACAAACAAAACTTGCAACTCTAATGGCTTCAAACTGAAAAATGAAGCTATCCTACCTCAATTGATTGTATGAAACATTAATAACACTAGAAAAATAAGATCATGTGGCTTCTAAACAACCAAATAAGACTTATTATGCATGCAACAAATGAAAACTATTGAATTCCTAAGCAAGAACTGAAAGACTAAACTATTGAAATGAGAGGATGAGGGGCAGTTTTGAGGGGCCATTTTCTTGTAATCAAACCATCTATTTATATAATTCCCATTCACCCAAAGGTAACTCCAAATAGAACTCTTTTACTATAAACAATGGAGAAGCACTATTATAGGGAACCAAAATCATAAATACAAGCAAAAACGGATGAGAAAGCTGGTAAAAGTTGAAAATTACATGAGAAGTATTCAAAAAAACGTGCTGGAAAATGCGTGAAGGACCACCCGCCCTAAGCAGGGCAATGGTTATAGGACCGCTATCCTGCCTGGGCGGCGGTCACGTGACCGCCACCCAGGCAGGGGCAGGGTGGCAGTTTCATCATTGAAGACAAAATGCAAAGGAAAAGAGTGGAAAAGAGCAAAACAAAACACACAGAGGCTAAGTGGGGCATGCAGGATGTTGACGTACACTTGGAGAGATTTTTTGGATCCTGAACACCTTGCGAGGAGACCTGTATCATCATTGGGGCATGTGTAACATCATTCTGACAGCATAGTACCCTTACAATTTTGGGTACGTACAATTACCTCTTTACTGAAGACATTTATTTTTCCATTATTTGTAAGAAAGGATCGGTTCTTTCATCTCCAAGATGTTGAACTTTACCCTTTGAGGGATTCTTAATATTTCTAGATAGGATGAGATCATCATCAAGTTAAATGGCCAATATTTGTGCCTCTGAAATATCCCTCGGTTGAACTCTTTGTAGGAAAAATCCTACCTCTAGTGATTGAACACTAGTAAATAATATCTTGACATTTTTCTTAGATGGTGAATCTTATTTCGGTATCCTACGGTGAAACCGGTCAAAACGAGCCATGAAGTCTCTCATACTTTCATTTTCTCCTTTCTTCATTTGTGCTAATTGAACAAGGAGGTCTTGACCATCCTCAATAAATCTGAATCTTTCCTCAAACTTATTTTTGATGTCATTCCAACAAATGATGGATCGAGCAGGAAAGAGGTAGAACCATTCCACTAATTTTTCTTGGAGAGAATCCATGAACAATATTACAACAACATATTCATATTGGACACCAAGAATCCCACATGATGTGGTGAAGGCCGATATGTGCTCTTCAGGGAGTTGTGTTCCATCACCTTTGAACTTGGGAAAGTTCTTACGGGAATGTTTTGGTAAACTATGAAGAGGGGTTTCAAGAGAAAGAGAGCATGTATTACTCCCCCATGGAATAATGGGTTGAGGTATTTCTTCTTCATTTTCCATTATTTGTTCTACTTCAACATCTACTTTGGAAAATTCTTCTTCAGATTCTTCTTTTGGTTCTAACACTGGATTTTTTTACAATAGGAATATGAAAAGACACCATGGAATACGAAAGGTCACTTGCAAGAATCAACAGAGTGTCTTTTAGCGATGGATTTCCATTAAATCTAATTTTTTATTTTTCTTTGGATATTTTATTTGGATTTTTTGGACCTTGTGGCCATATTTTGGGTGCAGACGTAGCTAAATCTTCCCCACGATGGGTGCTAAAAATTGTTGGCGAGAAAATTTGTCGGGTGGAAAAATTTGTGTCTTTTTTTCCAATGCACTGGGAATCCGAGTCCCTCTACTTAAATGATGCAACTTATGTGTTTCAATGTGTGTGAAAAGTGATTTTTGTGGTGGTCTTTTGACCGGGGATCTAACAGGGGCACTCCACCAACCTTGCGACAAAGCTAGAAATTTCTTGCTAAAGAGTACTGTTGTCTATGTTTTGCATCCCTTGCAAAAATAGATTAACTTGGTTTGCTGTAGACTTGGATTGAGTGGCCAAGGAAGTGTTTGAGCATGTCACAGATAGAAAGACAATATCACAGCTAAGGATTGAAACTGTGGAATAAAGGATGTGCTCTGATGAAGCCACAGGCAAATTAGAAGGACCGTCAGGGTCCAAATTATGCCACGAAAAGTTAGAAGAGGCCGCAGATGGCTTAGAAAACTGTGGTACACTAAGGTAGAAAATTGTGAGTAAAAGTAAATCAAGAAGTCTGTGGCGTAAAAAGTGGATAGACTGTAGATTAAACAAATGGGAAAATAGATCCGTGGATTATAACAAAAAATGCGCTACATCGAGTGTCACAGGATTAAGTAGAAAGGATGATAAAAGCCACAGAGGTCAAAAGCTACGCATAACTAAAATAGAAAAGTTACGTATTGAAGAAAAGTAGTAGTTTTATGCATATTACCAAAATGGACATGAATTTGAAATCTGATTTGATCCTTGAAAATCTGATATTAATTGAAGAAATCTTAGCCTCCTCCATGCAATATAATATCAGATTTCATGAGTTGACTAGAAATAGATACACGAAGAAAGGAAGGCGTCTCTAACACACAAAAGGTCTACTCAGAATGACTCAACCGCCAGAATTAAATACAGTATGGTCTTCATTCCTTCTTTAACAAATAAAATGACATGGGGAAGTGGTTTTTTACAGGAGTATCATATTTTCTCAGAGAATTGAATGGAGGTGGTCAGTTGGTGTAATAGGGAATTCAAATTTCCTTCTCTTCTTTCCTTCTTTCTCCTCTTCAAATTTCTATATATTATAAAGTGATGCCCAATTTTAATGTTGGATACTTTGGGAATATGAGGGAATAATTTCATGTTTCACAAGTGTTTTAAGAGTTGCATGCCTTGGGCTATGTCTCTGTAAATGTTTTGCATCTTCCTCCTGTATCGTGATGATCAACACATAATCTTTAAGAAATAAAATATTTGTTTTTTTTACTCATTTCGGCCTTAGTTATCATTTTATTGCATTCTCTTTCCTCTAATTCATTCACAAGTGTGTTGTATGCGTTGTTTCAAATATCTGTGTCTATTGTGCATCATGAAGGTGAAACTCGGGATGCGATTTTAATCTATGGCTTTTGTTAGGCGCTTCTCATCATCATTTTCTTCCATACTGTCTCTTTCCCAAAAATTCATCCCCTTATTTTTAGAGCTATAGCCTTCTCTAGTTTAGGTTTATGTTTCATGTTTCTCCTTCTCACCCTGGTCCCTTAGAAATGATCTAAAAATCAATTTTAACTAGTAATTGTGCACACACTTAATTTTGCTTTGTATTGATCTTTGAAATAAAAATTGACTATTATATCCTTTCGTATTTTTAATAAAAGAATTAAAATTAAAATTACTATGTAAAAATAGAAAATAAAGAGATGAATCACTAGTAATTTGACACAAGAATTGATAACGGAGTTCGGCACTTGTGGCCTACATCTTCGGGTCTGGTTGAATGTGACCGATCTATTAAAATATTGAAAATAAATATTTACAAATATTTATACAAGAATATGATCTTCTCATCATGTTAATTTTCCAAAAATAATAAGAGTCACTTTTTACTTCATCTCAAAATTCCTTCTCTAGCTCAAGTTATGAGCAAATCAATATTTCACACAGTCCTAGATGCCTGTACATATACAAAATAGCTCCTTTTATAATGTTTCTTCTCATATGCTGTGGTGGTCAAGATATATTTTTGGTGGAAAGGATCACGGTTCAAATCACAACTCCTATGCAGCCTCCCATGGGATTTATCCCACATTCCTAGCATTGTGGATATGTAGGCGCTTTGTATGGTAAGGTTTAGGCACGTTTGTAGTGAAGGTGGATTTTCAGGGATAACGTTTGTTTAAATATGGAGGAAATATAATATATAATACTTGGCAATTAGGAAATAGTATGTAATTTAAATTTGGTAATTTAGATAAATTATAAATGTGCAAATTTAATGGGATTTGGTATTATCCCTTAACAAATTCAAATATGAATAATCCCACATGTATCTCGTATTTGCAAACTGAAGGAAATATTTATAGAAACTCTGCAATATAGATGTGAAGTAAAGGAGGCTAATACTATTCTAAAAGCCACAATTTTCTTTGTCACCCATATTGGTCCACGTGTGCACACACCATCTCTACACATAGTATTGAATTCGCCAGTTATCTGAAAATTTCAGCAAGCTATAACTTTTGCAAACGAGCTCCATTTCCTACAAATGAGATATCGAAAAAATCGTATAATTTTTCTCCACGATTTAAAAATTACCACAACTTATTCTGAGAAGATCTTAGATTAGTGTTTCTCAGTGAGGATCCTCTGGATTATTCCTCCCCACTAAGAAAATTTTGGACCCCAAAAGTCAACTTAATTGGTGAACAGGTGAGGGTATTTCTCCCTTACCTTTCTGGTTTCCATCCATTTATCCTTGTTCGGATGAATTCCTTTAAGCCCAACACAAAGATACTCAATATCACCCCTTCGCGAAGTTCTGACCTTCCTGTCCAAAATGATGTTTTCCTACAACTCATCAAGATACTCAGGAGAAAAATCATCAATGGAAGGCATTATGTTAGAATCATCATGATCAACAATCATAGGTGGTTCATATAATCTTAAATTCTCAACATTTACAACTAAGTAGATTTGCATATATGGAGGTAAATCTAACTAGAAAGTGTTGTTACCAATTTTTTCCAATATTTAGAATGGACCATACCGTATAGGTTTCAATTTTTTACCTTCACCTGTCAGTATTTCCCTGCTGATGTGAAGTCAAATTGAATCACCAACTTTAAACTTGTGATCAGTTCTATGTTTATCATGTCTAGATTTGTACTTAGCCTAAATTTTCTCCAATTTTTCATGGACATACTGATGAAATTGTTGAATTCTCTAAACAAATATTTTAGCCCTGTCAGAATCACTTGAACCACTAATAAAAATTTCTTGTCCATAATATACATCTAAAGGAGAATTAGGCAGATATCCATAACAAGTCTCAAATGGAGACTTCAAAGTAGAAGAATGTAAGGCAAGATTATAAGCATGTTGCACATAATATAGATGTTCATCCCATAACTTAGGATGTTTGCGACAATAGCCCCTAAGCAAATGTACTACTATGCGGTTTATAACCTCTGTTTGACCATCAATCTGTGGATGAAAAGCAATGCTCTTTTTCAGTTTTGTGTCCATTAACCCCCACAATGTTGAGCAAATTTCCCCAAGAAATCTAGAATCCTGATCAGATATAATTGAAGTAGGTAATCCAAAATGAAGCCAAACAAACTGAAATAACAAATGTGCAGTTCCCTCTAGTTACTTGTTTAGTACATGGAACCAACACACACATTTTTCTAAAGCTGTCCACTATCACATATAAGTAATCATGTTTCTTCCGTGTCATGGGAAAGCCCCCTACAAAGTCCATAAAAACACTTTCCCAAGGCCTTTTCAGAACAGGAAGAGGAGTGTAAAGTCCTAATTTCCTGTTACTTGGCTTGCTTGTGGCACAAATAACACATCCCTTAATATACCTATTTACATGTTCATGCATTCTAGGCCAATAACAATATTTTTGTAAATGTACAACTGTCTTACTAACACCAAAATTACCTGAAATAAGAGAATTATGTGCTTCCCTAATCATATGCACACGTTCATTTTTTGGAATACAAAGTTTACTAGAATGATATAACAATCCTTCATGTAAATGATAATATTTTTCTCCTACTTGTTTCCCACTTACTAGATCCTCATACACTTCTCTAAAATAAACATCATTTACATATTGTTCCTTGTAACTAACATGAACCAAAGAAATATGTTGCAAAAAAATAGATGCTACTACCACCAGTGATGTAGATAACATGTCAGCAACCTTGTTTTGAATACCTTTTTTATACCTTAATACAAGATGAAATTGTTGCAAAAATTCCATCCACCTGAAATGTCTAGACTGCTGCAATTTGGTTTGTGTTTATAAGTACTGAAGTGGTTGATGGTTAGTATATATAATTGTTTCTTTTCCCATTAAATAATGCTTCCACTTTTTAACACTTTGAACCAAAGCATACAACTCTTTATCATAAGTTGGATAGTTTCTTACCGCACTTGTAAAGGTTTTTGAATGGTAACACACCGGTCATTTGTTCTGCATCAAAACTGCCCCCATTGCATAGTCACTAGCATCTGTCTCAATCTCAAATGAATGCTGCAAATCTGGAAGTACCAAGATCCGAGCGGTAATTATCTTCTCTTTCAGCGTATCAAAGGCTTTTTGTTGCTTTCCTCCCCACTAAAAGACCTGTTTAATACTTGTCAAAGAATGCAAAGGAGATGCAATATATGAGAAGTTAGCAATAAATTTTCTCCAGTACTGAACTACACCTAGAAAAATCCTAACTTCCGTCACATTAGTGGGTCTAGGCCATTTCACAATAACCTCTATTTTTGCAGGATCAATTCTCAATTCACCATTTCCTACAATATAACCCAAGTAAATTAAAGATGTTTTTCCAAATTCACATTTTGACATCTTCAAATACAATTTCTCTTTCCTTAGTGCATCTAAGACTTTCTGGATGTGTTTAACATGTTCATCCCATGACTTATTGAAAATAAGAATATCATCTAAGTAGACAATAACGAAATTATAAATGAATGGTCTAAAGATATCATTCATAACTCTCATGAATGTTGCTGGTGCATTGCACAAACTAAAAGGAATCACTAACCATTCAAACAATCCCTGTTTCATTTTAAAAGCAGTTTTCCAAACATCACCTTCTACAATTCTTACTTGGTGATAACCACTTCTTAATTCTAACTTAGTGAAATAAATTGCATTCTTTAATTGATCTAGTAAATAATCTATTCTAGGAAGAGGGTAACAATTCTTTATAGTAATCTTGTTTAAAGCATGGAAATCAACACACATTCTCCAAGTGCCATCCTTCTTAGGAACTGAAATACTTGGTGAACCACATGGGGATGTAATTGGATGAATTATACCTTGAGCCAAAAGTTCCATTACCTGTCTCTTGATTTCCTCATTCTCTACTACTGACAACCTGTACATTTCGATATTGGGAAGAGGTGCATCCTGAAGCAATTGTATCTCATGTTGAACCCCTCTTTTGGGAGGTAGACCTTGTGGATCCTAAAAACATCATCAAAATCAGAAACAATTTTTACCAATTCATCCTTATGTTTCATATCACAAGTCTCAAAATCCATCTCATGTTCTTTCTCTTTGGTTTTGACCACCATGAACAAATTTTTTTTTCTTGAATTTATCAGCCTTTTCATTTGACTTGCAGTTACCAAGGATAGATTATTCTTTTCATAGTGAGCTCTAATAATAAACTCAATCCCATCCTTTACAAGCAAATATTTATTTTCTTCCCTATAGAAGATTGCTTTACGATCATACAAATAAGGACTTCCCAAAACCACCCCACAAATATCAAAAGGAACTACATCCAAGTCAACCTCATCTATAAACTTGTCTGTAATGGAAAATCTGAAAGTACAAGTTTTAGTTACCTACAGTTTTGCATCATCACAAACCCAGCCCAAAGGATAAGGCCTTGGATGTGGATTAGTTTTAAGTCCTAATTTCTTTACAACCTCCTCAGAAATCAGATTAGCTTGAGATCGACTATCAAAAAGAGTATCAATTTTCATATGTTTTGAAATCACTCTAATGTGGAAAAGCTCATTCCTTTTCTTATCATCATGTATAGTTTGTTTACTAGAAGAAGATGCAACATTTGTAGTACTATTGTTAGAAATTGAAATTTTTGATTTACCTTAAAAACTCATAGCTGTGATCTTGGTTTCATCACCTGAATCTGACTCAAGATCATGAACTATAGTGTTTGTTTTCTTTTCCTTTTCTTTCTTAACCATCCATTTAGGTTTCAATTCAGGATGTAATTTCTAACATTTAGACTCATCATGGTTCTTTTTACAATGATTACAAAATGTTTTTTCATCTTCCTTCTTAACAGTAGAGTTTGTCTTATGCTTACCCTTTCCTTTTCCTTGTTCTTTTGAACCTTTTCCTTCAGATTGCTTATTCTTTTGTTTAAATGAAGAGAAAGAGAAATCCTTTGTCATTTTCCCTTGTGCATCCAAATGGGTTGCTTGAACACATATTGCATCAATATTAGTAGGACCTAAAACAAGTATCATATGCCTTAGATAACTATGTAATCCACCAATATATTTAAGTAGTGTTTCTTCCGTGTTTAGGGAAATTCCCAGAATTAGAGCCCGTTTCCTAAATTCCTATGTGTATTATTGAACACTTTGTCTTTTAGTTTGTATTAATGTTTGCCAATCCATCATAACTTGTTGCTTATAACCAAGAGGATAAAATTCTTGCCTAAGATTTGAAACAAATTCAGACCAAGAAGTGATTTCTATACCTTTGGTTTCTTCCACTTCTTGAAGCTTACTCTCCCACCAAATGAGTGTTGTGCCACCCATCCAAAGAGTTGACAGATGAATCTTTGCTTGATCATCAACAATTCTCTGAACCCTACAATATACTTCTATCTGCTTGACCCCAGTTATCCAACTTCTCTACATTTAGCTCTCCAGTATACATAGGCAATTCAAACTTGATATCTAACTTTAATGAAGGAAAATCAGATTTTAAAGGGTATTTTTTAGGATTATCAGAACTAGAAATTTCTTCTTTCTTACCTTCTCTAGTTCCCTTTTCCCTTTGTCTATCTTGGTACATTTCTTCCACCATTTCCTTCATCTGTAGGAATGATTGACATAATTTTTCTTCCTCTCGATCCACCATTGTAGGACTTCGAGATCGTTTGGTACCAATTTTGGGATCTCCTTCAACTAACTCTCCTTCACCCTTCTTAGATAGAGACCTTGTTAACATCCAACACACAACTTGCAATCCTTAAAATAGTTAATCTAAACCGAAAATCAGTCAAAACCAGCTCTGATACCAGTGATCTAAAAATCAATTTTAACTAGTAATTGTGCACACACTTAACTTTTCTTTTTATTGATTTTTGAAATAAAAATTGACTATTATATCCTTTTGTATTTTTAATAAAAATAATTAAAACTGAAATTACTATGTAAAAATATAAAATAAAGAGATGAATCACCAACAATTTGACACAAGAATTGATAACGGAGTTCGGCACTTGTGGCATACGTCTCTGGGTCTAGTTGAATGGGACTGATCTATTAAAACTTGAAAATAAATATTTATAAATATTTATACAAGAATATTATCTTTTCATCACGTTAATTTTCCAAAAATAATAGGAGTCACTTTTTACTTCATCTCAAAATTCCTTCTCTAGTTCAAGTTATGAGCAAATCAATATTTCACACAGACCTGAATGCCTGTACATATACAAAATAGCTCCTTTTATAATGTTTCTTCTCCTATGGCGTGGTGGTCAAGGCATATATTTTTGGTGGAAGGGATCATATTTCAAATCCCACCTTCTATGCTGCCTCCCATGGGATTTATCCCACATTCCTAGCATTGTGGATATGTAGGCGCTTTATATGGTAAGGTTTAGGTGCATTTGTAGTGTAAGGTGGATTTTTTAGGGATAAGGTTTGTTTAAATATGGAGGAAATATAGTATATAATGCATGGAAATTATGAGATAGTATATAATTTAAATTTGGTAATTTGGATAAATTATATATGTGCAAATTTAATGGGATTTGGTATTATCCCTTAACAAATTCAAATATGAATAATCCCACATGTATCCCATATTTTCAAACTGAAGCAAATATATACAGAAACTCTGCAATATAGATGTGAAGTAAAGGAGGCTAAGACTATTCCAAAATACACCTTTTTCTATGTCACCATATTGTCCACATGGTGAATGTTGATTGGTCCATGTGTGCACACACCATCTCTGCACATAGTATTGAATTTGCTAGTTGCCTGAAAATTTCAGCAGGCTATAACTTTTGCAAACGAGCTCCGTTTCCTGCAAACGAGATATCGACAGAATCATATAATTTTTATCCATGATTTAAAAATGACTACAAATTATTTTGAGAATATATTAGATCGGTGTTTCTCGGTGAGGATCCTCTGGATCAAGAAAGTTAGAGTAGAGCTAGATAGTTGCATTTCAATTCTTAGGAGTAGTTTAGCATTAGAAGTAGGTAGATGAAGTTGACCTTCTCCGGAGGTCTATCTCAGTTAAAGTACCAATACTTGGATACAGTCCCATGTTGTCTCAAATCCTGAATTGTCTATGATTTGTGCATGGGTGCACATTTGAGATCCAACAGTTTTGGCATGCCCGGTGGGACCTTTGAAATTAATATTTCCATTTTTATCAAGTTTTGATTTGTATCTTAGTGAAGCTGTATCCTTTGGAGGCTATGTAGCAACACATATGGTGAATCCATTCAAATATCAACTAGTTTCAACAATATTGGTGACCTAAGTGTCCCTGATTCATGAGAAGGATCTAATCATGATTGAGAACTGGAGAAGAAGACGTATTTCAGTATTTGTAGTTATCCCCATGTAGAGGCAGAAGAGGAAGACAAATTAAAAGATACCCATCTCCTCCAAATCAAACTCTCTCAACACCTCCACCTGGTAGGCTCTTCTTACATTCAATAAGAGTTCTCAGACCAATCAAAATGGCTCATCAATAATAGCCACCATCTCAGAATCCATTTGTAAACTTCACAACTAGTAGTCCACTCACTTTGAATGCTCAAAATCCTATTCCTGTAGTAGATTTAAATGATATCCCATTCTTCATTGGAGTAAACCATACCACTCTAGGTGATCATATCCAAGATATTGCAAATGTGTGTGTAATTCATGAAATTGTTGAGATGGATGTAGCAGTTAAGTTATTGGCTTCATATTTTAAAGAAAAAGCTTTGTAATGGTTTAAAATCTTGACTGCGGGATCAGTTAGAAATTGGAATGAGATATGTACAACTCTGTATAGTCAATTTGGAGAAAGAGCAGACAACTTGTCTCTATTAGAGTAGTTAACCACTATCAAAAGGGCCCCAGGTGAACTCATGGTGGATTTTATCTTCAGATTCCAAAGAACCTGGGACAAAAATTCTAGCTCTTGTCTGGCCTACAACTGAAGGTCCATTTATTTACTTTTTTAAAACTCTTAACTTTGATATTTCTATTATGGTACAATCTATGTGAGGTATAACACTACCAACAACTCATGCATTATCTATAAGGGAAGAAAATTGTTTAATACAAGCTAGGAAATTAGCACCTAGGCCGTATATGTCCTTACATGCTGAATTGCCACAAGTTTCCCAATCTTCCATTACTCCTATTTCTCAAGAAAATCCACAACGTGTTTCTTCCACCTCACAAAATCCTACCCTAGAAAAGGAGGATGAGGAGATGAAGGTGTTGATTAGAAACTTGACAAAAAAATTTATATACTTAGATTTTTTTTTTTTCAATCCTATTAGAATTATCAAAATCAAGGGCAGTCTTCTAATCAGGGGAATCAACCATGGATAAATCAACAATCTAGTCAAAGATATGTACAAAGCCAAAAAAAAATAGATGGCAGGCTTAAAGTGATACTCTTCCCTTGGAAATAATCGCTCCGTAATATGCACTCCTCCCAGTTCCAAATTAGGCTTTAGTTCCCATGTAAAATAATATGGCACAAGAAACAAAGTGGTGTTTTCTATGTCATGTGTTGCATAACCAACTTGGTGTGAGGGGGAAATGCACCTTCAAGCATACATGGTTCAAGGCTATTCCAGTCAATAAGAACCAGGGAAAATTTTAGTGGCGAATTTTCGTAAACTTGCGTATATTAGGTATTTTAGAAATTGGAAATGGAAAATTTTTAGTAGTCAGTTTCCGACTAGTTCGTCAAAAAATTCAGCCAACAAGTCATTTGTATGGGTCATTTCACCTACTATTTATATGTAAAAATTAACTTATACATGTATTCATAGAGGTATAATACAAGATTGGGGGGTTGTAGGGGGGTACCCGTTTAATAATGACATCCAACAAAGAGTGAATAGCCATCCAACTTAGATAAGACGGACAACTATAGGTTATATGACAAATGATGGATGGCCGTCCAACCTAGGTTGAATGGTTGCCCATTTTCTGTCATCCAACCTAACCATCGAACCTATATTGGATGAAAAATAATGTATAACCATTTAGCCCAGGTTGGATGGCTAGGTTGGATGAATGACAATGGAAAATCATCCAACCCAAGTTGGATGGATGGGTTGGACAAAAGATAATGTATCACCGTCTAATCCAGGTTCAAATACTGGGTTGGAAGGTAGATAATGTATGGTCTTCCAACCTAGGTTGGATGGCTAGGTTGGACAAAAGATGATGGATAATCATCCAACCTAGGTTTGACGACTGGGTCAGATGGTACATAATGTATAGTCATCCAGGCCATGTTGGATGGATGGGGTTAGACAGAAGATAATGTACGGTCTTCTAACCTAGGCTGGATGGAAGATGATGTATAGTTTTCCAACATCATTTAGATGGATGGGTTGAATGGTAGACAATGGACAGTCGTTCAACACAAATTGAACGACTGGGTTAGATGACAGATTATGTACGACTGTCCAACCTAGTGTTTCACACGGAATGTTTCGGCTCTGCAGAATAGACTTTCTTCTATCCTATCATTCCTTCGAGAAATAGATAAGGGTTAGGGCTAGGAGGAATACCTGTTGAATGTTGAGATGGTGTGCGCGTACCGTAGAGAAAGATCAGATCGACTGCGAAGAACCCCTTTTTGTCTTGGAAGGACTACCTGCAAGTAAGAATACAAGACCACCAGATTTGAGTTAGACAATAAATGAGGGATCTGCCTTAGGCCCAGGAAATATAAAAAATTCCTTTCCAAGGTGGTCAGTTCCCCTTTTAATACGATTTAACACAAATGATAATATAGGAAGCTATTGCAAAATCACGATTTAGGTATCTCGTTAGAAAGCAATAGAACTAAACTATCAATAGTAAAGCGTCACGTTGTTTGTTCGGTTACTGGTCGTTGATACGTTCAGGTGAGTTATAGGGATAAACCAGGCTGGATTTGGGGTTGTTAGGTGGCAAATAGGCGAGCAAAAGGGTTTTAGGGTATAAGTCACAGTGACCGACGGCGGTCACTGGGTAACCGACCACGGTTAGAGAACCGCTGCCGGTATAGGATAATCGCCACCGCTAGGGTCAGTAATCTAGGTGCTTCTGGTAGAGATTGGTTGCAAGGTGATTGGTGGGTTATTTGAGATTGGGGGGATGGCTGAGGGGGAATGATGGGAGGATAGGAAGACTCAGAGTGTGGTAAAATGGCCTTCTAGGCAATATCAGGGTGTGTGAGTGAAGGTTAAGTGCAGTAGTGGCTGGTAGTAGATCTAGGAATAAACTTATGATTACTATTAATCAACAGGCTCAAGAAAATGGTGCTTAGAAACATATAACATACTACTTACTTACCTCTGATGCAGATGCAAGTTTCAGGACCGTGATGATGAAAAAAGGACCCAAGTTGGGTGTAGTTTCCTCTTCTGATGCTCGGATGAGTGTTACTGGGCTCTGGTTATTCAGTTTCGGTCTTGGGCTTGATGTCCTTCTCTGCAATCTCTTCTTGTTTCTTCACTTGTCTCTGCTCAGCCAAGCAAAATCTGGATTCTCTCGATGATTTCTCCTTCTCCCAATCAAATGAAAATCTGATCTTTGTTTTTGGTTGGAAGTGGTCATTTACAGGGAATCGATGGCGGTTACGCAACCGACGGCGGTCGAGTAGGAACCGGTATCGGTCCGGTCAAAGCGGGCTATTTTTGGCAAAATAGCCAGCTTTCTCTCCTTTTCTTCCGAGGGATTGGTAGCGGGCTTGGTCAAGTCATTATGAAGTTGGTTTTAGGTGCGGATGAGGAGTAATTAGTCATAGGTGTGGAATTGGACCAAGTTATAGGTCTTAATTAGGTTAGTTTAGGGTTAAGACTAGGTCATGATGAGGTGGCGACATGAGGTGGCGAAATGACGGAATGTTTCGGCTCTGCAGAATAGACTTGCTTCTATCCTATCATTCCTTCAAGAAACAGATAAGGGTTAGGGCTAGGAGGAATACCTGTTGAATGTTGAGATGGTGTGTGCGTACCGTAGAGAAAGATCAGATCGACTGCGAAGAACCCCTTTTTGTCTTGGAAGGACTACCTGCAAGTAGAATACAAGACCACCAGATTTGAGTTAGACAATAAATGAGGGATTTTGCCTTAGGCCCAGGAAATATAAAACTTCCTTTCGAAGGTGGTCAGTTCCCCTTTTAATACGATTTAACACAAATGATAATATAGGAAGCTATTTGCAAAAATCACGATTTAGGTATCTCGTTAGAAAGCAATAGAAACTAAACTATCAATAGTAAAGCGTCACGTTGTTTGTTCGGTTACTGGTCGTTGATACGTTCAGGTTGAGTTATAGGGATAAACCAGGCTGGATTTGGGGTTGTTAGGTGGCAAATAGGCGAGCAAAAGGGTTTTGGGTATAAGTCACAGTGACCGACAACGGTCACTGGGGTAACCGACCACGGTTAGAGAACCGCTACCAGTATAGGGATAATCGACACCGCTAGGGTCAGTAATCTAGGTGCTTCTAGGTAGAGATTGGTTGCAAGGTGATTATGGGGTATTTGAGATTGGGGGATGGTTGAGGGGAATGATGGGAGGATAGGGAATACTCAAAGTGTGGTAAAATGGCCTTCTGGGCAATATCAGGGTGTGTGAGTGAAGGTTAAGTGCAGTAGTGGCTGGGTAGTAGATCTAGGAATAAACTTATGATTACTATTAATCAACAGGCTCAAGAAAATGGTGCTTAGAAACATATAACATACTACTTACTTACCTCTGATGCAGATGCAAGTTTCAGGACTGTGATGATGAAAACAGGACCCAAGTTGGGTGCAGTTTCCTCTTCTGATGCTCGGATGAGTGTTACTTGGGCTCTGGTTATTCAGTTTGCGGTCTTGGGCTTGATGTCCCTTCTCTGCAATCTCTTCTTGTTTCTTTCACTTGTCTCTGCTCGGCCAAGCAAATTTGGATTCTCTCGATGATTTCTCCTTCTCCCGATCAAATGAAAATCCAATCTTTGTTTTTTGGTTGGAAGTGGTCATTTACGGGGAACCGATGGCAGTTACGCAACCGACGGCGGTCAAGTAGGAACCGGTATCGGTCCGGTCAAAGTGGGCTATTTTTGGCAAAATAACCAGCTTTCCCTCCTTTTCTTCCGAGGGATTGGTAGCGGGCTTGGTCAAGTCATTATGAAGTTTGGTTTTAGGTGTGGATGAGGAGTAATTAGTCATAGGTGTGGAATTGGACCAAGTTATAGGTCTTAATTAGGTTAGTTTAGGGTTAAGACTAGGTCATGATGAGGTGGCGACATGAGGGTGGCAGGTATGGTGATGTGGATTTATTAATTATAAGGTAATTAATAAATAATTGTGTAAGGTTTAGGTGGTGAGGTTAGGTTGTGAATGCGATGCGGGTCACAATGGGTCGTAAGACACAAATTTGGTGTCTACACCTAGGTTAGATGAATAGATTAGATGGCAGATAATGTATGGTCATGCAACCCAGATTGGACAAATGGGTTGGAAACAGACGATGGGATAGTCATCTAACCCAATTTGGATGGCTGGGTTGGATGGGAGACAATGGATGATCTTCCAACCTAGATCAGATGACCGTCTATCATCTACCATACAACCTAGGTTAGACACCATCTAACCCAAGTTATACAGCAGATGATGGACGACTGTCTAACCTAGGTTGGATGGTCTTCCATTATTTTTCATCCAACCCAGCTATCCAACCTAGTTGGAAGGTTGTTGGACAAGCTTCCTACTTGACGACCTTCCAACCCAGGTTGAATGACTGGGTTGGATGAAAGACAATGGAAGACCATCCAACCCAAGTTGTACGACCATCCATCATCTTCCATATAACCTGGGTTTGATGATGTCTAACCTAGGTTGTACGGAAGACGATGGACAACCTCTCAGTCAGCTTTGCCATGAAACAATTTTTCAAAAATTTGCCATTGATGCAAAATTTGATTTTGGAGATTCGCCACTAATTCTAAACTAATATTTCATAGGAGGATCTTAAAATGAACCTTGACAAGAATCACTACTAGAGGCACCAAATCCATATGCGGAAGCAAATCAGGAGACCAATAATGACACTAACTTGATGTTCTTTGGAGATAGAGAATTTTACACGGTCAACCAAGTGGCAGGAAGCTCTGGAAGACCATCAATCAACATTGTTGATAATACATGACGCAAAAAAAAGATGCTGGAGTCACAATATCCACCTTACACAGATAATGATATTGCCGTAGGAAGGGAAAAAGAATCCATGGTGAAAAAAAGCAAGATGCTTGGGCTTCCTATCAAATCCATGGATAAAGAGGTTTTTACTCAACCAAAGATGCCAAATCAAATACTGCCACAACAAAGAAAAGAAGGTAGCATGCCATAGATGCAGAAGTATGTGGGTCTCCCATTCAACATTGTTGAGAAAATTAAGAAAAACAATGTCAATGTCTCAATGTGGGATGTGTTTTGCTATTCCATCACAATGTGATCTCCTTTGTGAAGCCCTCAGAAAACTACCTCCCACAGATACAATAATGCAAAAGGATCATGCCGCAGTCAATGTCTATTAGGAAAAGGATGATCAAGTAAGTAAAACTATCAAAACCCCACCCTTTTAAGTGTTGATAATTATGGGTAAATACCTAGTTCATAACTTTATGATTGATTCTAGGGACAATACTTCTATAATGCCCAAGAAAATAGCTGATATCTTAGGTCTCAAATACAGTCCTATGTCTAGGGGAGTTCTATAACTTGATGGATCAATTTTGAATGTCTTGGGCATATTAAAAAACCTCGAGTTGACACGTCATGCCTACCCAAGCCTCACTATAACCCATGATATTTCAGTCATTGACCTTCCTCCCATGTTTACCATCTATTTGTTTAAATATTTCACTGCTAAGGTGGGCGGATATTTATCCTTAGATTGGAGTCACATGCTTCTAAAAACCAGATATGGTACCCGATTCACAATATAAGATGATCCCATCTTCTCTTACCATATTGAGTCATATGACCCCACTCCCATCCAATCAAATTACTTAATACAAGAAGGATATGAGTATGAGAAATACTTAGCTCCTAAAGAGTAGATCATTCCTCCTTTCATGGGACTATAAAGATTTAAAATAATTCAATCTAAATATAGTCTAATATTCCATTGATCTTGATTCCAACAACAATACAGTTAGACAAAAATAGATGCCAGTCAACCCCAAGATTGAGCCCCTCATGAGAAAGGAACTCTCCAAACTCATTGAGGCCAAAATAATTTGGTTGCGGCCTTGGGTCGGGCCAATGAAGTTAACAAGGGGTTGTCAACGAAGGTGGATATAGGCGATGTTGGTAGAAAGGGCTATTAGTAAATAAGGGCCGAAATTGGGGTAGAGGTGAGATAAAACCGATGTCGATTAACTATGACCGATATCGGTTAGGGGACCGATACCGGTTTCTTAGGGCATAATAAAACCGATATCGGTTATGGGTGAAAAACCTATAAAAAGAAAAATACGGCCTGTCATTGTCACTTTTGCAATTAGGAAACCAATTTGAGTTGTCTATCATGCGTTGAGAAGAGCTAAACAAACCACATATTAATTTAGGATGAGCTTGAGTCCCTAGGTACCTTGCATAGGCGAGAAGTCGATAGGTGAAAAGAGTGGTAAAATCACAATATATCGGATATACGTCACGTCCCTTGAGTTTTGGTGCTTTGACAAATGGTGAGGTGAGGTGGTTGATGTGGGCGAGGGTGTAGGTGCATTTATTATAAGATGATTAATCTGACAAAAGAAAACCAAACCAAAAATAGACAAGTCCATGACTCAGAAGTGTTTTGAAGTACTGCTTGTATTTTTATTTTCTGGATATAGACTGATCGATGCGGGAAGTCTACATGGGATATGTAGTTTGTTGTTCTTGAGGTCTTCACGAAGCTGATCAATGCGAGAAGCTTCTAATAAAGGCTAACTATGTATAGCTGTCCTTCAAGGGAGCAGTCTATTTATAGTAGCAGATGCAGTGTTTATGTATAGCTGTCCTTCGGGGGAGCAGTCTATATATAATAGTAGCAATAGTTTGGCATATAGTTGTCCTTCAAGGGAGTAGTCTATTGTATAATTTAGAGGTCTAGATGTCCGTTGGGCATGAAGCATCTAGTTTTTTGTAAGAAGTTTGACTCAAGAAAATCCCATAAGTGTGTAATTAAGAATGTGTCATTTTGATACTGTGAAGTCATGGACTAGACTAAAAAGGGGAAGGCATCTTTTAAGGGGAGGTGATAATCAAACCATGTGAGCTTGATTGGATTTTGAGATGTAAGAAACAAAGTGTATGCGGTGGTAAATGAGCTCAAGGGACGAGCGTAAGGTAGATAAGCAGTGATATAACACTAATTTCAATAGTAGAATGGTCGAAGATGCAAGGCATTAAGGGGCTCAGGATCAGGTTTACCATTAAGCGAAGCTAAATGATAAGTGCCTGATCCATAAGTGTGAGTGATAATGTAAGGCCCAATCCAATTAGGAGCAAATTTTCCACGTTTACTCTTTTCTAGTTTGGTTACATGTTGATTCTCTTTGAGGACAAGATTTCCAACCTTAAAAGTACGCTCATGAAGCCGTTTATCATAAGCACGCTTGATGTGTTTTTGGTAGATTTGAAGGTGATCAAGAGCCGTAAGATGACACTCGTCAAGAAGCTCTAACTGGGCTAACCGCTCTTGGCGGAAATCATCGTTGGTGAGAATATCCTGAAGAGATATTCTGAGGGAGGGTATTTGTACTTCAAGAGGCAAGATAGCCTCGGTACCATATACCAAAGGAAATGGTGTGGCATTAGTGGAGGTACGAATGATAGTACAATAAGCCCAAAGGGCAAAGGGAATGTGATCATGCCAGTTTCTTCCGGACTCATTGACAACTTTCATGAGGATTTTGGTTAGGGTTTTATTAGAAGATTCAGCCTGACCATTGGCTTGCGGATAGTAAGGCGATGAGAAACTAAGTTTGATACCAAAGTTGTCACAAAGGTCTTGTAACAACTTATTTTTAAAAGATTTACCATTATCTATTATTAGGCGATGAGGAATACCAAAACGACAGATAATGTGATGGTTAACGAATTCGACAATTTTTTCTTTTTTGATTGAAATGAGTGGAATGGCCTCCACCCATTGTTTGTGTGATATTCGGTTTTGCTGTGTGATTATCCAATGGTGACGTTGTGAAGAGGTCGGGTGAATCTCACCAATAAGGTCTAAACCCCATTGTGAGAAAGGCCAAAGATCTCGTGCGACCTGTAGCGGATGGCTCGGAGTATGTTGAAGGTTGGCATGTTGTTGACACATAACACAACGCTTAACATATTCGTAGCAGTCGTTGTTAAGAGTAGGCCAATAATAACCTAGGTGAAGGATTCGTTTAGCCATGGCAAGGCCACTAAAATGTCCACCACAAATCCCATCGTGGACTTGTGGATGGTATAGGTGACCTCCGCGCCGGTTAGACATCGAAGGAGGATGCCATCAAAGCCACGTTTATAGAGGAGTCCCCCCATGACAACATAACGAGAAACACTTTTAAGAAAAGCACGTTTGCCGTTACTAGTAAGGTTAGGTGGGAGAACAGAGGTTGTAAGCAAACACATTATTTATCATACAAACAACCGGGGTTGAGTAGGATGGGGCAAAAAGTTGTTGGACCAAGACGAATATGTCAGAGTCAGTTGGTGAGGCAGGAATTTGCGAGGCTAAGCAAGCCATAGTATCCGCAAATTTGTTAGTGGAGTGGGGAATGGTCTGGATAAAATAACGAGTAAATGAGGTCAAAAGTGAATCCACGTAATGTTTGTACTTTTGAAGTTCCTCATTCTTACATTGGTAGATGCCCATAACTTGATTGACTACCAATTGAGAGTCGCCAAAAATATTAATAGATTTGACACCTAAGTGTAACGCAACCTGGAGACCCAAAACAAGGGCCTCGTATTCCGCTGTATTATTAGTGCAGGGGAAATCGAGCCGAAATGAAAGAGGCATAGGTTCAGCGTCAAGAGGAATGAGAACAATGCCGGCTCCTCCGCCACGCTGGCATTTAGATCCATCGAAGATGAGGGTCATTTGATACGACTCTTCCCTGAGTGAAAGAGTGGCGATGAGTTCGTCGGGGAAATTAAAATTGGTGAATTGTTCCCCAGGTAAAGGGGCCTCCGCAAGTTGGTCTACAAGAGTTTTTCCTTTGATTGACTTCTGTTGTACAAACTCAAGGTCGAGGTCGGCGAGGAGCATAAGCCATCGGGCGATGCGTTGGTTTAGATGTGGTTTGGCATACATATAATGAATGGGGTCCGTGTTGGTGATGACAAAAGTTTTGTGATTCAGGAGGTAATGTCGGAGTTTGGTGGCTACGAATGATAGGGATAGGCACAATTTTTCTACATGTGTATACCTAGTCTCGTAATCCACGAGAGTACGACTTATATAATAAATGGCTTGTTCTCGACGTGCTGAGTCCCGATGTGTGAGCATAGCTCCTATAGCATGGTCAGTGGCAGAAAGGTAAAGGTAGAAAGGACGATCATCCTGAGGTGGAATAAGCACAGGTGGCTGCAAGAGATAGGATTTGAGAGCTTCAAAGGCTTGGTGACACTCTTCACTCCATTGAAAGGCAATGTCTTTTTTAAGAAGGTGATGGAAAGGGTGACATCGATCTGAGAGTTGGGAGATGAAACGCCGGATGGATTGAATTTTACCCTGTAAACTATGCAATTGTTTGAGGTTTTTGGGTGGGGGCATTTCTAGGATAGCTTTTACTTTAGATGGATCGACCTCAATGCCACGCAAAGAGATGATAAAGCCAAGAAGTTTTCCCGAAATAACACCAAAGACACATTTCTTTGGTTGAAGCCAGACTGAATATTGCAACAGGTGATCGAAAATAATGGTTAAAACATCGAGATGTTCACTGCGATGTTTAGATTTGCCAAGAAGATCATCGACATAATCCTCAAGGATAGTGTGCATAATGTCAGGAAAAATGTAAGTCATGGCCCGCTGATAGGTCACACCAGCATTCTTAAGGCCAAACGGCATGACATGATAACATAAGGTTCCCCAAGGAGTTATGAAGGCAGTTTTATGTTGATCGGTCGGGGCTACCAAAATTTGATTGTATCCCGAAAAGCCATCCATGAGAGAAAGTATTTCATGGCCCGCAGTGAGATCAACAAGTTGATCAATACTTGGGAGGGGGAAGTCATCCTTGGGGCAAGCGAGGTTAAGGTCTCAGAAATCTGTGCATATCCAAAGTCCCCCCGTCGCTTTAGTGACAGGTACGATGTTAGAAATCCATTGAGGATAGTCAATAGGCAAGATGAAGGAAACAAAAAGAATTCGTTGAAGCTCTTCTTTGACCAAGAGGGCAATGCGTGGATGCATTTTTCTCAGTTTTTGTTTGACTGGTTTGGAATAGGGGTTTAGGGTGATGTTATGGATGGAAATGGTAGGATCAATTCTTGGCATGTCAGCGTAGGACCAAGCGAAAGCTTGGTTGCGGGTACGGAGAAAGGTAGTAAAGGCGGCTTGTTCTGATGTGTTAAGGGATTGTCCGATCTTCACAATGTGAGGATCCTCCTCCGTGTGGATGTTGATTTCTATAGTCGACTCATTCAACATGGTTTGAGTTTCAGATGGTAAGGCGCGTTGAATATAGGAGTCATCCGCACCAAGGTAAGTGAGGATGGAGTCGTCATCCTGGCACTCAACAACATTAATCGAAGGCGAATCCTCTTCGATCATGTCTGGATACAGAAGGGGAAGAGAAGATGGGTCCTCATTATCGACTCTGTGGGTGATGATGGCAAAGTGGGTGATGATGGTTTTGTAGGGGTGACGTCGTCTTCTTCCAGGATACAACTGACACGAGGTGTCTCCTGTGTAGGTGTTTCAGGAAAACCGAGACCACTGCAATCATTGTGTTTGCGTGTAGTCATGGGAATGAGTGTATGTCGGCCTTGTTCATAAAGACCAAAACCAAAGCCTTTCCAAGCACAACGAGTCAAGAAGGTGAGGGCGAAACGACGATTTGTCAAGTATTGAAAATTGGATTGGAAGGGAACCACACCAAGAGGAGGTTCAGGGGTAATGGAGGATGCGTCAACACCCCCATACGTTAGATTGGTGCAGCAATGGGGTGGTCTGTAAGAGATTACCTCCCCCACGCGACGGTCGTAGGTGGGATGTGCATGTAACTGTCCGTACTCCTGCGGGGTATGGAAAGAACTAACGTTATATAGGCGGTACTCCCCCAGCGTAAGGCGTTGAAAAACATCTACTAAGGGGTCGGAGGTTGGGATGTTATCTGCGGGAAAGGAAGTAATATTTGTAACGGAGGTTTCATTGGTTGAAGGCGTAGGTGCGTCAGAAGTGGATGACTGGGTTGGATGAATGGGTGTCTTGACTGGTACAAGCACATCATTAGGGCGATACAACATATTGCAAGTTTTTGAAGGGGGGAGGATCAACTTTTACGGTGTAGGACTTCCCCTCGTACTCAAATTTTATGCATCTATGTAAGGTGGAGGGAACACATCCCATAGCCCGGATCCAAGGGCAGCCTAACAACATGTTGTATTGGAACTCTCCCTCAAGGACATAGAAGAGTTCGGGTAAAGTACGTGGTCCTACACGAATGTTAAGGATCACGGTGCCTAAAGTAGAAGTAATAGCATCATTGAATGATCGCAACATGATGGGGTTGGCACACATGCAACTAGAAGGGATATTCATTTGTTGGAAGGATTTTGAAGAGATGATGTTTAGGCTAGCGCCCCCGTCAATCATGACACGACGTACCTGAATATCCCGAACGTACGCTGAGATGAAAAGAGCAGGGTCAGGATCTTCGGCACCAAAGTCGATAATTTTCATCTTCGGAGAAACTGACAACAGCGGCTTGCTGTACATAGACAGAAGTGGTTGGGGAGATAGATTGTTTGGTGAGCGAAGCAACGTGATTGGGCGTTAGAATAGAGGTAACAGGAAAGGTTTCATTAGGTAAAACCTCTATCCCTTGAAGGATCTCAACGAGAGCTTGTCGATGAGATTCAGAAGTCTGAATGAGATCATACAATGTCATTTTTACGGGTGATTGGTGAAGCTGTTTGATCATAGTTCAATGGGCAATGCCATTAGAGACGGGATAGGCGGGTCCGCGAATAACCACTTTAGGTGGTGGTGCAATCGGGATAGTGGACGGAGAAAGAGATGCCGCAGGCATGTTTTCTTTCGCTTTCCCATTGTTTTTCTGCCCTCGAGTAGCAACACTAATCATATTGATCTCGTGAATACGAGAGGAGGAAGATGGTAGGGATAGGTCGTGGTTTTCGAGTGGTGGGGCTGTAATGATGATAGAGCTTGGTGAGGCGGGGACAGGTGGTATAGGAGAGGGAATTGAAGTTAAAGGTCTCTCTCTTCATAAGTTGTCTTTCTTAACTTTTCTATCTGAGAGAGGTGACGGACGGAGTATGGCTTTCAACGCTTTGCATCTCTCTACGTCATGTCCTGGTGTGCGGTGGTAAGCGCAGATTTTAGACTCATCGTAACCTATAGGTCGAGGTTTAGATGGATCATAAGGTCTAAGTGGGGGTAGGGAAATGGTCGCATTCTCCACCAACATAGCAAGGATTTTGGCGTAAGACCCTTTGAGTGGGTCAAAGTCAGAGGAAAATGAGGCTATTGACTGGGTCGATTCTGGTGATGACGTGGTGTGGTTGGTTTGTATGGGGGGTGGTTTAGCCAAGGAGTTTTGATAATGGGTTTTACTTAACCATGGTTTCTTTGACGTAGAAGCTATGTTGGATGATGAGGCCACAGATGATGTGGTATCAGAAAAAAACCAAGGGGAAATAAGAGTGACCGAAAACAAATCTTTTGATGATGGAATTTGTTTAGGGTTGATAGGTGGACAGGATACGCGGGGTGACGGTGTTGCTATACCCTTGGATTTCTGTATGGGTGCAGAAGGCATAGGTCGCTTTAAAGAAAATGCAGGAGGTATGATATATTGATGTAAGGTAGAGGGATGGGGTCCCAATATGGAAGGTAGATGTGATGATGATGGTTTTAGTTGTGATAGAGGCATAGGTTGAGGAGATTGAGTCTGTCTCCTAATGGGATGGATGGCTTTATTTTTAGATAAATCAAGCCGCTTCGGTGGGTGTGTTAGACTAGGTATGGGTAAGGTCCCAAGCGTAGGGGAAGATTTGGCTAAGTTAATAGAAGTGGACGAGGTATTTGGTAGAGATGAGGGGGGTGAAGATGAGGACATGGGCATTTTAAGATTCTGTAAACACTTCGGGTATATGGTAGAGGCATCAGGATCAGTCATTTGCATTTGAGTAGAATATGGCGTACTCAAACGTTCCCATAGAACCTATCTATCTTCTGTGGAATGACAGTCCTCACGTGTGAATAGGAACTTTTGTATGGAAGAAAGGTGGGTTGTGATTCCGGTCCACTGTGGGTGTGATACAAGGAGTATATGAGGCACTGTATCAATGGGCGTTAAGAGGTCAACCGGTTGCTAAAAAGATTTAGGTGATGAAGGACTAATAGGTAGGAGGGCGTGTTTGAGAGGATCTGTCATGTTTAAAGAATGTGGTGATGTCGGTTCAAGAGGTTTCTCGTCTAAGAATGACAAAAGAAGTGGCGAGCCTTCATCTTGTACAGAAAGAATGGTAGAAGGAGACGTTTGGGAAATAGATAAATTAGATAACATCCGCTCACAGTCTTGCAAGGACGTGGTATAAGAAGGCTCATTTGTGAGAAGGGAACTCTGGGCAGCTAATTCCTTAATGGTTAAAGGAACGGCAAGGATTTCAGTTTGTCTTGATGGTGAGGAAGGGGGTTCGGTTTCCTGCGTTAGTGAAGAGGTTTGATTCAGAATTTGTTCGATAGAGGTCTTTGGCTGGGAATCAAAGACTGCATGGATCTCATGAACACTCTCCTCGGCTAAGATATCTTGGTTTAGATTACTGTTAGAAGAATGGTTCAGGAATGGTTTGTTGAATATTTTCAAATTTTGGTTAGCAGGGGCGTTAGGATTATCAAGGGCTATATCCCCCGCATCAACCATTTCCTGCACTATATTTTTCAACATCTTGCAGTTCTCATGACTGTGTCCCTTCACGCGGTGGAAGTTACAGAAGTCGTTTTCTTTGTACCAGGAAGGTATGGCGCGAGTGGAATCAAACCCGGAATGAGGTTTAACAGGAGGTAAGGTAATGGCTCTTGCTTTGAGCAATTTTTCCAATATCACACCATATGTTTCTCCCAAGGGAGTGTAGTTGATGGGCTCTGCTTTATACTTATAGGTGGTTTTGGGCGGGGTATTAGACGATGGTTGGGATTTGACCATCACCGCGTGCACGACCCCTTTTGATTTCGAAGTAGTTGATGGGTGAGGATTGGTGGTGTTAGGTTTGTTGGTGGAATCTTGGGTTCGGAAAGTGGGGTTTTTGTTATGCAACCGCAATTTCTCTTCCTCTAAGGCTCGAATCTCTAATTTTCGAGCCATAGTAAAGGCCTCGTCAAATGTACGAAAAGTTTGAATTTGGAGGGTAGGAGAGATGTGCTTAGTGCAGGCCCACGTAAACAGTTCGATAAGTTCGGTTTGAGGCAAGGCATACGTAAGTTGGTTGATAAGGCCCCGCCATCGTCCAACGAAATCTGTGATAGATTCGTCCTCAAATTGTCGGATGGCATAGAGGTCGGTGATAGATACTTTCTTGGCAATGTTAATGGAGAAATGATCCAAGAAATATTGAGCTAGCTGGTTAAAAGAGAAGATTGAGTGCTGGGTTAAAGCACTGTACCACTCCAAGGCGGGTCCTGATAAGGACATGGGAAAGGTGTGGAGTAGTAATGCGTCATCGTGAGCAATCAGATAGCAGGCATGTCTAAATGATCGCAAGTGTTGTTGAGGGTCCTCCTTATTGTTAAAACGGGTAAATTTTGGTAATTCCCATTGAGGAGGATATGAATGAAGGGGAACTGAAGGGTGGATAGGCTCCCGACAAACTTGCTCGTATGTCAAGGTGCTACGACTTCCTGAAACAGAAGCCTCCAGGTTTTGCATTTTGTCCATCATTTGTTTAATTAAATCAGTAGTTGGATGAGATGATGGTGTGGTTGTGGTAAACGGAGGCAAATTGGGCCAAGGGCCACCGCTAGACAATGGTGGGGTTAAATGTTGATAAGGTATGGAGGACGGCTGTGTTGAGGCAACCGAATAAGGATGTCCTATATAAGCTGTTGAGGTTACCGGATATGTGTGTGGAAATGAAAAGGTGGGTGGAGCTTGAGAAGGAAAGCTCGTGTGGATAGGTGACAGAGAGCAAGTCATGAACGGAACAGTCTGCAAGAGAGACGAGGTAGGGGCAGTCGGTGGTAATGACATGTTGGGCCCAAGATTAACCAAAGGAAAGCCAATCTGTGCCGTATGGACCCCTGAAGCTGCTGAGGTAGGTGACGGGACTAAGGATGCGGAAGGCAAAGCAGAGTTATCAGGTGGGGAAGGGGCTAAATGAGTAGCTATACTGATAGGCATGCCAACAAGGAGTTGACTGTCGGGTGTACGGGCAAGGGCATGAGACAAATAGTACTGTACAGCGCTAGGATTAGCATCCAGAAATTTGGCAAATTCTTTATCTCCCACATGAATTTTAGGAACCTCGCTGGTATCCGTAGGATTCCCCACAGAATGTGAAGGGGGTGATTCAGGCAAAGGAACAGAGCAAGCATGTGAAACCATGGTGGCGGCTTGCTTTCGAGTGATAACAACCATGGACAGGAGTTCACAGTAGGGTTTCAATCTATCAGGAACAGAAATAGACTCAGAATGGTGAAATTGGTAGGTTGCTGGTTTGTCAGGAACTGTAAAAGACAGTAACCGATATTGGTTTGATAACCGATGCCGGTTAGACTGTAGCCGACGTCGGTCAGGTAACTGATGTCGGTGTAATAAGACTGGTATAAGAAAATATAAGAAGCTGCTGATTTGATTGTTAACAACGCTCAGTATATTTATCAAATTGTTCTAAGGTAATCATAGAAGACAGTGTATAACAGAGGAAACAGAACTAAAAAACAAACAAGATGCACACGCAAATCCAGAGACTAACCCTAGGGTTAATTTTAATTATTGTGGGCTTATGCCTTTAGACGCGGAATGATGTCAATCCTAAACAAAAGACTTAGGGGAAATGTCAAGTTTGTTTTGGCTTATAAGGTTACCTCAATCAGGCAGAGGAATACCGCGGAAAAGGGGGGATGTTTTGAGCTGTTGTGTTAATTGTGAAGTGATTCGGTATGTGTTGTGCAGTGAAAGTAAGATTAATTTCCTGTCAATACCATGGAAATCACCCCCACGTGTACGACCTGTTACTTAGTCTATGTTCACTAGAATTGAAAACAGCAAGCAAGAATGTAATGCACGTGTTTTAAACCCAAATCGAAAATGATATTCGATGAAGCAAATGAGATGACTTTCACTAATGTGAAACCAGGAAAGCAAGACAAATTCTTTACTAAATATATAACAAAAACAGCAACAACAAGTATGCTTCCTAAAATGAAAATAAGCAAGAGAAACAGAAACCTGAAATGGGTCCCATCGGGCGTGCCAAAATGTTTCACACGGAATGTTTCGGCTCTGCAGAATAGACTTGCTTCTATCCTATCATTCCTTCAAGAAACAGATAAGGGTTAGGGATAGGAGGAATACCTGTTGAATGTTGAGATGGTGTGTGCGTACCGTAGAGAAAGATCAGATCGACTGCGAAGAACCCCTTTTTGTCTTGGAAGGACTACCTGCAAGTAAGAATACAAGACCACCAGATTTGAGTTAGACAATAAATGAGGAATCTGCCTTAGGCCCAGGAAATATAAAAACTTCCTTTCGAAGGTGGTCAGTTCCCCTTTTAATACGATTTAACACAAATGATAATATAGGAAGCTATTGCAAAATCACGATTTAGGTATCTCGTTAGAAAGCAATAGAAACTAAACTATCAATAGTAAAGCGTCACGTTGTTTGTTCAGTTACTGGTCGTTGATACGTTCAGGTTGAGTTATAGGGATAAACCAGGCTGGATTTGGGGTTGTTAGGTGG
Source organism: Taxus chinensis (assembly GCA_019776745.2). Classification (NCBI taxonomy): domain Eukaryota; kingdom Viridiplantae; phylum Streptophyta; class Pinopsida; order Cupressales; family Taxaceae; genus Taxus; species Taxus chinensis. The sequence continues at coordinate 615,490,719 of CM034152.1, read as the reverse complement.
CAAATAGGTGAGCAAAAGGGTTTTGGGGTATAAGTCATAGTGACCGACAGCGGTCACTGGGTAACCGACCACGGTTAGAGAACCGCTGCCAGTATAGGATAATCGACACCGCTAGGGTCAGTAATCTAGGTGCTTCTGGGTAGAGATTGGTTGCAAGGTGATTATGGGGTTATTTGAGATTGGGGGATGGCTGAGGGGAATGATGGGAGGATAGGGAATACTCAAAGTGTGGTAAAATGGCCTTCTGGGCAATATCAGGGTGTGTGAGTGAAGGTTAAGTGCAGTAGTGGCTGGTAGTAGATCTAGGAATAAACTTATGATTACTATTAATCAACAGGCTCAAGAAAATGGTGCTTAGAAACATATAACATACTACTTACTTACCTCTGATGCAGATGCAAGTTTCAGGACCGTGATGATGAAAACAGGTCCCAAGTTGGGTGCAGTTTCCTCTTCTGATGCTTGGATGAGTGTTACTGGGCTCTGGTTATTTAGTTGCGGTCTTGGGCTTGATGTCCTTCTCTGCAATCTCTTCTTGTTTCTTCACTTGTCTCTGCTCGGCCAAGAAAAATTTGGATTCTCTTGATGATTTCTCCTTCTCCCGATCAAATGAAAATCCGATCTTTGTTTTTGGTTGGAAGTGGTCATTTACGGGGAACCGATGGCAGTTACGCAACCGACGGCGGTCAAGTAGGAACCGGTATCGGTCCGGTCAAAGCGGGCTATTTTTGGCAAAATAACCAGCTTTCCCTCCTTTTCTTCCGAGGGATTGGTAGCGGGCTTGGTCAAGTCATTATGAAGTTGGTTTTAGGTGTGGATGAGGAGTAATTAGTCATAGGTGTGGAATTGGACCAAGTTATAGGTCTTAATTAGGTTAGTTTAGGGTTAAGACTAGGTCATGATGAGGTGGCGACATGAGGTGGCAGGTATGGTGATGTGGATTTATTAATTATAAGGTAATTAATAAATAATTGTGTAAGGTTTAGGTGGTGAGGTTAGGTTGTGAAATGCGATGCGGGTCACAATGGGTCGTAAGACACAAATTTGGTGTCTACACCTAGGTTAGATGAATAGATTAGATGGCAGATAATGTATGGTCATGCAACCCAGATTGGACAAATGGGTTGGAAAACAGACGATGGATAGTCATCTAACCCAATTTGGATGGCTGGGTTGGATGGGAGACAATGGATGATCTTCCAACCTAGATCAGATGACCGTCTATCATCTACCATACAACCTAGGTTAGACACCATCTAACCCAAGTTATACAGCAGATGATGGACGACTGTCTAACCTAGGTTGGATGGTCTTCCATTATTTTTCATCCAACCCAGCTATCCAACCTAGGTTGGAAGGTTGTTGGACAAGCTTCCTACTTGACGACCTTCCAACCCAGGTTGAATGACTGGGTTGGATGAAAGACAATGGAAGACCATCCAACCCAGGTTGTACGACCATCCATCATCTTCCATATAACCTGGGTTTGATGATGTCTAACCTAGGTTGTACGGAAGACGATGGACAACCATCTCAGTCAGCTTTGCCATGAAACAATTTTTCAAAAATTTGCCATTGATGCAAAATTTGATTTTGGAGATTCGCCACTAATTCTAAACTAATATTTCATAGGAGGATCTTAAAATGAACCTTGACAAGAATCACTACTAGAGGCACCAAACCCATATGCGGAAGCAAATCAGGAGACCAATAATGACACTAACTTGATGTTCTTTGGAGATAGAGAATTTTACACGGTCAACCAAGTGGCAGGAAGCTCTGGAAGACCATCAATCAACATTGTTGATAATACATGATGCAAGAAAAAGATGCTGGAGTCACAATATCCACCTTACACAGATAATGATAATGCCGTAGGAAGGGAAAAAGAATCCATGGTGAAAAAAATCAAGATGCTTGGGCTTCCTATCAAATCCATGGATAAAGAGGTTTTTACTCAACCAAAGATGCCAAATCAAATACTGCCACAACAAAGAAAAGAAGGTAGCATGCCATAGATGCAGAAGTATGTGGGTCTCCCATTCAACATTGTTGAGAAAATTAAGAAAAACAATGTCAATGTCTCAATGTGGGATGTGTTTGCTATTCCATCACAATGTGATCTCCTTTGTGAAGCCCTCAGAAAACTACCTCCCACAGATACAATAATGCAAAAGGATCATGCCGTAGTCAATGTCTATTAGGAAAAGGATGATCAAGTAAGTAAAACTATCAAAACCCCACCCTTTTAAGTGTCGATAATTATGGGTAAATACCTAGTTCATAACTTTATGATTGATTCTGGGGACAATACTTCTATAATGCCCAAGAAAATAGCTGATATCTTAGGTCTCAAATACAGTCCTATGTCTAGGGGAGTTCTATAACTTGATGGATCAATTTTGAATGTCTTGGGCATATTAAAAAACCTCGAGTTGACACGTCATGCCTACCCAAGCCTCACTATAACCCATGATATTTCAGTCATTGACCTTCCTCCCGTGTTTACTATCTATTTGTTTAAATATTTCACTACTAAGGTGGGCGGATATTTATCCTTAGATTGGAGTCACATGCTTCTAAAAAACCAGATATGGTACCCGATTCACAATATAAGATGATCCCATCTTCTCTTACCATATTGAGTCATATGACCCCACTCCCATCCAATCAAATTACTTAATACAAGAAGGATATGAGTATGAGAAATACTTAGCTCCTAAAGAGTAGATCATTCCTCCTTTCATGGGACTATAAAGATTTAAAATAATTCAATCTAAATATAGTCTAATATTCCATTGATCTTGATTCCAACAACAATACAGTTAGACAAAAATAGATGCCAGTCAACCCCAAGATTGAGCCCCTCATGAGAAAGGAACTCTCCAAACTCATTGAGGCCAAAATAATTTGGTTGCGGCCTTGGGTCGGGCCAATGAAGTTAACAAGGGGTTGTCAACGAAGGTGGATATAGGCGATGTTGGTAGAAAGGGCTATTAGTAAATAACTGAAGTCTCGCTTCCATAGGTGTAGCAATAGGAGTGCAGTCCATCATCCTGAATTTCTCGAGCATTGTCTTGGTGTATTTCAACTGTGACACAAAGATATGATTCTCTTTTTACCATACTTCTAACCCAAGACAATAGTGCATGAGCCCGAGATCTGTCATGTCGAACGATCGATTAAAATCCTTCTTTGTTGCATCGATCATCTTCACAGAACTGCCTGTAATGACTAGATCATCAACATAAACAACCACAATGACAATCTCCCCCCCTTGCTTTTTGAGGTAGATATTGGGGTCATAAGGATTCCTTTCGAATCCATGACTTATGAGATGCTCATCAATTTTGATGTACCATGGCTGGGGTGCCTATTTTAGGCCATATAGAGATTTTATGAGTCTGCATACCATCATCTCTTTTCCTGGTATTACATAACCCTCTGGCTGAGTCATATAGACTTCTTCTTGCAAATCTCCATTAAGAAAGTCACTTTTCACATCCATTTGGTGGACTTTCCAACCAAATTGTGCAGCTAGAGCAAAGATCATCCTGATTGTCTTGATCTTGGCTGTGGGAGCAAATGTCTCATCATAATCAATGCCTTCTTGTTGTGCATACCCCTTTGCTACAAGCCTTTCTTTATACTTGTCAATAGTCCCATCTGATTTGTACTTAGTCTTGAATATCCATCTGCATCCAATGGGTTTCTTCCCTGGTGGAAGGTCGACAAGTTGCCATGTGTTGTTCTTCATCACTGACTGATACTCTGAATCCATGGCATCTTTCCAAGATTTTGATTGTAGGGCTTCCTGAAATGTAGATGGCTCAACTATTTCAACAACTCTGCTCATTAGGGCATAATTGACCTCTTCACGAGCTTGATTGCGAGTTCTAGGTCCAAGACTAGATGATGTGCTAGGTGCTTAATCCAAATTTGCATCTCTTATTAATTGAGTATACCATTTAGGTAACTTCTTAGTTGTTCCATTGGATTGTGGTGGATCCAAGTTTTCACCATCATCCAATTCATCACTGTCTTCTTCAGTGGGAACATCAAATTCTGTCTTCATAAGAGGTGTAAACTGCATGTTTGTTAAGTCGTTGAGTGGAGCATCTACTTGTTTCTTCTCAAAGAACTCAACATCCCTTCTTGTGTATACTTTCTTTGCTTTCAGATCCCATAATCTGTACCCAAGTGCTTCTTCACTGTATCCAATGAATATCAGTTTCTCAGCTTTCATATCCAACTTGTTCCTATTCTTCTTGGGTATGTGCATGCTAGCTTTACACCCAAATACTCTTAGGTGTGTAATTGATGGTTTCCGATTTGACCATGCTTCTTGAGGTGTCACTCCTTCAAGAGCTACTGTGGGCACTCTGTTCAACAAATAGACTGCAGTTCTTGCAGCTTCTGCCCAAAATGTCTTTGTTAAACCTGAGTCGTCAATCATACATCACACCATTTCCATGATAGTACGATTCCTTCTCTCAACTATACCATTCTGTTGTGGTGTGTGAGTAGGAGGCATTTGTCTACGAATCCCATGAGCTTCCAGGTAAGTCTTGAAATCATTGCTTGTGAATTCCCCCCCTCGATCTGAGCGGAGATTTTTGATCTTGTGACCAATTTCATTCTCAGCAAGTGCTTTGAACTTCTGAAATGTCTCAAAGGCTTGACTCTTGTTTCTTAGAAAATATATCCACATCTTTCTTGAGTAGTCATCAACACAAAGCATGAAGTATTGACATCCAGAATGACTTGGTTGCATGGGCCCGCAAAGATCGGTGTGCACAAAATCAAGCTTTCCCTTAGCTCTATATGTGTTCTTTTGGAAGGGTACTCTGTGTTGCTTTTTAGCTAGGCAATTGTGACACTTGTCAGTGTTGTGGTTGAGTGTAGGCAATCCTTTCACCATGTTGCCCTTTTGAATTGTTTGGAGATAGCCAAAACTGATGTGACCATATCTACGATGCCATAGTTCTGCAGATTGCGTGTCTTTGGCCACTAGAGCTTGATCATCCTTGTGGACAAAATCAAGTTGGAACATGCGTCCCACATTGGAGGCTCTTGCTACAATCTTGGAACCTCTTGACTTATCTCTTATCAAGCACACTTTTTCTCCATTATTACCGTCAAAATCCAACTTCAAGTTGTGATCAAGGAGTTGACTAACTGATAGCAAATTCTTGGTTAACCCAGGTACATACAATACATTTGTGATTTTGCAGTCATGCTTTCCAAGAGGTAGTGAAATGTTTCCAATCCCCTTGACACTGTATGACGAGTCATCATCTAATGACACATGGTTCTTGTTAGGTGAGTCACGCAGTGTGTAGAACCAAACCTTACGTCCAGTCATGTGTCGAGTTGCACCCGAGTCAACATACCAGATATCTTGTGTGGACTTGGTTTCTTCATCAAATTGAGCAGAATACATGTGGTGTCCTTCATCTGAATCATTCTCATGTTCGGAAAATATACCCTTGTTGTTCTGGTTTTCTTTGCCAATTACCATTTTTCTACCATTGATTGTTGTTGTTGTTGGACTTCTCTTTATTTGAATGATTGTTACCCTGTTGGTTATTGGGTTTTGAATTGCTTGATGAACCCTTTTTGTAGGAATTGTACCAACAATATTTGATGTCATGTCCCCCTCTATTGCAAATGGGACACTTCTTGGTGTTGTCTCGTTGACTTTGATTTTTTTGGGACTTCTTGTTATTGGATTGAAATCTCCCCTTTCCTTTATGATTGGAAGATAGTGCTTGCTCATCTTCATGATCTTTGCTGGTCATTGCCTCTTCTTGTTGGAGTAGATTGACCAACTTCTCAAAGGTGACTGTGTGTTCACTCATATTGATAGTTGTCACAAAGATTCTATAGGAAGGAGGAAGTGCTCGCAACACAATTGGTACGAGGTCTTCATCACTTATCTCTTTTCCCAATGCCAATAGAGATGCCCTCAAAGTAGCAACTCGTCTCAAAAAAACTTCAACCTTCTCATTGTGCTTTGAACTTGAGAGTATGCAGTTGTGATAGTAGGTTGAGGATGGCATTCTTGTTCTTTGCCTCATAGAATGTTCTCAACATATCCCATGCATCCTTGGCCGATGTGGCATCTCTAATGTGGGGCTGCACATCATCCGTTACACTAAACAAGATGATCAACTTGGCCTTTTGATTGGCCCTGTCAAATTGAACTTGTTGTCTTCCATCATCAATTGATCTTGTTGTTTTTCCATCTACAACTGTCCATAGGTCTTCAAACTCAAGTAACGTCTTGATCTTCGGTTTCCATGCAGCATAGTTGTCTCTTCTAAGCAATTGTGAATCTGACAAGAAGAACTTTGGTGCTTGTGCACCCATTTCTGCAATCTGAATTTCTGACAAAAGGTAAGGCTCTTATCACTCCAGGTTTATAGTCTCGCTCTCAATATACCGTCAGGCCGATATACCAAACCTTTCTATATACACTCCCTTCTGATATACCCATCGGTATGTGGAAGAAGATCACCCTTTCAATATACCCATCAGTACGGAAAGAGGTGTTAACGCACGTGAAAGAATTTAGTATGTGGTACTTAGACAGTACGGAGAGGGGTTTGTGCAAGCACAAACAGATGGGAGGGCTCAAATGTGTGTGTATTGTGTCCTTATTACTCCCCGTCGATTTTATAGGGTCGATGCCCAGACGATGTTTAGGCAGCTATGTTAGGCATTAAGTGCAGTAGTAGTCACGACGACATCACCCGTAAGCGCTTCCCAAAGGCACTGTATATATCGAACGCTGCTATGAGATCAAAGATCTCGTGTGATAGAACCAAACATAAAATAAAAAATTTGTACCCTTTTTTTTTCACTTTATGCACCAAGATTAGTACAAAATGCTCCAAAATTACATCGAAATGAAGTTTTTGTGTCCACCCTCTTTACAAAAAAGGGTTTAAAATCACAAAATACACAATTTAGGCCAAAAATATTTTTTACCCCCAATAGGTGTTTTTCCGCTAAATTTAGCGTTGGCTCTAAATGTGTTTGGTGAGCTTATAAATTTGGAAATCTCCCAAAAATTATTAATTTCTCCAAATTTTCCAAAAAAATAATTTAAGAAAAAATATGGAGAGAGTGGAAATTGAACCGCTGACCTGTTTGTTCCCAAGATCCAAACAAACAATCTAAATATTGTTTTCACCTTTTCTCACAAACCCTGATCTGGGTTTTTCTAAAAATTTTACAGTAGCATCATACAATATTTTTCTTGAAACCCAAAAAATTTCAAAATAATTGGAATCTTACTTTTTGAGATCTTACCAATTTACCAGCTAGATCTGATTTTTTTTCAGAAAAAAATGATCTGACTTGTACAGACTTTTCGTCATATGTAGAGGCCGAATCTGAAGATGATGTAAAATAAAAAATTTGTGCGCCTCCTTCTTATATTTCCAGAACAAAATGGCACATCAATCTGACATTGTATGAAAACGTTACGTCCTTTTTTCTAAGAGCTATCTGCTGAAATTTTGTTGACGGGACTGCTTCAACCTTTGCTCCCGAATTCTTCACACCTCCACTTTCAGATCTGATTTTTTTTTTTAGATTTGATCTTTTTTTTCTTCTTTTGATCTGTACTTTTTTTCAAGATCTCTCTCCTTTTTTTTTTTTAGAGATCTCTTTTTTTTTTCACAAATCTTTTTTTTTTTTAGATCTGCAATTTTTTCCAAGATCTTTCTCCTTTTTTTTTAAAGATCTCCAAATCTGAAATATTCTACCAATATGTTAGATCAATTGGCTATGCCAATGACTAATAAAAAAAATTTACCTTCCAAATAAGTGGATAGGTCAAATTTTAGTTGATGGATGCTTGGGAGGAATGGAGGCTGCGGGATGGTTCAATGGCTCTCCTTTGATGCAGATCTTCTTCTCCAATGGATCCTCTCCAATAGTGCTCCTCTTCAACCTTGCTTGGATAGAACCTGCTCTGATACCAAATGATAATAATGGTATAGCTTAGATACCAAATGATATAATAGAATAAGATTGCAATGACCAAAGAGGGACAGAAGCCTCACAAATATTATTGATCATGAATCAAATTACATAACAATGGCAGAGCTATAATATTTATAGATATTAGACAGCCTCATATGGATAGACATGACACCCTAGCAGACACCAACTACGAGATGATAAGACCTATCTCACAATGCACATGTAATTACTACTAATACCAATATTGAATGTTATCCAACATAACAATATTGAATGCAAGTCACTAGACTAGAGTGCACATGTTGCACATTATTAAATAAAAGAAAATACAATAAAATGCAATAAATATGCCTATGTTAAATTATGCTAACATTTGGTGTATCCCTTAATCCTTAGAAATGCAAATTTGAAGTCCCAAGAGGTAAGCTCTTGGGGCATATTGTATCAAAAGAAGGAATTTTCATTGATCCAGAAAGAATTATAGCTATCGTGGCTCTTTCCTTGGCAGCTCACAAAAAGGCTCTATAGTATTTCCTTGGGAAAATCAAAATTTTGAGGTGCTTCATTCGTAAATTTTTGGGTTCGGTAAGACCAATTAATCTCATGCTCAAGAAGGATGCAACATTCAAGTGGGCCACAAAAGGGAAGGACATCTTTGAAAATATAAAACAAGAGATTTCTTAGGCCTCAACATTGATTAATCCAAACTATACCAAGGATTTCATTCTATATGCTCATGGGGCGGAATCTAATTGATAAGGCCAAAATATGTCTCATTAAAGTGTAATAAATGATCTTATTTTACTCTCCTTTTTATCAAGTTTGACTGAATGTTGTGAATTTTGTTTGATATAATATAAGTTAGGATGTAATTGTCCATATTTTTCTTGAATTTAATTCTAACACCTAAAAACTCTATAATTCCTAACAAAGTGTGTGGAAATTCAGGTTTTTGTGAATAAAACAGGTCACATTCAGACATATAATAAAAATATGAAGCAACCGACACTGTTTTTGGAACATTGGATTCAATATGGTGTAGCTCCAAAACTTCTATAGGACTTAGTTCCAGAACTCCATCATACAGCTAAGGAGCTCTATCACTTAGTTGAACTTTCAGACTTAGTTCCATAACTCCAGCACTTAGTTTCGGAAATCCTACACTTAGCTCCAAAACTTTCACAGTTATTTCTGGAATAGTTCCCTTTGGTTATGGAACTTCTCCAAAGTTTTGGAATCAATGGGGATTTTTTTATTTTGACAAACATCTGATCTTAGAGCAATTAATGGTCCTTCCAATAAAGAGCAGACCATGAAGATTGCTGATTCTTTATACTCCAAGATCCAAAGATAACTTATGTAGGATTAGATAGTTGTATGTCCAGAATGGTTTCTAAATTCCACATCTATTTTGGGAACTATTTGGTTCCATCTTGAATTGGTATAACAGCTATGGTTGTAAATACATCTTTGGATGATGAAATATATATAAAGACATGTAGATAGATTAAAGATAACATATACATATAGAGAAATATACAGATATAGAAGATAAAATGAAATTTTTGTAATAAAAAAACACTTCAGTAATAAGATAGCCATTTCTTTTTGAGAGAATCGTACTTTGTAAAATCTTGATTCAAGGTGGAGCAAGGGCCCACTCCTCCTAGAAACAAGATCCTTGTCTTATTGATATTTATATTTCTAAGTAATTTGTGTAAATCTGTTAAGTATTAATTCTGTAAACACTTTTGATTCTTTAAGTTGAATTCTGTTTTGTACTTATCACTATAGATGTTATAGATTAGAATCTTATTTCCTTGAAAGAATTTTCACAACATTTTCAACCATGTGTTTATTTCCAAGCAATTTTGTTTACTTCTGTAATGTGTGTTTCTTTCTAGAAATTTATTTCATTATGCAATGTGTGTTTATTTCCAACAATTTATTTCTGGCAATGAGGGTGTTTATTTCTAGTAAGTTTCTTATAGGTTATCTTCAATAAGGATTTGACCAGGGAATATTCAAGACATTTTTAAAATCCCCTAGAAAATAAAATAACAAATACCTACAATCAATTACTAAATCACTAGGATTGTTCTTATTGCATATAGCTTCAGACACACCCCTGGTTTGAATATGACATCAACCAAGAAGTTGATTAAATTAAGGGAATAATGACACCCATAATTTTTGGCACTTGTTGCCAGGGACCCAATAATTAGAATTGTCTAATTAGGTGTCAAAAAGAGAAACAATCATACATTTAGTAATTGAAAAATATTCCCTATGTTATCATAAAATTTATGAGTAGACCAAGAAACTCAAAGGGTAGATTTCTCCCAAAAATATCTCAATAAGAATTATCAACATCCTCTAGTTCAAATAAGAAATTTGACCAAGAATTAGAAGCACCATTGTCTCCCTATTAGACAAGAAGCATAATTGCCACCTTTAGAATTCTTGGATTAGTCACCAGAAGGAAGTGAAACCTGTAGAAGAAGGATTATATCCCAAGACTTGTTTAGAGAAAGGTTTGATTCTCAATTGAGTAGTCAACCTCCTATTTCTAACTTCTCACCTTCACCAAAGAAGATCACATACCACATTGATTGGGAGAAAAGTCTAGAAAGTACTACAAAAATGGAACGAGAAGCTGAAAGAGAACCTGATAGGACCTTTACTTATCCCATTCAGTTGGATGATGATGATACACCTATGAAGAATATTTCACTTGCACATTTACCAAAATTTAGAGGGATTTCGTTTGAAGACCCTTACCAATTTTTTTTTGAATTTAAAGTACCATGTCAGACTTATAATTACAAAATAGACAATCAAAAGCTCAAGTTATTTCCATCTACTCTAAAGGATGCAACAATGAGGTGGTTTATGGGATTAACATCCAATTATATTACCACTTGGGCACAAATGGAAACTTCCTTCCCAGATAAATATCAAGACTACTATAGAGGGAGAAACAGGAAGGAAGAATTTTTCAAAATCAAGCAGGAAGAGGATGAGAATATGGAAGATTATTTGGACAAATTCCTCTTTGTAAGTAAAAGGTGTGGATTTGTACTTCAAGAAGAGATAAGAAAAACCATTTTTCTTAAAGGTCTGGATGATGAATCTAGAGAAGCCATTAATTTAATAGGAGGTGGAAACATTGATCAATTGAGAATGAATGATATTAAAGACATTTGTAGAAGCTATTTAAGAACAAGGGGTGGACCTAGGAAAGGAAAAATAATGAAAAGTTTGAATCTAGATATGAACAAACTGATGGATGAAATAGAAAACTTTAAAATAGAAATTTTAGTTCAATTAACCTCTACCATGGATGGATTGCAAGCTAAAGAAAATGCTAAAACTGAACCATTAGCCATGTATTTTCCTAGATGCATGAAGAATCATGTAATAAGAGATTGTCCTCTAGATAAAAACTAAGTATGTATTATTTGTGAATCTAGGGACTATGAGATTAATGTTTGTTCTCTTCTTCCATTTATAAAAAATCAGCTTAAACAAACCAACACTCCATCCACATCAGAAGAAGTAAAATTTGTCTAGAGGCAACCTAGCTAGGGGAAGTTCATGCCAAGATCAGTTCCTAATCCTTGGATGATGCCATGGGTGGGTCAGACATAGTACCAAAAAATTGGGGACAACCACCTTGGGTCCCCTCAACCAACATAGAATCCCCAAGATTGGGTAGGACAATCTTGATATTCTCAAGGACACCAACAACTATGGTCTGGTTAAGGTAACCCGTATGCTTGGTCACAACCTAGGTGGAGCCCTAATAACTATGCTCAAGGGAAGATATATCATAATTAGAATCAACACAGCCATAATGGGTTCCCTAACACAAAATTCACAAGACTAAAAATGTGGTTCAAACACAAATACCAACACAAACAGTGGCTAATCTTAAAAATAATCAAACAACCCCTGTTTATGGGACAGAACAAGAAAAACTAGTTGATCTTAATACCATGGATTGCAAAGATATTCAAACCTAATCTTGAAAAATAATTAGCAGTTCACCTGTTATAATTACTGAAATGAAAAAAGAAACTGAAACCTCAAGTTCAGTTTTTCCTAAGAAGGATGAAAAAGAAAAGGATAAGGAGAAAAATATCAAATCTACTGAAACTCCATTTCCAGAGAGATTTAAAGAAGTTATAGGGACCAAGGAATCTTAGTTGGTGCAGGAGTTGAGGAAATTAAATATTAAAATACCATTATTGCAAGTAATAAAGGACATTCCAAAGTTAAACAAGTTAATCAAAATGCTATGTTTAAAAATACCTGGAAGGAAGAAGCAATATCCTAGGACTATTCGGGTAGATGGGAAACTTGCTGATTTATTAGCAGGAAAACTCTTACTTCCAAAATACAGAGATCCTGGAAGCCCTGTTATTTATGTCTCTATAGGGAATAAAGATATACATAATGTTTTGGTTGATTTGGGAGCAACTATAAATGTGATGACAATGGAAACTTTGGAAACATTACCATTAACAGGTATACAACCTACTAGCACCATATTGCAGATGGAAGACTCAGTTAGTAGCAAAACCAGGAGTTATTGAAGATGTGGTAGTTATGGTGGAGTTATGGGAATATCCAGTGGACTTCCTTATATTACGGCCAAAAGGTAAAACACTTGGTTATCCCATTATTTTGGGTAGACCATGGTTAGCTACAATTGCTGCCTTAATCGATTGCGTATTAGGTGATATGACTATCTCAAATGGTAAGAATTCTAAGAAAATTTCCTTATATCCTTCTACATGACATTTTATTGATAATCAAGAATAATTATGGGTTGATGGTCCTGATACTAATAAGCAAAACCTATCTTCTCTGGCTATGATAATGTTGTAGGATCATGTACGGGAGGTAGAAGATATGATTAATCAACCATTAAATGAACACCAATTGTCCTTAGGGACAATCGGGGATAGTTCCAGAACCTATCATATTTAGTTCTAGAACCATTAAACTTAGGTCAAGAACCATCATATTTAGTTCTGGAACCATTAGATTTAGCTCCAAAACATTCACACTTATCTCCGGAACCACACCAACAAAAATTCCATGCAAATGCAAATAATTTCACTCTAGAGGAATGAGATTTATCTTTGAAAGGGGCATGAATAGCTATGGAATCAGTAGCTTCAGTCTCAAAGATATCAGGAAATGGTGAGGAATTTTTGGGAAATAGTAGCGACATGTTAGTATGTATTTACCTTAGCTCATGTTCATGTAGGTTTTATTTACCTTTATTGTACTCAACTTATGTGTGTGGATATTTCAAGATATATTAGGAGATATTATCTAGTTGTTAATAGTTCTTTCCTTGTCCATGGTATTGACTAGTTCTTTCCTTGATCTATGGTATTGACTTTTGATGTCTAGAAATCTATGGTCTTGACTATTCTTTGATGACTAGTTATTTCCTTGATTTATGGCTTGATCTATGACCTTGATGGTTCTTATTGTTATTCCTTACCTATTTAAGCAAGGCCAATAGTGTATGCATTGAGTTTCATAATAATATATGACCTCATTTGTTTGTAAAGGTTTTATGTAAAGTTATTCTGGTGAATTGCATTCATCTTATTGATCGTGGTGTTTGATTAAATCTATGTTCTTGGCTTGGTAGATCTCAATTCCAGGTAAACCTTTTCACATCATTGCCTCAAATAACTCAATGGTGCAGTTTTGGGACAAAAATATGAAGAAGGGAAAATGTATGCTATTTACTACCTTAGTAAAAATCTTACTCCCACTGAAAGAAATTACACCACCACTGAAAAAGAATTTCTTGCTGTGATTTATGAAATTAATAAGTTCAGACATTATATTACAGGGTACAAAATATTTGTACATACAAATCACTTAGTAATTAGATACTTAATGAACAAACCAGTGGTTGGAGGTAGGATAATTAGATGGTTATTACTTTTACAAGAATTTGATATTACCATAGTGGATAATCCAGGAAAATCTAATGTGGTTAGCTGATTTCTTTTCAAGATTAACCACTACAGGGGAGCAATATCCAGTTAAGGACAACTTTCCAAATGAACAATTATTTGCTATTTTAGCTGATACACCATGGTTTGCTGATATGGAAAATTATCTTGCAACAGGGAAGTTTCCTCCTTCTTTCACTAAGAAACAAATGAAGAAGTTAATCAAAACCAGTGCACAATTTAAATGGTTAAATGGAATGTTATTTAAATGTGGTCCTGATTTGGTTTTACGCAGGTGTGTGAGAGAAGATGAAATCTTTGACATACTCAGGGCATGTCATGATGAACCAAGTGGAGGACACTTTTTAGTGAAAATAACAACTCACAAGATACTCGGCACTGGATATTATTGGCCATATCTGTATAAAGATGTGAAGAGATATATCAAGTGGTGTGATCCTTGTCAAAGGATGGGACAACCAACCTTTACCAGTGAAATTCCTCTGCAACCTCAAGTAGTGATTGAACCATTTGAAATGTGGGGGATGGATTTTGTTGGTCCCTTTAGTCCTCCTTCACAAGGAAAGGAGCACATTCTTGTGTGTATTGATTATGTGACAAAGTGGGAAGAGGTGCAGGCTTTAACAAATGCCACTAAAGAAGTAGTTATTGATTTCCTTTGGCACAAAATTATGATGAAGTTTGGTGCACCAAGGAGTATAGTTTCAGATCAAGGGCCACAATTCATGTCTAATATGATCCAGGCCTTCACAATGTACTATCAGATCAATCATAGGAAGTCATCTCCCTATCACCCACAATCAAATGGACAAGCAAAAGTAATAAACAGAGAATTGGAAAACATCCTTACCAAAATAGTTGAATCAGGTAGAAGAGATTGGGTAAAGAGACTACATGAGGTTTTCTGGGCTTATAATACAACTTGGAAGACTACAACATGGTTTTCACCATATGAGTTAGTCTATGGGAAAAATCCCTTGTTACCTATTGAATTTGAACTACAAACATTGAGGACAACAACTAAAGTGGGTATTGAGTTGGATGCAGCACAAAAGGAAAGAATTCTTCAACTCAATGAATTGGATGAGTTAAGATTGGAAGCAATTCATAGAAAATGAGATAATCCAAGATCAAAGGAAGTAGTGGCATGACACACATATCAAGGAAAGGAAATTCAAGGTAGGAGATTGGGAATTACTGTTTGATTCCAAGTACCAACAATTCAAAGGCAAGTTGAGAACCAGATGGTTAGGACCCTATCAGATTGAGCAAATATTTGACAATGACTCTATTTAGCTACTTCCCATTGATGGCAACAAAAGGACACTTTTGGTCAATGGACATAGGTTAAAAATTTATAGGAAGCCTCCTACTAAGGGATGAATTCTTGAAGCAGATTGAAGAGACAAAGAATTTGATCATATGGAAGAACCCAATTCTTCCAAAATGATCAAATAATCAGATGCATGAATCCAAAATAAAGGGAAGAGAATGAAAACTAGAAAATGGCGTTCTCTTCCCCCCCCAAAAAAAAAATAAATAAAAAAAATGGAAGGAATGAAAACCAGTAAATGGCATTCTCTTCCCTAAAAAAATATCTCAGAGATCAATTGAAAACCAGAAATGGTGGTTGGTCTCCTCAAAAAATGGCTAATTCAAAATAAAAAGAATTTCTTTGGAGTTCCAGCTGTCTTTTCTAACCATTGTTTCTCTTTTTCATTTTATTTTAGGAATGATGAGTCATTAAGGAAGATGGATTACATCAAAAAGGATAGTAATTATATCTTAATCTTATTAAAGGTTTAAATTAAAAGTTGGCATGTGTGATTAGACTTGATTTAAAAAGGTAGGTATGATGAGTCATTTATTATACATTATGATTAAAAGTAAAGTAATCATGAGGGTGATGTAAAATGGAACAAGTAAAAGTGGCGTGTATTAATAATGAGCTATCATTTGGGAGGAATAAACGAAGTTGAGAAGAAATTGTAGAAAAATTCAAGGAAGAAGAATAATAGAATTATATTTGAATTCCGCAGCTAAACCCAACAGTTTCACAAGCTAAACCTAATAGTTCCGCAACTAAATATTGTAGTTTCGCAACTAGTTTTGACAAAGGAATAATTTGAATAAGGAAGAATTTGAATCATCCTCTTTGACCATGGGGATTAAAAAGAAGTTAGAGCCAGAGGATGATACAAAACTTCTTGCAGATGGAGAAGTGGTACAACCATTTTTGGACAAGCAGGGTGGCTGGAGTTCCTGAAAAATTTCTTGAGGTACAATGATGAATTGGTAAGAGAATTTTTTTGTAAATTTAGAAGAATATAGAACTAAAGGTTTAAAATGTATTATAATTACTTTTTATGTCAATACAATGAGTAATGTATCTGGGGTGCCAATTATACATATTCCAAATCCTGTAAAGGGGCCCTACAAGAACTAGTGGAAACCTTGATACAAGAGGGGGAATCTAAACCCCAATATATTTATAACACTAAGAAAATCATAAAGGGGGTCAGAAGAGCCAGCTTTCCCAAACCCTTTGACATGGTAGCATTTTGGGTAGTTAAGTACCTAACTTGTGATGGCCAATTTGGGACTGTGGGAAGAGAGGTCCTTAAAAATCTAATATATCCTAGGTATGGGGCTGACAAAACCAGAATATATAGTAAACCTTCCAAGGTTCCTTTTTGACTCCATCTATAAAATGGCTCAGAGGTATTCTTGGGGAGTTGGAACAATTAGACATCATATATTAGTCCATTTGGTTTGTCAACACCATTTTCTTTCAAAGAAAAATGGAGAAGAAACATGGGAAAAGTTTCTTAACAAGTTTAAAAAAACCCTAATATTATCAGGAGGGGAATACCAACCCCTTTCTCCCCTAAAATTAATTTGGAGATTGATGCCCCTTGCATAGAAAAAGAAGGAAGTAGGTGGAGTTAATGTGCCAAAAAGAAGGAGATTTGAAAGAATGATCAAAGCTACAAAACCTACGGTGCCTTCAGAAGAAACTCCTTCCTCTACAGCAATAACAGAATAACTAATATATGTCTCTGACAGTGACCAGTTCACCTAAGCTGGATCATGAAGTGAAAATAAGAATAATCTCTAGGAGGAAACCCACTTAAGAACATTTTGAAGCTCCTCAATGAAGAAGAGTTCATAAGAGGTCTAGAGAAACTCTAAAAGAAATTTAAGAACATGATGGTTTGGAAAAAGAAGCTGCTGATATTTTGGGCATCATGGCCATGACTCCTCCTCAACCAAGCCAAACTGAAGATGGAGAAAGAAGATGAAATATTTGAAGAACAGGATTTTTCAAGATTGGGTGAATCAACAACACTGTCGCATGAAGAAGAGGAATTCATCTTATGCAGATTGAAAGGAAAAGCCCCTTTGGTAGAAGAAAAATGTCCTTTCCTTGAGGAAATTTCAGAAAAGGAGGAAAAACAACACTTAAAACAAACTTTGTTCTTGTCTAGAGCAGAACTTATCATTAGAGAGAAAGATGAGGAATTAAATTTCCTCAAACTCAAATTGGAACAGAAGGAAATGCTCATTGAGCAACTAACAAATCAGCTCACAGATAGGACTGAAGAATTGACATTTGTCAAAAAAAAGATGATGGAAAAAGAAAAATAATGTCAATTGGCCAGTAAACAGAGTTCTATGTCAAAGATATATTCAAAGAATCAAGTTGTACAGACTGAACTGACTTACTAGCCACTTAAGCAGTTGTGGGATGATACATGCAGGAAGCTTAATGAATTCAAAACATCAAATGATGAATTAAGAAGTAAGACGAAGGAGGAGAAGAAAGAAAGGAAAGAGTGGGAAGAGAAATTTTACAAAATGAAAGAAGACAAATTTGAATGTATGGTAAAGATACAAATGGTTTGCATAATGAGTGAAAGGTTACTCACATGCAGGAGACCTTCTCCTGGATACAATGTATTTCTAGAAGAAAAATTTATTCGTTGGAAACTATCAAATATTGCATGTTTCCTTCCACACGAAATAAAGGATGAATAAGATTTCATGAAAACATATTCCTCAGCAAATGGAGAGTAGAAAAATATCCTTTACAAATTCTATCTTTGTGACTTTATGCTGGAAAAGAATACAGGCTTCGTGATCAATCTGTATGTAGGAGAAAGCTAGCTAAATGCATTTGTTTATGTACTTCAAAATCAGGTAGCTTGGAAAAATAGGGACACTAAACATTTAGTGAAGGCTAGTTCATCAGGCCTCTGTATGAGAACTCATTATGGGAAACAATATGCCTTTGCCAAACATTTCAAAACTCATGCATTTGATAGCAAATTTAAGAAACATTATATTTCTATCCATCAAAAGAGCATTAATTCTTTCACCTCTTATGAGGAGGAATTTTTTAAAGATATTTATGATGGATGCTTGAAAATATGTGAGTTTCTTACGGTAGCAATTTGAATAAGATAAGTAATATCTCCCACGAACTTAATATGGAGTCTGGAAAGAGTCAGAGTTTTGTGTACAATAATCCCTCAGGTCAATGAAAAACACAGGGGCATATGGATGGGAATGAGAACAAGGCCTCCTCTCCTTCTCACTCCCATGTCTCCATGGCAGAACATAGAGAACCTCAAGATCCCACTGAATTTGAGGAATTGGAAAAGGAAAGATAGAAGAAGGATCAGGGTACAGTCACTTCTAAGCTAAAGCACTGGGATATTCAGTTCCAGCCATTTGATCTAGTGATCAATTGGAATGCATAAATCATAATCCCACTTTTGAATAATAGAGTTTGTAAGAGGACTTACAAACAAGTAAGTACAGGGGAGAAATGATGAGGCTAAAATATGTCTTCATTAATGTACAATATATGATCTCATTTTACTGTCCTTTTAGTTAAGTTTTGTCTGCATTGTTGTGACTTTTGTTTGATCTAGATATAAGTTAGGATGTAATTGTCCATATTTTTCTTGATTTAGTTCTAATGTCTAAAAACTTTGTAATTCCTAACAAGTGTTTGAAAATTCAGGTTTTGTAATAAAATAGGTCACATCAGTCACAAATAATAAAAGTATGAAGTGCAACCAACATGTTTTTGGAACATTGGCTTCAATACATAGTCATATTTAGTTCTAGAACTTCTAGACTTAGTTCCGAAACTCCAGGCTTAGTTTTGAAGAACTATCACTTAGTCATACAACTAAAGAACTCTATCGCTTAGTTTCAGAAATCTTGCACTTAGCTCCAGAACTTTCACAGTTAGTTCTGGAATAGTTCCCTTTGGTTCCAGAACTTCTCCAAAGTTCCATAATCAATGGGGATCTGTATATTTTGTGAAAAATCTGATCTTAGAGCAATTAATGGGCCTTCCAATCAGGAGCAGATCACGAGATTTCTGATTCTTCATACTCCAGATCCAGAGATAACTTATGTAGGATTAGATACCTGTATGTCCAACATGGTTTCTAAATTCCACATCTATTTTGGGCACTATTTGGTTCGATTTGAATTGGTAGGATAGTTATGGTTGTAAATGCACCTTTGGAAGGAGTATATATATGCAAGCTTGTAGATAGATTCATGGTATAGTAATCTAGAGATAGATCAATATACATAGATACAAACATAGAGAGATAGAAAGAGATAGTACGTCTTTGTAATGCATAAAATTTTATCAATAAAATAGCCATTTCTATTTTGAAAGAATATTAAGCTATCAAATCCTGTTTCAAGGTGGAGCAAGGGTCAACTACTCCAAGAGCTAGGATCTTAATTTTATTGGTATTTATATTTCTAGGTGATTTAGGTAAGTCTATTCATCCCCCCAAGGTGATTTTAGGGAGTTATGAAAATATACTATCTTCTAGCAGTATTGGGAAGGACTATTATTGGCCTTCCCAGGACTGGATCAACCCCTTGGAGTAGAACGGAAGGGTAAAATTTAACATGGAGGTGAATTGAAGACCTTAAAACATCATGGAAATGATTTGGAATATTTTGGGAAGTTTTGAGAAACTTGGAGCAGTTTGAGAAAAATTAGGGTTCATAAGCCTAGGTAGTACATAGGTCTAAAATAACTGCTAGACTTCAGAAGATGATTCCGAGAGCTTCAGATGGAGTTATAAAAAAAATACCTCTGGAAAGAGGATTAAAATACCTACATGATGGGGAAATCATATCTTTCACAACATGTTGGTGCATAGGTTTGGAAGGCAATTTTTATCAGGTACAAGTGGAGTCTTAAATCAAAAATCTGATTTTTTAGAGATTAGATGAATGAATAAAGACATGATAATCCCACCATTAGATTCAAAATTTCATTTCAAGTTAGGATCATATAAAATTTCACCAATAAATTCCATTGGGAGCTCAAGTTATCTTCTTTATAAGTTACCCTCTCAAAGGCAGTTTAGGACTTAGTCATTTTTCGAGAGGACACGTGTCAGCACCAGGATCCTAGCGGGATTTCATGTCCTTGAAGTTCCTGAGGTTAGGTACACCAACCATTTAAAAATTCACCCAGCCCCCATGTGACCTCTTGCACCCTCACATGACCTCCAAACTTGACAGTTTAGCCCCCAGGTGCATTTTTGTAGCAGTCGTTCCTTGCCATCAGATCTGGTGCCATGTGTCAGCTCCAGGACCACTGTGGAAACTAATGTCCCTTATGTACCTAAGGTGAGGGATATAAGACCTTGAAAATGTGCCTAGAACCTATGTGGAGTCATTTGGACACCCATGTGATCGACTTTTAGCTCCCAGGTGAAGTTTTGAAGCATCCATTCCCTGCCGTCCGATCTGGTGCCACGTGTCAGCTCCAAGACCACCGTGGGAACTTATGTTCCTTATGTCCATGAGATGAGGGAAATAAGACATGGAAAAATGTGCCCAGCCACTATGGGGAGTCATTTAGACACCCATGTGACCAACTTTCAGCTCTCAGTGCTTTAAAGCAACTTTTTCCTCCATTCCCTGCCGTTGGATCTAGTGCCATGTGTCGTCCTCTTGACCATCGTGGAATTTGATGTCCCTCACATACCCAAGGTAAGGGACATCAAAAATGAAAATTTTAACCCAATATTTTCCCTTCATGTGTTCAAAATTCAAAAATTCTAACTATCGCTCAATGCTTCTCAATGCTTCTAGCTGCTTCCACTCTAGTGCACAGACAAACTTCATCCTTCCTCTGCAACTCTCCTCCATCACTCCACCATTGCAAAAATCAAACCATACCTACCATAGAGATAATTAAATTCACTCCAAAAAATAACGCAGGTCCCAAAAGGAGAATTGGAGCAAACACAAAAGGAGAAACACAAAACAAAGAAGGAGAAGCACAGAGAAAACTTCGTAGCCATGAAACGAATATTCGAAGAATTATCCCAAACGGATTTGTGAAAAAAAAAGTTATATTTTTTTTGTTCATTCCTCTACCCAATTCCATCAAGAAGACACCTTCAACCTCTCCTCTTGTGCCCTTGAGCATCCACAGCAAAGAAATCCCACTTTTGGCTCAACGAAGAAAGAAGTGGGATTTCCCGTCAAACCGATTGCCGGATTGAAGTAAGATCGCACATGAAGCACCAAAAGAAAAAACCCACATCAAAAAATAATTTTCTTTACAAACATAGGAGAAAAATAGACCTGCAATTGCGAGGTCCATTAATGGTTGCCGTACCCAGAAGTACTGCCAGGTCCAAAAATTAAAACTTTAAAATCTCCTAAACTATTAAGTGATTGGGCCCAAAATTTCAGAGGGGTGATATTGGGAAAAAAAACATATCAAAAAACTTTGTTGCATGTCAATCCGGCCTCTATAAGCCTACTTTCTAAAAATAGTAGGTCTTTTGCGTAGAGGACTGCTATTTTGGGAAAGTAAGTGACAGAAGAGCCTGCGAAGGAGATGGGAACATTAGAGGTACAATACAACCAAGAACTCACCAGAAAGGGCATTTTTGACACTTACTAAAAATAGAAAGTGGGCCCACGAGAACCTTATAAAAATATAAAGTTTATCTAGAAGGAATAAGGAACGCAGGGAGAAAGAGAAATCAAGGTCACAACACTCAGTAGAAGTTTCAGAGACTTGATTTTTCACTCTTACTAAAAATAGTAAGTTGATTTTTCTAAGGGAGACAAAGCCGAAGTGGACGGGTCAGAAGCCGACACAACCCTTTGCCTACGAGTATGATGTGGAAGAAAATGATGTCTCATACATGGGCCTGAATGACCTTAAGACTCACATGGCCTTCAAGGACTGAAGAAGGATCGAAGACCAAATATTCACAAGTGGCTTGTTTACCGTTGCAGGAAACCCAATGTCTGTGTAGAGTCTCAAGCTAGTCCTATCATGTTCTTTCCACAACGAGCCCAGGACACGAACCATCCAATATAACAATGGTACCACAATTTGCGATTATCAATGGAATAGTTCACTTAACTTCGAGAGTGATTCGTGAGCAAATTTGAAAGAGTTTCACAATGTGCAAGGAATTCGAAGATTCAGAGTTTCACTACATTTTGAGCTTTCCATCAGCGAGGACCAACAAAATTCATCAGGAAGGACATCTCCTCTTCTTCTTCTCTCTATTTCTCTCTCCTCTTCTCCCCCAACTTTCTCTCACTTTCCAATATTCTAATCTTGCGTTGGGGTTGCACTTTTTCACATGTCCTAATGTTCCTATTGTAATAAGTCACCTTTATGTTATAAAAAGGGACTTACAAGTTTCCAAGGAAGTTGAAAAGTTTTAAGTTGTGTGAGGACATATGAAAAGGCATTGGGGGGGTAAATGAAGAGTCATATCTCATTCTATAAATTGTAAATCCGTTCCCAATTTAAAGGGTTGGTGATTGATTTTTTAAACTCAAGAGTATATTGGACTTTGAGAGATCAAAGGAGATATCCATTTTCTTCCATTCCCCCCCTTCTCAATTTCCTCCATTTCTCCACTATGTACAACTTCTGTTTAAGCATAAATACAAGAAGAAGGAGTTTATAGCTTTCATTTGGACACCCTTGTGACCAACTTTCAGCTCCCAGTGCTTTAAAACAATTTTTTCCTCCTTCATTCCCTGCCATTGGATCTAGTTCCACGTGTCACCATCTTGCTCATTGTGGAAATTGATGTCCCTCATGTCCCTAAGGATAGGGACATCAAGTATGGAAAATTTTTCCCAAGCCCTACCTGTGCACATCTTTTTGAAAAATTTCCAAGTGTTGTTTTTCCTGCTTCTAACTTCTAACAGTTTATTTGCACTCCTTTCCTCCATTCTTCCTCTGCAACATTCTACCATCACTCCACCATTGCAAAAATCAAACCAGACCTACCATAAAGATAATTTAATTCATTCCAAAAAATCACGCAGGTCCCAAAAGGAGAATTGGAGAAAACACAGAAGGAGAAGCACAAAGAAAACTTCATAGCCATGAATCAAATATTCAAAGAATTCTCCCAAATGGATGCGTGAAACAACAAGTTATATTTTTCTATCCATTCCTCTACCCAAGTCCATCAATAATACACCTTCAAACTCTCCTCTCATGCACCATAGCATCCACAACAAAGAAATCCCACTTCTGGCTCAACGAAGAAATAAGTGGGATTTCCCGTTAAACTAGTTACGGGATTGAAGTAAGATCGCACATGAAGCACCAAAAGAAAAAACCCACATCAAAAATATAATTTTATTAATTAAACAGAGGAGAAAACTAGACCTACAATTCTGAGGTCCATTAATGGTTGTCATACCCAGAAGCACTGCCATGTTTGAAAATTAAAACTTTAAAATCTCCTAGACAATTAAGCGGGTGGGCCTGAAATTTCAGAGGGGGGATATTGGGAAAAAAATAATATTAAAAAACTTTGTTACACGTCAAACCAACCTCCAGAAGCCCACTTTATAAAAATAGCAAGTCTTCTACGTAGAGGATTGCTATTTTGGTAAAGTAAGCGACAAAAGAGCCTGCGAAGGAGATGGGAACATTATAGGTACAATACAACTGAGAACTCACCAGAACGGACATTTTTGGAACTTACTAAAAATAGAAAGTGGGCCCATGAGCACTTTCTAAAAATAGAAAGTTGATCCGGAAGGAATGAGGAACGTAGGGAGAAAGAGGAATCAAGGTCACAACACTCAGTAGAAGTTCCAGGGACTTGATTTTTCACACTTACTAAAAATAGTAAGTTTCTTTTTCTAAGGGAGAGATGAAGCCAAAGTGGATGGGTCAGAAGTAGACACAGCCCTTCTCCTGTGAGTATGATGTGGAAGACAATGATGTCTTGTACATGGGCCTGAATGACCTTAAGAATCACATGGCTATCAAGGACCGAAGGAGGATTGAAGACCAAATATTCACAAGTGGCTTATTCAGCATTGCAGGACACCCTGTGTCTACGTAGAGTCTCAAGCTAGTCCTATCCTGTTCTTTCCACCAAGACATGAACCATCCAATCTGACAATGATACCACAATTTTTGATCATCAGTGGAATAGTTCACTCAACTTTGAGAGTGATTCGTGAGCCAATTTGAAAGAGTTTCACAATGTGCAAGGAATTCAAAAATTCATAGTTTCACCACATTTGGAGCTTTCCATCAACGAGAACCAACGAACTTCATCAAGAAGGACATCTCCTCTTCTTCTTCTCTCTCTCTCTTTCTCTCTCCTCTTCTCCCCCCAACTTTCTCTCACTTTCCAATATTCTAATCTTGCATTGGGGTTGCAATTTTTCACATGTCCTAATGTTCCTATTGTAATAAGCCACCTTTATGTTATAAAAAGGGACTTAAAAGTTTCCTAGGAAGTTGAAAAGTTTTAAGTTGTGTGAGGACATATGAAAAGGCATTAGGGGGGGTAAATGAAGAGTCATATTGTACTATATAAATTGTAACACCATTCCCATTTCAAAGGGTTGGTGATTGATCTTGTAAACTCAAGAGTATATTGTACTTCGAGAGAACAAAGGAGATAACCATTTTCTTCCATTTCCTCCCCTTCTCAATTTCCTCCATTTCTCCACTATGTACAACTTCTGTTTAAGCATAAATACAAGAAAAAGGAGTTTCTAGCTTTCTTTGACTAAGTGTTTTCATGATACTTTGTGTTCATCAAATTCTATTTGGTCTTGTTGCCATTTGTAGGGTTGTTTCCTCTAAATTTAGTGCATGTGATGAAGTTTCTAACTAGTGTGTGTGTAGGAATCTAATTTTATGCCTGTAACATTAGTTATCCTACCTCAATTCTCACTTCCTTTCCCAATTTTGGAAAAAGTCTTCCCTATCAAGATATTGCTAGCTTTTCTGCAGGGTTAGTGGAGTGCCCCTGTTAGATCCCCGGTCGAAAGGCCACCACATAAATCCACATTTTCTCACGCATGCACATACGATAGCTACACCAGTTAAGTAGAGGGACTTATATTCCCAGTTCATTGGCAATAAATCCACAAGTTTTTCCACCTGATAAATTTTCTCGCCAACAATTTTTGGCGCCCACTGTGGGGTAGATTTAGCAGCATCTGCACCCAATATACGACTGCAAGGTCTGAAAATAAAATAGATTTCGAAGGAAAATCAATTTTTGAAGGTGACTCCATCAAGGAACAAACCCCTGTCACATTCGTTTCCCACATCATAAAGAAATTTCTAGATTGGAGTGAAGTACCAATGAGTGACAGTGAAGAAGAAGAAGAAGATGTCTTCCTGGAAAAGAAGATCATTGATTAGCCATGGTTTCATACTAGTGTTGAAAAAGGAAAGAAAAAAGAACCTGTCATCAATGAAGAAGAATGGATTCAAAGGAGACATAACAGAAGGTGTAAATCTCAAGAATATGCCAAATTCTTGCAAGAGATGAATGAGCAACTTGAAGTAGCTCATAGCGAGAAAGAAGAAGAGGAGAATTTTCCTATAAAGAAAGACCCTGAAGATCATTCATACCATAGGGTTTTCATACCCGAAAGGTTCTTGAATGCCACTAAATAAAATCCTATCCTTGAGCCTTCTGATGAAGATAAAATCAGCATTCAAGAAGATGACGAAAGACAAGACGGTGCAAGATCCACTGAATAATATTTTTGCAATCTCACACAACTCACTAAAAATTTAAGAACGCTTTCCTTCTTCCACCTTTCTCTAGAAGAATTCATTTCATATGGTGATGAAGAAATGAACATGTTGAAAAGAGAATATTTGGAAATACTTGAGAGCATAATAAAAGGAAATTATGACCTTGAAGTCTTTGATGAAATTTGAAGGTATGTTTTAGCTCTACAGAGAAGATATGACCATTTTAAAACTCTGCATCAAATGGAGGAAGAAGGTGAGATGCACCCTATGGAAGAAAACTCGGATTTCTGCCCATACTATGAGGTTTTCATTCCCAAAATATTCTCGGATGCTTCTGAAGAAGATCTTGTCATGGAACCTCCCAATGAAAGACAAAGCTACATCATGGAGAAAGAAGTAGAAGAGACAGAGATAGAATCACCACTCAGTAATTCCATTTGGCTCAAGTCACATCCCATGGGGGGAATAATATATTCAATAAAGGAAGATCCTTGCTGCATAATGGATGATCCAATGCTCTCCGAAGAATCCACCAATAATGAAGAAGATGGTCGATTCAAAGTAAGCATGGATGATCTATTTTCAATTTTTTATCTTTCAATTGATGATGAAATGGAGAGATGTGAAGAAGTGCAAGAAAATCAGCCAACATCATGGCCCAAAAATGATGAATTCAAGATGGTCATAGATAATCATCCTTCCTATTTTGATTCCTCAAGTGAGGTAGAAATGTTGCATGAAGAAATGAAGGAAGTCAAAGAATCAAACTCTCTCCCTGATGCAATCATGGATGATCAAATGGAAGAAGCCCACTCTATTTTCAAATCTAAGGAGAATGAGAAATTTAGACACAACCTCTACTAGCTCGAGGAGAAAATCATCATCATGGTGAAAACATAGCCTTTCATCTTTCACCTGAGCAAGAGGATTTAATAATGGATGATCAAGATGTAGCTGAAAATTCTTCTCATACTGCTGCCCCAAAATGGTTCTCTACTCCTTACCAAGGAGAAGATGATATGGATTTCGATCTTGAAGGAGCACCATTCCCTCAAAGCTTGGACATCTTCTCCTTGTAATTAGGTGTCATGAATCAAGTATTCTCATGTATATAAGAAAGTGAATCTTCGGAAATACAAATCATGAAAGAGGTGAACGAGAATGTTTCAGATGAATCATGGGCTTGTATTAATCAGATTTTTAACCATCTCCTAGAGGCACAACAAGAAGATTCCTCCAATAAAGATAAAAAATAGCCTATCAAAATTTTAGAAGAACTATCCGTACAAGATAACTTGAAGGCTACAGAAGAAATTGAGGATCCTCAACTCTATCTTGAACTTTTGACCCGAGCCATAGAGATACAAGAAAAGTATGAGTCAATTTGTGCTTCCTATTTTGGTGCACCAATTTTTGATGTTGAAATGGAGCAGTTGGATAATCTTGATGAATTCTCTAATACTTTGGTTGACGAGAATTAACATGAAAACATGCCTTTTTCTTGCACATTTTATGAAGAAGTTCATGAGTGCAAAAGAAGAAAAGTTTGTGTATCTCCTTTGGAAATCTTCATTTTTTAAGACAACACCTCCTCCATAGAAGAAGATAACAGGGAAAACATTGAGCTGATTTGCATTGTGTTGTCTTCTCAATTTCCCCCCCTTTTTTGAAATTCAATTTCATGAAAATTGAAGTCTTGCCATGGAGGAATTCGTGTTTCGAGCCCCTCAAGTGCTCATTTTGATCCCCCGCGAAATTTTATGCATTTCCTCATTTTGCGGCCATTATAACGTTCTTTCTATTTCTCATGGATGGGATGGGGTTTATGATCTTATTTTATGCATTTGAAGGATGTGGAAACTTACATTCTTTGCATATTAACTTTGTGCAGAAAGAAAATCTTCATCGGGTGCAAAAATGGCATTTTCCTTTTCTCTGTAATTTTCTACATTCTTTTCCCCATCAAATTCTTTCTCAGAAGGTGAAGCTACACATTTTATTCTCATTAGATGTGGTCAGATGGGTTCCTTTTTGAACTTATCACTTTTGGTAATTTTGGAAAAATGTCATATTTGCCCCGCATCCCCGCAGGTCCTTGATTGACTGGAGTAGTTTTGGCGAAAGTTCAGAGCGATGGATCCATTTTATTCTCTAAGGCATTATGGTGAAAGGGTGAAAAGTTCTAAAATAACTCGCGGCCCCACTCATTTGAAGGGATAAATTCTGAGTTGAATCCTGCAACGAATCAGAAAGGGACACGTGGCCTACGTTGAAAATTCAATGGCGGAGGCATGGAATTTCAGGGGAAAAGTTGGAATTTTCCCATTTTCAAAATAAATAAAGTATAAAAGTGAAGCACATCCCCGCAACCAATCGGGTGATACCATGTGTTAGAGAATGAAATTGGGACAGTGGGCCGACAGAGGAAAATGGGAATTTGAGCTGCAACCCCATTTCTAATCAGGGTGTGCCACGTGTCTGACCTTTGGTGGGGATGTTGAGGGGCGGAGAAAAATGAGAAATTGCATTTTTATCCCAAATGTCTTAAAATGTGGATTTGTTTCCCTAGGTCCATCGTTGCTTAGAGCTTGCCACGCATAGGGTCCAATTTCAATGCTGACAAAGGGAAAGAGTGGCCAAAATGTACTCATCTGGTTTTTGATGCCATTAACGAACTAAAGATCCAAAGAATACAAATGTGAACCATTATTTGTTCTTCTCTCTCTGTTCCTTGTCATTCATTCATGAGATGCATTTTTGGTTTGTTAGAAAGGAAAATCAATAAGTTTAAAGAGATGTAAAGTTTGATTATTAGAAAACATAGTTTATCAGGCATACACAATAAAAAGGGGGAAAACTTACCCGTAAGCACTTGAGTGTTATGAAAGTGGTTAAAAAATGGAAATGACATGACCACATGAAGAAGAAAATCATGAGATGCCCCCTGCTAAAGTAATCATGCTAGAACTAATGAAATATTCACCTTTTCAAACCTCTGGTTTTCATGAGTGCGTTTGTTTCATGTCACTTTCCAAACAATGGATCTACAACAAACATTATTCCTTTTGGATATTCTTTTCTTGGGGACAAATTATGGATGTACACGAATTGTTATAAGAACATGTTTTGGCCATGGAAAAATGATTCTAGTTTTCTGGGAACATTGTAAATTTGGAAGTAATTCAATACAAAAGCTTTCTTTTTCATTTCCTCTGTTATATATATCTCTCTCCTTGCTCGATTTAATGGATCATTTGTCTTTATATTCAAAAGAAACTTTGTGTTCTTGTCTGTGTAATCTTTAGAACTTTGTGTCTGCAGATTCGCATTGGTGATGAAGTGATTGATATTTTCCCTATATTTTCTTGGTTCAATGTGAGTAAGGATATATTGTGCTACCTATATCTCCTAAAAACATTGTTGTTTTCTTCCTTCTTCATCTCTCTACTCTTCCAATCCTTCGTATTGATAATATTTTAAGTATGAAAACATTCCAGAATATCAGGGTCCAAACATTGAGAGTTGTATATTTGTACATTTATTTTTCCTACTTTCAATAAGGGAACTTATCCCATTAAAGAGAAGGGAAACATTTTTCCCCTGACTGTGGTTTCTAGCCATGTTCCATTCTGAAACCCAACAAATTGAAGAAAGTTTTTTGAAAGATGGTGAAAATCAGCTTTGGGGCAGCGATGAGATGCTTGATGGAGAATCAACTATATGGATAAACATGGAAGGCAACTGACATGATTAAACTAATTTCAGAGGGGATGAAAGCAGTGGAATTTCCAAGAAAGGACCTAAGCATCAAGACACTCACATGGACTCACTCCTGCCAAGTACACAATTTTTTTTGAAAGAACCTGGATTTCATAAGCAACTGAGGAGAGGAGGTTACTTTTGGGAGCCAGTCAATGGTATTATAGATCAACATCACTCAATGTTTCCCACTCAGGGGTAACTCTTGAGGAATGAAAAGTGCTTTAGTGAAAGCGAGTTATCCCCCGCCTTGTACCATAGGTGATTTATAGGTGTGTTTCCCTTCCTATTATGTGTGTCTTTTTCATTTTATCTGTGTATGTGTTTCCTTCTTCTCTCTCCCTTGTAAGTTATATATGACTTCGAATGGCCCAATGGATAAGGCACTGGTCAATGAACTATATGGTCTAAAATTGAGATTTTGGATTCCCATGTCATGTCTTCACTATGCTCAGTCCATGTAATGTCCCCAAGCTAGAGCCAGCTCTTGTTGTGTAAACGTGTAACAAGGAAATTGATAATTTCCAAGCACGAAAACGATACCCTAGGGTTAATTTTTTCAAGTCACATCATTCCAAGACACCTCAGGTCTATCCAATCCATCCAAATGACCTCCTAAATAATGTAATATCATTCCCCTAGGTGATTTAGGTAATTCTATTCATTCCCCCTAGGTGATTTTAGGGAGTTATGAAAAGATACTATCTTTTGGCAGTGTTGGGAAGGGCTATCGTTGGCCTTCCCAGGACTAGATCAAGCCCTTAGAGAAAAACGAAAGGGTAAAATTTAAAACATGGAGGTGAATTTAAGACCTTAAAACATCATGAAATTATTTTGGAATATTTTGGGCAATTTTTGAGAAACTTGGAGGCCGTTTTGAAAACTTAGGGTTCACGCCTATTGCAGTACACAGGTCTAAAATGTTGGAATTCATTCAGAGATGATTTTTAAGGCTCTAGATGGCTTTACAAAAAACTTTGAAATAGGAGTCAAATAACCTGCATGATGGGGAAAACATTTTTCCCTGACCTGTGGTTTCAGCCATGTTCCAGTCTGAAACCCACCAACACATTGAATAACGTTTTTTTGAAAGATGGTGAAAATCAGCTTTGGGGCAAGCGATGAGATGCTTGATGGAGAATAACTATATGGATAAACATGAGAATGGCACTGACATGATTAAACTAAATTTCAGGAGGGATGAAAGCGTGGAATTCCAAGAAAGACCTAGCATCAGACACTCACATGGACTCACTCCTCCAGTAACACCAAAAACAACATTTTTTTTGAAAAACCAACCTGGATTTCATAGCCACCTGAGGAGAGGAGGTTACTTTGGGAGCCGAGTCAATGGTTTAATAGATCAACAATCCCCCAAACTCAATGTTCCCACCAGGGTAACTCTTGAGGAATGAAAAGTGCTTCGTGAAGCGAGTTATCACCCCCTTGTACCATAGGTGATTTATAGGTGTTTCCCTTCCTATTATGTGTGTCTTTTTCATTTTATCGTGTATTGTTTTCCTTCTTCTCTCTCTCTTGTAAGTTATATATGACTTCGAATGGCCCAATGGATAAGGCACCGGTCAATGAACTATATGGTCCTAAATGGAGATTTTTGGATTCCCATGTCATTCCTTCTTCACTATCCTCAGTCCATGTAATGTCCCCAAGCTAGAGCCAGCTCTTGTTGTGTAACGTGTAACAAGGAATTGATAATTTCCAAAGCACGAAAACGATACCCATATTGTTAATTTTTCAAGTCACAGCATTCTCCAAGACACCTCAGGTCTATCCAATCCATCCACATGACCCCTAAATAATGTAATAATCATTTCCCTAGGTGATTTAGTAATTCTATTCAGTTCCCCCCTAGGTGATTTTTTAGGGAGTTATGAAAAGATACTATCTTTTGGCAGTGTTGGGAAGGGCTATATCTTCTTTGCCTTCCCAGGACTGATCAAAGCCTTGAGAAAAACGAAAGGGTCAAATTTAACATGGAGGTTAATTTAAGACCTTAAACATCATGGAATTAATTTGGAATATTTTGGTGCAATTTTTGAGAAACTTGGAGGCCGTTTTGAAAACTTAGGGTTCACGCCTATTGCAGTACACAGGTCTAAAATGTTGGAATTCATTCAGAGATGATTTTTAAGGCTCTAGATGGCTTTACAAAAAACTTTGAAATAGGAGTCAAATAACCTGCATGATGGGGAAATCATATTTTTCACAACACCTGGCACCTAGGATTGGAAAGGTATTTTTATCAGTAACAAGTGGTCTTAAATCAACCAATCATCTTTTTTCCGGGTTATATGAATGGACTCAAGACATGATCTCCCACCAATGAATTCAAATGCCATTTCAAGTTAGGATCATACTACCATTTCTACCAATAAATTCCATCGGGATGTCAAGTTATCTTCTTTCCAGTTACCCTCTCAAGACAATTCAGGACTTAGTCATTTTTCGAGAGGACATTTGTCCAGCACCAGGATCCTGGAGGATTCATGTCTCTAACAGTAACATCCTTAAGGTAGGTACAACAACCATTAAAAATTTACCCAGCCTCCAGTACCTCTTGGAACCTCATATGAACCTCGAGACTTGATAGTTCAGCACCCCCAGGTGGCATTTTTTGGGAGCATCCATTCCTGCCGTTGGATCTATGCCGCCGCTGTAGCTCAGACCACTGTTGAACATGGATTCCATTATTTCCTGAGTTGAAGGAAATCAATCATTTAACTGGTGCGCATCCCCTATTGGAGGTCATTTGAAACACCCACGTGACTGAATTTCACGCTCCAAGGTGCATTTTTTGAAGAATTCATTCCCTAACGTTGGATCTGGTGCCTCATGTCAACTCCAGGACAAATGTTGGAAACTGATGTCCCTTATTTCATGAGGTGGGTGCATAAGACATGAACAATCCCTGCAGCCCCTATGGGATTCAGTTGGACACCCACGGACCAACTTTCAGCTCCCAATGCTTTAAAGCATCTTTTTCCTCCTTCATTTCTTGTTGTTGGATCTAGTGCCACGTTTCATCCTCTTGAACACCATGGAATTTTATGTCCCTCAATTCCATGAGGTTAGGGAAATTAAACATGAATAAGTTCACCCAAGCTTCTCCCTTCATACGTTCAAACTTCAAAAATTCTAACTGCCGCTTAGTGCTTCCAGCTGCTTCCTCTCTAGTGCACAAACAAACTTCATCCTTCCTCTGCAACTCTTTTCCATCACTCCACCATTGCAAAAATCAAACCAGACCTACCATAGAGATGATTAAATTCACTCAAAAAAATAACGTAGGTCCCAAAAGGAGAATTGGAGCAAACACAGAAGGAGAAGCACAAAACAAAGAAGGAGAAGCATAGAGAAAACTTCATAGCCATGAAACGAATATTTGAAGAATTCTCCCAAACAGATGTGTGAAACAACAAGTTATATTTTTTTGTTCATTGCTCTACCCAATTCCATCAAGAAGACACCTTCAACCTCTCCTCTCATGCACTTGAGCATCCACAATGAAGAAATCCCACTTCCAGCTCAACGAAGAAAGAAGTGGGATTTCCCGTTAAACCAATTGCTAGATTGATGTAAGATCGCACATGAAGCACGAGAAAAAAAAAACCCACATCAACAAAATAATTTTCTTCACAAACAAAGGAGAAAACCAAACCTACAATTATGAGGGTCCATTAATGGTTGCCATACCCAGAAGCACTTCTAGGCCCAAAAATTAAAACTTTAAAATCTCTTGGACTATTAAGCGAGTGGGCCCAAAATTATAGAGGGGTGATATTGGGAAAAAACCCATATCAAAAAACTTCATTGTACGTTAATCTAACCTCTAGAAGCCCACTTTCTAAAAATAGCAGGTCTTCTGCATAGAGGATTTCTATTTTTGGAAAGTAAGTGACAAAAGAGCTTGCGAAGGAGATGGGGACATTAGAGGTACAATACAACTGAGAACTCACTAGAATGGACATTTATGACACATACTAAAAATAGAAAGTGTGCCCACAATCACCTTATAAAAATATAAAGCTGATTTGGAAGGAACAAGGAACGCAGGGAGAAAGAGGAATCAAGGTCACAACACTCAGTAGAAGTTCTAGGGACTTGATTTTTCACACTTACTAAAAATAGTAAGTTGATTTTTCTAAGGGAGACATGAAGCCGAAGTGGACGGGTCAGAAGCCGACACAACCCTTTTCCTGTGAATATGATGTGGAAAACAACGATGTCTTATACATGGGCCTGTATGATCTCAAGAATCACATGGCCTTCAAGGACTGAAGGAGGATTGAAGACCAAATATTCACAAGTGGCTTGTTCATCATTGCAGGACACCCAGTTTATATGTAGAGTCTCAAGCTAGTCCTATCTTGTTCTTTCCACAACGATCCTGAGACACGAACCATCTAATCTGACAATGGTACCACAATTTGTGATCATCAATGAAACAATACACTCAACTTGGAGAGTGATTCATGAGCCAATTTGAAAGAGTTTCACAGTGTGCAAGGAATTTGAAGATTTATGTGGTGCCCATAAGAAATCTACAAGATCTTATAAACTCAAGAGTATATTGTACTTTGAGAGAACAAAAGAGATAGCCATTTTCTTCCATTTCCTCCCCTTCTCAATTTCCTCCATTTCTCCACTATGTACAACTTCTATTTAAGCATACATACAATAAGGAGTTTCTCACCAACAAGAGAGATACAATAAGTTTTTGTAAGACAAAACATTTTAGCAATAAAATAGCCACTTCATTTTGAGAATATTACTTTTCCACTCAAAAAATTTCTCACCAACAAGAGAGATACAAATCCTGATTCAAGGTGGAGCAAGGGCCCACTCCTCTAAGAACCAGGATCCTCATTTTATTTGTATTTATATTTTTTAAGAAAATAGTGTAGATCTATCAATTCTGTAAATGCTTTTGATTCTTTAAGTTGAACTATATTGTATACTTGTCCCTACAGGTGTTATAGACTAAATTTTTATATCCTTGCAAGCTTTTTCACAACATTTTAAACCTTGTTTTTATTTCCAAGAAAAGTGTGTTCAATTATATATCGTGTGTTTATTTCCAGCAATCTATTTACTTCTGTATGTGTATTTATTTCCATCAATTTATTCCAGCAATTAGTGTTTATTTCAACAAGTTTCTTGTAGCATAGATATAATAAGGCTTTGGCCATGGAATCCTAAAGACACTGCAAAAACCCTCATAAAATACCTACAACCAATTACTAGATCACTAGGATTCTTCTTGTTGCATATAGCTTTAGACACACCCCTGGTTTGAATATGACATCAACAAAGATTTGATTAAATGAAGGGAATAACGACACCCAACACCAACATAGCCATGGTTTTAACATAGTTGAATGATCAAGAGATGGAGAATCCTATGGCCTTTTTCAATCAAATAATGAAGAATTATGAGCTCAAATACATTCACATTGAAAAATAGGTGTTTTCCATCATGAGAGCCTTGAAGAAGTTTAAAAGCATGATTGTTTCTAGTCGCGCAAAGGTTTTAATATCACACTCCAACGTTAGAGACTTCATTATGGGAGCAGAAATTAGTGAGAAATGAGCTTGATGGGTGACTAAAATCATGAAATATGATGTGACCATTAAGGCCAAAAAATTAGTAAGGGGAAGAGCACTTTGTGAGCAGTTGGCCCTAGACATTATGGAATCTCAAGAAACCACCTTCATGAATGAAGTTCCCTCAAATGATGAGCTTCCATGTAATGTTGAATGAAAACATGATGAAAGAAATGTATGATTGTTGATATGTAAAAGTTTTTGTCTAGTGGTACATACCCTCTTAGTTTGAATAAAGAAAAAATAAGACATCTGAGGTTGCAATCTATTCCTTATGCATTATTTGATGATGTCCTTTTTAAAAGAAACATCGATGGAGTGCTTCTCAGGTGTATTGAAGTTGAGCAATGTGACAGGGTTCTGACTGAGTTCCATGATGGCTTCTTAGGTGGACATTTCTTTGCTAAAGCTACAACCATGAAGATCATAAAAGTAGGCTATTTCTAGCCTACATTATTCATAGATGCTCACATGTGGATTGGGAAGTG
Organism: Taxus chinensis; assembly: GCA_019776745.2. Taxonomy (NCBI): domain Eukaryota; kingdom Viridiplantae; phylum Streptophyta; class Pinopsida; order Cupressales; family Taxaceae; genus Taxus; species Taxus chinensis. The sequence goes on along the minus strand of CM034152.1, from coordinate 615,454,777 downwards.
CAACTAATGTGCACTCTTCTCTAGAAATAAATGATTGGTGGCCCTGCCACTTCATCTAATTCAAGCAGATCAACCATTTGTACAATGGGGTCTTGAATTCATTAGTATGATCAACCCTCCATCTAGCGTTGGTCACAAATGGGTTCTCACAGCCACAGACTATTTCACCAGGTGGATTGAGGCTGCGCCCTTGAAGGAATCCAATGAGTTAGTCATCCTGGAATTTTTTGAAGAAATTGTTACAAGATTTGACGTCAGTTAGACTATCATTTTTGAAAATGCAAAGAATTTCTTGGGATCAAATATCTCTAATTGGGATTTGGGACTTGGGATTTATCTGAAAACTTCTTCCAATTATTACCCCCAAGGAAATGGATTAGCAGAATCTACTAATAAGAACCTTATCAGAATCATGAAAAAGAAAATGGATGTAAATCAAAGATAGTGGCACAAAAGGTAAAAAATTCTCTTTGGGTGGATAGGATAACAACGAAGAAGGATGTTGACACTTCTCTCTACAAATTGGTATATGGTAAAGAGGCAAGATTTCCATTGTCACTTGAGTTGCCTTCATTTAAGTTATCTCAATAGCTTGAATTTGAAGGCATGGATCAAAGGGAAATAATAATAGGAATTGGTAGAACTAGAAGAAAATAGGAATGTTGCCATGGTCAAGATGGAACAATATCAGACATCAACCAAACAATGGTTTGACAAAAAATCTAGAAATCAGACGTTTAATATGGGAGATCAAGTTCTGAAATGGGACACGGATCAAGCTAAACCAAGGAGAAACTCAAAATTTTATGCTATGTGGAATGGACCATATATCATCAATGATTGTAGAGCGGCTAACTCATTCAAGTTGTTTGATATTGATGGAAACATGTTTCAAATCCTAGCTAATGGGATTCATCTCAAGCCTTCTCATTAAATATTTTTCATGCATCTTGTATATGGTAGATTAGAATTTCAATTCCTCGAAGTTATTTTAACACATTGCATTATTGGTACTATAGGTTGCTTTCCCTAAGTGATTTACATAGTCCTATTAGTTGGAGATGTTCTTGTGCACTATTTTCTCATGTTCTCAAATGTTTTTGAAAGAGGTTTAAAATATCAAGTATTAGTGGCATATTAACTAAGAAAATAAAATGCAGAGAAACTCAATCAAACTCAAGAGATTTATATAAAATTACATTCCCAATGGATGCTAAGGCTACTAATCATCTCATATAGTAGGCAGATGGCCCCTATGAGTCACCAAACTGTTGTCTATTTTTTGCATCCCTTACAAAAATAGAATAACTTGGTTTTCCATGGACTTGGATTTATTGGCCGCGAAAGTGTTTGAGCATGCCACAGATTGAAAGGCAATGTTGCGGCTAAGGAGTGAAACCAAAGGATAAAGAACATACTTTGACGAAACCACATGCAAATTAGAAGGACCGCCAGGGTTTAGGCTATGTCACAAAAGGTTAGAAGAGGGTGTGGATGGCTTAGGAAAATGTGATACACTAAGGTAGAAAAATGGCAGGTCAAATCAAATCAATTAGTCTGCAGTTGTTGATATAAACCACATGACAAGTGGATAGACCACAGATCAAGCAAAGGGGAAAATAGATCCATGAATTGTAACGAAAACTACAATACATCGAGTATCATGGGATTAAGCAGAAAGAATGATAAAATCTGTGAAGGTCAAAAGATGTGCAAAAATAAAATAGAAAAACCATGTATCGAAGAAAAGCAATAGTTTTCCATGGATTACCAAAATGGACATAAATTTCAAATATGATTTGATCTTTAAAAATATGATATTAATTTAAGAAATCTTAGCTTCCTCCATGCAATATAAAATCAGATTTCGTGAGTTGATTGGAAACAGATGCACGGAGCAAGGAAGGCATCTCTAACACACAAAAGGTCTACTCATAATGGCTCAACCACCTAAATTAAATGCAGTATGGGTGTCGTTATTTCTTCAACAAATAAAATGAGCATGGGGAAGTGATTTTTTACAGGAGTATCATATTTTCTCATAGAATTGAATGGAGGTGTTTAGTTAGTGTAATAGGGAATTCAAATTTCCATCTCTTCTTTGCTTCTTTCTCCTCTTCAAATTTCTATATATTGTAAAGTGATGCCCAGTTTTAATGTTGGATACTTTGGAAATGTGATGCCATAATTTCATGATATAAAAGTGTTCTAAGAGTCGAATTCCTTGGGCTATGTCTCTATAAATGTTTTACGTCTTCCTTTTGTATCATGATGATCTGAGTATAATATTTAAGCATTAAAATATTTGGTTTTGTGTCTCATTTCAGCCTTTTCTATCGTTTTATTTCATTCTCTTGCGTCTCATTCATTCGCAGGTGTGTTGTATGTTTTGTTTCAGAGATCTGTGTCTATTGTGCATCGTGAAGGTGGAACTTGGGATGCGATTCTAATATGCGGCTTTCATTCGGCCCTTCTCATTTTCATTTTCTTCCATTTTCTATCTTGACTAAGTATTCATCCCCTTATTTTTGGTGTTATCACCTTCTCTAGTTTAGGTTTATGTTTCATGCTTCTCCTTCTCACCCTGGTCCCTTGGAAAGTTAGAGTAGAGCTAGATAGTTACATTTAAATTCTTAGGATTAGTTTAGCATTAGAGGTAAGTAGAGGAAGTCGACATTCTTTGGAGGTCTGTCTCAGTTCAAGTCCCACAACTTAGAGATAGTCCCATGTTGTCTCAAATCCCTAATTTTCTATAATTCATGCACAAGTGCACATTTGAGCTCCAATAAGTACTTTTCAAGAGAAGGGTAAGGGAGTGAGAAAATGAAAGGAGGGGATTAATGTCATGGGTAGAAAATCAGAGTCCCACACCCATTAATTATAAATTTCCACCACACATTAAATTTAAGAAGAAAAACCCCTACAAATGGAAACAAGACCAATTAGGACTTATGAGCACAAAGAATCAATAAATGCCTCAGTCAAAAAAGGTTATAAAATCGTTATTCTTGTATTGATGCTTGAGCAAAAATTGTACATAGCAAGAATAGAGGAATGCAAGAGTGAGAAAATAGAAGAATTTCAGCTATCTCTTTGTTCCTTCACAATAATTACTCTCTCATGATATTACAAGTTGAAAACCAACTAATAAGAAGCCCAAATGAGGGGCTCATTACAATTTATAGAAGAGAGATGCCTCTTCATTTTCCTAATGACACTTCGTATGCCTTTTTATAACTTTAGATTCTTGATATTCCTAAGAAAATATTAAGTCACTTTTATATAATCAAGGTGACTTAATTTACATTATGTTTCTAAAGTTATTTTTTCAAATAAATTAAAGGCATATCAAAAATTACAAACCCTAATGAAGAATTACAAAATTTTAAGAGAGAGAAATTTAGGGGGAGGAAGAGAGGAGAGAGATAAGGAAGAAGAAGGGGGGAAGAATGATGTTGATGATGAAAGACCCACCTTCGATGAAGTCCACATATCCTTCCAGATGACTTGATGGAATGTCCCAATGTGACAATCTCTGAATCCCTGAACTATTTTCACCCTGAGGAGTTTCTTTGGATGGTTCAAGGACACCTTGAGTTAAGTCTTCAAAAACAATTGTTAAATGACTTCACTAATGACCATAAACACCGACTCATAAAAATCCTTTCTGAAGAGATAGGATCTTAGAACTGATCTTGTCAAGTTGAATGAACTTGTTTCACCGATGACCATAAATTCCACCCTACACATGCTATACTTGTGTCACAAACCATGAAGTGAGTGTCAAAAGACACTTTAAAGTTCCCTAAGATGGATCTCAAATGCCTTGTGAGAAATGCCTATGATGATACCAAATAATGATGTTGACCTGAATGATCATCCTTCTATGTTCCATTGTGTCAAAACTTCCCTTTGAGTGTGACATTAATAATGAGTGCCTGGATGGGAGACTTAATATTTTTGGTAAGAGGTTTTTTTTGCCTCTTCTTGACCATCCTGATGTAATAAACTTCTTCATTCACTCCTCTACAAAGTGCCTTCACCTCGACCACTTCTTGGGGTGACTTACTATTTTTAGTAAGCATTCATTTTCACTATTTTCTTCTCTGGAAAATCATTTTGAATTCCAGGTTATCTGGGATGCACATTGCCTTCACCATAACCACTTTTGATGATGACTTTCCAAACATAGAAAGAATGTATAGGAAAAATTACTATTTTTTGAAACTGGATTTATGTTGCTCGGTTTGTGACGGAACACATATTTTTTGACTTGGCTCATCATAGTGATCTTATCCTCCAAATTTAACTTGATTTTGCCTTCCAGAAAGCTTTAAAATAAAAATAAAAACATTTTTTTACCTGGTAGTGGCTTCAGGCACAAAGATTTCATGGCGGCCATTAATGGAGCTCAAAATTTATAGGTCTTTTTTTTGACTCTGATTGTGATGAAATTAACTCTATTGTGATAGTTGTTTAATTTGGAGTTTGTGTGCAAGTTTTTAGCTCGATCTGATTGTCAGATTGGTGAAAAAATTGACAAATGAGAGCTAGGGCACCAAAATAAGTATTCATTGTAGAAAATAATCTGGAGCATTATTTGAACCTCTGTTTGTTGAATCATGATGGCCTTAAACAAAATATTTCTAAAAAAAATTCATCTCAATCCATTGAACGGTTTGAAAGATATGAATGAATCTTCATCTGGAAAATTCAAGGGTTTCTTCAAAAAAACTGTGTTTATTCACCATTTTTCATTCTTTCTTGTTCTTTATTTTTTCGATCCAATATTTTTATGAGATCTCTATATTTTCAATGTGAGGGTCATTTCTTGGAGTTTGTCTAATGTAGAAATGGAGGTAAGAATCTCTGGAAACAATTTGGAAACATGCAGGTAGTGTATGGAGGTGTGGGAGATGAAATGGAGTGAAAAATGACTAAATTTGGTATATATTCATCCCAAATGAGAAAGCATGAGGGCTGCATGAAATTTTTTGCTGCTTATTTCCCTTTTCTAAAGGGATTAAAGGGACGTGAAATTCCCCATCGCAATTGGTTATGACACTTGGTGAAATTTGACTGGGTGTGCATTTGAGCTAGGGATCTTAGGAGAAGCACCTGGGAGCTGAGTTTCATGCATATGGAGAAATAAAAGACATAGGTGGGGTTGTGTGAATTTTTTTCTTTTATGTAAATTTTCTAAAGGGATGAAAGGGACATATATTTCCACTTCGTTCCTAGTTGTGACACTTGTCGATCATCCGTGTAGGGAGAGGTAAGGCTCAAACTACCTCCTAGGGGCTTAATTCGCAATGTAGGATGTCATATTGGTGTTCTGGGGGATAAAACAGGTTGGTTGATTTTTTTTGTCCCTTATGTCCCTTTTCTAAAGGGAAAAAAGGGACATGAAATCCCACTAGGCTCTTGGTGTTGACACGTGTCCTCCTAAAGAAATGACTAACTATGAGAACTCTTGAAGGCTTACCAGTGGAGTTTTTTGAAAAAAATGTATATTATTATGACTTGAAATGGTCTTTTTAATCCAATTGTGGGGGTTTCAGCTCTTGATTCATCCATTTGAGCCCTAAAAAATCAAATTTTTGCTCTGGCTCTATGATTGAGCATGAGAAAACTAGATGTAAACATATTTTTCCTAGGTGTTGTGAAACATTTGATTTCACCATCTTGTATTTATCTTAATCATCATTCCATTGATATCTTTTTTAGCTCCTAACTCCTTACAAAACTCTCAAAATTACTTCTTGAATCTCAGGTGCTTTTTTAACATTGTGCGTTGTCTAGGCTTGAGAACCTGCTTCTGGTGGGCCTGCCCCAAAACTTCCAAATATTACCCGAATCTTCAAAAATATTTTCCTTGATATTATTATCACTAGAATGTATCTCCATATTTAATTTTTTACATTTTTTCCACTCTAGGGGGTTGCATTAGTCTTGGGAAGGCTAGTGGTAGCCCTTCCCAAAACTGTTCAAAAATTGGCATTCATCAAAAGCTCCTAAAATCACCTAGGAGGACTGAATTTTCTTTCCTAAATCATATAGGGGAATTGGATGGAAATAAAATTGAGGACCATTACATGTAATAATTAAGGCTTGGTGTTAATAATGGGTAGACCTGGGGTGTCTTGGAAAGGAAAAACTTGAAAGTTTTGACACAGGGGTATTGTTGTCTTGGTTTTCATTAAATTTTTGTCCCTGGAAAAACCCAGAATAACACATATGTAATAGTATAAAAAAGAACACGAGTCACATGAGATTCTTCTCATTCCATACTTGTAATATATTTTCAGTTTTGTAAACGGTATAGGGGTACCCCCCTCCCATTAATGTTGATACAAAGGTGATCATGAGTATTAAATCTCAAATAATTATTAGGAGTCTTAAAATCCAATAAAACTTTTAAATTATAAATAAAATGTGTGTCAAAATTTTGTTCTAACAAGTACAATACATCAAGAGATTGGCATACCCACTTTCTCATCCATATAAAATCATCAATATAGATGGATCTCTCTTATGCATGCTTTACCAAAATATTGATCTCCTTCAACATTGGTAGAATTACAACAAATGTAAGTAATATTTCCATATACGTTGAGAAAAACAAAAATTCCTTATCTTTTTCAACTTCATTATGATATTTATGTATGAAATCCAAAGATGGATACCCCTCACTAATTCTGCATGCAAGCTCATACAAATAAATCCACTTTATATCGACATCCTTGAGAATATTTTTACCATCAGTAATTCCAATTGAAATTTTTTGAAACTCAAGAAATTATTTTAGATTGCTTGACATATAGGAATGTAGTTCTTGGATAAGGCCTTCTACTCTTGCAACATTTTCAAAGTTATTAACTATTTTATATGCTAGATTCATTATATGAGCCATATAATGAATTGTAAGCATATAAGGGGCTACTATTGTTTGAAATCAAACACAAATCCAAGCTCAATGACCCTACATAACTAATGAACCATCGACACAAACACATGCTAAATTTTTAGTGATTTCATATTGATTCATGTTAGCAATATCTTTCAAACTGGTAACATTTATTTTGTATAGGTTTTGAGCATTGCAATTTTCCACCATTTTTTGTATAGGTAACAGATTGGGTCACCTTATGTGCTTTTAAAAAGTATAAATATGGATGCATACCCATGATGTGTTGTCAACTATTATTACCTCATCAATTGGTAGTGGCATAAACTTTTTATTTTTCACTTTCTCTTTCAAATCTTCCTTTTTAATCATTGTAAGACATTTAGCCATTTACTACACACTATTGTCTGACTAATGTGTTTGAGGAATGTTATGCATTCCATTATGTTGATTTTTTTAAAAAAATGAATGAAATAAGAATTAGGTCTTCCCTTCTTAAGGATGTGCAATATGGTAGAGAATTGTATGATTTTAACATGCAAGTTTGATTAATCACCTTTCCAACTTGTGATGTGATTGTTCCACCCTTTTCCACTAGATGTCGGTGTATTTTTAGTTTAGTTTAATATTTTGTTGTACATCTAACATGCATACATTATTTTTCACTTTTCCATATCTATTTTTTTTTTATTATCTGGCCACCCTCCTGATGTATGTAAAAACAAATTATTTTCCACAATGTTTTTCCTTCAATTGCAATTTTTACTTCTTTCCTAGTTTCTACGTACATATTGTACATGTATATTTAGTTGGGATATATTTAGAATTAGCTGGCTCTAGTAGTTTGATAAAATGAAAATTTGAAGCCCACTTGAACATATATGTCATACCAAGTGCCCACATAGTCTTGTTTTCTTTTAAAGTTTTGCGACTAGAATTTTTAAGAATATCTCGATCATCTTTTTTCCTCTTTCGTGAAGCATAATTTTCAATTAAATTTGATGTTATAGTTTGTCGAGTACTTGTGATATCTTGATCCTTTCCTAGTTGCATCTCAATATAAATTTTTTCCAATGTTGATGATCCTGTTTGATTGTTCATAGGAATAGAAGTATCTTTAAGTTCTAGCATGTTGTCATCATAGGTATCAATTTGTTGAGATTGTGCTGAATTCATTTCCAAATCAATAATACCTTCAACATAGACTGTATTTTGATTGATTCCAGTGGTATTATGGGTGCTAGTGGTAGCTGTAGAGTTTCCATAATACTTGAACAATGTTTCCTTTTGAGATAGTTTGGTTTCCTTCTGACTCTCACAAATAACCTCCATTGAGTAATATGGTGTCTGCCCATGGATTTCCTTCTTGACAGGTGAAGAAAAAGTCACTCGACGAATGACAAGGGTATATGGCTGAGTGTTTATAGTTTCCTAATACACGTCTAGAGTTTCTTTCCATGCGTCTAAAGTTACAGATTCTATGATTTTTTTCCCCATGTGTACATGTTTTTTCTGCGCATGTACATGTAATGTTGTGCGTCTACAGGTTTAACATCTACGACATCTGGAATAACTCCTTATCCAACTTCTATACTTTACAAGTTGGAAAAATCTTACTCAATTATACTTTGGGTACCTAGAAAACTACACACTTTTATATAGGATGAGTTCTCAATAGTAGGTGAAGTTGACCCATAAAATATTTTAGACTGGAAAATTCAGGTGAAAGGTACATTGTTGTATTCTGAAAAATTAGCCTTTCTAGATTTTCCAAATGTGGAATATTCATCAAATTATGAATATTCACCACTAAAATTATCCCTGATTGTTATTCTAATTCAGTATTGTGCTCCTTTTTTTGCACCTACTTTGTTTTCAATCCAGATCTATTAGTTCTTAAATATTCCAGTATTTGAATATGCTATATTAACTTAAATATTGCAACTCTTTCCACTTTATTGGTTTCTTTTTATAGATCCCAGTGTAATGATTTTTATGTGCCTCCACTAACTGCCCACATTCCATAATTTATAATTTTCATTCAAACACTGTAATATGCCATTTTAATATTTTTTACTTTCTCCTTTACACTACCTTTTGCTTCATTGTTACCCAATGTTGGTTCGTTTTGAAGGTGCACATGTTTATTTTGAGTTTCATGATTGAAATAAACTATTATAAATGACGTTTGTTTTCACATCACTTCATATTATTTCCTACCTTTTGGCGGTGTTATTTTTTGAATTCAAATAGATTTAATGATTTAATATTGAAAATATAGTGTAAGGTTTATTAATTTTTTTTTTATAAAAGCATAATGTACTGGAAGCTATGTATTAGATATTAATTATGCACCCACATCCTTTCTATTTTTATTTGTTGCTAGTACATCATAGAGGTTCTGTTGGTTCTTTAAGTTGTTTGATTTAAAATCTTGCAATTCCTTCTATTTTAATAGTTTTAATGTCCAAGGTTACACTAGGATCTACTTGCTGAAACTACGAAAGTGATAGGAAATTATGTAATGCATATGTATATGATGAAACTATTAAAGTGTAAAACAAAGTATGAAATAGAAACATGTTACACTGGAATGTAAAAACAAAAAATGGTACGCTAAAAAGACATTATTTGATTTTAATCATGGATGAAAACTTATTTACATTGTAAGATAAAATTTTAATGTAAACAAACCTCACATCTAATATTTTATTTCAATCATGCACCTCTTTCTATTTTCAGCTTCTAGGTTCATGATATTTATATATAATCTATAATATTTTGATTGAGGAGGAAGTTATTAGAGTAACATTTCATTGCATATTTTTACACTTTATTACTTTGTTGTATATAGATACAAGTACAACCATGTTTCTGTTGAATGAAAATAAACCTCACTTCTAACCTTTTATTTTAGTCATGCACCTCATTTGTAACATGTTTGAAATTTTATATCCTTATCCAAATCTTTCTATGTTGCATTTATGTTTTAGGATCAAGTTTTATGATTATTATTGAATGTGAATTATGTATATATTTTAGAGTATGGTGGTCAACATAATGCTACTTGATTGCTTGAAGATATGGTATTAAGTGATATTGGAGAACAAATAAAGAACAAAGTGGAAACAACTTTCAGGTGAGGATTTTATACCTTCATTAAGTTGATGATCCTTAATATCATAAGCATAATCCTATGCTCTATAATGAAACATAATCATAAACATAAAAATTGAATTACATATATATGATGAGTGATTTACATTGTAGAATTTTCCATTTCAATCAACAACACAAAAAATTTAACTTCAATTTTACTAAACCTTATAACAAAAATCTAGAGTGTCCAAGTTAGAAATACTAACCAATGCACTCGATTCCTTTCATTTGAAGAAATTACATTTGAATAAGATTGTTTGTTGTTGGAATTTTCATCCATGTTCACTGAAGATGGACTGCCACAAGGATTGATGAAAATGGAGGAATCAATTGGGAAAATAACATTAACCATATCTTTTAACATATGTTATCCGTCGAGTACACGTTTCATTTTTCTACTTAGACATCTCTTCCTATTTAATTATCTTCATTCCTTCTGAAATTATCTTTCCCTTATATCACACTCCTTATTATACTCCATTTCCTACCTTTGCTGAAATTTTTCTTGCTCCTTCCTTTGCCTTTTAGTTTCATTTTCCGTCTTCAATTGTTCCCTTTTTTATTTCTCAACATTCCTTGTTGATTTTATCTCTTTTATTTGTTAGATTTTCCTTGCTTTATTTTCTTTAATATCCTTCTTGTGGGTCTCTTTTTAAAAAAACATATGCCTGTATTCATCTGATGTGAAAATATAAGATTTAATTCCTAACTATAGTGCATTATTTCCACTTGTTTTGGAAACCCTACCAATAAGCAATTTAAATAAAGTTGATATTGATAATTTGTCTTAATTTTAGCTTAACTACAATATGTATTTTTATATGTGTTTGGCACAACGTCCTCATTTTCACCCAAATATGATGTATTATCCACTCTTCCATATGCTATTTTAATTGAATCCAATTTTTTGTAGTCATGCATCAACTAAGTTGGGAGAGGTGGCAGTGGTGAAGGAAATCAAATTAACACATCTTATTGGATAGATAAAAATTCACACCAAGGTTTGATGCAACCTCCTTTACCCAATCTAGCTTGCTAACTTGGGTAGAAAGACTCAAACTTCACTCTAAAAAACTAAAAGTTACACCATCATTTGTTGGTTCTTTTCATAAATGATAATCAATATTTTCATGGATTTATTAGATAATTTGGTGGTGAACATCCTCTACATTTTTTGGTCATTCTCATTCAAGAACAATTATTTGATTGATTTTATTCAAATCTTGTTGTATCAATGTTATGGTAGCTTCAGTTTCTACATTAGTAAACCCTGCTAACCTCATGATATTATCTGCAACATCTAATTATTTCTCTTAATATTATTAGATATATTGAATGTATGGCATGAAACCATGTCATTTGATACTACTTCTTAGTTGAGGGGCCATATTACATTTGTTTTAAAACCAACATGAATATTATTAGGTGTTAACATGCTCTTGAATGATAAGATTCCCAACGTGGTCAATTCCTATTTAGTAACATCTAACCCATGATGTTTATTCATTCATACTTTTCTCTCAACCTTGAAGTAGGCCTTAAAGGGACCAAATATGATTACGTATAATTGCTACAATTTGAGGATTTTGTGTGGTGAAAATCTAATCAAGTAAATCCCTAGAGTCCTAGCTTCCTCAGTTGTTGGAAGTGCTATATGGATGTCATGACCATCAAATATGAGAAGATGTTGATTTTTTGGTGAAACTCCACCTAGTAGAAATCTAACAAAGTGATGAATCTAGTTCATAAATAAGTCTTTTGTCATCTATGCATGGGCTTGTATAACTATACATGCCCCTAGTTCACACCCTGAAATGAAATTTTGCAGCTGCCTTTTTGCTTTAAAAAGGTAGAATCTTGAGATAATTTTTTTGGTTGTGTTGACACATGCTAAGATAGTTATCCATTCTCTAGTCCTAGACACGATCTGTAAGACAATCTTTTATCCTTTATTTTTAATCACTAGCATTCCACAATTCTTACAAATTTGTAATCTTGTTTCATCACAATTCCAAATTATAAGTGGCCAATATTGGTTTTGGTCACAATTTTTTTTTTAATTTTCATAAAAATAAAAAAAAGAGGGCCTAATAATTACTACCTCATCTCTATATAGGACTCTAGCTATTTTGATTGACAAATATGGATGTCTATTCTTAAATCCTTTCCACCTTAACTTACCAGGAACTCAATCTGTGAAAGGGTGGCCCTTGTTTCGCATATGTGAGATGTCAAGCCCATGCCCCATTTTAGATAATTCCTTGGCCCATTGCATGAGGTATGATTTCTCTTTCTATGATAGAATAATATGTGGCCCCCTTATATTTATTGTCATAACTCCTTTTAGCCACTTAGCCAAAGTGTTGGGTTACATGTCCCACTTATCTGCTATGGTTTAAATTGGGTAGCCATTATATTTGAAATCTTTAATGACACTTTCTAGATCATATTTTATCGATGATCTACCATTTTCACCCTTTTTATCACATACTTGTTTCATCTCACTTCAACACTTGGTTGACTTTATTTTGCGATGAGACTTGTTTCCTCCTCAACCACATTTTGTTTATCAATGCAATATAAATTAACACCTACATTTTTCATTTTCACACGATGTCTTCCCCTACCAAACTATGACCTCTCCTTCCTTCTCCTCATCCTACACCTAGAAAAATGATATGTGGGTGATCAATTTGTTCATGCTTAGGAAAATTTGCACGCTTGGAAGTTTATGCAATGTATAATCTCACATGCAAGCTATGCAAGAATGTTTACTTCAAATTTTATACAATGTATGAGTTCACAGGTAATCCATGAAAAATAACAGTGTTCCTCATTTAAAATAGGTACATAAACATCATAGTCATTATTCCTCATTTAGAATATATAAAAAAACGCCCTTGGACTAGGATCTATAAGCAAACATGAGTAAATTGGAAAGAGTTACACGATTCATTTAGAACATATACATAAATAACCATGAATTGGGATCTATAAACATAAACTAGTAAAGTGGAAAGAGTTACAAGATTCAAGTTAATAAAACATACTCAAAGACTACAATTGTTATGAACCAACAACTCTAGATTGAAAACAAAGTGGGTGTAAATAAGTAAGGAAATCAATATTGAAATGGAAGGATAATGCATTTCTTCACAATTGTGGGTTTTATCCTTGAGATAAAAGGCCCCATTTCTAACTTTTTATTTCAATCATGTAACTGAAAAAACAAACAATACCTCTAAAATAAATTTTATCCCAAAGATAATAGACACTATTTCAAACTTCTTTATTCCAATCATGCATCTTAAGTATGCTCCAATATTCCTAAAAAACAAAACATTGTAATAGCATAGAAAATATATACGATATATGGGTTTTTCAAATAATTCATTCATGTGCATACTTCAATATTTATGTATTATATACACTTATAGGAAAGTTATGCAAGCTTATTAACTTAAATTCTATGTTATAAAAATTGGTTTACACAAAAAAATAACTATTTCGGTGTAAAACAAAACATCTAAATGTTGTGATGTTGTGAAAAAAAAAATGGCATGACTAAAGTGTTGCTTCAAAATTGTGAGTTTTAGTGGTGTGACAAAAAACCTCATTTGTAAAAATTTTATTCCATTCATGTAACTCAAAATAACCAACACCACCTCTAGAATGAAACAACATCGAGTAAGAATGAAGCAAAAGTTAGTTCTAAGGAGAAGGTAAAACAATACTGAAATGACGTGTTACAAAATTGAGTCACAATTATGGGTGATGGAATGTGGCTTGGTGGTGGTGGCAATCACATTAATTCGATACATGCAAAAATGAAGGCTCGTAAAATTTTTTGATTAGTTTTTTTTACATTTTTTAAAGGCACCAATTATATATGTTTTTGGATATTTTAATATAAATTTAAGTCATTAATGCATAATTATCAGGAAACATAGGAAAATAGGAAAAATAGAGATTTTTGGGGAAAACACAATGGAAACAGGTACATGATTGAAATAAAATGTTAGAAGTGAGGTCTGTGTTCATTCAACATAAACATGGTTGCACTGGGATCTATAAGTAAAAACTAGCAAAGTCTAGGAAGATGTAATGCAACATTACTCTAATAATTTTTTTCTACATCCTAATTAGATTTATGTGAAACTTAATTGATTTTTGGTTAATTAAGTATACTAAAGGATGTAATGTTTAGAAATAGGTGATTATTATAATTAATTAGCATCGAACATTATTTACTAATACCCGAATAATGCTTAAACACTTGTAACTGATATGGTAAATAAGATACACACTTGAAGTCACAAAGGAATGATTATACTTAGATGATTACAGATGATTATGAATGCGTTACTAAAACATAAAGATCTAAACCTAATGATGCTTCATTTTAGAGATGTTGACTGGAAATTACCTTTGCATGAAACCATACAACTCTATTAGGACCGTACCATATGGTCTTGACCCTTATGCATAGTCTTGGACCTACTTATATATGGGATTTGAAAATACATGAGATGGTCACCTTCTTAGAGATATCTTTCACTTTCAAACCCTAATTTTTTATACTATTATGAATCTCTCTAAATATTTTGATCATGATCTCAAACCCTAGCCTTGGATGGGAAGTCCTGCACAAACATTAGCTGGTGTGGCCACTCCCATGCACCACTAATGTTGGTACTAATTTGAATATGCCTAAAACTTCACATCATTCTCCACTTAGCGTGTGATATCTAAATGAATGTAACTATTTTTAACAACCAACTTTGACAATGCTTAAGTTGAATTGGGTTTTACTTAAGTACCCGGGGAAGGGATGTTTGAGTGCTTGTAAATGAGAGAGACTAATGTCTTGACATGGTAAGAATATTAATAAATATACAAATTTATTCTCTTATTACTATAGGTATGATTTTGTGAGATTTAGGGAGCCTTGGATGCCTTCCACAAGTGTTGGAAGTGAGTTCATCAATGTAGTGCTACATGATTTATAAGTTAGCAAATGAGTAGTGTTTACTTATTTATATAGGGTTTCGTAAATGATTTATTTAAGAAATGCTGACCCATAGAGATTATAAGACCCAACAAAGAATAAGAAATTGAAATCATAATTATAGAACATGCTTTTCAAAGACCTTACAAGTCTATCAAGAATGGATATAACATCCTCATAAAAATGCACTGCATTGACCATGGAAGTAAAACATGCAATCTGAAGTTTAGAAGTTGTTACTTAATGTTTTTCTATGGATTTTATGCATTATGTTCTCATAATTTAACGTCATTTCACTATGCAAGGATACAAAAGATAAACAATAGACCTCAAAATGTTCTAAGTAGGAATGAGAATATTTTAGATATCTTAGTAAGAGTGCATTGTCAAAACTAGCAGTGTCACAAAGGGAATTGTTAAGTTTGAGTGTCTGCATTTCCCCCCTTTAAGTATGAAATGTTTAAAGGAAAATATACCTGAGTGTGTAGATAAAATTTATCTTTGCTATTTTATTTTTTACAGGATCCTATTGTGCTTAGTGTTGGCATACTCCATGATAAAACCTACAATATTGAGTGTAGTTAATGTCCATGATAAAGAATTAAACTTTAAATAAAATGCAAAGTATAACACGAAATATTTACTTTTGCTTTTTTTTAAAAATGAAATGAAAGGATGTAAACAAGGAAGGAATACACATGTTTATTATGCAAAAGGAAAAAATATTGTGCTTTACTTTTTCTTAGAGATTTGCTTTGTTGAATTTTCTGAAGTATTGGGGGTGATCAATAACTTATTCTTCCAAGAAGAAACTAGAGTATTGGGTATATGCAACCTAACATAGAATTCCAAGGAGAGAAGATTCAAGATGAAGAATTAAGTGCAAAAATACCTTGCCAAGGAAGAAGACCACGTTTCAAATTTATTCAAAAACTCTAATGTTTTCCCCTTTGAATACAAGAGGAAAGAAAAGTTTACTTATGAAGAAAGTTTCTACTTTGATACCTTCCACAACCTCATGGACCACACCACTACAAATGGATCTAGGAATTATTATGTAAATAAGGACACATAGTATAAAAGATAATGATTTCCCCCATGTCCTTCCCAAGTGCTGCACAACTAAGTAGAAACTGTAATATACTGAAATGTTGATGGAGGAATGAGACTTATGCCCCCAAGATTCCTAACACTGTAGTAGAAATTGAATTCCATGGAAAATATGGAATGAAGTACTTCATGCCCCTGTTTAATCCTTAGTTAAATTTTAGGTCAATTTAATTAGATGTAGAATATATTAGAGTTGATTACAAATCTTACAAAGATGGTATAATATAAACACTAACTCCAATTTATCACTCATATCAAATGTAAAGAATTAACAATGTACCAATTAACCTAATATGTAATTGAAAACATAAAATAGATTTATAAAAGTGCTTAGTTTATTTTAGATGATTTTTGGAGAAGTTTGGGACTATTCAATAGTGAAAATGGGAGATTCGAACCTACCTAACCTTAAAAACTGAAGCCAGAACTATAAATAAACTTGGGTTAGGACCGTATAATCAGGTGAGGACCATACCATATACTCTATCCTCTTCTATATAGTCTTTGACCTACTTTGAATATGCGTCCCCAACTTTATGGGTTGATTTCCTTCCTATATTTTTCTATCCCCATTAAAACCTATTTGTTTCACATACAATGATACTCTTTCAATAAACTGAACATCATCTCAAACCCTAATCATGTATGAAGATTCTTGTAAAACAAATATTAGAAGGGTTTTGGGCACGCCTTTGTACCACCAACGTTAGAACTACTTCAAAGATACCTAAAACTGCACACCATTCTCCACATAATATGTAATATTTAGATAAATCAATCAGATTTGGTAGTTTCTTTGACCATGCTTCCTTTGAATTGGATCTTTTGAAAACACTTAGAGAGATGATGTTTGGATGTTTGTAGACGAGAGATATGGATGGATTGACTTAGTTTTTAGCTTCATACATGATTTGGGTAGTGCCCTAATGACTGTAGATGTGAAATTACAATATTTAAGGGGCTTTGGATACATTTTGTAAGTGTATAAAGTGAGTTCTCACGTTTATTGTATTAGGAGTTCCAAGTTATCAAATGAGGTAGTGTTTACTTGCTTATATAGGGTTCCATAGATGACTTATCTAAGAAAGAAAGACCCAAATGAAGTATAAGACCTAATGAAAGATATCAATTTGAAAATGTAGTTACAAGAGATATCGGTCGAAGACTGTAGAGAAGGCTCAGGATCATATATAAATTCCTATTAATCAAACTATATGGCCTTAAACAGAAGTAGTAAACATGTAAAATAATTTTTAGAGCTTGTAAATTGATGTTTTTATATGGATTTTGTGCATTGTATTTGTTTAGATATGTTTTTACCTTTCTACTTTGAATTAATGAAGTGAAATAATTAAAAAAACAACAACCTCGGAAGATGACGGGGTTTACCGATACCCGTGAAGATGAACGATGATGCTAAGGGATGATTTATGTTGACAGATCCAAGAATGTGTACAAATTCTTCTTTCCAATGGGATAAGCTACCTGTAATGCACATACACTCAGAAAAATATGGGATTAAATAATATATGGCGTATTTCTTGGAAAACGATATTCCTTGGAAGTAAATGGGATCACTTGCAAGGATGTCAATCCATGTTCAAGAAATTAATTTGATAATGATAAGATAAAATGATGAAACAAACGATATAACTAATAATTCAAAGGCAAAGTGACTGACATGGTCCACGACTATATGATGGTATGATGGTGATACCTGATCCAATAGGAGTTTAGGGATCAAAAAATGGATCAAAGGAGAAAGGATGTAGATAGTTGTGTAATAAAAAAGGTCAACAAGATGATATATTTGATTCAGATAAATGCTATAGTGTTATAGATAGCTCAAAGGAGCTTGATAAGGTTTGACAAGCACCTATAAAGGTAGAGTAGTAATAGGTGATGGAGATTTGGATGTCAGAAAGGAAATTTTAGAGGTTAAATAATTTGGTAGACAGGGATCATTGGTGATTAATGATGATCGCTAGAGATTTAGAGGAATTGTCAGTGATTACCATAGAAGTGTACAGGATGATAATAAACTAGATAGAATTGACTAAGTATTATAAATGATGAATGAATGAAGTAATAAAATAAGAGGAAATAGCTTACCTTACATAAGTTTAGAGGTAATGTTATCACCAAATCATTGCACCCCCTGAATGGCTTGAGTGTGAATGGGACATTCAGTGATGATTGGATAACATGGGATCACCTCTCAAGCTATAAGACTTATGGTCTTGAGGTAAACTTCCAGAGAAAGCCAACTTCTTCTTCCTAAACTAAGCACTAAACTACTCCTAATGCAAGGAAATCAACTAACTAGACCTATACTAACATTTCCAGGGGATTAGGGAGAGAGATTTCATGAAATAGAACCTATACTAGAAGTGGTGATGTACAAAGAAAGGGGTTTTTCTAGACAAAATTTCAGCTTTCCAATGAAAAAATATGAACATGGGAAGAATGGACACACATTTCAAACCCAACCGCATATAATAATTCATTTCCAGATAAGAACAACAACTCCCAAAACCTGCAATGGAAACCAAGCTTGCACAATGTACCTGCAGACATGAGAGAGGCAAAAGAGAGTAGAAAAAATGATGTAAGGACAAAAAATTAGTCACAAAACATAGTTTTTATTTCTCTAAAAACATGCACAGTGCATGAATTTAGTAGGAAGAGGAAAAATCTGCCATTACAAATTTCAAAAGGAACGCTTGAAAGCCTCTAAATTCACGATAACTCATCTTGTAAAGAGAGGGGAAGCTTGGAAAAAATTGACTCACTCCTTGAAATAATGCACCCCTTTACATTTTATAACATCATTGAGCTATGTGAGAGAAAGAAGGAAGAAATCTTAAAATCTAGGCATGAATGTAGCAGATAATGAAGACCATGCTTGATATGGTGCACTCCATTCTTGATGGCATGACAATTTGTACCCAGAAAAATCTCCTCTCTCCACTATGCTTCATAAATATTTTTTAAAATTTCCCTCCATTTAAATTAAAAATATATTTTAATAAATTTTTGGAATTCATCCTTTAACCCCTTGGTGGGACCCCAAGTGAAAAATTGCATTGGAGGGGATTAAGTGTATTATTTTGGTAAATGGATCATCAACCATCTTGCCAAGCTAGCTGGCGAGTGGCCCACTTGCATTATTCTTAGTGAGCACTTCACTTTCCATTCTCTGCTTTCACTTTTATTTTCTGGAGAGCTCATTGTTTAGATTCCCCCCCTTCACACAATTTTTTGCCACGTAGTTTATTTTAATGGCCACAACTTTTCATGTAATTTCCACCATCTCCCCAAGTGCCTCGAGTGAGCTCCATTTATTACCCACGGATGCTTGAGTTCTAATTTGTAAATACCCTGGCTGATAACTCGGCTCAAGTTTTAATATCTCCTGCTTATTTTGCTAACGTTTGGTTTGAACCCTTCTCCATCAGGCTTCAACCCCCTTCAAATCATCATGTTCCTCTTTGGTCGGCTCCCTTGCATTGTTCTCTTCTTGCTTGGCCAACAATACCAAATTGCCACAAATGAACCCTGTTGACTTCACATTGAACACTATCGACCTTTTCTCTAGTTGAGTGAGATATTTAATGTCACCGAGCCCCAATTTGTAAATACCCTACCAAATGACTTGGTCTCATATTTCAATGTCACCCCGACTTCAACCACTCGTCACCACTTACTCCTACTTCCACGCAACATCTCATTAACCTCAGCTAACTCCCCGAATTACCCACCGTGCGCTCTGGAATCACCATGCCACTTGCACCTGTGAACTTAGAGTTTGACTTCTTAATGACTTGGATCCCGAGCTAGGATCCTATGTTGCCCCCATCACGTCAGAATTCAAAAGTGGAATCCTTCACGCACTTTGGGCTAATCCTAGCACTGCCCTTTTGATGTCTGAAAGGCATGATTTTTGAAATTCTAATGTTGGAGTTTAGACTTCATAACTCACCTCCTCATTTTACACCAACTCACCATGATGTCCCTAAACCGATAATCTATGAAATCCTGAACTTGGCATCTCCAAAATTTTGAACTTGGCACCTCCGTAATTCTAAACTAGGCACCTCCACACGAGGTATTTCCATTTTTTGGATTTATGCCAAGTATTATCCTACATTCGTTTCCTTGTCTCAGTGGCCTAATCAACTAGCTTGGCCCTTCGAGCTCAAAAATATATTCTTCTTCACCTCATTAATGGCTCAGAAACCTTTTCTTTGATGTTGAGCTCGATCTCGAGCTCATCACCAATACACTGGTGTTGATTGTGCTTACATGATAAGCTAATCCACTCTGCTCCACCTTGCCAAGATTTGATGCATCGAACCCTGGTGAAGAGTCTTCCTTTGTTCATCCTAATTTTATATTAGCTTAGTGCATCAATCTATGGATACAACTCGCTAGGACCCCAATTCATCCGACCACGAGCCTATGACCTTTGAGTTGCACGATGTATTACCAAACCACCTATCATGTCAAGTTATTCCTTTCAATGAGATGTCCAATCACCGAGACCACACCCATTTTTCTCTACTCCCACCATGACGTGCACCATACTTCCAAGACGAGCCAAGATCTATCAACACTTCACCTCTCCAAGTTTAGTTTTTCCCTTGGTTACTCTACCAAGTCATCGACCAATGCCTCATTCATTGTCTCACCAAGCAAAAATGCCATTGTCATGAACTTGCTTCATGGAGGCGCTTGGATTTGAACTGATTCACTTGGAATGTTTGTCATGTGAGTTCTCTCCTTCACATTTCCTTCTAATGGCTCAATGAACCAGGTCTTCTTGAGTCACATGCAAACCCTTACAAAAAGTTAATCCATATGATTTCTCCTTCTTAGTAAGTCTCCCATGGTGAAAAAAATTAAACTCTCACTGAGTTCCAAAATACCTTAATCACCACTGGGTTACAATATTTATTTTGGTGAGTTTCTCGAAGACACTTTGGCCTCATGTGCTGCGACTGAGTTTCTAAGATCTCTTAGACATCACCAAGCCAACCTTCCTGTGTTGAATTTGGGCATTATTAAAAGCTTCCATTAGCTTAGCTTGGTCTAACCTCATCTTGAGATTGCATCTATGATGAACTCCTCACTCTGAATCAACTTGGTATGTGTCAAGTGACTTGTCATAACACTACGGCCTTGAACCTTTCCTTGGTCATGGCTTGGGACCCCTCAAGTTCCTTTCTCGCATGAGACATTGGTGAACTAGGCCTGCCATGGGTAAATTATTGAGCCACTCTCTACATCTAGCCTCACCAAACTCACAAAAACCATGCTGAGGTGTTTTCTATGATGTCAAGACTTCAGCATTAACCACCTAGCTCATTGTGAGATCACAACCCCATCCATACATAGATATCTTTAGCTCGAATGAGCTCAAGCTATTCCCTTTGTGCCGATATATTCCATGAAATTATCCTAATAGTTGTATACGGTATCCTGGATCATCACCCATATGTATCCCAATCCATTTTATATCCTCTCACGAGCTCACATACAAGCTCACCCATCTACCGAATTCACCTAGTCCACCTACTATTAAGCTTGAACTTGAGCTCGTCACAAATCACTTATCCATCTAGCTCGATTGATCTAAGTTAAAATTCACCCTCTCTCATGCATCATGTGAGCT
The DNA here is from genome assembly GCA_019776745.2 of Taxus chinensis. Lineage (NCBI taxonomy): Eukaryota > Viridiplantae > Streptophyta > Pinopsida > Cupressales > Taxaceae > Taxus > Taxus chinensis. The sequence continues at coordinate 615,432,919 of CM034152.1, read as the reverse complement.
CGCTGAGCATCTTGTTGAGCTTCTCGGCAAGCTATTTTCAGCTCATAGCTTCTTTTCCACCTTAAACTGATTTTTGCCCTTATTTTGACTTCTAGAGCCCTTCCTTGAAATCGGTGGGTGTTGGAAACACAATATAAATTCTTTAAACATAATTTATTAATTTTGAAAATTTTCTACCGGTTTTGACTGGAGATGGACCCATTAAGGTTGTTTTTTCACTCTAAGCCAACCTTGAGTCACCAAGACCTGGAAAAAAGGAGAATAGTTGAACATGATCTTGAACCTTACCAGAACACCATAAACGCTCACAAAGTATGAAATTTTTCCTGATAACCATGGACTCTCTATGAACAAATTTTTCTGGCTCCAGGGTGCAATTAACCCTTGTTTTCCACTTTTTCCCAAGGGGGAAAAAATGGATAACATTTTTGGTGACCTCTCAGGAATGCTTTCCAGCTAAGCATAATTCCATTAGCCTTCAATATCCATTAGTAATGGAGTCAATATTGATATCTCAAAATCTGATTGTGAACCATGAGATTCATGTTCCTGAGCTACCTAAACACTGTTACATCCTAGAATCGAAGTAGACTACTTGAACTTATCCTAGAATATGATATTTTCAAGTATAAATCATGTTGAATATGATGATTTTTGAGCACAAATAACACCTTGTGGAGTTTGGAATAAAACACCTGCTGGTTTTAGACAACATGGAACTCTATTAAAATTTTAACTTTTCCCTTCTTCTAAAAAATTCACCTTCAAAACACTATGCAAGAGCAATGACAAAACAAAACACACATAACAATTGAAAACCATGTATGCTTCAAATGAAACATGCAGAGTATGCTAGACACTTATTTTGCTGAAAACAAAACTACTCCTACTCTACACTAACTAGAGGCACATGTGAGCTAAACAAACCCTACAAATGGTTGTGAAAAATAGCTTCCCTTCCTCACAATGGGCAGTCATGCAAATGTTTTGACAATGGATATGGCTAAGACCGAAAGTAAAAATTTGAAACAAGCCCAATTATTCACTTGTTTTACAAAGGCATCAACTGGAAAGAGAAAGAATGCCTCTTTTAGTTGCTCTGCATTTGTTTTGTAGAGGTATTGTAATTGATCCTTGGGATTGTAAAACTCATCCTAACATTCTTAAGTGAATGTGATTAGTTGTGGATTCTATTTTGGCTCTAATGAAGCCAAGTATCTAATGGGAGATGATATAACCCTTTGAATATGCCCATTTATCTGAGCTTCAACTTTAAAAAGGAAGCATATCTGATGATATCCTTGAAAAAGATGGTTATCCATGATCTGATTTCCCTCTCGTTTCCCATTTACAAACAACGTATCTTCCACCTAGATGAATGGTATTGAAGCAGTAACCTCTTCATTTCCTATCCCTTCCTTGACAACAAGGAGTTCCTCAACAACATGCCTCTCCTTTAGATTACTTGCAACCTCTAATTGAGATTTTGGTGAACCACTGCAAGTGTTTGAAGTATGTTGCTCATATGGGATTTCTTCCTCTTATGATTGAATAAAAATTTGATCTATATTTTCAACCTCCTCATCCGACATGACACTTGTAATGCCAAATTCTTTCCTCTGCTACTTCTGAGGACCATTAAGGGTAGAATTTTTTTTGGATTTCTTCTATCATAGGTTCATTAACCAAATTAGGCTTTGTAACTTAATCAAGATCTGTAGCTAAAAACATGAAGCTATCCATGATATAATCTTTATTCAATACATATGAATCTATTCTATCTTCTCTCGTGTTTTCCTTTTTATATTTGTTCAATTAGTCGTATGGAATATTTGATTCCTCCAATCTTGGCTCAAGAAGATGGTTATGAGAAGCATATTTCTCTCCTATATTTTCCTCCAAATCAACATGCCTTTTGTGTTGGAAAATAGGTAATGTAACAGAAAAAATTATCAAGTTCCAAAGGCTCATGTTCATCAAAACACTACTCCAAATCTAACAGATAATCAACTTCTTCATTTCCTAGTTATGTCAAAGGTTGAAATTATTCTCCCATGGTGTTCTCAAGATTGAAAATTTGTTCATTGTGACCTTCTTTATCTTCAAACATGAAATTAGAGATCTCAAATTCATCTTGAAAATCAAAAATTTGAAAAGATGAAGAAAAAGAAAAATTTGAAATTTCCTACATTGTTTGTTTCACACTTGAAACCTCTGAGTCCACCTTGATTTCCTCCATGGAAAGAATATCCTTATGACTAGTTACAACATTTGATGAAGCTATTGACAAGATCATCAGTCTTCATAAAAATAGTGCCAATATGTATGTTGCATTCTAAACTCGTAGACCACATGTCATCATCCTTTAGCTATGGCTTTGTCTCTACTACAAAATTAGTTTGTCCCACCTGTTCTTGAGCCTTAACTTCTAAAGAAGGTTTTGGTAGGAGTGGAATTTTCTTGATGTTAAGTTTTTCGGTCCACTCTTTCAGCTTCTTTGCAAGATCTTTTTTGCTAGTATCCTTAACCATATCCTCCTTTTTGTTACTAATGTTATAAGTTTGGTCCTCCCAATATGGATTTTGGAATGTAAGAGGAAGGGTGGGTTGGGATTCAACAACTTCCTTCATTATTTGAGATGTTGGATAAAGTAAAAATTCTTTCTGTTATGGAAGGGAAGGAACCTTAGAAGAAAAAAGGTAAGAAAAATTAAGGTGGGATGGAATAATAGGAGACAGAGAAGTGAATTCCACAATAGGGGTAGCAGCTATAAGGTTAGGACTATAGGGGTTACGTTTAAATTACATGGATGGAAGCCTGGGAAGAGGGTTGTAAGGTGGTAATGCAGGGACCTCCCATTGATAATATTGACTAACATCACATTCATAAGCTTCCCTCTTCTTGATCCATTCTCCAACTTGAGTCATCATTTTGATTATGAATTGAAGCTTTTGTTGAAGATTAAACTCACCTAGTATAGGGCCAGTCCAAGGGTATTGAATTTTGAAACCAATCTTGGTTACCTTTGTCATTTCCTTAAATCTTATTTTCACTATGTTATACTCCAACTCTTGAACCCTTCTCTGAAATTGGTATTCTTCGGGTGTAGGATAGCCTCCAGAATCTATAGACCATTTTTCTTCACTAACCTCAAAGTTTGGTGTATGACCAAACTGATCTACGTCTTGCTCATGTAAACATACATACTCAAACTTAATTCCATCATAAAATTGGTCGGGAGGTGGATTATAGTAGCCTGAAGATGGAGAACATTATTACATGATGTAAGTAGGACTTCCACATTGGAAATGAATTCATGATTGCACAACTTCATGGACTAAAAGAAAATGAAGAGATGTGGGAGAAAAATGGATGGAAATGGGTGAAAAGAATGGTCTACAATTCTGAAAATGGGTTACTTGGACCAATGGAGTTGCCAGTTATGCTTGGGTATTCCTCATAAGGATAGAATTTCACTAAGATCACAATGACTTAATGGAACAAAAAGAACACAAATACACACACATGTGAAAACTTTTCCTCTTGTCCCACTGAGCGTGCCAAAAACTATTATGACCAAATTACCATAGCCCTCGAATAGTTTGAGTGTGAATGGGATATTCGGTATGATTTAATAACATGGGATCACCTTTAAAGTTGTAGGACTTGTGGGCTTGAGGTGAACCTACAGAGAAGGGCATATTCCTCTTCCTAAACTAAGTAGTACACTACTCCTATTACAAGGAAAACAACTACCTAGACCTATACTAACTTTTCTAGGGGATTTGGGAGAGAGATTGTATGAAATATAACCTATACTAGAAGTGTTGATGCACCAAGAAAGAGGTTTTCTAGACAAAATTATGGTTTACCAATGAAGAAAGTTGAACATGGGAAGAATGGAACGCATTACAAACCCAACCACATACAATAATTCATTTGCAGATTAGCACAACAACTACCAAAACCTGTAATGGATACCAAGGTTACATAATGTACCTGCAGAAATGAGAGAGGAAAAAGAGAGTAGAGAAAATGAAGCAAGGACCAATAAATAGTCACAAAACATAGTTTTTATTACTCTAAGCACATGTGCATCGCATCATTACAAGAGGAAGAGTAAGAAGCTAGTATTATAAATTCAAAAGGAAGGCTTGAAAGCCTCTAAATTCACAAAAAATCATCTTGTGAAGAGAGGGGAAGCTTAGAAAAAAATGACTCACTCTGTGAAATAATCCACCCCTTTACATTTTATAACACTATTGAACTGTGTGAGAGAAAGAAGGAATAAATACTAAAATCTAGGCATGAATGTAGTAGATATGAAGACCATGCTTAACCTGGTGAACTCCATTCCTAATGGCATCACCAATTGTACCTAAAAAAATTTCCTCTCTCCACTATGCTTCATAAATATTTTTTAAAATTTCCCTCCATTTAAATTAAAAATATATTTTAATAAATTTTTGGAATTTATCCTTTAACCCCCTTGGTGGGGCCTTGGGTGAAAAATTACATTGGAGGGGATTAAGTGTGTTAGTTTTCTAAATGGCTTGCTATCCATATCACCGAGATGGATGGCAAGTGGTCTGATTGAATTATTCTTAGTGAGCACTTCAATTTCCATTCTCCACTTTCAATTTTATTTGGCAGGCTCATTGTTTAGACTCCCCCCTTTGCACTATATTCCGCCACGTACTTTGTTTTAACAGAAACCACTTTGCATGCACTTTCCACCATCTCCATGAGTGCCTCGGGTGAGCTCTAAGTATTAACCCAAGTTCCTGAGTTCCAATTTGTAAATACCCTGGAAGATAACTCGACTCAAGTTTTAATGTACTTTACTTATTTTTCTGACATTTAGTTTGATCCCTTCTCTATCAGGGTTTGGCTCCCTTCAACTTGCCACGTGCCTCTTTGGCCAGATCCCTTGCTTGTTCTCTATCAGCTTGGATAACAATGTTGGATTTCCAAAAATGACCCTCGTTGAATTCATATTGAACACCACTGACCTTTTCACTGGTTGAGCGAGTTGTTTAATGTAACCAAGCCCCAATTCATACACACCCTTCCAAATGACTCAAGGCTAATATTTTGATGCCACCCTGACTTCGGAAACTCATCACGACTTACTCCTAATTCCACATGACATCTCATAAACCTCTGATAACTCCCCAACTTACCTGTTACATGCCCTGGAATCACAATGTGACTTAAAAATACCAATTCAAAGCTTGAGTTCTCAACGACTAACTCCCGAGCTAGGACCTCGTGTTGACCCCATCACGTCGGACTTCGAAAGTGGAATCCTTCATGCACTCTGACGTAATCCTCGCACTTCCCTTATGATGTCCAAATGACATGAGTTACGAAATATGAATTTGGAGGTTAGGATTCTTAAATCACCTCCTCATTTTCCACCAACTCGCCATGATGTCCCCAAACCAAAAATCTGTAAAAGGCCAAACTCGGCATCTCCAAATTTATGAACTTAGCACCTCCGCAATTCTAAACTAGGCATGTTTGCACAAGCTATTTCCATTTTGTGGCTTTATGACAAGTATTATCCTGCGTTTGTTTCCCTTAGCTCGGTGGCCTAATCAACTAGCTCTGCCCTTTGAGCTCAAACATTTCTCCCACTTCACCTTGTTAATGGCTTGAAATCCTTTGCTTCATTGTTAAGCTCGATCTTGAGCTCATTACGAGTGTACCTATGTTGATTTTTGTTACATGGTGAGATTATCATCTATACTCCACGTTTGCGAGATCCAACACATCGATCCCTAGCACCGAGTCTTCCTTTGTTGACCCCAATTTGATACTAGCTCAGTGCATTGACCTACGAATACAACTTGCTAGGGCCCCAATTCAACTGACCACAAGCCTGTGAACTTCAAGCTACACAATGTATTACCAACCCACCTAATGTGCCAAGATATTCCTTTCAACAATTTGTCCAATCACTGAGCCCACACGCGTTTTTATCTGTTTCCGCCATGACGGGCACCATGCTTCCGAGATGAGCCAAGCTCTATCAATACTTCACCTCTATGAATTTATTTTTTCCCTTGGCTACTCTGTCAAGTCATCGATCGGCTCCTCATTTATCATCTTGTCATGTAAAAATTCCACTGTCATGAACTTTCTTCATGGAGACACTCGACTTTGAACCAAGTCACTCAAAATTTTTACCGCATGAGTTCTCTCCTTCACATTGCCTTCTAATGGCTAGTCAAACCAAGTCTTCCCAAGTTATAGTAAACCATTGCACCAAATTGATCCATGTGATTTCTCCTTCTTAGCATTCTCCCATGTTGAACACAATCGAGCTCTCACTAAGTTCCAAAATACCTTAATTGCCACTGGGTTGTAATATTTACTTTGGTGAGTTTCTCAGTGGTACTTTGGCCTCTTGTGCTACGAATGAGTTTCTTAGATCTCAAACATCACAAAGCCAGCCTTCTTGTGCTGAATTTAGGAATTATTCAGAGCTCCCACCAGGTTAGCTTAGTCTAACCTCCTCTTGAGCTTGCATCTGTGATGCACTCCTTTCTCCAAATCAACTCAGTACATGCCAAGTGACTTGTCATAACATTTCGGCCTTGAACCTTTCCCTGGTCATGGCTTAGGACCCCTTAAGTTCCTTTCTTATGTGAGACATTAGTGAAATCGTCCCGCCATAGGTAAATTATTGAGACACTCTCTACATATATCCTTTGCGAGCTCGTAGAAACCATGCCAAGGTGTTTGCTATGATGCCCAAAATTCAGCCTTAACCACCTAGCTCCCTGTCAGTTCACAACCCCATCCCTGCATAGATATTTTTTAGCTCAACTAAGCTCAAGTTCAAACTAATTATCTTCGTACCAAGATCTTCCAAGAGCTTATTCTACGAGTCCTATGCACTAACCTATATCATCACCCATACGTATCCTGAGCCATTTTATATCCTCTCACGAGCTTGCATATAAGCTCACCCATCTACTGAGTTCACCCAGTCCACCTGATATCAAGCTCAAACCCGAGCTCACCATTAATCAATTATCCATCTATCTTAATTGAGCTAAGTTAAAATTCCTCCTCTCTCACGCATCATGTGAGCTCGTTGGGATGCTTGGCGAACTATTTTTTGCTCATAGCCCATTTTCCACCTTAAACTGATTTTTACCCTCATCTTGACTTCTGGGGTTCTTCCTCAAAATTGGTGGGTGATGGAAACACAACATAACTCCTTTAAATATAATTGATCAATTTTGAACATTTTCTACCCATGTTTACTGGAGATGGACCCACTGAGGAAATTTTTGCTACTCTAGGCAAACCACAAGCCTGCAAGACCTAGATAAAGGGAGAATAGTTCAATATGATCCTAAACCTTACCATAACACCGTAAATGATCCCAAAGTTTGAAGTTATGGTTGATAATCCCAGACTCTCCATGAAGGAATTTTTCCAGTTCCAGTGTGCAATTAACCCCTGTTGTCCATTTTTACCAAAGGGGGAAAAATGGATAATAGGTAAGATTGAGAATATGATGCTACCCAAGAGAGAAATATTGTAGATGTTAGAAGATTTTCTAAGTTGAATTCTTGGATGTGTGAATGGCCTCCAAGGGATGAAAAAGAGATATGTTGGATATTAGTGTGATGAAGAGGGATATAAGATTTTAATCGGAATGCCTTGAGTAACTTCCTATTATAAGCCAAGCCAAACTTGAGGAAGCTAACCTGAAATGAAGGCCTGAAACATGTTTATAAAAGTTTATTTCAACAAAGGAGAATCTTCGGTGATTGGTTAGAATCATCGGTGATATGAGAAACACAGGAAAAAGGTTGTAACAACTTCCAAAATCGATTTATTTGTTTGTTTTGAAAAAGGATGTATGCTGAAAGAGGTTATATGGGTTAGGAGTGTTATTAAATGGTTGAGAAGTTGTTGATTTTGTTTTGTTTTATTTGATTTTAGTTTCTAAGTGTTTTTGGGTTGCTTTAAGAGGAGTAAAATAGGATTTCATAGTTGTATAATGATATTTACGAGGAGTAAATATGGGAAGGGAGAAATAAGACTTAGGATAGAGTACTTAATGTATAATATGATAATGAAGGTGTCCTAACAGATGCAGACACGAGGATTATTGGTGCTAATTTTAGGTGTCTACATTTTCCACTTTTTGTTGAGTGGTTTTAGACAATACGTGAGACAAAAACGAGATGCGATAGATTATATGATGAGGTTCTCCACCTAAAACTAGGGATTGATGACTTAAAAGAGAATCGATCATGATTTTGAAAGAGATAGATGGATAAAAGATAAAAAAATGAAAGCATGAGAAAATGAGAGATGATGCCCTAGGACGAGGTATAGGAATAAGATGAGTTCCATAAAAAAATCAAGTGATAGGGGAACCAAAGGGTTTGTGTCCTATTGGCATATGAATTAACGACATAAAAAGGATTTTTTGATGATGTCAAAGGACTAAAGATTGATGTTGCCACAATGGTGGGCTTATGAGGCCAAAAAGTCAAGTGATAGGGAAACCAAAGGGTTTGTGTCCTATAGACATATGACTTTAACGACAAGAATATGATGGTTTGATGAGATCAAAGGACCAAAAATTGATGTTTCAACAAAGGTGGGCTTATGAGATCGGGAAGTCAAGTGATAAGGGAACTAAAGGGTTTGTTTTCTATAGACATATGACTTAACGATGAGGAAATGATGATTTGATGAGGTCAAAGGACTATAATTTGATGTTTCCACAATGGTGGGATTATGATGATTAGATGAGGGTCCTGATGGTGATCAAGGAAGTAACATGATGGTGCAATGCTGAGATGTTCTCAAGATTGTGTGGATATTGAAAAATGTTGATATGATGATAGATAGATGTTGAAACAACAGGGCTAACAACTGTTAAAGTTATGTTTTAGATATGATGTGTTATTTGATATTGATTTAAAGTTATTTTAATGTTATTCAAAATGTGTCTTAACCATGGTTAAGAATAAAAAATGGAATGATTGCTTTATGCTGGATTTGATACATACGTGATGGGTATAAATATTTTGATGGCACCTACACTTTTGGCTTTATAACAGATGTTAACACATGACTAACAATGGGTAGTCATACATAGGATCTTAGATATAGAGATGAAGTGATAAAATGTACCTTCCTAGAACGTGAACGGGTTAACATATGTATGTTGTAGGGGAAAGTAGGGTTTTCCTTTTCAATAGTTTCATAGAGAAATTCCCCACTTATACTTATATTTTATTATTTTGATGCAAACTAATCGTTGTGGGAAGTTTTCTTTTGACAAGAAAGTTGATCAATATAGGAAGATTTCCGAGGATGCTTTGATATTTGAATTTTTGAAGGTTGAGTGATGTGGGAAGCCTTTTTACATGGGCAGCCATCCTTCTAAGGAGTGGTCTACAATTTTGACTTTTTCACTTTTGATTTTTATTTTTACAGATATTCATCCTTCGAGGGATCGGTCTATGATATTAAACAAGTAGTTGTCCTTCAAGGGATCAATATACTTTTATTTTTGACAATATGATTTGATATTTGGATATTTTTCCTTTAAGGGATCAGTCTATTATTATGATAAGATGCATCCATAGATATTTTTGACTATCTTTGAAGCTAAGGGAAAACCCCTAATAAACCTTTTCGAGGAGGGGAAGAGAGATGTGTACATGACGTACACACATACATGCCCCATGACATGCCTTTGGTTGGTAGAAAAGGTAGATGGATGTAATGATTGCAGGGTTCCAACCAAGGAGGAAATTTTCCATGTGAAATATGTGATGAAAAAAGTTGTGGTTCTCATATTTAAGGCTTCGAGAATAGTGACGGAAAACCACATACTTTCAAACAATTAGGATGATAATATGGTTGGTTGATGGTGAAATAAGATATTTTATGTGACTACTATTATGATGGTAAGAATGTTAATGGTAGAAACGCCACAAGTGTAAGGCATTCAAAGGTTTATTTTTAGGTGTACCATGAACGGAGGCTAGACGATACACTCCCAACCCATACTACATAGACCTATCCAATCAAGGGAAAACTTTCCACGTATATTCCTTTCCAAAGTAGTGACATTTTGACTTGATTGAAAGTATAGGGTTGGTGAGGATTAACTTGGGGGGGGGGGGTGTAAGGTAATACTTTCAAAATATCAAAAGAGAGGAGACCCCCTAGCATGATGATGTGTCTAGAGATAACAGGTGCCGATAGAAATGATGTCTTTCAACTTAGGATGATGAAAGTTTTGACATTGATTGATTGAGTATATGGTAAATAAAGGAGGATGTGAAACCTTTGACAAATGAGCTGTTAAAAATTTGGATGGTACATGAGAAGATGATTGATAAGGAGGGGTAGATGACAAAGTTTTTTCTTTGCCTTTTCTTCGTGTATGACGATTTATGATTCATACAGGTGGGTGAGAAACACTAATTTGGGATGAGGGACCTTCAATGGTAGGTGATGAGAATACGTATGAAAAATAATTTTCAAGTTCTAATTGAGGGTTACCTCGTGGTCCTATAAATGTTGGTGTGGATACTGTTAGTGACTTGGGTATAGATGTTGATGAGATTGAGAGACCTTTAATGGAAGGTGTGGATATTGAAGAGATTGAGAGAACTTCAATGGAAGGTGTCAAATACTTGTCTAAAAAAGGTTTGATAATATGAGATTGAGGATGTCCCCGTTGTCCTATAGCTATTGATGAGGAAATTGACAAGGGTGGAGGTATAAATGATATCAATGATGGCTTATGATGGTATTCTTTTGGGAGAAGATCATTGATGAGGAAAATTAATTGGATTATGGATTTAAGAACTTTACAACTCTCTGTGTTATGACTTGGGCTTCTATAGTAGGCACAAGTTTTATTTTGATCATACCATGGAGGTTTTCGAGTATGTGGATTGGGTGTTTTAATAGATGGTAGTGTGATAAGGGAAGCCTGTATAAGCATTTTGAGGATGTTAGTGTAAGTCCCTTTCGGGGGATTTGGATTAATGGATTTTGATTTTGATTTTGATTTATGAGAACGCTCTATATGACGCACATTATTTTTGGATGTGGGTGGATGGGTATATTTTGTACGGTGTTGGAGAATGATAGGGATGTTATGAGGTTGATAAGAAAGAGGATGTGATTTAAGGATGAGATAAGATGTAGGTTTTATAAAATTGGATAAAGAATGAGGTCCCAAAATGGACGAGGTGGAATAATTTATGGATGATATAGGGTTTTTCTATGTAATATGATATTGAGATAAAGGATGGGGTCCCAAAATGGATGATGAGGGTGGAATTGTAGATGTGAAAGTTTTGGATTTTGATTAAGGATGGGGTCCCAAAATGGATGGTAAGGCTAAAACCTTAGATGATGTGCATTTTGATTTTGTAATGCCAATCTTAGGTTAAGAATATGGTCTTATAAAATATGATGAGGATGAGGTCATGGATGTGATGGGATTTGAATATGTAGTGTTTGTTTTAGGATGAAGTTCAAAACTGGACGACAAGTGAAGAACTAGAGATAGGATTGTATTTAACTCAGATGAGGTAGTTGTTATTTCTAGAAATGATTGAGGAGGGTCACTTTCATGTGAGCTACCCAAGTATTCAATTGGTTTAAATATGGTGGTTGGATGTCAAGCTCTTCGATTGCATGTGCCCCCTTTGTAGTGGTCTGCGAGGTGAATTCTAAAGTTTGTAAGGAGTTATTAGGTGATTGGATAATAAGAAAAGGTGATGTCGATGCATGAGGATTATTGAAAAGAGGATCTAGGGGCTTCAAGTCTTCAAGGGGAAATTTTGGTGATGAAAGGGTCTCCTCATAGGGAAGATTATATGTAATAGTGTTGATGATGTGACTCAAGGGATGTACAATATTTATATGGACTAGATCTATTGAGGGTTTTGGGTTAGGGAGAAAATTAATTACATCATGCATGGTAGTTTCATCTAGCTCGTATGAAGACTTATGGAAATCAAATGGGAGATGTATAGATTGAGGATCAAGATGGCCTTCTTTAAGGGCTTGGATTTCTAACTTTCTGGTCATGGTGAAGGATTCATCAAAAGTCTGGAATGTGTGTATCTAGAGGGTGGATGAGATATGATGGGAGCATGATTGAGTAAACAAATCAATCAATTTTGATTGAGGTAGAAAGGAAAATTCATTGATAATGCTCTGTCATCTAGTGACGAAGTCAACAATAGATTCTTTCTCATATTGTTTGATGGTAGAGAGGTCATATATGGTTATTTTGTGAGTAACATTGATAGAAAAGTGCTTGAGAAATATTACGGCTAATTGTGTGAAAGAGAATAAAGAGTATCGAGGGAGGGAGTTCTACCAATCTAAGGTAATTCTTGCTAGTGACATAGGAAAGGTTCTAAGTATGAGATCTTGATCACTAATGTTGAGATAAAATGAGTGTCTAAAGGCTAGTATGTGCTATTGACGATCCTCCTAGCCATGGAACATGGTAAATGTTATGTTTGTGGAGCCTATTTTCATGTTAGAGTTTGGTACACCTTCCATGTGTTACACTCAGATATTTTTATGGTGGTAACCATTATGGGCTGTTTTTGGGCCCATGGTTTTTCGGTACCCATTTTTTTTGTAAAACCACCTCTTCGGCTACCTATTGATGTACTTATAAATATATAGACATACAATAGGATTTTTATGAGCATGTTTTGTGAAGGTGAATATTGTGTGCGAATTCAAGTGTGAATTCGGGAGGGTTTGTTGAGCGAAGCTCCAAACAAGATATGATTATTGTAATTGTGAAGACTGTTGGCTTGTAATAAAATCTGAGCAAGTGTTCTTGGTGGATGTAGCCCACATTGGGTGAACCATGTTAAATATTGTCTTCATGTTGTGCATTTTTCATTTCTGTAATTCTATTCATACTTCTTACTATCACAATTCTGAGGAATTATTCCGCATTAGATATTATTAATTCCTAACAATAAACTCAGGTAATTCCCAATGCAGAGGATATAAATTATATGGTACTAATGGATGGATGGGTTCATTACAAACCTGATCATAAGTGAGGGCCTATTTGGTTCCCATGGTAGTGGCTTCAAAATTCTCTAATCTATTCAACAAAGGTTACATGGGTTCATTTGTAGGATTAAGCGTGTGGGAATTAACATGTGAATGTGGATGATAATGTGATTGATTTGATTGATGATATTGGAGAGTATGAGGGTTATTTTATGGACGGGCTTGAAGTGAAGGTTGATAAGGGGTATCTTGAGAATGTTAGAACAAATGTGGGAAGATATAATTCATGAATTATAGATCCACAAAATAAACAACTTGGGATTATAGATTATAATGTGTAGACATTTAACCAGATGTTTATATATACATATAATAGTTAAATAGATCATTAATGAAAGTAAATAAAAAGAAATGAAAGTAAATGAGATAAGATACACCAAATTTAAGTGGAGAAACCCAAAGGGAAAAACTCCACTGAAAAGCATTGTCTTATATTAAGAATTTCACACTTTAACCTAGCACTTCCACTTCACTCCTTGGTCTTAGAGTAAACAATAACAAACTTCTTCCTCATTGTATAACAGCTTTCAGAAGTAGATTGAGCTTAGATCTAATGGTCTATATGCTTAATAGCACCATGTAATTAAGTATCACAAGTCAACAGTCTTGGGAGGGATCATCCTACTTATATAGGATGGGTGAGCGGTTATACCGCTTCACTCTTTTCAAGGTTGTGAAAGACTGACTAAGATTATTAAAAATAATATTTAAGACAAGGGGCTGTCTAAGTGGCAATCCCCACTTGAAATTAATACCCCAACACTCCCCCTTAATTTTAAGTGGGGAAGACAAAAAAAGACATTCCAAGTTTACCTTTTTCTACAAAAGGATTTAAATATCCTTGCATCAGAAAAAATGATTCATGCTAGCATGCAAATAAGGGAAATTAGATGATCTTCCCATACAAAAATTATTAAGAATAAGTTCTTTATGTATGAATACTTACATTAGATTATGGAGCCTTTTATAAACCAAGGCATACCCATAGCTAAGTCGTCATTAGGATTTAGAAGTAACTTCATTTATAGTGACACATGTACTTATTACAAAATGGAGGAAGTATTGGAATTTTACAACAATCATTAAGAGGTGGCATTATCATGCACACTCCCTCTCAATGGAAACTCTGATAGGCCCAACAAGGCATGAAACTTGTAAAACTTCACAGCACACAATGAATTAGTGAAGATATCTGGAACCTGATCTTCAGTAGAATAAAACTTGAGATCAATATCATCATTTACAAATTTTTCTCAAATAAAATGCATATGAACTTCAATATTTTTGGTCCTTTGATTCTAAAATAGATTCTTTGCAAGAGAAATGTAACTCTTGCTATCACATAGAAGAGTAGTGATCCCTTTGACGCCCATGTGCAATTCATCCAACATTCTTTTCAACCACATAACTTCTTTGGAATCTTCCATAACACTTTGATACTCTGCCTCAGTAGAAGAGATAGACATTATTGGTTTATTTTTGCTACACCATGTGATGGCACTTGCACCCAACTTGAAAATATATCCAGAAGTAGAATTTCTATCTGCAACATCACTAGCATGATCAGAATCACAATAACTAAATAATTGTGCATCATTACAAGAAGAATAAAAAATACCATAATTGATTGTCCTTTTAATATATTTCAAAATCCATTTTTCCATTTTCCAATGAGACTCATAAGGTTCTTGCATAAATATTGAAACTACTCTTACTGCATAATAAATATCAAGTATACTAATAGTCAAATAAATTATACTACCAACTAGTTGTCTATACAAAGTAGGATCAAATTTAGCACAAGTTGGTTTAGGGTCTAACTTAATACCAAATTCAATAGGAATGGCAACATATTTACATTCAATCATGTTAAATATTCTAAGAAAATTCATAGCATACTGAGATTGAGATGCAACAATAGACTTATGATCTTAAAATATAATCATGGCAAGAAACTGATTTAATAAACCTAAATCAGTCATTTAAAATTGTTGTTTCAACTTTTCTTTGATTTTAACAATTAAATTTCTGTCACTGCTGGTAATCAAAAGATCATCAACACAAAGAAAAATAATGATAATATGATTGTTATCAAACTTAATAAATAAATCATTATCATAACAACAGTTAGAAAAACCAAGTTCCTGAAAGAACCTATTAATTTTATCATACCAAGTTCTAGGAGCTTTCTTAAGACCATACAAAGAATTTTTAAGCTTACAGACATAAATTTATTCACCAGGTTCTTCAAAACCTTTAGGCTGACTCATATAGATTTCTTATTTTAAGTCAACATTTAAGAAATAATTTTTAACATCTATTTGGTGAATCTCCCAACCATATTGGGCAGTTAATGTGAGAAGAACTCTTACAGTGCTCATCTTAGCAACAAGAGAAAAGGTCTTAACATAGTCCTATACCAAGTTTCTGAGTGAAACCATGAGCTACACTACTTGCCTTGAACTTTTCAATCTCTCCTAGAGATTTATATTTAATTTTGAGCAACCAGCTAGATCCTACAATGCTTCTTTTAGAAGGAGAAGGGACTAGTTCCCAAGTTTCATTTTTTATTAAAGCATGGTATTCATACTTCATAGCTTGAATCCATATATCATCTTGAGATGGTTATTCAAAGTATTTTGGTTCTAACTTATAGAGGGTCATCAAGGCATGATAAGTATGTTGACTTCTAGTTAGCTTTATATGATTATCAGGGTGAGAGTGTTGGATAAGACTTTTATCCCATTTAGAAACCTTAGGTTGGAAGACAATTTGGATGATTCCCCCTCAATATCCATCATATCTAGATTAGGATGAACATCCTCTTGAACTTCTATTTCCATGAGGGAAGAATTATCAGGATCTATCTCTAGAGTGGCAGAGGAGGTTTCATGAGGATCATCAGAGAAAGTTCTTTCTAAGACATGAACATTTATGTTTTCAATAATATCATTCTTGAATGGGTCATGAAATCTTAATCCTTTAGTTTTAAAACCATAGAAAAAAAAATACAAGAAAATGAGGTTGGATCAGGCTTCTTCGTTTTATCTTTTGGAATGTAGATAGAAGCGGGACTACCAAAGATCTTAAGGTGAGAGATAGAATCAGGACTACCATTTGTTTATAATTTTTCAAAATATCAATTAGGATTCCCTATTGGGTGATGAAATCCCAATTGTTCACTTGGGAAGAAATGTTTTGGTGCAAGTTTGTATTTGATGTGATTTTGTTGTGTGTGAGGGAGATTAAGTGAATGCAATCTATTAACCTCATAATTAAACTAAGTGATCAAACAATATGAATGTTTCTTTTTAAGCCCAAAATAATAGTTGATTTCGATGAGGACAAACAACAAAAATTGATGCTTTGAAAATAAAAAGAAAAGAATAGGACTCACCTAAGAAATGCTTCCTTTTTAATTTTAAATTTTAAATTTTTTTAAGCACAAGAATAGTGTAGCAATAAAAAGTTCCCAAAGCATAAACCTGTAAGGGTTAGCATAAAATAGAATCAGAATCAGTCACATAGATTGTTGATGATTGACAGAATCACTGGTGATTCACCTAAAGTGTAGGCAATTTGATTGGATCACTGGTGATAACAGAGCAGAAGGCATGAAAATGAATTTTTAATCAAATTAAAATTAAAAGGGGACAAGGTCCCATCGGGTGTGCCAGAATTTTTAGAGATGTTTTTACCTTTCTACTTTAAATTAATGAAGTGAAATAATAAAAACAAAACTACCCTCAAAAGATGGTGGGGTTTACCGATACATGTGAAGATGGATGATGATGCTGATGAATGATCGATGTCGATGGATCCAAGCATGCATACAACTTCTTATTTCCAATGGGATAAACTACTTACAATGCACAAACACTCATAAAAATATGGGATTATATAGATATATGGAGGATTTCCAAGAAAAGGCAAGTCCCTGGAATTCAATGGAATTCCTTGCAAGGATGTCAATCCATGTGTTTTCCAAGTTTCAAATTCTTAATGAAGTTAATACACTAGCTACTAAAGAAACTAGAAAACTAAAAAATACTGAAGGTTTTTTTACCTCGGATGTGATGCGATACCAGTGCAAAATGATGATGGAGTCTGCTAATACAAATAAGATGAAACCTTTAAATAAGACCCATTGAAAGAAATATTATTAGATGGTTTGTGCGGGGGTTTCCCAAAAAAATGGACCCAAGAAGTGTTAACTTCCTCATTGGAGGTTAACCCTCGTTGTTAAACACAATTGATATAAAGTAAAGATAAATTAAAAATATGTACAAACTGAAAGAATTAAAAAATCTGAAATTACTATTGATTGATTGATTTAAGTATTGATATGATCAGAATAACAAAAAAATAAATGTGTGTGTTCTCAATCGGCGACGACCCAGACTGTGCAGAAATAAGTCAATGATGACCTAGAAGGCAGATCTAGAAAATAAGTGAAATTTGTAGATCCTACAAGATCTGGATGTAATCCAAATACAACAGAAACTGGTGAATGTTGGATCAACTTACAAAGGGAATATGAGGAAGCAAAAACTAGGAAAATGACAGAAAGTGAAGGCTGAGAAGGGTAGGTTGGGAATTGGGACTCTAGTCTAAAGTGACCAGGGTCATGACAGACAAATTTAGATATAAAAGAGGGACATGATTAGGATCCAGAAAACTAGGGAAGAGATTACACACATATCAAGGCTAGAGAAGGATTTGGAACAGAAATAAAAAACCGTAAAAGGCTGAGTTGATGGTGACCTGTCAAGGTTGATGACGACTATGAAAGAGTTGGATAAATCTAAGGGACATCATGCTAGAAGAGTAACCTGCAAGTATGGATATGAAAAAGGAGGTTGATGACGAAGTTGTGAGCATTGTTGTGGATGATCTACTTCTGTAAAAGGTTAGATACCAATAAAGCAATGATAAAATGATAATATTGTAATAAAACAATTCAAAGATAATGACTGGTGGTGTAGATTAACGTACAATAATTAGTATGTTGTTCACTAATCCACAGTCATTTATTCATCAAACATAGGGACGTAGAATTTCAACACTTCTAGTGTTGTATACATAGTTACAAGTGTTTAAGAGATATAACTGAATGTTTTTTGTCACAATAACTGTAAAATATAATGTTGGAACTAATCTAGGTTGCAGATAAAAAATAGATACCACAACTAATGAATAGAACATGTAAAAATAACTCATTAGTAAAGAAATGATTTACTACAACTCTAATCTACTCATGCACAGAACTTAAAACAACAAATAAAAAGGAAAGGGGTTTAGTGAACCACAAGTGGGCTCTGCCTTGGGTGTTATCCCTTCCTAAGGATTATGTCTAGAGAAAGATGACAGAACCTAGATTTGTATTCACCAACATGAAGATTACAAAATACTACTTACAACAATTTCCTCCCTATGGATCAATCTCTACTACAGTCTTATCATTCTCTTTATATTCATCAGATATGTGAAGAGACTCCTTCAACTAGTAGTTACATTTTGATTAAGTACTAGGTCACTCCCAAGAAATTTGTAGATTCTTATACATGCAATTAGAACTAAAGAAAAGTGTTCTAATACATCAACATAACTAATTGTTCATTCAAACAACCAGTTATAAAATTATATCAACTAGTTCCAAGTTGTAGTTACAGAGAATAATTAGGCATTGGTGTCTGCTCTTGTTATCATAACTACTTCTTTACTAGCAGGTGTGAGCTCAAGTGAAGCATCCTTATTGATCAAATTTCCCATAATCATGGTTTTGTATATGTGTGTTCTTTTCTGACTGTAGGTGCCTTGCTGCAGATGAGTCCTCCTTGCTTTCTAATAGAGTTTCTCCAACTACATGTTAGTGAAAATACATAACATATCCTTTCAACAATTATGACATTCAAATAAAACACTAATAATAATTCATTGTATAAAAGAGATTAAAATGAAAATTCAAAATCCATGAAATAGAGTAACTTAATAATAGTTATACTAATTAATATATAAGTTCCATAAACTTAATTTTAGGTGGGAATGTCTGACAAGATAATTGAGATAACAAGTACGATTGTATACAAAATACAACATATGAGATAGTTAAAATGGTAATTAGAGTGTCCCATCAAT
The DNA here is from genome assembly GCA_019776745.2 of Taxus chinensis. NCBI lineage: Eukaryota > Viridiplantae > Streptophyta > Pinopsida > Cupressales > Taxaceae > Taxus > Taxus chinensis. The sequence goes on along the minus strand of CM034152.1, from coordinate 615,413,665 downwards.
GACACACTCATGAGGGATGATTGTGAGGGATGCAACCATGTTCCTAAGAGGTCTGAGAGGTCTAAAATTGCTTCTAGAATGCATAGGAATGAGAGGGAGTTTGCAGCTCACAAGAAATTTTGAGGATTCACATGCATCTAATGATGAATGGAATGAAAGCACTCAACTTTATAGGGTCGATGACAACTGGGTTGGGTCGACGCTGACTTTGGGGAAAGTTTCCCCAATCAGAGGATTTTTCATCTTTTGGCATGATTTCATGTTTTTAAGGATGAGATTGAGTTCTTTAAATCATTACGTAGGAAGAGGATGTTTAGGGATGAGGTGTAGGTGAGTTAGAAGTAGAGATAGGTTAGAAAAATTGTAGGGGTGGGAAATAGAAAATTTGTTAGGGAAAGGGATGAAAAGGATGTAGATTAATTAATTAACTAATTAATTGAATCTTAATTAATTCATGTGAATTAAATGTGGTAGATATTAAAGTGGGCATTTAATTAAATAAGGGGGGTGGATTAAATAAATATACACAATGTGATTGAAGGTATAAATACCAAATTTAGGTGTCTAAATTTTTCCCCTTTTTATTGACTGGTTTGAGCTAGCAAGACATAAGATAAAAAAAATGAGAGTTGGATGAGGATAAAATGGATTGATGATAATCTCCCCCTAAAATGGGGAATCGATTTCGTTAAGGGATATAGATGATGCATTTGAAAAAGGTAGATGATGAAGGGAAGGTGGGTGAAGAAATATGGGTGAAAGCATAACTAAGGCAAGATGCCCCAGACAAAAAGGATTGTAATATAAATAAAAACCATGGCGGTGACTCCAATATCACATCGGTAGAGGACAATTGTGGTCTTAACCGAGATGTGCTACAATGTTATACAGACCATTGAGTGGGTGAAGATAATTGCAGTATGGATGCAAGCCAAGATGACCAACGGGTCATAGGTAAGTCATCAATTTATGTGCAACTAAATGCGTAAGGTATGTGAAATCCTTCATAGATGAGGAATCGAGTGAATAAGTATGCATCCTCAAGGGACGAGGATGAAATTTATGGTGCCCATTAGGACAAAAAAAATGGATGAGAGGAAAAATGAAAAAGTGGGTAATGAAATAATATGCCCCAAAGGGAAAAATATGGTTAAGAAGGTGAAAATAAAATATGCCCTAATTGGGGAAAGGTATGGCCATAAGACGGACTTTGTGCGCAGGTTGAATATGAATGTGAGAAATAAATGAAGGAAGAGTAAGTATGGATAAATAAGTGGAATTAGGGGTGGATTCAAGTTAAATTCCTAAAGGAGAAAATAAATATGAGTACAAATGTGGACTTTGAAATGAGAAGGAGAAGATTCAGAATATGGAAACCCCTAAAGGGAGAATATAGAATATGGCCATGAATATGGACTTTGGTAAAATAATGAATTCCCAAAAAAGGGAGGATTTGAATATCGTAATAAAATGCATGAGGGGAAAGATGAGTATGGTCACTAATATGGACTTAAAAAAATGAACGGTTAAGAGGAGTGTCCCAAAGGGGAAATATGTATGGCCCAATGGGACTTAGGATGAGAAAGAGAGAACAAGATCAAACGAGGAGTAGGATAATACACAACCTTAATGATAGCGACCTATAGATATAAATAGATCTATATCATATCAAGGAAGATGTGAGGAAAATATGCCTCCAATTGTATTGGAGGTAAACTAGAGAGGGATCTAGGTAATGCAAGGTGCATGCAACCAAAACTAATGTTAGTAAATAGTTAATGATAGTTAGTCATTTTAAAGATCATAAGGAAATAATGGATGAAATGATCTCATAAACCTAATGTTGACATAACAATAGGGGTTTGATATGTGCTTGTACAAAGGAAAGAGGGTTCTCTAAAAGTGGTGTTCCCTGAAACTATGCCCCAACTATGGGAAGGAGAAAGAGAAAACTGATCAATGTGGGAAGTCTGAAAGAATAAAGTCAATCAATGCAGGAAGCTTTCTTAGGATACTAATAAAATGGAATGTTGATTGATGTGGGAAGCCTTCAAATGCCATAAGGGGTAGCCATCCTTCGAGGGTATGGTCTACTTTATACAATATAGATGGAAAAAAGTAATATATTATAGTTTTCCTTCAAGGGATTGGTTTTTTTTATTTTGAATTTGATTTACATGCTTTTGATTTTATTTTGCATGAAAAACTATCCTTCGAGGGATCAGTCTATTTTTTATAATTTTGATTTTACATGGGACTAGCTAGGTAGACCAATAAGTAGGGAATAATAAGTGTACAAGAGACACCCTTGGACCCTTTGCATGGTTCCAATATGTGAATAAGAAGGTGATGGATGTAATGATTGCAAAGTTATAACCAAATGGGAGAACCTATCCATAATTAAAATGTTATGGATAGAGCAATGGTGCCCATATTTAAGGTTACATCTAGGAAAGTGACTGGAAGACCAAATAGTTCCAAATCATCACAATGAGAGATACAAGGGGCTAATATGGAGGAATGATTCTAAAGATATGACTAAGAGAACAATGGTAGACATGTGATAACAATAGAATTATTCACAAGTGCAATATGTTAAGTGGTTCCACTTCCGGTTTACCATTAAGGGAGGATAAATGATAGGTTCCCGACCCATACTTGTGTGTAATAATGTATGGTATAATACAGTTAGGGGAAAAAATTCCACGTTGGCTCCTTTCTAGAGTAGTGACATTCTGATTTTATTTGAGGACGAGGTTACCAAAATTAAAGTTACATTATTTAAGGTTCTTATTGTAATGACATGATTAATGCACTCTTGGTAAACATGATGGTGTTCAAGAGCGAGAAGGTGATGCATTCATCTAGCAACTTGAGCTCTACTAGACAATCTTGACAGATAATATTCATCAGAGATGAAGTCACGAAGGGACACGCACAAAGATGGAATTTGAACTTTAAGAGGAAGGAAGGATTCAAAACCATAAAAAAGATAAAAATGCATAGCCCCCATGGAGGTACAAACACTATGTGATATGCCCAAAGTGAAAAGAAAGCTGGAGATGTCCAATTACAACCTGTTTGATCAATCGTTTTGGAAAGAATGTTTCGAAGGGTTTTTGTTGGTAGCTTCGTCTTGGCCGTTAGCTTGTGGATAATATGGAGAAGAGAAAAAAATTTGGATGTTGAATGCATTACATATTTTCTTTAGATACCTTTATTTTTAAAGGACTTTCTGTTGTCCATGACAAGTTTGTGGGGAATGCCGAAGCTGGAAGATAATGTGTTGATAAGATAAAATTAATGATTGGACTAGATTTAGTTGAGTTGAGTGGAATGGCTTACACCAATTTGGTGAAATATTTGGTTGCAAGTGATGATATAATGATGTTGTTGTGAAGAACTGAGGATTAATAAGGCTCAGAAGATCAATACCCCAATGTGAAAAGGGCCAAAGGTCCTGAGCTGGATGCTTGAAAGGCTTAAGAATAAGATTGGAGTGTTGTTGACATTTTTCACATTTCTTAACATACTCACAACAATCATGATTGAGGGAAGGCCAGTAATAGCCAAGATGGAGAACGTGCTTAGCAATGACTAAGCCACCAAAGTGTCCACCACAAATACCATCATGGACTTCTTGGATGGCTCGAGAGGCTTCATGGGATTTAAGACATTGAAGAAGAACACTGTCAAATCTACATTTATAAAGAATTCCACCAAGGATCACATAGCGGTGAGTGCACTGAAGATAATACTTGTTAGCATTTTTGGATAGATTAGGAAGAATAATAGATTGGGATAGATAATAAAATATTTGAGAATACAAAAGGTCTGATGAATTAGATTCAATGAGATTAACCTGGGGTAATTCATGGAAAGGTTGATGCATGATGATGAATGAGGATAGGAATCTTGGAATCCTCTATTGTCCTTGGGATGAGAGCCACAAGGGACACCATTGTATCAGAAAAATAGTTGGTCGATCAGGGAACAACTTGGATGGTGTAGGAATGAAAATCTTCAAAAATAAGATGAACGATGTCACAATATTTTTTAAGAGTGTCATTTTTACATTGATACTCACCTATGACTTGTTTGATTATAAGCTTGGCATAATCCCCGTAGATGTCAATAATTTAGACACCTAAAAAGATAGTGGTTTCAAGACCCAAGATGAGGGCCTCATATTATGTCATGTTGTTTGTACACTCAAAATTGAGTTTATATACAAGGGGAATATGAGTTTCCTAAAGAGGAATGAGAATGATGCCAACGCATCCCCCTTGCTGACACTTGTCACCATCAGAAGAAGAGAGTAAATTTAAGAGCCTCATATTCATCTATGAAATTTCTTAATGGATTCATCCGTAAATTTCTCATAAGTGTACTAGGAAGAGGGGCTTCTGCTAATTAGTCGAGCAATAGCTTGGCCCTTAATAGATTTTTGAGAAATGAACTCAAGGTCAAACTCAATCATGAGCATGAGCCACTAAGTGATATGATCATTATGATATGGCTTAGAATGCATTGTTTTAAGAAGCTGAAAACTAGTAACGACATACATCTTATGATTAAGGAAATAATGTCAAAGTTTTTAAGTAGTAAAGAAGAGAGCGCAATACATATTTTCAGATTCCAGTGTAGCAAGGTTTCACAATCATGAAGATTTCAAATGATGTAATAAATAACCTGTTCATGACCTCGGTCATCATAATGGGCTAACATATCTCCTAGAGTGTGATTGGTGGAAGAAATGTACAAGTAAAATAGCTCCCCCTCATGTGGAGGTGTGAGTATTGGTTGAGAAAAGAGATATTGTTTAAGATCATCAAAATCCTTCTAGAAATCGTGATCCCGATTGAATTCTATGTCCTTATGAAGGAGGTGATGAAACAATTGACAATGATCTGAGAGTTACGAGATGAAACAACAAAAAAATTTGAGGTGGTGTAGAAGGCTGTGAAGTTAATTAAGATTGGAAGGAGGAGGCATTTCAATGATTGCCTTAATTTTTACAGGGGTCAAATTCAATGCCCCTAATAAAAAGGATAAAGCCAAGGAATTTTCCAGTTAAGACTCCAAATACACACTTGGATGGATTGAGACAAAGACAAAAATGAATAAGGCACTTGAAAAGGAATTTGAGAATAGAAAATATGGTCATGTCGATGTTTAGATTTACCTAAAATATCATCACCATAATCTTCTATGTTTTTTGAATGAGATCATGAAAGATCTAAGTCATGGCCCACTGATAAGTAGCAGCTAGAATTATTTAAACCAAAGGGCATGATGTGATAGAAAAAGGTCCCACAAGGAGTAATGAAGGAGGTTTTTTTTTGATATCTTCTAGTTTGATGAGAATTTTATTATAACCAGAGAAACCATCCATGAGAGAAAGCATCTCATGACCTGCAGTAAGATCTACAAATTGATTGATGTTTAGAAGATGGAAGTTGTCCTTAGGGAAAGTGAGATTGAGATCTTGAAAATCGGTGCATATATAAAGCTTTCCTAATGCTTTAGAGATAGGAATAATGTTATAAACCCATTGGATATAGTCAATGGGAATGATGAAATTAGGATGAAAAAGGCAGTTCAACTCCTCTTTAACAAGGAGGGCAATGCGAAGATGTACATGCAACAAATCTTCTGTTTAACCAGTTTAACATTGGGATAAGTGGCAATATTATGGACGACGATAGAAGGGTCAAGACCTGGAATTTCTTAATATGACCATACAAATTTTTAGCTATGATGAGAGAGGAATGCAATGAAATATTCAAGCTAGCGCAGATCAAGAGACTAGCCCACTTTGAGAATACGAGGCTCCTGAAGAGTCTCAATATTGACGTCAACGGTGGCTTCGTTGAGAAGAAATATGTGTTAGATGGTAAGGTATTTTGAAGATAAGAATATTTTTCCCCCATGTGGGAAAGAATGGCATCATTTTTAGTACACTAAAGGACGTCGATGACAAAAGAATTTTCTTCTATCATTTCCGAATGGCAAACGGGAAGGGACCTAGTCTAATTTTCACATTGATAAGTGACCAGTACCAAAGTTATGGTGGATAATAAAAAAAATTCTGAAGAAATAGAAATGGTGACATCCATTTCCATGTCTTCAAAACTCAACAAATATAGAGAAGGTGAAGAAGGAATGCCCATGAGTATCTCAGATGGTGGGATGAGCTCATAGGATTTTTCTTGATGGCCTACCCCAAAATTTTCATGAGGTTTGTGACATTGGTCAGGATAAAGGCCATGTGGGTCATGATCATAATATCCTAGTCCAAATCCTTTGTATGCACAATGATAGAGATAATTATAGGAAAAATATGGTTTGTTGAGAAATCCAAAGCCACTGGTATAAAACTTTACATGTGGAATATCATTAGCATAAGAGGAGGGGTTATCAAAACTTCCATAAATGAGGTTGGTGTGAAGATACAATGGATCAAAGGGAACAACATCCCCAATGTTTAGTTGATACATAGCCACCCTATCGGGTCTACCAATACGGTGAGGAGTGGGAAGGGTGTTGAGTGTGAGAAGGTGATACTCCCCCATCATAAGTTTGTCCATAACATTATCCAGGGAGTCATCATTAGGAAGTTTGGATGAGGGAATGGATGAGCTAGTGGATGGTGGATGAATCATTCTTAGAAACGAGTACATCATTTGGTCTATAGGTCATGTTGCACCCTTGGAAGGGAGGAGCATCCTTAAGAAGATTAGGATCTTTCCCTCATGCTCATATTTAAGGGAACGATGGAGTGTAGATGTGACACAATACATGACGTGGATCCATAGTTTTCCAAGGAGAACATTATATTAAAATTATCCCTCAATGATATAAAATACCTCATGGATGAGTTTCTCACTGAAACAGATAGGAAGTATGACCATTCCCAAGGTGAGAGTGATGACATCATTGAAAGTGCAAAGGACCATGGGTGTCTGGGTGAAAGATTCCTTTGGGATCTTGAGTTGATCAAAAGTATGTGATGGAAGGATATTAATGCTTTCCCCACTATCGATCATGGACCTTCGAATGAATGTATCATTGATCCTGACCTTAATAAAGAGGGGAAGATCGTGTTCTTCCCATGGGATATCCAAAATCTTATTATCATCAAATGAGATAGCTGTGAAAGTTTTGAGTGCTCCTATGAGAGATGTGAAGGGCTAAGATTTGTCATTGGATGTCATAATGTGCTTTAAGGCTTCAGTAAGATTTTGTATATGATTTGATGAGCTTTGGCTGAGCTTAAGAGCAACATCTTGACTGTTCCTGATGAATATGTCTAATGATACTTTGTTCAATAGTCTTAGGAGTTGCTAGAATAGAAACCTTTGGTTTTGATGATGTGGCTAACTCCTTAGGAGGAGGAATGGCTATAAAGGTCTTGGTTTTTGGTTTGAAGGTTAATTTTGAGTCACATGGACTAGATCGAGTGGTTACCTAAAAAACGTTAATAAAAAAGGAGGATCATCCTCAGAGGAGTCTCCCAATGGAGGGATGACAAATATTAGACTGGATGTGGAAGGAAGAGGACTTAATTAGTGCAAGGAAAAGTCTTTCCTCTTCAATGAGTTTATGAATAATGGCATGGAGTTCCCTACAATGCTTAGTATCATGCCCAGGGGTACGATGAAAGGCACACATAAGGTTGGAATTGAACATAAAGGCTTCTTTCCTTTTGGGTCAAAGGCCTTGATAGGCAGAAGCATGATTGCAGAGGTTTGCAGTAAGTGTTGGAAGATTTCTGTATATGATCCAAATAAAGTGCTAGAAGATGCCTTGTGAGATATCTTGGATGGTTAGGGTAAAACTCTAAGTATATTGATATTTTGGTGAGACTTGAATTCAGTTTTGATGTTGGTTGGTGTTTTAGTGTTGAATGGTCTTGGATTGGTGGGTTGAAATGTTCATGGTTCTGAAACAAATGATTTTGGATTGGATGGTTTAACTCTAGGAGGGATTATAGATTTCATATGTGAAGATGCATCCTTGGGAGGAGTGATGAAAACCTTAATTGGGGTCAGATGGTGATGTTATGGTTGGTTTTGGTATAGGAAGTACATTCTTTTGAGGTGATCTATGGAAGGTGGAGATTGATGGGATTGTGTTGATGACATGGAAGGAACATTTAAGGTCATTGCAAGGTGAAGTGATTTTAATAATTCCTCAAATGATGAAATTGGTGTGAAGGAAGAAGGTGACTTGGATGTAATCACAATAGTTTATGTGGGTAAGAGAGTGGGAGGAGGAACTGGTATAGGTTCTACAGATGATATGACATGGAAAGGGTGGAATGGATATAGGTGAGGTGGTCAAGCCTACTGGAATGGATGAAGTAGATGATGAGGTAGGATATGATAGGTAAGGGAGTTTTTGAAGGACCAATGCCAGATGTGGAAATAGGTTGGAATGGTTATGAATGTCTCTCATAAATGATATATTCACAAATGGGGGTCTTAGTTGTAGATGGGAGTGGACAAAGATAAATGTAGGTATAATAGATGTAGGGAGGATATCAAAGGGAGTGGATTTGATTGATGATGAAGGATAAGAATCCATGGATGGGATAGGTTCCTAATCAGTAGTGTTCAGGGTGTTTATAGTGTGAGCATTAGGTGTTTAGGTTGTAGTAGAAGTGGTATCTTGGCTTGTCGGTGTATGATTTGGGAAAGGTTGTTTAAATATGTAAAGTGGTTGATTGGGTGAAGCATTTGGATTTTCCACTTGAAGATCACCCTGATCAATGAGTCTTTGGACCAAATCCTTGAAAATTTGAACATCTCTCTATGTCGTGTCCTCAGACTTGGTGGTACTTGCAGTAATGGTCTTCATCGATACCACATAGGTTTGGGTCTAGACTCATTAACTGGTCAGATAGGAGGAAGTGTGATAAGGTTTACTACCATCAATTTGTCAAATATTGTACTATATGACTCCCCAAGGGGAGTGTAGTTAGGCGTTGGTCGAGTGACTCACTGTTGAGTCCATGTGCTAGATGTAGATGTGGGAGATGATTTAATGACCATATCATTGGATGTCATCTTTGATTTGTCATTTTGTGTGGATGATTTGGTAAATTCATGTTTGGGTTTATTTTATTTTAATTTTAAATGACCCTACTCAAGGGCAGTGTTTCAAGCTTATGATCCATGGTGAAGGCTTTGTCAAAGGTTCAAAATGATTGGATTTGTAAAGTAGAAGATATATGCTTCGCACATGAATGTGAGAAGAGTCTTGATGAGATCATCTTGTATGGGAGAGGGAAGGATAATTTGGTTTATAATGACACACCATCATGTGAAAAAATATGTAATGAACTTGTCTTCAAATTGTCAGATGGCGTATAGATCATTGATGGTTATTTTATGCACAATGTTAATTGAAAAGTGTTCTAAAAATATTTGCGTGAGTTAGGAGAAGGAAAATATAGAATATTGAGGGATACTATTATACTATTCCAATGTGGGACCTAACCAAGGACATGGGGAAATGTGCGGAGCATCAATTCCTGATCATGTTTAATAAGATAACATGCATGACAGTTAAATGCATGAAGTTGTTGTTGGGATCCTCTTTGTCGTTAAACTTGGGAATTTTTGGTAATTCCCAGTGTAGAGGATATGGTTTAATTGGCATAGATGGGTGAATAGGCTCGTTACATATTTTCTCATATGATAATGAGACCTTGGATCCTAAAGTATGGCCTCAAGGTTTGCTAGCCTATTCATGAGGGTATGCATGGGATCATTTGAAAGAGTTATGTTGGGGATGAGAGGTGGTGGTTGCATGTAAGAAGTGGTCAGGATGAGTTTGTTGATGAACTTGCAGATGTGTGGGTGTTTGAGGAATTTTTTAGGGGTGAGTATAAATCATGGGTTGTGATTGAAAGGGTGGTTGTTGAAATAATTGTTGTTGGGAGATGGGAACATGATAGAATTATTGGGATTGGGTAGGATGTTGCAGCAAGTGTTGAGTGGGAATGTGGGTATGAATGGGTTGAAACTTTTTTTGAAAAGGGTTAGATATTGAATAATGTAAATCCCCCATGAAAGGGGGTTGGAAAATATTAACAGGAATGCTAGATGTGAGAAGGTCATACTGTTCAGATAGGGGATATGATGTTTGGGCATATTGGCTAGGGACACTAGTGGTAATAGTGACCGAAGAGGTGAGGGGAAGAGTAGTTTGATTGTTGTGTTGATTGGCAGGAGATTGTGAGGAATAGGCATGACTATCTTGGGTAGTTTGATGAGATGAGGGATTGGTGGAAGAGGAATCAAGATGGGTTAAGAAAGCTCATTTATTACAAACTGGGTAGTTTGGGGATTGGTTTGATAAGGATAAAGTTTATAGAGTGACAGACCATCTAAGGGAATCTGAGTTGATCTCTTAAGGAGATAGTCTTAGAGTGCCATTGGATTGGCATCCAGAAGCTCTTGGAACATGGTATCACCAAGAGGGACTTTAGGAGGTCCAAAAGACTCTAATCAAATGGATGGTGGGGTAGCTGGCCTAGACATGATAGATTGGTGGTGCAAGAATGGGTTAGTCTCACCTAAAGTTGTAGTGTGAACAAGGGGTTCTGGGTGAGAGACATCGATAAGAGGTTGAGTAGCTCATGAAAGGAAGTACTCAAGGGCATAGATGAGGTATTTATTTTGGTGAACATTTGTTGAGATAAGGAATTTCTTGAAGCAAAGTTTTGTTCCATTCTCCTTGGCTACTAAAAAAGTAACTACGGCATGAAATAAGTTTTACCCAAAAACTCAAGCAGAAGAATTCTTTTTATGTTCTTAATTTATTTAAGAAAGTGTGAAAATAAAATGGGATGGATAACAAAGGGCCTTGGAGAAGGAAAACAATGTTTGGTTTCAGGTTTGTTATGGCTAGGGAATGTCTTAGGCAGTTTCCTGTTGGGTGATGAAATCCCAATAAGTAAACTAGGTAAGGGGATGTTTTGATGTGTTAATTTGATTTGTGAGGTTTATGTTGTGTGTGATAATATGTGATATGTAGAAGGTTAAACCCCTATTTAAGTTATGTGAGAAAACATGATGTAGAAGAGAAAGGTTATTTTTAAACCCAAAATGAAGTGTGACATTCGATGAGAACAAGACAAGGAACAATAAATTATGATGCAAAGGAGAAAATAGGGAAAAAAAGTGAGGAATACCTAGATAACACTTTTCCCTATTTTTCTGCACTCTTGAGTGATGAGTGATCCAAGCCATGAACCCAACATGAGCAAGCAATAAAGTGAAGACTCACAATGCAATGTTAGTAGAAGACAAAAAAATCAAAGATATAGAAGTAATAAAGCAAGAGATCACCTAAAGGGTGGTCCCACCGGGTGTGCCAGGAATTTTTACCAAGTTTCTTGTTCTTAATGAAGCTTAATGCACTAGATACTAAAGAAACTAGAAAACTTAAAATGTTGGAGGGTTTATGTTACCTCGGATGTGATGTGATGGATACGAGGCAAAGATGATGATGGATTCTTCTGCTACAAATCAGATGAAGCCTACAAATAAGACCCACTGAAAGAAATATGATTAGATGGTTTTTGTGGGGGTTGCCCAATAAAATGATCTCGAGAAGAGTTAACTTCCTTGGTGGATGTCAACCCCCGTTGTTAAAAAAAATGATATAAAGATAAAGGTAGACTAAAAATATGGATAAAATAAAAGAATATCAGAATTTGAAAGCACTATTGATTGATTGAATTAATTATTGATAGGATTAAAATAAATAAAATTAAATGTACTAGGTCTGGGTTGCGGTAACCCAGACTATGCAGAATCAGGTTGACAATGACCTAGAAGTGAAGATCTGGAGTATAAGATGAAATATGTAGACCTTAAATATCTGGATGTAATCCAAATGTAGAGGAGGCTAGTATATGATGGAATCAACCTGTAGAGGTGATTCTGAAGGAAGAAGAAACCAGGAAAATTACAGAAAGTGAAGGATGAGAAGAGGTAAGTTGGGAATTATGACCCTGATCAATGGTGACTAGGGTGCAAACAGACATATTTTAATATAACAGAGGGACTGGATCAGGATTCATAAAAACTAGGGAAGAGACTAGATGTAGAGATGGGGAGAAGGTTCTAGAACAGAAAGTAAAAGTTACAAAGGGTTGAGTCGATAGTGACCTATCATGGTTAATGGAAACTATGAAAGAGTTGGATAAAGCCGAGGAACGGAAATCCAAAAGAGTAACCTAAAAGTATGGATTTGAAAAAGGGAGGTTGATGACGAAGCTACGAGTGTTGTTGTGGATGATCTTCTCCTGCAAAAGGTTAGATACAAATAAAGCAATGATAAAATGATAATATTGAAATAAAGTAATTCAAATATAGTGATACACTCACAAGGGATGATCGTGAGGGATGCAAGCACATTCCAAATAGGTCTGAGAGGTCTATAATTGCTTCTAGAATGCAAAGGTATGAGGGAGCTTCAAGCTCACAAGGAAGCTTGAGGAATTCACATGCATCTGATGAATGAATGGAATGAAAGCACTCAGCTTTATAGGGTTGATGGTGATTGGGTTGGGTCACCGTCTGACTTCAGGGAAAGTTTCCCAATGGGAGGATTTTTCCACTTTTGGCATGATTTCATGTTTTTAAGGATGGGATTGAGTGCTTTAAAGCATTAGGTAAGGAAGAGGATGTTTAGGGATGAGGTGTAGGTGAGTTGGCAGTAGAGATAGGTTAGAAAAATCGTAGGGGTGGGAAATAGAAATTCCGTTAGGGGCAAGGGAAACAAAGGATGTTTATTAATTGATTAATCAATTAATTAATTAATAATTAATTGATTAATCAATTAATTAATTAATTGAAGATTAATTAATTAATGTGAATTAAAGGTGATATATATTAAAGTGGTAATTTTTTTAAATAAGTGGGATGGATTAAATAAATATTCACACATGGGCGATTAAAGGTATAGATACCAAATTTAGGTGTCTACATTGTGTTCAAGAAATTAATCTGATAATGCTAAGATAAAATGATGAAACAAATGATATAACCAACAATGCAAATGAAAAGGGACTAAAGCGGTCCATGACTATATGATGGTATGATGGTTATACTTAATCCAATGAGATTCTAGGGATCACAAAATTTCTCAAAGGAACAAGGATGTAGATAGTTATGTACTCACAAATGTCAGTAAGATGTTATATTTGATTTAGATAACTAATAGAGTGTTATAGATGGCTCAAAGGATCTTGATAAGGTTTGATAAGAACCTGCAAAGGAAGAGTAGTAATAGGTGACAAATATCTAGATGTCAGAAAGGTAATTTTAGACGTTAAATGATTTGGTAGATAGGGATCTCTGACGATTAATGTTGATCGCTTACGATTTAGAGGAATCACTGATGATTACCATAGAATTGTACATGATGATAATAAAGTAGATAGAATTGATTGAGGATTATAAATGATGAATGAATGAGGTAATAAAGAAATAGGAAGGCAATTATCTTGCATAAGTTGATAGGTAAGACTGAGAATACAATAGCACCCAAGAGAGGAAGATTGTAGATGTTAAAATATTTATTGAGTTGAATTCATGGATGTGTGAATGGCCTCCAAGGTCTGAAGAAGATATATGTTAGATATTACTGTGATGAAGAGGGCTATAAGATTTTGATCTGAATGCACTGAGAAATTTCATGTTATAATCTAAGCCCAGTTTGAGGAAGCTAACCTAAAATGAATGCCTAAAACACCTTTATATAATTTTATGTCTACAAAGGAGAATCATTGGCAATTGGTTAGAACCCCCGGTGGTCCGGGAAACATGGGAAAAAGGTTGTAACAACTTCCCAAATTGAGTTATTTGTTTTTTTTACAAATGATGTATGTTGAAATATGTTATACGGGTTAGGAATGTTGTTGAATGGTTGAGAAGTTATTGATTTTGTTTTTTTTTGTTTGATTTTGGTTTCTAAGTGGTTTTGGGTTGGTTTAATAGGATTAAGATAGGATTTCATAGCTGTAGAATGATATTTATGGGGAGTAAATATTGGGAGGGAGAAACAAGACTTAGGATATAGTATTTAATGTATATTATGATAATGATGTGATAAAAAAGGGGGTGATAGTGGACACAGACACGAGGATTAGCAGTGCCAATTTTAGGTGTCTATAGTTTTCTTAGAGTTTGGTGAAATGTCAATGTGCAAGGACAAACAAGCTAAAAATGGACCTCAAAGATTTATAAGTGGGAATGGGAATTTTTATTTATCATAGCAATAGTGCATAGTCAAAATAATATTTTTTAAAGAGTAAATTACCAAATATGATTCTCAACATTTGTAACCCCTTTAAGTATGAAATTGAAAATTACATGATTAAAGAAAATTGTACCTAACTATGTAAAAACACATTTCCTTTGTTTGAATGTTTCTTTTATAGTTATGTTGTGCTTGGTGTTGGCATACCCCATGATGAAACCTACAACACAGAGTGTAGTCAATTTCTCTGATATATAATTGACTATAACTCAAATAAAACATGTGATAAAAAAGATTTGTATTTCGTATATATGTGAAGTGAAAAGATGTAAAAAAGGAAAAAAAAACACATGTTTTCTCATGCTCTGATTTTTCTTGGATATTTGTATCTATTGAAATTCAATGAAGGATTGGGGGTGATAAGTCCCTAATCAGTGTTAAGGAGAAATTGAAGTGTTAGGTGTATGAAACACAACACAAAAATGTGCAAGCGAGAGAAGAAGAATTAGATACATATGTACCCCTATGAAGGAAGAAGATTATGTAACAGAGTTATTCAAAAACTATGATATCTTCCCTTTGAGTCTAATAGGAGAGGAAATTATGACCACAAATCCCTTAGTTATTTTGTTTCCTTCTATAACCCTATAGAACACACTATTGTAGATGGATCTAGACCAAATTTTCCAAATAAGGACATAAAGTACAAAAGAGAATAGGTGCCCCAAAAATCTCCCCATATGCCGAAAATTTGAGTATAAATTAAAATAAATGCTGAAATATGTTTTAAATGTGGTAATGATCTTGAACTAGGAAGGACGCCCATGCCCCCAAGATTCTTGACACTGATCCTAAAACTAAGTGTTTGTGTGAAGAAGGAATGAAAAATTTCATGCACCATGTATTTGGTCTAGAATAAAAAATTTGGATGTGATTTTTTTTAGAAAACCTATATACATAGGTGATAATATAAAAATGTTGAAAAACCTACTGAAACATCCCCCATGTCAAAAACATGTGTGAGGTCAGGACCGTACTGTACGATTTTGACCAAAGTGTACGGTTTTCAACCTGTATTGTTTTTCCCAAAATTATGTATATGATTGCATTTATAGGTGCATGTAGCCCGCCTTTAATTTCATTTGAAACCAAAATTTTGTTTATGTCTTCTGAAAATGTATAATAAACCCAAATAGATGCCCCCCTCTTTTGAGGCATGTACAAATACCATGTTTGATCATGTGGCTCAAAATAAATAGGTGTAATTACTGAAGGAGAAGTATGAAAAGTTGTGTCAAGTGTTAAAGAGGTTACCACCTTAGAGAACATATACCTATAAAATAATAGGAAGTTGAGCATGGAGGCAACCATGCCACGCAAAAACATGTTAGTGATAAACAAAAATAGTATAAAGTAAAGAAACAAATAGGAACATCACATGTAGGAGCAAACAAAAACATCATCAATGTATCCAATTGTAAAAAATGATATAAAATGTCATACAAAAGTATTTTGGGTCCTAAAAACATGGCACAATTGTGGTGTCACAAGAAAATTAAGGATCATAGGACTATAAACGTGAACAAGTAATTGCAAATAAGATAGGAATGATGACATAAACATAGGATAATATTAATGTCACAAGACAATCAAGGCATGTAGGACACAAATAAATAAAACGATCAAAAAATAACATACACACATAAGCAAGTATGCATGAAACAAGAGTAAAAAAACATGATAATATGATTTAGTAACTAACATGAGTGAAATATGTGAAATAATAAATGTCAATGCTACACAAGACACATGTTCTAGTCCAGTGAGTCTAAAAAGTATCAAGTACACAATGTATATAACTCAAAGTAAATGAGGAAGTGCGACTAAACTATAATAGAAAAATAACACTTATAGGATGTCGAGGGGTTTCCCTCAAATGATCCGAATATTAAAAAACATCAGTTCTCTAATAAGCATGTATAAATCTCTGTGTCTTGCATCCAACTCAATATACCAAATGAACAAATGCATGTAAATAAATAAAACATGCTATTTATCGAACCAAAGTGACAAAAAACATGTGTAATGTAAAAGTGCTAATAAATCCTGTAAAATGCATAGTTTTTGATTTTGTATTTTTGTAAATATTTGAATGTTTTTATATTATCACAATACATATCCATGTACAAAAGATGTGGGTAACACCAAGGCTACCAAGTGTTATCCAAGATGTCATGAATACATAAATCAAACCCAATAGGGGTAGGGTATACCATGTTATGGAGCTTAGTGTAATGAGAGTCAAGTAATAGTCTAGTTTGTCAAAAGTAGTACAATGTTGTAATATATTCTTCATCAATGTAAGAAGGACCTTGAGGAGGGTATGAAGCCAATGTGACATATTAGGTTGATAATTAGGGGATTAGTTATTGCAAATAGTATTCATTCCTATAAGTAGAGGAAAATAAATGTTATAGTTATTAAGGGAAAGTGTGCTAGATAAACGTCGAAACCAAGATCATCGAAAATCTTATGGCATGGATTGGGAATCAAGGGATACCCAAACTTTATAGGTGATAATTTAGAGGCAGAAGGAAATATGTGGATAATATAACCTTAAAAATCCATTACAAGTGTGAGAAGGGGTCTAATGTCAGAAGGTGTAAGTCCTAAAGGAGGTAAGGCTTCATAGGTACAAAAATTCTTGTTTGTATGCAAATTGAGTGGCACATGTGTCCAATAATGACCGTGAATGAAAAAAATACTAGTATAAGTATCAAAATGTTTCGACATGTGTGAGATAGGAAAATTGGTAGAATAGGACTATGTGAGGGAGGGTGTTGTTGTAGGAAATAAAACAACATGTCCATGTGATTTAAGCTCATTGATTAAGTAGATGAAATATTGGCAATGATCGATGCCATGTTTGAAAATGTGATGATAGCTTCAAAAATGGATACTAGGTTGGTGCGAAAGCTTAAGACTAGAAAAATGAGGAGTCCACGATCAAGAAACATAGGCAAAAAATTGTGTGTTGTATCAAGATGATCCTGGATGACAATAAGATATACAATTAGTAGAGAATCCAATGTATTAACTATATTTTGTAATGGGTTGGTAGTACAAATATTAGAGACATCATTCTTAATCCAATAATGTCCATGTCAAGTGGAGACATAGAGAGATTGAAACATATATTCATCTCCATCAATTAGATTGAAACTAAGGTTACAAAAACTATCATTAGTGAGGTTAATTGTATCATTGTCATTATCAATAGAATAATCAAGTGCATCGGGTTGTTGAACAACACCACTTAATATGGGTGTAGTAACTATTAGTGGCTAGAGAGTGAAGGATTATGGTGCTAGTAGATTTAGATTTTTTGTATATGAGGATGGAATGGGATCAAAATGGTGATTGGTTTCACAAACAACATAAGTATCAAGATGGTCCATAGAACTGGGCTATAATGGAGGGGTGACAAAAGGAAGTGGTGGATGGGACATATCAAACTGAAATTACCAGAAGGGATCATGATAGATAGATATGGTGTGATCAATTTCATTTTGGATCAATTTAACACAACGATATGCTGACATGCTAAATGTATAGCATGCAAAATTTTAAATTTTGGTCATGATAACCAAACCCACACTTAAAATCCCCTTTCTTGGTCAATGTAAACCTTTGCTTCGACTAGCATTTCAATTGTGTCATCCTTATTATGTCTGAGAGGAACAAGCTAACATGGTTTTAAAGTTTGTTTCATGTGCAAAGACGTGTACCTAGCTTTATTCATAAGGGTATTGAGATCTAAGAAATAATAGTGCTCCTAGAGGCTTCAAAAGGGCTATTTTTGGACTTCTTGTCACAGGAGGAAATCCTAAGGGAGATAAATGAAAATAAATAACCCATATAAGGGTTATGTGGGAGAGTAATAAGATGATCCAATTCATTTTAGGAAGTTCTTATGGTCCATGAGAGGTCAGGAAACTAGGAAGTAAAATAGGGTCTTTTTGGGCATGACACTGGGGAATGCATATTCCAAAGGAGCTAGTCACCTTGTTTGAAAGGTTTTAGGATCCTTGTGAAGTGTTAAGAACTCATATCATAGTAATTAGAAATATTATAGAGCTTAATTCATGGCGCAATAATCGCGATAGAATTCTGGGAGTATAAAAAAATGTGTAAACCTGACTAAACACATGAGTCTTTCTAGGTGAAACTTTCTCAAAGGGTTTCAAACACTTCAATAAGATTTAAGAGCCTAAAAAATGTCAGGATTAAATTTGACCCTCCTAATGTTCCATGTGTTGGATTTTATCATACTTGTTCTAGAACCCAATGACAACTCAACTTTTTGGCGCACGCACATGGTCAAAAGTGGAAAGTGGAATGAAAAATAAAATTGAAATCTGAATCAGGTATTGAAAATTATGGGAATGGACTTAGTGCATCATTTGGATTCAAAATCATATGATTTTTTTCCTCCAAACTCCATGTATTGCTCTTGGGTATGAAAATCCACTCCTTAGTCTATTTTCACGTTGAGTTTGATGAAATCAACACAACTAATTAGCTTTGTGTAGAGTTTTGGAGCATTGATGTCCCTAGTCCCTTTTTTCCTTGGTGTAAGGGGGCATGGGGGATACCAAAGTGTTATCAACATTTATTTTTATGTTTTGTCACTTAAATGACAACTTAAGGTGTTAGAAACATGTTATAAACTCACCATAAGTTGGATTTTGACATCTTTTTCATGAAAAATTGACTATATCCACATTTTTCACACATGATGTCCCTTTTTCCCTTGTCTCATCAGCCAAGGATACATGTTAGACAAAAAAATGTGCTCCCCCATCCTTGGATAAGTATCATCACTCAAAAGCACAACTTGGAGTGTTAGGAAAGTGTTTTCAACTCACAAGTTTGGCCCCACTCTCATGTGAAGCATGAACCCATGGTGCAATTTGGATGGGTTGATTTCTATTTTCCCCCTATATTTATGGTACAACCAAACATATAACCCCCAAATGACTCGGGTTGAGCTTGTTTGGGTTCAATGTGAGTTAATGTGTGCAAATGAGAGGGAAAACAATTTTGAAGGAGGGAAAATCATTTAATTGAAACACCTAGCCATTTTTTAGCCTCATTTGTGTTATTTTATCTCCTAAATTATTGATGGTATGTTTTTATGTTTCCATAATTACTTCAGACATCCTCCATGCTCAAAAACCTTTTTTTGCTCATATCTCTCAAACCCCATGCCCGTTTGTTATGAAACTTAGACTACAAATTTCTTGAAAAAATGCCTTTAATAAGAGTATTTGCATTCCTCCATTGATGCTATATATAATTTTCTATATACTTTTGAAATATTCATCCAAAAAATTATGTTTTCTCAGATCTAAAAAATTCCAACGATTGAAATCCTTTTAAAATTAGAGAAAAACCTCACATTGCATAATGTAAACTTTTAAGACCACTTTAATTCCATTCTGACACCGGGAGGACCCAATTCTAAAATTAGTAAGCCTTCCTAAGCCTCACTTCCTATAAATAGTAATTTCTGCAAACAACTCATTTTTCATATTTTTCATTGACCTTTGAACATTAGGGAAATTCAAAAGTATCAAATTAAGTAACTAATAACTAAAATAAAATTATGAAAATAAGCTTTACTAAAAATAGTAAGTATCAAGATATTGGTTAATAAACAAGGATGCTAAGCCTCTCATGATGAAGAAAGAGAACCTGGATAATTTTGAAATAGTCTCAAAAACATATCTGGTGAACTTCAGTCTAATTTTGGTAATCCTCATTCCCAAGGGTCTTTCTCAATGCTTACAAAACCCCACATGTAATAATGCAGTGATCACCTCTAAATATCTTGCCTCATAGGAATGAACATAGAAAAGTTAATATCTACAAAATATTGATAGTTTAATTGTGGTTCAGGAAGAAGGGATTCCATCTTGGTTCCTGAAATTGGTCTCGAAGTGATTCCCACCTCACCAGATGGATTGATCAAAATTTGGAAGCATTTTTCATTTAGTATCTCTCCTTCCCCCATCTTAGATCAGAGGATTTGGTATTGCAATTCATAGTGTCTCACATGTTACCATGGTCACTTGGTGACATGATCATCAAGATCATCATGTGTGAGAAAGTTGTCTCATTGTACACACCAAGTGCATCAAATGTAAGAAAGATACAAGATACATGATAATGTTTCAAAGATTGGAAGGTTGGTTCAAATGGAAGAAGGCTTTTCTCATTAGTTTTAGTGGTCTACTGATCATGTGCTTCTAAATCCTTCTCTCTGGGTACCTGATTGGGCTACGAAAGTTGATCATTCAAAGGAGTCCCAAAAGATGAGGTTTATGAAAGAATGAGTGTACTAGGAAGCTCCATCAAGTTTAAGAAGTGGTCAAATGATCAGGAGTCCACTGAAGTGCATCTCTACAATGTTACTCAGAGATTATTAATCCTTATTCCTTCTACATGCCTTTTCTCTCTTTTCTCACTCTCTCAACTTTCTAATTCTCCACTGTAAATTATACTTTATAGATATTTCATCTTGATACTCTAACTATACTCCCTATCACTCCAAACTTCTCCCTCAAGATCCCAAGATGCCAACAGTACCAATCCTAGTCATGTTTTACCTTTCCTAGATTAATCTACAAATCTTCTACCCACTCATCACTCCCCCCCAGTTGTTGCACCAACATCACCATCTCCTCCTCCTAGGTGGTCACTTGAGCATCTCTCTCAGCTAACCCCTATCTCAACCTCTCCACCTCCACCTGCACCATAACTAGTTCATCCTCTAATCCACCCCCTTCCTTCACCTTGGCCTCCTCTCTCATCTCCAAATACTTGTCTTTGTGCTATCGCCATTCCCTCATGACCTTATCTCCTCGAGCTAGCATATGCTCTTAACACCAGGCCACATACTCAGGTGTTACCTTGACATCATCAATATCATCTGATGTTACCTCCTCATCTTCTATCTTTTGAATATATCTCATTTATGCTACTAGAAGCTTGATATCTCCATCAACTCTCCTATTAAAATTAGGATTACCTGGTACATCCTACACGAGGCCAAAACACTGCCTAACCCACTCAAATTATACCACCTTAATTGTCTCCACTCGTCACCCCCTCATTCACCTCTCATATTGTAGACACCTAAATTTGGTATCTATGCCTTCATTCATTGTGTGTGCATATTTTAATTATTTATTCAATGATCCCCCTTCTTTAATTAAATTCCCTCACAATCTATATTAATTAATTAAGTAACAATAGTTAATTAATCATTTTAATATTTCACATACTATCCCATCCACATTGAGCCTATTAATTAATTAACTCATCATGTCCTAACTTTCTACCCATTTTGGAATGATTTCATTCCAAATATGCACTCCTTATTTTCCCTATTATTTTTCTAACTTATCTTCACTTCTAACTCACCTACATATCATCCTCAAACAACCCATTACCACCTAAAGCTTTAAAGAATTTGGCCAGCTCCAAAAATAAGAGGAATCATGAAAAAATAAGGAACATATTCCCATTAGGGAAACTTCCCCCGTGATCGGCGGTAGCCCAGCCTAGTCATCATCCACCCTATAAATCCAAGTGCTTTATTTCTATTCTCCATCAAGTGCATGTGAATCCAAATATTTCCTTGTAGCCTACACACAATCTGTCTTGCCTGAAAATTCATGAAGCCATTACAAACCTCCTTGACCTCCTTACAGTGTGCATGCATCAATCAAGATCAATTTTTGTGATTTTTTCATTGTTTATATAGATTTAATCAACTTTATTATATTATCTTACATCTTTTGTATCTAGCCTTTTTGTAGGTCTAGATCATCACCAACAGAGCTCACATCTTCGTCATCAACTCTTTTATGCAAATCTGTTCTTGTAGTTTGATCATCTAGCTTTCCTTCCTTCAGCCTTAACAATCCCTGTCATAGGCACCGTTGACCCTGTTAGATCACCATCGACTCGGCCTCAACAATCATTTCCCTATATTTCAGAGCTACCTTTAGCCCATGCATGTGCTTAGCCTCTGTTTTAGTTTGTTAATCCCTCACCTAGCTCCTCTGTTACAGTAAATTAAATTGTTTTATATCCCAGTCATTGTCGAATGGGGCCTTTATTTTAATCCCCTCCAATGTTTGGTTTTCTATCATCTTCTTGATTTTTGTTTCATCATATCTTCTTTGCAAAAAGATCCTAGCATCTTCAAACTGGTGTAGCTACCTGATTGCAATAGATCCTACATAGTCCGCATATTTTCCTCATCTTCCTATGATTAACTAAAATTAGACTAAGTGCAAGGAAATATCAATCCTAGTTAATCTAATTAGGATGAATAAAATGTTGTATAAATGTAGTAAATAACATAAAGTAGATGTAAATAAATATGCTAAGTAAAATGAAATTCTATATATGCAAGATAAGGGAGAGAAATATCTTCGTTGATTGGCATTGACTATTGTAAGTTGTCGCAAGTCTGAGAATAAAATCTAGAAGTGCAGATGAACACTCAGGGACCCTGCAAAGGACAGCTTTGAAGTGATTGGGGAGCCTGGGAGTGTACCATGTGCCCTGGTCTACAATATGGGTGCTCTAAACATTGTAAATGCTCAAAACTTGCAACTGGTATGGTCACAAGTTAGTTCCAAACCTTCCTTGTTTGTCACATTGGATCTGTTGGATGAACTGGAAAATGACCTACAATGCAAAGAGAAGTATCAAACCCTACAAAAATAAAATATGCATATGAATGGGTCAGATTGACCTCATCCGCCAAGCTAGTAGACTTAGTCACTAAGCACTTGCACTACATTTAGACTCAGATGTAGTTCTAGTGTGTGTGTTCATGTCGTGCCCTAGGTTCTCTCATGCCAGTCTCACTTTATGAAGTAACAAGCAATAGTAACTATAGAAGATGTAAATAACATGTGTGCATGGAATAGAATAGAATCCCTTCCCCTTTGAAGTGTGTGTCATGCAGATCAATTATCCTTAATAAATGGAACTATGTGGATGCAAGTGATGCAATTGATGCAGCCTTAGAGGGAGTGATAGTAACATGTAATGCTATGACCTAGGACCCTCATTATGGTCTTATAACTTTATATTTATAGGGATCTCAAGCTTAATTTCATAATTAATCCCGACAAGGCCAATTGAGAAAAATATAAAGATGACCAACAACTAGAAATGACCCAAAAAGGAGTGAAAGGGGTTTTTCATAGATTGGAGCACCCAAAGTGGGACTGGGGTGCCCTAGAATAGGCTGGGGCACCCTAATTTAGGGCTATAATATTGGGGTAGTTGAAAAATGGGTGGATAAGTGCTAGAAAATACACAAGAACTATGAAATAAAATGTAAATAAAGATGGAAAAAGGTGGGATTAATTAGTACTTTGCACACTTGAAAACCTTCTAAATAGTAGTATAAGATCGGGCCAAATTATGTGTGAAGTGCATAATTTTGTGTCTACATTTTTCTCCCACTTTATGTTTGTGAGTGGAAAGCTTGATAACATAAAGTATATAGGGATGTGTATCTGATATCCATGTAGGGTGTAGAATAAGACATGTTGATGGACTAGACTTAAGTGTGTATTGACACAAACAAAAATGTGGAGGAGTGTGGATTCTAAAGATGAAAAATGTGCATAAAAAGTGAAGAGAGTGAACCTAAGGTGGAACACATGTGTACATGTTGCGGTGTGTAATGTATCTGCATGGTTAGTATGGAAAGTACTATTACAATGTGTTTTCATTGTTATTGTCATTGTCATTTTTTTACTTTGTGTTGTTTTTTTTGTTATTGCCCCTAATTTGACTGCTTGTTTCTCATACGGTGGACCTACAAGGAGAAAACAATCAAGTAGTCAAATATGTATGTATGTAAAAATCTTGTGTAAAATATGCAAATGTAAAATATGATAGAAATAATGTAAATGGAACATGTGCACCTGATCCATGTCAAAAAAAAGGGTGTAGAAGGATATCATGTATTGTCGCAAGTTTTTCGAGTGATCTTACGCCACCCTGGCAGAAGAAGTGTAGGGAGGAAATGTTTTATTTCCTCCAACTCTAACTACTTCTGTTGAAATGTTTTGAAGAGATATTTGTACTGTCTTAGTTTTTAGGGTGATCTGATGCCACTGGATGGAGAAGTGTAGAGAGACATACCCAATGTAACTCCTGAGCCTATAACCACTCTGTAAATTTTTTGAAGGACACCATGTCCTGTTAAGGCCGTTGTGTATAAAGTTCATAGACTGGTCTAAACTCACTCGTTGTGTTTGAACCAGCGTAAATACGCTACATTAGTAGAAAACCATCAATGATTCCACCCCCCTCTTTGGGAGCAAATGCAATGACCCTCAAAGGAGAATGTGGCCCCAAAAGAGGACCAACCGCACTCTGACCTGTATAACTCTACCTTGCAGGGGGAAAGGGAAAATTCTTAGTAGACACCAAGGTAAGCACAAAAGGGGATGGCTAGCTAATACAAGTGTTAGTCCAAAAACACATGCATGTAATAAGCATAAAATACGTAGACAATATAGAAAATCTACCAAGCATAGTAGTGTAAACATGCAAGAAACATCAATAAGACCACATAAAATGGGTTACAAGCATGGGACATCACTCACGATAACACAAGACACGCAAGGACATCATGGCTGCAAACAACACACAAGTTTGCACACAAACAAAAGGAAAAACTTGCATACAAAGGCAAACAAAGTAGACAAGTAGAAACAAAGAGGTATTCATGGAAACATGTGGTCCTATAAAACAAGTGTTGCACATGGAACACTCGTTCACATGTTAGAGTGATAACCAATATGTCAAGGCATGTATGAACAAGTAGTATAAGATACTAAGTAAAAAATGAAAGAATAACACATTTATGAGATGAATGTGGATGCCCCTAGCAACCAGTATGCTAAGGGTAAAAGGTGAGCATCTAGGCTGCGTGTAAATTTCATTCATCTACGATCACACTAGAAAAAGGTGTGAACATGTATGTGTGTATGATAATGGCATAGAAGAAAGTAATCTAATAGGTGTAGTAAAGGGATCATATAAAACACTAGGAAGCACGAGTAAATGCTACCAAGACAATGCAATATGTTGTGGGTGGTTGGAATGGAATGCAAGATGGAATGATAGGAGAAATGCGCTCCTTGAGTGTATGGAAGTGTATGTAGTGAGGTTAATTTGTTTTTCCCCCTCACCAGTCAATAATGAACCATAAACAAGAGTTCGTCACCGGGAAATGGTTGAGTAGTGTTGGTTATGTCTAGTGTATCGTGATGACTATGTATGTGTAGTAGTGATGAAATGTGACATGTGGATATATGTGCATAGACCCTGTAACATATACCATAACTTGGTTGAATAGATGAGTGATGATTCATCCCTAAGCATATATCACAATGGAATGAGTGTATGGTGGTGAGATGAATGGAAAGATGTGCATGGACCCTATAGCCTAAGTGTATACCACGACTTATTGAATGGAAGAATGATGATTTATCCCTAAGTGTATATCACTATAAGATGAATGGATGGGAATACATTCTATAGAAAGGTGTGTGTGGACCCTATAGCATAAGTGTATAACATGACATGTGGGAGTTGTGAGTGATGATTTAGCCCTAAGTGTATATCACTACATGATGGAAGAAGAAGGTGACGATTTAACCGATAGCATATGTCACTACAAGATGGGTGATGAAGTCGGATGGAGTGTAAATAAGTATGAAGTGGATAAGGGAAGGTGGTGATTTAGCACTAAGTGTGGACCACTACGTGATGAATAAGAATGATGTGGTGGTTTAGCCTAAAGAGTATACCACTAAGTGATGAGTAGGATAAATGATCATGTAGTATAATGATGTAGGATAGGATAAAGATAATGTGTGATGATAATATATAATAAGATAGTGAGAAATTGATGAAAAGAGTGGTGATTTAACCTAAGGTGTATAGCACTACATGGTGTGATGAAAAGTGTGGGTGACGATATAGCCTAGAGCATTAGTCACTAGTTTGTTGAATGTGGTATGATGACATGCCACATGTAGGTAAGGTCCATTTGATTGTTAAACCCTCGGAAGTTGAGTATGGACCAAGGAACTAGAGTGCATCATAGGGTGATGAGTGCAACATGTAGAAGACAACATGGTAGAAATGACGAAGGTATCATCATGTGATGTAAATGTGCAATGTGGACAATATAATGTAATATGTGTAATGTATATAGAGTATGTAATTTATATATAAATGGAATATGCAATGAGGAGAAAACTAGATCCATATGTAATGGAATATAGTGTAGCATGTAGAATGCAGATGATAGATAATGCATGATGAGAACTAAGAAATGTAGGAGATACATGATGTGGAGACTAGATAAGGTGCGGGAGTAAGTGTAGATAGAAGATGTAGTGATGACAGGTAAAGCTAGGCCCATGTATAATGGGACCTAGCATAAATATGGAATGTAAGAAGGAGATGCAAAACTAGACATGGATGAGATGAAGAGTAGTCTAACATGTATGAGATAGATGATGTATAAATGACTAATAAATGAGGTATGTATAAGATAATGTAAGATGTGGGATATGTATAGAAATTATGAGAGAATGTAAATGTGTAGGACCTAACATACAACGTGTGGGGTTCAATGTAATGGTAATCCCTAAACAATATAGTGTGAACCAAAGCACAAGAGTGCATCATTGCATAGTGAGGGGGTGATAATGTGTGATAAATATGCCTATATGTAAGGGATCAAAGGAAAGGGAAATGAAATTATGCTAGGATGAAGATAGTGGGGGTGGGTTGTAGAGTGTTTATGCCCCCCTGAGTGATAATGGGAAAAAGGTGACTATGAAACACCATCAAACAAATCATCGGTGTTTTGATCAAAACTGGAGGGAGCTACATTGGAAAATTGGTAGGCGATAGAATGAGGTAGATCAAATAAATATGCATTACGACGAAGGAGATAAGCATGCATCGCATATTCTTTATCTGTACAATAAATTCGTGTACAACCATGAGCACACCAATGTGAAATTTTAGGTACATATGTAGGGGAATAATCATTAGAAATGGAGATAGTTCCAAAAGGAATAGGGAATGAGAATGAGGAGTGAAGCGGGTTGAGTTTTCCACCAATATATTCAAGCCAAGATCATCTAAGTGTAAATGGCAACCCATGGGAAGCTTGTGCAAAAAATATTGTCAAGTGAAAACCCCATAAGCCATAAGCTGATATAATATGGAAGTAACCATAATAAAGATGAGGTGAATGGAGGGGTGGCAAGATGTCATTAAGCATCATTTCAAACCTGGGTAAGCAATCATGTGGACAGATAGTATCAGAGCTAGCAAGATCAAGAGGAATGTGTTCCCAAAATTTTCTATTGATATATAAAGTGCAGGTGAAGGGGGTTTGTGAAACTACTTCTGGTGGAGATGAAGATGAAATTGTGTCGACACTGTTAATAAAGCCCTTATATAGGACCATGACATTAGTGGATGAAGGTTTTTTTAACTAGTACTCACCTGGGCCATCGACGACAAATGTTTCATCAAAATAAGAATTGTCCACATTGATAGGAGTAAAACCAAGCTTTCTTAATGATTAATCAGTGAGTTCTATAGCATCAACCTCGTCATTAGACTTGGTGGAAATGTCAATGTGTGCATCATTTTTTTAGGTAACACTATTGAGGACATTCGGAGGTGGGGTTAGGAGGAGAGGGTGGTGGAGGTGTATTACTAGAAGGGACAAATATAATGGGAGAAATAATAGCTGAGGTGTGAGTGGAGATGACAAGAGAACCGTCATTAGGGGAAGTGGAGGTAGGTGCACTAGCAGGGACAAATACAATGGGAAAAATAATGGCCAAAGGGTGAGTAGATATAACAGGAGAAGGAATGATAGGAATATTGGAGGTGGGTACACTAGATTGACCGAAATCATATTTATCTAAGTTAACATACAAAATGGGCTGAGGTGGTGGGACATGCATAGAAGTGACAAGATCAATGTGACAATATTTGAATGGTTATGGGTCAACAGTAATAGTATGGTCATAACCATCATGAAGGAATTTGACACATTGATATACGGTGGAGGGTAAAAATTACATGGCATGGATCTAAGGTCTTCCGAGGAGAAGATTGAATTGAAAAGAATCATCGAATATGGAGGGATATAATGCTAAGACATGTGTGAGTGAAAGAGTCGTAACCCAAGATGAGAGTGGAGTTACGGGAGATGAGACTATCATTGATACCTAATTATTGTAAGAGATAATGGGAAAATAGATTAATGATAGGCCCATTATCAATAAGGACACACTTGATACAAGTAGTGCTAATGACAACAGTAATGAGCAAGAGGCATAATGGCTATTTTTAGCGACGGGTGATATGTCACCATCAGTAAACAAGACAGAACGAGACAAACTACAAAGAGATTGAATGAGATGGGAAAAAGCTTCAGTAGAGTGGTCACGTTTGACATGAATAACATGAAGGGTAGCCTCGAGTATGGTTCGAAAATATGGCGCAGTGTGCAAGAGGTCTTAAAGTGATATTTTGGCAGGTGTATTCTTGAGCTGGTCAATAATATCATAACCTTTGGAAGTTGTAGATGAAGTAGAAGGTATGACTGGTGGAGGTAGTGAAACAAGTGGAACAATAGGTGGAGTAATACAGGGGTGGTGGGTAGTAACGATGTTGATGGATGGGTCAAGTGAAGGTGTGACAAAGCGAGGGGAGTGTTGGGTACACACATGCATGAAGTTGGTAGTAGTAGTAACTACGTTAATGATCTTGATAGGTGTATAGGTAGGATACCGAGAGTTGGCCATAACCTGGGAAGGAGATGACATGGTGGAAAAGGATGGGAATAAAAAACCGTAGAAGGTGGTAGAAGGAGACATCGGGTTCACTGAAATGATTAACTAAAATTAGACTAAGTGCAAGGAAATAACAATCCTAGTTAATCTAATTAGGAGGAATAAAACATTGTATAAATACAATATATAACATAAAGTAGATGTAAATAAATATGCTAAGTAAAATGAAACCCTAGATGTGCAAGAGAAGGGAGAGAAATATCTTAGATTATTGGTAGTGATTGTCACAGGTTGTCGCAGGTCTGAGAATAAAATCTGGAAGTGTGGATGAACACTCAGGGACCGTGCAAAGGACAGATCTGAAGGATATGAAGAGATTGGGGCACCTGGGATTATATTGGGGCACCTCAGGGTGCCCTGGTCTACAATACAGGTGCTCTAAACACTATAAATTCTCAAAAACTGCAACTGGTGTAGTCACAAGTTGGTCCTGAACCTTCCATGTTTGTCACGTTGGATCTGTTAGATGAGATGGAAAATGACCTGCAATGCAAAGAGAAGTATCAAAACCTAAAAAAATAAAAGATTCATATGAATGGGTCGGACTTACCTCAGCTTCCAAGCTAGTGGACTTATCATTGAGAGTTGCACTACATTTTGGACCCAGATGTATTTCTAGTGTGTGTGTGTGTGTGTGCGCGCGCGCGTGCATATATGTCATGCACTAGGTGCTATCGTGCCAGTCACACTTTGTGAAGTAGCAATAAATAATAACTATAGAAGATGTAAATATCATGTGTGCATGGAATAAAATAGAATCCCTCCCCCTATGAAGTGTGTGTGATGTAGATATCCTAGCCTTGATACATGGAACTATGTGGATGCAAGTGATGTAATGGATGCAACCCTTGATGGGGTGATAGTAACGTGTAATTTTATGACCTAAGACCCTCATTATGGTCTTATAACTTTATATGTATAGGGATATCAAGCTTAATTTTGTAGTTAATCCTGACAAGGTTGACTGAGAAAAAGATATAGATGACCAATAACTAGAAATGACCCAAAAAGGAGTGAAAGGGGGTTTACATGGATCAGGTTGCCTAGAGTGGGACCGGTGATGAGGCCAAAATATGTATCATTATATCACCAAATAGAACTCTTATTATTTCTCTTAAAATCAAGCTTTCAAGTGAATTTAGGTGTAGTTTTAATAACAAATATTATAGTTAAGGTAGAATATAGGATTTATCTTATATCTCTTTAGAAATCTATTTGTTGTCTAATTGTTGTTATTTCCTGATATTTCTTCTAAGTTGGAATGCAATACTGTGTAGAAAATAGGTCATAATAAACTCTATGCCAAGTTCATAGATTGAAGTTATTGAAAGTCTTCACACAGCTACGAAGAACCCAATTATTCAAATATTTCTCCTAGATTTCTGCTACGGAAAACTTACACGCAGCTACAAAAACATCAATCGCAGCTACGTAAATGACCAACTAGTGAATTTTTTTTTATTTGTTCCAAAATAATGTAAAGGAGCACCAAAATATTAAGCCCACTCTTTCCTTCCACGTCATCAACCAAGAATACATATCCAAACATGTAGCAATCCAAATTCATGCATGCATGTGGCATTCCAAGAAGAATTCAAAGTCATGGACTTAGTACTCCTCCACTTTCTCTCTATGTTTCAAGGATGAGAAAATAGTGGAATAGTATTAGGAATGTTGAATAAGTACTCTCTCACTTTGTGTTCCTAAATTAAAGGTATGAGTTGTAGAAATATTCTCCTCGATAAGTGGATGGCTATAGTCAAGTTTGTTTAGGATTTATTACATTTAATAAATCTACCCAAGAATAGGTAGTTAGTTCTTAGTGTGTTGACTAAGTAAATTAGAATAAAGAGAAGATCAGATTGTATTGCCCAAAATAAGGAGTTGGTTAGATTCACGAATTATAAATGCAACCTTCCACACTCTTATATGTAATATTTTACCAAGAAATGAATATTTTTTCTTTCTCTCCAATATTCTGAGTAAAATTATTTTGTTGGTTTTGAATTAAAGTTTGCAAGTATGAATTAAGTCCTCTTCCAAGGAATGAGCTTGCCATTCATTCCAAGGAAGATGGATCAATGTTTTATGTTCATTTATTTATTCTGTAGTTTTCCTTTTGTTGTTAATTTCTAATTTTATGTTATGTAATCTTTATTTTCGTACAATTTCTTTTGTGAACCTGCAGGTTCTTATTTATTTTTCATTTGTTTTTATTTCAGAAATTTTCTTTATGCAAGCGTGCTTTCATTTCTGCAAGTGTGATTTTTATTTGCAAGTGTGATTTTCCATTTCCAAAAGTGTGCTTTTTAATTTATGCAAGTTTGGATTGTGTTTGAATGAGTTGTTTTCCAAATATCTCTTTCTCCTTTTGCATACAGCCATTGAACACCAGCCCTAGATTGACATTATTAATGAAGAGGATTGATGACCCTCATCATTTTTGTGCCATTTTCGGGGATCATTGTGTTAATAGGAGACTCATACTTTTCTAAAAGAATATTCTAGTGACAGTAGAATACCTCTTAGAAATTATGTGACATGAAGTATTTGGTGGCAGTTTCTTTAAAATTTTATTTTCTACAAAATAGATTAATATTTTTTTTTCTACAAATAGATTAAATTTTATTTCTGCAATTAAATTTATAAACCTACCAAAGATTGTTAAAAGCAACCCCCCTCATAAAATGGAAACATCATTTCATGTTTATTATTTTCATGCAATGAGGTTTTCCTGTTCTAAAATATTCTTGTTTGCATGTACTATAACTTCTACAAAGATTAAATAATAGTTCATGTATCCAAGAAATACCAAAAAAAAAAAAACTAACTTTGTGTAGGTTGGCAAAGACAAAGATTTATGTGGAATATTTTTGCAACCCAATTGGGATTTGAAGGAAAAGCGGAGTTGTTTCTGTCACAGAGGAAGGACACGCCATGTTGAAAGAAAAGATGTAAGATGTCTTCATGCTTGCATCCTTTCAACTGCAGCTCTTTCCCTACATGCTGAAATGCTTGGCGTATATTTTGGCAAATTATTTTGCATGCAACCATCTTTGCAACTTGCATTCCTTGACCTGTAATAAAAAATGAATCTATAACCATAATGAAAGCTAGGTATGCATTATACTCTCATATAACAATTGTTTGGTTGAAGAGTTCAAACATGTAATAATAGAATTTTATTTTTAACTCTTACATTTAATGAAGTGAGCCATCCATTTTTGCATGCAACGACTCATGTTTGTTAGAAAAATTCAAATAGCATGCATTCCTATTTTATCTCTTTTATTTAATGAATTAGTCAATTTTTTTAAGTTTTTCCTTGCATGTCAACTTAATTGATTTAGAAATAGATTTTACATACAAAGAGAAAATGAATTTGAATGTAATGAATGTTACAGGTTGCATATCTTTTAATCAATTAAGTCTCTTTTAAAGAATGTTCCTAAATCAACTCTATTTATTTAATGAGAGAGATGTGTTCTAAATTGTTTTCAATAATGATTGAAGATTCAAATTTGAAGGACCTAATTATATGTTGCAAGCATGTTTAATTAGATGAAATAATTACTGCATGCAAGTACAAAATCAAAATACACAAAGCATTGCAAAGGAGGTCAAAGGAAAAAGATTTAGCTGATACGGAGTTCGTGCATGAAAAATAGTAGCATTTTCTAATGCAAAATGCTCACGGCTCGTAAATAAATAGCTAAAACAATTTATGGTTCTTTTTCTACATGATATAATATTTCCATATCATTTTTAATCACTCTTTTTTTGTTGAGAAAAGACCAAGATATGACATTTTGAATGCACGCTGCTAAAAAAATAACATGTTGCAGACTATTTTGATAAAAATATTTTTTTGATGGAAACTACTTGCGACTTGTAAATAAATATCTCAAATGATTTTTGGTTCTTGTTCTGCATGATATGATATTTTAGATCATTTTCATTTAGAAATGACCATGATATTGCAGTTTGAATACACGTTGCTAAGAAATGTAACATGCTGACTTGATTGTTTTCTTTTTCTTTTTCTTTAAAAATATATATCCTATAATACATGCAAGTATTCTACTAGTACTCCTCATTTTTAATATATGATTCATTCCATACTACCCTCTCTATCTTAGTTTTTGTTGAGTTTTTTACAAAAAATCATTTTCCTAACCATTGAAATCACTAAAAAGTCCTCTGATATTTTGTAGTCAATGTTAATCCTTATCATGAATATACAAAATACTGGCTCAACTAGTATATGCTAATTGAAATTCCAACATACCATTTGTATTTCGGGATCATAACCAAAACCTCTCATAATAAACCATCCATTCCCAATAAATGAAGAAGTCCTTGAACCATTCCATTTCCCAGAACAATTTACCATTGTTTCTCAATTTCTAAATCAGCTTTCGAAACCGATTGGATGTTGTAGACACTCTGGAAGATTGCTTCTTGATTTTCCATCATGTTGACATTTATTAAAAGGATAGTGATTGACTAGAAAATAAGCTTACTGGCTGACCAATTACTAAAAAAAACACAAAGGGGAAAGTTGAAAACCAACAAATGGCTACTTTTCCCAAACAAAAAAAAATACACTTCAACGTCTTTCTTGGATTCATATGAATATTTCTCTTATGCCGACTTGGTTGATGAAATTATTTGCTACTGAAAATTTCTATGTTGCAGAGGCCTTGACTTCATATCTATTTGTTTTGTTCAGCTATATATGGAAATCAAGGTTATACCACATGATGAAAGCAAGGATAACTCCTGAGTATGGTATGGTAACTTCTATTTTTCTATTCTCAAATATTGTTATTTGTTGTTTTAATTACAAATATATTCACTTCTTGAAAGCTTTAAAAAAACACAAAAGAGAGAGATATTTTTCAAGATCTACATGTGCAAATGAAGTCTTTCCAGTTTGTAGTAATTGGGATTAAAAAATAGTTTGCATGAGTGCATGCACGAAACTATGTATGGGGGAGACTTGCTCTCTTCCAAATATTTTGAAGAATGCATGAGAAAATAAAGACCTAAGTGTGGGAGAAAAAATCTCTCTACATTATCCAAGAAAAATCTCATAAGAGCATGAATAAGAAACAAGAAATTTTATTTCTAGAAATCTCAATTTGTTGCTAACATGAAAAGAGGAGAAGACAATGTGAAAGATACAGAAGTATTGATAAAATCAGATTCTACGGGAAGATTAGTAGCTTTCATGAAGGCATGCAATAAATTAAGTGTGGGGGAAATGATGAGGCAAAAATATGTCTCATTATATCACCAAATAACACTCTTATTCTCTCTCTTAAAATCAAGCTTTCAAGTGAATTTAGACGTAGTTTTAATAACATGTATCATATTTAAAGTAGACTATAGGATTTATCTTATCATCTCTTTAGAAATTTATTTGCAGTCTAATTGTTGTTATTTCATGATATTTCTTCTAAATTGGAATGCAATAGTGTGTATAAAATAGGCCATAAGCAACTCTACTCCAAGTTCACATATTGAAGCTACCGAAAGTCTTCACGCAGATACAGAAATCTCAATTGTTCATAGATTGTTGCTAGATTTATGTTACGAAAAACTTACGTGTAGCTAGGGAAACGCCAAACGTAGCTACGGATACACCCAGCTAGTGAAATTCTTTAGATTTGTTCCAAAATAATGTAAAGGATCACTAAACTATTCAGCCCACTCTTTCCTTCCACGTCATCAACCAACAATAAAAATTGAAATATGTGGCAATCCAAAGTCATGCATACATGTGGCATTCCAAGAAGAATTCAAATTTATGGACTTAGCACTCCTCCATTTTCTCTCCATGTTTCAAGGATGATAAAATAGTGGAATACTATTAGGAATGTTAAATAAGTACTCTCCCACTTTTTGTGTTCCTAGATTAAAGGGATGAGTTGTAGAAATATTCTCCATGATAAGTGGACGATTGTAGTCAAGTTTGTTTAGGATGTATTACTTTGAATAAATCTGCCTAAGAATAGGTAGTTATTTCTTAGTGTGTTGACTAAGTAAATTATAATAAAGAGAAGATCATATTGTATTCCCCAAAATAAGGAGTTGGTTGGATGCATGAATTATAAATGCAACCTTCAACACTCTTATATATAATATTTTACCAAGAAATGAATATCTGTTCTTTCTCTCCAATATTCTAAGTAAAATTATTCTGATGGTTTTGAATTAAATTTTACAAGTGTGAATTAATTCCTCTTCCAAGGAATATGGATCAATGTTTTATGTTCATTTATTTATTATATAGTTTTCCTTTTTTTGTGAATTTCTGATTTTACGGTATGTAATCTTTATTTTTCTACAATTTCTTTTTTGAACCTGCAAGTGTCTTTTTAATTCAAAAAATTCCTTTATACAAACGTGCTTTCATTTTTGCAAGTTTTCTTTTCCATTTCCACAAGTGTGCTTTTTAATTTATGCAAGTTTGGATTGTGTTTGAATGAATTGTTTTTCAAAGATATTTTTCTCCTTTTACATACAGCCATCAGACACCAGCCCTGGATTGACATTATTAATGAAGAGTATTGACGACCCTCATCATTTTGGCATCATTTTTGGGGATCGTAGTGTTATTAGGAGACTCATATCTTTCTAAAAGAATATTCTAGTGACAACAGAATACCTCTTAGAAATTATGTGACATGAAGTATTTTATAGCAGTTTCTTTAAAATTTTATTTTCTGCAAAATAGATTAATATTTCTTTTCTACAAATAGATTAAATTTTATTTCTGCAATTAGATTTATAAACCTATCGAAGATTGTCAAAAGCAACCCCCCTCATTAAATGGAAACATTATTTCATTTTTATTATTTTCATGCAATGAGGTTTTCCTATTCTAAAATATCCTTGTTTGCATGTACTGTTACTTCTGCAAAGATTAAATAATAGTTCATGTATCCAAGAAATACCAAAAAAAAAAACTTTGTGCAGGTTGGCAGAGAAAAATATTTATGTGGAATATTTGTGCAAACCGATTGGGAATTGAAGGAAAAAATGAGTTGTTTCTGTCACGGAGGAAGGACACGCCATGTTGAAAGAAAAGATGTAGGATGTCTTCATGGTTACAGTTTTTCATCTGCAGCTCTTTCCCTACATGTTGAAACCCTTAGCATACATTTTGAAAAACTATATTTGCATGCATTTATCTCTGTAACTCGAGATCCTTTAACCTGTAATCAAAGATGAATCTATAACAATAATGAAAGCTATTTGAAAATAGTAGACAAATGCAAAAAGTTATGCATTATTCTCTCATATAACAACTTGTTTGGTTGAAGAGTTCAAACATGCAAGAAGAGGATTCTATTTTTAACTGTTACATTTGATAAAGTGATACATTTATTTTTGCATGCAAAGATTCATGTAGTTGTTAGAAAAATTAAAATAACATACATCCCTATTTTATCTCTTTTATTTAATGTATAAGGAAAAAAAATAAGTTTTTCTTTGTATGTACACCTAATTGATTTAGAAATAGAGTTTGCATACAAAGAAGAAATAAATATGCATGTAATGAATGCTACTGGTTGCATATATTTTAATCAATTAAGTCTCATGCAAATAATGCTCTTAAATTGAACCAATTTATTCAATGAGAGAGAAATGTTCTAAATTGTTTTAAATAATTGTTGGAGATTAGAATTTGAAAAAGTTAATTATATGTTGCAAGAATATATTTTTTAGATGACATAATTACTGCAGGAAACTGTAAAATGAACACAAACAGAGCATCGAAGAGGAGGTTAGAAAAAACATTCAGCTGATACATGGTATGATATTTCTATATCATTTTGAATCACTCATTTTTGTTAAGAAATGACCAAGATATCACAGTTTCAATGCACACTGCTAAAAAAAAACATGTTGCAGACTGTTTTGATATTAGTGTTTTTTGATGTAAACTACTCACAACTCATAAATAAATAGCTCAAATAATTTCTAGGTCATGTTCTACACAGTCTGTTCTTTTCAGATCATTTTGAATCACTTATTTTCGTTGAGAAATGACCAAGATATTATAATTTCAATACATGTTGCTAAAAAAAATAACATGTTGAAGATTTTCTTTTTCTTTTTCTTTAATATATATATATATATATATATATATAATGATGCATGCAAGTATTCTTCATTTTTAGTATATGATTCATTCCATGATACCCTCTCTATCTCAGTTTTTGTTGATTTTTTTTGCTAAAACTCATTTTTTCAACCACTGAAACCACTAAAAATTCCTCTGATATTTTGTAGTCAATGTTAATCCTTCTCATGACTGTAGAAAAT
Source organism: Taxus chinensis (assembly GCA_019776745.2). Lineage (NCBI taxonomy): Eukaryota > Viridiplantae > Streptophyta > Pinopsida > Cupressales > Taxaceae > Taxus > Taxus chinensis. Next base: position 615,376,046 of record CM034152.1, on the reverse strand, counting down.
ATTGGCTCAACCAGTATATGCTAATTGAAATTCCAACATACCATTTGTATTTCAAGATCATACCCACAACCTCTCATAGTAAATCATCCATTCCCAATAAATGAAGAAGTCCCTGAACCATTCCATTTCCCATAACAGTTTACCATTGTTTCTCAATTTCTAAATCATCTTTATAAATTGGTTGGATGTTGCAGACACTTTGGAATATTGCTTCTTGATTTTCCACCATGTTAACATTTCTTAAAAGGATAGTGATTGACTAGAAAATAAGTTTACTAACTGACCAATTACTAAAAAACAAAACAAACAAAAAACACAAAGGGGAAAGTTGAAAAGCAACAAATGGGTGCTTTTCCCAAAAAAAAAAATACACTTCAACATCTTTCTTGGATCCGTACGACTGCTTATCTTATGTTGAATTGGTTGATGAAATTATTTTCTATTGAAAAGTTCTATGTTGTAGAGGCCTTGACTTCATATTTATTTGTTTTGTCCAGCTGTAGACGAAAATCAAGGTTATACCACATGATGAAAGCAATGATAATTCCTGAGTATGGTATGGTAATTTCTATTTTTCTATTCTCAAATATTATTATTTTTTGTTTTAATTGCAAATAGATTCACTTTTTCCAAGCTTAAAAATAAAAGAACACAAAAGAGAGAGGCATTTGTCAAGATCCACATGTGTAGATGAAGTCTTTCTAGTTTGAAGAAATTGGGATCTGTAAGTTGTGTTATCTAATTTTACACACATGGAAAAATTAGACAACAGGGTTATTATTAGCTTCAATAGACCCACTTGTAGTTGTCATCAAGATAAAATGAATAAAGTAATTAATTATTTATTTTGAGAACCAAGTTGAACCCACTAGGTAGAGATCTCAGTCAATTAGTCAAGTCCTATAGAGCTCGGTTTTCAAAGTGATCTCGAGCGAAAGTTAGGTCAGTGAATCATGCTAAGTGTCCTCTAGGTATAGCTTGTCCAAGCTAAGAATGAGCTTGGCAAGTATTGGCCATGTTAGCAAATTAAAAATGAATGAGCTCGAGTGAGTCAGTTGGGTTAGGATTTTGGTTTGGATCTCAGTACAGAGATCAATCATTTAGGAGTCCATGACCTCGGGTGAATCACATGGTTGTGAGATCGGTGTAGTTGATAAAGGGTCGATGCAAAAAGAATGATCTCGAATACAAACAGAGCTCAATGGACAACTCAACTTAGAGGTTCGAGCTAAGGGAGAATTTGGGGGATCGTTGGGCACATAAGCAAGTCGGTTTAACTCATGGAGGGAGATTGTGACAAGTTCAAGTGAGTCAGGTCACTATAAGAGCTCAGTCAGATGAGTCAATTGAGCGAAACATTGAAAATATCTCAGTCAATTCACGTAAACGTGGGAGAATTTCAAGGCATTAGCAAGTGGGTTTTCAGTGATGGAAATCCAACACATGGTTTCCACGCATGGCAGAATTTCAAACCTTTGCATCCAGGTTGAGATAATTCCATGGAAAACCAACATAAGGTTTCCACACATGGGGGTTTTTAGACTCTTTTTGTCAAGAACGTGGAAATTTAGGAGAGAATTTCAATGCGAGGATGTCGAAATGGTAACCCAACATAAGAGTTCCATGTAGAGGAGGAGTCTAAGTTGGTTTTCGATTCACCAGGAAAGTCGTCAGGGGAGTTAAAGCACGTTTGAATGATTGAGTGGTTTTACACAAGATGAATATTCATTAGGAATATTGTTGATGAGACTGATAAAATAGGAGGGGATGACTCAGGTGGAGTCGATTTTAGATTAAGACATTCATTAAACATGCACTTTTAAGTTAGGGAACTCGAACTCAACATCATTGAGCTAACCGAGGGAGATATGATTGATTCAAGCCATAGTTTCATTAGGGTGAAACTTGAATGCTTTCCGAGTGAGCATAAGGAAGAACGATGAAGGATTGATAATATGATGGATCAGTTCTATGTGAGAATTTGGATGGAAATCCAGTGTGATCAAGCTTTAAGAGCTACAAAAACCTGTATGGTTTTGATTCAGGTCTATCACAACATACCATCAAACTAGATCCTAATGTTAAGCCATTTCATAAGAAACAGAGGCTAATTAATCCCAAAATTGAGTAACTAATTAGAAAGGAGCTAACCAAACTCATCAAGGCTTGTATAATTTTTCCTAGCAAGCATTCCTCTTGGGTAGCAAATCTGGTCCCCATATGGAAGAATAATGGAACTGTTGGGTGCATAGGCACGTGTAGATGTCAGTAAAGAAAGGTCTGCCCAAGAAGACAGGTTTAGGACTCAGCCAATTTTTCATGGAATGGGCTAAGAATAAAAAAAGCAGATGGAGTGTAGGTCATGCAAAGATAAGAGGAATAATACTTTAAGGATAAGAAAATTTTATTTTAGGAACAAAGTAAAAGATATAAGGCCATGCATTGACCATGATAATAATAATATTAGAGTAAAGTTTAATTATAGATGAATCTATTATTATCCTTCTTGTAAAATCATGCAGCTATTAGTGCATGGCTATTTTGAGCATGTAATATATTTTTAGATGCATGGGCAGTGAAGGGAAAGTCCCCACCGCTATATACATTAGTTTATCTTCATATTTTTAGACAACATGTATTAGACACCATAAGTATTGTAGAGTTATGTTTCCATGTTATTCTAGCGTGCATGGCTTCCTAGTCACTATGATTATGTCTTCATCTTTTGTTATTTGATGAGTTAATGTAATGGACAATTGAGGATGGATTCTGGTAATAGATGTCTCTCATCATGGTACTTGTATGGTAAATCTGATATTAATTCTTATGTGATCATTATATTTTCTTATTACATGTGTTTCCAATTTGAGCTCATAGATCTGATACTTATGATGGGATATATGCTTTGATAATGGTTATCTAGACATTCATGCTAACATCTTGGAAAGCTTTCACAAAGGAGGGACCTAGTAGGCTTTACACGCTTTGTATGAGCGTTTAAAATTATCTTAATGATGGTGTCAGCAAACCTAGGCAATTGAGTGGGAAATCAAAACTACAAAATGTTTACATGAGATAGAGAAACAAAAGAAAAACTAATGAAGTTTCCTCTTTTGAAACCCTTCAAGACTCCATCTTTGAAAAGTAGATCTCATGTTGATGTGATACCAAATGAAGGTGCAGTAGCATATTTACACAAATAAACAATTGATTTCTTATCTATTTAATTTGAATAATACATTAAAAATATATATAGTAGAGAGTTCCTATATTCAAGGAGATATGATCTCCATGAAAATCTCTAACAATAATTTAGCCTAATTACATATGTGGTTTCAACTACCACTATTCATGTAATAACAATATAACCAAACAGATAAAAACCTTACAACTCACCCACATAATACTATAATGTGAGCACTAGAATAATAATTCCTAACATAATCATTTTCATGCAAACCTAAAGACTATGATGTGTCAGTTTTTAAATGGAAGAGATTCTAGGAACTAGACACCAACTACAGTACCTGTTGGGATCAGATAAGGAAACAACCTTGGGTTGAATTATTTATTTACAATAATTATTCTAGGTTTTGAAACCCCATCAAAGTGTAAAACTTGAATCTTTGAAAAGGAACGTAAGCCTAAAAAAATGAGAGAATTTTTTCCATATTATTTTTTTGTCCTATAAATATATTAACATTATTTGGTCTTGCATTACTGGAATAGGAGGAACATAGAAAAATTCAACTCTTCTAGTGTCATGAAGAAGGGTTAATTGTAGACCTAGATATGCATAGGTACTTTGACTCTACCCAAACCTATTTCAAAGTGTAGCTGTTGGGAATTGTGTCTGAGTAGTTTTCATTGATTTCAAATTTCATTGATGGAAAAGGGAGTTTAGGTGGCTTACATGTCTCCATGAGTATGTCATCCATGAGTTAAGTTGAAGGTTGATTGGTAGTGTCTAATTTTGTGATCTTCACATGGTGTCTAGACATGTTCTTGGTGCATTGTCAAGTTACTAGGTGATTTGTATGTTCTCCAGAGGTTTTCTTCATGAGGTCAAGTATGATCAATATGATATGTCAAAGGTGTTAATGAGTCTGTAAGAGGTCAACATGGTTTGTTCATGAAGAGTATGTGTTGAGTCAGGTCATTCTAGGCCTAATCCTAGTCCTAGGTCCAACCAAATGATGTAGTAGCATGTAATATAAGAGCAAAGTCTGTCATTATGAAGCATGTAGGAATGTTGTTGGAGGTGTCATAGAATGTGTAATAGGTGTATTAAGGTCATATTTCATATGTATGAGTGCATGATGAAGGTCCTTTGGAAGCAAGCTCTATGAGAACAAGGCTATGCAAACACAAGGTAAGTCTTGGTGTGTGGAGAGTTTCAGGCATGGAAAAGCATGAATGATCATTGGAAATAGCATGGAGGAGGTTGTCCATAGTGCTTTTGGTAAATTTTTAGGTCACAGGCAGTGATGAGAAATTGTAAGGAAACTACTTTTTGGCACTACCGAGCTCTTCAGAATGCAAACAACTAGCTCGATAGGTGAATGTTCATTTTCTCATCCCACACATGTGATCTTTTCATGGGAGGATGAAACTTTCAAGGGATGTTTTTTCATGGAACCAAGAAGATTTTTCAAAAATAAATAATTAATTTGGATGTCAGAGCTTTATGAACAATCATTAAGAATCAAAACAGGTCAAAACCCTTGCTAAAACCCTAGTTCTAAAGTGATGGAGGAAAAATGAAATGTATGGTCTCCAAAAAAAGTGAAAGGAAAATGTGATGGCTCAATAATGTAGAGGACTCTTCAGGGCTCATGATGGTGGTGATTTCATGTTCCAGTTGTTTGAGTAAGATGGAGAAAAACCCTAGTTTTGTGGAGATTTATAGGTATCAAGGATGAAATGGAGGTTTCATGAAGCAGAAGTGAGTTTTTATCCAATATATTGGGAGGTGTAATAGATGTAAATGTAAATTTTAAGATAGGTTCAATGTATGAAAATGAGTATACATGCTCTCCAAATTTGCCCTGTCTGCTTTTGGCCTCGAAGGGCTAAAACCTAGTCTATGGAGGTTTGAGATGAGATTGATAGTTTTGCATGTTGGAGCAGTATGATATGAGCTTGGATAGCATGTAGGAGTCTGATATGATGTGTTGAAGCTGCTTGTGGTGATCAGGAAAAGTGATTTTGTTTAAACCCTAATGGCCTAATTATCCCTATTAGGCTTCTCAAGAAGGTATGTTGGAACATGTGTGCTTGTTTGATATTCTCCATGTGACATATGCTTGTTAGTGCTTGAGGAGGTTTTTCATGATTCCCTTGATGTGTTCCATGAATTTTTTGAGCTTGGAAGTTGCATTGAGGTTATTGGATCTTGTTTCCTCAAGACTAGTTCTTAATTCCTAGAATCTTGTTTGAAAAGTTCCAAAGATTGAGTTTTTTAAGGGTCTTGTGCTTTGATTTGGAAGTTGAAGTGAGTTGTTTCATATAGTATACACTCATATATTTTCATCCATATGATACTTGTGGCTTGATGAGATGTTTTTTATGTGCCAAGTTTCTTGTTCTTGGTGACCTATTTATGGGCATGATCAACATGCTTAAGCGAGGTAGGAGAGATGGAGTGGTTTGGAGTGTTTTCCCCTATTTAATGTGTCTCATGGACCTGGAGAATGAGTTGGGGTCATGTATCTTCCATTCATGTGCCCAATAATTCCATTTATATTGATTTGAGCCATTTGAAAATTTTTCACTCTTGTGGACTAGATTTTGGTGCTTGAAGACCTAATTGGATGTACTTGCCTCTTGTTGTGTTTCATGGTGGAGATAGCTGTTACAAAGCTTATTATGATTTGTTGATGAATTCTAGAGGATGTAATCTTGACTTGTTTGGAACTAATTGGTACCTTGAAAAAGTTATAATGTGTCCTTGATGTTCATAGTGCATTTGTTGGAAGTGATAAGGCTTGTGTTTTAGGCCTAATTGTGGAGCATGGTTGTGTCTAGGCCTATGCCGACCTATATGATCTCTTGAATTTATTTTATATGAGTGTGAGTATATGTTTTCATGTTATCATGATCAAAATTAATGGTCTTGGCTGGCCTTCTGGTTGATGTTATGATGAGTCATGTATATAAGATAAATGTATTTTACTCATTTGAGTGTGTAGAGATGATGGGGATGTGAGCGAGCTAGATAAGGTGGAAGAAGAGTATAGAGGGGTCAAGGAGAGATGAGAAGTTGAATGAAGATTTATAAGATTTAGGAGTATAAGTTCATTATACCTAATCATCAAATGGATGATCAAATTTGAGCGAAGGAGAGAAGAGCTTGTTTGAGTGAGGTTTGATGTGCATGGAGCTAAAATTGTGATCACAATCAGTTATGGGAGCAACAATACATCGGTTGTATTCATCTTTGGGTGGTTGAGTGGGTGCTTGATCACCTTAGGGGGTGGTTTCCTCCTTGTATAGTGTGTGTTATACTAAATAGGGGTGGGTGTGAAGTGGGTGCTTCACTAAAAAAATATTGTATGATGTGTATTATTCATACAAGTCCTTTGTTTTGTGTAATATAAGTAGAGGTTTAGTGGAATTTCTTCCTCTTGAGGGTTTCCCACATTATATGTTGTGTAATTTTGTTCTACTTTATTTTAAGCACTTGTGAATGATTGATACACACTTAATAATCTCACATTGATTATGTATGTTGGATGGATGTTATGAATGATGTATGTAATGTAAGTTAAATAAAGGAAAAATTTTATAAGACTGATTCACCCCCCCTCTCAATCTTTATGATTCTAACAATTGGTATTAGAGAAAGGTCCTTATGAATCAAGTTTAACAGCTTAGAGGAGATACTATAAGCACAATGGTAAAATAATCTAGAGTAGAGACTTCATTGGTGACTTTGAGAAAGAAGTATGAAATTGTAAAGTCCTTGATCCATGGATTGCAACAGAAAAATAGTTATATAGAGGTTGAGCATGTTCATATCAAAGTATTGTAATCCCAAGTTAAGAGTGTAACATAATCCCTAAAGGTAAAATAAGAGGCTTTCATTAAGTATGAAGATGTTGAGATCCTTAAAATCAGAATTGAAACAAGTAACTAGCTGGGTGAAGACCTATGAGAGGTTGGAGAGAAGATTTGAGGCCTTATATGATATGTTGAAAAATCAGAGGTAAGCTACTGAAAATACATGCTTAGGCTTCAAAGGAGTGCATATGAAGAATTGTGAAGACAGAAAGGCTAGACTAAGTACTCAAGCAGACATGAATGGGACCAAGAAGACAAATTTAAGAAGACTTAACCTTATTAGACAACCCAATGCAATGAGGTATGGTTCTACTTTCAATGGTTATTGTTATGCTTGTCATGAATTTAGCCATAGAGCTAGATATTGCAAGAAAATTTCCTCAATGAGTGAGTACCCATGGAATTATGAGGGTTCTTTTAATGGTCAGTGTTATTCATGTTGTAAAGTTGGTCATAAAGCTATGGATTGTGGTTGGAACCTAAGTGTATATCATTCTAGAGGTAGAAATGGTGTTTTGAAGCTACAATTGTCATAAACTAGGCCATATAGCAAGTTTTTTTCAAGGAAATAAGATGTTTTGGCAAGAGGTCTACTAAATAGGAAGCATGCTCATCCAAGGAAACTGAGAAGTTTAATCCTGTAGAAACAATCAATGAAACAAAGGAGGATTCCAAACTAGTCATGACAATCATGGAATTTGATCAAGGAATTCAAGACAAGAAGGATGATTTAAAGGTAAAATGTGTAGAGGGTGTAAAGGAAAAAGCAAAACCAGTCAAAGGAGGTTTAAGTTCAAACAAGATACCAGATGTTGTTGAAAAGGATAAGAATTATGAAATTAGGATTTTCAAGCTTAAGTATGATACAAGCAAAGGAGGATTATTAGTAGTGAATGAGGAGTATCATGAGTGTTTGAAAAGTCTGAAATCCTTAGAAAAAAATGAGGATGTTATCATGTTTAAAAAGTCATCCAAGAATTCAAGAAGGAAGGAAGAGGTGGAGTCTTTAGGCTCATTTGATGATTTCCTACTTTTCTAGTGACCTAAGGATGCATAGGGTGTCTTCATTATGCTTCTTAAAGGAATTCATATCTCATGTGAAGCAATTAAGGTGCATTTTCATGTTGAATATATGTGCTCAAAAATCAGTTTGAAGTCAAACCTTGTCTTACTAGTTGAAGAAGATGATAAGATTCAAGTACATCATGAAGGTCTATAGGTAAGTTTCTGTCAAAAGTATAAAAGGTATGCTCTACCAATGAAGCAATAAGGTTCTCTTATTATTTCTACATATGTGAGTGTCATTTAATGATGAGATAGAGTACTTTGTGTTAGTATGACTCAAGAGGGAGTGTTTGTATGGTCAAGGTGTTTTGCAAATCATTCATAATTACAAGGTCTCCTATTGATCTATGAAAATGTTGATAATAGGATAGTATAAGTTAAATGATCTGGGTAAGTATGATATGACAATAGTGTTTGAGGTTTCTATTGGGTCATTAAAGAACTTTGTTCCAAGTCCAAAAATGTCAAGAGAATGCTCCTAGTGGGAGTTAGGTCCCACTATGATCGATATCAAGGAAATGAAGGATTTAAAGGTTGATAATAAGGCATGTTTGTTAGTATTGTGAAGTGTTGATGTTCACTAAAATAATGACTACATGAATGAATACTTGATTAAATAATCAATTACATGAAGTTTGGTTGCAAGAACAAGTGTTATGTCATGAACTTTGTGCTTCATAGGAAATACTCTTTTTCTAAGTATGTGGTCTTAAAATACAAGGGAGCATGGAGACTTAGTTGAATACTCTTGAATACTTGATCATAATACTAAAGGTATGAGATGTTGTATATCGATTCATAGTTGTGTATGCTCAAATGAAAATTTATGAAGATAAAGATAAAATTGAAGAATATAAGTCTACGAAGCTAGAGTATACAATGGAAAGAAATTATCAGAGCTAGAAAAATCATTTTTTATCAAAGATGAAATCTTTTAATTGTGATCTCCATGTTCTAAGTCAAATATTTAGGATTAAAGAAGGTTCAAATTATGGAGATGCATTTGAAATAGTTTTTTATTGAAGGATATTTCTCCAAGGTTAATAGGTTTCTTGAGGATTCAAGGTATGTGGTTGATCATGAATATGTGCCTTGTGGTTTTAAAGGTAGTATAACAGTCCATAATGTAAGAGGTGAAGAGTTTTTGATGATTAGTAGATAAAGACATGAGTTATTCAAGTAAAAATGAGATATTGATCCTAGGGGGATCTTATCATGTTGATTGAGCTCCATAAACAAGTTTGTGTGGTTTGGTTGAAAGCTACATGAAATAACATGAAATAGGATTGTAGATAGTACAAAAAAAGGAAGCATTAGGGTGTACTCAGAGTTTAAAAATAAATTTTGAAGGCATACAGATGTTATGTGATGCACTCAAGACAACATGGAGATATGATGTATGACAGTGAGAAATATGTTCATTAGTGTTTTAAGACCTATAATGGTCTATACTGGCTGAGATAGTCCAAGAATGCATGATTCATCTCCATAAGCATGATTATGAAGAAGTATCACTACAATTTCTGCACTTATTTTATTTATCTGATATGTCAAGTGGATTTAAATTTTCTCAAGAAGATATGTAATAGTCTAGGGGGATAAATGCTAAATTAAGAAGATTTGAAACGAAGTCTTAAAAAGAATGAGAAAGTGCATTAACTCAAGGGGAGTTTTTGTTTTTTAAGGACAAAGAAGATAGGTTCATAGATAGAGTTATCAGTGAAATGAAGATAAAATAGGGGGAGTGATGTTCATGACAACTAGTAAATCATTGAAGTCAAGAGTCTGTATGTGTCCATATGATCATTTGTCATTTTTGAAGTTAATATGGAGAGTACAGTTCAAGGGAGAATAAGTAAGTTGTCTATATGAATTGTTTTCATTATTTTTTGTGTTGATTTTTCATATTTTCTTTTTCATAGATGTTAAAAGGGGAGAGTAGACTTAGAAACATGAAAAATAAGTCTTGTTGGTGTCTTTCATTTGTGGTTACCATCAATGTTTCTGAAGGTGGTTACCATCAATAAAAAAAGGGGAGATTGTTGGGCATTGTGTCTGATTATTTTTCATTGATGGAAAAGGTATATTAGGTGGTTTAGGTGTCTCCATGAGCTATCATCCATGAGGTAAGTTTAAGGTTGATTGGTAGTGTCTAGTTTTTTAATCTTTGCATGGTGTCTAAGCATGTTCTTGGTGCATTTTAGCAAACTAGTAGGAGGATGTGTATTTCCATTCAGAAGTTGTATGAGGTCTTAATTAGTTCAAGTATGGTAAATATGATGAGTCTGTAAGAGGTCATTATGATAATTTCATAAAGATTATGTGTTGATTCAGGACATTCTAGGCCTAAATCCTAGTAGTTAGAAAGCATGTGATGTAGTAGCATGCAGTATGAGGCATGTTTTTGGAGGTGGTATAGCATGTGCAAGAGGTGTATCAGGTCTTATATTAGATGTATGAGGCTTGATGAATGTCCTTTGGAAGAAATCTCTTGATAACAAGGTATGAAGACACATGTATATCTTAATGTGTGGAGAGTTTCAGGCATGGAAAAACATGAATGATCATTTGCATGGGAGGAAAAAATTTCAGGGATATTGCTAAAACCCTAGTTCTAAAGCGGTGGATGAAAAATGAAGTGTAAGGTATCTAAATGAAATGGAAATCCAAATGTGAGGAATCACACATGTAGAGGAATATTCTAATTCTCATGATGGTGGTGGTTTCATGTTCCAGGTGTTTCAACAAGATGGAGAAAAACCCTGGTTTTGAGGAGATTTGAATAATTTCAGGTCTGAGATGAAAGTTTCATGAAGCAAAGTGAGTTTTTCCAGAAATATTGGGAGGTTTTATAGATGGAAATGGAAAGTTTCAGATATATTCAATGGAGGAAATTGAAGATTCATGTCTCCAAAGTTGATCTACCACTTTTGGCGTAGAAGGGCTAAAACCTAGTCTTATGGTTTGAGATGAGTTTGATAAATTTGCATGTTGGATCAGTATGATATGATCTTGAATATCATGTAGGAGTATAATATGATGTGTTTAAGTTCTTGGAGTGATCAAGAAAGATGTATTTTGGCTTAAGCCCTAATGGTCTAATCAGCCCTATTAAGCTTCTCAAAAAGGTATGATGAAACAAGTGTGCTTGGTTAATATTACTTCATTTGACATATGTTTTTTAGTGTTTGAAGAGATTTTTATGATGATTTTTATTTTTTCCATTCATTGGTTGATCTTGGAAGTTACATTTAATTTTATTGGATTTTGTTTCCTTAAGTCTGGTTATGGAGTCCTAAGAATCTTGTTTGAACAATTCCAAAGATTGAGTTGTTTGAGGACCTTGTGCTATATTTTGGAGGTTAAAGTGAGTTATTTCAGATAGTAGACACTAATATATTTCCATACATATGCTACTTGAATATTTGTGAGGTTATATGATGTGCCAAGTTTCTTGTTCTTGGTGACCTATTTCAAGGCGTGATCAACATGCGTAAACAAGGTATGAGAGATGGATGTTTTGGAGTGTTGTGCCTTGTTTTGTGGTGTCTCATAGACCTAAAGAGTTATTTTAAGTCATGTATCTTGATTATTCATGTGCCCAATAAGTATTGATAGTTGATTTTGATGTGAAATGTTGTTCACTCTTGTGGATTGGTTTTTAGTGCTTGAAGACCTAATTGGAAGTACTTGCTTCTTGGTGTGTTTCATGGTGGAGATAGTTGGTGAAAAGGTTCTTATGATTGTTGATGATTTCTAGAGGGTTTTTCTGACTTGTGTGGAATTGTTGATACTTTGATAGAGTTGGAATGTGTCCTTCATGTTCATATTCCATTCGTTAGAATGAAAAGTCTTGTGTTTTAGGCCTAATTGTGGAGCATGGTTGTGTCTACGCCTATGCCGACCTATATGGTCCATAGGAGTGATTTTACATGATTTTTTAGATGTTTTTACATGTTTCATGACCTACATAAATGTTCTTGATCATCATGTGGTTTATTTTATGATGATTCATGTATATAAGATTAATGTATTTGCTCATTTGAGTGTGTACAGATGATGGGGATGTGAGAAAGAACTAGAGAAGGTGGAAGAAGAGTATAGAGGGATAAAGGGAAAAGTTGAGAAGAGTAAAATAAGAGGTGTGCAAGGTATTTAGACCTAATTAGCAAAAAATGGAGGATCATATTTGAGTAAATAATGAGAGAAGTTTTTTAGAGAGTTTGATGTGTATAGAGTTGAAATTTTGATCACAATCAGTTATAGGAGAAACAATACATCAGTTATCTTCATCTTCATGTGGTTGAGTGGGTATTTGAGAACATTTTGGGATGACATCCTCCTTTTGTAATATGTTGGCTCTCCTTGTGAAGTGGGTGCTTCACTAACTAAATCTTGTGTGATGTGTAATATTCATACAAGTCCTTTGTTTTGTGTAATATACTAATTTTTTTCATGCACTTTGAATGATTGATACACACTTAATAAGCTCACAATGCTCATGTATGTTGATGGATGTTATGAATGATGTATGCAATCTAAGTTAAATAAATGTAAAATTTTGGAAGACGGATTCACCCCCCTCTTAGGGTATGTGCTTCTAACAATAGTGTGAGTCTAGATGATGAGAATATCGTTAAGTTTCTCTTGTCACTCTCACATGTATTTCTATACCTCGTGACATCACTCAACATAAATATAATAATAGATGGTGATGCTACCATTTCTACCTATGAAATATCAATAATATTTCAAGGTTATTCATGAGAGGCATTAGAAAGTGGAAAATGGAAAAGGAAATTTATACAACACCATAATTTTATTGTAGTCTCTTTTGACCACTTGCTTTAACAACCAACCCTAAACATGTCGGCATATCATCAAAATTGGTATGGAAGATCACCTGAGGCATGTATAGGTGTCGATCCCCTCTTTTATGTGAGCTTTGTGAGAATGATCACCCTTGGTAAGGGAGAGCTTGCATAAACATGGAATGAACATACCCATTCTAGGAATTGGGATAAAGAACTAGTCCTAGTCTAATCCATTAGAGCATGGTATAACATGATCAAATAATTTAAAGTAGAATCAAACCATGAATAATATCAGCAAAAACTCATAACACACACATGAACATAAGGCAAAGGTACATATCAAGATCCATCACATGAGTGCTTCTGAAACTCTTCATTATATTGATTAATCAAATATCGTAACCAAGATTATATCAAGGAGGGTTTCATCTCTGGGAACATTCATAGTAACAGGGATTTTATACATAACATAGCCTACCATTACACATTACCCAATACCTCTATATTTTTCTTGTTCTTTCCCTCACCTGTATCTACACACACATACTAACTGATCTCCTCTCCCAACCTTACTAGAAAACCATCCATATGAAGAACAAGAAGGAATCTTCTTGCTGAGTTGTGGAGCTCAATTACTTTGGATTAGCATGCAATATGAAACTTGCTGGAAAACAAAGTAACCAACATCAATTATTAAGGGACCACCATCAGTCACCTATGACCGACATCGGTCAGGAAAGGAGGAATCAGCATTGGTTAGGGCTAACCGGCGTCGGTTACCTATGTGTGGGTGTTTTAATTAACTCATGGGAATTAGATATATTTTTAGTATTAAAGCAGATCTATTGATTGTAATTACATGGCTAAGTGCCCTAAGTTTGTATACACCTATATAAGCATAAAATATAGGGTTTAAAATTAAGAAATAAGAAGAACTTGCAAAAGTTGATGATTATTGTGAGAATAATTGTGAGAAAGAGAATTTTTGGTGAAGAAGCAAAATCTTGAGAGTAAGACAGTATTGTATATTTGAGAGGTGTGGAAGATTGTAAATCTTCATTGTATATCTTGTGAAAGCTTTGGATAATAGATTGGCTTGTTTCTTGGTGGACGTAGCCCACACTGGGTGAACCACGTTAAATCTGGTGTTGATTTATATCTCTTGTTTTGTATATTTCTTCTGGTAGAATATCCACTTTTATTTGCATGTATGCTTAGATCTGATATATTATCTATACAACTGGTGTGCTAACCCCAATAACTAGTATCAGAGCTTTGTTTGAGGTTTTTGTGTGTTGACATATTTACTCACAGAGGGTTTTATAATTGAGTGGGAGCTACAACAATGGAAAAAGAAAACAAATACAAGGTAGAGAAGTTTGGTGGCTGAAATTATCAATTATGGAAGATGCAAATTGAGGATTATTTGTATCAAAGAGATTTGTATTTACCATTGGATGAGAAGTCTAGACCTATGAAGATGACTGATGAAGAATGGAAGATTCTTGACAGAAAGGCTTTGGGATCTATAAGATTGATCCTGGCAGTATTTGTGGCTTCCAATCTTACAGAAGTGACTTCTATGGTAGGGTTAATGAAATCTCTTGCTAATTTATATGAAAAACCTAGTGCTTCAAATAAAGTTATATTTGATGAAGAAACTATTTAGTTATAAGATGCATGAAGGTGGATCTGCTAGTGTTGAATTTCATTTGAATCGGTTGATATACCATTTGATGATGAAGTGAAATCACTTTTATTCTTATGTTCTTTTCCTGATAGTTGGGATAATTTGGTAATGGTTATTAGTAATACAATATCTGCTAATAATATTTTGAATTTTGATGATGTGGTTAGTATAATCTTTGAATGAAGAAATTCACAGGAAGAGTACAGAGGAATTGTCATCTGGGAATGCTTTGAATGTAGAAAGCAAGGGGTAGGCAGAAGGAGAGATCCAATAGTAAGAGTAATGGGAAATCAAAGTCAAGGGATAGCAGATCTAAATCCAGAGATAAGGGAATTACTTGTTGGAAATGTGGAAAGAAAGGACATGCAAAGAAATATTATTGGTCAAAGGATAAAGAGAACCAACAACCAGATAAAGGTAAAGAAGTAAATCTTGCTGCAGTAGAGGTAATGCAAGATGCTCTTATTTTTTCTTTAGATAATAGAATTGAATCATGGGTTTTAGATTCGGGAGCTTCTTTCCATGTAACCCCTAATAAGCATTATTTCAAAAATTATGTCTAGGGAAATTTTGGGCATGTTTATTTGGGTGATGATGAACCTTGTAGTATTACTGATAAAGGGGAAGTTCATCTAAAATTACAGAATGGAAATACATGGGTATTGAAAGATGTGAGGCATGTGCCAAGCCTTAAGAGGAATCTTATTTGTACATGGCAACTAGGTGAATTTGGTTGCATGGTTACATTTACAGGAGAATCTTGGAAAGTCACCAAGGGTGCTTTTGTTTGTGGCAAGAGGTAAGAAGGTAGGAAGGTTATATTTATCTACCTGTGTTACTGATTCATTTTATGCATTATCTACTTAAGATTCAGATGCATGTATGTGGCATAATCGGTTGGGCCATATGATTCAAAAAGGAATGTAGATCTTAAAGGCTAAGGGTAAGTTATCAGATTTGAAAGATTTAGATCTTGATTTATATGAGAATTGTGTTTTTGGAAAGCAAAAGAGAGTGAGATTTCTCAAATTTGGGGCAACTAAGAAGGAGCAGAAATTGGAGCTTGTACACTCAGATGTGTGGGGACCAGTTCAGGTAGCTTCTCATGGAGGATCCTAGTATTATGTTACTTTCATTGATGATGCTACAAGAAAGGTATGGGTTTATTGTATTAAACATAAATCTGATGTTTTTGAAACTTTTAAAAGATGGAAATCCCTTGTTGAGAATGAATCAAATTCAAAGTTAAAGTGCCTTAGATCTGACAATGGTGGTGAATATTGTAGCAAGGCTTTCAATGATTATTGTTCAGTGAATGGGATACATAGAGAAAGAATGGTTCCAAGAACACCACAGGAGAATGGTGTTGTTGAAAGAATGAACAAGAACAATCATGGAATATGCTAGAAGTATGAGGATACATTTTGATTGCCCTTGCAGTTTTGGGCAGAAGCAGTTGATACAACAGGTTTATTTGATTAACCGTGGGCCTTCAAGTTCACTAGATGGAGGAATATCAGAGGAAGCTTAGACTGGAAAATAGGTAGATCTTTCTTTTCTTAAAGTTTTTGGTTTAGAAGCTTTTGTGCATATTGATAAGGAAAATAGGAAAAATTTGGATGCAAAATCCAAGAGATGCACTTTCATTGGTTATGGATCTGGTGATTTCAGATTCCATTTTTGGGATTTAGATAATTCTAAAATTATTAGGAGTCATGAAATTGAATGGAATGAAAAGAGAATGTACATGGATCAAATTTTGGTACCCAAGGACGAACTGGTTGAGAAGTTTGTGAATGAAAATGAACTCTTAGATTTAAAAGTAATACTGACATGGTTACACACTAACCAGTGTCGTTTAACCCCTGACCAACATCAGTCAGTAGAACCGGTATCGGTTACAAAAGATTCAAACCGGCATCAGTTCCGACTTCGGTTATAGGTGACCGTGCGTTGGTCACTAACAGATTTGGAGACAAATTTCCAAGAGGTCCAAAATGAGCCTTTGGTACCCCAAACTCCTGTGAGAAGGTCACAAAGGGTAGATATGAAAACCTCCAAAAATATTTACACCTTCTCTATTTTATTTATTATTGACTGATAATGGTGAACCAGAGAGTTTTGAAGAAGCAATACAGGATGAGACCCACGTCCAGTGGGAGTGTTGGTACCCAAATTGATTCTCCCTTTACGACTGAGTAGCACCGTAGTTTGAACAAGATGCTTTCAGGAAGATAAATCAGAGTGTGATTCATTTTGTATCCGGGGAGGGATTTAGCTGACTCTTCATTCACTCAGGCATGGAAGAAATGGATAGCACTGTGAATAGGGTTTGACCTACCCTGACTACTTTAGGTTGTGCCTTCAACCAGGGTGAGAGGACCCATTTTGTAACCCATATTGGTGGATGACATCTACAAATTCAAAGTATTTTTCTTTCCTTTCACAAAATTGATAGGATATCTTTAGGAGGTATGGTCAATACAACATAGTCTAACTCTCACAAGTTTTCACTTTAGAGGATGAAGAAACCTTCTAGACAAGATCCAGGTTACTAAAGACAGTGGTAAAAACTGATTGATCCTGCATATTGAGGTAAGGGATGGGTAAATCAAAAAATTCCAAGTTGCATTTATGAACAGACAGTGAAAGCAGGGGTAGTTCATGTACGGTTCATTTTTGGATGTATATTTTATGGTTGGGAAGTTAAGCAGGATAAAGTTGATTATAGCAAATATCTGAGATCTTTAAACAAATGTTAACAGATCCACAAGGCAAGAATACTAATATCTTCAAATAGTAAAGATGAACCTTCAACTAGAAAATTATGCATCTATGAAATCTAACAGACACACGGATTCACACATTCTTCAAGGTTTTAACACAAGAAATCGTGTTAAAGACTCAATTAAACTTTAGAAAAACCCCTTGTTATATCATGCTCATGATACACTCATGAAATGACCAAACAATTTGTATCACTAAAATGAAAGTAAAATGAATTTAAATCGCTTATTATATTATGAAATGAAATCTCTCTTCATAATGTAATTACAAATGCCACAATACTTTTCATGAGGATGATATTTTGTGTTATTTCAAAGTATTCCTAATGTAATATTGCAACAGGCACATAGATAACTATTTGAAAATATCTCAAGATGAAAATGGACATAACACAGTTGATTGATCTACACGAATTACTTAAGGTTTCTCAAATTTGATCAACAAGGGAAAGTTTGTTTACAATCTCAAAGTTTTTTCAATGGCTATACATCTATAACCAACTTGACATGATCAATTTTGAAAGGCACATAAGAAATAATTGGTTTCTCAAAACATTTTCCTAAAAAAATGGCTTCTCTTGGGTCTTTTCTCCTTTTTTCTCTAGTGGGACTAAATTTAAGAAATAATTAACCCCCCTTTTTTCCATAGCATTTTCATACTTTTATATTACTTGCTTTAGATTCAGAATCTTTTCTTAGATATTCCAAGGTATACTTTGTTCACTCAAGGCCAAATCGGCTAATCTATAAGAAATCCATGTAGTCTCACAAGTTCAAGAGGTGAAATCCAAAGGTAGGTCCCCCAAATGAGCGTAGGCCCTCCACGTGGTCAAATCCTGAGAAATTTACACCAACTATTAAAAATTCTAAGCATGGGAAGGGCTTGTGAAGAGAGCAATCGTTCGGTTATGATCCTTTTGTCCCACAGCTTCAGAATGTAGGAGACATTCTCATTGAGGCATAGACACTAGCTTAAGAATTCAAGCCCTCTACGAATGCCTGTAAGATACTCCGAGAAAGATCTACACAAGCTTTTGAAAATTCTAAGCATGGGACAGAGTTATTGGAAAAGGCCATACGACTACTTCGGCGTAACTTCAGGGATGTAGAGATATAGATTCAGGTCCCCAAATGAGCACATGACCTCCATAGTAGGTCCATAACAACTGAAAGAGTTGCTACAGGCTGTTGAAAATTCTACAGCATCCCAAAACCCAACGGAAGCATCCACGTAGGATAATCAGACATTTTATGCTAGTTTAGCACAGCATGGGGGTATGTATTCGTAGATCACTCTGGTCCACTTCCATCCAACCATTGATCGCTAGCTCAACACTTGGCTTTATCAAACCGCCTTAGATCAAAGTGTCTTTTGACCTCTTTTAGGAGGCCGCTCTTAAGCCAACTGATATGTGACAACATTTCCCCTAAGCTTTTTATTTTGTTTTCCTCAAATAGTTCCACCATGGACCCGCTGGCTAGGATTTCTTCATATTTAGATCGAATAACAGTGAACTTAGGACATTGGAGAATAAAGTGTGCTTCCATCTCAATTGCCCATGTACTACATAGTACACAAGTTCACTCTTCCCACTGCTCCTTGGGTATTTTCCACCTCCCTATTTCACATCCAATCCCATAATTCAACATTTTTGCACCTGTTTTAGAGTGCAAAGAGGTCATTCCATCCTCCTTGTATTCGTTTCATCCTACATATGTCCCACTTGAGCCTACTATGAAAATCAAGTCCTCAATATTTATACTCTGACACTATATCCAAAAGGCTCACCTTCGAACTGAAATTCGGGCTGTTAGCTTCTCTTCTTTACAGAAAAGATCACAATTTTGGATAGAAAATTGTGAATAATACCAGTACTTAGCATGATCCACAACTTAAGGAAAGGACTAACAATGACACCTTAGTGAAGGAAAAAAAATTTGCATCCACACAGGAAGATAGAAAGTACATCAAACCAAGCGGGCTAAAAATTTTAAACAAAAAGGGTGAGATTATAAACAAGCACCGACAGGGAGCATGGCAGGGATGAGGAGATGGACTCCTTAGAACAGAACCAGACTTGGGATTTGGTTAAGTTACCAGTAGGTAAGAAGACATTGCAAAACAAGTGGGTTTATAGGATCAAGGAAGAAGAGGGTCTACAGAAAAGGTACAAGCAAAGGCTTGTACTAAAGGGATTTACATAATAAGCAGGTATTGACTTTGGTGAAATATTTTCTCCTATTGTTAAGATGACTTCTATTCGTATTATATTGACTTTAGTTGTAGTACATGGTTTGTATTTAGAGAAACTAGATGTGAAGATGGATTTCCTTCATGGTGATTTGGATGAAGATTTTTGTATACAACACCCATTTGGGTATGGAGTCAAGGGTAAGGAGAAATTAGTGTGCAGGTTGAAAAAGAGCTTATATGGGCTCAAGCAACCTCTAAGGAAATGGTACATGAGGTTTGATAGTTTTATGCATGAGCATGGTTACTTGAGATGTGAATCTGACCATTGTGTATATTTCAAAAAGCTTCGAAATGGGAGCTATATTATTTTTTTATTGTATGTGGATGACATGCTTATTGCATGATCTAGTATGGAGGACATTGGTGAGCTTAAGGGAAAGTTAGCTCACACATTTTCTATAAAGGATTTAGGAGCTACAAAAAGAATCCTTGGTATGCAAATACACATAGACAGGAAGAAAAATAAATTGTATTTGTCTCAAGAGGATTATATCTACAAGGTGTTAGAAAGGTTCAACATGCAGAATGCAAAACTTGTTAGTAAAACTATGGTTGGACACTTCAAATTGAGCAAAGATCAATTTCTATCATCACATGAGGAGGTCAAATACATGACACGAGTGCCATATGCTTCATCAGTTGGGAGTCTCATTTATGATATGGTTTGTACCAGACCATACATTGCATAGGCAATGGGAGTTGTGAGTAGATATATGGCTGATCCAAGTAAAGATCATTAGAAAGCATTCTAATGGATACTAATGTATTTGAAAGGGACATCTAACATGTATTTATGCTATGGAGGTTCGTATATTTCATTATGTGTCTTTGTTGATTCGTATATGGTTGGAGATCTAGATGATAGGAGGAGCACTACTAGATATATTTTCACAATAGGTGGGATGCCAGTTAGCAAGATTTCAAGATTGTAGAAGGTTGTGCCTTTTTCTACTACAGAGCCAGAGTATGTTGCAGCTACATATACTAGAAAGGAGATGATATGGATGATTAGGTTCATGAAAGAGTTGGGAAAGGAGCAAGATGATTGCAAATTGTTCAGTGACAGTCAGAGTGTCATTCATTTGGCAAAGAACTCAGCATTTCATTCAAGAATGAAACACATTTAGTTGAGGTGTCACTTCATACAGCAGGTATTAGAGAATGGGCAGTTGAATCTAGAAAAGATTCATATGAGTTAAAACTTTGTGGATATGCTAACGAAGCCATTAGCTACAGAGAAGTTGGAGCTACACTCCACTTCTATTGGTCTTCGATTTTGAGACTTGAAGAGGAAAAAAAAATCTAAGGATCCAAGAATGATGTTGTATATGGGTATAGTGCAGTAATTAATCTCAAGGTGGGAGATTGTTGAGTTGTGGAGCTCAATTACTTTAGATTAGCATACAATATGAAACTTGCTAGAAAACACAGTAACCAACATCGTTTATTAAGGGATCGGCATCAGTCACCTATAACCAACATCGGTCAGGAAAGGAGGAGCTGGCATCGGTTAAGGCTAACCAGTGTCAATTACCTATGTGTGGGTGTTTTAATTAACTCATGGGAATTAGATCTATTTTTAGTATTAAAATAGATCTATTGATTGTAATTACATGGCTAAGTGCCCTAAGTTTTCATACGCCTATATAGCTATAAAAGCTAGGGTTTAGAAGTAACAATTAGGAAGAACTTGTAAAATTTGATGATTATTGTGAGAATAATAGTGAGAGAGAATTCTTGGTGAAGAAGAAAAAGCTTGAGAGTAACAGAGTACTCTACATCTGAGAGGTGTGGAAGATTGTAAATCTTCATTGTATATCTTGTTATAGCTTTGGATAATAAATTGACTTGTTTCTTGGTGGACATAGCCCACACTAGGTGAACCACATTAAATCTGGTGTTGATTTATATCTCTTATTATGTATATTTCTTCTGGTAGAATATCCACTTTTATTTGCATATATGCTTAGATATGATGTATTATCTATACAATCGGTGTGCTAACCCCAACAACTGGTATCAGAGCTTTTTCTTGATTTTATCCTTCTGTGTTGTGGTGTTAACAACCAACTATGCATGCTCTTTCTTATTGGTAGGGATGGTCTCCTGTAAAACCTTGAGGGTTACCTCCTCATCTATCACCCTCGCGTCAATAATTAGCTTGCATTTTCTACATTGTATTTTATTCCTTGAGTTGGGAGAGCAAGTCTTCCAACTCAGTGATCCAAGATTTAATGGTGACCTTGTTCTCTTATTTTTTCTGTGCGAGCTCTGCAATTGTGGGGCCCACACCATCTTTGATGTTGATGAGTAACATCCCTACAAAGGTCTTCGAGCTACTCCATTTCATCCCCATAATCAGTCTTGGCATGTCTTACCAATACTACACATTATCCTAGAATGCTCTTTACTAGGGCACCAGCTCGGTCATATGCATCCTTGGTTCGTGCTTATTCACCCTTTAGTCCTTGGCACAATCTGTCTACTTCTTTTTCCTTCTCTTTCTTTTTTGTGACCAAGGTCTGAATAGTGGCACATGCATCCAAACTGCATTGAATCACCTCTACGGATATCTTCTGCAATCCATTACATGTCTGCTCATTTGTTAGGTGATTAGGTTCCACCACCTTATATGTATCTCCTCATTTCTTCTTCAAATGAATGGTCCCGATCGTGTGATCATTGACCTTGAAATCAGGTTCCTCAAAGTGTCAGTGTATGTTCCAGCTGAGCATATTCCTAGTCTTGGGCCACCCCCGTCTTGGTCCATCAAATCCCAACCATGCAAAAATTTTGGTGGGAGGGTGTCCTGGAACCTTGCATGCAACACCTTCATGGGGTCATCCACGAAGTCCATATATGGGGACATGGGAGTCTACTTCTTCCTCATTTCCTTAAACTTGTTCATTTACTTCTTTGATCCTGGGGTAAACCCTTTATCCTCCTTTATAGTGAAGGATTCCCCTTTATCTCCTCCTCCGGGGATAGCGGTTTGTGCTAAGGAGGCCTCGTGTGTTGTACTTTTCTCTGGTTTCTAAGATTTCTCCTTCCCTTTCTCACACACCTCACCCTTAACCCTTGCTCCAGCTTCAGCTTCTTGCTCCTCAAGTTCTAAATCTAACGTTTCCTTGAAGGTGGCATTGTCCTCCTCTTCTCCTTCCTCTTATCCTGTAATGGATCTCAATGCATCTTGTGTTTTTTTCTTCTTTTCTTCAGGCTCCTCCTCTTCCTTATCTTCCTCATGCCCTAGTAATGAAGCCTTTGCGCTACCTTGTGAAGTTTTGGCACCTTTTTTCCCATTCTAGCGTGTGTAGTACTTCCTTTTCCTAGAAGTATCAAACTTTCCCTCATCATGTTCCTCTTTTGCTTCCTCTTCTTCCTAAACTACTTTCATGGGTGGAATTGGTGTCTCTTGTGGCTTTGTAAAGGGAGAGTTTGTAACTTCCACCCTAATCCCCCCTTGTGTTTTGGGGCATATCTGCACAAAAACCCAATAGACATGCCCCTTAATGGTAACATTGACTTGAGGGTGTGAGTCTAGAAAATATGGCTCCAAAACTTTGACGTAAGTAGGTTGAGTGTCAAATTTGTATATTGCACGTAATGTGTGGACATCAACATCTA
Organism: Taxus chinensis; assembly: GCA_019776745.2. Taxonomy (NCBI): domain Eukaryota; kingdom Viridiplantae; phylum Streptophyta; class Pinopsida; order Cupressales; family Taxaceae; genus Taxus; species Taxus chinensis. The sequence goes on along the minus strand of CM034152.1, from coordinate 615,352,751 downwards.
CTTTTTCCACATCGAAAACCAACATATGCGCATCCTTTAACAAGTTGATGGTGCACTTCAAATATCTAACAGTAAATGTGAAGGGGAGTTTGCACCATGGCCCCATCTCTCCCTTGGCCATTATAAATTTTTCCAGAAAAAAATTTTGTGTGACAGAAAACTTTACTTGGTCCCCAAAAATTTTGGTAACTCAAGGGGAATGTGCCACTCATTCTTAAAAGCTTCACACAATTTCTTGAACCACTTTTTCATCGGAGCCTTCTAAGTGCTTGAGATGGTCCCATCGTAGGTGAACCTTATGAATGTGACTGCAGGGGCTGCGTGCACGGGTGGGTGAACCCAAATGTTCCAAACTGATCCATCTAAGACACCAATCTCCCATAACACAATCAACAGTAGGATGGATCCCCATGTGATCTTTGCTACTACCTCAATATGCTCTCGTTCCTCCTCAATAATGCCATTCGCAATGAACTTTGTAAAGTTTTAATGTGCCCACTTTGACACTTTGTAGGCCACGTATATGAACCTCTTGTTAATGTTCGTCCATCTCTCTGACGTGCCCAATTTGTAGCTAATGAGCCGGGAGGTGACTCTTAACTCTGGGTCTAGGAGATTTCTAATTACCTGCACCTTACCTCCCTTCTCATAGTTTAATTTCTTCACTTGATCCTTAATCTTGGTAGTGGCACATAAATCAAGTGCCATGTCCTTGTCGGTGTTTTTCAGTCATGTAACTTTCCTATTCAAGTGGATTTTTATCCTCATCCTTCACCTAGAAAATAAAAATAAGTCCTCATGCACCCGCAACATTAATCATCTGAATAACAAGGTGGGTTTCGCAAAGAAAGGCAGCTCCCACAGCTGTAAGAATCTAGTCTTCTACAATTCTTCTTGTACTGATTTGTCAACCCTAGGGTTTCCAAGCTCATATACCATTGGCGTGTCCAAAACCAAGTCTACTGTCATCATCTTCTCATTGTCACTTTTCATGTGGTTATATTTGTTGATTTTCAATTTGTATAGCTTCAAGCTTCACTTTTCTACCTTGATAACTCCAAGAGGGTACTGCATTTCTGAGTAAATTTCGACGAGATCCTCCTTTTTCCACCACTGGTCTCTTTGTACAAGCCCTCTTCGGTGCCATCTTCCTCCTCATTTCCTTCATGTTGTAGGTCCTTTTAATGTCTTTAGCGTCTGCCCAAAATCAATGACTTCCATGCTTCTCTCTCACACAACCCCTTCCTACCCTGTTGTCTCTTTTTTCCTCTTGTTTTCACCCACAAGATTACTCTATAGCTTCGGACAATCACATTGGTTCATGAAAATTTCTTCACTCTCCTTTGTAAAACCCTCATTGCACTTCAAGCTCGTTAGCACACAAATAAATTCTCTAAGGAAAAGTAGTCGAAATGACTACCCTTACCCTTCTATTTATATTTTTCCAGTGCCTTAAATTTCTTCGTACCACGTGTCTCAACGTATCTTTTTAATAGATTACTTTAGTTTACTCAACTTAACTTTTGTGACTTCCCTTCACACATCACAGTTATAACCTTCTGGTGCTCTATCACTACTTCACTTCCATAGACCTCCTTTTCTCACGTTCTCCTCTATGACGAATAGTACATAACCGTGCGTGAATATAGACTTTCCCATGGTGTTGCCTACAATATATTATAGTACATGATCTTTCTCTATTTGTGGTCTTCAAACTTCTCTAACACACCTTTATAAATATTATCCATATTCACTCCCCCGGTAAAATGTTGGATCAGCCATGACCCCGCATTAAAAGAACCAGAGAAACCAAATTCAAACCTTGCAAACAAAGTTGTAGAGGACTCTACAATGGATTGGTCGGCCTACAACAGATTTTAAAACGACCCTATGTAAGAAGAAAGAGAAGAAAATACTTTGTTGAGTGAATCTGGCCTTAAATTCATCACACAGCTCACAGCAGGATCAAAAAGGACTAGTAGGGCTAGGAAGGAGATAGTGTTAAAGAATCCATAAGCTCAAAGAGACGGAACAGGTGACGGTTTTAAGTCTTCGGGCTCTGAAACAGTTCATAATGAGTCCAAATATTGACTAAGTTAGGAGGAGAGTGGATGACTACCAAGTGTCCAAATGACAAATTCTTTTAAAGTGAATCCACAAGGGAGCCCGAATAAGTGCCATACCTCCACCGTGTCCCAAGGTCCAAAGTGGGAGGTAGAGTCAAAGCTAAAATTCAAAAGGAAAAACAGGGTAGGCCTAAAAAAAGGTACGTTTAGAATGCTAGCGGAAGCAACCATGCATTAGCTGGGTGATCTCTAATAGTTTAGTCAAACTTAGAGACCCAATGAGCGCGGGATAACCACGTAGTTGTTGGTTGTGGAGCCTATTTCATGTGAGAAAGTGTTGAAAGGACTATACACTAAGAGTTACGATACACTTTCCACAGTTGTTCACTGGGGTGAGGGCTGAACAAGCGCCATGCTCAATGATGCCCAGGTCCAAAGCAGGGGGAGAGTCAAAGGATAAAAGTCAAAAGGAGGATAGGGCGGCCTCAAAAAAGGCTAAGTATATAGAGTGTCCAGCAGAAGACACCACACAGTTTAGCTGGCACATCTCCAAAAAGTTCGTCAAAAGGTAGAGACCCAAATGAAACGTGGGCTCACTATGTCGTCCAAGGTCTGGAACAGGTAATCGGGGCATTGAAAAAGTCTAAGAAGACTGTGGAGGTTTCCAATGTTGATGATGCTCCTTCAGCAGGCAAAATCCAAGGTAGGTTTCTAATAAGCACAGAGCCTCAACAACTTCCCATTTCAAAAAAGGGATAGGGTGGGTTGAATAAGTCAAAGCACTAAGATAGACCAGAAAGGGTACAAAGGAGTGTCAGAACGGCATCATCAAGATACGAATTAAGGGAGGGTTTTAAGACCAAGACGTCAGCCGCTGCGTGTCCTGATCACCGCCGAGAAAAGGACTTAGCCAAAAAATAAGGAATTCAAGCAGGTCATGGAGGTTTCCACGTGTCAACCCGATGCTCCTCAGAACAATTCAAAGGCCATCTCAGAGATGCGTCAGCATCCGTGTCTAGTTTCAAAAAGGGGACCCATTTTGAATCGTTTTCCAGCTATTTTGGATGGACCCAGTCCAAAATTCTAAATGGATACTTCAACTCGGGGCTCTTATAAAAATTACAAACAAATATGGACACCGTTGGAATATCTCATCCTCGTCTAGTCCAATGGAATATAAAAATTTAAGTGGGAGAGAGGTAGGGTGGAGGAAAATGGAGAAACTTCTTTGGGGTGGTTAATGCAGGATTTATTTTCCCTCAATAACCAGATCGAATTCGATCTGAGCCGTCATTTCCCTACTGCCTTCGAGATGGGTCCAAACAAAAAATTGAGGACAGCCAAGATTAGATTTAGGGTGGATTTTTTAGAGCATTGATGATAGGGGTGAACTCAAACGGTTTTCTCGCCGCTCTCTCTCTTATTTCCGGAGTGTCGAATCTCTAAAAGCATGGTTAGGACTCATGGTAAAGGTGGGACATTATTCTATTTTACAGGCTCCCCTGTTCCTTTGGAAATGAATTGTGGAGTTTCCGACCTTCAATAGATTGCAACACATTAGTTTCTACCTTTGGCATTTTGTAACTGCATGTATCAAAATATGCAAAGTAAAATACGTATTTGGTGGGCGGATTTGGGACCCTTATGATCATTCATTGACTCTAATATAGTCTTTCAATTGCAAAAATGGTATTGTTGCTTGATGAGTGTACGCATTTTTGGTTTGTGCCTATCATCAAAACAAATTGTTCATCATTGCCTTGGTGTATCACTGGGAGCTTAGTTTTCATTGTCTTGCATTCCTTTCAGCCTTGTCTCATGGAACAGTAGATAGTTTTTTTTAAGAATAATCCCTTTGCAGATTTCATGTATGCACCTAGACAAAGGACATAGAAACCAGTCCTTAATTTTGGATATTTTTCCCATTTGCCAAGTCCCACCTTTTTGGGAAAAATCAATGTAGTAAATCACATCAAATGACAAGTTTGAAAACACCAAATTTGAGGAGCGTCATTTGGGGGGTGCTGTGATTTGCACCCCAACCAAAACCCACTTGAATCCAAACACCTTAATCAACCATACCACCCATTCTTATGTCTTCAAAAGGATTTTCCCAACAATCCTTGTCAAAGGAATTTTTTAAACATATCCAAGCACAATTCTACAATCCACCCCACACCAAAAATGTATGAACAGTCCCTTTGTGCTAGAACGAGAGGATGGACAGATGCATCACAAAACACGTTTTGTTGCTCCAGAAGTTTGCACAGAACATCATTCCATTAGTAAAAGGCAAAAAATGCCATTACAGAGCAGGGAGGAGGCTCGAACTCCATTTTCAACCCTAGAGAAGAAAAGAAGGGAGGGCAGAGCAGAAAGAATGACAACCTCTTTTTTTTTTTTTGCCACTCCTTACAATATATAGGAAGAATGAGAGAAGGAAGAAAGAGGAAAGTCAGATCTACTCCAACCACCTCCAGGTTGTATTTTAAATCATCTCATTATGGTAGAAGCGGCGGATCCTGGCAAAACGGCGGGCTGTCTGCTGCATTAAAGCTGGTTGTTGAAGCGTCACTTCTGCTGTATCACGCGTCAGCCGTTTCTTGATTTTCTCTCTCCAAACTGCACCAAAACTTGAGATTAACCCCAGAATCATGTAGAGAATTTCATGAGCTTTCCGTTGATATAAAGAACGTGGAAATCTCCGAGCTCTGGATCAAAAGATATGGCGATCTGAAGATTTAGGGCACGGAGCAGACCAAAACGGATTTTAAAATGTTTTCCCGCTCTTCACCGTCTGGACGACACGTGGCACGTGCTGATTGGATGAGCAATTCTCTGTCCTCCGTCTTTCGCGGGCTTTCCTTTTGAAATTTCCTTGTGGGCCCCTTAAACTTGGACACGTGGCACCATTTCATTGGTTCGGTTCAGCGCTCGATAACTCGCCCCTTTGACCTTTTGACTTTTTTCTCCTGTGAGGACACGTGGCAGTTTTTTGATTGGTCCTCGGCTCCTTCGGCTCCTTCGCGTACTTCGCCTCCATTTGTCCCGGATGTCCCATTTGATTTTGGGCCCTTTGTGCTCATTTCGGCCGATTCGGGGCATTTCGCGTCCATTTGTCCCAGATGTCCCATTTGATTTTGGCCCCTTTGGACTCATTTTGGCCGATTCGGCCATTTCGCATCCATTTGTCCCAGATGTCCCATTTGCTTTTTGACTTTTGGACCCTTTGGACTCATTTCGGCCGATTCGGCCGGTTCGCCGGTTCGGGTCCCATTTTTGTCCCCTTGTCTCACTTTTGCTTCGGACTGACTTTTGACTCTTGTTTTTCGGCCGGATTTCGGCCGGTTCGCTCCTTTTTGTCCCATTTGTCCTACCTTGTGCTGGACTAGGACTTGGCCGATTTTCACAATTTTATCTGGCCCACTACTACTTGCTTTCTGCAACCTTTTTCCCGCACTTTTTCTCAGAGCTTTCTCCTTCAACTTGGACCAGGGGAGTTAGAAAAAATCTGAGGGGACCCTGGAAACATGAATTTTGGCCCCGAATCAATCAATTTGCCTGGGACCTGAGAATCTGATGCATGTTATCGAAATTTACCCAGGGGGGGTGAAATTTTGATAACAGTTTTGGCGACTCTCAGCGGGGTCATCTGCCTGCTAGATGAATGATCAGTAGCCTAAAGCAATCCATTGGGCATGGAGTCATGAGTTGTAACCTGCAACTGATCTGAACTTTGAAAATCTCCCTCTGAGCCACTAAGAAACCCATTGAACCTGGAGTGTTCTCACCAAGATGCCACTGAAATGAACTGTGCAAGAGCAGAACCAGCAACACCACCAAAACTATGTACAAAACTGAAAATCATACATGCCCCAAATGGAACATGCAGAGTGTGCACAAGCACTTCTTCTACTGAAGCAACCTAGCTACTCTACTCTAACTGGAAGCAAAGGCAAGCTAAACAAACCCTGCAACTGGTTGTGAGAAATAGCTTCCTTTCTTCAAAATTGGCAGCCATGCAATTGATTTGGCACTGATCATGGCTGTTTGGATGGATGGAAAATCAACAAGAAGCTGGTCTTCTATCCAAATCATCAAGGTATCAACTGAAAAATCCAATACCTCTTTTAGTTGCTCTGCATTTGGATTGGAGAGGTATGGCAGCTGATCCTTGGTACTTTGTAGCTCATCCTCATGCTCAGAAGCAAGCATGACTGGTTGTGGCTTCTCCTTTGGCTCCAATGAAGCCAAATACCTGATTGGGCAAGGTCTGATCAGTTTGATATGCCCATAGCTCTGATTTTCAACTCCAAGAATGGAGTCTTCTTGTAGACCCACCTGAATGGATGATGTGGAAGAAATGGTGGAATTCTTCTGTCCTTTCTCTTCCTCCAATGAAGAACAGGGAAGATTTTAAATCTTCCAATTTTGATTCCAAAGGGCTGCTATAAGATGCAAGGCTGCTGTAAATGAAAGTTCTCCTTCATGGCAGCAGGCTCTTGTGTTTGGAATGTGGATGATGAAAAAGAGAGAAATGGTGAAAACTCAACCAGCTCTTCTCCATCAAAACAGTCCTCCTCCAAATCTGACAGGTAAACTGCCTCATCGTTGTCCTGCTGCTCGTGTTCAACTTCCTCCATGGTGTCCTCTTGATCTGCAACTTGACCACCATGGTTTTTCCTTTACTCTCCAATATTGAGTTTGAGAGATCAAACTCCTTTTCAGTACTAGAACTTGAGAGAGATGAAGTGGAAAGAAGAACTGAAGGTTCTCCTGTAGCCTGCTTTGTGCTCAAGCCCTTGGATCTACAACTTTTCTCCTCCACAGCTAGATTGTGCTCCTCTTCTTTTGGATTTGGAGCATCTTCTCCTTCCTCCAATGTTTGAAGAGAATCTTGCTTGCTCTTGATTGAACTCCTCCTCCAGCATGAAGTTTGTCAAGTCAAACTCTTCAATTTGTTGCTCTAGAGGACAAGTTGGGACTGCAAGATCTTCTTCTTCTCCAACAAAATCAGTCCTAACCACCACCATTTTGTTCAACCTCAGCCTCTTCTGTAGGCTTAACCATCAAGGGGATCTTTGTCATCCCAAATCTAAGAGCCCAACTCTTCAGACTGTCTGTCACTTCTTTTCTTTTAATATGGGCGCAATGATAAATTTATCCTTAAAGTCTAAAACTTTGTTTGTTGCGCCTCTCCCCAATGAAATGCACTATTTTTTTTTAGTGACTTATTTAATGGCACAATGATCTTAGCATGCCCCTTGATAAATGTCCAGTAGTATCCCATATTCCCAAGGAATCTACGCACTGTGCTTTGATTGGTAGGATCCCCCAACCCCAAAATAACAGCAACATTGGTGGGATCTGTTGGTGTCCATTTTGATCCTCTATTATTTTTCCCTAATTTTCCTTTCACTCTGCATTGCCTGAAATGTTTTCTACAGTTTGATTGGATGGAATGAAGTTTCTGCCTCTGTTTCCATGCCTTAGTCCATTTGAAAATTATTTGACATGCCCCATTTTGCAAGGAATACTCAAGGTTGCACCGTGTTGCCCTAAATTTTTAAATTTGTTCTTGCTCAAAAAACATTTTTCTTCAATTTTGGTGGTCTAAAAACTTTGTTCTCCAGGTTAAATCCTTTCAAAATGCTCACAAACTCATTTGCCTTGCCCCATTTGAAAGAAATCTCCAAGTTTGCTATGAACATGCCCTAAATTTTTCAAATCCATGGGCTCTACCATTTTTCTATGTTTTCCCAATCATGGAGTGTTAAAATTGATCGATTTGTGCTTACTTTCCTCAAAAAACCCATGGCCATGGTCATAAAATGTTTTAAAACTCCTTCCATGTGCCCTTTGATCAAAAAATCCATCACCCACGAAGAAAAAATTGAATTTTAGGGCATCTCTGTAAATTCTGTGTTTTTTAATGGTCATACGGGTGTCATTTGACCGTCAAAATTAATCTCACAATTCTCTTCCTACGTGGCCGCTTTTGGTTGGACAAGGATCGGTAGGTTTTATTTGAAAAACTTAGCCATTTTTGGCTTTGGGAAAAAATTCAAAATTCCCCCCGCAACTCTGCGAGGGGACATGCGTCACACTCTAATGCGAAGGCGGAAGGGGAAGCCGACATGGGGGACTTAGGAAAAATTTTCCTTTTGGTGAAGGGGAAAAAGGGTGAGGAAAATCCCATGGGTCCGCAATGGAATAGGGGGTGGACACGTGGCAGCGTGGCAGGTGCAGAAGGGATGCAACTGGCCTGGCGAAAGGGGAAAAAGTTGGAATGGCCCGCGGGTTTTTTCCTTTTTGGTCAGAAAGGGCGTAAGGTGAAATGGGGAAGCGCGGCCCCATGGCTCCAAAAGGAAACTGGACCCGTTTTGGTCAAAAGGGCTTAGGTGGACAAAGCGGGCCCCGATGGAAGCCAATCTACAGTGGACACGTGTCCATGAAAGGATTAGAGGGAAGTGTAAGGCTATAGAAGGAAAAGGGAAATTTTTCCATTTTTGGAAAAAGAAGTTAAAGAAAAAATTTAAGCTGCATGTGCCCCATGTAAGCGAATCAGTGACAAACACGTGGTGAAGGTAGAGCGGGTCGTGGCCTGGCGGAAGGAAAATTGAAAATTTTCCCTTGGCAAAAAAGGGAGTTAAAATGAGAATTGAGCCCACGGTTTTGTAGCGATAGAGAGGCTGACATGTGTCAAGGGAAAAATCAGAGGTGCGGGCCCGTGGGGCAAAAAGTGAAATTTTTCCAATTTTCTAAAAAAGGTCAAAATGCGCAAGAATTGAAGCGTGATCCCAATGGGACCCACCATGTGCCACGTGTCAGCTCCAAATTTCAAGGGTGGAGGGGCGGAGAAAAAAGTCAAAATTTTCCATTTTTCCAAAAAATGTGGAAAAGTCAAAAATGATCCCAAATTCGGTCCCAATTGTTTTTTGACACGTGGAGGGCCCAGATTGAAGGACAAAGAGCAGATCAAGGGCAACTGTGCATTTTCATTTTTGGCTGCCATTTTTGCTCCAGGAAGCTTGGAGATGTGAATTTTGCATCTTTTTTCATCAAATTTTTGGTGAATTCAGGTTGTTTTTGCCTTCTAGGATCATTGGAATCGGTTTCATGACTCAATATTTTGATTTGAGATGTTTTTGAAGTAATTTTTACCCAGGCCCAGAGTAAACATGTGAAATGTCAAATTGAAAGTTGCAGAGGTAATTTTAAAGGGTGAAAAGGTGAAATGATGAGTGAAAAGGTGTTTGCATGCCTTAATGATGAAAAATGTGCCTCCAGGAAGGATAATGATCCAAATATTTGTAATGATTCACCATTTTAGAAACACCTGGCAACTCTCGTTGCAAATTTGTTAAATGTCATTTTCTGAGTGAATCATGAAGAATTTTTGTAACAAAATTGATCCCTTGGCATATTCTTTTCTTGGGAAAGAAGGATCAAATGTGGCAAGAGATATATAATGCATTTTTGAGAAATGCAAAAAAGGGGTCAGGAAGTTGAAAATCACGAGAAAATTTTGAGAGAAAGCTCATTTTTTGAGAAACCCACCAAAGAACCAGAATAATTTCTTCTGTGTTGGATCTTCATGTATGTGAGTTGGTTACAAGTGTATAGCCATCACACAGCTCTGAGATTGTTCATGAAACTCTCCCCTACTGATGAATCTAACAAGCTTTTGAGTTAATCTGTGTTTTTCTGGGCAATATGATGTCTGTTATCATTTTAAATACCTGCAAATAGTTTTCATTGTTCTTGTTGCAATCTTGCATTGAAAGTCTTTAGAAATCACACAGAATCTCCATTTCTTGTTGATAGTTTAGTGGCATTTGCAATCTCATATTCAGAAGAGCCTTCATCTGATAAAGAGATAAACAAATTTAAAATCACTTTACCTTCCTTGACTTTAGAGATTTCTTGTAAGCCTTTGGGGGTACCTTAGGCATGGTTTGATCAAGGATTTTTGTGTTTAATTGAGTTCTTTACTTCAAGATTTTGTGGTGAGTTCTCAAATATTGTGTGAAGAGTGCAACCTAGGCTTCCATTTATGCCTCTTCTAGTTGAAAGAATATCCTGATTATTTGAAGCATTTTATCTGATAGTTGTTCAAGTATTGTAGAGGTTGTCAAAGATCTGATATATCCAAGTTTGTCTTGTCAATACCCCACCAAAAAATCATTCAAACAAACTAATCCTACCCATACTACCCCTGCATTGCATTGTGTGTCAACAAAAGAATCTAACCCATCTACAAAAATGCACAAAGCAAATCAGGATCATACCATGTCTTTAGCAGCCTCAGCCTTGTCTTGAAAGCATTTCCATCATTTAGTAGTGACAACTCTGTTGAGTTTGAATAATGGAAAATTGATCATGTTTTCCCAAGGCCATCTCCATATAATATGCATAGTATAAGGATATCTCCACCTCCTTCACAAAAATAGAGGTTGCAATATAGGTTCTCTTACCTTGGTTGAAAGGCACAACCTAAAATAGTGAGGGTTAGATCAAAATCCTTTCAAGGTGCTACCCATCTCTCCACAAATCCTGAGTGCTAAGATCACAGTTAGATCAAATCTATTCCCATGGCTACAAAATGACATAGACAAATCAAATTTATCTACCTTTCTGAGTGTTTTTGCCAGGGATAAAATTCCATAATTTATGTTGCTGCTCAAGTTGAAGAGAAGATTAAAACCAGTCTGGGTCTTTTTAGCCAACAACTTTCTGGCGCCATTGCTGGGGACTTGTTTTGAATTCCTGGAAATAATTTGCACTGTTGAGATTGATTTGCTGATTCATTTTAGTCCATATTCATTTAGCCCATCAACAACACCAACACTTTCTGGCATTATTCAGTATTGCAGTATTTTAGATCCCTGTAATACTTCTTGTGTGATTTATGTGCAATTACAAATCTGAGTATAGATCTTATGATCATAGATTTATAAGGCTGGAATGAAGAGTAGATTTCTGAGTTTGATATTCTCTTAGTTCAATCTGATCCATGTGCATGCATATTTGAGATATTTGAATGCATATCAAACCCTGGTAAAGTCCCTTGCAAATTCTGCATGCAAATACATTGTTGAAGCATCATTTTATAATCAGATTTGTAAGGATTAAGTGAAGATATAAGTTCTGCCTACAATTTTACCAGTTTCTAGCAGTTGTTGCACTTCATTTGCATTTGTGGTTGATAAATTCAAAGAAAGAAGGTCTGATCTGTAAAGTTTGGCAAGATTTTCAGTGCTGGTAGATATTTGACAAAGTATTTTAGTGCATTTGCACAACTAGGGTGAAAGTCCTTAGTGGCGACTCCATGCTGATTTGATATTAATAAATACCAGTGTCTTAAGCTTTCTGTCATTTATTTTGTTCTTGCTAATCTCTGCAAAACTGGAAGGAAGAAGATCTCTCTTCCTTAGAGACTCTGCTAAGAAGTTGTTTACAGATTCAATAAACTCAGAGTTGGAAGGGAGAAGAGTTTGGAAAGTTGTTAAAGGTCAGGACATTAGGCAAAGATATATCCATTGGTGAGAGAGATCAGCCTTTGGTAGAGGATTATCACTCTTCTTCAAGTGATTCTGATTCAAGCAATCCTCTCATAAACTTTTTTGCCTCTACTAGTGAAGGTCCTTCTTCTGTACCTGGAAAATTCCTTCTTCAATATACACCTGTGTGTTTCAATCCTAAGTACAACTTTCCAAGAAAATCAGAATTTAAAGAATACCAGTCTTGTGAATCACATTCTTGAGCCCCAAGGATCTTTCACTCCTCATCAACTTGTTTCACCTCCAAGATCACCTCCACCAAACAATATGGCTCAGGCTTAGACCTCCATTTATTGTTAACACCTTTGGTCCTATAGACTTTAGAGGAATGGATGGTTACACAAATGTTTTCCCACAAGATGTCAAAAATAGATTGCCAAAATTCCAAGGTAACAATGCGATAACTGGTGATCAGCAATCTCAAACTTTTTGTTAACATGATGGAATATTTTGAGATAGAGTTTGAATATGTGTATATTAAATTGTTCATTGATACATTAGAAGAGGATGCTAGGGATTGGTACAAGGCTCTACCTAATAATTCTATTGATTCATGGACTGAAATGAAGAATGCATTTAGATTGCAATATGGTGACAAGACTGATCCTAGATTTCTCTTGTCTGAATTTGAGAATATCAAGAAGAATCCCAAATGAATTAGTCCATGACTTTAACACAAGGTTTAACAAAAATTTGAGAAGGCTACCTGTTAATCTGAGGCCTTGTGATGAATCTTGTTTAATCAAATATGCAGATGTCATTTGATAAGAAGGTAGCCTATTACTTAAGAGATAAGAACCCTACCAATATGAGACAAGCTTTCACTGTGGCACTTCAAATTGAAAACATTATCAAGGCTATTGGGAAACCTCTCAAGAGAGATGGTGTAGAATTGATAAACCATGAAAAACCTCAAGCTAGCAAGGGTGTTGATTTAGAAGAGGTTGTGAAAACTTTGGTGGGGGCTGTCAAAGAAATCTCATATAAGTTGGTAAGAGTTGAGAAGGGAATTGGGCAGACTTCACAAGGTTATCCAAGAGCAAAAAACCATGACATATTTTCTAATCATCCTAGATGTGATCAAAGGGAAAATGACAGAGGGAAATGACCCATGGGGTCTACAAATAGACATCCTCAAGCATGTGAAGGGAGAGTGTTACCTGATCCCTTAAATACTAGGGTTGCTATTGTTGAAGAAGTTGTTGATATTGATTGGTGTGATAGGTGTTTTCTACCCCATCCTCCATGTGAAGTGGACCAACAAGAAGGTGAAGCCAATAATGATGACGGTATTGATGATGATATTTGCATGGTGGGTTGTTCTTCAAGCTCACAAATAGGAGCAACATCTACTAAAGTAATAAGTGCTAGGATTGCTGCAACTTTTTGGGATTACATCAAATGGGTACAAGTATTTCTTCCCCCTCATACTCTTGAAGTTGATGTAGTGCAAGCTTTTGAAATTCCTAACAATGACTTTGAATACTTAAGAGCTTTGATGATTAAGAAGTATGATGGTGGTATTCCTTCAGAGGAAGATAAACAATTGTTGATGAATGTTGTTGTAACTCAAGAGAAAGATTATAACACTAGAAGAAAAGTTGTTAAAGGAGTTGGGCCTCAAGCCAAACCTAAAACACCCTTGCTCACAAGAATTCCAAAAGAAGCTCCTAAGAGAGAAACACTTGCCAAAATCTCTGTTGTCCCAGGAAAAAATTATAGTCGTCCTCATGTCCAAGCTGCCAAGAATCCCTTGCCATCAAATGAATCTTCTTGTCTCCCTTCCAATGTTACTTTGCTAAAGAGTGTTCCCTATGACATAGCCCAAGTATTGAGCTAAATCAAATTGAGTGTTCCAATCATTGAGTTGCTTAGGATTCCTGAGCATAATAAGAGAGCATTTGAGTACTTGGGGTTGAAAGAGGAGAAGACTACTTGAGGAAGAGATATAAATGTTGTTAAGACTCCTCCTCAAATCATTGCTGACCTTGAAACACCACCAGCAGTAGAAGATCTTGGAGAGACACCTGAGGTATATTTGGGGACATCCTTGGTTGATTCCCAATTGAATGTTGATCCATTCTTCACAACTTTGATCATACAGGATAGGCTACTTCATAATTGTATGTTTGATTCTGGTGCATCATGTAATGTCATGCCTCTTGAAGTCATGAATGAGTTGGATATCAAAGTGACAAAAACCTATGGAAAATGTGCTGCCATGGACTCAAGAGAAGTGCCAGTTGTTGGTTGTGTGAAGGGTTTGGTAGTGTAGCTTGCATTTATCCCGGGAGGAATTTAAAATTGGGATGTTGTGATTGTTGATTGCCCTTCTAAATGGGGTATGTTATTGTCAAGAAAGTGGGCTGCAAGTGTTGTAGGGAGTGTCCAAATGGATATGTCTTTTTCTACCATTCCCATTGAGGGCAGCCTTGTCAAGCTCTATAGAGAAAAGAAAATTTTGCATCTAATTGAGGACCCAAACAATGCTTCTTATGAAGTATTATTTGCTGATGTTGATGCTGATAATTTTACTAGTTTTGCTGATGGATAAAGAACAAAAAATGGATTAGTAAAAGTTCCTTGAATTAGGTGTGTTCTCCTTGGACCTTTTTATTTGATGGAGCTTGCTCCAAATTTGGAAATGGTGTTGGTGTAATTATGATTTCTCCTAGCTTGGAAGAATTTATTTTTTCCTTCAAGCTTAATTTTGAATGTACTAACAACATTGCTGATTATGAAGCCTTGTTGTTGGGTCTGAGAATTGCATGGAAGTATGATGTCAAGGACATCATTACAAAGGGAGATTCAGAGCTAGTTGTCAAAAAAATAAGAAAAATGTATGCTACAAAAAATCAGCAGATGAAGCAGTATAAACATGCAGTTTGGGATCTAATTGAGATGTTTGATTCCTTCAATATTGTACACCGTGATAGAAGTTTGAATTTTTTTGCTGACAAGTTGGCAGTGATGGGGTTAAGGTTTGGAGATTGCACCATTTCACCTTATTTTGAGTACAATGTTGAAGTGTTAACTAGGCCACCTGTCCTTGACAACATCAAACATTGGCAAGTGTTTAATGATGATACTCAAGTGAAAAGGTTCTTACAAAATCAAGGTGAGTTTGTAGATCAACATATTGATTGGGAACCAATGGTGTGTGTGATTGAAGGAAGAGAGACTTTTTTTGGAAAAGATATTATCCAATTGAAAACTAACACCATTCCTATAGGCCTTGTTGCTCTTGAGTCTAATTTTAGCAATGCTGATTGCATCATTAATAGAAACATGTCTGCATGAAGGGATGTGGAAGAGAATGAATTGGGAACAAAGGACAAACCAAGGAGAGTTTGGTTGGGCAGCAGTTTAAACAAGGAAGAAAAACAATCCTACCTACAATTGTTGAAACAATATCAAGACTGCCTTGCCTGGTCATATTTAGAGCTGAAAGCATATAGAGAAGACTTATTTCAGCATGAGATCCCTCTTGAAACAAAGGCCAAACCATTTAGATAGAAGAAAAGGAAAATTAATCCACTCCTCTCCATGAAAATGTAAGATGAATTGAAGAAATTGAAGGAGTAAGGGATCATTCATCCCACAAGGTATTCATCTTGGGTTGCAAACCTTGTGCCAATCAGAAAGAAGAATGGAGATATCAGACTTTGTGTAGACTTCAGAAATTTGAATAGAGTTTCATTGAAAGATAATTATCATTTGCCAAACATAGAGAACATGCTGCAGTTAGTGACTGGATCTGAAGTGTTGTCCACCCTGGATGGTTTCTCTGGTTACAATCAGGTTGTTGTCAAGGAGTCAAAAATATTTAAAACTACCTTTACCACTCCTTGGGGAACATATGTTTATGTGAGGATGCCTTGTGGTATCATGAATGCTGGGGCTATTTTCCAAAGAGAAATGGATGTTTCTTTTTCTGGTTATATAAATGACTTCATTGCATTTTATCAGGATGATGTGACTGTATTTTCAAAGAGCAGAAAAAGATCACTTGTAGCATTTGGAAAGAGTGTTGATTAGATGTAGAGAATTTGGAATCCCTCTCAATCTAAAGAAGTGTCACTTTGAGGTGCAAAAGGCCAAGTTTCTGGGTTATATTATATCAAAGGCTAGTGTCATGATTGATCTGGAGAGAATAGAAGCAATCATCAGGGTGCCAATTCCAAGAACGAAGAAGGGCATCCAATCTTTCTCTGGAAAAATCAATTTCATTAGAAGGTTTGTGTCCAATTTTTCTAAGTTAAATATTCATATCACACACATGTTAAAGAAAGCTCAAGTTATCAAGTGGGAGGAGGCTGGTATTCAGGATTTTGAAGGAATCAAAGAGGCACTTAAACATGCACCTGTCTTGGTAGCTTTGAATTACAAGAAGCCTTTCTAGATCTTCTCCTTTGCTTCTGAAAATGCTATTGCATCCGTTTTTCTCCAAAAGGATGAAGATGGGGCTGAGAGGTCTATTGCCTTCTTTAGCAAGGCTTTACAAGCTGTTGAGTTGAAATATACAATCATGGAAAAATAAGCATTTTCCTTGGTGAAAGCAACAAAGGTTTTTAGGCCTTATATTTTATGTTCAAAAGTTGTTTCTTATGTTCCCCACACCATGGTAAAAGAAATCTTATCAGAGATGGAGATCTCAAGTAAAAGATGTAGATGGGTGAACAAATTGCAAGAGTATGATATGGACATCCAAACCACAAATTTGGTAAGAGGTTTAGGTCTTGCTAAGCTCATGGCTGAGAGTAACTTGTAGACTGTGGAAGTGAATGAGGTAGAGGAAGAAAGGGCAGATGTTCTTGAGAAATTGGTAAGTTCTAAGTGGTACAAGGACATAATATTTTACCTCAGACACCTTTAATGTCCTGATCATTTAAATTAAAATTAGAAAAGAGCCCTCAAGCTGGCTTCTCAAAAATACATCATCAGTAGCTTTGGGCTCGCTTGGAAAAACCGTGAAGGTGTCCTCTTGAAATGTGTAATTGAAGATGAAGCTCCCAAAGTAATTGCTGATTTCCATGGGGGAATTTGTGGAGGACACTTTTCTGGAAGGGTTATAACACACAAAGTTTTGAGAGCTGGGTATTGGTGGCCTACTCTTTTCAAAGATGCAACCATATTGATTAGAAAATGTGAAAGCTATCAGTGTTTCTCTGGAAGAATGAAAGCTTCAGGATCCCTTCCTTTGCAGCCTATATCAATTGAAGCTCCCTTTAAATAGTGGAGAATGGACTTCATTGGTGAGATTTTATATCCTTCTAGTGCTAGCCATAAGTGGATTCTTATAGCCACTGATTATTTTACAAAGTGGGTAGAGGCAATCCCCACCAAGAAAGCAACACACCAAGTTGTTATGGACTTCTTGTTAAATAATATCATATGAAAATTTGGTGTGCCAGTCAAGATTGTTACTGATAATGCCATGTGTTTCAAAGATAAACCTTTGATGGCAATGTGCAAGGAGTATGGAACCAGTCTGACTTATTCTTGAAACTATAATCCCTAAGGAAATAGACAAGCTGAGTCCAACAATAAGAATTTGTTGAAGATCATTAGAAGGACCTTGGAGTTGAACAAGAAAAAATGGGGTGAGCAACTAAAATTTGCAGTTTGGGCTAATAGAATCACTGCCAAGAGAGCTACAGGTAAGAGCCCATTTGAGTTGGTGTATGGAACTCAAGCTCTGCTACCTTTACATCAGTAGTTATCTTCATTTCAGTTTGTTCGACAACTTGAGGACCAAGAGGCCAGTCCATATGAAGCAAGGATCAATTAGATTATGGAGCTAGATGAAGAGAAAAGAGCATCCCATTAGAGGCATATCAGAATTAGAGAGAAGTTGAAAAGATTGTTTGACAAGAAGGTCACTCCTAGGGCCTTCAATATTGGAGATTTGTTTTTTTTGTGGGATAGTAGAAATGATGATAAGGGAAAACATGGAAAATTTGATGCATTGTGGATGGGCCCTTACTCCATTGATATCTGAATTGGTGAGAATACCTTTTCTCTCAAAGATTTAGATGGGGAATTGCTTGAACTACCTGTTAATGGCAGGAATCTGAAGCATTTCTTGGATTAATCCCCAAATTTGAGGTATGCACCAACTTTTATAGTGTATAGTGTTTGGTTTTTCACTCTATTTTTTGGTGTTTTGTTAGTCTGTGGTTTGCCTTGCTGTGTGACAGCCATTTTTTGTCTAGTTCTCGGCTGGTTTCTGGTATTTTTGGCTCATGACTCCTTTTCTCAATGGATTTTTTGGAACTTGGTGTACTTATTGTTCTTGTGGCTTGGGAGTGCTTAACCCCGAGTAGGAGCTGATGTTGGTGTCCATTTTGATCTTGTAATGCTTTTTCCCTAATGTTTCTTTCACTCTACCTTTCCTAAAATGTTTCCTATAGTTTGAATGGATGGGATGACTTTTTTTTTCTGTTTCCATGCCCTAGGCCATTTGAAAATCATTTACCATGACTCATTTGTGAAGAAACACCCAAGTTTTCCTAGTTTGTGCCCTAATTTTTCCAAATCTACAGGCTATGTCATGTTTTCCCTCTTGGCTGATCATGAAAAATCAAATTTGTTCGTTTCATGCATATATGCCTTCAAAAACCCTTCCCCATGGTTGAAACTTGCATAAAACCAAATTCCCCTTGTTTTTTGAGCAAAAAAATCCATCACCCATGAAGATAAAATCGAATTCGGGCATCTCTGGAAAATTATGCATTTTTTGATAGTCGTACGAGTGTCATTTGACTGTCAAAATTAGGCTCAAAATTCTCCTCCTACATGGTTGCTTCTGATTGGATAAGGATCACTGGGTTTCTCTGAAAAACTTAGCCGTTTTTAATTTGGGAAAAAATTAGAAATTCCCCTTGCAACTCCACAAGGAGACACGTGTCATGTTCTTGTGCAAAGGTGGAGTGGGAAGCTGGTGGGGAACTTAGGAATTTTTTTCCTTTTTGGTGAAGGGGAAAAAAGATGAAGAAAAACCTACGGGTCCGAGTTGGAGTAGGAGGTGGACACGTGGTGGCGCAGTGGCAAAGTGGGGAAGTGTTGGCCACAGAAAGAAAAGGGAAATTTTTCCCTTTTGGTCAAAAAGGCCTAAGGTGAAATTTCGAAGCGCGGCCTTGGGGCCAATCTCAGATGGATGTGTGTCCATAAAAATGTCAGAGGGAAGTGCGGGCTGGGAAGAAAATGGGGATTTTTTCACTTTTTGGCAAAAAGAGTTAAGACAAGAAATTAAGCCACGGGCCTACAAATGAGCCACAGGGAGACACATGGCAGGCAGAGCGGGTTGGCGGGGCAACAGAGGCAAAAGGGAAATTTTTCCCTTTTTGCAAAATACTCAGTATGGAAATTTGAAGTGCTGGCCCATGAGAAAATCATCAAGCGACATGTGCCAAGGGAGAAATCAGAGGCGCAGGCTCACGGAAGGAAAATTGAAAATTTTCCCTTGGTGAAAAGAGGGATTAAAACATGAAATAAGCCCATGGAGTTTCAACGATAAAGAAAGCGACACGTGGCAATGGAGAAAATCGGAGGCGCTAGCCTGTGGGGCAAAAGGTGACAAATTTCCAAAATTCAAAAAGGGTTAAAATGCACAGAATTGAAGTGCGATCCCAATGGGACCCACCATGTGCCACGTGTCATCACCAAAATTCAAGGGTGGAGGGGCAGAAAAAAGGGTAATTTTTTTCCATTTTTCCAAAAATGTCAAAAATTCAAAAGGTGAGCCTGAGTTGATTCCCAATCATATTTTGACATGTGGAGGGTCTAGATTTAAGGCGACAAAGCAAATCAAGGGTAACTATACATTTTCATTTTTGGCCACCATTTTTCTCCAGGAATCTTGGAATTGTGAATTTTGCATCGAAACTCATCAAATTTTTGGTGATTCCATGTCATTTTGGCCTTCTAGGATCATTGGAACTGGTTTCATGACTCAATTTACTGATTTGAGGTGTTTTTGAGATAAATTTTACTCATACCCATGCAAAACGTGAAATATCAAATTATAAAGTTACAGAACCAAATTGAAAAAGGATAAGATGAAATGATGAAAGGATGAGGGGCCTGTATGCTTTGATGATGAAAAACATTCCTCTAGGAAAGATAATGATCTGAATATTTGTAATGATTCAGTCTTTTTAAAACACCTGGCAACTCTCATTGCAAATTAGTTAAATGTCATTTTCAATGAATCTTGAGAAATTGTTGTAACAAACTTTATCCCTTGGCACATGATTTGCTTAGAAAAGAAGGATCTAATGTGGCAAGAGATATATAATGCATTTTTGAGAAATGTAAAGTGTCGGGAAGTTGAAAATCACGAGCAAATTTTGAGAGAAAGCTCATTTTTCTGAGAAACCCTCCAAAGAACCAAGTTAATTTCTTTTGTGTTGGATGTTCATGTATGTGAGTTGGTTACAAGTGTATAGCCATCACACAGCTCTGAGATTTTTCATGAAACTCTCTCCTGCTGATGAATCTAACAAGCTTTTGAGTTAATCTATGTTTTTCTAGGCAATATGATGTCTGTTATCATTTTAAATACTTGTAAATAGTTTTCATTTGTTCATGTTGCAATATTACATTGAAAATTCTTTAGAAATCACATAGATCTTATTTCATGTTGATAGTTTAGTGGCATTTTCAATCTCTTATTCAGAGGAGCTTTCATCTGACAAAGAGGTAAATAGATTTAAAATCACTTACCTTCCTTGAATTCAGAGATTGCTTGTACACCTTTTAGGGTACCTTAGGCGTGGTTTGATCAAGGATTTTTGTGTTCAATTGAGTTCTTTACTTCAAGCTTTTGTGGTGAGTTCTTAAATATTGTGTGAAGAATGTAACATGGGCTTCCATTTATGCATCTTCTGGTTGAAAGAACATCCTGATTTTTTGAAGCATTTTATCTGATAGTTGTTCAAGTATTGCAGAGGTTTTCAAAGATATGATATATCCAAGTTTGTCTTGTCAATACCCCACCAAAAAATCATCTGAATAACTAATCCTACCCATACTACCCATGCATTGCATTGTGTGTCAACAAAAGAATCTAACCCATCTATAAAAATGCACAAAGCAAACCAGGATCATACAATGTCTTTAGCAGCCTCAGCCTTGTCTTGAAAGCATTTCCATCATTTAGTAGTGACATCTCTATTGAGTTTGAATAATGGAAAATTGATCATGTTTTCCCAATGCCATCTCCATATAATATGCATAGTATAAGGATATCTCCACCTCCTTCACAAATCAGAGGCTGCAATATAGGTTCTCTTACCTTGGTTGAAAAGGCACAACCTAAAATAGTGAGGGTTAGATCAAATTCCTTCAAAGTGCTATCCATATCTCCACAAATCTAAGTGCCAGTTAGATCACATTCCCAGCTACAAAATGACATATATCAAGATCTATCTGCCTTCAAGCTTCATTCCATATTTATGATGCTGCTCAGACTGAAAAAGGAGAAGAAATTTTGGCACCAACATGGTGTTCACTCAATCACAAAAGGAGAAAGAAGGATCTTCTGCTGCTTCCTAAGCTATGAAATTGAATAATCAAATGGAGAATCCATGAAAAATAATGAGGAAAGGAGGATCATCAAAGTCCTATTCCATAGGGTCAGTTGAGAAGAACATGAGACTAGTTTAACCTATAATCCTTCTACCTCTTCAAGTAAGTATCTTGAAATTTCCCTTGAAAAATCAGTTTCTGTAGATCCTAAGAACATACATGTCAAGGCTTCCATAATCCCTGATGTGTCTACCACTTCCTCATCATTTGATATCATTGACCATTTCAAAAAATCCAAAGTTTAAATTTCTGAAAATGAGTACTTGATAACTCATCCCAAGGAAATTGATAGGCTTGTTCAGTATATCAAAGGAAGTAGTTATGTTTCATGTCCTAAGATGCCACCACCAAAGAACTACCTCATGCATCTTAATCCACTATGTCTCTAAAATATCTCACTTCTAAACCCCTCACCTCTCAAAAGGTAGAACCAATCTACATAGCCTCACTAACCAATGCCTATACACTCAATAATTGCATCATTGACTCCAGTGATTCGGATAATGTCATGCCTAAAAAATTTGCTAAAGCTCTTAGTCTCTCTGTAACATCCATTTTGTAAGACTTTTGAAACAAGGATTTTTTTTATCATAATTTTCTATGTTCTAAATTAATATAATTTAGAACACACATTCCATTACCAATCCATCTCATAACAGAAAACCATATGAAACTGTAAATGACTCGGTGATACACCAATCTCTCATTCCATGACTCAGTATTAAATTGATCTCTCATGTTAAATTAATAATGTGTATACTATGTATACTTGGTTCCTTTACCCTTTTAGGGGTACCCAAGTGTTATGTCTAAGTAGCCTATTTGAATACCTGTTACTGATATTCATCTGAAATCCTACATCTTAGACTAGGTGATATAGGACAACGCAAACAATAGCTTGCGATACTTTGGCCAAAGTTTTTAAACATGTTTGCCATGTTTACATTCCTAGATGGAATACTCGTTGAGAGGAATATGTCCTTCACCACATTTTTTCTGTTATGTAGAATGGTATTTCTTGACATTTGTCAACCAAATATGAGTCAAAGTTACAAAATAAACAAGGGTAATAACACACACTAGTGTGGAGGACTACTCATGGTGACTAAGGATACATAGACATACTCAATTGACTTACATCGATTGGGTGTGTCTAGTTACCCTAAGTCAACATGAGTTGACCACAATATGAGCTCATGTTTATATCTTTGTTTAGGGTGGAACCATGAGCCAAACATCCAATTATGTCCATCGAGTTAATTGAACTAAGTGGGGGTGTTGAGACATAACATGTTGCATCCTAGTATTCTCATGATGACCCATGGTCATTATGAAGGTACTCTGTTTCAGTTTCCATGTTACAACATCCAATTGAGTTCCCTCAACTAGAATAACATACGTAAGATTATAGTAGTTTATTAACCCAATTAATTATTATCTTATATCTTAACGATAACAATGCTTTAAGGGACTTCAAGCACAATTTAACCCAAGAAGGTTACAAGGTGTAACTTACATGAGAGGTAGGTATGCAGATAAAATATGTTTTCCTAACCATTCCAAATTCATGCTTATGTTTATCTTAATCTTATTTGTTTATTCCATATGTTGTCATAATAGAACTTAATGTTATGAAAGTGTGAGCATTAGATCCTTTTTACTTCAGTTTTATCTTGTAACAAGCTTATTGAAATTGTTATTTTATACTTCATATTACTAAAAATCTAAATCCTTTTATTATCCTTTTAAGCATTCATATGTCGATTAAAGAAATATGCCTAAGTAAAAACATATCCAACCATCCTCATAATTTATTCATAACACTTACAAGATATCATATAAATCTCTTTGTTTAATTACAAGGAAAGTATCCTTTTTCCTTATCAAGGAGTAATGTCCTAACTATGAAAATAGATTAACTATGAAAATAGATTATAGATGCCCTTAACATAACAAATAATTCATACAAAATTTATATAATCAAATCATATCCCCTCTTTACTATTTAAGGATCTACCAAAGAGTATCAACTATGAGTTGTGCTCTTTTATGTGAAATAAATCAACTATGAGTGTAGATTCTTAAGCCTATAAGCTTATATATCATAAAAGCTTATAAGTTTCATAATCCCATATCACATGTATATCCAAATTGTCCCCATCATGAATGGTATTACTTAGTAATGTATATACAAAACTTATGTTAATGAAAGTCTCATAAGTAAATCAACAATCAACATTCTATTGACACATTTCATTTAACAAAAAGGGAGTGATCCACTCACAAAGTTGATAAATATTTCAAAGTATTATAAAATTTCATTGCATCAATATAAAATAGTTCAAATACATCATATTTTTCCTATGAAGTACATTTCAAATAAATGTCGCTACATAGTCATCATAATAAAGAGATAATTTCTTTAGTAAAAAAATGTAACTTTCTATATGTTTTTTCTCCTTTCATCTTTTATGAAATCCAGATACATTTCTTTAGTAAAAAAATGTAACTTTCTATATGTTTTTCTCCTTTCATCTTTTATGAAATCCATCTACAAAATGGTTAGCATGAGTCAATTCATATGAATTGAGCATGATAAGAAACTATAATGTTAAAATAATGTGCTTTTATCTATCTATTTCATAAAAGGAACCCTACTTTTAATGAAACAATTTTGAAATCAAAAATAAAATTAACAGAAGGATTTCCCAAAAGATTACAAAACCAAGAAGGAGCGAGAAAGATCATAGAATATACAATAAGTATTGTTTAAGTAGAAACTAATCAAATCCACAATAATTAATTCTAACTCAACCACAATTATGAACTCATTACAACCTGCTATTCATCTAGACAACATTATTTAAGAAAGAATTAAATCATATTTCTAACTTAAAATTTACTTCTCATTCAAGCTTCCAACCTAAGTTCATCAACTCAACCTATTTGCTAATTCAAGAAGAAGTATCATGATTATAACAACTAATTTCTATAAAAAGTATGTTGTTTTAAGTATTCGTAATGTTAACAATTTGTGTTATGATTGGATTCTATAAAAAGTATGTTGTTTTAAGTATTCGTAATGTTAACAATTTGTGTTATGATTGGAAGACCAAACAAGAATCTGAATATCATTCCTTCAAATAATCTTACCTTGCTCAGGCTCAAATTAGAGTCTAAGAATTGGGAGTGATCAAGAACAAGTCTCAACATTATAGGCAAGAAATATTTAATCAATCAAGAAATTAGAAAAATACCAACCTAACTCATGGTAATAATTCTCAAATACCAAGCATTCATATCCAAATTCAAGCTCAAAATTAATATTCATACGCAACACCATGCAATCTTGTAAACATAAACAAGTGCATATTTTTTTTTAAAGCTATAAAGAAGAATGAGCAATTGTTTTAAACAACACACAAGTTCAAACCAATCAATTCCCAATTAAAGGAAAGGAACATGAGAACTAAAAGTTCAGAACCATCCCGAGACCTATATCATTCCTAGAGGATAGTTTTACACTCAGACCCATCTATACCAAGGTCGAGGAAACACCTTGATCAATAAAAAATTCAAGTGCAATAAGATCTGCAACCCAGAAAAGGAATGACACTATTTGTCCAAGTATTCCAAGTTCCACAAAATCAAGATTTGGAACCTATTCAAAGAGAGAATACGATTAAAAAAGAGATAAGAGTACAGGATTCCATCTTATACAAAACCATTTAGGCGTTATATCACAACTTTGGAGAAATCCCACAAAACATTACCCATTTTCATAGGCTAACCTAGATGGGTTCTTGTTCTAAGCTAACTTATAATACCAAAAAGGAAAGAGGTTACAAGTCTCACAAACGTAATTATTACACTCCAGAAGGATTATAATACCATCAACAAGAAATGATAGAAAGGAAAAGTAATAACAATCTTCCTCCAATAAAACCTTCTTCTAATAATAAAACAGACAATAGTCGTCACATGCCTTCCAAGGATCAACAAGACCTACATAAGGGAACCTCAAGCCCAAAATGGGGTATACAAAAATGAATCAATAGAAAAAGGAATAGAACCAAAAACATTCCACAGGTAAACCTTCCTGTTCCACTTCAATCAAGAGAAACTATCACCCAGTCAAGGTTCTATAAATGAAACAAAGACTTGATACAGTTCCCATTAGATGATAACAAAACAAAAGTATATCCCAATTCTATACAACCTTGATATTTCATGCAAGATAAAAAAAATACAGTTATGATATAACTCAACCAAATATAGTTGGTCCCCACTGATATCAACAAGTAAACATGCCTAGACAAGAATCATAAGGATTTTCTTCCTACCATAGAAATATGTCCCATACAAAAACTACAGAGATCTTCATGAACAAAAGGAGTATACTCACAAAGTAAGCTCTCTATGAGACCACAAGTTAAGTCAAAATATCCAATAGCCAAAAAAAATTCCCCACAAAAAAGGTTGGTTACCAATTGATAACAACAAGGAGAAACAGTTTAAGCTAAAGCCAAAATATTTCATCAAACATTTGATATCCTTTTCACGTTTTCAATGTTACCTAAACAAGATAACAATATAAAAATTAAACAAACAAAATATTCAATCAATACCTAAGAAATTTATATGCAAACAAGTTAATCACTATTGTAAATAATACAACCTATATTTCATATTCAACACAACAAACACAATATCCTAATGCTTTCATAAAAAAAAACAAGTCGAAACGCCATTGATGTAAGGAGAAGAAACACAAAAAACCATAACCAGAGAATTTCCAATCAAGAGAAAAGTTATGTTAGTGAAGTCACTTACATAAAAGTAGAATATTTAAAGAGATAGGGTTTATCATGCCTGATAGAGCTCCTATCTTATTTTTCCTTGTTGCAAATCTTCAAGCAAAACATCGATAGCAAGATTTCCATGAAAACGCCAAAGGACCAAGCTCTAAAAACTTTCCCTTTCTTCTTCTTATAACTTCCCTTGCTTATTTCCAATTACCATCACTTCCATGCAAGGTGAAAATATGCATGCACAAATTTGAAATGGAGGTTTGAAAATGTAAAACCACATGCAGAGCTACAAAGATCACAAAAATCAAATGAACAATGAAAAACCAAAAACCATCTTTTCTTCCAAATTCCCTTATTTCCTAGGAAATTTTTTTCACAATGGAAAAGATCAATTAATGCAAACATGATTGACAAAGGCCTTCCTTATCTCCTGCCTTCACCAACTCCAAGTTGGCTATAATAAAGTTTAAAACTCCATGTAAATAATACTTTAGTATAAGGTGACAACTTAGCCTCTACTAAACTTCCATGCACTCACCTAAATTGGCCGTAACAAAGAGTTTAATTCCACATTTAAACCTCTTCCATCCTCATGATTCTTGCTTTCCCCTACCTTATTTTTTTGTGCTTTCTCCCTTGTACATGGATTTCCAATGTAACTTTATTTTGTCACCCATCTACCTTCCTAATGCATCTTTTCAACAAGGCCAGTTCGAATGGTCTGCTAACCCAATCCTCCTGCAGAATAACTTCATGCCTCTTTTTATCACCTCACCCCACACTAAATCAATGCACGGTCCTCTACGCATTCATAATTCAAAAAGTAATAAGGTTACCGGCACCAAGGTGCAAAACAAGACAACAACGCAAAAGGGAAAAACAAGAAAGGAAAAGCATAAAAGGAAATGCTAAACTAATTGGAAGAACTGCCTTATTTAGCAACACCAAGAAGCATTATTTATAGTAGGGCTTAAACCTACTCCCATTGAAGTGTCCAGGTAATTTTGTTCCATCCAGCGCTTGTAATTGGTATGCGCCCTGAATCAAGGATGTATGAAATTATATAAGGACCCAACCAATGCACCTTTAATTTTCCAGGATGGCATAGAAATTTTGAATCATATAGCAATACAATCTGGCCAACCTCAAACTGTTTGTTTTTACTGTGGCGGTAGTGCCATGACTTTTGCTTAGCTTTTTCAGTTGTTTGGATCCATCTTGCTAGCGAGCACCTTTCATCCAAATTTATCAATTCATCAATTCTTTCTTCCAGTGCTTGTTCATTTTCCAATCCTGCTGCGTGCGCTATACACAGAGATGGTAACATGAATTCAACAGAAAAATAGCATCCACACTGAACACCAGTTGAAATGGTGTGGCCTTTTTCAACCTTTGATACGTTGTTCTGTATGCCCAAAGGAATGTTGACACCTTGTCATCCTAATCCTACCTACCCACATCACATATCTTAGTCAGTGTGTGGACTAAGGATTTTGTTGAATGCCTCTGCAGTCCATTTACCTGAGGGTGATAAGGGGTAGTCTTGTGATGGGCTACCATGAATTCTACCAATAGAATCATGATTGTTTCATTTAAGAAGTGAGTGCCCCTATCACTTGTTAAACTTAATGGGCACCCATACCTGCTAATAATGTTCTCCCACAAAAATATAGTAGCCGTGGCTGCAGTGCAATCCTTCTTGGGCACGGCCTCTACCCACCTTATTAGATAATTAGTATAGGTAATAATATACTACGAGTTAGTCCTCCATACAGCTGGTGAGATTGGTCTGACAAAATCTATTGCCCATTTTTCAAAAGGTTTCGCATTGGTGATGGGGTGTAAGGGCATCTCATCCCTTTTTCTAGGTTTTCCAAGGCACTGACAGTGGTCACAGGCCTTACAAAACTCAATGTAATCCTGGTGAATCATCTCCCAACACAGTCTGGTGACTAGGATCTTACGCGCGGTTGTACTCCTTGTATAGTGTCCTCTAGCAATCCCACCATGGGATTCTTCTATTATGGCTACGCATTCATGTTCTAATACACATCAGCGCAAAACCTCATCGTGACCCATTTTATAAAAATCCCCATTGATCAACATGAAGGGTGTGGCATGTATGGCTAACCTTTTCCTTTCTAGAGCATTCATCCCTTCGGGTGTCACACCTTCCTTGAGAAAAAATGGCAATGTCTTCTAATTTCGAGGGTGCGCACCACAACCTAAATAGTTGTGCATCTGACATTTTTTCCTTGATACTTTGTGTGTCCTCTCCTAAATCAATCCTTGATAAATGATCCGGCCCACAATTATTCTTTCTAGGTTTCACCACTACTTTGAATTCAAATTCTTGAAACAAAAGTACCCAACGACATATGCGCCCTTGCAACACTGCTTTGTTTACTAGATACTTCAAGGCCATATGGTCAGTGTAGAATATGAAGGGAGTCACTAGCAGGTATTTTCTAAATTTTTGGAGCACGTAGATCATTGATAATTCCTCGTGCTCGGTCGTTGTATAATTCTATTATACCAGTGTCAACTTTCTACTTGCAAAACATAAGGGATAATCAATAATCCCCTCTCTTGGTTAAGCAAGAATGGCTCCCATTACTATACCAGAGGCATCCACGTGGACATGGAAAGGTTTATCCCAGGATGGGAATCATAGAATAGGTGTGGTGATAAGCCTTTCTTTTAAAGTGTCAAATGCCCTTTGTTTCACCTCTCGCCATTGAAAGGTACTCTTATGTCTGAGCAATATTTCCAAAGGCACAGAGATCTTGGCATAACCCTTAATGAACTTTCTGTAGTACGCAGTGTGTCCAAGAAATCCACACATGACACTTTGGCTGGTAGGCTCCCCTAAACCCACAATAACCGCAACTTTCACGGGATCCACCAGTAAGCCCTCTTTACATATGATATGCTCCAACAACGTTCCAAAAGGAGTTGCAAAGATACATTTCTTGATGTTGAGGGAAATCCTCAACTGCCGATATCTTTCAAACATCAATCTCAAGTTATCAAAATGGTCCCTTACCAATCCATACACTATCCAATCATCCAAATACACTTGAAGAACTTGTGGATGAAGTCCTTAAATGCTTATACCACTATGCGCAAAAATACAGTGGGCGCATTCCTCAATCCAAAGGGCATGACCGTGTATGAAAAGCTTCCCCACTTGGTGGTGAAAGTTTTCTTTTCTTGGTCTTCCTTGGCAATCCTTACTTGGTGATATCCTAAGAATCCATTCGTAAAGGAATAGACCTCGTGCCCAGCAACTACCTCCAAAATCTTTTCAGTGAAGGGTGTGGGAAAAGGATCTATGATACAAACAATGTTTAACCCCCTATAATCCACACATATCCTAATTTGCCCATCTTTCTTTATGCTGATCACCATTGGACTTATCCATTTTGATTCCTCCATAGCCTGAATGATAGTGGATGCTATCATTTTATCTAGTTCTTCTTTAACCTTTATGTGCATGTTGGGATTCATCCTGTAAGGTCTCTTCCTGACCGGGCGTGCACCATCCTTCAACTTTATCCTCATTTCCCCCAATGAATGGTGGACTCCTTTTAACTCATGGTATCCACGTGGGAATAAATCCTTGAATTCATGCAAGAGATTGATGATCTTTGATACTTCCATGTCCGACCAGTAGTCCTAATGATAGCTTCCTTAGGCTCCTTCTCCAAGCCGATGTTAACTTTCTTGGTTTTTAGTAGTTCATGATACGCACACACACATGCATCCATACTGTCAACTACTTCACGCACTCTAACCAAATGGTTAACATTCAAGCTTTCCATCTCCTCTCCATCAATAATGTATACCATCTTTCCTTTCTCCTTTTTAGCACACGCGCGCTTGAATTGTATGTCTTATGATTCCTCCGTTTTGAACCACGCTTCCAATCTAAGTTCACCAAGTAAGTTTACTAATCTATCCTCTGCCATGGCGCAATCCCGCAAAGTGAGGCTCTTGATAGTCTATAATGCCTCATCAACTGGTTGCTTGGTACTTTGGTACTCGAATGTGTGAGCCAGGTCAGCTGCTAACTCCAACCAATTTCCTGTCTAGCGGCGGGTTTTGGAATGGATGTACTAAGCGTGTGCACATCCTTATAGTTTTGAATACAACTTGTGTACCCAAAAGAAGGGTGGTAAAGCTTCCGTGCCTTCTCCTCAGACATTCTCACATGCCTGGATGTGGGAAAAGGTGGGTTCATTACCATTATAATCCTTGATAGTAGTGGGTATGTTACTCTTCGAGAATCAGATAGTGAGAAACATTCTAACTTCACACCATTCCAAAATTTTTTCACTATGTGCGGCCAACCACCTCGTTGTTGTGCCTATCAAAACATAACCTAGCATACTTCGTCACTCATCCTCCCTCCATTAAGCTTCCATATCTCTTAAAAATACCTCAGGGTATGCATCCCCAGAATACTTGGTTATTACCTTTCCTCCCAGGCACCGAACTATGCGCGTCATTGTTACCTTGGTCACTGATCCTTTCAGATGTCTCCCAATCAATTCATAAGTCCTATGCACCCAATTATCACATGCTATACTGGTAGTATCACTGATAGATTGAGCATCATCAAACTGGATGACTCCTTCCATATGGTGAATGGTCTCTAGATCTCTTATGGAGCGCACATATATTCTGTCCAGGACCTCCTCTCTAAGGGGTTCAATATAGGGGGTGGACTTCCCATCAGCAAGTGGTATAATCACCCTCTCTTTCTTGTTTTCAATGCTTATGTACCCCTTGTTAAATTGGAGATCTGCATTATTCTTATAACACCACGGGCATCCAAGTAAAGTTGGGAACTTATCTGCTTCGGCAAGCGCCAAGACTTCAAAATCCCTAGTGAACCTAGTCCCCTGAATGGTAATGGTCGCATCTTTCAAGACACATATGGGCATTTCCTTTATCTTATTTTCCATATACAACACATTTGAAGATGGTTGTAATGCAGGTCCTTCCCATTGATGCCAAGGAATCTAGAGTGAGAACATTAACCTCTACACCTGTGTCAATGAGGATGTTGCTAAGCAACCATCCATCTACTACTACGTTCAAGGTAATCTCTTTGTCATAATCAAGGTTGTGAGGTGGGAGGTTTGCATGCAAGATCTGCCTTTCATGCTCTTCCTCGGCACGTGGCATCTTTTCTCTCAACCATGCTCCTAACAGGGGAATAATATTCTCCTACCTTAGCATCCAAGTCATCCCTTGGTGCTTCTACTGGTCTTCTCTACTCATCTTCTCTAGTTTGTTTTTTCAAGCAATGGATCTCCCGTTGTAAGATTTGAATTACGTCCATGGTTTCCTGTTAGAATTTTTTCTAGTGCATGGGATCTGGATACTTCCCATGCACTACTTCTTCCCTCGAAACCAGAGGTCTCATCCTAGGAGCTTCCCTTACGCGCATGGACTCTGCCCTTTTTGTTACCATAACAAGCTCTATTTCTGATTCACGTATTACTCACGGGAGCCATTACGCATTAGCCTTCTTAATACTCACCATGGCAGCGCCCTCATCCTTCTAGTACTATTGACTCATATGTTTGTATAACTCTAGGAAATCTTTGTACTTATGTTTTTTTTCCACACCAGGAGCATTGTAGAAGATCTGGACATTCACACTTATAGTGGTATCTGGCTCCACAATTAAAACATGTTCCATATGGGAACTCACTTCTTCCCCCATGGTTACTATGACCATGAAATCCTCTGTGAAACCATCTTCCATGCACATCTCCATCTCTATGCTCTTCATACCGACATTCATCCCCTTTGGAACTACTAGCAATGTCAGTCTGGCGCACACCAAGATCAATTGCCTCATGAATCTAGTCAATCAATCTACAATCCTTGGTGTCATGTGTGGTTGAGGTACATATCTTGCAATAACAAGACACATTTTTACGGATCACATGCTGTAATAGGGGGAACCTACTTACATCATGGTCCTCGTGACATATTTCATAGTTTACTACTACTGCACGTACCACCAGAGTACATATCCCACCATTATCCTTTGTGTGCCCTTCTACGTTACAATCCGTGCACCACATCCCTCTGCGAATCTCTGGAACTGTGTTGGTAGATAATTTCTCCAATTTCTTAGCCATGGCAGTAATTTGAGCCTCCAAAAATGGGCTAACACTAGTGTCAACACTACCAACTACCTCAACGTGCAAAGTAGCCTCCAACGCTTCGCGCAGGTCCGTGAATGTTTTATGAGAAAAAGCCCTCCTAAAGGGTGTGATAAACCCTCTGACAAACCACTGAGCATGTTGTGAAGGGTGGATATCATAAGATAGTTTAGACAATAGGGTTTTAAAGCTGATTTTCCCTCCCTGCTATATTTCTTTAAGAGAGCTGATGCTCTTCTATTCAAACTCAGGTATGTGGAATTCCGCCAAGAACACATTCCTCAACATGGTATAATCCACAACAGTTTGATGAGGGTCATACTTTCTATACCAACTATGCGTGCATCCTTGCAAGGTCATTAGAAATTGACTAGCCTTTTTATCCCCTTTGTGTGCCATAACAAGTAGCACTTATGCACATGCTATGCGGCATCTTCTATCCCAATGTAATCTGGTAAGTATAGAGACATCTCGAAAAATACTTGTGGAGGTGGCTGAGGTATTTGTCCTCCAAATCCATTCCATTCATTTCCTCAATTGTTTCCTCCTCCACTGGATCCACTAGATCCTGAGCCATCAGCCCCGCCACTTCCTCCTCCAGATCATCCTATGTTAGGTACAGGGCCTATGTTCATTGTGTTGAATGCTCCCGTCATTCCATTAAATTACATGCTGATAGTTTGTGAACTAATGCCACTTCCAATCGTATTTCCCCCACCAATTCCTAACGCACTTCCAAAACCAGCTGTATATGTGCCTTGTCCAAACATTCCACCAAATACTATAATAGTGTGTGAAGCCATAAAAGTCCCAAACAAGAAGTTGTATCTCTTAGGTGCCGATCGGTTGCTTCCACCGATATCAAATGGATCAACTATACTTTTCCCTCATTCAAACAAACCAAGTGCTAAGGTTTGGTTGCTAAGTGGGGTCAGATGCATGCCAACGACTCTTCTTTCTCTACATTATAAACTCTCATTAGAAGCCGCAAGGTTTTCTCTCTTGTGCTTACCAAGATGGGGTATCACAAACTATTCAGGTTCCACATCCTCTGTGTGAACCTCAACTCCTTTCCACCATGTCTAGTTCCATAACCCACTTGTAATCCCACACTGTCTATTGATATCCCTTTCATATGATTTGTTATATTTGATCTGTCTCTCCTTCCTTTCCTTTTCAGTCGTTATATCCACCATCTATCCCCAACCTAGCTTCCTCGCCAAGCACTTAGAGTGGGTTATCCGGCCATAGGAAATGCCTCTAAACCCATGGTTACCATCAAGATTTTGATTACCTGGGGGATAACACGTAAAAATTATCCTCTGGGCTCCCATAAAAACTCAAACTCAGCAACTTCTGGATAGGAATATGTGGAAATGGTGTATTCCAGAGTGTAGCTAGTCAATACTCCCTTCCACCAAAGATCTATAGCACGGGTCCACGTTAGATCAACATCTTGCAAGTTATGATAGGTTTCTTAGGTCCAAGGGTGTGACTTATAATACCACCCTGATCTAGATGTATAAGCCAAGATCCATTCAAATAACTCTACTAGGAAACAACAGAAGAAGGTTTCATACAACTCATGATAAAGAGTGTCCTCCACCCATCTTCGTGTGTTAAACCCAAGTCCAGTATTGAATCTCTGAGTGAATTCGTCCTCCATGCTTTTAAACCAATCTTCAACACCTTCAAGTGTTAAGCACTCCACCATCACTTTTTGCACAGATCATGATGTATGCCATGTTCCACTACAACTTGGAAAAGAGGTCCCAACAACGGAACCAAGATGTAGTCATTATTTCACCCCACTAAGAACAAGGGAACCTCAAGAGTGCCAGCCTATCACCCAGCGGGTGCTGAGCACTCACCTGAGGCACACAAGAGGGATTCAAGTCTCTCTTTTATGTGAGTTTAGTGGAAGGCATAATTCATGATTATGACTTAGTGATTTAACAAACATGAGGAAGCTATAGAGCTCAGGACGATTTCTACACCTCTTCATTCATAATAGTAACAAAGCACACAACATAATTAACTAGAACCAGGAAGTTGTAAATCCATAATTAGACTAACATTCAAGTAAAGTTCATGATTATACAAGATCAAAAGCATAGTGAAAACATGCAGACAATACATGAAGGATATCTTAACATAAACATATTGGTAACCTTATCAAATTCATTCATAGTATTAATCCAAAACATCATAAAGAGGTGGACCACAATCATGTGCCATATCTGGATCCATACATGTATGCTTACAAAATAAATTTTTCATTTCCCATTTCCCCATTACATCCTTCCTAGAATCATCTACCCATTTATCCCACAGTTCTGACAGTAATTCTACAGAGCTTCGCTACCTTTCTTCTGTCTTTTTTCTTTGCCAAGGGAACGCATATAAATAGGCATCTGAGCTCTAACAAACTCCTCTGTAGCCTCAGATCTGGCCCCAAGTGTCAAGGTGTGGGTCACCCCAGGTGCATGCCTCTCCATGTCATGATTAGATTTTTGGATCTTCCTATCGCAAGGTATATTCCTTCTAGGACACCCTGTCACTAGGCTGGAACCTTATCCAAATGGAACACGTTCTTCATGTGTCCTACCTAAAAGTCTGAAAATGGCTAAGTCCTAAATTATTCTTCACGTGGTACACGCGTCCTTGGTTCTCCAAGAAGCCTTTTGAACTATGCCTTATGTGCCTTCACTTGCGTGCTTCCTCCGGCTAGCACACCTATGCACATTTAAGATTTGGTAGCTACAATAGGGTCCCAACATTACTCGACATTCAACTCTTTGTATTCTCTTTCACCTTTTTCATGTGGGGATTTGGGGTTACATAAATTTACTTAGGTTTTCAAACCCTAGCTACTTCATAGCTCGATCGAGCCACTTCCCTGCACATCCTTTTTTGTAGACTTTTCTTGTTTACTTAGTCATAGGTTTTTTTAAGTTTCTTTACTCAGGTTTTTGAGTGGACATTACTTACCAGCTCTTTCACAACATTTTCCCGAGTTACTCCCTTGCCTTGGTCCTGTTTTTCATGGTTTTGGGGTTACTGACTCATGCTTTGAGGGTTACTCGACTCATGCTTTGAGCTAGATTTTACTTCATAGTAGGGAAACATTGTATTCCCGCAAGACTATAATTCACCCTTTTTTCCTTGTGAGTTTTGGGTGTTGCTTACCTTCATTTCTTTTACAGCTAGCATGAGCTATTTTTTTGAGTGACTCACCTTCATCATTTTCATGCTTTTAGGGGTTTCAGGGTTTGGAAAAATTTCTACTCATGGAGCTGACCTTGCTTTACTTTACAGCTTCACCAAGTTTTGATGTAGTGTAGCCTAGAATTCAATAATACAAGCCCAATAAGACCCTAAGTGCACTGTCACATCACTCAGCCTAAACTAAACACTCAGCCGAAGTGCACAAAGGTACCGCATCCCTCTTTAAGGTTGATGTTGTAGGATATTAGAATGATGAAGACTTAATCTATGCTGTTCCATTATTAATACATCATTCTATAGAGCATGCCATATCTATATCTAAGGGATAACATAATTAAGTATTAACCATAATGAAATCAATAACATACTAGATCTAGATACACACAGAATTAACACTTAGATTTAGACAATATCCTCCATTATATTAAATATGAAAATTACACAGAAGTATCTTACAGTAATGGAATTCTATGCCCATACACACATAGATCTAATACAGTAGTCCAATCTTGCACACATACATACATATATCAGTCTCTCTACTCATTCCATAATAATTTTTCTACTACGCAGTTCACTACATATTTACAAGGATGGGGAATTTACCTTCACTGCTTATCCAATCCTAAATAGGCCACATGATATTATTAATTACGTGATTTTTACATCCATATCCCCACATGCAAGTGTTCTAATAATAGACTTCCTTTAGTTAATGTTGGTAGCTCAAACATGCACCCACGTCTCAGATCTCTAAAAAGGGCTGAGGTGTCTGAGACCACAATGGAACCATCCCCAAGTTTTGGAACCTTGTGCACTTGGGACAGATTCTTTGGAGAAGTTCGGTTCCTCTACCTTCCTCTAACACTACTACTACTCCAAATGATGAATGCAAATCCTAGGCTAAACATGCCAAGGGAATAGGGATAGAAGATGTGCAGAAAGGGTAAATCCTAAGCTAAGGAAGGTGATAGCACCAAAAGGAAAGGGTTGATCTCTCTCCATGAGCGGTGAAGGAAGAAAAGAGGGCACGAGAGAAGAGGGTGGACGGCACGTGCCATAGATCAACACATGGTCTCAACCTTCTAGCACACGTAAAAAATGAACATGGGGACTGCAAGTGGAGGAATATGCACAACATGCCATAAAATGCAAACAAAGAGGTGAGATGTAATGAAAATAAGAGAGGGAAGACAAGAGTTCCACAAAAAATGATTTTATTGCTTAAGGGATGCATAATCATTTACATTCACGACAGGAGGCAAGAAAACATTCTAGAGACCATGCCAGGGTCTGAAACCCATGGGAAGTTGGCCACTATTTTGGCAGGGTGCTGTTACAACCAAGGAGAGATATTTTTACAAATAATAACTCTACTATTTAAAGAATAAGAAGGAGAGAAGAGAAGGAGAAAGGGAGGGAAAATTGGATTCAAATCTTCAACCACCAACAACCACTGATAAATTCCTATAAATCCAACTACAAGGTTGTCAGATGCACTTCCCCATGTCTGTTTGGCACGTGGAATAAGGAAGAAGGAAATATTTGATGAAATCTAGTGGTTGAGGTTGATTGGATGTATATTGATGAGATGAGAGACATTTCCTTGTATTTTGCCTAAAAAATCTTGCCTATATTTGAATTTGAAAAGTCCAATGTGTAGCATGTGTCAGCAAATTTCTGAAAATTCTAGGCACGTGTCAATCTGAGCTCTATAGAAAAAGATACAACTGTCAGAAGATGTCAGAGCCATTGGCACATGAAAAACATGTGGCACACGAAGGTTGTCTGAAATGATGGCCAACTGTTCATTTGTTTTGTCTTTTCTACCATGTGTCATGAACTAGTTGGTTGCCCAGATTCAGTGCCCTATTGGCACACTTTGGATAAGTACGTGTGGCTTTTCACTCAAGTTTGATAGAAGATGAGTTGGCACAAAAGGGTGTAAAGGAAGGTGCAAGGCATGGGAGTGAGAAGCAAGCATGCAAAAGGGAAACAAAGGAGTGCGTGTGATGTGCATGGGGAGATGAGGAAAACTAGTGAGTAGAGAATGTATGGTCAAGGCACAAGTATTACAAAGTAATGGGAGTGGCGCACGAAGGGCCAAGGACTTAGCTGATAGAAGTAAGTGTGAGGCACACAGGAAGGGAAAATTTGATGGAGATAGAAGAATGCAAAGGGGATCAGGAAGGCACGTAAGGGTGTGTAGAGGAATGATAACTGTGTCAAGGTGTCAAAAGAACAATCTTGAGTGCGTGCAACCTAAAATGTGAAATATCTAAGTCAGGATGATAATATAAGTTATCCAGATAACTAGGAGAGTTATCTAGATAATAGTTAATTAACAATGATAAACCTATTCTTAGCCCGCATCTATGCAAAGTGATTTGTACTGATCCTCCAAAAATCAGCCAATGCATGGTGCATAAGTCTCTGCCTCATTTATGTTCTTTGTACACCATCTCTAAAAATAGATCCTCATGTGCAAAAATGGATAAGTCTTGAAATATGAACTTATTGTCCACGCATGTGTTTTCCTTATCCGTTCGCACCTTTGAACATGCCCTATTTTCCTGCGCGGACCTCTTGTGTGCCTTTTTAAAGTATTCTCTACTCAACATTACCCGACACTAATTATATTTCCACCTGACAATGGTTGTCTTAAAAATGAATTAAAGAATTTGAATGGAAAGAATAAGAACAAATCTATATGCATAAAAGAATGATGTTACTCTGCAGCTTTATCTGCTTCAACCTAAAAAATTAATTTGGGATATTCCTCCTTTATCTCGGCCTCCAAGGTCTGCCACTCAATGAGTGCTTCCTCTGCTTTTTCTAGAATGTCCAAAGTAATGGAATCCAGTTCATCTTGCATAATCTTTGTTTTCTCATTATGCAAGACAACCACAATGCTAGACATTGCAGTCATCCTTCCCTCTAGCAAATTCATCTTGTTCACGATGAGTTTTCCCAAGATCCTCTAGCCGATCCTTGTGTGGTTCTTGGGATGTTTTTAGGGCCTCACGCTTCCATTTAACTAGTGCTAATCTTTCTGCGCAGCCCAATGTGTCATCCTTCATCACTTTTTGGACCTCATTGTCCTTGTCAAGGGTTTTTATTTTGATGAGTGCCTCTATAGCTATACAGATGTTCAAGGCTTGTTTTACCTTCTTTAGTTCTTCCCGAAGCACTTGCAGTAGTCCTTCATATGATGCAATCTTCCACATCACTGAATCCTTTCTCACTCTACATCTTGTGTTGGATCTTTTGGCGCTGGCATGTGCAGAGGTTATTCTTCAAGCACTAAGTCCACCAATGTACTTACATAATGTATTGCCAAAGGAAACGTCTTTGGTACCTTTGGCTCTGAGTGTCACCTAGCCTTCATGACATTATCACCAATCTCCTCTGTGATTCTGATAAACACAATGTTATTATTTTGTGCCAAGTTTCTTTCCTACTTTAGGTGCGCTATCTCCTCATCCTTAATCTTTAAATATCTCCCCTTAGCACCCTAATTGTGGTAGATTTATCCATATTCCTGACGTAGTAATATTCGTATCAAGACTTTTACCAATGCATTGCTCACCTGTTCATATGACATAACAAGTAGGATTTACTGTTCATGTGTCTAGCCTGAGGTGTCTTTTTTAACCTCCTCGACACACATGACTCCTCACACACATGAAAATCATGGTTCATCCATGTGCATGTGCAATCGACCATGATAATTTATTTTTTAGTGTGCACTGTTACCATATCTTCATCCATTAACTCCCAACGATATATACTCCTTTTATGCCAGTATGCTCTGGAAAGTGGGCACGAACAATCTTTACTTGTGTCCTCAACATAGCCCATGGCTTGTGGAATGTATTCCCCACGTGTTCTTCTTGACCTAGGTTGCTTAGGAAATCTGGGCTTCTATATTTGGGACTTGCATGCTTCTATATCCTGATTTTGTTCTACGGTTGCTGTCCTCTGGTCTATTTCTTTTTCTTCCTCTCTCCATCTTTTATTTCTTCATCTTTTATTTCTTCTATGTTCTCTGGAGGTGTAGGAGAATGTAGGCCACACTTTGTTCTAACTCTTTTGATTTCCTCATTCAATTTCAGCTTCCTTATTCTTTTCTACGCGGTCGCTATCCTTTTATGGAGAGAGTTGGGGTGATCTACGCACTGTGGTTACAGAGCTAGCACCTTGGGTCCATTATTCTCCAGAACACTCTCTTTAATCCTGAACTTTCCTTGGAATGGCATCCAAGTCCTCATCATCCCCCTATTTGTGGCTGAGGTGGTGTAGTTGCGCACTCAAATTCATCCTTATTTGGAGGTTGTCTTCTACCTTTATGTTCCAAACCACCACTATCCTCGTGCTCATCCTCCTCATCCTCTACTTTGATTGTATCTATGGGATTAGGAATTGGAATGTTCTCCATGGTATACTTACCCTTTGGCGGTCCTTGGGAGCATGAAATCATCTTCCACATACTTGTTGTTTTCTAGCATGGGCTTCAGTTGGAGTTACATAAGTACTGCGCCAATGTATCCAAATGCCAAATTTACTGGCTTTATTGTCAACACATCTGATATGAGCCTTTCAATATATGTATTACATCATGGATATACATACTTCTTAGTGTGTGGTAGTCCTAGTCTACCTTGTTTGCATTGAATGTTAGGTGGCATGCATATGAGAACCTATAAACTGATGCCTAAAAATACCTCATTCTGAAGGCATACGGTAGTTTGTACCATGAGATCCAAGTCCCGTCCTTCATCACAAATCATGTGTGATGTAAAAATGTTGGTATACAACAAAATGAACTTATTTTCCTACCACTGCTGGTAGGTCCTTTGGAATGTTCCATTCTTCCCCAAATGCCGTGTAGAACCTGTCATACCACTTCTCTGCCCTTAGCTTCACTTCATCTGTCATGGCCCCCTTGCATAGGTATTTGCTAAATCTTTCAGCTGGGGATTTTTTCTCCATGGGGTATTCCCATATTTTCTCCTTTGGTCCATTTGGTACCCTAATCTCCATGAACACTAGTGATAGTAGAACAGCCCCAAAGTTGATCTTCCCTCTTGTGCCCGCTTCTTTAACTATTTTCTCTACAATATAGCCTATAATGTTGTAGATCATTCCGTCCAAAATTTTTTCGCACCACATGCAAACACATAGTGTTTACCTGCGACCTCTACTCCTGATCATTCAACTTGGTAACCAAGTGTGTTGTAGCTTGTACAACTGGATAGTTATTAAATTTTTCTATGTCCATTCTGCGTGTAGGCCCTTCATGTATCCCAACTCCTGTTTGGTCTTCAAAATCATGGCTTTATCTGCAAGGTCACTTTTTATATCTTCTCTTGTGGCCTTCAAACCTGTAACTAATGTAAC
Organism: Taxus chinensis; assembly: GCA_019776745.2. Lineage (NCBI taxonomy): Eukaryota > Viridiplantae > Streptophyta > Pinopsida > Cupressales > Taxaceae > Taxus > Taxus chinensis. Next base: position 615,311,907 of record CM034152.1, on the reverse strand, counting down.
AAGTGTAGACGAAATTCTAACTCAACATCCTACTAAGTAGAAGAAGTCTTAATGTACCCTGCTCATGAGCCACTGGTACAAAGGCTCATACTTCTCGAAATATGGAAGCGCATACAACTCATATACCCCAATTATCTTCAAAAGTTTCCCACCTACATCATCATACACTAGACATGTCATCTATCCATTTATTTGTTTGTTCTAGAAGTGAGTAACGAATCGAGCTCCTTTTTGTTCTTCTGAGGTCTTGTGATTATGTTCACTTACTTTTCTTTTTCTAAAGGGTGACTCCCACTCTTGGCCAACAATGCCTCCTTCTGGGTATTGCATCTCCGAAAAATGACTTTTGGGTACCATGTCTTCTTCCTCGATGACCACCTTCTTATTTTCTTTTTCTACTATTGCTGCAGATGCCTTCTTTGGTGCCATTTCTACCTTGCAAATGTCTCTTCTTTAACCCTGCAACTCTACGAATCAAACCCTAGCTTGATTTAATTATGCCCTAGGTGGAAAATTCGTGACCTAATTCTTTTCTATCTTCTTGCTTCACTCAAACCCTTCACTACTAGGGACGCAAGCTTCTTATAACATAGTTTTGGTTGTCACTCTTGGTTTCACACCCTTCACACCTTAACTCGATCACTCGACTCTTTACACTTGGTTCTTCTCATGAATACTATTAGTTGCAATGGTAAAAATGAACCCACATCCCTTCCTTATATAATTTTTTCAAATTTGATGCATTTATTGCTCCTCACCAACCAAATATCCCTTCATTTATTGACCAAATCCATTCATTCCATGCAGTACATCTTCGCGCCCAGCTATAACCTTCTAGTGTGCCTTCCTACCCTCTGGTCACAGACTTCTCTTTAGTGCGCACTTCCATGCACCTGAGTACCTCATCACTACACTTTCTCCTGGTAGCTAACGTGGCCTCCACTTACCTCACGTTATACTGTTCCTTCATCCATCTCCATCCTTGGTCACTTTTTGAGAAGCAATATTCTTTTGAATTAAGGCACACCCGTAGCAGCTTATTCCCTTCATCTTTCACTTCCCACAGTCTTTCTTGGATAATGAAAACCACCCCAAACTAAAAGTATGTGTATTCCTCTGTGCATAAACATTCTTCATGCAATAATTAGCTTCAGGCACGCAAGCTTGCTTATTACACAAACAACAACTAAATTGACACAGCATTAGCGACAATGAAGGAAATACATTAATGAAATACTGAATTGAAAACCTAAACTAAATGGCAACACTACCTTATTACAAACACCAAGAAGACTTATTTATAGTAGGGCATCAACCTACTCCTGTCAAAGTAACCGGGTAGCCATGATCCATCAAGTGCTTCAAACTGGCATGCACCTGAGTCAAGTATAGAAGTGATAAAATATGGCCCTAACCAATGTACTTTGAGCTTGCCTAGATGGCGCAAGAACTCTGGGTCACAAAGAAGTACCATTTTTCCAATCTCAAACTTCTTATCCCTTATGTTTTTGTCATGCCATGCCTTCTGCCTAGACTTTTCTTGCTTCTGACTCCATCGTGATATGGCTCGGTGCTCATCTAGCAGAATCATCTTTGTAATACATTCTTCTAAATCCTGTTCATCAGTTAGACCTCCCACACGTGTAATGCGCAAAGAAGGTAACATAAATTCTATAGGGAGAATAGCTTCCATGCCAAACACCAATTGAAACACTGTGGCTTTGTTCAATCACTTATAAGTTGTTCTATATGCCCAAAGCACAGCTGACACTTTGTCATCCCAATCCTTTCTTCCAACATCACATATTTTTGTCAAAGTTATGGCCAAAATTTTTGCTAAAAGCCTCAGTAGTTCCATTTTCCTGAGGATGATAAGGTGTATTTTTATGGTGTGTAACCATAAACTCATCTAATAGGATCTTGATTGTCTCATTCAAAAAGTGTGTACCTCTATCACTTGTCAAGCTTAAAGGACATCCATATCATGTAAGAACATTCTCCCATAGAAATCTAGTTGTTGTAGCTACTGTACAGTCTTTCGTAGGTGTTGCTTTTACCCATCGTGTAAGATAATCTATGCAAGTAATGATATAGCGTGATCTAGTCCTACACGTGGCTGGCAAAATAGGTCCTAAAAAATCAATGGCCCATTTCTCAAATGGTTCGGCACTAGTAATTGGTCTCAAAGGCATCTCATCTCTTTGCCCTAGTTTTCCCAAGTGCTAACAATGATCACATGCCTTATAATAATCTTTACAGTCTTTATACAGTGTCTCCCACCATAATCCAGCAATTAGGATCTTCCAGGAAGTCGCATCACCTGCATAATGGCCTCCTGCAATACCACCATGAGCCTCTTCCATGATATCCTTGTGCTCATGCTCTAACACACACCAATGTAACACTTCATCTCTGCCTAACTTGTACAGGTCACCACTGATTAACATAAATGGTGCCACACATATAGCAAGTCTATTTCTTTTCTAATGCTTTCATTCCTTCTGGTGCCATACCTGTTCGTAGGAAGACAAAAATGTCTTCTAATTCCATGGGCACATGTTGTAACCTGTATAACTGTGCATCAGGCATTGTTTCTTCAATTGTCTGTGCATCCTCTCCTAAATTGATTCTAGATAAATGGTCTAGTCCAGAATTGCTTTTCCCTGGCTTCACCACCACTGTGAAGTCAAACTCTTGAAATAGGAGCACCCATTTGCATATGCACCCCTGTAAGATGGGCTTGTTTACCAAGTACTTCAATTCCATATGATCTATATAAAACACAAATGGTGTTGCTAACAAGTACTGTCAAAACTTGTAAAATGCATAGATCATTGACAAAGCTTCGCACTCTGTAGTTATATAATTCCTTTCAACAGGAGTCAGCTTCCTACTAGCAAAACAAACTGGATGATCTATAATACCTTCACTAGGTTGAGCTAGAAGAGTGCCAATGGCCATACCAGAAGTGTCCACATGCACATGAAATGGTTTATCCCATAAGGGGAAGTGTAGAATGGGCACGGTAGTCAGTTTCTCTTTTAATACCTAAAACACGCATTATTGCAGTTCTCTCCAATAAAATGTACCTTTCCCCTTCAGTAACTCTTCCAAGGGTGCAACAATTTTGGCATACCCTTTTATGAATTTTCTATAATATCCTGTATGACCCAAAAATCTGCACACCTCACTTTGACTGGTAGGCACTTTCAAGCCTAAAATGACTACAACCTTGGCTGGATCAACTAGTAAACCTTCATTGCAGATTATATGTCCTAACAGTATCCCAAATGACGTAGAAAATATACACTTCTTGATATTCAAAGAGATACTCAATTGTCTGCATCATTCAAACATTAAGCACAAATTGTCACAATGATCTTTCACAAGCCCATATATTGTCCAATCATCTAGATAGACCTGTAAGAAGTTGTGAATAAAATATTTGAACTCCTGGACAACTATGCGTGAAAATATGGTAGGTGTGTTTTTCAATCCAAAGGGCATCACTATGTAGGAAAAGCTGCCCCTTCAGTAGTAAATGTTGTCTTTTCTTGATCCTCTTGAGTGATTCCAACCTGATGATACCTAGAAAATCCATCTGTGAAAGAATATATTTCACACCCTGTAACACCTTCTAGTATTTCCTCAGTGAATGGCGTAGGGAAAGGATCTGTGACGCATGTAGAATTCAGCTCCCTATAGTCCACACATATCCTTATCCATCTATCCTTCTTGATACTAATCACCATTGGGCTAACCCATTCTGACTCATCAAGGGGCTTGATAATTCCAGATGTCAACATTTTATCAATTTCTTCTTTCACCTTTTCGCACAAATTAGGATTCATCCTATAAGGCCTCTTCCTAACTAGCTGTGCACCATCCTTAAGTTTTATCTTCATTTCCCCAATTGATTCATGTATGCCTTTAAGTTCATGATATCCTCGAGGGAATAAGTCTTGAAAATCCCTGAGAAACTTGATGATCTTTGCTACCTCCGAGTCTGACCAGTAGTCCCCAATTATGGCCTCTTTAGGCTCAGCCTCTGAACCTATATTCACCTTCTTTTTCTTTATGGGTTCATGGTAGGTGCATGTATCCTTATCTACACTATCCAAGAACTCACGCACCTCGTGTGAATGTTCAATATCTAGGTTCTCAACTTCCTCATCATCCATGATGTAGACCATCTTTCCTTTCTCTTTCTCAAGGAAAGTATGCTCAAGTAGTTTGGAGTATATTTCTTCATCCTTTTCAAAACATGTACCAAACCCTGTCTCACCGAATAATTCTTGAATATGCTCTTCTGATTTTGCACTATCTCCCATAGTTAAGTGCTTGATAAATTTTAATTCCTCTGCTACAGGAGGTTGAGTCGAGAAGTAGTCAAATGTTTGGATCATACCTACAACCAACTCTTGCCAGTTCCCAATTTCTATATGTAGTTTTGCATATACATACAAAGCACATGCGCATCCTTGGATAGTGGAATACAGTATATGCACCCAGAGTGAAGGTTGTAATGCTTCATGTCCTACTATCTAGAATCTCTCACACTGCTGAATGTGATGCTGAATAGGTCAATCACCATGATAAGTGTAGATTTGCGTAGGTGAATTGCTCCTTATAAACTTGGTAAAAATCTATTCTAATCTCTTCCCAGTTTATAATATTATCTCTGTGGACTACCCACCAGTGTGTTGTTATCCCACGTAGTGTATACACTAATATATCTCTCCTTGCAACTGGATCTACCCACTGTGTTTCCATGGCCTTAAGAAAGGTAGAAAGATCTTTTGTCCCTGTATACCAAGGTATTGTGCTTCCTATCCATCGAATTGAGTGAAATCTATTCATGCTTGCAACCACACTTTTCACCTCACACCCTACCAGTTCATATGCACCATGAGCCCAATTATCACAAGCAATACTTATAGTATCACTAATAGAATGAGAATCCTCCCACTGTAGAATGCCTTCTTTTGATGGCTTGTTAACCTCTTGGTCCTGAATAGCACGTACATAGACTCTGTTCAAATCCTCCTCACTTAGAGGATCAACATATGGCGTAGACTTCCCATCTGTCAAGGGTATCATAACCCTTTCCTCCTTATTTTCAAAGCTCATATATCCCTTATTGAATCTCAAGTCAGCATTATTTGCATAACACCAAGGGCATCCAAGAAAAGCTGGAAAATTGTCTACTTCTGCAAGTGCTAATACCTCAAAATCCCTAGTGAACTTGGCCCCTTGTATAGTTATAGATGCATCTTTCAACACTCCTATGGGAGTGGCCTTAGTCTGGTTTACCATGAATAACACATTAGATGATGGCTGCAATGGAGGCCTCCCCATTTGTACCCATATATCTAATGTCAGCACATTTACTTCCGCGCTTGTATCGATCAATATGTTACTCAAAAGCCACCCATGCACAACAACATTCAGATTAATTTCTTTTTCATAGTCAATGCTATCAAGGGGAAGATTTACATGCAAGATTTGCAGTTCAGTCTCAAGACTTGCACATTGAGTGTTCCCCTTTAACCAACTTCCCAATAGTGGAATAATGTTCTCCTGGCACAACATCTTGAACACCTCCCACAGATCATCGATATCAGTTTGAACTATCTCCGAGGATTTCTTATGCTCCTTTAGGTACTATATCTCACCCTAAAGATTCCTTAGCACTTATATGGTATCCTGGTAAACTTCCTTCTGATGAGAAGGATCTAGGTACTATGCATGTAAAACCTCCTCCTTGGTGATCATAGGTTGCTGGTGTAATGCCTCTCGTGTGCGTGCATCCTCAATGCATGTAGTAATCTTCACTGTCAATGCCTCAGGTCCCTCTATTATCTTGGAAATCCATTGGTCTTCTACCGCGCGCTGGATTCTAACCATTCTGACACCTTTGTTTTCTTTCTTATGTTGCTTGCTCAAATGCTCATATAGGTCCGGGCACTCTTAATAGATATGCTTCTTCCCGCAGAAAGAACATGCATTATTTTGAGGACATTCGTGCCTGTAGTGGTCAGGATATCCACATGTATAACATGTTCTATGAGGAAACTCTCCTCTTCCTCCACCTCAGCCTCATCCTCCATATCCACCATGATATCCACGTCCCCTTCCATGAACTCCTTCAAAACATCCCTCATTCATGTCATAGCGCGTTTGATTATGATCTTGATCCTGGATCTCATTCCTACCCTAGAATTATCTGTTATACCTATCTTTCATACTCCAATGTCTATGGAATCCTGGATCTGACCAATCAACCAACAATCCTCAGTGTCATGGGTCGTGGACCTACAAATCTTGCAAAAACAAGATACATTATTCCTTATCGCATGTTGTAACCAGAGGACAATGGCTAGCATCTTGATTCAAATGGAAAATTTCACAGTCCAATAGTAACGAGCATACAGATCTGCAGTGGTAACTATCCTTGGTGTGACCTTCCACTTCACAATCTGTACATGAAATTCCTGAGCGTGTTTCATGGGTTAAATTTATTAAAAGCTTCTCTAACTACTTAGTCATAGCTACGATATATGCCTCTAGGAATGGGCTGACCCCAGTGTCAATGCTCCGAACTACCTCAATATGCAAATCTACTTCCAGTGCTTCATGTGGATCCGTGTAGGTCATATGTGACAGCACCCTCCTAAAAGGTGTAATCAATCCTCCAACGAACCATTATGTATGCTAGCTAGCATGGATATCATAAGACAACTTAGATAGGAGTGTCTTAAAATGAGCATCATACTCACGTACACTCTCAGTAGTGCCTTGCTTGATATCCTTGAGCACAATTATACTCTTCTACTCAAACTCAGGGATATGGAACTCTTTCAAGAAAACATCCCTCAGCGCTGCATAATCCATGCAAGTTTGATTAGGGTCAAACTTCCTATATCAGCTATGCGCCCCCCCTATAATGTAGTAGTGAATTGAATTGCCTTTTGGTCAACACCTGTAATTCCTTTAGCTTGCCACAAGATTTCACACATATGCACATGTTCAACAACATCCTCTATACTCTGGGAGATGAAGAGACATCTCCATATAGATATTATGTGGTTTCTGTGGACCTTGACCACCTGACTTGGAACATCCTGTGTTCCCTCTACCTCCAGAACCACCAGATCCACTAGAACTAGAACCAACTATACCTCCTGACCCACCACCTGTAGTTTGAATAGGGCCTGTAGATGTACTCCCATGTGTTCCAAAATTATTACTATATATAACCCCTATAGTTTGTGAAGCAGTTCCACTTCCAGAGGTGAGTCCAGTATTATGTGCACTTACATTCTATGTGGATGATGTGCCTAAGAATGCTCCTGCAAAATTCATTGAAGCCGTCCATCGTGCCATTGATGTACTTGATCCCTGAGTTACTCCTACTTTCCTACTTCCCAAGTTAGTTTTCTGGTTACTTTCCGTACTAGATACTAAAAAACCAAGCGCAAAGACCAGGTCACCAGGTGGATTAAGATGTGTGCCTATGGCCCAAGTAGTATCTTCTGACACACTTCCGTATGAGGCTGAGAAGGGATCTCTAACATGCTTTCCAAAATGGGGGAGTTCATGATGCTCTAGCTCCACTTCTTCTACATGAGCTGTAAATCCTTCATGAGCCAACTCTCTCCTCAATGCCATAATTTCTGTAACGGAACATTGCTTCTCTATTTCCCTCTCGCATGCCTCATTATATTTAAGTCACCTTTCCTCCCTCTAATTTTCTATTGCTAGGTCCACCATCTTAATACCAAGCCTATTCCTGCCTTCATGTGTGGTGAAGTTTAGCTAGCCATCAGTTTACTCTCCATGTTAAAGGTTACCATTAAGACCATGATTGTTAGTGGGATACCGTGTGAATATGTCCCTCTTGGATACCGCAAAAACTAGAATTTAGCTACCTCTGGGCATGAGTAAGTCAAAATTGAATATTCCATAATATAACTATTTAGGACACCATGAAACCGCGTATCCACTACACGAGTCTAGATCAGATTAGCATCATAAAGGGCCTAAAATTCTTCTTGTGCCCAGATAAGTGTGTGATACCTCAAATTCCGCTGAGATGCATAAGCAGTAAGCCAGTCGTATAGTTCTACTAGAAAGATAGTGAAAAATCTCTCATATAAACTGTAATACGTGTTTTATTCTACCCAATTATGTGCATTAAACTTAGATCCACTATTGAACTGTCGTGCATATTCTTCCTCCAAATCATGTATCCATTCCTCAATACTTGCTAGAGTTAACCGGTATGTCTTCATCGCGAACCATCCTGAAAACAACTGAAAAAGAGGTCCTGAAAATGAAACCAATGATGCAGCCTAGAATTTGAAAGATAACACCATAGTCACGCCAGCACATCACTCAGCCTAGACTGAGCGCTCACCCGAAGCATGTAAGGTACCATGTCCCTCTTTAGGGTTGCTGTAACAGGATGTTAGCATGATGAAGACGAAAACATATATATTCATATCTAATCCATCATTCTACAGTGCATGCTACCCACAGATATATGAAAGAACAAGCTTAAGCAATGATCATCATTGAATAAATAACATGCACTACTCAATTACACAGAATGATACTTAGATTCAGCCAATATCTTCCATCTATTAATAATATAGAAGCTCCTTACAGTACTATCAATTTATATCAAGGTGTATATGGATCTGATACACACATACACTGCTCTTTGTGTTACATGTCCTCCTCCTTTTCTACTATGCACCTAACCTCATATATATAGGGTGGGGACTTTCCCTTCACCACTTAACTATTCTAGAAATAGGTCACATGCTATTGATAGCCACATGCTATTTACAATTATAGCCACACATGCAAGTGCACTATCTATAGTTATCTTGCAGTTAACTAAAGTTTCAATTCTATTCTTAGATTGTCTCTATTCATAGATGCTTTGAACTACTTTTCAAAATATAGACAATGCATGGCGCACGTGTCTCTGCTTCGTTGGTGTGTTCTGCACACCATCTTCTAAAAATAGATCTTCATACTCAAAATCGACTAAGTCCTAAAATATGAACTTGTCTACCATGTGTGGGTCCTTTCTGTCTTCTGTGCCTTTGATCTTGACCTTCCATCCCACGTGGACTCCTTGTGTGATCTTTGCCAAGTATTCTTTAATCAACATTACCCCACACTAATCTCATTGTCGTCCCGACAATGGGTATCTACAAAAAATTGAAGTAAAGAATATCAACGAAAGAATAAGAATGAAGAATGTGGACCAATAAATAATTTATTTGAGGTTATTTAAGCAACCTCCTTTGTATCAGTTGGTAGAATCATTTTTGGATACTCCTCTTTTATTGCGGCCTCCGAATCCTCTTTTATTATGGCATGAAATGAAGCAAATTCAATTTAAATTAATGTAAAAAATGCTAACCTTTGAAAAATGTGATGTGGCTTTGGGTTGAGGCTCCACGTGGTGGTTGTAGAGGAGATGCACTTGGCTTTAGTAAAATGGATCTTAAACTTATCTAGATGCCTTTTTATTTTTAGTTGCTTTCACCAATTTTGTTTCTACTTTGATTGATCTTCGTTGGTTTTCTTTTTTTGATTAATTTGTTTTCCTCCTCTTTTTTGTTTGAACGTAGGCTTCACTTTGTTTCCACCATTTGTTTTTTTGAAGGTTATAATCAGTCTCTATAGGGCTGAAGGGATGACATGATGTAGGAGTTCTATCATAACTTGGCTCGATTTTTTGGGTAAAAATCCTTTGGAACTCTAATCAAATGAAATTGCTCGTGTTTACTTGAGTGCAGGTTGAGTATGGTTGATAATTCTTCATTGGTGCAAGTTACAGGTTCGTATTTGAAGATTGATGCCTCAGCCACTACTGTGAATGCTCCTCTCACATGTTGCAAGGTGCATGGACCTGTTTGAGTTACTTCAAATGCACAAATTAACTTAAATGGAGAGCATGGCTTGTTTAAATCTAGGGCGTAGGGAAACTGTTTGGAGGCTTGCATTCAGGAGAGAGAAACTTAGTGGCAGGGTCTATTAGCTCAACGGTTGGATCTCCCTTTGAAGTGGGTTTCTCACCCAAAACATGAAAAGCATGGCCTAATCATGTTTACAAGGCAATGTGTTTGACAATCTTTTTATTTCATCCACAATGCAGTAGTTATGTGGTGGTCTTGGATCTCAGCTCACTTCTAATGTTTGCAAGGCTCGGTGTTAGCTCATTTAGGGGCTTAGTGGGAAGCTCAAACATCAACTTGATCCTCCAATTTTAACATAGTCATCTAGTATTAGCCCTAGCTAATACTATCTCCAAGTGCACCTCTAATATTAGAGGAAAAACCCTTGATTGGGATTTTTTTTATTTTTTTACATTCCTGTATATTTATTAGCTCCAAAAATAATTTTTCTTGGTACAGAGGGCACCAAGGCAAAAAAAAATTGATTTCCATTTACCTGGAGATCAAATAGGAGTTTGTGGGTCCACCAAGAGTTTTGGGAAGCTGAGGGAGGAAACAATGGCTCTACTGTGAAGAAATTTTCTTCTCCAAAACTTTTCCTTCCTCTACAACGTCTCTCTAACATTGTCAGGAGATTGAACAACTCTAGTACCAAATGTAAAATAGGGACAAAAGCATGTAGTATTTTATTAATCAACAAAATTAATTTACGTAAGAGGTGTTGTAATATTTATACATATTGGAAAACAATATACAAACAAGTAAATGATGTTGCATAGGTGCAACAATAAACCAAATTACATAAGCTTCTAAAAGAACATTCGGGATGCTGAATAAATCAAACAGATAATTGTTATAACTATGTAACAATATAACCTACAAGATAATATGAAAAATATGGTTAACAAACCATATAACACCCTAACAAAAAATATCTAAATCGATGAGTGAAAATGATTTCTAAAAATAGTGAGTTTTGGTACATATAACATGTTTTTAACTCTGTTTTGAGTGTGTGCGTTTTACAGGGCTGAAGCGCTGGTACAAGTATATTTCTATCCGTGTCGACATGGTAAGTCCTCTTGTCATTTTATTTTAGTATTTTTTCAATTCTATATTAAATCTACAATTGATTCCCATTTTTTCTTGCAGCTGGCGGGAAGCTTGGATTGGTGTCACTTCAACACACAGACGTGTTAGGTATGATTTCTAACTCTCCCATTTGGGAGTACAATACTTGGAATCTACGTTTTATGTCTCTTCATGGCTAAAATGCTTGTTCGAGGGGGGTGATATGTATGTACCCAATTTTGCATGTGTTGCAATGTCAGAATAGTTTAAAATCATCAATGATGATTAATATCTTTTCTAATAGTGTTCAAGTATAATTTCTTATTTACAGTATATATTTATAGCCTAGAATGTTTTCCTTGTCCATTTCCATGATTTTCCTACTTTCCTTTATCAATTTGCTATCTTTTCCTTTGCTTTTGACCTTAAGTCACAAAACCTCCCCAATGGTTACACAACCATCTGTCTTCCCTAAGCGATGGTTGCGTAACCCTCTGTCGATGCAAACTAGTGGTTCTATGTGCATTTAACTGAGAGTATTTTGGTGTGTTTCTAAACGCATGTAAACTTATTTAAACTTGATTTTAGTGCATGTTTATTAACTAATTTTGTTATTCTTGGGATGATTTGATGTGTTCCAACTTATCCTTCCCTTTCTGTTGTTAATTGTGAGTTAAATTCCCCTTCTTTGAGGAAGGTGGCATTTCCTAGCTTCCAAATGGCTTAGACCATTTCTCTGCATTTTTCCTATAAGATCCAAACATCTACCAGTAGCACTGGTTAGAGATTATTATTTTTAATTTCACTATTATGTTTTCGTAATCCTCCTAAGAATCACACAAGAAAGCTCAACTCTTTTTCCTTGTTATTCTCTTACCTGTGTTGCTACTAGATTACTTACAAGCCATTCGAACTCCAGCACTCTCTTCATAATTTCTTCCACACAATCCAACACAGTTCCCTAGAATTGTATTAACACCAAGTTGGAAAGAAGTTGAGGGGAAACGAGCTAAACCCAATTCTAGCATTATCAAAGTTCTATAATTTCCAGGTTGGGGATGCATTTAAATTTTTAAAGATTTCTTTCTTTTAGTAGATATTATTCCACATTCTGTTAGAACATATTAATTTTTGTAGCTTTTCTTTAATCACACAAAGCTTTTACTGAAAGATGTTTCCCTGTATATCCCTGCGGGTTTGCATGGGAAGTATTTCTGGAAGAGGTTTTTTGCATCTGTTTAGTATTATTATAGTCTCCCTTCATTTTAGTAAGCTTCCATAAATCTTGTTGTTTCTTTCGAGGAATTTTCAGGGGAAGAATATCTTATGAGAATTTTTTCTTTCTTCCTGTGACTCTAAGGAAAGAATAGAGGAAATTTTAAATCCACAAGTACAAATTGGAAAATCCTTGTTTTAACTAGAATAGATTAGATCTTCTCTGCACATGGAAATAACCACATCCGTTTGTTTTCTTGTTTTAGTTTTGTAAATTTAGTGTAGAAGAAATTTTAAATAATTTGAAGAAATTTGATTTATCTGTGTGTATTTCCTCTGTTTTCCAGTAAGAAATAAAAAATACAAAAACATAGATTAAAGTAATAAGTTTCATTATTTGTTTATTTCTTTCATTTAAATCATTGAAAATTACAAAAACAAAAAGATTAGTTTAATTCCTTTTCTTAATTAGTTAGTTTCCATTTGATTATTAGCTGCTAGTAGCACGTAGATTTAATTAATTCAAGGAAATTAATTGAATCGTTTTGATTTAGATCTGCTTGTTTCTATTTGTTAATTAGGAACATAGTTTAATTAGTGGGAATTTATACAACTCCTCATGTACCCCCTAGTTGATTCAGGATTGACCTTGCCTTGTTGTGGTTTATTTACGTGTTTATTTATTCCTTTCCTTTAGTTTTTTGTGTACCTCCCACATGCCCATTTAAGGCCCTCAAAAACTAGGAGACCAAGTGCATGATCCTCGAGTCCCCAATTTGAAAGCACCTTACCTATTTACATACATTTACATGGGCCATAAAATCATGGTTTTCCTTTCCACGCCACTTCCACCTGCCATCATCTCACACTTGACAGTGCTGAAAAAAAAATCAGACAATTCTTACAAGTTTTGGCAGAACCAGCCTTGATGAAAATAGTTCCCGTAATCCACTCACGTGTCCTCTTCATATGTTTCACTCTCATTCTTCCATAACCTTGTCTGGAATGTTTTAAGAAGCAAAAGCAAGATAGTTCCCACGCCTTCCACAACCCGTTGTAATAATTTTCCTTCATCCAAATATTGACCACGTTATCATCATCTTAGACCGTTCTATCTCACCCATATGAGTAAGATATTATTTTTCTACCTTAGACGAGAAGATTCCATTAGTGACCATATAGGACATCAGAATTCCTTGATCTCTCCTTATTCAAATTTTTCCCATTTACCATATATATCTTCCACATATCCATCCATCCACTCCATTACGGCTGTCCCGACACAACCTGGGGACATCGCGTGCATCTGAAGGTCACGTTGTGATTTTCAGGTGTACAAAATTGGTAAACCCGACGTGAAGGACTAGTTCATTTTTATTTCCATTGTTTCTACCTTATTTCATCCATCCTTCTCCTCTAGCATTATTCTATGGGTATTTATATACCCCCCAAATATGTCAGGTCAAGAATACGACAAGTCCATTTTGGGTCTTGAAGTGTATTATTACCACATGGCTATGTAGCAGTTGCCCTCATTATCAGGATGGGATGATAATAACTCATCCAACATACCTTCACCCCAAAATCCTCTTCCTCAAGGTTGTAATTACTCATATGGTGTTGAATTATTTAGTCAACAAGCCTATTTTGTAAGGGTGTATTTGTAGGTGGATACTTTTGTTTCAGGAGTTTGAATTCACAGTTGTTTTCAACCCTGGGAAAAATAATTTAGGGCCTAGCCATTTATCAAGGATCAATTCTGGAGAGGATGCAAATATTATTAAATAATCTATCGAAGATACACATCTTTTCAGGTTAAAACATGCACCCTCAGATTTGGAGGATGTAGCCATGTTTTTGCGCACTGGTTTGGCACCGGAAGGAATGAAGTGTTAGAGTAGGTATTTACCTTATCTTATGTTCACCTAGGTACTTTATTTACCTTTATTATATTTATCCTCACCCAATTATGTGTGTGGATATTTCTTTTTATTTATTTAGATATTAGGAGATATTATCTAGTTGTTAGGTATAGTTCTTTCCTTGATCTATGGTATTGACTAGATCTTTGATGTCTAGCTCTTTTCTAAATGTATGGAATTGACTAGTTCTTTGATGACTAGTTATTTCCTTGATTTATGGCTTGATCTATGACCTTGACTGGTTCTTATATTTTTATTCCTTACCTATATAAGCAAGGCTCATTCTCATTGTATTTCATTGAGTTCCATAATAATATATGATATTGATACTCATTTGTTTGCAAAGGTTTATGGAAAATTATTCTAGCAAATTAATTTCATCTTATTGATCATGGTATTTGATTAGCATATGTGTTCTTTGCTTGGTAAGATCTAGTTATTGTTTCTTTTATGGTATCTGAATAGGAGATTGTTGTTTACATCCATCTGTAAGTTTCATTTTGCAAGCATTTTTTGTATATTCATATATTTAGGATTTGTCTATATTTTGTTTATGTATGCATTTTTATGTAAAACAAAGGCTTCCATTGGATCCAGAAGGTGGAAAAACCAAAACATCAAGTGTAAACTCGATCATTTCTGGAGGTAGTCAGTTTTTTGGTTTTTTTTTGTGCAGGAGTTGTTATTTGCCCATTAAAGTCCTTAGCCCTTGATCATATGGAATGATTGTATGATGGCTTAAATCTTGTGATTCTTACTAGTAGGTGCTTAACTCCAGCCCCCCTTTCATTTTTATTTTGTGGTAAAGGCAAGGGCATTTTATTATGTTTTAGTGGCAATAAAAATAAATATGTATCTTTTGATCGATAACTCAGTTTTGAGTGCCCGTTTTTGTAAAAGTGCTTTTTTTTTGTGCTCTTTCCATTATAAATATTTATTTTGAGAATTTCACTATAATTATAAAGTGCCATATTATAACACGCACTCATTATAAAGTGCCAAAATCTGGGGGGCTCTTGTTGCATTGTTTGGGGCTCTTGTTGCATTGCTTGGTTCTTGCATTTCTTTTGGTGATTTTTTGAGGATGGCATCTTTATCTACTTCTACATTAGATCATGTTGAGTCATTAACAACACATAATTACCACACATGGAAACCAAGAATGGAAACAATAATTAAGCGGAAAGGATTATGGGCTTTAACTTCTTTAGAACAACCAGTGTTCACTAGAGAATATGAGAAATTTCAGTACCAGTGCAAATTTAATGAGTGTATGGGTTTGATAGGAACTTATGTAAGTGACAGTATTTTATTTCATTTGGAAAAGTGTGACTCTCCTTTCAAAATATGGGAGAAATTGGAGGATTTATTTGGTAAGGTGGATCATATGAGAGCCATGCAACTTGAAATTGAGATCACCTCTCTTAATCCTAAAGATTTTACAACAATTATAGACTATCTTACCAAGTTAAAGAATTTTTTGACATAGTTGAAGGGGAGTGGAAGAGATAAGAAGGATGAAGAGTGTGTTTAATTGATTTTATCCAATTTGAGAGGATCATTTCAAATATTTTCTTGAACCTTTTTCTCTAGCATGGATGCCTTAGGTGATAAATGCAAAATGCCTGACTTAGAAACATTTTGTGAAAGAATTACTAGGGAAGAATCCAAATAGTCTCACCTCGAGTCTTCCACCTCTCAAAAGGAATTAGTTGCATCTAATCCTAAGGGAAAAGGAAAACCAAAAAGTAAAACCAAATTCACTCCTTCTCCATCTCAAAGTTCTCCTAAACCTAAAGAAAATAACTTTAAACCCAAGGAGTCTTCTAAATCCAAGAATAAGTCTATCCTTTCATGCTCTTTTGTGGGGGTAGTGGTCTTGAAGAACATAGGTGTTATAAGAAAATACAAGCCTTAGAGGATGTAGTCAAGAAAAAAAAAATTCTATCTCCACTCCAACTCCTTCTAATCAGCACGAAAAAGCACTTAATGTTGTTGGGAGATCTTAGTCACCACTTGTAGATAGTTGGGTTATAGATTCTAGTGCTTCTCATCACATGACATCTTCTAAGGAGTCTTTTGTTTCGCTAGGTTTGAGTTCTACTTCCAAAATTAAGGTTAGAGATTCTTCCTTTCTTTCTATCGAGGGAAAAGGTGATATAGAACTTGATGGTGGCAGTATCCAAGATGCAATATATGTTCCTAACATCACTACAAATTTGCTTTCTATATATCAAATTTTTCATTTTGGTCAAGGAAAAACAATGACTTTTACACCACAAGGGGTAGAAGGAAGAACTTTTTTGGAGCCTTATTCACTTGTTGCTCAGGGTATTTTTGATCATAGTTCTAGACTATATAACTTTGAGGTTTTTGATGACACTTATTCTATAGGGACAAGATTGGTTTCTCATTCAGATTCAAAGAGTAAGCTTTGGCATGAAAGATTTGGACATCTCAATTACAGATATTTGAAGGAGTTGAGTACTCATGGTATGGTAGATGATCTTCCTAGAGTTTCTTGTCTTGAGGGAGTTTTCTCATGGTTGTGAATTAGGGAAACAACACCAAGATCCTTTTCCTAAGAATTTTTCTAAGAGAGCTTCTTCACCACTTGAGCTTGTGCATAGTGACTTGATGGTTTTTCCTACCCCATCTTTTAATGGAGCTAAATACGCACTTATCATTTATTGATAATTTCTCGAGGCATACTTGGGTTTATTTTCTCAAGTACAAAAGTGATGTTTTTTTCACACTTCAAAGTTGTTCAAGGCTTTGGTCGAGAAAAAATCTTCTAGTAGCATAAAAAACCTTCACACTAATAATGGGGGGGAGTACTTCAACAATGAGTTCTCTAAATCTTTTGGCAATTCAAGGCATTATTCACCAGCATTTTGTTCCTCATACTCCACAACATAATGGATTAACATGAAAGGAAGAATAGAACTTTGAAGGAAATGACTAACTTTATGATGCATTCTAGAGATATACCTCCTATCTATTGGGCAGAAGTAGTTAATTGTGCTAACTATATTCAGAATCATACACCACATAGAGCACTTGAGCATTTGACTCCAGAGGAAGCTTGGTCCAACACTAAGTGAGATGTCTCATTTTTTTGAGTCTTTGGGAGCCATGCTTGGGCCTTTGTGCCAAAGAAGAAAAGGAAATATTTGGATAAGAAGAGTAAACCCTTGATTTTTGTAGGGTATTGTGAGGACATGAGAGCTTATTGAATTTTAGATCCTAATACACATGATGTTCTTTTTTCGAACACATGTTCAGTTTGATGAGCGTTTCACTCCTCATGATTCTTCATCTTCTTCCATGTCTCGTCTTCTTCTTCATCTCATCTTGAGGATCCTTTCTTTGAGGAGATTGATGAGGAGGTTATAGATGCCATTGAGGATCCTATTCTCACTGATGTTGTCACTATGCCTAAATGGGCTCGTACTACAGTTTCTGAGGCATCACCTTTCAATAGAGGATCTTCCACCCACTAGGCATCATCACACACATTCTACCGGTTTCAGACTTTTGTGTCAGGTAGTTTCTGAGGATCCACAGTATTTTTCAAAGGCTCATGGGATATAAGAGTGGGATGATGCGATGACAGCTGAGTATTATTCTTTGATGAAGAATCGTACTTGGGATTTGGTATCTCTTCCTAAAGGAAGAAAGATGGTTAGGTGTAAGTTGGTATACCGAACCAAATACGTAGCTGATGGGTCCATTGACAAGTATAAGGTTAGTCTTGTTGCAAAGGGTTTTTCACAAGTTGAAGGTATTGATTACTCTGATACTTTTGCACCCGTTGCTAAGATGGATTCTGTATGCCTTGTACTTGCTATTGTCTGCATCACAGGGGTGGCCCGTATACTAGATGGACATGAAGAGTGCCTTCTTACATGGAGATCTACAAGAGGAAATATACGTGGAGCATTCAGACTGGATTTGTTCAGGATTATCTCTTCTTGTTTGTAGGCTCCGAAGGTCTCTCTACGGTCTCAAACAAGCCCCTCAGAGCTTGTTATGAGAAGATGGATTCTTTTCTTCTATCTACTGGTTTTTTTCATTGCCATTCTAATCATATAGTGTATCTCCAACATGTCGATGAGGATATTGTGATACTTGTCCTTGTATGTTGATGATTTGTTACTTACTGGTAGCTCTTCTTCCCACATTCAGAGTATTCAGAGGGATCTTTCTACATAGTTTGACATGACAGATCTTGGGCTATTGCATTATTTCCTTAGTTTATAGATTTTTCAGATAGATTCAGGGATTCATTTGAGTCGACAAAAAGTACACCCATGATCTTCTTAGGTGCTTTGATATGGCTGATTGCAAGCTAAGTCCATCTCCTTTTCAGTCTGGGGTTACTCTTACATCCACATGTACCACACCACTTTGTGATCCTACATTGTATAGGCAGTTGGTTGGGAGTCTCATGTACTTGACCCATACTTGCACCTTGATATTAAATTTGTTGTAGGGATTATGTATCTCAGTTTACACATTCTCCTCATAGTAGTCATTGGCAGGCTACTAAAAGGATTTTGTGCATTATTTACACGGTCACTTCCCACTTTGGCCTACACTACACTAGGGGTTCTACTCAGTTGGTTGGGTATATAGATTCAGATTGGGAAAGTTCTATTGATGACAGGTGTTCTACATTCTGGCTATCTTTTCTATCTTGGTTCTTCTCTAGTTCCTTGGGCGTGCAAAACAGCAACAGGCTATATTGCACTTTCATCTTCAAAGGCAGAGTACAAGGTAAGCAGTTACAGCAAGTCAACAAATTCTTTGGCTTCATCAGTTTTTGACAGAGTTTGGATTCCCACAAGATTCACTGACTATACTTTGGTGTGACAACCAAAGTGCAATTCACATTTCTCGTAACCCAGTTGAGCACCAGCGGACCAAGCATATCGAGATACACATCCACGTTCATTCTTTGGCATCACATTCAAGATGGAGTTCTTTACTTGGAGTACCTTTCTGAGTCGGAATAGCAGGTTGTCCGAACATCTTTATGAAGGCCTTTTGCATCATGTCACTACCTTGAGTTGTGTGGAATGCTTGGGGTTTCGGAAGTTGTTTCTTGGGGGGTGTTCGTGAGAAAATCTTCCTTCTTCTTCTTCTCTTTTCCTTATAGCAGGATTCTTTCCTTCTTTTGGTTCGAGATTTCTTCATGGATATATTGTACACGCGTACCTCATCATGCCTAGTTACCAGGACTCATACTGTGGATATGCCACTTCTATTTTGGCCCCTAGCTTCACTTGAGGGGGGGTGTTAGAGTAGGTATTTACCTTAGCTCATGTTCACCTAGGTACATTATTTACCTTTATTGTATTTATCCTCACCCACTTATGTGTGTGGATATTTCTTTTTATTTATTTAGATATTAGGAGATATTATCTAGTTGTTAGGTATAGTTCTTTCCTTGATCTATGGTATTGACTAGTTCTTTCCTAGATCTATGGTATTGACTAGATCCTTGATGTCTAGTTCTCTCATAAATCTATGGACTTGACTAGTTCTTTGATGACTAGTTCTTTCCATGATTTATGGCTTGATCTACGACCTTAACTGGTTCTTAGATTGTTATTCCTTTCATATATAAGTAAGGGCCCATTCTCATTGTATTTCATTGAGTTCCATAATAATATATTATATTGCTACTCATTTGTTTGCAAAGGTTTTGTGTAAATTTATTTTGGTGAATTGCTTTCATCTTATTAATCATGGTGTTTGATTAGCATCTGTGTTCTTGGCTTGATACGATATGGTTATCGTTCCTTTTATGAACATCCCATGTATCTATTTGAGGTACCTCCAACTGTATCTTCTTATACACGTTGCGTTTTATGGGCTAATCAGGGGAGAATGTGTGTGTGTGTGTGTGTGTGTGTGTGATGAAGTGTGTGTGTCATGTTTGTGTGTAGAACATGATGTGTATACATACATACATGGACATAGGCATACATACATACATACATACATACATACATACAGGTGATGCTATATATATGATATATATCCCTATGGTATGGACTTTGGTGGGATATATATATATATATGTATATATGTATGTATGTATGTACACACACACATATATGATCATTTTCAATGACCAAGGGAATTCTAAGGCATACAGATGGGACTGTCCTAGATGATCTCTAACAAGCACATGGGACTTGTGAAAAGTGAGATATTGACCTCTGGAGGATGCCTGAATTCCTCTACCTATTCCTACTGCTAAAACTACTCCTATGAATTGAAATGCACACTATATAAATTTACTTGTATAATTTCAAAGGACCATGTGGTGAGAAGGAGATGCCCTAAAACAAATGACCTAAACTAGAGAGGTGATAACACCAGACAAGAGGGGTATGGGAGACACTCACATTATAAGAGGAAATGGTTTCCCATTAATCTTGAGTAAGTGGTAGAGGGAAAAATTGAGTGCTCGACAGTCCAAGACAACATTCAAAATCCTATTAGTAGAGTTCCATGGAGCACACCACACTTAAGATAACTCTGTAAGGAGAGTAAGAGATGCAGAAAACACCAGTAGATGCAATGGAAGGTAAGAAAAGATGGAATAAACATAGAGAAAGGGCATAAGAGATGCCACAAAATACACATTTTATTGGGATCATGAATGCATAATCCATGTACAAGAGAGGATAAGAGGCAAGGATCACTTATGCAAGATGTCCAAACATGAGGCCTGCAACTCATAACTATTAGTTGGAATCATTTGGTGAAGAAGAAGTACTACCAGTTACAATGAATATCCCCATCTTCTGCAAATTATGAGAAGTTACAAGTGATACTAGAAGTGATGAGAGAAGAGATTAAAGAAGATAATATTGAAAATAACCCTTTACCCATAAAAAACTATTTCAATAACGTACTCATGAAAAAGGCATGGGCACTTCTGAAAACTCATTCCCCAACGTACTTTGCCTTGTGGACAGAAGAAAATGACCATACAACATTAATTTTTTGCATACTGGGAAACATAGACACTTACACTTGGTATGATGGTCCTCCTCTATGTATTTTTCTATTTTATCTCACCTATTTCCATAAAAATAAAAGGTGCATTAGTTGGGACCTTTCATGTTGTGAATCTAAAAAAACTTGAATCTAGGTGCATATTAGTTTTAGGTGTTGAAAATGGACAACCAGGTCGCCTAGATACTTCAATGGGCTTACGGATCGAAACCCCACTGTCAATAAATAATCTTCCCATTTAGAGAATAACTCAGTGTTACCATGGGAGAAAAGTATATGTCACAGTCATTAAAATATACTTCCCCCCTTGTTATATTTTTTTTATTTCCTTGGTCTATTTTAATAAGCGGGTTAGGACATCAGATATATCTAATTACTATTTATTCGGGCCATGCATAGAGGAACTCATGGATACTTGTGCCTCTAACTCCTTGTGCAAACCACAGTACCCAATGTTCACTCACAACACACTTTGTCTCCCTTTTCCGTTGACTTGTGGGTATGTTGAGGTTAGATCGAAGCCCATGTGCGTGTAATGCATAGGCAGACATGGCCATGATGGGTCTCTAGAGCCTGCATTTTCCACCTTCTCTGCAAACATTTCTCCACAAGAAGCCCCCATTTTGATAATAATGAAATTTCTCAATGGGTGTTAACCACTCTATAGAAAAGGATAGCACAACGTTTTTGCGAGGAAGACATTGGAAAGATAAAATCCTTGGTATCCCGAAGTTATCCACAAGGATTATGTACTCCTGAAACAGGGATACCACACCTGAGGAGGTCTATAACCTTTAAACTAGGTGTTTCACGCCTATGGGGAACACATGCTACGTCCATAGCACGGCTCTAGAAAGAAGTCTAAAGCCCTCTGGAAAAAGCATATTTACCGATTCACTTGCATCGTACATGGGTCTTGCCTACCAAGCCTTTAATGTGGTAAAATGCGGAAATCCTATGAAAGGGACTCGGAGTAACTTCATCCCTACCTTGACCTATGTTAAGAACTCTGAGGGCTGTTCAAGAGCCAAATTAGCCGCACTACAAAGAGAGTTCGACTGTTTTGCAGGTCACAAAAAATCAAAAGACCCAGTTCGTAGGAACCTTGGTTCCTGGAAGTCCGCACCCCCTTTAGACCCACAGTTGGAGGCTCTATGAACAGGTATGAATATTTCCTTTTAAGTGAATTTTTGTAAATGTTTTGAAATTTAGGGTTTTTAGAGTTCTTTGGGGTTAGAATTGGTGAATTAGGGCACATATTTCTATAAGGCTCTTGAGAAATAAAAGTATCTTGCACAGAAATATATTTGAGGTAAAGAAGGATAACCAATGTAAAGGTTGGTATTAGAGCATGTAATGGTACCCAGGAAAGTAGTAACCAAATCACCCAAGAGGAAAGGAAAAGGAAAGGGTAAGGAGAATCCCACCCTAACTGAGGTTATACAAGAAGAATGGAACTCAGAGATGTAGTACTTGGAAAAAGTGGTGATGGGAAAATATTGGGTTTATAATGTGTGAAAGATGAAAATTAATGATTTTAACCATCACACTAACGAAAACGTGTGTGATATAGAGCTTGATCTTATCCAGAGGATGGAGGAAAGGACTGCAAATAATAATCCAATATATGATGACAAGGGGCATCACATTCTGTAAAACATGGGATTTCTTCAGGTATATGAACTCCCCTACTTTGGAAATATTGAGTGGCTATATCAGTGACTCATGTCGCACGTCCATGAAGACTTCTTCTATTTTGTTGGGAGAAGGATGTGCTTGACCACACCATTAATTAGTAAATTTACTAGCCTTTGGAGCACCAGGACATAACTTCCAATAGACTTAGATGATGATGATGAAGTGAAGAATACTTCCAAGGCATTAAACTATCAATGAGGAGGGTGCACAGTGGATGTTTTCAAGATTGATGATACGGTGATCAGAATGGCCGCATGGTTGCTCACCAAGTTGAATGTGAAAGAAGTGTGGGGACAAGTAAAAAAATGATGGCCCCATGTCGCAAAGAAAAGTTCTGAAGGCACGGTTTATAACCTTGATGGATTCATAGCAGAGGAAATCATTGAAGAGGTACACACAGGGGGGAAAATTACCTTTGTGAATGTCCTCTTACTGATTGTGTTCTCTGAACTTGGGATGCCAGATGGGCCGAAGGATAAAATATGGGATTTCTTTAAGGAAGACACATCGCCTACAAATATATTTGCTGACTACACCTATGATACCATCACTCCTTCCTATAAGTCCAAACATGATAAATGGTATAAGAGGATGTGCAAGGAGTTTGGGGTAGATGTAACACCTGTTTTTACTTCATCAAAACTAGGGAAAAACTTATCTCATTAGATACAGTTAATGCCTTCAATGAATTTAACATGTAGTGATTAAATTCTACAGTAACCTTAGAATTATTTCAACATTACTGAAGCCTTCAATGAGTAATAGCTTGTAGCTAATTAATCCAACATTAGATAATTTTTTGAATCCTTCTGATAACATCGTAACCATGTGCAGCTGTATAGGTCAATTAGATCTCCCTGGTCCTACATAGTTCACTCTCCCTGAGTTTGTATACAAAGTATATAGTTGGTTAACCTTTGACAGGTACGGATGTTCAAGTGTATTTCTCAAGTGATTACCTATAATTCAGTCTATCAAATTCCATCTGGTATCTCACACCCCTAATTGTTTACCTGAAATTCATTCCATCAAATTTCATCTAGTATCCCACTCCTTAGTTTAGAACTTGGGAATTTGACATTGTAATCAACATCTTAGATTACTTCGGCCAAATTTTTAGAGACATGTTTACTATGCTTAGTATCATGATTACACATTCGTCATCAAAAAATTATCATTCACTGTATCACTTAATTCACTTATCTAGATTATTTTCCTTTGTACACTTATTAAGTCCATTGTTTATCAACTTATGTAATCACCAATGTTCATTATTAGCTACTAGGTTGATTTAGTTTACTAAGAAATATAAGTATATTTGTACCTTATTCAAGTGATCTCAAAGTACATTTGTATTTTGTTTCTTAATGTCATAATTTGATCATACGATGA
Source organism: Taxus chinensis (assembly GCA_019776745.2). Classification (NCBI taxonomy): domain Eukaryota; kingdom Viridiplantae; phylum Streptophyta; class Pinopsida; order Cupressales; family Taxaceae; genus Taxus; species Taxus chinensis. The sequence goes on along the minus strand of CM034152.1, from coordinate 615,287,597 downwards.
TGATACTTAACCATGGGATTACATGTCACTTCTGTTGAAGGAAAATAGACTATTTATACTATATAACTAATTTTAGCATCCTCGTTATCTAGCTCAATAGATAAGTCTTATGTTATCTCTCAGCACTAAGTATATCATTAACAATTATTCCCTAGTTTTTATGAAGTAAAAATAAGTGTTGCATTTTGGTATTAGAGTTGAAGGTTGTAGCTCTTTGACTCATTGGGTCCATAAACTAATTGAATATCTTAATTTTTTAACCAAATACAATGGTTATGTGAACGATGAACCATGAAAAATGAATTAGAGCATATTATGTTGTAGGTTCGGCGGTAAATAAGTTAGATAATGATATAACATTCCTTCATGACACACAAAAAATGACAATTTTCTTGGAGTAGCTATTGAGTGTGAAAATGATTAGCCAAGGTAAATAAATTGAACTGATTGATAACTATTAGCAAGGGATTTACTTGATTTTTTGAACTATCTTGATGGCATATTTTGTAACTTATGAAATTAAACCCACAAGGGGTAGATGAAGTAGATAAGAGTGGACTGTCTACTGTGAGAGAATTATACAAAAAATCTTAAAAGCTAGAATAAAATATGTAGTCAAATTCCAACCATAAAAGAGTAAAATTATAACAAGAGCATCAACTCTTCTTCACTTATAAATTTAGGAAAAGGTGGTGGAAATGTGATCACAGAAAATTTAGACTGTCAAGTTGAGTATAACAATAAGAACTTGCTGCAATTTTCAACAAGAAGCAAAAAAATGTTGCAGTGTCTAATAAGCTAATATGAAGGATCAAGTTTTTGTAACATTGATATCAAGGTAAGTTAGGTAGAACTTGTGTGTTATTGTTACAATTTGGTACTAGTACAATTGAGCTCCTTATACATAGTGATTAGCTAAAAGTTGAACTAGAAATCTGATTTTTCTTTAACATATTAAAGAAATTGGTTCAAAAATTCAGACCTGTGTCTGTTGATACAAAAATGATGTTGTTTAATCTTCAACATGGAAATTGGAGTTAAAGGTGAGTTCATTAAAAGACTTATGACATAATGGTTAATATAGATTGTTCTGAAGTAAATCAATGGGATATTAGTTTGGGAATCAAGTAAATGCCTTGGAAGTATGCAAAAAAAAACAAGCATATGTGGCATAGAAAGGAAATTTCTCTTAGAAACATAAGATTGATTAATATTTCACCAATGAATCTGCAATTTGGAAATGAGCTCTTATGGCAATTCGTATTTAATTCTTTATGGATCAAACTAATGACTGTGTAATCATTAGTTATCATGGGCTAACTAATAAAAAAATCTATTGTCTAATTTGAATAGGTAGGTTTGATAGTTGTTGCATGGGTAACTATCCTTCCCTACATCTTTATTTTAAACAGTAAAATATTTATGGGATGAGGATAGATGAAGGTTTTATGTTTATCTGTTGTATGCTTGAAAACATGTGGAATTAGGAACTAGTTTTCATTGTTTGACAAGTGTTTGGATCTATGAATAAATGTGGTTATTAATTGGGATCTTCTATGTTAGTCTTAGACATTCCCTCACCATTTGAGTGAGATCTACCTTGTAGGAAGAATGCTTTCAGGTTTGAGAAACCCAGTTAAAATGATTGGGACCATGAGTTAAGTACGAGATCCTTGCATCTAAAATATTTTAATCCTTTAATAGTGGAGATAGTTGGAGTTTCATGCCACCGTGTATCTCCTTTAAAACTTGGGTTGGGGATAATGGGGATATACAAATCATTTGATTTTTCCTAGTAAAAGTTATGTTTGTTATGAAGGGTTGGAATGTTCTAATAGTCTTGCCTCCGTAGAAGAAGAGGATATCTTTTCTTCAATTACTCATGTCTTCATATGGAAATTTATGTTGACCTATTTGTTATGGGGTTAATATAAATTTATATATAGAGGGGTCCTATGAGAGAACATTGTGATCACTCATTTAGACTCAAAATGAATTGGTTAAGGAAGTTATAGTATGTGTTTATGAAGATACAAAGTATGTTTTCTATATATGCTCTAGTATATTTTTCAAATCTTTTCTTAAATAAGGATGATGCAAAAAAATTTATTCTCAAGTACATAATTCTAATACGTAATACTTTAGCTTGGTTGGGATTACTGAATATCGATAATGCATTGTTGAATGACGATTGTAATTCTGATTGTCCAGCTGGTGATCCTTTTGATAAAGTGGTTGATGATGTTGGCTTACTTAAGTATTAAGATGAATATCTACTTAGGAATAAACCATGAATTTTATCCTTGTTCTTATGCATTTTATATTAATTAACGTATAATTAGGAAACGAAATACAATTAGGATTAACTAATAGGAGGGATATGACTCTATAAATATAAAATACCCTATAATTTTAATGTTATTATCAAGTGATGTTTGGCTTGGGTAATAAATTTATATTGAAGATGTTTGTACAAGATCATTGATATTTGAAAAAAAATATGATTTCAGAACTATATTGATTTCAATAAAGTAAGGATGTTTGATCCTTTGAAATTTAATGAGAAATGATTTGATTTTTGTATGAATTAAATGCAACCTTCATAGGATGTTACGAATTAAGGAGTATTTAGTTCTAAAAGTATAAATGACTATAGTTGTTTGAAGGTAAGGATCACCTCATCATATTTATGATTATTGATTAAAAATTGAATAAAAGTTTGACTGGTTGAAGTAGGTATCAATAAACTACTTATAAGAGGTGGAAAGATTCAAGTATACTTGTTTAAGGATACGTTGTTTCTAAAAAAAATTTGGTATGGAGAGTGATTGTATTGAAGGTTCTTATGTTGATAATAAACTAAAAACAACACTTGTATTGAAGGTTCTGGATCCCAATGGGAACTCTGTTGGGGTAACGAACTTCCTTAGGCAAGGGGTTTGGTGGAAGAATTATAAAAAATAATAAGGATATTGCTTAAAATAAGAAAAATTAAGATCATGAACAAGACTATGCTCCCCACCACATGGTACTTGTTGTCATAACATTTGACTTGTAATACTTGAGGTAATTTATGCTAAGAAAGCTTCCAGGAAAATTAAAAACAATTAATTGGGTTTGGAAATTATCTTCACTTAGTCAGATCTAGATGCAAGATAGCACATTCGGCTAGAGATTTATCCCAATATGAGATGACAATGTTAACTTCCTGAAGAAGAGGAGTGTTAAGAGTGAAAAATCAAAGAAGACTTATTATATATAAAGAGTATAAGTACTTGTAGACAGGGATCAAGAAATATAAATTTGAAAGGAACAAATTAAATGATTTAAGTAATCATTGGTAATAAATTTAGGATGAAGATATCTGAAAGATGAAAACCATAGATGCATTTTAGTAAAACCAGCTGAAAAAAGGAGAATTGATAGGTGCATTTCAATAATATTAGAAATTTCACAAGGCAAATTCTAGAAAGACAAGTGGAATAATGAAACAAAATATCTTGGAAAGCCTTAGTGGAGTCAAAAACAATATTTTCCTTGTTTTTTTCAGCTTTATATAACTTGATTTTGACTATTTGTAATATATATTAAATAATATTACTTGTTACGACTGGCTGTAATGACAAAAATTATATCATATTTATTACTATGTGATAATTTTTGTTGATTGAAAGGTTGTTACAGCCAATAAATTTGAAACAGATAAACTAAAATATGGAAAAATTGTGAGTTTATCGATGAAATTATGGATTGTTCTCCTTAGCTATAATAAATAATTATGTGACTGATTATCCAGATTGCGATTAATGAATAAAAATCATCAGGATGATGATTCATTAAGGGGGGGGGAATATGTCACACCCTGCTTTTTTATTATGTTGGTAAAAAAGAAGAAGTTATGGTTTAATAAATGTTCGTGGGAGAAAGCTGACCCATGCATATGTGAGGCTGCATATCACACGCACATACTTCTGTAAGGAAGTATATGTGTGTGTAGGTGCATATACAATGTTGCACCTACACTCATCACCTTGTGATCACTGATTATTTATTAAGGAACAACTTTTTCTTGTTGTGTTTACTGGTATGATTGTTATTCATCTCGTTGAATGTGAATTATTTTATATCAATGATAGACCCTTTTCATTGTAGTACTTTCCTGGCCATTTTTTGGCGACCTTGTGATAATTATAAACTTGTTTCTTGACTAATTTGTCTTATAAAATTTTGATGTCTACTAAACATCGACGATTAGTTGTCATAGACTTACTTTAGTGGAACAATCTTTATGATAAAACACCAATGCTAACCTCCCTTGGTTTAATCGGTCATTGATTACAATACATTAAAAGGGGATTTTATTGTTATGTTGAAAATAAAAATTCCATTATGGATTTTGTATGTATTATAATAATATGGGTGTAATATTTCTTACTCGATGAATTGATCATGTCAAGCTGGTAGAATTATGGGCTTCATAATTATCTTATAAACATGCAACAATAATGTATTTCATGGTGGTATTTGCATCATTTCGTTATCAAGAAATAATTATTGAGATTGATAAATGACTAATCTTAGAGTGTTTGATTTTATCAAGGACCATATGGCACTATAAAAGTCTTCATTGGGTGTTGTTAATGGTTGATTTCTTCGATAAGGTATATGTGTTATCCACTTATCATTAAATGTGTCAATGAGTTTAGTTCTAACACCTCAGAAAGGTAATATCACCATTTAAATGGAAGGAATGAATATTATATATAACAACTTTATTATAGTCATTTCTATGATGTCGATCATGATATCAAATAGTGGGATCTAACTTGGTCTTAGACCATAGTAATTCAATAATATTTTTTGATAAAGTTATAATTGTTAATATCACTCCTTGGGCCAAGTATTATGGCAATATTTCCAAAGTTAATGTTGGCGATTAGTAAATGTTTAAAAGCCCAATAATTTTAAAGGTATTTTATTATATAGCGGTGATTTGGTCTTCACCAAGACTCGAGGGTCACCTGATTGTTAATAAATTTTATGTTATTAAGGCTTGGTTATTGAATGACATAGTCCATTGGTCAATCTACCCTTGCAAGTAAGTATGGTTTTATCAAATTAAATCTTAGCTAAACAGGATTTTCATGGGCAGTTTAATAATTTCATTGGTTGACTAATCGTGTGATGGCAAAGGCTTTATGTTTATAACTATCATTGTTGATTACCCAAAACCCCCACTAAAACCTGATTTGGAGGATAAATGGATGGTGGTGGGAAATTTAAATAACCACTATGGGGCACTGAGTATATTAAAAATTCCTTTAATGCATTTACAATCATGGGAATGTGTGAAGCTTCCTAAGGAAGCTAACAGCATGCAAGTATTTTCATTTTTGGGTGTTTCAGTTTTTCTTAAGCCCCTTTTGGCAGAGCCATGCATAAATGGTTAGTTATGAGTTTGGTATAAGCCATTTTGGGATCTTTCTTTTAAGATACTATTGCATGTGTTTAGGCTCCTTTTGTTGTTTTGAATGAATGAACGAAAGAAAGATTTTAATGACATCCACGAGACTGGAGAGTCTATGGGACCAAAAAAACTAAGATTTTAATTAGATTTCTGACTCCTTTCAATATCAGCTCTTCGGTTATGAATCTTGAAGAAGAAACTCGTGGTCGCTTGAAGCTTTGTTTTGGTTTTATAAAATGTTGTTACATGAGTCATGCGTGAGGGTCTCACTGTGAGTAAAGTAAGATCTATTTTTAGTCAGGGCATGATTTAAAACTTAGTATTATTTACCTTCCTATAAATCTGAAAGGGATGGAATTATTTTGGGGTTCCAACTTCACGGGATTATGTTGTTTGAATTTCATGAAAAACTAAGGGAATCATTGAAATATTTTGTTAGAAGAAAGTGGGGTGAAGGATTTGTCTTCTTTTAACAGGCGTGTAATGTTATCTTCCTCTTCTATCTATTTTAAATCATTATAACATGTATATGGTATAAATGTTTGAAGCATTATTTGTGACCTATGTGATCTGGTAGAAGATACGATTATGGTGGTTAGTTTTAAACTAAAAAATTTAAATGACTTGGGTGTGTGCTTGGTTGAGCATGCACATTGTTTTGTTTTTATATTTTGTTGAAAGCCCATTTTGGGTGCAGTATAAATCAATATATATGAACACGTTTCCTTTTATGCCTCTGATATATATATATATATATATATATATATATATATATATATATATATATATATATATATATATAATATATATATTTCAAATAGAAAATATGTATATTTGTATCTTCACCTTTATCTGCATGGAGATTTTGAGTTTAATCATTTCAGGGTTGTTTAGTCATTATATGGATTGAATGATTCATACTTTTATTTAAAACCATTCTATGTTACTTGACTTAGTGGTTAAAAATTATGAGTCAATGTGAGTATAGCCGTGACCCTCTGTATGATCCTTCCTTTAAAAACACGGTGAAATGTTTTTAAGGACCATGTGTGTGATGGGTTCTAAATATCTTATTTCTTAAGGAAATTAAAGAGAGATTTTTGTGTGCAATAAATGTCCTTAGGCCTTCGAATAAGAAGAAAGTATGACTATAGAATTTTTTTATGGGTGTGAAATGGATCAAATCCCTCATGAAGAGTGTTACATGAAAGCAATATTAGAATAAATTAATACTCTCATAATATTTTGGACTATGTGGGGTTTATTTTGATCGTTAGGGAATGATTAAATTATTGTGCAGTTGATTAGGTCTAAGGAATAAGCATGGTCTATTTTATTAAGTTATGTAAACCCTAAAGTACGGGTTGAAATGTTTATGGTATTTCAAATCATTTAAATTAATTACTACTTCCATAACTTAGTCTAACTGCTATTATAATCTCACTTCCTGAAGAATGTCTTCACTTCTATCTGTTAAAATGGCTACTATGTCATGAGATTATAAGTTAAAAAACTATATTGTTTACTGTTACTAGAATAAATGAAATTTCAATTATAGTTTTACTAGAATCCATATTTTAGAACTTATTTATAGAATGTGTCATTATCATTTTTGTGAGAAGGATATCAAATTTCTAAAGTTTTAATATCACGTTATTATTGCATTGTTAAATAGCAGTTAAGAGATTAAATGCATGGATAAAAATATATAAGACTTGGAAAGGATATTAGACTGTTATCTATTATTGTAATGATTTTAGCCATTAATATTTTACTGATCATAATCAATATGAAGTCTCAAATATTACATAATTACTTATAGAAGTAATGTCAACGTATGATATTGGAAAAAATTTATTGGTCTCATTACCTTATTTCCAATATTTTGTTTATATTGTTGTTGAATTTATTCATTTGGTTATTATAGTGGATTAAACTATAAAGATGTGGAGAACAACATTTCATGCCAATTCGGTTGGAACTAACCATGTACAATTTTGTGTCAACCATAAGGAAAAATTACTCCTAATGCAAACAAACCACCACCATTCTATATTTCCCTTATCATTGGTGACCACCTGGTATATAATTATATGATTGGTTCTGGTACCAGAATATACGTCATGCCCAAATAAATTGTAGATGTAATAGGAATAAAATATACGCTGGTTGCAAGAGGAGTTGTTCAGTTGTATGACACAATCGTTAAAACTGTTGGAATTATAAAAGGAATTTAACTTACCATCCATGTATACCCAAGTTTTTTCGTTCACCCAAGACATATCAGTCATTGATCTCCCTCCTCTCTTTACCATCTTCCTATCACGATATTTCATTGCCAAGATGGGCGGTTATCTATTATTTGATTGGTCACATATAATTCTCAAGACTCGATACGAAACCAATCTGCCATAATCATGTAGAACCCTACATTGGTAGTCCTATAAATGGGAGTTACACCATCAGAGTCACAGAAGAAGAAAATGTTGATCATGAACTGACCACTCGTGTTGAAGAAGTCCCTGATACTATGTTGGATGAAGTAAGTGGAGATCATCAGTATGATCCTGACACTAATGTGTTAGCAGAGGAAGAAGTTGGTTTTTTGTTGTTGGAAGAGATGGGATTGGGTACATACTGCATTCATGAAGAAGATATGATCATGCCACAAATTGTCAAAACACCAAGCAATTTTGAAGGACTGTGGAAATTATTCTTCGATGGCTTGAGAAGTAAGAATGGGTTTGATGCTAGCATCATGCTAATTTCTCCATGAGGAGATAATTCATTTTCATCTTTCCAGTCGCAATTCAGTTGCACTAATAATGTTTCTAAATACAATTCCCTTGTGCAAGGAATTCAACTAGCTCAAAAGAAGGGAGTCAAATCCCTAACTGTCATTTGTTCATCAAGTGAAAACATGTAGTGCATCCAAAAATGTTCTTTTAAGATCATATAAGAACCGAGTTTAGAATTTGATTGAAGATTTCAAATCTTTTGGGATCCACGCAGTTCCTAGAAATCAAAATCAAGATGTTGATAGGCTTACTACAATTGGCTCGTAATACGACATACCCATTGATATCATGAAACAACGGTAAAAATTTGTCAAAATGGTGGTTTGACATGCAGTTTGTGATAATGTGAGCAATTGGAAAGTGTTAGATAATGACAAATAAATTATCATTTTCCTATAAGAAGAGGAAGAGTTTGCTATGGAAAATCAAGATAATATGCAAGAATCATATGGTGATCAAATCATACAATTGAAAAGAAACAAGCTACTAAAAGGTTTAGTTACTCTGGAATCCATCTTCAATTCAGATGATCAATCCAAAAGACAAATCTCTAACATGGTGGTCAAAGAAGAAGATCTTGAGGAAGTCGAGGTAGCAAATGTAAAGGTTCTGAAGATCGGAAAAGTATGTACTTCAAAAGATAAAGAATATTTCATCAAACTTTATCAAGAGTATCATGAAATATTTTTGTGGAGCTACAAAGACCTGCATGGTTTTGATCTAGGTCTAGCACAACATACAATCAAACTTGATCATAATTCCAAGCCATTCCATCAGAAACAGAGGCTAATTAATCCTAAAAATGAGCCACTAATGAGAAAGGAGCTGACCAAACTCATCGAGACCTGTATAATATTTCCCATCAAACATTCCTCTTGGGTAGCCAATGTGGTTCCCACAAGGAATAATAACAGAGAGATTTGGTTATGCATGGATTTTAGAGATTTGAACTGTGACTCGTTGAAAGATCATTATCCTCTTCCATCAATGGAGAAAATCATTCAAATGGTGGAAGGAGATCAAATATTTTATTTGCTTGATGGATATTCATGTTATAATCAAATTCTGGTTCAAGAATATGATAAATTCAAAATAATTCTCACTACCAAGTGGGGCACATATGCTTATAACAAAATTCCATTCGGATTGTCCAATGTCAGGGCTACTTTCCAAAGAGCCATGGACATGGAATTTAAGGGACTAATAAACGATATCATTTCAGTTTTCCTTAATGATATAATTGTATATTCCAAGCATGCAGAAGACCACTTCACGCATCAGTTGTCATCCTCAAAATTCCCTCCTTTTTCAAAGACAAATTTCCAAAATTTTGAGTCAGTGTCCTTTGGAAGTGTTCTGGTAAAGAAAGAAATTCAAAAAGTTAGAAATTTTCACTCTTCAGGGCTTTTTTTAGTGTTTTGCGGCTAAATCAGATATTTTTGTTCTACATGTCCCAAGTACAGACGGGCCTCTTGTTCGCTAATTCTCTGATTTACCTGCACTCCTTTCACAATGGCTAAGTCAGACATTTTTGTCCCGCAATGTCCCAAGTACTGTCAGGCCTCCCATTTGCTGATTTACCAACTTTCCTGCACTGTTTCCTCATCGGCAAAATCGGCTCCATGCGTTCCACATGTCCCAAGTGCTATCGGACCTCCCATTCACCGATTTTCAAACTTTCTTGCACTACCTTGTATATCGGCTAAATCGGCTCCGCCCGTCCCACATGTCCCATGGACCATTTGTGCTCCCCAAACCTATTTTTTCCACATCCTTCTTGGATTGGGTAAATCGGCTCCGTGCATCCCTCGTGTCCCTATATCCCATGGACCATCTAGGCCAAGTTTGTCTGAACTTCCTGCATATCACCTTTTTGAGTCGGTGTATGGTTATTTATTGCACATTCATTATTTTCTCTCTCCTTCATTCAAATCCATGGCTATATAAAGTATTATAACTATTATTTCTTTCTCACACTTTCCTACTCATTTTTCACCTCACTCGCTTTTATTCAAATAAATTAATTACCCACTTCTGTACTTATGTATTTCCTCTTGCAGGGATTATTTGAGATCGTGATAATACTCCATTGAAGGTTATCTTCTCTTTACCTCTATCACGATGAAGATGCAGTATCAAGGGCATGAACACCTCTCCTCGTTGGAAACCTCTATGCATGGCATCGGTGACAATGAAGCTCGACATATAGACCTTAATGATTTATGGAGTAGACTTGGATGTGATAAACCTACTCCCATCACCAAAATGATCAAAAACAGTGGGATTGCATTTGTAGGTGGTTTTCCTATGTCTGTTCAATGTGTTGATACCATGCTTGCTTAAGGGGCTTGTTTCAATCCAAAATCCAAAGAGATTGTTCATGTACATGGTGAAGTAGTTGTGCGAATAGATTCCAAAGCTATTTGTATTGTCCTATGCATGCCAAAGGTGGAAGGGCCCAATACCCTCATGATTGCTCAAGCACAAGCACTATTTGACCAATATAGTGAGAGATATAAGGTTAGGGTAGCTAAATCATGGTTGAAGAACCCTAAAAAGGGAGCATCTAGACGTTTGAAATCATTGTTCAGGGTTGATTTCAATGAATAACTTTTAGACATCATCACTATTCTAGCTAGGATCATGGGAATGCCTTCTACAAATGAATTTCATTTTTTGGATGTGTCCCTATATCAACATTATTTGTGAGGGGAAGTAGAATCTGAATTGGGGTGAGATAATCTGTGAAAACCCAATAGAACAGATGGTTAACGTTTAGAGAACAAATACCTTCTACATGTCCTCTTATGTCATGTACACTATTGTAGCATCTAGGGAATGACTTGGCTTATATTTCGGTTGAAGATAAAAAGGATGCTCCAATATATGAGTATTTTCCTCAATTCACTCTCAAAGTGAACAATCATCATTTTAGGAGATTCAACGATGCCTTCACCATGTACGTTGTGAGGATTTTGGAAGGAAATACTGTAAGAGATTTTCTAAGGAAGCATAGACCTTGATCTCTGAATATGGGAGTTTCTTCACTTAATTCAGAAAGTTTTCATATCTTAGGTTGGATGGTTTTGACGGTTCCCCTCTAAACCTTCCCATGTTTTGCAATGATAAAATGGCCCTGGTTGAAATTTTCAAGTAGTTGGACAAACTTCGTCGTACTTGCAATGATAAAAAGATTGTTGGCATTCGTTTCTATATCACCTTGGGAAATTATACATACAGAATAGCCCTCGATGCTTAGAACATTGATAGAACCATTTTCCCCCTTACTCTTCATCATTTCAAGTCTTGAACTTGCTTTGATATCAAGGGATATATTGCTAAGAATCTCATATTAGGTTTCATTCACTTTGTTGTTACTGAAGATTATTGCGCTAATTGTGTAGATGACTTTGAAGCCAGGAGAATGTATTCTTACAAATTTTCTCTTTTAACAAATTATAGATTTCAATATCTACAAAGTACCTAAAAAACTCCAGGATGATGATGAAGACCTGCAATCTATTGAATATGAGAGGACCATTAATAACACTCCCCTCTTGAAACCAATGATTGGATTCTAAAAGAGAAGGATGATTTGAAAGAGGTGATCAACCCATTTTTAGTGAGAACCAAGCTCTGGTTTGATAAAAATATGCAGAACTTCAGGATTAACAGAGCTAGGTATTCTTCATAAGAAACTTCCTCTCCTAGGAAAGAAGAACCTAAATTAAATGTTGAGATGCCCAAACAATCCACTCCTTCCTCTTCAACCAAGGTATACATGAAGAAAGGTAAGGGTTGTCAAACAAAGAGCAAATGATTGAGGAAAAGAGAGGAATTTTCTTTGGAACAATCATAGGTTATCACAGAGATCAGAGGATGTCATTGTTTTGATTGAGGATAACAATGAAGAATTGAAGGAAGAGGAAGAAACCCCTCTCAATGCTACTAAAATGGATAATAAGGGAAAAATGTCTGAATCTTTGGGTTTGGTGGACTCTTCCTCCAAGGATATTCCTGAGGATATGCCAACCTCTACATTAGAAAACATCTATGGTGTAAACATTGAGTACGATGAGTACATCTTGCACTTCAGACCCCACTGCTTCCCTTTTGCCTCTTCCTCCTCCCTTTTCTTGGGTTCAGCCTTTTGTTAATAGTAGGGGAAAGGAATTCCACCTCTCAAATTTTGGTTCCCAAGTTTGAATGTTGTGACAGCCTTTGCTCGATACTACTCCCCATCCTCCAATAAAGAAAAAAAGATGACCTATAGGTTAGTATCAGATTCAAAAGGGTCAAAAATACGTGGAGATTGCAGGGCCCTAAGATGGTTAAAGAAGAGAAATAACTTTTAGTATATGATTTGGAACTCACCAAGGATTTAACTTGGGTAGTCTACGCCTGAAAGTGAGGTTCATAACCTCAAAGAAACTGTGACCAGATTCATTGAACGAGTGGATAAGGGAAAACAAACTATGGAGCAATTGGAAGAACATAATCAAGTTCTCTCATATTTTATAAAATCCTTATTGGAAAAAGATAAGGTATTGGAGTCCTAACTCCATTAACCACTCTCCCCCCTCCCATAATTCCCAGCAAAGATGAAATTCAGACCATCAAGGATATTCATAAATATGTCACTTATGGAGAAGGCCATCGACTCACTGCTTGATGATATGACAGTGGCCAGATTGAACTTCATTAAGGAGGCCTTCAATTCACATGAGAAGGTATCCAAATTATAGTTGAAATTTAGCACAAAAACTCATTGGCTTAGAGAAAGAACTAAAGCTATGGTGTGAATTCATTCAAGATCTTCATTTAATGAGCAAGACAGATGAGCTGATTTTATTGGGAAAAAAAGATGGATAAATAAGATAAACACCCCTTTAGTGTATGATTTGGAACTCTATGAGGATTCAACTTGGGGATTCTACACTTGAAAGTGAGTTTCATAACCTCAGAGAAAGCTTGTGACCAGATTCATTTAACGAGTGGATAAGGGCAAACAAACTATGGATCAATTGGAAGAACATAATCAGGCTCTCTTAGATTTTATAAAATCCTTATTGGCAAAAGATAAGGTATTGGATCCAACTCCATTAACCACTCTTCCCCCTCCCATAATTCTCAGTAAAGATGAAATTCATACCATCAAGGATATTCATAAACATGTCACTTATGGAAAGACCATCGAAACACTGGTTGATGATATGACAGTGGCTGGATTGAACTTCATTGAGGAGGCCTTCAAGTCACATGAGAAGGTATCCAAATTACAGTTGAAATTCAAAATGACACTCAGTGGCTTGGAGAAAGAACTAAAGCTATGGTGTGAATACATTCAAGATCTTCATTTGATGAGCAAGACAGAATGAGCAGATTATATTGGCAAGAAAAGTATTTGATGAAGCCAAGAACAATCTATCAAAATCCTAGGTTTTCAACATTGATTGGAAGATCAAGGTTTTGGAGGAAGTAATGGGAGAAGACTAAAAAATATGTGGCAGAAAGGAGAATATTTCAAGACTTGTTTTTTGTCTGACTTTCAAGATATTCATTGTCAAATTAATAATGAAGTCTCAAGTAATATTTTTTCCTTACATGAGATCCAGGTCTAGTTAAACACCTTCATCAAAGAGGATCTTTTTCAAGGAAGAATCAATGTCTAAAGATAAGATGAAAGATGTCTACTCTCTCCAATCAGCTATCACCAAGGTAAACAAATAGTTTCTAGAAAACACAAAGTTTAAAAAGGATATGGAGAAGTTTCTTGGCATGTGGACTCATGTCACTTCCAACACTACTAAGATCCCAAAGTGCATGGAGATAGCTGAAGCATTGAAAATATTTAGACATCAGATTCTTAAGACAATTGGTCCCTATAAACCTCCTTTGGATGTTTCTGCTCCTGAGTCCTAAGTCACTTATTTTACTTTGGGGTTTTAAAACACATGATGTAATACTCGATTAAAAGACATTCTATTAATGTATTTGTTAAGTAGTCTTTGATCTTTAGATTGAAATAAGTTTGAACTGAATGTAATTGTCTTTGCAAGCTATTTAAATGGCTTTTCATGCCATTTATTAAGGGCGGGGACCCTTATACTTTTGAAATGTATTAAAATTGAAAGTAAATCAATACAAAATATTTTCCCCTTATCTCTCATTCTCATCTGTTGTGCTTTCTGTTCTTGCTTGAGATTTATGAATCATCAATCTTTCATGTTTAGAAACTTTGTGTTCTTATGATATGATTTCTAGAACTTTATGTTTGTGGAATGATATCAGATGTTACCCATGTGAATGATTCTATTCTATGTTTATTTTTTTTATAAGCTTACGTGTAAGGTTATATTCTGCTATCTATATTACCTAAAAGTACTATTGTGTTCTTCCCTTTGAGTTTCTTTTTCTTCCACTCTTAAGTATTGATAAATCTATGATAGAATGAAACATTTAAAAGTATCAAAAGTCCTCACCAATATTAAAGTTTTATATTTGTAAATAAGCTTCACTTGTTTTTCTTTCAATAAGGTAACCTCTCCCATAAAGAGGAGGGACTTATTGTCCCCTAACTGTTGATTACTACAAAGTGTTATTTTAAAAACCAACAATTTTGGTGACTCCAATGGGGATTTAGTCTTAACGTATCCCTTTCAAAAATAACTTCAAGATTGTCTTTGCTAACTGGCTAGTCAAAGATATACATGTGGTCAGAAATCCCTAGGTGTTGAAGATCTCCATTTTAAAACACTGGAATGCCTAGGTTTCTCTCTTTCTTTGGCAAGAAGGAATAGAATAAATCAGTCTATAAGCACACCTCTTAATAAAGACAGAGTCTCTAAACCCAACAGTTCTCAAGATAAATCCATCCCTAAATTTCGTGCTCTAGTACTTGCAGGAGTTACAGTTCCCCTTTAGTCAATATTTCTAAGGATGGCGAGCACCATTGTCATGGGGACAGTGTGTTGGACCTCTTGCTCTTCCTCAGCCATTACATGAATTACCTAGAGGAAATAGGAAAAAAATTTCCTAAATTTTGAGGGTGATGGAAAGGTACACCCAGATGAACATATTGCAGCTTTCATTATGGCATGTGGGATACTTGGGGTTGAACATGAGGATGTGTCTATCAGGATATTTTTGTAGAAACATTTACAAGATAATGCCACTGACTGGTTTTATCACCTTCCAGCTAGTTCAATTACCAGTTGGAGTACTATGACAACTCAGTTTGAGAGAACGGTTTAAACCTGTTCAAGCTGTGCATGCCCTCTTGGCCCAAATTTCTCATATTAAGAAGGATCCATATGAGCCCATGAGTGATTTTGTATAGCAAATTTCAACAATTTTATTCACAAAATTCCACAAACCACTCGTCTTGTAGATCAAATACAGAAGTGTTTTTTCCTCAATGCTCAGATGCCTGAAGTAAGTTATGCATTAAGGAGGGATAATATTTACAACTTTGTAGTATGATCAATGATTGGCTATCAGTTTTGAGGATGATCTAATCATGTTTGGTAAGTTAAAAAAATATCCCTCCAAGCCTAAAGCATCTTCTTCTTCAGGAGCTAATTATGATCAATTAGTGTAGAAGTTGGGCAAATGACCTTATTGTTATCAAGAAGCAATTAGTCTCAACATGCTCCTTACCAAGATATCCCAAGAAATAACTTTCAGCATAGGAATCGTTTTCCTTCTTCTCATCCTAAGTTGGACATTGAAGGTCCACCCATCAAGGTTCTGGTTAATGCAACTTGTGAGGTTCAAGAACCTGATGATGAGGAGGAAAATGAAGACTAGGAGGAACCTGAAGAAGATATTGATGCAGAAGAGTTTTGATGACTCCCAAGTTAATTTTCTCACCACTGAAGGTGTAGATGATGAGGATGAATATAATGAAGGCAGTGGATGATATGAATAGTGAGTCATATATTGTTATGACTCGGGAGGTAAATGAACAAGAAGGAAAAAGTGGTACAGCTCTCTAAAAAATATAAGGAAGTTCTTGTAACTATTTTGGTGGTTGCAAAGAGAGGAGCCTCTATTCCTACTTCCTCCACACAAGAGTTGAGTAATGTTCTTTCAATAATTTCTTTCCCTATATCAGATAAATCCAAATTTTCCCCCATTCCTAGTAATGATGCTACATCCACCTCCAGATCTTTTGATATCATCGACCACATTAAGAAGACAAAGATCCAAATCTCTGAGGCAGAATTTTACCAAACTCACCCAAATGCTTTTTCCAAAGTAGTGAAATTCATCAGTTACAAATCCAAAACTCCACCCAATACTTCTAAAGGTCTATTACCCACTCCCTCTCCCTCATCTCAACAGAGTCTTGGGGGCTACAGTATTTTCATCCAATGAGAAAATTGAACCATTCTATATAATGCTTCTAATAGCAGTTTCCACAAACTCAGTAATGTGTGTTTATTGACTCAGGAGCATCATACAATGTGATGCCTACAAAAGTAGCTCACGCCTTAGGCATGAATCTAACACGTAATTTTGGTTCTTGGTATTCCATGGAGAGTAGGGAAGTCCCATTAGTTGGTAAGAATGAAAGATGCACAAGTAGCTTTTGTTGCCTTTCCAAAGAAAAGGGTTTAAAGCTACTATTTTAATAGCTGATATTCCTCCATCATATGGTATGTTACTGAGTAGAAATTTTTGTAGAGAAGTGGGAGGTGAAATTCATATGGACTAGTCATATGCTCTCATCCCAATAAATGGAAAAATGAAAAAGTTTCTACCAGAAAGGACAGACTGAAGTACATTGTACAAAAGACTAATGACCCAAAAGCAAAAATACTCTACGAAGATATAGGGCATGGTAGCTACATGATTATGTAAGAGGATGAGACACAAAATTCCTAAGGTGAGTGATTCATAATCCCAATGGTGTTTGGACTTTAGAGTTTGATGGGAGATACTCCTTCAGCTGGTTCTGGGGCTGGTGTATTATTAATCTCTCCAGAAGAGAAGATTCATCCATTCACATATTAACTTCATTTTGAAAATATAAATAACACAAGCTGAATATGAGGCTTTCCTTCTTGGAGTTTGAGCACGGAAAAAGAAATGGGGGTAAAGAATCTCCATGCTCATGATGATGATGAGTTGATTGTGAAACAGGTAAGAGGATCTTTTCCAAGTCAAGAACAAGAGGTTGAAACATTATAGAAATATTGTATGGGATTCTATTTAATTTTTTGATTATTTTTCAATTAAGGTTGTACCAAGAGAAAGGAACACTAGGGCTAATTCTCTGGCTATTTAAGAGATCTTTATTGATTCCTCACCTAGATTTCTCTCAAGAGAAATTTACCATTGAAATGATTCATAGGCCTAGTGTGCCGGATAATGCAAACAATTGGCAAGTTTTCAATGATGATCAACACTAACTCTCTTTCCTAGAGATTAAGGATAACTTCAATCAATTATATTTTGAAGGAAGTGAGGTTCTTCCTAGATAATATGTGCCCCCAGATGGAGATGATATCAAAGAAGAAATGGATCAAGATGGCTGTATCAGGCTAAGGGGTAACAAGATAGCCAAAGGATTAGTGAAACTAGAGGATCTATTTGATAAAACATGATAGGTACCTCAAATCTAAGGCTTCTCACGGGGCTCATCAATCTAGCTGAGTATGATGAAGGTAAATATTGGAAGTACTGATGAACCCAAGATGGTAAATATTGGGAAATGCTGCACTCAAGGAGAAAAGAAGAAAACAACAAATTTATTGAGAAGGTATGCTGATGTCCCTTGCTTATTCTTATGATGATCTCAAAGCCTTTAATCCAAAAGAGATGCAACACTATATTCCTTTGAAACTAGGGATTAAACCTTTCAAACAGAAGCAGAAGATAATACAATCCCAAGATTGCTGATATAATTTACCAAGAAATTCAAAATTTACTAAAAGAAAAGATTATTTTTCCTATACATAATTCGACCTAGATTGCTAACATTGTGTTAGTAAGAAAAAAGACATGGTGAGATTCGTATTTGTGTGGATTTAAGAAATTTGAATTAGGATTCTTTAAAGGACAACTATCCTCTCCCCATGATGGATCAAATCTTACAGGATGTCACAGGTGCTGAAATGTTGTCCATGTTAGATGGATTCTCTGGATACATTCAAGTAGAAGTCAGTACCCCAGACCAACACAAGACCACTTTTACTACTCCTCGGGGCACTTTCGCTTACAAAAGGATGCCATTTGGTCTTATCAATGATGGTGATAATTTTTCAAATGGAAATGGAACTTAGCTTTTGGTAGTCTCAAAGGGAAATGCATTGTTGTCTATCTTGATGATTTGATTATTTTCTCCAAGAAAAGGGCAGATAATTTTCAGCATCTTGAAGCAATCCTTCAAAAATTTAGGGAACACGGACTATCCCTTAATCTTAAGAAATATGTCTTCTATGTCACTGAAGGTAAGTTGTTTGGGCATGTTCTCTCCAAAGAAGGGATCAAGATAGATCGAGAAATATTTCAAGAAATTCAACAGATTCCTCTTCCTACAAGCAAAAAGGGTGTTCACTCTTTCTTTGAAAAGATAAATTTCTTGAGGAGATTCATTCTAGATTTTATCAGAATTAACTAAAAGCATTGCTCATATGATGAAAGGGAAACAAAATTTTGGATGGAATTCTGAAGGAAAAGAAGCTTTCAAGGATATCAAGAGAGTTATTGCTAAAACTCCTATCCTAGCATGTCTTGAATTTCAACAAGGATTTTATTATTTATTGATGATGCTACTGAGAGTACCTTAGTTGCTGTATTAACTCAAAAAAATTATTTAGAATCATAAACTCTCCGATTGCCTTCATGAGATTTGTTTTGCAAGCTCTAGGAATTAAAGTATACCTTGATGGAGAAGACATGCTTTTGCAGTAGTCAAAGCTGTCAAGCAGTTCCATTTTAATATATCCTTAATTCTCACTCTGTTGTATTTTTACCTGATATAACTATCAAGTCTATTCTTACACAACAAGAGTTTGGAACTAAGCAAGAAAATTGGGTGGCAAAGGTCAAAGAGTATGACCTTGATATCAGGCTAACAAAGTTAGTCTAGGGCAATGGATTATGTGAACTTATTACCAAAGGAGCTGATGAGGAATTGTCCACAGAGGAGGCTGATGTTCCTTTTGTTATCCTTTCTTAGTTTAACAGATGAGTGGTACAATGATATTACACATGTTTCTTACTTATGGAGAATTGTCCATCATCACTTAAGTTGCTGAAGGAAAAGAGAGTTGTTACAGTTGATATCTACATAGTACGTGTTGTGGGAAAATGTTTTGTTTAAATGAGGCATTGATGGAGGATTCCTTAGATGCATGTGGATAAAGAGCAATAGAGGAATTTGTTTGCAGATTTTCATCACCAAGTCTTGTGGTGGGAATTTCTCCTCAGTTGTTTCTTCTCATAGAATTATTTGTGCAGGGTACTATTGGCCGACATTGTTCTGGAATGCATCAAAGTGGGTAGGAAAGTGTGAAGCTTGTTAAAATTTTGTTGGAAGGCCCAAAATTGGCTGCTTTACCACTCAAACCAGTAATAATTGAAGAACCTTTTCAATAGCGGGGATTGGATTTTATTGGAACTCTCAACCCACATTCCAGTGCTGGACATATTCATGTGTTGAATGCTACAAATTACTTCACAAAATGGGTAAGAAGCTATTCTAGTCGAAATTACTACCTCAGAAATAGTGTGTAATTTTATCAAAGAGAATATCTTGATAAAATTTGGAATACCAAATAAAATTGTAACTGATAATGCTTCTAATTTATCTTCTCTCTAGTTAATGGATTTCTACTACAAGTATGGAATTTCCCTTTCTCATTATTGAGATTATTACCCCCAAGGGAATGGATAAGAAAAATCAACCAACAAGAATTTGGTAGCCATCCTCTGGAAGCTAGTAGATGACTCTCAAAGGAATTGGCATAAGAAGCTCTATGATGCCCTCTGGGAAAATAGAATTACACCTAAAAGAGCCATTGGGATGTCTCCATTTCAAGTAGTATTGGTGTTGAGGCTTAACTTCCAGTAATAGTTGAATTTCCAACCTTGCACTTGATGAAGGCTATTGAGAATTCTGGTTTCATCAATTCTTTGGAAAAGAGGATCATGTGTCTCCAGAAGTTGGATGAAGATAGGAAGCATATTTTTGATAGAATATTCACTCATCAACAAAAGGTAAAGGCTTTGTTTGACAAAAAGAGCAGACCAAGATATTTTCAAGTGGGAGACATTGTCTTGCTGTGGGATAAAAGGCATGAACCTTGTGGAAGCCATGGTAAGTTTAATTCCCTTTGGCTTGGTCCTTTCAAGATAAGACACTTTGCTAGAGAAAATTCTTTTTATTTGGACTACATGGATGGATCTTCTATCCCACTTCCTTATAGTGGGCAGTATTTGAAGTTGTTTAGGACCTAGGTGATTAGGTAGTTCCTTTTGTATATTCTGTATAATGTCTTGTTTTGGTCTCTCCCTTGTGATCTTGTTTCTTTTCCCTATTTGTGTGTTGTCTTCTTTGTTGTTTTTCCTTTGACTCCATTTTCCCAATGGATAAGGAACTAGCCTATTTTCCCATATTTTTCTTATGGTTCTTGATCTTGCCTCATTCTTCTGTCCTAGTCAAGTCATCCCTAGAAGGAGCTAGTTGTTGTCACCCTCAAAATTCCCTCCTTTTTCAAATAAAAATTTCCAAAATTTTAGTCAGTGTCCTTTATAAGAGTTCTGGTAAAGAAATAAATTCAAAAAGTTAGAAAATTTCACTCTTCGGGGTCATTTTTTATGTTTTGCGGCCAAATCAGATTTTTTATCCTGCATGTCCCAAGTACAAATGGGCCTCTTGTTCACCAATTCTCTAATTTTACCCACACTCCTCTCACATCGGCTAAGTTGGAAATTTTTTTCCCGCATGTCCCAAGTGCTATCGAGCCTCTCATTTTTTGATTTACTAACTTTCCCACACCACTTACTCATCAGAAAAATCAGCTCCGCGTGTCCCGTATGTCCCAAGTGCTATTGGGCCTCCAATTCACTGATTCACCAAATTTCCCACACTGCCTTGTATATCAGCTAAATTGGCTCTGCACATCCCACATTTCCTATAGACCATTTTTGCTCCCCAAACCCACTTTTTTCGCATCCTTCTTGAATCGGGTAAATCGGCTCTGCACGTACCTCTTGTCCCTATGTCCCATGGATCATCTAGGCCAAGTTTTTCTGAATTTCCTATATATCACCTTTTTGAGTCGGTGCAAGGTTATTTTTTGTACATTCATTATTTTCTCTCTCCTTCATTCAAATTCATGGCTATATAAAGGAGTATAACTATTTTTTCTTTCTCACACTTTCCTACTCATTTTTCCCCGCACTCACATTCATGCAAAGTAAGTCATTTTCCACGTATATACTTATATATTTCCTCTTACAGGGATTATTTGATATCATGATAATACTCCATTAAAGTTTATCTTCTCTCTACCTCTATCATGACAAAGATGCAGTATCAAGGGCATGACCACCTCTCCTTGTTGGAAACCTCTGTGCCTGACATCGGTGACAGTGAAGCTCGACATCTAGACCTTGATGATTTATGGACTAGACTTGGATGTGATAAACCTACTCCCATCACCCAAATGATAAAAAATAATGGGATTCCATTTTTAGGAAGTTTTACTATTTTTGTTTAGTGTGATGATACCGTGCTTGCTTGCGGGGCTTGTTTCAATCTAGAATCCAAAGAGATTGTTCATGTACATGGTGAAGTAGTTGCACAACTAGATTCTAAAGCTATTTGTATTACCCTACTCATCCCAATGGTGGAAGGGGCCAATACCATCACACTTGCTAAAGCACAAACACTATTTTACCAGGATAGTGAGAGATATAAGGCTAGGGTAGCTAAATCATGGTTGAAGAACCCTAAAAAGGGAGCATCCAAAATTTTGAAATCATTGTTCAGGTTGATTTTAATGAAAATTTTTCAAACATCATCACTCTTCTGGATAGGATCATGGGAATGCCTTCTATAAATGAATTTCATTTTTGGATCTGTCCCTATATCAACATCATTTTTGAGGGGAGGAAGAATCTGAATTGGGGTGAGATAATATGTGAAAACCTAACATAACAGCTAGTTAATGTTCAGAGAACAAATACCTTCTACATGTCCTCTTATCTCATGTACACTATTGTAGCACCTAGGGAATGGCTTGGCTTCTCTTTCATTGAAGAAAAGAATGATGCTCCTATATATGAGCATTTTCCTCAATTTACTCTCAAAGTCAGCAATCATCATTTCAGGAGAGTCAACGATGCCTTATCCATGTACATTGTGACGATTTTGGAAGGAAATACTACTCAGATATTTTCTAAGGAAGCAAAGACCTTTATCTCTGAATATGGGAGTTTCTTCACTCAATTCAGAAAGTTTTCATATCTCAGGCTGGATGGTTTTTAAGGTTCCCCTCTAAAGCTTCCCATGTTTTACAATGATAAAATGGCCCTGGTTGAAATTTTCAAGTAGTTGGAAAAACTTCATCAGACTTGCAAAGATAAAAATATTTCTAGCATTCATTTCCCTATCACATTGGGAAATTATACATGCAGAATAACCCTCGATGCTCAGAACATTGATATAACCATTTTCCCCTTTACTCTTCATCATTTCAAGTCTCGAACTTGCTTTGATATGAAGAGATATATTGCTAAGAATCTCATATTAGGTGTCATTCACTTTGTTGATACTGAAGATTATTGGGCTGATTGTGTAGATGACTTTAAAACCAAGAGAAGGTATTTTGGAAGATTTTTTCTTCAACAAATTATAGATTTCAATATCTACAAAGTACCTAAAAAACTTCAGGATGATGATGAAGACCTGCAATCTATTGAATATGAGAGGACCATTAAACACTCCCCTCTTAAAACCATTGATTGGTTTGTAAAAGATTAGGATGAATTGAAAGAGGTGATCAACCCAATTTTAGTGAGAACCAAGCTTTGGTTTGATAAAAATCTGAAAAACTTCAGGATGAATAGAGTTAGGTCTTCTTTGCAAGAAACTTCCTCTCCTAGGAAAGAAGAACCTACACTCAATATTGAGATTCCTGAGCAATCCACTGCTTTCTCTTCAAACAAGGTATACATGAAGAAATGAAAGGCTATCAAATAAGAGAAAATGATTGAGCAAAAGGATGAATTTTCTTTGGAACAATCATAGGTTCTCACAGAGTCATAGGATGTCATTGTTTTGAGTGAGAATAACAGTGAAGAACTGGAGGAATAAACCCCTTTCAACACTACGTAGATGGAGAATAAGGGCCACATGTTTGAATCTATGGGTTTGGTGGACTCTTCCTCCAAGGATATTCCTGAGGATATGCCAACCTCTCCATTAGAAACATCTGTTGTGTAAACATTGAGTTAGATGAATACACTTGCACTTAGACCCATTGTTCCTTCTACCTCTTCCTCCTCCTTTATTTGGGTTCATCCTTTTGTTAATAGTAAGAAAAGAAAGTCCACCTCTCAAATTTTTTTTCCCAAGTTTGATGTTTTTGTAGCCTTGCTCGGTACTACTCTCCCTCCTCCAACAAAGAAATAAAATATGACCTCTAGCTTAGTATCAGATTCAAAGGGTCAACAATCCATGGAGATTGAAAGGTCTAAGATGGATAAAGAATAGAAATACCTTTTGGTGTCTGATTTGGAACTCACGAGGATTTCACTTGGGAATTATATGCCTGAAAGTGAGGTTCATAACATCAGAGAAACTGTGACCAGGGTCATTGAACGAGTGGAAAAGGGAAAACAAACTATGGAGCAATCGGAAGAACATAATTAGGTTCTCTCAGATTTTATAAAATCCTTTTTGGGAAAAGGTAAGGTATTGGATCCAACTCCATTAGCCACTCTTCTCCCTCCCATAGTTCTCATCAAGGATGAAATTCAGACCATCAAGGATATTCATAAACATGTCACTTATGGAAAGGCCATCGAATCACTGGTTGATGATATGACAATGGTTGGATTGAACTTCATTGAGGAGGCCTTCAAGTGAAATAAAAAGGTATCCAAATCATATTTGAAACTCAGCTCAACACTCGGTGGCTTGGAGAAAGAATTGAAGCTATGGTGTGAATACATTCAAGATCTTTGTTTGATGAGCAAGACAGATGAGTAGATTTTATTGGAAAATAAAGTATTTGATGAAGCCAAGAACAATCTATCAAAATGTTGTGTTTTTCAGTATTGATTAGAAGATCAAGGTTTTGGAGGAAGTAGTGGGAGAACTAAAAAATATGTGGTAGAAAAGAGAAGCTTTTCAGACTTGTGTTTTGTCTGCCTACCAAGATATTCATTGTCAAATTAATAATGAAGCTTCAGGTAATAATTTTTCCTTAAAGGAGATCAAGGCCCAGTTTTAACACCTTCATCAAATAGGATCTTATCAAGGAAGAGTCAAATGTCTAAAGAGAAGATGAAAGATGTATACTCTCTCTAATCAGCTATCACAAAGGAAAACAAATAGTTTCTGGAAAACACAAATTTTAAGAAGGATATGGAGAAGTGTCTTGGCATGTGGACTCATGTCACATCCAACACTACAATCCCAAAGTACATGGAGATAGCTGAAGCATTGAAAATATTTAGACATCGGATTCTTAAGATAGTTGGTCCCTCTAAACCTCCTTTGGATGTTTCTACTCCTGAGTCCTAAGTCACTTCTTTTACTTTGGGTTTTTAAAACACATGATGTAATACTTGATTAAAATACATTCTATTAATGTATTTTTTAAGTAGTCTTTGATCTTTAGATTGAAATAAGTTTGAACTGAATGTAACTGTCTTTGCAAGCTATTTAAATGGCTCTTCATGCCATTGTTAAGGGTAGGGACCCTTATACTTTTGAAATGTATTAAAATTAAAAGTAAATCAATACAAAATATTTTCCCTTATATCTCATTCTCATCTGTTGTCCTTTCTATTCTTACTTGAGATTTATGAATCATCAATCTTTCATGTTTAGAAACTGTGTGTTCTTATGATATGATTTCTAGAACTTTGTGTTTGTTGAATGATATCACATGTTACCCATGTGAATGATTATATTTTGTGTTTCTTTTTTTGTTAAGTATGTGTAAGGTTATATTCTGCTATCTATATTACCTGAAATTACTGTTGTGTTCTTCCCTTTCAGTTTCTTTGTTCTTCCACTCTTAAGTATTGATAAGTCTATGACAGAATGAAACATTTCAAAGTATCAGAAGTCCTCATCAATATAAAAGTTGTATATTTTTATATAAGCTTCATTGTTTTATTTCAATAAGGACACATCTCCCATAAATAGGAGGGACTTGTTGTCCCCTAACTACTAATTACTACAAAGTGTTATTTTAAAAACAAACAACATCTAAGGAAGGTTTTCCAAAGATGTAGATAATTTGGGGTTTCACTCAATCCCAAGAAATGTATTTTTACATTGTATGAGGGAAAATTGTTGGGGTATGTCATTTCAGAGGAAATAATTTCTATTGATCTAGCCAGTATCCATTTGATTATGTCTTTATCTCTCCCAAGTCACAAGAAGGGTCTCCAGATTTTTCTAGGAACCATAAATTTCGTGCGGAGATTCATCCATCAATTTAAGACATCAACTAAACCACTGACAACCATGTTGAAGAAAAACATGCCATTATCATGGACAAATGATAGTAGGGAGAGCTTCAAAGCCATCAAAATGGCCATTTCTCAAGCTCCCATGCTAGAGTGAAAAGAGTTTGCGAGAATCGAATCAGAAACGAGGCACCACGAAGTAGTTGCACTCCAACGGAATCATGAAAGCTCCAGTGATAGCGAGGAAAAAATGATTAGTAATGGAAGAAATTGCTCAACAGAAACAAAGCTTGCATAGAGGAAAGACAAACGGAGTGTCTTGGCATGCTCATCAATTAATAAAAAAGGGGTACATATAGGGTGCTGAGTAACCCTAGTATAGGACACATATGAAACCCTAAACCTAACCCATGTGAGATGACCCTCCAACAAGAGAGGAGGACACATAGGATAACTCACACTAACACCCCCCCCCTTCATCGAAGCTGGGGGTAGCGGCTGTGATGAGTCAGATGGAAGAGGAAGACACTCCTAAACAACTAAGAAAGATGTGTCAATGGGGCCTGGAAACTAAAGGCCTGATAAGGTTCCCATATACAAACACAATCTTCCTAGAAGAAGAAGAAGAAAAGAAGGACTAAATAGCCCTGAAGAAGATGGGCAGCTACAGAAGACCTCACCCCAAGAAGAGACCGTAAGTGAAGAACCTTCATCTCAGTGAAAGGCTTGGTGAATAAGTCTACAATTTGATCAGCTGTTTGAATGTACTAAATGTTAATGATACCATCATGAATAAGCTCCCGTATGAAGTGCATATGGATCTCAATGTGCTTTGTCTACTGATGTTGAACTAGATTTATGCAAATAGAGATAGTGCTTGTGTTATCACAGTAGATAATGGTAGGCCACCGAAAGTGGATGCCAAACTCTGTCAGAATACCCTATAGCCAAATAGCTTCTGTGGCTGCGTTAATTACTCCTCTGTATTCTGCCTATGTAGATGATATCACAATTACATTCTGCTTCTTAATAGAAAAACTAATAGGACCCAAACCAAGGGAGAAATTGTAGCCAGAACTAGATTTCTGATGATCTAAGTCACCGGCCCAATCAGAATCTGTGAATCCAATCAAGTCAATATCAACCCCTCCATGATAGTGTATGCCATCAGCATAAGTGCCACGAACATAATGAAGGATCCATTTAGCTACTTTCCAATGCAGCTCATGTGGCTCATGCATGAATCTGGACACAATCCCAATAGCATATGATAAATCCGGTTGAGTGTGAGTCAAGTAGATCAAGCTCCCAACTAACTGTTGGTAAAGAGTGCCATCAACCAAGGGAGTAGAGCAATCTGAAACCAACTTAACCCCGGAAAGAAAACGAGTAGGAGAAGACTTGCAATCGGACATCTGAAAATGAGCTAGCAAATCAAGAGCATACTTAGGTTGTGAAATCAAGATTCCTGAGTCAGATTGTGAAATCTGGATCCCAAGGAAGTAATGAAGTAGACCTAAGTCAGTCATGGAAAACTTGTTGGCTAAGGTGATCTTCACAGAATCAATAATAGAGGAAGAGCTTCCTATGATCAATAAGTCATCAAC
Source organism: Taxus chinensis (assembly GCA_019776745.2). NCBI lineage: Eukaryota > Viridiplantae > Streptophyta > Pinopsida > Cupressales > Taxaceae > Taxus > Taxus chinensis. The sequence continues at coordinate 615,260,064 of CM034152.1, read as the reverse complement.
ATAGAGAACAAGAATGAGTATGGAGTCATCTTTCTGTAGAATATAAACATTTGGATCAGAGTGACACCTCATAAACCTTGATGTAAGTAAGAAGGAGTCCATCTTGGCATACCAAGCCCGAGGGGCTTGTTTAAGGCCATAAAGAGACTTCTTTAACTTACAAACGAGGGAGGAATCTTGGACATAACCCATAGGTTGTTCCATATAGATCTCTTCCTCTAGGTCACCATGAAGGAAGGCACTCTTAACGTCCATTTGATGGACTTTCCATCTGTTTGTTGTGGCAATGGCTAGGGTCAGTTGAATAGAAGTCATCTTTGTAACCGGAGAAAAGGTTTCTGTATAATCAACCCCAGCTATCTAGGAGAAACCATTAGCTACTAATCATGCTTTAAACTTTTCGACATCTCCATCTACTCCATACTTTGTTCAGAACACCCACTTACACCGAACGATTTTTATTCCTTTCAGAAGAGTGGTGAGATCCCAAGTATCGTTCTTCATGAGAGAGGAATACTCCTCATCCATGGTAGAATCCCACTTAGGAATACCAAAAGCCTCCCGAAAAGACTGTGGATCAGAAGCAGAGGTGAAGAAAGAGTGGGGTCCAATGAAATCTAAGTGAGTACGTCTCATATCCGAAGTATCTCCAACTAAATCTCCAGCACTTTACAAAGTTTTCCTAGCCCAAAGGGGACTAGGAGGATCAGGCTCAGAGTCGAAAGATTCTTCACTTGAGTGAGAAGGGACATAGTCCTCATCATCACTACTATCAGAATCAGAAGACTCAAAGATCTGATGGTTAGGAGGATCAAGAAGAGGAGCACACTCAATAATATCATCATCTGATGAGTCAGAATCTGAATCAGCGAGCTGAAGAACCTCTATAGGTGGAGAAGTAGAAGTCGAAGAAGACTCATCGAACTTAACACTTCTCTCAATATATAGTGCATGAGAAGTAGAATTCATCAATCAATATCCCTTCACACCATCAAGATACCATACAAAGATACAAGGTTTGGATTGTGGTTCCAAGGCCTTGCGTTTCTTCTTGGGAATCTGAGCCATAGCCTTGGATCCAAAGACTCGAAAGTGCTCAACATCAGGCTTGCATCCAAACTAGGCTTCAAAGGGTGTCATCCCTCTTACTACCTTGTGTGGAACACGGTTCTGAATGTAATTTGCATAATTCACTGCTTCAGCCCAATACTACGGAGGAAGAGACTTCGAGTGAATCATACAAGTGGCCATCTCCTTCAGAGTATGGTTCTTTCTTTCTGCGACTCTATTCTGTGAAGGGCTATAAGTAACTGTATGTTGCAAAGAGATCCCTTCAGAAGTATAGAAATCCATGAACCTATTGTTTACATATTCACCTCCATTGTTGGTTCGGAGAACCTTGATAGACCGTTCCACCTGTTTCTCAGCAAGAGCCTTAAAGTCCTGAAAATGTTCAAAGACTTCAGACTTAAGATTAAGAAAATATACCCAAGTATATCACAAATAGTCATCAATGAAGGTTAGTACATAAAGAGCTCTAGTAAATGAAGGAGAAGGAAATGGACCAGAAACATCGTTGTGAACAAGATCTAAGGGATGAGTGGCTCTCCATTCTTTTTCTTTGTCAAAGTTCTTTTCAGGATGCTTTCCAAGGGTACAACCCTCACAAAGACCCTTAGAAAACTTAACGCGAGGCAACCCGTTGACCATTTTGTTTTGACTCAATTGTTCAAGGTAGCGATAGTTTAGATGTCCAAAATGCTCATGTCAAAGCTTACTAACCTCATTTACATGAGTGAGCAAGGAAATGGGCATAGAATAAGAAGTAAAGTGGGAGAAGGTGTACAACTATGAATGGTGATCTGCCTTTCCCTCAGCCATCGTAGTGTCATTGTTAAGCTCACGAATAATCACTGAGTTAGGACCAAATTCCACTCGCATTCCTTCACCAAGGTGAGTAATTTTGTAAACTGTAGGAGATTGGTAGAGAGATCAGGAACACTCAACACTTGGTTAAATGTTCCCCCATCCATCTCTACCGATCCACTACCGGAAACCGACACTGTCGTGTCATTACCCATCGTGATTTGGGACATTCCACAAGGTTCGATGTTGGAAAACTCAACATGTAAAGAACCCATGTGGTGCGAGGCACCGAAATCTATAATCCATGTTGATGAAGGAGCAACTTTGGCTACAAGGGCCTTTCCTTTCTTATTATCATTTCTAGCACCTTTTGCAGTAAAAGACTCAGCCTTCGGAGCACTTTGTTTTATTGATTCAGGAACACTTATTTTATTTTTCTCAAGTAAATGAGATAAGTGATCAATCTGTTTCTTAAAACAGTGTTGCTCATCATGACCAGTATTCTTGCAATAGGAACACACATATTTGCTTTTTTGTGCCCTAGGCTTAGAAGTTGAAGTGTTTGTGTCATTTTTAGGTTTGATCTTGGTTTCTTTCTTAGGTTGATCCTTAGTTTCTTTCTTCTTTTCAGTATTCTTTCCCTTGCTAGTACTTGCTACAAGGGCATGTGACTTGGACTTGAGAGACCCCATTTGAATGAGTTTGTCCTGTTCTCAAATGAGTTAGGATGAAAAATAGTCAAAGGAGGGCATCGTCCAAGTATCGCCCAAAGCAGCTTTTGTAGCGTAGAAAGTTGACATGAAGACAGAGTATTCGGGACCTAGTTTAGAGAGAATCGACAAGATCAATTTAGAATATTTATTTTCTACTTGACATCCTTTAACAATAATCTAATGTGGAAAAATTTCAAGAAGAAGGCTTGTAGGTTTTCAAAGTCACTAGGATTTAACCCTAGTAGTTCATTTTCCAACTCATGCGCTCTCATGTCATCTAGTTGTCCAAACATCACATCCAACGTTTTCCACGTAGATGTAGGTGTTTCAGATGCCTCAATGTGGAAGAGCAAGTCAGGAGAAACGGACATGCAAAGAAGACCTAAAGCTTCATCACTACGGTTTAACCACTTAGATTTTTCAAGTTCGTCGTCTTGTTTAATCTCAGTTCCCATAGTGATGCGGTATAACCATTTACCCCTTAGTTTCATTATTATTTTTGATCTCCATTCGAAAAATTTGAACGGCGTAAGCAAAGGAATTGAAAGTGCATCCATAGTGATAGAGAGAGAGAAGAAATGCAGAAAAGAAACACAACCACCCAGGATAATAACAACACCCCACTGTTTTCGGAACTTTATAGTTGAGTGAGTTGATTACAATCGGGTCCATGCGTGTAGTTTGAAACACTTGGTAACTCATCTTGCAATTAGTGTAATAACGCGCAAGAGAGGAGACCACAACAGTGTTTTGTGGAGCGCAACAAAAGAGGAACACCGTAAACAAGCACAAGCAAAAAATAGAAACGAGGTGAAAGCCAACCCTGGTGGTGAGAAAAAGCATCTCAGGGAACACAAAAGAATCCCTTTTTCATAAGAATGTGGCAGACGTGCTCACAAGTCCATGAAAAAAAGGAATTGAACAAAGCTCAAAAAGAATGAGCTGAATTAAGCAAAACAAAGACACCCCCCAGAATGTGGCACTTTATAAAATTAGTGTATTTATAAAGCTAATGATCCCATCATCTAGAGTGTGAAAAAACATGTAACTTTTACTGAAGAAGTGCTCAAAACTGAGCAACGAGTCAAAAGTTATAGCAAAAACCAATTCCCGCAATTGATGAGTAAAAAGCCAATAAGCCTGTAAGCAGATTAAAAAAATGCCCTAAATGCATGCAAAGGGTGTCGTATGTATGCTCATTAGAAATAGCATGGAATTTGAGATAGGGTTTGTTTGTATTGCGAGGGGGGATTAGCCATCTGCCAATCACGGACCTCACCCTTTGTCTTCGGCACTCGACGAAAAGGTTAAAAATACACAAAGCCAATAGACCAAATTATAGTGCCAAAGAATTTTAGTGTTTAGATAATGTGCAATTAAATAAAATTATATCTAATTTAATGAAATCTAATTAGATCTAATCTAAGGAAGATTTTTAGATGAAGATTTTTTTAAATATATATGGAAACTTCTATTTAAAAAACAAATTTCTAAATGGGTTGTAAAAACTTGACATATATTAATAAATCATGGTGAAGTTAGAGAATTTTTAAAAACTTACCAAAAAAATTTGATTTGTTTGACCAAACAAAAACAAAAATTAGCAAAAAAAACGACCCGTATTTTGGAAAAAATTAGCGATTGTTTTGTGAAAGGAAGATTTAAAAAAGGGAAAGAAACCACTTACCAGCCAGTAAAGTGACTATCCCAAAAAGGAGACAGTTCAGAAAAAAAAGGAACCTGTGTGTGGACAGCAAGGTAGAAGATTTTGAAGGAGGCGTTTGGTTATAAGACAGTCCTTTGCGTGAAACAACAGCAATAGTCCACGCAAACGCCGAAAAAACACAAGTTTTAACAGGCGTGCCAAAAAAGAGATGTTGCAGGCCGTTTTTGGTGTGGTAGATGTAATTTACAACCCTGTGAAGTAAAAAAAAACGTGGCAGATGATTAAAAAATGCCTGAACAATAAAAAAACGTGGCAGATGATTAAAAAATTCATCCGAACAATAAAAAAACACCTAGAAGGTTCAAGAAAATGCCTAGAACAGTCCACAAAATGCCTGGAATGAAGAAAAAATGCAGGCCATGCGTGAATGAATAATGATGGCAGTTTGAACAGTCCAAAAATGGTCAGAGGGACAGCAGTTCATTGAATAGCAACCACGACTGAAGAACTCAAGGATCCTGCAACCATAGACAACATGCACAAGAAAAAAAACACAAAAAACTTTTTGAGAAAGCTTGTTAGAGATATTAACAAGATAATTTCCAAAAAATAGTGATCAAAAGACTTGCATGCAGTGTAAAATAATGAAACCAAGTAAGAGTAATAGCAACAAAAAACAAATTGAGTGCACATTTACCTGATCTCAGCTCTGATACCATGAAAAGAGTTCACAAGAATCGAATCAGAAATGAGGCACCACAGAGTAGTTGCACTCCAACGGAATCATGAAATCTCCAGCGATAGCATGGAAAAAATGATTAGTAATGGAAGAACTTGCTCAACAGAAACAAAGCTTGCATAGAGGAAAGACAGCGGAGTGTCTTGGCACGCTCATAAATGAATAGAAAAGGGGTACATATAGGGTGTTGAGTAACCCTAGTGCAAGACACATATGAAACCCTAAACCTAACCCTAAACCTAACCCATGTGAGATGACCCTCCAACAACAGAGGAGGAAACATAAGATAACTCACACTAACATGGAGAACCCCAAGTTTTATAAATACTTTATCCTTTATTCTTTTGCAGGTCAAGAGAGCATTTTAGGTATCCTCACCCAACAAAATGATAATCTGATGGAGCAACCAATTACTTTCTTCAGTCAATCCCTCAAATACTATGAGCTCAAATATTCATTTATTGAAAAACAAGTCTTTGCGGTTATTAGAGCTTTGAATAAATTCAAGCACATGCCTAACAATAAAATTTATCTAATGGTGTCTCATCCAGGTGTCAAGGACTTTTTGCTAAACAAAGAAATCAACTAAAAGGGTGTTGGATGGATCACAAAGGTGATGGAGTGTGATGTTCATATCAAATTTAGAAAACTCATCAAAGGTAATGGTTTGTGTCAACAACTTGCAAACATGAGGGTGATGATCAAGTTGACTGGTTATCCAAAATGAAGAATTTCCTTTTCTCAGGAGTATATCCTATGAACATGGATAAAAAATAGAGATGGACATTTTATCTTTAGTCTATTTTTATATATTCTGGTAGATAACATTCTCTTTCGAAATGATTTAAACGGTGTTCTCCTTTGGTGTGTGGGACCATAACAAATAGGTAAGATATTGTAAGAGGTTGGCAATGGCCTATCTAGAGGACATTATTATACATGAACAACTGCCACCAAGATCATGTGAGCTTGTTTTTATTGGCCGGATTTGTTCAAATATGCCCATCTCTAGGTAAGGAAGTGTAAGGAATGTGCCCTTTTCACTAGCAAGCAGAAGTTGACAGCTCTTCCACTACATCCAATTCAAGTGGATCAAGCATTTATTCAATGGGGGTTGGATTTCATCGAAATAATTAATCCTCCATCTAGTGATGGACATAAATGGGTCCTTGCTGCAACAAAATAATTTACTCAATAGACAAAGGTAGTACCTTTGAAGGAGATCAATGAGAAGGAAGTTCTTGATTTCTTGGAAGGTATAATGATAAGGTTTGGTGTTTTGTTTATAGTCATTTTAGACAACGCAATGGATTTTCTTATTCTAAATCTAAGTGGATGGTTTGTTAAAAATGGGGTCTACCTCAATACTTCATCCAATTACTATCTGCAAGGAAACAGATTTGTTGAGTCTAGCAAAAAATACCTCATAAGGATTATCAAGTGCACAATGGAGACTAACAAGAGGACTTGGCATACACAACTTAAGACTGCCTTATGGGAAGATCAAATCAAACCTAAAAGGGCCATCGGGAATTCTCCTTTCATGTTTGTATATGGAAGGGAAGAAAAAATTCCACTCTCCTTCGAATTACCTTCTTTAGAGTTATCTCATTAGCTTGAAGTTATGGAGAGTGATCCTTTGACAGTCAGGTTTGTTGAGCTCATGGAGTTAGAATACGTACAGAAAAATCACATAAATTCTTTAGAGCAACATCAGTCTTAGGTTAAGAAAATTTTTGACAAGAAGGAATTTGATAGGTATTTTTAAGAGGGAGATTTAGTCCTCAAATGAGATGAAGATAGAGCCAAACCAAGAAAACACACCAAGTTTTACACTCTATGGATCATGCCATACATCATCACAAGTTGTAAAGAGGAAAATTAATTTTTTCTATCCAGGATCAGTGGAGAATAATTGCCCATTCATGTGAATTGGATACATCTCAAAGCTTGCTTTTGATATCATTCCACCCCTGTACAATTTAGTTAGGTTTTTTCCTCCAAGTGCTTATGCACATTGTTGTGTGTTGATGTTCTTTTAATTTCCTTGTTTTGTGTTTTTTGTGTTGTTCTTGCAACTTGTTTCATCATTGGAGGTTTTTTTCAAGGAGAAAAAAGTTTTCAAGGTTTCCATAAGAGTTTCATAATGTTGCTTCATTCAAAATTCTACAGTAGTCCATAAATGTCAAGTATTCATCAGATTCATTATAATTCATGCTTAACATTCTAGGGAGGTCCAATATTGCCTATACCAAAGAGAATCTGCGATATATCACAAACAATCAATTCACTTTCAAGATGCCAATATTGACTCCATGCCCAATGGATGACTTAAGGCTACTAGAATCATGCTTAATAGGAAATCATCCCCAAGAGGTCACCAAAAATGCTATCCAATTTTACACACATGAAAAAATTAGACAATGGGGTCCCATTACAATCAAAGTATGACATTGGTCCCAAGGACTCACATTTGGTCATCACAGAGATAACACAGTTAAAATAATTAATAAATTGCATAGGTGAGCTCACCTAGCATTGAACACAGTCAAATTGAACTCAAATTGGTGACAATTCAGTGTTAGCTTAGTTGATAAATAGGTCATGTATCATTGGAGCACAACTCGATGGGTCAGACAAGCCCAAAATTGAAAAGGGTTGGTCGAGCCACGTCAATGCGAGTTAATTCAACTCAACTCACGAAACAAAAAGATGGAAGATGCTTTGAAGGAGGACAGATTGGATCATTCTGATTCCACTCGGTTTAAATTTTTGATGTTGGGCTCATAAATGTTGAGGAAACATTGATGTCAACTAGCTCGATCGGTTGATCCAAGGTCGAGTCGCTTAGTTGTGAAAGAATATAGACTTTGCTTGATGTTGAGATATCCTTGTGGGAAATTTACAAGCTAAAGCCAAGTTTGGAGGTTCGGTGATGGCGAGCCAAGTTGAGAGTTCCACATCTAGGGAAGTGGGAAAAGTTATGGTCGAGCTCCAAAACATGGCATTGTGGAAAGTGGGCTTTGGGAAAATTTCATTCCATAGCCCAGTCTAGTAAAAAAAATGGTGTCGAAATCCCACACTCCAGTCTTCACCGTAGAAATTTAGGAGAACATTGCCATGTGGGGATGTCAAAATGATAACCCAACATGAGAGTTCCATGCAGAGGAGGATTCTAAATTAGCAGTTGAGTTATTAGGTGAGTCGTCAAGTTGATTCTGAGGGCATGGTAGGAGGTGAAGAATGAGTTTATCACCAAGCTATCTGGATGGGAGTTGTTAGAATTTATAATTGGTTGAAACATAAAAAACTTTATGGGAAGAAAGGACTCATTTCCTTATACCATCAAACGTCCAGGGCACAATTATAAGGCATCGTTGTGATGAAGGCATAACGTGGCCTCTATGTGAGAAATCCCACCAAGGAATGAGCCACTAGGAGCCCGAGTCTATAGTTGATTGATTAAGTGAGTCACCAAGTTGTCCACCATAATGGTAGACATTTGACATGTTAGAGTGAGTCTTGAGGGAGCCCATCTAATCAAAAAATTTTAATCAAACAAATACAGTGAGCTCATGTAAAAGAATAGAGGCAAGCTCACCGTTGGGGAAAAAGTTGCAAGAAGCTCATAACTCAGCAGTGGTGAGTACACAAGTAAGAGCTTGGTGATGATCTCAGTGCAGAGCTCAATACAAAAGAATCCAGAGCTTAGTCACAGATGGAAGGAGGAAGATAACTCGGTAGAACCATGGTGAGTGACTCATTGATCAATGCGTGAACATGGAACTTTCCTTGATCGTGGAGTAAGAGACAAGATCAATGTAGGGAATCTTGGCAGTTAGGTGATGCCAAGTAACCTAGCTCGATGTGAGGTAATGCAGTGGTGGTGAACTCATTGACGATCACTTTGCGATGGTCTCAGCACTCGGTGATGAGAATGGAACTTGATGCAAAAGAAGGGAAGTCGAGATGTTTTTCTATGTGAAAGGCCAACCAAGTACAAAAAATATCATTGGTATTGGGGTCCTGACAAGGATATAAGACTAGGTTCATCATGAAAGTAATGAGCTCATGTGAGGATTGTGAATGAAAACTCTAATGTCACACTATGTTGGATGAAGCTTGTGGAGTGATAGGAGATTATGGAAATCATCCATGGTGATGAGGATTATTAAACCTCCATGAAATTTTGATTTGAAATGAGGAGAGGGGTAATGGTCAAGTTGCTCGCTTTAAGTAATGCACTCATGAAAAGAATTTGGACAAGTGAGTCATTGTTTTCCAAGTAGCTTTGAAATAACTTGCTAATCCACTTGAAGGGAGCTCGACTCAATGAGTCGAGTCATGGCAAGGGATTCGATGCGGTGTACGTAAAATTGAGTTTGGTGAAGAATTTTGAATTTGAGTAAATTAGTTGATGTGAATACAAATAGCTTGAACACTGAGTGGTTTTCCACAGATTCGTAAGTAGGGTTCACACCAAGTTAAGCTCAAGATGGTAGAATGCAAATAGAGGAGGAGCTATACATCGGAATAGATGATTCAATGTTCTAGGTGAGCTCATGTTTAACTCGAATGGGAACTAGGGTAGACGTGGAGAGTGGGTCGTGTGAGTATAACTCATGCAAGTTGATGCACGTGGGAAGGAGAGGTGGTCTGAGGACTAGGTGAGCTTGACACAAAGCTCAACTCTGTGATGAAGAAAACTCAATGAAGAGCTCATTAAAGAGCTTGGTGGCTTTGTGGGGAGCTCAATGGTGAGCTGGATGGATGAAGGGAGTCATGCTCAGGTCATGGATAGCAAACTTGATGGTAATTTCAGTATAGAGATAGATGGGATCAGGTCCGAGTTGGCTCGGTTAGTGAACTCAAAACTCCCCAAAAGATAAAGCTCAAGCCCAACTCAGTGGGTTGGCTCGGCGAGCCAACCACCAAGTTGGGATATTTTTCCCTAATTTCATGGCCCCCAACGTTCTTCAAGTTGAACCAGTCTTCAGGGGGGCCACCTTTAATTTATTTAAATATTTTATTAATAATATTTATTATTATTATTAAAATATTTTATTTTAAATATTCTTTTAATTAGTTGAGAGGATTAGGTCAATAAGAAATTAGTGGCACATGATGGAACCTTCTCAACTGATTCAACCAACTATAATAAATACATCATGTGCCTTCAATTTAGAGAAAGGAATTTATGACTTCTTCTCTCCTCTCTCAAAACTTCTTCTATAAATGTAAGTTGGAAGCTCATTCCAACGAGTTGGACAAGTTAGACTTTTGAGACAAGTGTATAGTTTTCAATAAACCTCCTTCTTCTGTAAATTGTTTTTATATGTTGAGGAAAATTTCAAGCCTCCTCTCAACATTGTAATGGAAACTATTTCCTCTTCTCAATGTATGAAGCATTGTACATGTTTTTGAAGTAATAAAAGTGTGTGCTTTGTGACTAATATTTGTCCTTTCATCCTTCTATACTTCTTTGTGCCTTTCTCATGATTATAGGTACATTGTGCAAGTTTCAGTTTCTATTGTAGGTTCTTGGAGTTCTATGTTTATCAAGTGGTGGAGTATTGCATGTAGTTGAGTTATGGTGCTTTTTCATCCTTCTCAAGTTCATCCTTCTTCACTAGAAGACTAATATGCCATTATCTTATTTAATTTTAACAAAGGGAATGCATGCTTCTTAGTTTTTGGTCTATCGTTTACCCTCTCTATGTTGTAGAAGGTGAATTTTCCTTATGGTGTACAAAACCGTCTTCAATTTAACCCTGCCTGAGTTTAGATAATACCCTTTATTTGGTTCATCACCATCCCTAGTATAGTTTCATTTCTTGCAAATATCTTTCCCTAAAACCCATGAAAATGTTAGCATAGGTCTAAATAACCATTTTTATTGCACTAGGAATAGTACAAACACTTAGTTTAGGAAGAGGAAGTTGGCCTTCTCTGGAGGTTCACCTTGAGCCCAAGTCCCATAGCTTGAGAGGTGATCCCGTGTTTCCAAATCATACTGAACGTCCTATTTACATTTAACCATTCAAAGGGTGCAGTGATTCGGTGACAACAGAAGACCAGAAGAGTTGATGGGAAGTATGTGAAGGATGACTTAAAAATCCCATAAGAGCCTATATGGAAGAATACTGTGGGATAGAAAATAATACACAAATTTTGATGTATTAGCACTATCATGTAGTAGTGTAACGTTAATTACAAGGATAGTGATCTAATGAACATCCTGTTTAATGAAAATTTTTCTAAAGAATATTCCGTGCGCACAAGGATTCAAAACCAAGTGCGAGCACAAAGAAGTCATGTTTGTTGAAGGAGTGTGATTTCTATTTTAGAATGAACAATTTCTTGCCAATTTCAGTATTTAATGCATATAAAGACTGAGGAGACTATATGTGACATAACACCAATATATGTATAGTCATGTAGTTAAGTCTGCGAACTCATTGAGTAGTTTGGGGAATTAGAAATATCTACATGAACTAGAAGAGAATCATGAAGATATACCTTGTGGATGGATGCATAATGGTGGATTACACTTTGAATCACCCATAAAGGATAGATTTGTAGAGGATAGAAAACATCCTTCCAATGGAACACCGATTGTGTCAAAAAGTAAATTCTTGAGGGAAATATCAAGAGAAGATAGAAGGCGTATAGTTGTGTGTTCATTAGCTTACCCCACACAACAGGGGATCACAAGTACAAGGGAGAATCACTTCAATGCAAATCAAGATGTGAAGTATAAGTAAGTGACTCGGAGATCACCCTTGTGCGAATGATTTCCTAGATGGATTTTACCCATGCCATCAAATAGGACTTGATACCATGTTTACATATTTTCAGGGCAAATATGATGTAATAGAATGATGATCACTATACTAAAATGTTATGCGTAGGATGACCAGAGTGTGGCGACAATTTTAAGATTTTCTTGATGTTTGGTCATTTATTCATGGGAATCTTGAGGCTCATATCATAGCATCTTCAGTAATATGTTCACCTGGGAATTTTAATAACATGGGGAATGTTAGGAGTTATGTACATTAATTCGCATAACCGATACATATGACCCATTTTCATTCAAATACATCATCTAATCCAGTTGGCATGCATGGATGATTTCCAAATGATTTATTTATGTAATGCATCTTTCCAAAACTGATCGTGGACGTAGAGGTAAGACATCATTAGATCTAAGGACTAATACAGTGAGATGAATATGTGCAATGAGATACATTCAAGAACATATAGATACATATATGAGTTGTCAGGGATAAGTACCTTTGGGCATGAATAACATCACCATAGCAACTCATTTATGAAGTACTAAAAGAGAATATATTGATGCATTTTTCTGTAGTAATTTTTTCATTGTTTATTTAGATGCATCATGCATGCATATTACAGTCACATACCAAGGAGGAGCATATTGTGTACTTGAGTCCAACCTTGTTTAGTTCTTGTGTGAGACAGTTTCAAGTGAGTTTAGAATAAATGGTGCATATGCTTCATGAATGAGAAGAAGTGTTGTAACTTTGTATTTGTGAAAAATAATTATTGGCAAAGAAGGGTTGAAGAGTGGAACTAGAGAAGGTGAGAATTGTTGTTGGATAGAAATCATGAAGCAGTAGAATTTGAAGCTAAGATGTTTCCATGGTGAAGGTAGTGATATTTATAGGAATTACCAGTGTCAAGATACTTGACCAGGTAGTAAGAATGTTGACCACATATCCCATGAGGTGGAGTTAAGGGAAATGCATGCCAATATGATAAGTATTTTTCTAGAGTACGGACGTAGAATAGGTTACTTCCAGAGATATGAAAAATAAAGGTGACTAAATAGTTTAGCATAATGCATTATTTGATCGTATAAGCAAGGATAGTTTTAGGTGGGTTTTCCCTGATGTTACGTGTGGCATAGAAATTATAGTTTTTATGAGTCAAAGACAGGTAAACTGGAGAGACTTACTTAAGAAAAAACTGGCGGAGTAATTCCAAGAAAAATCATTCATTTTATGATAAGGAGGACTATATGTCTATTGCACAAGCATTGGCAGAAGTGGAGGAATTGTTTGATTCTTTAAGGTTTATGTGTTGTATACATGATCACAAACTCTATTATTCATTTATAAATAATTAAGGTAATTTGAACCAAAGACATATGAAATAGGTGGTATGAGAAAATGACTAAGTATCAAAACAAGTATGAACACATGCACGAACATAGAGGTAGAGAAAGTACGCGAGAGGATGTATACGTAGGAGGAACAAGATTACATGTAGGACTGTGTAGGAAGACAATCAAGTTGAGGACTTAGCTATTTTCTAGGGATAGTCTAACAATAGACTTGGAGTGCTCATCACGCAAAGGCTACCTTGGAAAGAAAGTAATATCTATTTTTGGAGAAAGAACATGCAAACCAAATATTAAATCACATGCATAAGTTTATCTATTTATAGGATTAGAGCATGGTATTATTATACAGTCTATTATTAGAAAAAAAATTTGTAAAGCATGCATATAAGTATGCATGGCTATTTTTGAGCACGTCTATTATTATGAGATGTATGGGAAGTGAAGGGCAAGTCCCCACCCCTATAAATAATTGGTTTAAGACTTGTTATGGTACCATTGATACCACTATTGTGTTAGTATTGTGCTTCTTTGGTAGAGTTGTGTGCATGAATCTGTGTTCACATACACTGGATATTTTGTATCATCTTCTCACTATGTAGTTTTCTAAGAATTAATGGATAATTATGGTTGGATTATGACCTTTGATGTAACTAATTATGGATATGTGTTTATGTAATTAATCTTAGTTATGGTTATATGATATTTTTCCTTATTACATGTATTTCTAAGTAAGTTCATGTAATGGTTTAGTATGATGAATGGATTCTTGATCGAATACCTTGAGGGATATTTATGCTAACATATTGACAAGAATATACAAACGAGGTGCCTAGTAGTTACACTCACTTTGGGTGAGCATTCAGTTACACTTGATGAGGTGTCATCATGCATAACATTTGAGTGGTAAAATAAAAGACTACAAGGAAAACAAGTTATAGCTAAATAAGAAAGTAGTCATTGAGGAAGTAGAATGGAGTAACGAGGACATTGCAGTGGAGATAATCGACTAAATTTGGAATATGGTTTTTCTGGGAGGGCGTGATATAAAATAGTGAAATTGGAGGAGTGAAAGAGATTGCATAGTATATGCATGATGTGTAAAAACAAGTGCACATATATTTGGAAAAGAGTAATGTGTGGTACAAGTAGCATGCAAATATGAAGAGGAGAGAAGAGAAGTACCAAGTGGTAAACATGGTCTTTGAGGTTTATTCTGCCCTAAAGACATAAAGATTCCCTAGAGGTTACATGAGTAGATGAATTACAGAATGAGACATATGGGTCAAGCCATGTAAAAATGCTAATGAAGAGGTGATTCATGTGACTAGAAGATATGATATTCTAAGTTACTATTATGAAGCCTCAAATCTACAAATGATGTTGTTACAATGATTGAATTCCTATTTGTTACCCGTGTTTTGAGGTGTACAGACATTGAATCTTGAATGATCCCCTAAAATATTATTCCCCAAGAGATGGTATATGGAGACATCACTTGAAAAGAATAAAGTGCATGAGGAAATTAAATAGGTGATGGTACACTAGAACTGAAATGACACCACATGATCTGACTAGCTAAATACATATTTGATCAAGTGGAAGGTATCTAGAGAAACTGGAGACGAAACGTGCTTAAGTTGAATTTGTAAACTCTACTAAACATGGATATATCTGATTGAAATACCTTATGTAATGTGCATGAGAAAGGAGTTCTACATGGTTCATTTAATCGTAAAATAATTCATATGATGTCAGAGCAATCTGACAACTCAAGAAATGATACATACCTAAAAATTTGACTAATGTAGGGAATAAGTGCATAACATAATGTGTCAATAAATAATTGTTATTTGTAAAATAGGGAATATTTTTGTCTTTCAAATTTCAATCCATGTGTTCACACTCTAGGTGCACTCAGATCTAGGATATTCATGATCACATCACTGTTGAGCCTATTGGAAAATTTGGGATGTTTTTACGTGCACTAGGTGAGAAATTATAGAAGTAGGGGGAAATAACATTATTTGATAAAAAGGGTATTTAAAGATATGGAACATATGTTTGGTAAATAAACGCAATATTTCAATGTGAGCCTTAGTGTCCAATGGTGAGTATTTTATAGGAGATGTGAAAACTAATAAAAGGTTTGTGTGTAACTTGGTTTTTTCCACACAGCTTGTGTAGATGGGGATGAAGCAAAATTCCGTATGGCAGATGGATTCCGCATAATAGAACATGAATGATAGATGTGTCATATATATAATTCCTTGATTATTGAGGTTTCATAATAGGGATCAGAAGATGATACATCGGGAAGTAGATGGTCATTTGATGTGGAAAATGCCATTGTTTCAACTTGTATATCTATTCCTAGTGTCTATATTTCATTAAGTGGTCAGGAAACCAAAATAATAATATACATAGTCAATATTGAAGCTAGATGGTAAATTGTGCTTTTTATGACTTGAGTGTGCATAAGGAACCATTATTGGTTAAAATTATGATAATTGCAAATCTTGCAAGTTTAGGACTACAACCCTTTTATTTGAATGATTCCTTTCAAGGATCATTGCTCTAATTTGCTTATTTACAATTTTTTATGAGGAACTTAATTGACAATCCAATGTAATAAAATAAAATAAAGGATCTTTGGACTATCGAAAATATATTATCCTTTATTATTCTACACATTTTTGGCCTTTATTGTGGTAGAATTGTTTATGGTTGTGGAAGATATTCTTGGGTTCTACAATATTATTTTCTAGTGTTTTATGGAGCTGGGCCTTTTTGGATGATTTTATTTCTAGTCTAGATCTATTTGGAGAGGGTTGGAAATGATTCGATGGAAGAGCTTCAAAAGTGAAAGGAAGATCTACATAAGGTGTAACTTGAAGAGCTATGGAAAACAGAGAAATGAGTGAAGTGACGGTGGGAAATGAATCTTCTAGGAGTCATGGTATTTTTAGGCTATTTAACAATGAGTTTGTAAGAAGAGATGTAGAAAGAGAAACGTGAAGTTATATGGGAGATGATTGTGCACAGAGTTATATTTTTCACTTGGGTTGTGGAAGACCTATTTTTTCTTCAAAATAATTATCTTCTTGGTCTTCCTATGGTTTTGGAAAAAAAAAACCAATATTTTATGAAGTTGGGTTGTTTTTGTACCTTTATTGTAATATTGATATTGTAATTAATATCTTCATGATTATTAATGAAATGGTGAAGGACCCAATAACCCCCCTTTTTACCAATATAAAGAGAATATTTCCATAAATATCCTAGTGGCATAAATAAAATGACCATCAAATCTAATTAAAATATGTTTAATTACAGTTTACGTATTTAAAATATAGTGTTTCCAAACAAAGTCAAAAATGGGTTATCATATAACCGTTCTAATATTTAGACTCTTATAACCTCAAAAAAATAGAAACATTTTAAGATAACAAATAGTTGAAATAACGAATGAGTATTTTAGAGTAGCATAAGAAATTCCAAGATGCACTTAAGAGTAAAATCAAACTTTGAGTAGTAAAGTATGTATGTATAAGTAATTGAGCATAATTTATTTTAGAATATGAATCCACATAGGAAAAAAGAGAAATATCAAGTTAGAAAAAATTGTAATCTTATAACCAATTAACCATTATTTTAGTAGGAAGTCCACTTCCATAGTGTCATCACACCCATTGTGATGTAGGAGCATCCTAGATGAACAAGTAAGCTTGCATCAACCAAAAATATGTTAACTATGTACAATAAATCCAAATACTCGAATGTGTAAGAATACATGTGCAAAATTTGGAATTTTTGTGTTTTATAATATTTTCATGTATAGAAATTACACAAGACTATGGGATCATCACAAAAGTTGGAATCATAAAGGAAATTTACTAGATTACTAAGGGTGGGAAACATGTTAAGGTTCAACTGCACACAAGCATGGGAGGTACAAAAACTGTAGAAGAAATGTCTGCAAGGATTTCACGTAAACAAAAACAAAATTAATTTGATTTCTTGGATTTAAATAATTAGGGAGATGAAAAGGAAAGCTTCCAAGGATCCATGTGACAATGAAATTGATTACACGGGAATAATCCTAACAAGTAAAATTTAATACAAACCATGGAAGTATCCTAAAATTTAGGATATAATGATGAAATGTCTATAACAAATCAACTATCTATAGTAGAAAGTAAAGAAGTATATATTTTTATGGATATACATAGTGGATGGTCGTGAGTTATATTGGATAAATTAAGTAGTAATTAAGCTCTTGTATTTAAGGATATAGAAATATCGAATCAAGGATTCAATCTATGAAAAGGAAGAAGAGTTCAAAATATAACCATTAGAGAGAATAGAGACAAGAAATATTGAGAGGGAGAATAGGTACAAAGATTAAACCATTTGAGGAAGAGTAAGAGAGAAGTGTAGAATTTCTAAGACTACACCATTATAATACACATATCTAGTAATTATAACTCCATTTTACATAAATATAATCTAATAAATTTGTCACTTTCTATAATAATATAGAGTACTCAAGTTTTATTCAATACTCAAATTGCTTGTTTTATGATAATTCATAAGGCATTCATTCACTTGGATCCCCAACCACAAATACATCAGGTGGTATTAGAGAAATGTGTAAAATCTAAGAGATAATGATTAGGAACCTTAGTATAGGTGAGACCTACACAGGATCTAATGAATACTTACAATAGTAGGATCTATTATTGATAAATTAATTTTCCACTAAGAAATAGATAAGGTGTTGTGAATTCATAGTAAATTAGAGTGTTGTATGGACTGATCAACAAGTTGAGAAATGTGTAAACTAAATTGGTTGTGGTAGAAGAAAACCATCGAAGAGGTTTTGTGATAAAAATGATTAGAATGATGATGTGGAAGAAGTAGAATGTGTAGTTTGGGAAGACCACGAAGATGAACAAGTTACAGTAGAGTATAGTGAAGTGATAATTTTGCAAGTTATGTTTAATATGGGACATGATCTAAAGATGGATGTTTCATTTTTCTTAGGAAAATTGGATACTGAATATTTGGTGGATTATATAAAAAACATCAAAGAATATTTTTAATTTGAGAATATTGGAAATATACAAACGTGAAGATTGTGTTGACCAAGTTAAAATGGTCATACAACATTACGATGGAATAAATTCCAAAATTAATGTCACTGGAAACGAAAGGACAATATTTTCAAGTGGGATAGGATGTTCATAAAAATGGAGCCTAAATTCTTACCTAGGGATTACTAAATGGACCTATTTAAGAGATTATATAGACTGCATCAAATGAATACGAGCGTTAAGGAGTAAACTAGAGAGCATTACTATATCAATATCATATATGGGTACAATAAATATGGCCAAAAGGTCACAATATACCTTAATGATTTGAGTTTTGGAATCTAGGAAGATTTAAGTATGGATTGAATCCATATGATGGAGAAATTATACCAACATTTTCTTAAAGTTGGGGATAATTTGACATGCACGAGTCAAAAATACTATGCACATAAGAGATATTTGTGTGTGGTGGTGTAATGGGGAACAACACTGGAAGAGGTAAACCTAGGGAGACATGTAGTTATGTGTGTATTGATGTGAAATCACAAGAGAAATAATTCATGTGAGGGGGATAACATATTATTGATCTCTTAGACATGGAATATTTAGTAGAATAATGGGAAGATGACTCCCTTGAAATTGTTTTTAAGATGTGGAAAAGTTGGAATGTGTGTATGAATGTCCACATGCACAACACAAATGAAGTAGATGAATAAAGGAGACTATACAAGTAGCACATAGAAGTGGGTATTTGATTATATATACTAATAATTTAGAGGAAACATATCAACGATAATACCTTATCCTAAAGATAATTCTATTGAATCCAATGCAAAAAGATAGTAATCCTACACAGTGGAAGACTATTTTTTGGAATATAAGAATATCAAAGGATAAATGTTATAAGGTTATTTATGATAGTGATAACATAAAGAATTTGGTTTCTTATAAAATGTTAGATAAGTTAGGTCTAGAGAAAATTGTACATAACCCATAAAGAGTTTCATAGCTACATAAGGGCCACAAAATTATAGTGGGTCTAGAATTCCTTGTGAAATTTTAAATAGGCATGTACCACGATGAAGTATTATATGATATTATGTCTTTTTTTTATTAAAGGTAAAATTTAGGGTTGAGGGAACCCTACCCCATTACAAAGAGTTGTTGCATACTTACATATTGGCCAATGGATTTACCTTTAAAGGCCATACATGTTCCAAAAGTTCAAAAACAAAGACTACAATATAAGATATCCATTAGATAGGAATTACAATATATAACAGTCCAAAGGATCATACTAACAGCATAGGGATAAATGAACAACAGATTAAAAAAATTTGAACATCATTATTCTTTGACCAGTTCTTCCACCGTCTCCATATAGCCATTCCATTCATTGACCAGTGTTGTTATTGTCTCCTTCCAGTACTTGTAATTTGGTTCTTGAATCACCACCTTCGGTCCGGTTCCTTCCTTTTCCTTTTCTTTTGCCAACTCCATGGACTGGATCATTTCGTCCAGTACTTATATGATATTATGTCAATGAAAACTAATCATGTATTATTAGGAAATCCCAAGGGTTGTGAAAAAGAGGTTGTGCATGGTGGGAGAAAAAAAAATTATTTCCTAGATAAAGATGAGAATAATTGTAATGTTTATCCTTTAAAGGAATAGGAATAAGAGGTATAAAGTTGAGTTTTCACAAAGGTGTTGATGGTGACCAAAAATGATTTCCCACAAAATGTAAAGGTAGAAAAGGTATGCTTTACACTTAAATAAAATATTGTGTAATAAGAGAGTGTAGTATGTGATAAGAGTCTAAGTGAGGTGTGAAAATATTGGAATGCATTTGAAGATATTATTATCCAAAATAAGCTCATGCTTATTTTTGGTTAACTGAACCTATTTTTCCTCTTTTAGTTCTTCAATCCAATTTTTAGATATTCCAATAACTTAAGGTTTCTTGAAAAACATCTTCATCGGGTGGGAAATTTATTCCCCTTTCCAAAGATATAAAGAAGTCCCTCTAACTCCTCATATTTTTCAAGTTACGAGCCGACGGGCCTTGGAAGGTATTTTTTCTCAAAAGTGGGCCGGCATGAGTTTTTAAGGATTTTTGCCAATGCGGAGAGGTGGAGCGGCGGGAGATATTGAGACTTTTTGTCTAAAGCGAAAATGCGGGTTGTTGCACCCAAAGAGGAAAATTTACCTAAGTGAATTTTGGGTCTATGGGGAGTTTTGGAATTTTTGTGCTTTTTACAAATAAGGAACAAAGTGAATTTTAGGCCCGCAAACCTGCGGGGGATCTTAAATCCAAATGAATAAAAATTCCTAAGGCCCACAAAAGAACACGTGGCCATGTCGAAAAGTCAAAGTGGGATGGTGGGTTGTCGGAGGCAATTTGAACTTTTTTCCCCAAGAAGGTGTAAAGCAAAAAATGCATTACGCCTCTGCCGATGCCCAAAGATCCACGTGTCAAGCCTCAATTGCATGCAGGATGGCAGGCCTTGGAGTGAATTTTTTCCTAAATGGAAAAAACAATCTGTCAGGCCTAAAAAATGATTTTTTGCCAAATACTGAATTGTGGGCTATAGCGAAAATTTTACATTTTTGCATTTTTGAAGTCAAAGGGAAGAAAGTGAGTTTTGGGCCCGTAAACCCATTCTGCTCAGTGGTTTTTACCATTTTGTATAGACCCGACTCAAACATTGAAATGGACATATCTTTCGACCCAGTTCCTAAAATTCAACAAATTTGACACCATTGGAAAGTTCTCGACATCGCCTATGCCAAGGAAATCTGAAACTTTAATTTCAAAGAGGTTTGATGGGTGAAAATGGGGAAAAGTCTTCATGGCATTAATACATGATCCAATTTCTCCAATAACCAGATCAGATTTGATTTGATCCACCGTTCTTTCTTTCTTCAACACACCGAGTAGACACAAAGCGATGGACATGACAGATTTGGGGAAAATTTGTAGAGGCATTAATGGCCAATAACTAAGCTTCAAATTATTTTTTCCACCTCTCTCTCCTTCTTCTCTCTGTGTTGAATCTATAAAAGAAGGGGTGTTGGACATTTATGTTTTGTGTCCTCCCTTTCTCCCTTGTTTACAAGAAATTTTTTGGAGCTTTCCAAACCTCCCATACAAGTTGTAATCCAATATTTTCGCCTCTTGTCCACTACAATGCATTATATCAACTCTTGAGCAATTATATTTATATATCTCTGTGTGTGTGTGTGTGTGTGTGTGTGAGTGTGTGTGAGTGTGTGTGTGTGTGTGTGTGTGTGTCTATGGATGATTCTCAACCCTCTCATGTGTTCATTGTTGTCTTTCCGATCTTTTATTACAGTTTGGTTACTTGTGCATGGTGTTCGTATTGCATTTTTGTTTGTTTGTGTTAATTTGTAAAATGAGTTTTTGACATTCCTTTGGTGCATAACCTCATTAGCTTAGGTTTACTTTCTCACATCTTCTCAACCCTATCTCCTTGGTAGCATAGAGTAGGCTTAGAGAAGATCCTATACAAGATTTTATTTGTATGCACCTGAATAGAAGAATAGGAACTGGCCTTAATCCGAAGAGCTCTCTCAACTCGCAAGGTCCCACACTTTGAGAGATGCTCCATGTTGTGTAATCACACTAAGAGTCTCAACCCATCTAGTTGTAGATATTCAGCGATTCTATGATTTTACACTAAAAGTTTTGGCACACCCGATGGGAGACCAAGAAGTCTCCATATTTATTGCAGCAACATTGATGTGCACTTACTATAATTTTAGCTTTTAAGAAGCTTTAAAATTACACATCTAACGACTATAAAAGAATCAGAATCTACTGGTCTCAACAGTCCAAGCTTGTCAAGTTCATGAGAAGAATACAAACAAGGTCAAGAAATAGAGAGGAGGAACTATTTGTCTATCTACACTTATCCCTAGACAATAGGGGAAGAGGGAGAAGAGCCTAGAGGTCTCCATCTACACCAAACATAACCTTGTCAACACCTCCTCCTGGTAGACTGTTCATTCAATCAACAAGGGTTCTCAAGCCAATCAGGATGGTACAGCCAAATCCTTATGTCAATTTCACTGGCAGCATCCCAATCACCCTTAATGCATAGAATCCAATCTCAGTTGCAGCATTACAGAGCATCCCATATTTCACTTGAGAGAACCAGACTTCTAGTGACCACATTCAAGACATTGTAAATGTCTGTGAAATACTTGAGATCACTGAGTTGGACATTGCAGTTAAGTTACTAGCCTATTCACTCAAGGGTAAGGATTCACAATGGTTCAGGAGTCTAATAGTAGGCTCTATTCAAACTTGGGACCATATTTGCAAAGCTCTTCATAATTAATTTGGAGAAAAGGGAGATAATCTATCCTTGTTGGAGCAACTGATAACAATCAAGAGGGCCCCTAACGAGCAGTTGACATATTTCAACCTCATATTTCAAAGGACATGGGACATGATTCCATTGGCTGTAAGGCCCATAGATGAAGATTCTTTGTTATACTTTCTTAGAGCTCTAAATTATGATATTTTTTTAATGATTCAATCAATGGGAGGCACCACCTTACCTGCAGCTTATGACATTTCCATAAGAGCTGAAAATTGTTTAATTCAAGCTCAAAAACTTGCTCCTAGGCCACCCATACCTCTATACCCAGAACTATCAGCCTCAAGCACTAGTTAGACACCCACATTGGCTCCTATACCCACTCGTAGGAATCATAGTTCAGTTGAAGCCTCTACCTCATCCTCTAGCACCTCAAAAGAGCTTCAAGAAGTTATGAAAAAGCTACAAAACCTAGGGAATGAGCTAGTGAATATCAAAAGGCAATAGACTCAGAGTTCTAGGCCATATCAATCTCAAGCTCAGTATCATTCTAGACTCCCATATCAACAAAATAGGCCACCAGCTCAAGATGCGAATTAGAATAAAAACCAAGGACAACCTCAAACTTCTAGGCCTTTCTAGTCATATGATCTGAACAAAGCTTCAACATCGAGGGCCTTGATTCCAGCACAAAACAAAACGGCCCAAGAATATGATTGGTGTTTCTCATGCAATCAACCCCATAATTAATCAATGTGTTTTAATGGTGCACTAAACCAAGCCTTGATGGTACATACCATTGGTATGTCACAAGATTCTAGCTAAGAAGAAAATTAGAAACAAGGAGTTCATCAAGAAGCACCTCCAAGTCAGACTATGCTTGTCAATTGGCAAGCTGAAGATTTATGTGGGACGAATCAAACACCTTATCAAAGTGTAGCTACTAATAAATGGTCCAAAAAAAAGGAATATTGGAGAGGCACAATCACCAAACGTGGGTAATCCTCAACCTTCCATTTCTCCACAAGGTATTGGCACTCAGAATGCAACTCCCAATATGAAAATCCAGTCCAATCCACCATCCAAACCCATTTAGACACCGGTTGTAACAACCCATGTGCAAGAGAAAAATGTACCAGGCAAGGGGCAGCAAAAGGATAGCTCATTTAACATCATTGAACAAATGAAGAAGACAAATGTGAACATTTCAATGTGGGATTCACTGGACATTCTAGGACAGAGAGATCTATTACAGACTATTATGGCTAGTTAGTCAAGTTCAAATCAGCCTCCTAACCAACAAGATAAAGTTCTTAGCAATGCATCTCAGCCTAGGGGAAATCATGGAGGACAACAAGGTAAGAATTTTAAGCCCCCTCCGTTCTATGTTTCATTGATCATTGGGAACAAATTTTTACATAATTGCATGATTTATTCGGGAGCAAGTAGCTCTTTAATGCCAAAGCAAATAGCTGATTAGCTAGGTCTTCAATACGAATTCATCTCTAGGAGGTAGTGCAATTAGATGGGACAACAATGACAACTGTTGGAGTTATCAAATATTTGAGCCTCGCACTGCATGCCTACCCCAATGTGATTGTGTTACAAAACGTATCAGTCATAGACTTGCCACAAAAGTTTTCATTGTGTTTGTTAAGATACTTCACTACTAATATTGGGGCTACCTGTCTGCAGATTGGTCACACATGCTCTTTAGAACAAGGTACGAAGCTAAGGCCACAATTAGTTCTGAGCCCATTATAGATTACCATATTGAGTCTTATGTACCCAGCCTAATCAATGTCAATTGTTCAACCTTTGATCAAGAGAACCTCCTAAGCACTTTTGAAGAAGATACCAAGGTTGGTTGTATTCCATACTTGACTCTTGATGAGTGGGCAAACAAGAGACATGCTTTTGACCCTTATAATGAGATGGAGGAATTTGAGTTAGGAGTCTATTGTTTGTATGAGGAGAATCACCCTCTTCCTGACATCATTAAGCCAGAACACAAATATGATAATGAAGTATGGCATTTGTTCTTTGATAGCTCAAGGAGTAGACAAGGAGCCAGTGGAGGGGCTATGCTTGTTTCACCTCAAGGTATGAAATACTACTCATCTTTCCATTTCAAATTTTCTTGTTTAAAGAACACATCATAGTATGAGGCTTTGGTCCATGGGCTGCATTGGGAAAGGAAAAGAGGAATCAAGAACTTGCAAGTGTTTGGTGACAGTGAGCTAGTTGCTAACTAGGTCTGAGGAAAAAATTCTTCTAAGAACGATCTGCTAAAGAGCTACAAGAACCGTGTATGGGACCTCATTAAGGATTTTGAAGCATTCGGAATCAATTCCATCCTAAGGAAGAAGAATAAAGCATGGACGCGGTTGGGGCAGCCTTCGACATTGTGGAGAGTATCAAGAGTTATAAATCCCATCCCCGTATTAAGTTGGTTGTGAGGCCAGTTGTCCCAGACAACAACACAAGTTGGAAAGTTTTCAAAAATGATCAACAAATTGTCAACTTTCTACAAGAAGAAGTTGAGTTCTCCTCCGGGAACCAAGATAGGTTGGAGAAGCAGTATGGAAATCAAGTGGTGCAGCTAAGGACCAACAAACTACCAAAGGGTCTTATCACTTTGGAATCAATCTTCAACCCAAATTTCCAATTCCGAAAGGAGAAGGTGAATATTCAGGTAAAGGGTGAAGATTCAAATCCCATTGCCATAGAAGAAGGCAAAACATTGTAGATTGGCAAGGTAAGCACTCAACAAGAAAAATATGATTTTATTCAACTTTTTCAAGAATTCCCAGATGTTTTTGCCTAGACTTCCAAAGATTTAAAAGGTTTCAACCCAAAGCTGTCACAACACGCTATCGAGTGGGATCCATGAGGTAAGCCTTTCAGAAAGAAGAAAAGGCCAGTAAACCCTCACATAGAGCCTCTCATGAGAAAATAATTGAACAAGATAATTGAGGCCAGTATCATCTTTCCTATCAAGAATTCGAGTTGGGTTGCAAACTTGGTGCCTGTGAGGAAGAAAAATGGATAAACAGACTGTGTGTGGACTTTCATGATCTGAACAGAGAATCACTCAAGGACCACTATCCACTTACATCAATGGAACATATCTTACAGGTTGTAGCTGGGTCTAAAAGGTTTTCATTGTTAGATGGATACTCAGGTTATAACCAGATAATGGTGAAAGAGGAAGATCAATTCAAGATATCCTTCACCACCAAATGGGGAACATATGCTTATAATAATATTCCATTTGGAATATCAAATGTCGGAGCAACATTTCAGTGAGCTATGGACATGGCATTCAAGGGCTTAATCAACAATAGCATCCTAGTGTATCTAGATGATATCACCGTCTTCTCAAAGAATGTTACAGACAATATCTTCCACCTTAGGCAGGTATTTTAGAGGTGTATAAGGTTTGGAGTATCACTAAACCCAAAGAAGTGTGTATTCCTAGCTCATGAGGGTAAATTTTTGGGCCACATTGTCTCAAGGGAAGGTTTGACAATTGATCCTGAAAGGGTGGAAGCCATCCAGAAAATTCCATTGCCATAGCACAAAAGATCTATTCAAAGATTCTTGGGGAGGATAAAATTTGTTCATATGTTTGTACCTGATTTTGTCACTCTTGTGAAGCCTTTAACAATGATTTTAATGAAGATTCTTGCATTTAAATGGATAGCAGAAGGCAAATAGATTTTTGAAGCCATCAAGCTCATAATATCACAAGCTCCAACTTGTATTAACCCAGACTTCTCAAAATACTTCATGCTATATGCTTTTGGAAGGTCAGACACCATCTCAGCCATCTTGGTCCAACCCAATGAGGAAGGTTCATAACAACCAATAGGATTTTTCAGTCAGAGCTTAGAGGAATATGAGTTAAAATACTCTTTCATTGAAAAAAAATTCTTTGTTGTTATTAGAAGCTTGAAGACAGTTCAGACACTTGATCTCAAAAAATAAGATTCAACTACTAGTATCTCATGTTGGTGGAAATTATTTTCTCCTGAACAAGGACTTGAATGAGAAGATAGCAGGTTGGATCACCCGGGTAATGGAATATGACATTGAGATCAAGGTTATCAAACTGGTATGAGACAAGGGCCTATGTGAACAGATCACCTCCAAGCAACAGGTTGAGTCAGTGGGTGGAAAAGAGGTTATCCTATTTCTACAAAATGATCAAGAGAAACCAACTAATGATGCACCTACTACATGTTGTACCCAAGCCTTCATTCATTACCTCCAAATAGGTTTGTGCCCCCCATAATGGAATAAAGCAAAGAGAAGATACTTCATACTGCAATCCATTCCATATGTTTTTTTTGGTGGTGTCTTGTTTAAAAAGGATATCAATAGTTTTCTATTGAGGTGCATTAAGATAGGCCAAATCAAGAGAGTGTTGCATGACTTCCATGATGGAGAAGTGGGAGGTCACTTTTCCCCTCTAGTAACAACTCTCAAGATCATGAAAGCTAGCTATTATTGGCCTATAGTTTTCAGGGACTGCTACTCATGGGTCAAGAAGTGTAAAAAGTGTGCATTATCCATAGGAAAGGAGAAGCTAGCAACTCCTCCCCTTCATCCCATTTTAGTGGATCAGCCATTCATACAGTGGGGACTAGACTTCATTGGGGTGATTAACCCAAATTCAATCCAAGGCCACTAAGTGGATACTTACTACAACAGATTATTTCACCAAGTGGAATGAAGCACTGGCACTAAAAGAAGTAAATGAATCTAGACATCTTGGATTTCTATGAAGGAATAATCACCAGGTTTGGAGTCCCTATCACCATTATATCAAATAATGCATTTCCATTCCTTGGTACAAGGATCATTGACTAGGCATTCAAGAATGGTGTGTACCTCATCACTTCATCAAACTATTACCCTTAAGGTAATGGTCAAGCAAAGTCCACAAATAAGAACCTGTTAAGGATTATCAGAAGGAATCTTGATGAAAACTAGAGAAATTGGCATGCAAAGCTCAAATTAGCCCTATGGGCTTATAGGATCACATCCAAAAGGTCCACATGCAGCTCCCCATACAATCTTGTATATGGAAAAAAGGTAGTATTTCCCATATCATTGGAGTTTTCCCGCTTTGGAGCTCATGAAATAGTCAGAACTAGACAAGTTTAAACATTGATCAAGAAGACCTTTGATAAGAAATCAGAGTTGATGGAAGTAGGAGAGGAAAGAGAGCATGTAATGCAGGTCATGGAGAAGGATCAAACATTGATCAAGAATACCTTTGATAAGAAATCAATAACAAGGACATTTTTATGAAGGAGACTTAGTTCTAAAATGGGATTTTGATTGAGAAAAACTAGGAAAGCATTCCAAATTTGATGCCATTTGGAGTGGCCCTTACATGATCATAAGGTGCACAAGTAGTAATGCCTTCTGGCTAGATAATTGGATGGTGAAGAATTGCATAATCCCAATCAATGGGATATACCTCAAATACTGCTACCAAAAGGAAAAATTCCTCTCCCTTGTAAAATATTAGCCTAGGTTTTAATTTCCCTAAGTGTGTATGCACATTGTTTTGTTGTATCATAGTTTTTTTTCCCTGAG
Source organism: Taxus chinensis (assembly GCA_019776745.2). Taxonomy (NCBI): domain Eukaryota; kingdom Viridiplantae; phylum Streptophyta; class Pinopsida; order Cupressales; family Taxaceae; genus Taxus; species Taxus chinensis. The sequence goes on along the minus strand of CM034152.1, from coordinate 615,231,879 downwards.
TGTCTTTGGCACAGGGTTTTGCTGCTCTAGGTTGGGTTGTTATATAGTTTGATGTGCCTCCAAGTGAATGCACCAGGTCCTTCAACATTTTCATCAAGTAGACCCATAGTTGTCAATAGTTGCTAATTTTAAAATGGAACAAATACAAAGAAACTAAAATCGAGTCTAAAAGGGCCCATTTCCAAAATATTCAGGGTCGGCTCTAGTTCCAAAAATGTCCAAACAGCTTAGGGATCAGATATCCAAAGTTCAAATTAGATCAAGCTATCAATTATGAGTCCATGCCCAATGGATGCTTCGAAAGGTGCCTGATCTCTTCATCTAGCAGGCAGACATCCCCGCGAGTCACCAAATTGTTATCCAAAATAAGCTCATGCTTATTTTTGGTTAACTGCACCTATTTTTCCTCCTTTAGTGCTTCAATCCAATTTTTAGATATTCCAAGCACTTAAGGTTTCCTAAAAACATCTTCATCAGGTGGGAAATTTCTTCCCCTTTCCAAATATATAAAGAAGTCCTTCTAACTCCTCATATTTTGCAAGTTACGAGCCGGTGGGCCTTGGAAGGTATTTTTACCCAAAAGTGGGCTGGCGGGAGTTTTTAGGGATTTTTGCCAATGCGGAGAGGTGGGGTAGTGGGAGATATTGATAATTTTCACCCAAAGGGAAAATTCGAACCATCGGGCTCGAAGAGGAAATTTTCCCAAGTGAAAAAAAAAGTCGGTTCTAGTGGGTCTGTGGGGAGTTTTGGAACTTTTGTGCTTTTTACAAATATGGCACAAAGTGAATTTTTGGCCCGTAAGTCCACGAGGGATCTTAAAGCCAAATAAAGAAAAATACCTAAGGCCCACAAAAGGACATGTGGCCATGTTGAAAATTCAAAGCGGGATGGCGGGTCGTTGGAGGCAATTTGAACTTTTTGCCCCAAGAAGGCATAAAGTGAAAAAATGAGCCATGCCTCCACCGATGCCCAAAGAGCCACGTGTCAAGCCTCAATTGCATGTGGGCTGACAGGCCTTAGAGTGAATTTTTTCCCAAATGGAAAAAATAGACCATTGGGCCCAAAAATGATTTTTTGCCAAAAGTGAATTGCATGGCTGCAGGGAAAATTTTGCATTTTTTTTTGGTGCCAAAGGGCACAAAGTGAGTTTCGGGCCCACAAACCCATTCTGCTCACTGATTTTTTTCCATTTTTGTATGGACCCAACTCAAACATTCAAATGGACATATCTTTCGACCCAGTGCCCAAAATTCAACAAATTTGGCACTGTTGGAAAGGTCTCAACCTCACCTATGCCATGGAAACCTGAAACTTTAATTTAAAAGAGGTTTAGTGGGTGAAAAATGGGGAAACATCTTCATGCCATTAATACATGATCCAATTACTCCAACAAATAGATCATATTTGATTTGATCCTCCGTTCTTTATTTCTTCAACATGCCGAGAAGACACAAAGTGGTGGACATGACAGATTTGGGGCAGATTTGTAGAGGCATTGATGGCTAGTAGCTGAGCTTCAAATTATTTTCCCACCTCTCTCTCCTTCTTCTCTCTGTGTTTGAATCTATAAAAGAAGGGTCGGGGCTCATTGTAAAGGGTTGGACATTTCTTTTTTGCACCCTCCCTTCTTCTTTTGTTCACAAGAGAATTTGTGGAGCTTTCAAACCTCCCATTCGAGCTGTAATACAAATTTTCTTTCCTCTTGGCCACTGTAATGCATTGTATCAACTCTATGAGCAATAATATGTGTGTGTGGGTGATTTCTCAACCCTTTCATGTGTTCATTGTTTCCTTTCTGATCTTTCATTGTATTTTGGTTACCTGTGCATGGTGTTGTATTGCATTCTTGTGGTCTATGTTAAGTTACAAAATGGGTGTCTAACATTCCTTTGGTGCATCACCTCGTTAGCTTAGGTTTATTTTCTTGCATCTTCTCAACCCTGTCTCCTTGGTAAGATAGAGTAGATTTAGAGTAGATCCTCTATAATTTATTTGTATGCACCTGAACAGAGGAATAGGAACCAACCTTAATCCAGAGAGCTCTCTCAACTTGCAAGGTCCCACACTTTGAGAGATGCTCCATGTTTTGTAATCACACTGAGAGTTATCAACTCATCTAGTTGTAGGAACTCAGGGGTGCTGTGATTCTGCACTAATAGATATTTGACCAATATATTAAGTTTCTTTATAGAGATACTGCCCATGTTAAATCTTACACACTTGAAAGAATTGATGCCTAGATTGATCATTTCAAAATGTGTCCATATAGGACATGTATCCACATGATATTCAGGAATTTTTTAATACATTTACAATATTTTCTATATTTATACAACCTATGATAAAAGAAACTTTCAGTCCCATGTATAGCTAGTATACAAGAATTTTATTCTACTTTATTCATCCAATGATTGTTCACCTTTTATAATATAAGAATTAGGTGAATGCATATATACTAAAGGTCTAATATGTAAACAATGCACACGCATATCTAAGGTGCGCGACGCTGCGCGCGCTGCGCTGCGCACACACACACACACACACACACAGGACACACATTTTTCATTTGAAATCTCTAGATTGCGGACACTACTCTATTCTCACTACAAGCCACATAAAGTGAAATGGTTGCAATGTTACTCAAATTGGAGGGGTGTGGTTTAACACCATATTATGATTGGGGTCACTCTCTGACATTAAGGTATTGGGGAGATGGACGCTGACCCCCACCCCCCATACCGATCAGAGCCATAACCTCCCCCCCAACCTAATAGCTCTTCATCCTTTTTATAAATAGTGCGATAAGGGACCTGTTAGTTCGCAGGCACTAGGCTGAGAGACCCCGCATTTGTGTCAAAGTTATTAATATACACAAACAATCGCCTAAACCAAGAAGTCACTGGATCCACAAATTTTTAAGTTTATCCTTATGGGGATTAATCCATGTATAAAATCATGACATAGTCCAAATAGAGATAAAATTGAAGCACCTGAATACTAGTACTTATGGTTGTTCACCTAAAATGAACTCTAATTACACTTCGTGAACCATATATTAGTAATACCTAAACTATGTATATTAATATTGAATAAGCATATCTATTAGTTTCAAGTTTCCCCTCTTATTTATTGGAAACTCTATCTGATATCAAATACAGCCACAAAATTCAATGCTCATTGCAAAACTTTATGGTCACTACATGAGATTTAAATAAATAATCTTTTTCATATTTATTGGTGTAGTAACTAATAACGGTATAGATTTAATTTTAATCAGTTTAATCACTTCAAAGGGTGTAATTGATAATATGGAATGGAATGACATTTGAGATGCTAAGATTCCTTTACAATTAGGGGAAGTACACATTTGAGATTAAGTTTTGTCCAAAACTTTTGTGATTTTCTACATAGTCTTTACATGTATGAGGAAATGAGACACATGGTGAATGATATTTATCCCTTTTTGATGAGAACAGACTGGTATAAGATAATATGCAAGAGCCCTGGACATTTACTTCACAAGTATGACCTTACAACTTCCCAGAGCAACCTCAGATTTGAAATTATATTATTCTTTCCATTGCAACCCATTTCAAAGTTCACATTTCATGCAAAGTAATGTAATTCAAAGTAAAATCAACTTACCAAAGTTTATACACCAATGAATAAAATTACATCCAAGTAGGGTACTATTGGTACCATAATCACATAGTTGAAGAACCATAGTAGCACAAGCTACAACTGGTACTTGTAGTTCTTCAACATGGGCATTTCGTCACATGGAACTCCTACCATCTCCTTAAGCCATGCACCCAACAAGAATGGGGGACGTAGGCAATGCTCTCCACCCAATTGCAGAAAGTAAATCCATAGTCGAGGGCAATGAAGCCTAAGGTACCACTCAAATGCAACAAACCCCCGATCCCCAATCAAGGAAGAAATGAGGGTTACTTTTAGATTAACCATGATCTAACTCCAAAAATGGAATGATCCACATACATATTCACTCAGAGACAATCAATGGAAGTAACATTGATTCCAGATTTGGTTATCACAAGAAACATAAAAATTTTACATGGAAACAAAGGCTTGTGATACTATTTGCCATGGAGGAGAAAGGAACAATGGGGGAATGATTCTTAAAGCATCCCAAGGGCTATAAAATAGCAACCACCTTAGTATGGGCCTCCAGAAAATCCATCGCAACTACACAGTCATTACACTCTTATGCATCGTCGCTCCACAGAAGATACACTAACAATCTTGATGCAAATCCCTCAAGAAATCAATCCAACTCTTATGAACCTCACTCTTATAGCCTCCCTCAGTAAAGGGAAGCCTTAACTTTTAATATAAACACATGACATCATTTATCAACAAGGTGGACATCCCAACCCAAATCCCTCCTAAAATACCCAATAACATTTCTCTTATGCCTCCCTGGTAATCCTTTTACCCCCATAGATCAATTTCTCCCACAACCTGGAAAATCAGGTCTATTTAGGAACAATCATAACCAAAAAAACAATGCCAACATATACACATAAGAGCACAACAACATAGATAATGTAAAAACCTTCAATTTGGTGGAGGATATACCTCACAAATGAAGACGTATCATTACACAAAAAGCTCCAAGAATTCAGGGAAATCCTAAGCAACCACCATCCATTCCAATTGCTCCAATTCTCAAGAAAGGATGTCTCCCAAAATTACAAGCATTCCACAATTAAAATATCATGAATTGTTTCACCAATACTTCCCAAAAATTATCTCATAAATAGAAAAGAGGGAGAAGCAGATGATGTGGCTCCCAATGTACTTGGATTGAGGTGACATCATTTCTTATCCCTGAGTCACATCACTCAAGTCAAAAAATATAATCCCAAGGATTCCACACATAAACTGGGTGGTTGAGATGGCATGACTAGGATACCTTCCTTTGCTTTGCAACACTCTGGGTGTTCACCCATGTTGTGGATAAAGAAATAAACACATAGTAAGAAGGTGTAATTAAAACCTTTAGCTATTTTCCGGGGTCTTCATTGATGTGCATAATGGGGTTAGTATCTTGTTTACCCCCCAACCCATGGAATCGTAGGTGTCAGATGTCCATGGAACTGTAGAAATTCAAGATGTCATGGGACAATCATTATCTTGTCCCACAATTTCCTCCACAAATTGGCCCTTACAGGCCAAATCCTAATGGTTCCAAGGTAATCGTGGAGTGTACATCCACGACCTACAAATCACATATCAGTCAAGTTAATGAACATCAAGAATTTATTTATTAGACCTAACCACTCTAATAGCTCATGACTCCGTTGTCTCACACGAAAAATTATCCTCTGATTAATATGAGTAGTTAATACCCACCCAATATCCTAAGTCAGACATCAAACCTTAATTAATGGTAAAAGGGACACCTTACATCACCATAAAATCACATACAAATATATCTGAAATAATTAACTAAATGAATCAGTAACCTATACTACACACCGTTGGTCACAATTATTAGGTATACCCCCCCATGGGGACCCCCTAACAAATCAAATAACAAGACAACAACATTACACGAGTCTATCCATGGTGACTAATTGCAAGATACCATCCACATTCCTTCATTGTTGGTCTCCTATCCCCTAATAAACATAACACATTTGTTGTTCATATACATTCACCTGTCAAAAATCACACAATACCCTTCTAGCCATCAACTGAAAAATCATATTAAAGCAATTTGTTTCGAACCATTTACCAAATAAAACCAATTAGGCTGAAATCTACATATAAATTTTGGTACATTACCAATAATTATCATAATCTACTAATTTGCCTTCTCTTGGGGATCCTGAGCTCCATTCTTTGAACAATTGACTCCAATTTTCAACATTTCAAAAAATCTACTCATACGTCAGTTTGCTAATTCACAAGAAATTCAAATAAAATGCCAGACTAATTATCATATACCATTTAAGAAATATCTTTCACTCATTCACCATTTCGGCCCATTCTTCAGTATAAAATAAACTGGAGCAAAATAACGGTTCTAAACATCATAATCAAAACATTAATAGGTAAGAAATTTCAAAATATCAATATATATCTCCATCAACTGACAACACATCATTATCAATCAGCATTGTCATCAACATTCATCAACCTTCTCAAAATTGTTCTAGAGCCATCATAGAGCAATATTTTATCAGTCCAGTTTGTGGACTTTATCATCTTCCTGCACCAACCTTCAATCAAGGTCAGAGGCTTCTTTCAACACCTACACCAATCTCCAAGTAATGTTTTTCATTCATTTCCATATTTTATATCACATTTAGCAATTCTACAAGTTGGAAATGTTAATATTAATTGGTTTAAATAGATAGATTTATTATCCTATGCATATCAAGCCTAAATCGCCAGCGATTCCCTTAATCTCCGAATACAGGAAAAATCATCGATGTTCCATGTCTATCAAGACCATTTATTAGTACATCTTATATTTCTAGTATCAAAACCCTAGCCTTTTCCATCATTATTCCTCTTCAGGCACTTCTTAGACCTTATTTATCTCCTTTGAGTCATCTATCGCAATTTATCACTTATCCAAAATAGATAAACACTTGCCTTTACAAACATATACAATTTTATATCATTCCTTCTTTGAGCCATACTGTGATTCTCAGACTCCCTTTCGCCAAGGAATCACCATTAGACCAACATATAACCATGGACCACATTCGTCCCTTTTCCTTTGCACTGATCGGTTATATCGTCTATTATTGTTTTATTATCTATCATCATATTATCAATATTCGATTAATTTCAGGAATTTGGATTTACATCCTTGTAAGGAAGTCCATTGACTTTCAGAGACTGCCCTTTTCTAGGCAATCCGCCTTACAATTGCCTAATCATGTCTTGTGTAGTGTTGGTGATTACAGCTTTCTTTGCAAGAGAGGAGTTGTCCTCACCAATCTGGCACTATGATAATTCTCCACTGGGAACTCCTCATGCTATGATTATTTACTAATGCATAGCTTTTATTTTGGCGGAAGTAATATGGAAACACAATAACATACCTAACACAAGAATACCATAGACTATGTTACAAAGGAATGATGACAAATATGAAATATAAGTTAAATTATATTATCAACATGAAATAATTACAATCTCACCCGTGAGGTACTTCAAGTGTTACCAAATCCACTTGCCTTCCAACAATAACTATGGGCGAAACTTCACAATTACACCTCTTAATGGCTTCTTTAACACACCTTCTAAAGGATGGTTTCCTTCACACACTTACTCATACAATATTTCTCACTACTTCCTTCTATGCTAAATGAGGGGGGTGGCCTCTCTATTTATAGAACTTTCAGGCTTATCCACCTTATCTCTAAGATAGGATAAGAAATGTACTCTGATGAATCATACTCCATACCTTAACTCTTATTTTTACATGTAAGCTTATCTTTTAAGATAATATAAACCTTATCATTACACATGGGTTCCACCTTTTTATACTTTTTACGAAAAAAATACACAAAATATTTATGACATCACTCCTTGTCCTTATTACCAATATAAATTTCTATTTCCTAATCATGTAGACCCTACTTCTCTACTTACCCTAACTTTGACATTTTAACATTGCTGAACCACTTACGAAAACTATTTACTTTTTACCACAACATTCCTATTGTACTTTGATTGTTACCATACTATAAATTGTTGGTGGCATCGTACCAGTAGCACCGTTATCTTCTATCAGATGCCACTAATTATACTTAACAACATCCTATTTCTAATACATACATTAATGAAATAGAAATTATGGATGAAAATTTTAGTGTTGACATCTTCCCCCTTCCTAGCTTCTACTCCGTCCTCAAAGTATACTATTCTAGTGCTTCAAAAATCTTTAATTTTTTGTGGTTGACCCATTTCATAATGGGAGTGCCATCCAATTCCTCCTGCCGATATGTACCATTTTCATGCACAGCTACTATTTTGTAGGGCCCCATCCATTCAAGAAGAAATTTTCTTTGCCTTCTTTTTTTGTATCTAGAATCATATACTATAACCAAGTCATTCACATGAAATGGAGACCAATGGATCTTTGATCAAATTATTCCTTCTGCTTCATTTTCTTCTTATAGCTTGTATCCTTTGCTATTTCTCTCATTTCCTCTAGCAAATGAAGATGTACCAACCTTTCCTTTACCGAATCACTTCCATCCATCCTTTTGTTTTTCATGATTCTCATAGTGGGAATATCAAAATCAATAGGAAGAATTGGATCAATTCCATAAGCCAACTGAAATGGAGAGTATCCTATTGCTAACTTTGATGTTACCCTATATGCGCACAATGTTGCATGAATCATTTTATCCCACTTATGTACTTGCAAGGCTGCATCTTTTACTATAATTTAACAGAACACATAATTTTTTTGTTCCACCAGTCCATTTGTGCTTGGCTTGTAACTTGTTTCCTTCTTGTGCTTGATAAAAAAACTTGTTGAGTAGGGCTTCTTCCACCTCATTATTGAAGTGGCTTCCTTGATCTGTTACAATTTCTAATGGACAGCTAAATCTAGTGATAATGTGTTTATATATGAAGCTTTCCACTTCATCCATGGAAGTTGTTTTCAATGGCCTAGCTTCAACCCACTTGGTTAAATAATTTGTGGTAACTAAAATATACTTATTTTGGCATGGGGTAGTTGGAAGTGGACCTAAAATATCTATTCCTTACTTTTCAAAGGGATCAAGTAGAAGAATAGGGCTTAATGGAGATGATGAAGTCTTACGGTTCCCATGTGTTTGACAAATATCACATGTTTTACAATAATTATAACAATCTCTATAAAGAGTGGGCCAGTGATAACCTGCATCCAAGATCCTTCTTGTAGTAAGTTGTCCAGAGAAGTTTCCTCCATGTGTACCATTTTGGAATACTTCTATTAGCTCCTTCCCTTGATCACATCTAACTAACATCTTATACTATCCATCAGGTCCTATTCGAAATAATACTCTATGTAGAATAGAATATGGACTTGCTTGAGTAAGTTTCCTCTTAGTATTTGCATTAGCACCATCAGGAAACTTGAATTCATTCAGATAATTCCAATTATCTATGTATTCACTAGGGATTGTGTCAAGGGATAACAATGTCGCATCTGGGAAATCATCATCAACACAAGATGAACCTAAACCATCATAGGATCAAGAGATTGCATCTGCATTGACATGCTTCTTTCATGGCCTATCTATAATATCAAATTCAAATTCTTGTAGTAAAATTATCCATCTTGTTATCCTTTCTGATGGTTTAGGATTATTTATAATATATTTTATAACCTGATGATCTATTACAACTGTAAACTTACTCCCTAGCAAGTAATTTCTAAACTTTTTTACGGCAAAAAATGATAGCTAGAGCCTCTTTTTCAATTATAGTATAATTTACCTGAGCACTGCTCATTTGTTTAATCCCAAACTAAATTGGATGATCATTACCATTTTCATCATTTTACTTAGATTACTTCCTAGTGCTACATCTAAGGCATTAGTATACATAATGAATGGCTTGCTCCAATCTGGATGCTTTATAACAGGTGAATACAACAAAGCTCCCTTAAGATGTTCAAAAGATTCATGCGCCTTCTTTCCTAGTTTAGAACTAACATCCTTCTTCAAGAACTGGGTTAGTGGTTGTGTAATCTTTGAGAAATTCTTGATGAACCTTCTATAGTAATCCACATGGCCTACAAATGATCTCAACTTACTTCTATTCATAGGAAATGGTAACTCTTTGATTTTTGAAACTTTATCAAGATCAATACCAATACCATCTCTGGATACAACATACCATAACAAAATGCCTTTAGAACATCCAAAGACACACTTTATAGGGTTTAGTGAGGATTGTGATTCATCTAACATTTGAAATGTTGTCTCCATTTGGTACAGGTGGTCCATTTTCCTCCCATAGATGTAAAAATCATCTAGAAATATTCTAATGAAGCTTCCAATGTAGGGTTCAAACACCCTATTCATCAAGCCTTGGAATTTTACCGGAGCATTACACAACCCAAAAGGCACAAATCTATAATAAATTTTTTCCCAAGGAGTGGTGAACATGGTATTCAGCTGATCTTTCTTTGCTATACGAACTTGGTTATATCCACTATATCCATCAACAAAACTATAGCACTCCTAGCCAGCTATTTTGTCCAAGATTTGATCTGAGAATGGAAGAGGGTAATGATCCTTCTTTGTTGCCTTTTTGAGCATCCTATAATCAACAAAAATGCATAGATTTCCATTATTTTTTATTGAGATCACAATGGGAGAAACCTATTCTAAATTCTGCACAAAAAATATGAATCCTACGTCAAACAACTTATCTATTTCTTCTTTTACAGTCTTGGAAAAATTAGTATTCATTCTATATGTCATTTACTTTATAGGATTAGCACCATCTACCAACTCAATAGAATTTTCTACCCAACTTACTTGATGGAGTTCCTTGTAATAAAAAATGAATAGGTGTATGTACCTTCGAAAGAGCTAGACGTAGGATTCCTTATCACTCTCAATCACAACATCACCAATCTTTAGTTTTTGGAGATGATCATCAATTTATTCTTTAGATAATTTTATGGGTTCATGATTCGATGTGACTGGAAGGATATGCATGACCGAAACATCAACCTCACTTTCTTCATCTTCTGTGTCCACTTCACTAGTACTAGAGTAATTAAAGGATGTCCAATCATCAGTTTCATCACTTGAATCGACAAGTTCTACCTTATGATGCCAAGGGATCAAATTTATCTTCACCCTTTCTCTGCCACGTCTAAGTTTCATGAATCCTTCATTCTAGTAGTTTCTTCCATGAAATCTTCTTAGCCATGGCCTTCCTGATAACATTGGGTATGCAACAGTATAATTTTTCATCACTTGAAAGTCTACCACATATACAAGACCCATAACAAATATTGCCACATCTAAAACAACACCTTCTGGTTTAGTTTTTCCTTTATTTAATGACCTTAACAAAAGTGTTGAGGGGCGACCAATTTTTAAACCCAACATATTCATTACAGACTCAGTCATTACATTAACTGCAACACCTCCATCTACTAAGACATCATGATTTAAAATACCATTACATAATACATTAGCTTATGAAGCATAGGGATATGCCTCTCCTTCCAAAACAGGAACCTCAACTTCCTTCCTTCATTGAGCATTGACTCCACTTCGCAACTCTCGCCTCTTATCAGAAGACATAGCTAGAAGTTGACTATATGTAATATTTGCAGGCCTTTTGGATATATCTTCTAATATGGAGTATGGTCCTTGCCCTTGTGAAATCAAAAACTCCTGCACACCCAACTTTCTTCTCCTATGTTTCTTACTAGTTTATCCTTTCATTCTCTTAGGATCATTTCCATCTTGGTTATCTTTTTATTTATTTATTTTTTATACAAGGACATTGCTACATTATTTATGCTCCTATCTACTACATCAAAAGAATTCACAGGTGTTTTTCCTTTATCATTATCTCTTGTACCAGATGTAGAAGCTCTATCTAGACAATTATACTTATAATGACCCTTTTTATGACAACCGTAACATACAACTTCAGATATATTTCTTTTTGGACCTCTATCTCCTCCTTGAGAACTAAATTATTTTCCTTAAAGAAGATTAATAGTTAATTGACCCATCTTCCTGAGCAGATCTTCATACTCAATAGATGTAATAAGAGACAGATTTGTGCTCACCGAGAGTGGTTGTGGATTCTAGACCAAAGGTGTTGGTGTAGGCTCTACCTTAGCAATAATTTCTTTGGGCTCTTCTTCCATGATTTCTTCTTTCCTTCTTGAAATATCCTTTGCTTGTTTGAGGGTCGTTGGGTAGTCATAATTCACTTGTTGTTTGATCTTTGGCTTCATTCCAAGAATGAAGTGCTTAAAGAGGAGATTATCCATGTCATTCATCAACACATGCGTTAATCCTTCCTTTCGGATATGGGCATCGAGCTTCCTCCTTAGCTCTATAAAACGAGCATGATAATCCCTTATCTTCTCCTTCTCTCCTTGGGATAAATTTGTAACCTCAATCATGAGATTTGCATATTTATGTTGTTCACCAAATTATTCAAGAACACTTTCAGTTAATAAATCCCATGAGTTTTTCACATTATCATCTAGTGTTTCAAACCACCCAAGGGTTGAACCATCCAAAAAGGTAGGAAAAAAATTAGTGCATTGTTCCCTTCTTATGCAGCCATTAAAAATGTAAGATCGTTTAAATTATTGAATGAAAGAGGAAGCATCTTCATTAGATTGGGCTGAAAAAATAGAAATCTTCCCCATTTTCAAAAGTAACCACAATGAAATACCAACCCACAAGTACAATCAACAAGACTTATGTGTAAAAATAATTGGAATCACTATAATAGAAAGTGAATTTAAACCTTTCTATAGTAAAATAGAAATGACCATAGTAAACTATGGTAAAACTTGACTTACTGCAGTAAAAAATGACTTTACTGTGGTAAACACTATTCATGGTAAAAAGTTGAGTTACTGTGGTGAATACTATTCACGATAAAAAATGACTTTATTGCGGTAAATACTATTCATGGTAAAAAGTGAATTTACCATGGTATTTACTATCCACAGTAAAAACAAGGTTACCCTCCAAATGATTTCTAACTAAGTCGGAATATATCTCCAAAAAATTGACCAACGAGGAATGGTCTTGGCAACGGAACCAAAATGTCAACACCAATCTGGCACTATGATAATTCTCCCTCGGGAACTCCTCGTGCTATGATTATTTACTAATGCACGGATTTTAGTTTGGTGTAAGTAATCTGGAAATACAATAACAAACATAACACAAGAATATGATATACCATGTTACAAGGAATGATGAAAAATATGAATTATGAGTGTAAATTATATTATCAACATGAAATTGTTACAATCTCACCCATGAGGTACTTCAAGTGTTACCAACCCCACTTTCCTTCCAAAAATAAATATGGGATAAACTTCAAAATTACACCTCTTAATGGCTTCTTTAACACACCTTCTAAAGGATGGCTTTCTTCACACACTTACTCATACAATATTTCTCACTACTTCCTTTTGTGTTAAATGAGGGGGGCTGGCCTCTCTATTTATATAACTTTCATGATTATCCACCTTATCTCTAAGATAAGATAAGAAATCTACTATGACGAATCATATTCCATACCTTAACTCTTATCTTTACATGTAAGCTTATCTTTTAAGATAAGATAAACCTTATCATTTCACATGGGTTTCACCTTTTTAGACTTTTTACAAATAAAATACACAAAATATAAATGACATCACTCCTTGTCCTCATTACCAATATAATATTTCTAATTCCTATTCATATAGATCCTACTTCTCAACTTACCATAACTTTTACATTTTAACATTATTGAACCACTTACAACAAATATTACTTTTTACCACAACATTCCTATTGTACTTTTACTTTTACCGTACTATACATTATTGGCGACGTTGCACCGGGAACACTGTTATCTTCTATCGAAAGCCACTACTATTTATACTTAACAACATTGTATTCCTAATACATACTTTAATGAAATAGAAATTACAGAGGAAAATTTTAGTGTTGACAGAGCTCACACCATCATTCTATGGAGCACAATATCACACATCATCCGCGGGTACCTTTAAACCCCGCCATTTTGAGGTTTGGTATTTTTTATCATCTTGCTTATTAGGTTAAGTTGAATAGTTCAAATTTATTCCAAACATCTTGTCATGCCCGATGGGACCCTAGTCCCTTATTTTCTTTGCCTTATTTCATTAAAATAACATTTTTTATTTTTCTTCTTTTTTTCTCTGTGTAATAATCACTTGCGATTGTCAAAATCACCTATGATTCTAAAAATTGCCTACAATTTCTCTGGTTTTGTTTAAGCCTAACAACTTACTTCTTCCTTCTTGTT